>JACVCZ010000004.1:4800000-6100000 GCA_020829145.1 Drosophila nigrodunni | reverse complement strand
AGCAGAGTACGAGTAGGATCCCTTAAGCTTAAAGTTGTGTAAAATATAAGTAAACCATTAAATATATAAATATTTATATATATATTTATATATAAACTATATTAAATACAACTACACATATGCATATTTATGTGTGTGCGTGTATGTGTAGCGAGTAGGAGGATATTGTGTGCCACACACAACTGTTTTGGCTCTTCCGGCGTAAACCTGTGTGTGTGCGAGTGTGGGTGTGTGTTGCAGCTAGCGAGCACTGCTGCAACAACGCTCGTGACTGCCACACACACACACACGCCTGCACACTCAGATGCCTGGATTGTTCATGATGGAGGAATCCTCAGCTGACCGGGAATTGGCGTTGCAAGCAAACAGGTTGCATGCCCCACAACTGCTGCAACTAGTGTGGGGATGGACTTGGGTGCTTGCAAAGCGATTTCATACATTTAACGAGTATATTTATAAAAAAGCGCTTATAATTTAATTGTAACAAGGAGCAAGTGGTGAGAGGGGGGCAGTGGAGGCTGCTGCACTCTGGCTGCCCCCAAAGGAGAAGAGAAGCGGAAGGAAGCAGAAGTTAAATTATTGCAAATTATTATTATTACTGATAAGCAGAAAAACTAACTTAAAGAGAAAACAAAAACAATTCGATTCAAAAAACACACACATACACCTAAATACATACACATATACACACCTATATATATCTATATATATATACATAGAGATATAGGATTAATTGGGTTCAATGCTGTCGTCCTTCACAACAATTAATCTTAATCACAAAACACAAAAGCAAAGAAAATCGAAAAAAACGTGTACATATTTTAATAACTTAAAAAAAACAAACGAAAACTATAAAAAAAAAAATAGTCTCTCGCGTTACTTTTAAAGCCCGTTCTCGATCAGATCAAATCAGATAATGAATTCGAATTTCTGTTTTGTTTATTTTTATGAGCTATTATTTAAAACTATTTTATCTTGCGATATAATTGTGTGTGTATTAATGTAATCCCCGAATCAGCATCGTTTCTCTGCACACTTTCGTCGTCCTGCCTATGTTATGTCCTAAATCCATATATCCACATATATATATATGCTATATGTATATATATAGTATATTACATACAATACTGACATTGTCATTGTCAAATCGCTTTTAATTTTAATTATGTAATTAGTGAACAATTTATATTATTGCCTAAGTTTTAATTTGTATTTTGTATGTTTTTAAAAATGAAATTTTTGTGTATGAAAAAAATCAACCAGAACCACACAACAACAACAACAACAAATCAGTAAATTACCCACAAAAAAAAAACAAATTTGTTTATTGAATCAAAATGAGAAAAGCAAATAGAATTTTTTTTATAAATTAAATCAATCAATTATTTATGTAAATGCAATTGACGCGATTATTATGGCGACTGGCCCCAAAAAATAATAAACATAATCTAAATAAAAAGAAAAAATAAACAAATCAAATGGATACACTATTTTGTTTGCACTTTGATCCATTCAATTAAAAGGAAAACAAAATAAAATAATAAACAAAAAGAAGAAAAATATATAAATTAAACAGTTGCACCAACAGACACAAGAGCAAATAACAATTTAATTTAGAGATGCTAAGTATAAATCTTAATTAAAGTATGAATAATTAAAAACACAACTACAGCAACAACAACAAGATAAATATATGAAAAATAAATTTCCAAAATTACAAAAACGCATTCATTTTTTTACTGGAAAACTCTGGACGAGATCAGCTTGAGAATAGGTAAGTTTCTGACCCATTGAAGGTACTCCCATATCGAAAATCAAACTCCAACAATTAGAAAGTTCTATAGATTGGTTTATTCACAGTAAATGAGTGGTAAAAATGTAAAACTTAATTAGTTGCAAACAAAAGCTGCTTTTAGCATTTTGTGATAAACAATTTTGTGTACTCATTTCATTCAATAAATTGACATAAAGTTTTGGCTAATTCTAATTCATAATTGATACGTACTTAGAGTTTGCTTCGCTGTTCAAATATTATATATATATCGTTGAAATCGCAGTTGCTGAACTGATTCGGGGTACCACAATCGATGGGGGTGTTTTTTGGGGGAATTAAGGAGGGCGGGAAAAGAACTTACAATAAATACAAAAAGTACAAATATGTATATTATACAATGTATAAATCTGTGTATAAGCAATTAAAGCACTTCTCCAGCAATGCCCCCCCAGTTACATTTAATGCCAAAACGATCCAAAAACAACAAAATTTTGGGGCTGTCACATCGACGCAATAGTAAACTTTGAGTCTTAAAGGCTACAGCTAAATTATTTTGCGCATGCTTCGCCATTGGCTTCGATTTAATATCGCCTGCTTCCTTCTTATCTTTTGGCCTTGTTTCTATGTGAAGTTCAAGATCATGGATCGCTCCAGTGCCTCCTCGAGCAGTTCTTGATTGCGTCGCTTCTCTTCCGGTGTCAGTTCGCGCAGCTCGTCGAAACCATCATCGGAATAGGTAGTTTCTTCACTCTCCCCGGCAGCAGGTTCTTCGCCAGCCGCAGGTGGCAGCAATGGTTCGCCAATAATTTGGCGTATATCATTGGGCAGTGCCTCGGATGCCTTGAGCTGCAGATAGATGGCTTCTGCGGTTTCCAGCGTACGCTGCAAATCGATGGTGCCGGTGAGTTCATTGACATGTTTCAATATCTCAGTGAATTCATATTTCTCTTCGATAATCACAGAGGTCTCCTTGTCCAATATGGCCACGGAGATAAGCAGATGAAAGTTGGCACAGGGCAAACGTGTCCACAGGCATTCCCACAACTTGAGCACATCATCATTGTTCAGCTCCCGTTTGTACCAAACGAGCAGCCAGCGAAAGCAGAAATACATGTTATCCGAATCATGACTGACCATGTAGTGGAAGAGTGGCGCATTGGCCACCTCGAGCAGACGGCGTATTTGGGCAAACTGTGTTTTCATGCCTGTCTGATCGATGTCAAAGTTGGTGAACACCATGTCCATAAAGCCGACGAAACACCAGAACGCATCCACTTCATTCACCTGTATCTCTAAAATGGGCGCCAGCAAGTCCGACATGCCCTGGACATAGCCCAAGTCAAAGTTGTACATCACATAGGTCATTAGTATGCCCTGTAGCAGGGCCAGATTGGGATTATCCTCGCCCGCGAAAAACTGTTGTGAGCGATCTGTGCGCTTTACATCCTTCTCAATTTGGCACTTGCGATCCCGATAGCCACTGAAGTTAGCCTCTTGATATTGGGTCATTGCTAGCCATTGTGCCTTCATTTTGTAGTACTCCATGGACTTTTGTTTACGCCTCTCGATACGCTCCATCTCCGTGTCTGACCACAGATAATAGTTAAGCAAATATTTCCACACCTCAGCGCGTAGACTGTGTACAATTCCACCGCGAAAGATGATCTCTTTGATGCGTACGCTGTCCGAGATGCGGCCATCGGGCATTTGGAACTCCAACCATTGTGCCTCACTCAGAGGTGATCCTACAAAATATATATAGCATTAATAATAGTTAAAACTCATGACGTCTCTGCTTACCGCGATTCACACTCTGGCGAGCTGGCAAATTGTTAACTATTTTCTCATCCTGGGCATTGAGATTTTCCAGTTCGCTGTCCGCTGGAGATTTGTCGGCGCTTTCGCCACGACTTTGGCTATTGGAGGAGCAGGCGCTGTTGGTGCTGCCGCTTAGCCTAATAAAGTTATCCGGCGAAGCTTGACGATCGCCGTGTATCAAAGTATTGGGACGTGACTTTTGAGGTCGTTGAAACGATGGCTGCATTAAGTCCGGTATTGTGCCCAGAAAGCCAACCAGCTTATTGGACAGCCAGCCCTCTCTGGGCAATTGGCTAGCTTTGATCTCGCCAATGTCCAATTCAGCAAATGTTTTCTTCAGCATTTGGTTCTCAGTATTCAGAATGGCGTACTTCTCGCCGCCACTGTTATTCGTCTCAGATGTCTCGATGAAATGCTGATTACGCATGGAACACACAAACAGGTCTGCATTGCCGTGTTGAAAGAAGAACTCACAGTGCAAGGAATCATCGGATTTACGCAGGAATCGTATGGTCAGTCCTCGATCTCGCACTTCCACGGCAGACAAGTCATCCAATAAGACGCGCATGACGCGAGCTCGTCCCGGTAATGCATTTCCATTTGTAGTGCCATCAGATGGCTTAGTATTGAACGCATTGCACTCGGAGGTTGTTCGAGTGCGTCCCGAAATTCTGTCCACAACCGCCCAGTCGTCCTGATCCTGGCTATCCTTAGCTATCATTATGCTGTCGTTGGGCTGCCACTCCAGGTACAGACGACGACGCTGTCGACTGTATTCCACCAAGGACAAGGAGCCGCTGGTGTTCATATCGGAGATATGTTCAGCATTTGCTTTTCTAAGCAGCACACCGTCGTGAGTGCATAATATCTGCATGAATAACACATTTAAGCCAAGTAAACACATGAGTCAGCCACTAAATGAACAAAGACTTTTCGACAGCGACGTTGCACTTACGTTACCAGTTCCCTGGGGTACATCGGATTCTCCTCCTCCGTTGGATACATTATCGACGCCATCCTCATGGGATTCTGCCAGCACGCCCAGCTGAATCTGCTGACAGCGCTCATAGCGCACCGATTCGTTCATAGCAACCAGTCGTTTAGGTTTTTCCGCTTTAAACAATAAAATTTTCAGCAAATTATTACGTTCTAGATATAAACAATGGAATTTTTCCGCAATTTAGGTGTGTACACACTTGCGCTTCCGGACTGCCAACTTGTCTTGAACTGAATCCACTGCAAAATGCCAGTTATTTCATGTAAATGCATTTTATTTTATTTTATGTTAATACTACTACAGATAGAGTTATTTAGTTGTATTATAATTTTACTTTATTTATAGAATTTAATTCGCTTAAGTGTTAGTCACGCACCCGCATTTCCATGAATTCAAAAATATAACGGTCAGCGTATGACTTTTATATGTGTCGTGTATTTTCCCATAAGAATTTCGAACGAGGCAAGTTTCTTGTGCATTTTTGAGAACTTTTTGAAATGACTTGCGACACAATTTAAATTTAATCACATCATGGCTACAGCCAGAGCAAACGTCTGATCGACCAATTTGATTGCGGGCGAAAGCGAAAGTAATTCTATACTCTACATTCGTGGGCTTATGACACTCAAGCGTTGAGGATGTCCGATCAACTAAGGATCCGAGGTAGCGTATGCCGGAACTAGCACGTTCGTTGATTATTTTGAGAATAGGCCTTATGTGTGTACCAAAAACACACCAATACATACCTACGTATTTTTCTCAAGTTTTGTAAATAGATTAAAAGTGCCCCAATCGTGTGATAAGTGCGAGAGTTCTCGTGAGTGTCCCGAAGTGCCGAATACCAACCGAATACCGTGAAAACTGCTGCGAGCATTCGAAAAAAAAACATATTTTGGCAGTTTTGAAAAACCGAACGAACATTCAGTTTGCAGATCGCAAGTACACAGTTCAAAACGTCTCTTGTCGTGTTTCTTTCATTTATTTTTATTGTTAACTCAAAACATTTTGTGAGAGATTGAAACTGAATATTTACAGGTGGGTGAATTTTATCCATGGTGAATTTTTATCACCTACTGAACCCACTCGAGATGTTCGAAATATTTGCCAAAGATTCGGATATTTAGATGCCATTGGATTAGGCGCAAATGGGGATGAGTAAAGAAAGAAAACAGATGAATTAAATAATGATAAACAAGTCAGTGCTGGTCGCTTGTGTTATGCTCGGATTATATAATATCAAAGAAAAAGAGTGTCAACAAAAATTGCATCAAATGTCAAGAATTCTCAAGATTTAACAACATATTCGGAGCTCCACCTACAAAAGGTTCATAAAGAACATAATATCTGTGCGTTCTTGATTTTTAATTTAGCTGAGTAGCGTAAACAGATTTATGTATAAATAAATATATATACGTGTACAGTTGGTCGTATATGTCTGTGTGTATATATACACGTATATTTATATATTGAAAAAACATGGTCATTTTATCAATGAAAATTTTGAGTTAGTCGATTTTGGTGTTTTACCAATTTGCATTCAATTTATTGGCATAATGACATATTGAGTGGTTGCCCTTTAGCATTGGATATTCGAATTTTACACTGATTTGCAGCAAACTGTGCTCATTTGATCATCTCTGATATCTAACGCCTGCTCTCTCCCACACACAGACGGCCTGTCCCCCCTTCTCAGTCACACTCTCTTTCAATTTTTATCTGTACGAAGATGTTTCACTCTCTCATCCTCTGTGTGGCTGTCTGCCTGTGTGTGCGTGTGTGTGACACAGTCAAATTGTTTTTCATTTATCGAGTAAAACAACAGCAACGGCAGCAGAGCAAAAAACATGAAAATTTCTTCGGCGTTCGTGGACAGAAATAGCGCCACCCACGTAAAGTTTTGAAACTGATTTGAATTGCCTTACAGCATGACCGAGTATTTCGGCCAATCTGGCTTAATTAGGATGAGCAATAATGACATGATGATTGAGGGGCGTAATGATCATTTAAATTATATTTGGAATTTCATTTATTTATACCACTTGCAGTGGCTGCACTGGAGAAATGGAGAAATCATGTCGTCCCAAGCGCAATCGTCGTCACAGCAGGTGAGACTAAATAGAACACAAAGCGGGGGGCGAAGAACACCTGGTGCACTTTAGAATCTTTTGTAATCAAACCATTTCTTTCCACTCCAGACGTGCTTGGCCTCCAGAGGATGATCTGCATCAGCCACGCGCTGCCAAACGGCTGTTTACGCCGGACATTAAACGCATGCTCAAGGATTGGCTTATACGCCGACGCGAGAATCCCTATCCCAGCAGGGAGGAGAAGAAACAACTGGCTGGTGAGACTGGTCTGACGTATACACAGATCTGCAATTGGTTTGCCAATTGGCGGCGTAAGCTAAAAAACTCGGAACGGGAAAAGGCCAAAAAGTCATGGGGTCATCTGATCAAGAACTACAATCACAATGCTCGAGGGAATGTGGAGCAGTTTAGCATCTCGTCCGAGGACAGCATTTGGGAGGAGGATATGCGACAATGTGTGGCCGATGATGACGACGAAGATCCCGATGATGCTGAAGACGATGATGAGTTGTCCAGCAGAAGCACAGGCAGTGATGGCAATGGAAACAATGCCTACTCCTGTTCTGCTCCACTATACAAGCCCAATTTCTATGTGGAGTCGGCATCCCTGCCAGAACGCAGCCAAAGCAATCGCCTGTCCATGCTGCCCATAGCACCAGAGGCAGTGGCTGTGGAGGGCAGGGCAAAGGCGAAGGCAAAGTACAAGCAGCAGATGATGGAGAAGTATCTGCGCGATAGCAATGCCCATGATCTTGATGGCAGCACGACGAACACGGCGACAAACGAGAACAATGGCACCCAGCTCAACAAGTGGTTGGAGAGTGCAGCTAGATTTACACCAGACAGGCACAACTACCACATCGAATGGAATATGAGCAGGTAAACTAGACTCTCTCTTTACTTCATTCACTTGGATACTCAGATACCACGTCTTTATTTCACTCCAGGCACAAGTGTGGCAATCAGGAGCGACCGAATGTACAAAACCAGATGCTGTTCACCAGCGATGCCACAGCTGTGGCACGTGGCGAGCGTTGGCTGTTGCATCACAAAGATGAGCTAGATGCTGCTGAAGCATTGGCTAATCTGGCGTTTAACTGCAGACAGCGCTGGCACCACATGGCAACCACAATCAGCTCCTAGGCCTAGACAGGAAATGCCACAGACGCCATCATTCCAGCAGAAGATTCGGGCCGTTGGAAAAGTGCAATCTAGTTTAAGTTCTCATTTAGTATGAAAGACAAGTGAATAATTAATTGCTGTTATTATTAGAATTATTACGATTAACAAGTTACGTCTCCGTTGGGGTTTCATCTGTGCCTTTGGCATGCACATCCAGCACCTTGACCAGATTAACTTGATGTGCCTGCAGCTGTTGCACTACATTGCCAGCAGCCATGTTCAGGGTCTGCACCAGCTGAGCCTGTGCCACTTGCAGACTGGGCATCTGCGCAAAGTCCATCAGCTCTTTGCGACTGAGCAGTTTGCTTTCCACAATGCCTCCCAGCAGCACCATTTGCGGAACTTTCCGCGTAATGCGGAGCAAAGCACCCACTTGCTGTGGATTTGTTGCGAAAACCATGCAGTGATTCGAGTGGAACAGTGGCATTATGGCTTCATAGTTTGTGCCTTCGACAGCTTGTCCAATGATCTTACGGCCGTAGGATTTTAGATGCATGTTCTGTTTATGCAGCTGGACGCGCACTCGAAAGATTTCGTCGGCGAGTATGGAGTTCAAATGGAAGACGGCCACCAGTCGTGAGTGATCCAGCCAATTGCGTACCTCTCGTGCCACTATCGCATTATAGGGATTCTCCAGTTCGGCGGCTGTGCGTTGGGCACGGGATTGAAAGCAGGTCAATGCCTTTGGTGGCTCTGCATATTTGGGTTGCGTGACGGCAATCACACGTGCGCGCTCATAATGCGGCTCCTTGGGACGCTGTATGTTGATCTTACCGCGGAACCGGAGGAACTGCAACAGTGGCGATCGTGCCGATGCCAATGATGGCACACCTGCAAAAGGCCGCATTGGGTAAATAAATTAATGGCAATTGTATAACCGCTCAGCTGTTTGTTGCTGGAAATTTAACTGGTGGAATACGGCCTAAATATGTGCACTTACTTTGTTGAATCAGGTTTGACATATCTGCATTTATTTGTTAGTCTAGTAGTTTAATTTTAATTCACTACTTTCGTAATTGTTTATAACAAAATTTATAAATTTAATTCTATGTCGTACATTTACTCATATCGGTAAACTGAGAAATTCGTAAAGCGACATCTGTTGGTCATTTGCAAAGCCGAATCCAAGGCAACTCTGAATAAAAACCCAGTATTATGACGGTCACCCTTATTTATATTCCCAATTATATCGTGGTAACCCATATTTTTGCTGGAGATTCGTGAGTCACGAGTCGGAGTAGTGAATTATGCAAAATAATCGATATTTTCAAGTATCGATATTTACGATATTCTGAGTGGGAAAAATCGATATTAACGATATATCGGCATCCTATTTTATTTATTATTTTTTAGAAAATGGTCTATTTTTATGATGTTTTAATATTCCTAAATGTTTTAATATTCAGTGTGACCAGTTTTTCGATATATCGATATTAGGAAAATCGAATCGATATAATCCCAAATTTCGAAAATATCGATATTGCTGCGATATTATTGCATTGGTCCATTGGTCACACTTATTGTGAATGGCAAACTAAAAATCAGATATTTATATACTGTAGAGTTGTACATCGTAGTTCAATTGAAGGAAGTAGTTCAGTAGTTCAATTTCCAACGAACGAACTATATCAGTCATTTAGTTCGTTCGTTCGTTCGATGGTTTAGGTCTTGGTCCCATTCTAGTTCGTTCGTTCGTTGGTTTAGGTCTTGGTCCCATTCTAGTTCGTTCGTTCGTTCGTTCGTTCGTTGGTTTAGGTCTTGGTCGCATTCTAGTTCGTTCGTTCGTTCGGTCTTGGTCTCATTTTAGTTCGATTTGGTCGCATTCTATTTGCATTTTTTTAAATGTAACGTTCGCATACTTTTAATAACACAACTGAATGATACAAAAAACTAAAAGATTATTGAAAAAATTAAACTCATTTTAATCTATTTTTTTTAATGCTTAATATTTTAAAGTAAGCAAAATGTTGTGCTTTGGCGTTCTATTGACACAGTCGGGTGCTTTGCCTTAATATGTCTCATTAAGTTTCCTTACGATCCACCTGAAATGCTTATCGAGGATTTGCAATAAATGCATTTGCCATGTTTTCTGTCTTCGATAATCGAACGAGCTAAACGAACGAACTAGAATGGGACCAAGACCTTAACCAACGAACGAACGAACTAGAATGGGACCAAGACCAAGATCAGCGAACGAACGAACGAACTAGAATGGGACCAAGACCAAGAAAAACGAACTGAACTACTGAACTACAATCTCGGATATAGTTCGTTCGTTCACTTAAGTGAATAGTTCAATCGAACTTATTCTGAACGATACGATACAACTCTAATATACTGGGGATTTTGGACAAAGATCAGCAAAGGGAAATTGTCTTTAATACAGAGTACGCCGATAAATTTGGTTGTGTCCGCAGAATATATTTTATAACAAGTGAAGGTAGAGGCTGTCAAAATGTACTTGCAGCTGGTAGTGGGAATTGGTTGCGTAGTTGTAGCTGCAGCTGCCGCAGTTTTTTTCTCAATGTCTTCGCCGCAACCGCCGCAACAGAACCAAAGGCGTCGGCGGCCAGATAACGATGATGAGAATGAAAACGATAATGATAAAAAACTATTAATGGACATAAACAATAAAAACCGGCTTCGCCATAGGTAAATAGCATTGCTCTTTTGTCTGGTAAATACATTAAATTTCTGTTAAAAATTCAGCCGCCCCGGTGACAAGTGCATCATTTGTCTTAAAGAAATGAGCAGTGAGACGATGCGAACCATGCACTGTGGACATGCTTTGCACGCACAGCCTTGTTTCGAGCAATATCGTCAGTGGCGTCGTCAATGTCCTTACTGCAATCAGCTCGTAATACGAATTGATTTATCTGGAGAGGACTGCGTTATCTGCTGTGAGCCCATGGAAGACGAGGATATGGAATATCTTAGGTGTGAGCATGCTCTACACAAGCACTGTCTGCACACTTACAAACTAAAGAAATTTAGGGAATGTCCTAAGTGCAAAAGGTCACTCTAAGCGCATCTAATGAACAAGCACTGAGTAACAGACAAGCAATATATCAATTGTAATTGAACACTGATAACAGAAAAATAGAGTACTATAAAACAAACATTTATTATTAATCTATTAAGCGGCACAATTTTGGTTTATATATATGAATATAATGTGTTTAAGTAAGAGCATTTGTTCAAGTGCCTTTACAGTAGTGTTCAGCAGAGTTGTATGTCGGAAATAAAATGCAATCTAAACAAATATTCGTTAAATGCCTCAAGGAATGCTTCCAGAACGGGAGCAGCACGTTGTTTCCAGTTTTCCCGCCATCGCAGCTCTTGGAATTCTTGTAGACTTCGACTGAAGCGTGCTCGGGTCTCTATAATGCTCGGATTGTTTGGGAAGTTCTCGAACCAGATACGCAGTTGTTCGGCTAGTTCTTTATGATCGTTGAAGACAAACCCGTTCTCTCCATGCTTAACCAATTCATCCTGGCTTTAAAATAGAGTTTATTTATTATACGCTTGCGAGCTGAATGGACTACTACTACTACTCTTACCATTTGAAATTGTAGGCACAGACTGGTAGACCGCTGCCAAACATGTCCACCCCCTTCATGGGCAGATTCAAGCCACTGGTGCTCCAGTGCAGGCATACACCGAGATCAGCGCTAGCCAATACGCTGGGATAATCCTCGGCCTCCAGCCAAGGTGTCACAACCGACACCTTTTGCCACTGACACTTGGCTATTTGGTCCACATAGTGTGCCTTCTGCGACCCCTTACCCGTGATAATGCATATCAGCGATTGGTACACCAGTGGCTGTGCCACAGCAATGCTTTCGTAGGACTCGAGGGCTTGCAATAGTATGCCAAAGTCCTCATCCGGTGTCCAACTGGTGCTTGACACCAACACGGCTTGTCGTTGTGGCTTATAGAGCACTGTGCCGTTGGCCAACTTTTGTGTAAGCGCCGTGGACTCCAATACACCGGATTGCTTGAGATCGGCATAGCAGTGCGGCATGAATTGTGCATAATCCTTGGATAGCTTCATGAAGAGTTCATGCTTCTGGGCCAATTCAATTGGGTGGAACTGGCTTGGAGGTCGATCGTAGAGCACAGTCACTGGCCTGGAGGAAAATCTTGAAGTATTAAAGATGGAAAATAGCTGGGAGGATGGAAGTTATTAGCACAACTTACCCAATATTCCAGTTGCGCTGGAGATCCTCCTTCATGGCTTTGGTGACACAGAAATGAGTGTGTGCCGCGTTTTTCCCGCGTTTTTGTTCTCCTCTTCTGAGGAGTCATCCACCGCTGCGCCTAAAATTACATGCAACAATTATATGTCTTTCAATTACTAAATTTCTATTGTACTTACGTTTTCGGTTAACAAAACGTCCATCTTTCACTTTTTGATGTATAAAATAAAACGAATGCAATTATTTAACTTATTTGCATAATTAAATAAATAAGCAGCTTACTCAGCCAACGCAAAGTGTGACCAGTTTTTCGATATATCGATATTAGGAAAATCGAATCGATACAATCCCAAATTTCGAAAATATCGATAATATCGATATTGCTGCGATATTATTGCAGCACTATTCGTGACCAAGATGAAAAGCCACCCAAGACTGGATTACCGAAACAAAGTGATCCTAGCACCAATGGTGCGTGTAGGCACTTTACCAATGCGCCTGCTGGCCTTGGAAATGGGAGCAGACATCGTATACACCGAAGAGCTAATTGACCTTAAACTGGTCAAGAGCATTCGCCGTCCAAATCGTAAGAAGCAAATGCCAAGCACGTGTAGTTGTTAATGTCTTGACTCCTCTGCAGCCGCTTTGGGGACTGTAGACTTCATTGACCCTTCGGATGGAACAATTATCTTTCGAACATGTGCCTTGGAAAAGTCGAAACTGGTACTCCAGTTGGGCACCAGCGATCCAGAGCGAGCTGTGGCAGTCGGCAAGCTGGTGCAGCATGACATTGCTGGGATAGATATAAATATGGGCTGCCCGAAACAGTTTTCCATTAAGGGTGGCATGGGCGCAGCGCTTCTTTCGCAGCCGGATAAAGCAGCAAAAATTTTACAAGGACTAGTTACGAATTTGGACATACCCGTCACGTGTAAAATTCGCATTCTGCCGGGTGATCCATTGGATACCATCAAACTAGTTGAAAAGCTTGTTGACAGTGGCATTGCAGCCATTGGAATTCACGCGCGTACCATAGATGAGCGACCGCAGAATCGTCCGCATCCCGATGTTTTGCGAGCTGTGGCCGACGTGGTGGATATACCCATAATAGCCAATGGGGGATCTCACGACATACGTACCTATGAGGATATAGCAAAGTTCCAAGCTCTGTGTGGCGCCGATAGCGTGATGGTCGCACGATCTGCCCAACAAAATATCTCCATATTTCGAAAAGAAGGCCTTTTGCCCATTGACACGGTAATTGAGAAGTATCTACGATTTTGTGTTGACTACGACAACGCTCCGCACAATGCCAAGTACTGCGTACAAGGAATTCTCAGGGAACTACAGGAAACTCCGCGTGGCAAGCGCTTTCTGCAGTGTCAAACTTTGCAACAGATATGCGAAATTTGGGAATTGGGTGACTATTGTCGAAAGCGGCAACACGAACACAAAAACCATGGAAATCAAGGACGTGCCGATGTTACACCAGTGCCGCATGCTAAACGTCAAAAACTCGACACGGTTAAAACTACAGAAGATTCCGATTGCCAATATGAAGGCGTCATCAGTCGCAACATGGCTTTCCTGCGTTCCACCTTTGCCAATGGTAAGTGCATCAATTAAATTAAAGTGGGCCTTTAACTTAAACTAATCTTCCGCAGACAATGCGCTACCGAAAACAGTGCTGTACGTGCATGCAGGGCGACTGGAGAAGGAGCCTCCTGCATACGAGACACAGCAGTGCGACAAGTTATTCAGAGCCATTTGCAGCTTCGATGGGCAGCGGTATAGCAGCAGTTTTTGGGAAAAGAACAAAAAGCAGGCGGAGCAGGGAGCTGCATTAGTGGCATTGCTGCACCTGGGACAACTGAGTGAGGAAACACTCTCCGACAATGGTAGCTTAATCAGCTAACATCGGAACGACCCACAAAATCTACCTCATTTTCTCGGTGGTATCTCGGTGGAAATAGATTTGTTTAATTTTAAGTGCCTAAGATTGTTATATAAAGTTTTACTAGTGTTCTGACATTGAATCTGAGTTGCTTATCCTTATCAACAACTTGAGACCTGACCGGAACAAAAAAGGAGTAACTAAATTGATAATTCCCCCAACACTCCTTTGCATTCGTCCATTTGCGAGATATTAAAAAGTTCTCATTGATTCCGTAACCAATTATATTGAAATGTAAAAAACTTTCACACATAATGCATAGGTATAGAATTTATTTAATTACAGGTATAACATTAACATCTATATATATTTGTATATATATATATATATTTATGTGTTCTTAGTGTGTTTTATTATGTATATAGGTTGCATTTTGCTAATGGGGTTTTCCGGGCAGATAACGGTCTATTTTGAACAGACAAGAACTATTGTAATTGGAGCTAAAGGGAAAGAATGGAAAGAAATAAATGAAACAAATGGTTTAACAGAAAAAGTTTATTGAATTTGTTTATTAATTCACTTAGAAATAAGTGGTAATTTAATCGGGTTCTTCATCAATTAAACTTAAAAATAACTAAAAATGTCTTAAAACAATAGCGTTTCATCTGTTCTTGTTGTGTTACTGACAAAAATGTTTTTACTTGCAATTTTTTGTTTAATTCTGAACTTTCTCATAATCATTTATCGTTATTGTTATCATTATCGTGTGTTATTATATAATGTACAGTTTAGTTTTAAAACATACAACTAAATACGCGCTAAACACTAATTAAACTGTATTTACATGTACATGAATTATCGTTTAGACGCTAAATAATTTAAATATTTTACAGTTTCGTCACATAATTTACAAGTGGGCGTGAAAACGTTTAAGTTTAAGGAGTGTACAGAGGGGGATTGATTTTCATCATTAATTCATTCATTTAAAGTTTATATGTATATATATTGTGGGTGTATGTGTGAATTTCTTTATGATTATAGTCAGCATCAGGCTTAAAATATGTGTGTGTGTTTGTATATATATATATTTAGTACGCTCTGGGAATACTGCCTAGCAGATTGCAAAGTTTCGCGTTCAAGAATAAAAAAGTTAAATAATATGAAAATAAAAGGAAAAGACACCGTTGTCTGCTTGAAATTATTCCGTTTTCAGTGTTCTGGCAGTGGTGTTGTTGTTGTTGCTGTTAACATGATTAAAGAGAAGCAGCACAAGGCAATAACAGAAATTACTTAACATAGCAACTACTCTCTTTTTCTCTGTTAGGAAAAAAGAGAGTGGCAACTCTGCGTAAAGAGAACTTTCGCCATTGACTTGCGCTTTTAAGGTAGTTGAAGAAGCAACAGAAAACGAAAACTTGTCTCTAAACTTTACAAAATATTTGGCTTAACGTATTTGTTTATAATAATTAAATAGATGTTAAATATGTAATTTATACGTATGTGTATGTGTGCATATGTTGTATTTTATGGTAATTGTAGGAAAAAAAGCCTCTGGGCGCATCTTTAAACCTAATTGTGCATAACACAGCAGTTGGGCGACAGGTGGCGCTCAATGGCGTTCTTCAGGTCTATGCAGCACACGATTTGATCACCTGTGTGTCGTCTCTCGTGTGTCGCATAAAGCCGAGGAACAAATTGAAAATAATGTGGTATTTAAATTAAACTCTGGTTTAAACTACTTAAATAGCTTATCGAAACTTTGTAAAATGCTAGCAGTAAATGTTGCGTACATGTGTATTTGTGTGTGAATGATATTCACCAATCATAAACTTAAACGTGTGTATCCTTTTCATTTCTTTTTAGGGGGATAGTAGGTATATATGTTTGTATGTATGGTAGTAGTAGTACAGTAAACAGTTAGGTTTTTAAGCTTTCTTTCTTTCATTCACATTTTCCTTTTTGTTTTCTTTCATTTTCATTTTAAATTAAGCAAAAATAAAAACTTTCTTGAGATCAAACTTAACGATACTTTGCAAGCTTTCAAAAACGTCGGTAAATAATATTATTTATGTATTACAGAAAAAAAGAATTTCGACAGATATTTTTGCATTTGCGTTTTTAAAGTGTTTTTGTTTTTTTTTTTTTTTTTGTTTACGTTTTACATATGTAATTTTAGGGGTGGTTTTTTTTTGGGGGGTTATGGGGTCTGTTTTAGTATTACGGATTTACATTGGATCTTGATAGTTGTGTGTTCCAATAATCATTTGATCATTAACTTTATGAGCTTGGCCTCAAATGTGATTTTCTTCTTTTTTTATGTTTCTCTTGCATTTATTTAATTCAATAAAGTTTGCATTTTCTTCTTTTTTACTTGTTTGCTTTCTTTTCTTATTTTTTGTTTTGTTTGTTTGTTTAAACTTGATTTTTATGTTTCTTTCTAACTTTCTTCGTTTAATCGCTATTTAAAATTACTTAAAATACTAGAAGAGCGTAACTTGTTTTGCTTGTTGTTGTTGTTGGTAGTTTTTGAATTATTGGTTGGTATTCATTTTATAGTTTACTTTACATTTTGTTGTTCTGTCAGGTTGTTTAAATCATTGCTTGTTTATAGTTGTGTACATCTGGTTGAGGCCACCGCTAACTTTAGACGGTGGCAATGACAATCAATAGATGGGCCAATTCGGCAACACGATTCTTGAGATCGGGCGCAGCACGCTCCAAATTCTCATTGGCAAAGTCACAGGCTGGGAATATATGGACCACATAGGCAGCTTGTTCGCTGCCCGGCACTGGTATATTCACAATACCCGCGGCCATCTTCTGTTGCAAGTAGGTGATAAAGCCGGTCTGGAGATTTCGCGAATGCTGCAAAACATCCGCATGATCGCGTCCACATGGCAATGCCAACAGCATACAATGTTCCGTTTCCACCTAAGAGGAATTACAAATTAGTTAAATATCGAAAAGAGTCTTTAGAGTCTTGTTTACAAACCTGCATCTTCTTGGCGACACCTTCCAGCTGCGTCTGTTCGAGACGCATACGTTGTGCTATGCGCAACAAGGGCGTCGTACTCTCCGCTAGACTGGGCAGCGAAGCGCGTGCCACATTTGGATTGCCGTGCACAAAGTGCATCTGAACCGCAGCCTGGTCGGTTTTCAAGGCCAATAGGCCTTGCCACATCACCGGATAGCGTTGCAGCAGCGTGACCAGTGAGTCTCCTGGTGGAGGCACCAATGCTGCTGGCGGTCCTTGTTGCTCCATGCCGCCACCGCCATGCATTACAGATGCGGACAGATGTTGCTCCTGTTGTTGTTTAGCTGTAAATGGATTGCAATTATAGTGGTTGCTCTGGTTTATTGTCTGCAAAATACTTACCAACTGCAGCTGCCATGGACAGACGTTCATTCTCCCGTTCGCGTTGTTCACGCTCTCGCTCTCGTTCCCGTTCCAACAGCTTCGCCTGGCTGGGATGTAAGCTATGGGGACCTGGTTGCACCGAAACGGACACTGAAGCACCACCGCTAATGTACGGACTGACACTCGCCACTGAAGGCGGCGGTGGCACCACAACACTTATCGATGCAGCCGCTCGATGTGCTGGCGGCGGTTCCAACTGCATGCCACCACTCTCATAGTAGCCACCACGTGTAGCCATCTCGCTGAAGTGAGCGTGTGGTATGCGGGTGTTGTGCACATACACCTGGGCCATTTGTGGTGAGTCTGAAAAGAGTTGATTGACTGCGATTAACATAAATTCGGTTGGAACTTGAATAAGTTTTCGCTTACCCGCTGCAGTACGATCTTGTGGACTCTGCAAACTGTGGGGCACTGCAATGGTGCGTGGTGGTCCACTACCAGGACGACGCAGCTCCAATGGTGGACTGCTGCTGATCATCTTGTCATCATAGTCACCGCTGTTGCGCATCATGTGGTGCTGATAGAACATTGCAGCCACTCCACGGTAAGTCGTATCATTCTGTAAAATTTAAATGTTTTCATATTAGAAATAAGCTTTATAAATTAATGTTTAAATATTAGAGGTTGTTAGTTTTTGGACGGGGGGATTTGGGTTACGCTACTTCAAAGTTCCGCATGTAAAACTTGTGCATTACCGGTGTTATGGGCGATGCCTGCTGATGAGCTGGAGGCGGGCTTTGTGTACGCCTGCCGCTCACATACGCGCCCAGATCATGCTGCGTCCATTTGGGATTAGCAATTCAAATGTTAGTACACGATTAAGATGAAGATTATTCCAATACTAAACTTAACAGGCTTGAACTTAGGCCTAATAGAAAACTTTTACTTACCATGCTAGCATCGAAGGGAGGCACACCGGACATGCCCGGAGGCAGGACCAGCGGCGAGACACGTGGTTGTCCCTGTGGGCTGATGTTTGGTATTGCGGTTCGCATAACTGCAATTAATTTTAATTTGATTAGTTTACAAGTTCTTCTATTGTTTACTTTCTTTAGTGACTTACCTGTAGCTGGATTGGGTTGTTGCTGTCCAGGTTTCATGGGCGGTGGGCTGCCAACACTGCCGGGCAGCATTTGAGCTGATGCCTGTAGACTGTGCACCACTGAAATGGGCTTGCCAGGTGGCGGTGATGGTGTCAATTGGTGTTGTTGCGGTTGCAGATGTGCTGCCGGCTTTGGTTGCAGCAACAATCCCGGATGTGACAGCAACAAACTGTGCGGTGGCAGTTGCACAACTGGAGGTGAACCCTTTTGTTGTTGCACCACCGACTGTTTGTACAGCTGCTGTGGTTGCGGCTGCTGTTGTTGCTGCTGCTGTTGCTGTGGTGGCGCATAACCAAAGTTTGCTTTGTTCAGCTGTTGTTGTTGCTGCTGCTGCGCTTGTGTAGGTGGCTGTTGTTGGGGCAGCACCGATGCCTTGGAGCTTACCACATGTAGTATTTGTGCATGTGGTGTTGGTGCCGCTGATGATGTCGCTTGCTTGATGACCAGCGTCTGTTGCTGCTGTAGCGGTGCAACATTTGGAACTTGCTGTTGTGCAGTTGAAATTCTGGGAGAGTGTGGAGAATGCGCTGTTGGCGGTGGTATGTTTACCAGCAGATGCTGTTGTTGCGGCTGCTGTTGTCCCAGCATATGACGTGCTATAATATTCGGCTGCAATAGTTGTTGATTGACAGCTGCATCTGTGAGCAACATGTGTCCAGCGTGTGTTTGTTGTTGCTGCTTGCTGGGAGTCAACTGTTGCTGCTGCTGCTGTTGTTGTTGCTGCTGTTGCAAGTTCTTCTCGCGATTTAGCACGTGCGCTTTGAGCGGCTGCGGTGGTCGCACATTGGTGTGCTGAGCGTGCTGCAACACTGTTGGCAATGGATTTGGTTGCAACAATACTGGTTGCTTGTTGACCAAAGTGTGTTGCTGCTGCTGCTGTTGTTGTTGCTGTGGCGTTGATGGCTGTTGTTGCTGCTGAATAACCAATGTGGGTTGCGTTGGCGTAACATTGCTCTTAACCAGCACACTGACCGGTTTGTTGATCAATGTTGCTGCCGCCTCCTGGACTTGTAACGTCACAGGTTTGCTCATTGGTGTAATAGGCGTGGCTGGCGCAATAACCGTGGTGCTAATCTGCAGATGTTGTTGTTGTTGTTGTTGCTGCAGCTGCTGCTGTTGTTGGTGCTGATGTGGATGCTGCTGCGGATGTTGCTGCTGCTGTTGTAGTGTAGACATTTCATTGCCGCTGTTTGCCGGCGCTGCAGCATTGGCAGCTGGCAGATTACCCTCTTTGCCTTGGGGCATGCCCGCTGTGATGACACCCGTAACAGGATCGATCAATGCTTTGCTCACCGCATCCGCTGCACCACCCGTTATCTTCTGTGTTGCTGCTGGAGCGGCTGTCTGATGCATGGGCGGCATAGAGGAATTAATCGCTTGATACGATTCAATTTCAGCAGCGGCAATTGCCTTCTTCTTTGGATGTTGTGGTGTTGGTTTGGAGACAACAACTGGCGGTGCCACAGGTGGAGCCACAGGTGGTGCAACGGGTGCTGCCACGGGCGGTTCCACCGTGCTTGCGGGAATTGTTGTTGGTGTCGCCACTGCAGGCGCTGTTGTTGCTGTTATTGTTGTTTCCTTAACATCCAGCGGTGGTTGTTGCTGCTGTGGTGCCTCTACAACTGCAGCAATTGTTGCCGGTGTTGGTGGCGGAGGCAACAGAGTTGGAGCTGCCTCTTCCTGCATATTCGCTGGTGAATCGCAAATTGTTTTGCGCTCCTTGGATCGTCTGGGTCTGCCCACAGCATTTGTAGTTTGTGCTGCATCTGCTTTCTTGGCCTGAGCATTGCGTCCAGAGCGTCGTGGCGGAGTCTGCGCACCCTTTGGCAACTGTTGCTGTTGCTGCTGTTGTTGCTGCTGCTGTTGTAACTGCTGCTGTAATAGTTGCTGCTGTTGTGTGTTTGTATTTCTCACCACATCCTCTATGATGTCATCCACAGTGCTGCGATCTTCCTTCTCCTGAAGACGACGAGATTTGCGTGTGTTGCAAGACTCGGAGCTGTCTGTGTTGGGCTCTAACTGCGGCTGTTGTTGCTGTGATGGTTGTGGTGGCTCAGCTTGTGGCTCCAGTTCGCTGCTGTTCTTTAGCTTGTTTATGGTCAGGATTAGACGTGGACGCGTATCATCAGCAGCAGCTGCGGCTGCCACAGTTGCAGCAGTTGTCTTTACCTTTGGCTCTGCCTCACCAGCATCGTCATGGAACTCGTAGATGTCCTGACTGGACGAAGATCCACTTGCTTGACTCAACGCCTGATTGCGTGCCTTCTTTTCAGCGGCTGTTGGCACTGGCAAGGGCAACACATTTGTGGCTGTTGTTGTTGGTGCTGGCGTGATGAGTTCCTTTTGCTGTTGCTGCTGTTGTTGCTGCTGCTGTGCAAGTTGCTGCTGTTGAGCTAGTTGTTGTTGCTGTAGCTGCTGTTGTTGTAGCAACAGATTGCGTGGTGGTCGTCCCTTGCGACCACGAGTCACAGGCGCCGTTGCCGGCTTACGCAGACGTGTGTGTACACCATTGTCACCCGGTGACAGAAGCACACTTGGGTCTGTTGGTGTCGGCAAGGGCACACCGGCAGCTTGCTTCTTGGCCCCACGTGGTTGGCGTCCACGCTTGGCGCCCGTGCCACGTGCACTGGGCGGGCGGCCTACTGTTGCAGACTTGAGTGGCATCTGGCGTGTTTCGGTTTCATCCTCTGTATCATGGTCAGTGGATGCTGCTGCTGTTGACAAAGCTGTTGATGCTGCTGTCGGAGACTCGCTGATTGCTGGCGTTGGTTCTACAACTGCTGGCAACACTTCAATCGTTGCCTGTTGTTGTTGTTGCTGCTGCTGTTGTTGGCCACGTTTGTTTTGGTTGTCCTCCTTGGCAGCAGCTGCTGCAGCTGGATCCAGTTTCTTGATGACACTATCAATGTTCACCTCCTTTGCAGACCAATAATCACTGTCCACCTCCTTCGAGTCCTGCTCGATGAGCTCATCCTGCTTCGGCTGTGAGATCTTGATCACATTCTCCTCGGTCAACAGCGATGTGGGTGCCACAGGCTTTGTTGCCTGCGGTGAGCTGGCTAAATTGATGGTAGGTGTTGGTGTGCGTATTACAGAGACGCCCTCCGATGTCTTCAGCGGCAACAATGTAGCATTGGAGTTCTCGGCATTTGCTGTCGTCGATGTTGACGGCGGCACCGCTGTCTCCTTGGATGGCGGATAGTGTATTGCTGCTGTCGGTGCGGGCACTATTTGCTGCTGCACAATAATCTTCTGTGCTGGCGGCGCACTTTGTATGACATTGAGTGATTGCTGCTGCTGTTGTTGATGCTGCGGAGAGCCACGCACCAATATTGACGAAGGATGAGGCTGTTGTTGTTGCTGCTGTTGCTTCTGCTGTGTCTGCGGACTGTGAGTACTGTGTGTTACAGGATTAGCACCTGGGGAGCTAAGTTGCTGCTGTTGCTGATGTGGCAGATTACGCGGCAATGCCTGATGTTGTTGTTGTTGCTGCTGGGCAAAAATGGGTGGTGGCGGCGTTAGATGCGCAAGAGGCTGTTGTTGTTGCTGCTGCTGCTGTAGTTTTTGTAGATGCAACTGTTGTTGCTGCTGCTGCTGTTGCAGCTGCTGTTGGTGCTGTTGCTGAGCTTGATGTTGCAGCTGATGCTGATGTTGTTGCTGTTGTACTTGATACTGTTGGCGTGCCTGTTGCTGTTGTTGTTGCTGCTGCTGCAATTGCTGTTGATGAAGTCCACCCGGTGACAGTGGCGGATGTTGCATTTGCTGTTGTTGCTGCATATGATGCTGTTGTTGTTGCATCTGCTGCTGCATCTGTTGCATATGCTGCTGTTGCTGTTGCCGCGGTTGCTGCTGCTGCTTGCGATCTACAACTTGATGCTGATGTTGCATGAACTTTTGCACTTGTTGTGGATGTTGTTGATGTGCTCCCATTTTGGGCATCATTTGCGGTGAGTGTTGTTGTTGCTGCTGCTGGTGCTGCGGCTGATGCTGCTGTTGTGGTTGCTGCTGTGCATTTACATGCAGATTCTTATGCGGTGGCAAGCTGCCTATTGGTGGTGAATTTGCCACCTGTGACTGCGTTGCTTGCTGCGGTTGCACCGTAACCACTTTGCTGATGATTGTCGGATGATGTTGGACTGGCATCTTCTGCAATGGCAAAGGCAACGACAACAACTGTGCACCCGGCTGGCCACTGGGCAAACCACTTGATTGCAGCTCAATCACAGACTTGGGCATTCCCGGCGAGACCTGTTGTTGCGCTGGACGTGGCGGAAGATAGCTGTTGGGCGTAGTCATCTTGCCACCTGTGGGAGGCGACGATGTTGCTGCGCCTGTCACTCCTCTGGCTGTGGGACTTGGCAATGGACTCATGCTGCCTGTGGGCGAGGCGAGCAGCGGATGTTGTGGTTGTTGCTGCTGTGATGGCAACAGAGGCCTTGCTGCTGGACTATGCTGGCGATTGGCCGTTCCACGTCCCGGCGACAACAATGACGGACTGTGCGGCGATGGTGCACGCATGCCAACCATAAAGGCAGTTCCAGGAGCTGCTTGCTGCTGGTGTTGGTGCGGTGATAGTATCAGATGTGGTACCACAAAGTGCGGTGCCTGCTCTGGTATGGAAATGGTTGGTGGTTGCATAATCAGCGACTGCGTGCGTTGTGGCAGCTGATGAAGTTGCTGTTGCTGTGGTTGCTGCTGCTGTTGCGCCATTGTTGGCATCTGTTTTGGAGTAGAGGCTTGTGGCATGATCTTTTGAGCTGTTGGTGTTGCTGTGGGGCTACCAAAGGACAACGAAGCAGTGCTGCTGTTGCTGCTGCCTGTTGTGTTGGAGCAATTGGCCATGACATTGGAGAGATCAAGATTGATAACCGGTGTTGTAGGACGACCAGCAGTTGTGGTTGGAGCTGCCGATGTTGCTGTTGTTGTGGCAACTGGTACTGGCAACACCGTTTGCACGGGCTGAACCAAAGGCTGCTGCAATTTACTGATTGTCGGTGGTTCAATCTTGAGTGGTTGCTTCGCAGCAGCGCCCAAAGGAGCTGTAGTTGGAACCACAACGGGCAACTTGGTGATGACCGATGGCTGTGCTGGCTCTGTTGGTGCTCGTGCCTGTCTGGGCTGACTGGAGTCACTATCAGTGGATTTGCTGCTGGCAGATGGTGAGGATTTCTCCGATGCGATGGTTTCATCAATCTTGAGACTGGGTCCACTGCTGTCCGCCTCGTCGGGATTCTCCTCGGTGTCAGTGTCGATTTGTAGATCTCTTTCCGATTGTGGTGTATCCGCCTTGATGTCCATGTCTTCGTTTCGTAGACTCTGCACGGCTTTGTTAATCTCTTCGGCATCGAGCACTACACCAACGGATACCACAACTGGCTCCGGTTCGGGCTCTGGTTCGGGTTCCGGCTCAGGTTCATTGACAACCTCTTCGACAGCAGATTCAATGGCTTTGGCGGCCAGAGCAGCTTCCTCATCGGGCTCGGCAACGGCAACATCGGTGACAGCTGCTGCCATGTCGTCCATGCCATCCAGTGAGTAATCCGCAGTGGAGGACGTGCCAAAGCTTTCGCCTAGCAATGCCGAGACAGCACTTTCCGTTTCCTCTTGCGAGATGGTCACACGTGATTTGCTGTCCTCCAGTTTGTCCAGCGATTTGGTAGCTCCTGGTGGTGAAGCCACTGGAATCTTTGGCTCATCCGCCAAGGCATCTAGCAGTGCATTATTGAATTCCGCCGAGATGGATTGTACTGCCGACTCGCTGATCTTGTCATCCAATTGGCCATCAAAGCCGGGTATGAAGATCTCCTTCTTCTTGTTCAAGCCTGCACTTGTGGGCGATGAGTTGTCAGCGGCCACTGCAGCTGTCGAGGATGTGGGTGTGGTTACTAGCGGTGCAACGGCAGCACCACTGCTCACTGGCGTCTCTGCTGATTGAGTGGACAGCATGGAGCTGTTGCCCTGACTTATGGTTGGTGTCTTGGGTATGGGACTGATCAGACGGGACTTCTCGCGGGTCGGTGAAAGTGCATCGCTAGTCAAAATGCTGCTATTCGCAGTGGCTTTGATCGTGGGCACTGGAATGGGCGACTCCTCATCGTCAATGAGCGATGGCAAACTGGGCGAAGGCTTGCAGAGCGGAGAACTTCGCTTTGATTCCTTTTCCAGCTGATCCTCGGCATGTTTGGTAGCTGCCTGCACATTGATGGTCAGGGAACTCACTGAACTGGAGGTAGGGAGAGAAGACTGAGTTGGAATTCCGGGAGCAGGCACGTTTGATGTTGCTGCCGTTGCACAACTGGATTCGCGACGCATCTGCAACTGCTGGTGCTGCTTGTCCAGCTTCTCCTGTTTTTCCTCCTTCGAGCGTTTCTTCTTCTTCTTTCGCTCACGACTCTTGGAGGAGGCTTCCTTTGACTCGAGCTTCTCGCTGGACTGCAACGGCTGATGTTGCTGCTGTGGCTCAACGGAGTTGTTGTCCTCATTGTCCGAGAAACGGAACACATCCGTCATATCGCTGCGATATGTGGTGGCTGTTGAGGGCGTGGCATCTTCGGGTAGCTTATTGCTATCAAAGTCATCCATTAGCTGTGCCTCAAGTGCACGTCCAGCCTCATCCATGTCCACGCTGTTATCATCGTCCAGTTTGCTGGCAGCTTGTTGTTGCTGCTGCTGTTGTTGTTGCTGTTGCTCGCGTGCGGATTTCTCACGACGCTTCTTTTCCCGCTTCTCCTTGCGATGTCGCTCCCGTTCGCTTCTCTCCAGCTCAAGCTGATGCTCCTCTTGCTGCAGCTGCTGCTGTTGTTGTTGTTGCTGCTGCTGGATCGCTGGCTCCTTGTTGCTGTTGAGGTTAAGTAGCGGAGGTTCCTGTTTATAGGTTTGCAGTGCAGCTGAAACCATAGGTCCAGTTGTGGACAACTGAGCCTTGGTCGTGTCTGGCTGCTCATCGGTTAACTGGGATTCCTCCTCCTCTTCCTCCTCGTCAGAGATGATACCAAAGATATCCTCCATTTTATCCTCACTGCTGCGTTTGGTAGTCTCCCTTGCAGGTGTCGCCAATGTTGGCGGTGTCGGTGGAGATGCATTCGCTGTGTTGGCATTGTAGAGACGTGAGGATGTGTCTAGACTCTTGGATTTCTTGGACTTCTTCAGCCGATGCCGTTCCTCCTTGGAGAGCTTCTCGCTCAGCTGATCCACCGAAGCCGACGCAGCATTCGTTTCGCTCAAGTTCCGCAACTTTTCGCGTTTCTTCTCCTTGCGTTCCTTGTGCTTGCGACGCTCGCTGGCATTGGGCGTTAATACCTCCAAACTGGATGCCATAACGACTTGCTGCTCCGTCTTGAGTTCATCAAAACTGTCAAACTTGTTGGGCTTGCAGTCGGCAACAACATCGAAGATGCTGCTGCTACTGGCAGCAGCTGCAGAGGGAGGAGCAGCAACTGCCACTATTGGCATAGCATCTGCTGAAGACTTGAGACGTTTCTTACTCTTCTTGTGCTTCTTTCTCGTCTCCGGTGAGTAGTCCTTGGTCTTGGTGTTGGCATTGGCATTCACATTGCCCATGTAGCCAGCGTATCCCGCGTTGAAGAACTCATTGTATTCCTTCTTGAATTCCGTTTTAAGTTTACGCTCCTCATTGGACGAGTGGGAATCATGACGAGATTTGGAGTACTTTTGCATTTCAGTATCGGACAACTGTTCCTGTTTGATTGCCGGCTCCTGTTTGATGGCTATCAAGTCGGGAGCTGGCTGCGATTGTGATTCTGAGTCAGATGCAATACGTGTGGACAGACAATTCCTCTTGCCCGATGGTCCAATAACATTGCGACGTATCTCATCCTCGGAACTATCATCGCCATCGCACAAACGTCGTAGATTCTGTTGCATTTGCTGGCGCATTCGACTGGCGTTCAGAGCAGCTGCCTCAGCATCGACATCGCCTTCACCATCACCATCAGCATCTGCATCTGAATCGGAAAATATGCGACTCTGCGAATGCTTGCGATAGCTATCATCGTCGTGCTCCTCATCACTGCTGCTCAGTCCATGATTGCGTCCATGGAAGCTGCTGCTGCCACTGTTGCGATGATGATGACGATCCTCGAATTCAGTGTCGCTGTCGCCATCGTAGCTGGTGGAACGCTTCTTCTTAGCCCTCGACTGTTTTAGCTGAGAGAACTTTGCCTTGATCTTCTTCTCCTCGGCCTGACGCTGCATGTTCTTACAGCTGCGTGCCTTGACCTTGTCGTACATGGAGACATTGGGACAATCGTCGGGTATATCGAAGATGGAATGCTTCTTGGATGCATCATCTGTGTCATCAGAGTCCGCAGAGCTAAGCATCATCTTGCGTGGATGAGACGATGTCTTGGAGAAGACACCACCCTCGTCAGAGCCACGTGAAGATTTGCGTTCCACACTTCTACGATGATGATGGTGGTGATGATGCTGCTGCTGCTGTTGTTGTTGCTGCTGCTGCTGCTGCTGCTGCGAGTGATGATGCAGCTTGCTGCTCGAGGTGGTATTGGTGGAGCTGAGCTCTCCTGCCGAGCTGCCAGCGGCTGAGATGCGTCTGTGGGGATTGTGAGTGGGTTCCTCATCCGTATTCGTGGACTCGGCAATCGAGTGTCGCTTCTTCTCACGATGATGGTGATGCTCACGCTTGCTCTTGTGCCTTGACGAGGAGGAACTACTGCCATGATGGTGATGATCACGCTGTTTGTGCAGCGATTGTTGTGCTTGTTGTTGCTGTTGCTGCGGTTGTGGTTGTTGCTCCTCTTCGCTGGTGTTCAGCGTTGTTGTATGCTTCACAGCAACAATTGTTGCTGTTGTGTCCATTTCCGTCATTTCACTGGAGGGGACTTTGCTGTGATGCTTCTCGCGGCGATGATGCTTGGAGCTGCTGCTGCTGCCATGGGATTTGGAGCTGCTCTTCTCCTCCTTGCAACCACCGCTGCTGCCACTGCTTTTGTGCTCCTTCGAGTCTCGACGATCGCTGAGACGCTGATGATTGCTCTGGGATTGATTTGGATTCGGATTTGTATTCTCCATACGTATACGTTTGACATAATCCTCGTGATTGGCTGGACCACCAGCGCCACCACCACCACTGCTGTGGTTGCTGTCCTGCGAGCTAAGTCTTCGCTTGTGCAGACGTGCAATAGGAACGGGAGAATTACGTGAGGACTTTCGTGAACGATCCTTGCTGCTGCGATCCTCAACGCTGTTTGCTGTTGCCGTTGGCGCTGCTGATGCTGCTGCAACTGCTGCTGCTGTAGGCACCATATCGGCGGATGCAGCATTCTCCTTGTTGTTCTCACTGGACGCGGCGTTTGGACAGTGAGCGTAAAAGCTGCTTGCTTCGGAGCTGGCATCGGATTTGTTCTTGTGATAAGCGGACATATCACGCATGCGTGCAAGTCGTGCTTCCTGCTCCCGTTGCTCCTTCTCGCGCTGTTCCTTTTCGCGTTGCTCACGCTCGCGATCTTCACGCTCCTTTTGCTCTCGCTCGCGTTCTCGTTCCCTTTCCTCAAGCGCCTTACGCTCTCGCTCGCGTTCCCGCTCCCTTTCGCGTTCCTTTTCTTCTTTTGCCTTACGCTCTTCCCGCTCACGTTCCTCGAGAGCTTTGCGTTCTTTTTCTTCACGCTCCTGTTGTTTGCGCAGCTCCCGCTCTCTCTTCTCACGCTCCTGTCGCTCTCGCTTCTCTTTTTCCTTCTCTCGCTCCTGACGCTGCTGTTCTTTGTCCAATTTTTCAACTGGCTCATCCGATTCGCTGCTGTCATCGTCCACTTTCGGAGTTGCCGACTTTGATGACTGCGATGTTGCTGAGTTTTTACGCTTATCCGAATTGGAGGAACATTTCTTAGATTTCTTTTCCGCATCTGAGGACCGATTATTATGCTTGCTCCCATGCGATTTTTCGCTCTTCTTTGAGGATGTTGAGCCTGATGAGGAGGTGGTTGTGGTAGTAGTTGAGGAGGTTGATGTGGCGGCAACACTTGAGGAGGAACCTTTATTGCTCTTGACTTCCATTTCATCCATTGAGTTGTTTGGCGGTTGCTTTTGTACATTTGTGGTTGTTGCTGAGGAACTGTTACCGTTGGACGATGAGCTGCTGTTGCCAGTGGTGGCAGTGCTGCTGCTGCTGCCGCCAGTGGTTCCCACATTGGTGCTGCCCGGAACCGAGGCCGATTTTTGCAACACTGAACGTGATTCTGTGTTTGTAGCCGGCACGCTGAGACTCTTGTTGAGCTGCTGATGCGTTGGCTGGTTGCCAGTTCGTTCGGGCTTCGTTTTGGGCAGCTCTGGTGGTGGTGGTGGTGCAGGTTGCACCGCTGGCGGTGGTGCAGCCGTATTTGGCAATGGCGGGTGACTGGGAAATGGATATTGTAGACCTTTTGTCGGTCCCGTACCAGCTGTGGCAGCAACTGTTCCTGCCGTTGCAGCTGCTGCTGCTATTGTTGCTGTTGCGTTGCCACCAACAACAATGCTGGACTTTGCCAGCTGACCCAGAGTGCTGGCCACACCAGCATTGATCACGGAGGGAGATGGTGAGGGACTATTATAGGGTGACATTGATGCTTGTGGTGAATTCATTGGCGACAAACTGCTTAGACGTTGCAACAATCCAGTTGTCTTGCAACCGCTACTGCTGCCAGTCGCATTACTGCTGCAGTTGGCAATGATGGGTGTTGTCTTGGTCGCCGCCAGATTGGGCAACGCTGGCGATGTGTTCCCACTGCAGAGGCCGCCGCCATGACGCACATTTCCAGAGCCTGCAGAACCGCTGGCAAAGTCCGACATTGCCGGCTCGTACCATTGATTCTTCTTCAAACGCTGAAAGTCATCATCGAATACGGACTTCTTGGCCAGCAGGGATTTGACAATATCCGATGGCTGTAGCTCATCAATGTCCAGGAACTTGTGACGTGAATTACTTGTCGAACTGGAGACAGTGCCACTCGAGCTGTTGCTATTCCCCGATCCGGTCTGATGTGATGAGCTCAAACCGCTCAGATTCGTCGTGTGCATCGAGAGCTGCCACATGGGTGTATTCGGTTGACTATGACTGTGACCATGGTGGTTGGGATTGGTGCTGCTACTGCCGCCGGACCAACGCTCATAGTTCTCCTCAAAGTTGCGTAATCGTTCATCCAACGATGGGCTGCCTCCAGTCTGACCGCTAGGTACATCTGAGTCACTGGAGTTGGAGCTCAAGGAGCGCGGACGAGCAGGACTTGCCATGAGACCAACGGATGAGCAGGATAAGGATTGCTGAAGCTGATGATGTTGTTGTTGCTGCTGCTGTTGTGACTGTTGTTGCTGTTGCAGCTGTTGTTGCTGCTGCTGCTGCTGTTGGTGGTGATGATGATGATGGTGATTGGAGGAGCGCCAATAGCGTGAGGAGGGACTTGGCAGAAATGCCGAACTGGATGCAGTCGCTGATGATGAGCCCGATGAGTTCATTGAAGCAGCGCCAGCACTTAGACTAGAGTTGTTGTTGCTGTTATTGTTGTTGTGCGGCAGCAACGTTGCCGTTGCTGACAGCTGCTGCAGATAATTGCAGACAGTGCTGCTAAACGATGTGTTGCTATTGCTGCCAGAAGCATTGCGTTGCTGTTGAAAGAACAATACACCAAATTTGGGCAACGGCAGCCACATTACTTCGCGTACTCGTTCCCGGGCCCGTTCCCTTGGCGGTGGCAGGCGACGTGGCTCTGTGGGCAATACCTCTGGTCGTTCATCGCACAGGGGCGTGCCAGGACGCGATCCATCGGCGCTTTCGCCACCGCTGGCCTCGTGCGAATGATGGGAATGTAATTGATGGCCGCGTCCACGCGACGCATGATGATGATAGTCATCATTTGGCATCGACATCGGTGTCGGCGTCAAAACACCACTGTTTGTGGCTGAGACGGAGGAGGAGGATGTTTGCGGTTGCTGCAGTGGCTGCGGTTGTTGCAGCTGCAGCGTACCAGCTTGTGTTACTCGCCGCCTCTTAGCAGCCAGCGATGCATTCATCATATGCTGTTGGTCCATGCTACTCGCTCCAACCAAGCCATGACGAAATGCCGATGAGTTGGACAACGCTGACAAGGCGCCCACATCAATCGATGGCCGGCGACAGCTCAGCATCATGTTGTGATGCTGCGTTGGCGGTGGTGCAATCGCTGCAAATTTATTCGCCTCCGATACGCGACGGATTTCACTTTTGCGATTCAGCGGATCGTGTATGACATCACAGTTGGACAGTGGGTTACTGGGCTTGTTGCCGATGTTGTGGCCAGCAGCCAAAGACGCCTCGCTGTTGCCATCCGGCAGCTGTGACTGTTGAAAGAGAAAGATATAAAAACATTTAGAAACTAGGTATATTCATTGGCTTTTGGCTTTAACTGGTTTAAAGCACCAAGTGAAGTTACTTACCGCACTGGCATTGGAATGATGATGATGATGGTAATCCATTTTGATGCGCTTGCGTGGACTGACCATGCCCTCATCACCACTGGACGGGCATTCCTCAAGTTGTTCTGGCAATTGGAAACGTTGATTGTGCACATGATGGCGCAAATCTACAGAAGGCTTACCACAACGACGTCGAGTGTTGCTGTTGCCACTGTTGTTGTTCAGTGTCACCTCTAATGTTTCCCCAGAGCTACCACCACCACTTGGGTTGTTTCCACTGCTGCTGCAATTAACGGCTGGTCCAAGTCTTGCAATTACTGGTGAATCGGAACGTATTACAGCACCGGCATCTTCATCCTGACCCAAATTGTTGCTGTTACTCCCACCATTGTTATTGTTGTTGCCACTACCGTTGTTGTTGGCAGCGTAGTCCTCAAAGTTGCGAAACCGTCGACCCACATCATTGAAATCAAAGTCAATCGTGTGTCGCGCGTTTCTCGCCATGCGCATCCTTGCCTGCACCATTGCAGCCGGTGACATAGGCATGGAACTTTGACCCACCACAGAAGGCAGCGTTGTGGATGGTGTACCCATGCTGCTGCTGTTGCCACTGTTGCTGCTGTTACTCACTATTGCCGAGGCAATGCTCGGCGCAGGCATGGCATTGCTGGATGAGATGCTGCTGCTGATTGTACTGCTGCTGCTACTGCTACCACCAGCAACTGAGTTGCCAGGCGTAGTGTTGCCCGGTGAGCAGCCATCATTGGAGTTCTGATGCCGACTGAATGACGAGGCTCGGGATCGTGACTGTGACGAATCGTAGCGATTAAAGCGAGACAAAGACGATGACGCCGACGAGGTAGAGGAGCCTGCAAAACAAGAAGGATTTCTTTAGCATTACTACATTTCAGTTTCGAGTTTTGAGGCGAACTTACCAGCATTTGGTTGCTGTGCTTGCTGTTGTTGTTGCTGCTGCTGTTGCACTTGCTGTTGTTGTTGCTGTTTCTCCTGCTTATCGTAGAAGGCATCCTGGCATTCACGTGATGCAAAGTCCACCTGCAGCTTGCGTCCTCGCATTATCGTGCCACGCATATCCTTAACGGCAGCCTGAGCATTCTGCACCTGATCATACAGTACCAAGGCCAATTGTCGGCTCCGATCGATGCTGACTTTGGTCACCGTTCCGAAACGTGTGAATTGTGATTGCAAAAAGGATTCCGAGACCTTTTCGCCCACACCATCGATCCAGACACAATTCGTTGGCATCGATTTGCCAAAGCCTAGCTTAATCCGATTGCTACCAAGATGTTCACCATCCATTTTACGCATGGCCTTCACCACAGACACAATATCGGAATACTGACAAAAGGCATAGGCATTGAGTCCTTGCTTCTTGATATCAATCTCAATGATTTCACCAAAGCTTTCGAAATGTACACGCAGCTCACTGGCGGTTATGTCCTTCTCCAGATTGCCAATGAACAATGTACGCGTCGATTTCGGATGGTATTCATCCAGTTCAGCTTCATAGGGCCGAAACTCATTGTCCTCGACATCGTAGCCCTGATAGGGTTCCACTTCGATTTTACAGCCAAAGAAATGTTTATCGTGGGATACTTCGAGGGCTTTTTCCACATCGTCCGGTTTCTTAAAACAGACGAGCGCATAACGCTCGGAATTTTGTCCCACGACTTTCACCCACGTGACCTTGCCGTGCTTTTTGTACTCGTGAAAGAGACCATCCTTAAGGGATGTGTCCGAGGAACGTGCGGGCAGGTTTCGTACTCGTATCGCCAGCGGTCGATTATCTTCGGAATGCACCACCGGATTTGCGGCCAAACAGGAGCTGCTGCTACTACTGGAGCTACTACTACTGCTGCTGCTGGAACCACAGCCACCACCACCGACATTACCACTGGGATTTGAAGAGTTGCCTAGAAAAAGTAGAGTAATATTGATTAGACCGGACATAATCTATGACTAGCATCGACTACTTACTGGTAACTGCTACACAGGATTGCAGGCTACGTGAACTACGCGATGTTGTTGAGGAGCTACCACCGCCAGCACTGCCTCCAGGCACACCCACACCAACGACATCAGCACAATTGCCCGATATCGGGCTGGACGCGTGCGAATGTGACGATGAGTGTGATGAGGCCGATGAGGAGCTGTGTGAGCTGCTATAACTGCTCGGTGATCGTGAATGCGAGCGACTCGACGATGTGGTGCTACGACCATGTAAATGATGACGCGGTGCACGTCCCACTTGCGACGAGTTGCCATTGTCCACGGCAGCTGCCAAGGCGGCAGCAACATTTAAAATGTCACCACTGCCGCTGCTGCTGTTGTTACCATTGCCATTGCCGCTAGCAACTGTTGCTGCTGCTGTCACGGCGGCCGATGTTGCAATTGGCATCGTTGGAGTGGCCGTGTTTATTGTATTATTTAAACTATTACTACTAAAACTATTGTTTGTGATTGTACTTGTCGTCGCTGCTGCTGCTGACGCCGCTGCCGCTGCTACTGCTGCTGCTGTTGCACCAACACTACCACTACCAACACTACTACCACTACCAGGTGACTCGGAACCGCAGCGACCACCACCAATTCCGCCCGCTGCTGCTGCTGTTTTGAGCAACTTATTTAGTTTACTAACGCCAGTGGCGTTTCTATTGTTGTTATTATTATTGTTGTGGTGCAGGTGGATTTTGCGTGTCGCCGCCGTCGTCGCTGTTTCATCCGCAGCACTGCCCGCATACGCAACACTGCGATGCATCGCGGTTGTGGTTGTTGTTGCTGCAGCCGCCGCCGCTGCTGCTGCAACCGCCGCTATCGTGTGCGTATGCGTGTGGGCGGGTGATGTGTTGTACGAGGCGGATGTGTTGTAGTGATGATGATGCTGTTGATGTGGAGGATGTGGATGCGGATGATGATTGATCGGTGAGCTCATTATTGTGCCGCCAGGTGTGGAGGAATTGCCGGCATTGCCACTCGACTGGCCACCAGGACTTTTTAGATGCGCTGTCGCAGCAGCAGCAACGTCGTACCATGACTGCGGTACGCGTGTATTTTGGTTAATATTGTTGTTGTTGCTGCGATCACCCAACGCTTGTGGCGGCACTTGTGCTCCTCCTGCTCCCGCTCCTTGACCAACACCCAATCCTGATCCACCACCAGCTCCACCTGCTGCAGCTGCCGCACCAATTGCTGCTGTTGTTGCTGCTGTCGTTGTCGTCGTCGTGTTGCTGCTGTTGCCTGTTGCTGACGCACCAACTGCTGCTGCTGCGGCTGCTGCTGCTGAACCATTCCTATAAAGGCGATCTCTGGCTCGCGATCTCTCGCTGCTATTGATGTTACTGTTATTGTTGTTGCTACTGTTATTTAAATTGCTGTTAACAGTTGCTGCGCTTGCGGCTGTGTTGTTGGTGGCTTGATAAACTAGGCGGCTGCGATCGTAATAGTTCCTTTCGAAGCTGTTTGTCGGTGGTTCTTCTGTAGACCTACAAATATACAAAGAAGTTAAATAATTAGTGCCATGGAAAACGTAGCAAAGAACCGATGTATCGATATCGAAATCAAGGATTGTATCCCTGGAAATCAATCGATTTCATAGATAATTGATAACATTTGCTAAATCAATGTTCTATTGGTTTACATTACTATAAAAATAATCGTTTGTTTTAATATTTATGTAAACAGTTGTCAGCTTTATAGTTAGTTATTGTTATGTTATTTTGTATGGCCCCTCCCCCACCCACCTCCGCATAATAGTTTTTACACAAAAAACCTTGTCAATTTGCGGCTCCGGTTGAGGATCGGTTTTAGCCTAGCGCCTAATGGGCGCCTTTTGTTTTCTATCATGGAAGCGAAACAAATCCAAGCCTGCCCATGGAATAGTAGATTTTGTTATTTGTATGTATATTTTTTACTTAAAACACGCGAGCGCGAAAAATTTCACCGGCGAGAAAAAAAATAAACGGCGCCAAATTGAACGTCTGCCGACGTCGTCGTCTGTTTACGCGGCAGAACTCGGCGAGTGTTTTAACTTTTTTTCTTTCCTCGATATTTTTTTTTTTTTGCGGACACACTCAAACACACACGTACGCACGCACACAAATAAACATGAGCCGGTGCCGAGTACACAGAGTGACTGCAGAGAGCAAAAGAGATTGCTGCTGGATGGTAAACCGGTTTTATTTATTATTTACACACACACGCACACTTTTTATTTGCTTTCAAAACTATTCTATTTATTTTGGCGCATAAAAATACGTATTATTTTTGATTTTCTTCAGTTTTTTTCACGATCGCTTTATGCCGCTTCCAACAATTTGCTTTATTGTCGATATTCGCGTAACCAACCAAACACGAGCAGCGGCCTCTGTTCAGAGCTGCCAGATGGTCAAAACTATCGCACCAACGATCGCAATAGTGCGCCAACGGCGCTGCCAAGCTGCTTGAAAATCGCTCTCTCTTTTGCGCTCTCTCACTGTTAACTAACAGCAGAACGTATGTTTAATGAAAGACTTCTTACATTGCCCTCGCCATCTGCTGCTCTTTTGACACAACTTATGTTACAAAGCAAATTAAATTGTAACTAATATAAACAATAATTACAACAATACGAAGAATAAAGTGGCTGATAACAGCAAACTGTTAATAACATGCCAAACGACTGGTTATGATGTGCTTATCTCACTGCTATTATTAGGGTGTGTGAACAACTGCCAAAAATGTAACGACGCATTTTCCAGGTAAAATAATATGTGCTTCTACCTGAATGAAAATCAACCCCGCCATAAATTAAGTTGCGACGCAAAATAAAAAAAGAAGGGCAAACCAAATGACAGGCCTATTTTCACACAAGGGAAAAACAGGCGCGACCGACCTTAACTAAAGTTGTCTCTATTGTTTCCCTTTTATGAAACGGAAAACGTTTCCTAACAAGAATGAGCCACAGAACAGACTCACACACATACACACGATATGCATTTATGTAAATGTGTGCATTTGTAACTGTCCTTTTGGCATTAACACGATCGATTGTCAGGGACAGCCATTGATTGCTGAACGGAGTTGCCAGAAGTTTGTAGATTAAAATTGAATAATGCTTTATTTTTAAAGATTTAAAATTTTACAATTATTTTTGTATGAGAATTGTTTTGATCTGAATTTCTTACTGTAGAAACGACATCACATAGAATTTAAAGGATTTATAATTTTATGTGTGACGTTTAAAGTAGTTAAATTTCCATACTTGTATCTACTGATAATTGTGGGTTTCCTATAGTAAATTCTAGTTACAATTTACTAAATTTAAAGTTAAATAATTATACGTATCAGGCTTAATGCTCTAGGGTTCAAATGCAATTTATGTAGTATTTGTAAATGCCACACAAATTTTGATGAATTGAAGCCCCCAAATGCAAAAGATTTTTAAAGCCGCATTAAGCGCTTTAAGCGCGTCCAGGACACGAAAAGGCTACAAAAGTTGGCAAGGGAGAAGGGCAGTACTTAAAACATATATATACATGGCCCATGTAGCCTGCATAGCACATAAATGCTATGTATCTCTCGTATATACACACTTGTCTCTTGGTGTGTGTAAATTGTAGATAAAGCTGCAGTTTCCAGTTTCACGAAATTGCTGGAAATTAGTGCGGGCGTGTGTTTTCAGGGGGAGGTGTGTGAGACTGTTGCAGGATGATGACTCAGGCAGATGGGCAGCTGTACATAGTATATATATATACTATATGCTGTAGCTGTGAGTATATAGCATAGGTGTACATACACTCATGAGCAATTGCATTCAAAGAGCGTGGTTTGTGGCAGCTGTTGTTGTTGTCGGAGCTGCTGCTGCTGCTGCTGCCACTTGCCCGGCATGCGCAGTAAGGACGGTCGAGAAAAATCAATTCAGCTAAAAGTGCGCCCGGTTAGGGAAGTGCAGGGCCAGCTTCAGAGTGAGCGGTGGAGACAGAGACAGGGGCAGGGACAAAGCCAGGCCAGCAGCCCCAAAACAATGGCAACATTTGTTGCGCCACAGCTTAAGAGTTGTGCATTTAAGCAAATTTAAAGCTAAATATAGCTCTTTTTTAGAAATATAGCGCTCTGGAACATACTAGCATATAAATAGCTAAAGATTTACTAAAGGAAAATTAAATAATTTCGACAGTTATATTGTTTTTCTCATCATGCATATACTAAACCATTTTGTGTTACGTATTAACAACCATTCATTCAATTTTGCATAAGAATCTATTTGGTTTGATACTTCTAGCTATTTCTAGCCTTTTTTGTGAATGAACACAGTTGATTTAGGCCAAGGAAGTCTGGCAACACTGGCCACAGGCTGTGGTAGCAGCAGAAGCAGAGCAAAGTAATCCCGGCATCCTGTTTTTGTTGCTGTTCGTGTGGCTGTGTGGATGGCATGTAGGCAGGACATTGCCGTAAATTGCATTACTGCGACGCTCTCACTCTCTCCCTATCACGCTGTCTCTCTCTCACAGTGTGTGTGTGTGTGAGTGAGTGGGGTAGACTTATGTAATACATAGAAGACGACATCGGGCGTCCAATGTACCAGCTCTTCAGCCTGGGCCAAAAACTTTTTGCTGCCAACTCAGCGAACGTCCTTGTTTGAGGTTATTTCTGTGTATTACACGTACACAGACGAGTGTATGTGTGTGTATTTGGGTGTGTGCAAGCATTTCTATTTTTCATTGTTTTTTTTTTTTTGCAAGTTGAAATTCCTGAAATCCCTTTTAGCCTTTCATTCAATCATTGCGGGAGCGGCAACAACGTCCCCAAGTATCGTATATATATACCGTATATCGTATACAGTACGAGTATATATAAAGATATCAAATGCGAGGGCTTTGGACTGCAGTCAAAAGTAATTTGAGCAGGACTCTACGCCACAGACCGTTGGGCGTGAAATTTATCAACATCAAGGCGAAGGCAAAGACAGAGGCAAATGCTAAAAGACCAACGAAATAGTAGTAGTAACATTATGAACAAAAACAACAACAAGAACACAAACACAAACTATATAGACACTTTTAGCAAGTTGAAGGACACGGGAATGACAGCGTCTAAGGATAATGCTGAAAAAAAGCGCTTAACACGAAATGTGAGTAATGTTATGATAAAAGAACTAACAATTCCTGCACTTCAACTGACAGCAGCAATTTTGGCAAACGATAAGTGCTGCGCTCGGTAAAAACATCAGCGTCATTTGTCTTTTTCTTTAGGCGTCATGGTGATCAGACCGTTGAAATACAAAGTGCATTTTAAACAAAAGTCTGTAAAAACTTAGAGTAGTTAGTACTTGTTTGTAACAGTATTTAACTTCAAGGTAAACACTCTCAATCTAAGGAAAACAATAGTTTAAAATTAACTCAGTTAACTTATATGAGTTTAACGACCTTAAGAACTTTCTTAGACTCACTGTTAACCATTAAACTGCCTACTATGTTTGATCTAACAGCTTAAAACTTAACAAAAATATCTATAAAAGTACTCTCCACCTAATGGAATATATCATGAAAGACCACAGCTTAAATGAGTCTTAAATTTAGTACGTATAAATGCAATTTTTGTAGGGCACCATAAACTACAGTTTAATCCCAAAAGGAGTACCAAGCTATATGAATTTAAAGCTTTAATTTCTATATATTTTAAGCTGCTTTCCTCATCACAAACTTTTCGTAGTCTTTCAAGTACACAATGTTTAAAAATATATTATATAATTACATAACTTTAATTACAACTTTAACAATTCTAAATTAAATATTTCTCTTTAACAAATTTTCTAAAGTAACTTTAAAAAGTGCTACCAATAAAAATCCCTCAATTCAACACGCTCTAAATTTCTAATGCCATTAGAATAAAATACATTTGAATAAAATACCAAAATACTCACAGTATTTGCAGGGCAGAGAATAATTTAATTTCTAGGTAAAACTTCAACAGACAAAATGAGCTTGAATTGAAATAAATTTGGTGTGTAGGAATTTGCATTTTACATAATATTATGCGCATTTAAAGCAATTGCAATTCATGTATAATTCTGCTGCAGTCGCTGCTCTTGCGGTCTCTGCTGATGCGGTGGCGGCGGCTGCAGCACAGAGTGCAGTCACTGCGCTGCCGACAGCGGCTTTAAAGCTTCAAGTGGGTGGCAAAACGAGCCCTGGGCGCCTAAAAGAATGCAACTAGAATTGAAAAAAGCTAGAAATGCTCTTCTTCTTTTTTGAGCATGCTGCTCTCTTATTAACTTAAATGCTGGCGACCTCAATTAAAGCTTTGACTGCGTTGCGTGTTTGGTATGTACAAGGTATGTGAGTGTATGTGTGTGTGTGTGTGTTGGGGACTGACAAAGTCAGAGGGCAAAGTTGAATAAAAGTTGAAGCTTACGACAACAACAGCAGAAAAAAAAGAAATGACGCAGCGCTGCCTGGCAAACGGCAAGTGACGCAACCGGAAGCAGATGAGGCGTTGTATAAGTGTGTGTGTGTGTGTGTGTGCTGTCGTGTGTGTGTGTGTGAGCTCAGAGTGGGCGCAAATAGCAACTGTAAACAGGCAACCTAAACTCAAACTGCTGCCCGGCTTCAAAGCTATTGAATGAAACTTGTGTCTATAGGCGCGTTGCCTAGAAGTAGGAGTAAAAAAGGGGGTGTGGCAGCGCTGTTGTTGTACAGGAAACAATTTCTGCTGCTGCTGTCGCTGCTGTTGTGACGCCTCGCCGCTGCTGCTGCTGCTGCTGGCGTCGCAGTCGCGCTAAGCGCATGCGTATAACAGCAGTATAGATGTATTATGTATAACACACACACACACACACACACACACTCAGACACAAGGAAGCATGTAAAGGGCCAGCTATGTGTTGGTTTATCTGTTATATACAACAGTTGCCACCCACAGCCGCAGGGCAGCAGCAGCAACAACAATAACATAAATTGCAGCGCTGGCAAAAATAGACAAACACATAAAAAAAAATGGTGAAAATTACGAAAAATTGTGCAGGCAACTCTAAACAAACAACAACAACAACAATAATAATAAAAGCTAGAACATTTTGATGTCATGACAGGAACTGCCGCAGCTTGAATTGAGGTCGTGGAAATGGAAAATGAAAGCAGTTCGAAGAGACGACAACGACAACGGCAACAGCGACGCCATGTTTGTAGGCAGCGCAGCAGCAGCGCAGCGGCAGTGACGCTGCTGCTATACTACCTACCACTCCCACTCCCACTTGCCAACTAATGCCGGCTAAAATGAACTTTGTTTCTCTGGCGCTTCATGTGCAAAAATCTAATGAAGCTACAACAATAACAATTGACAAAAATTCGCATTGTTGTTGCATTACATTTTATGTATCATATGCGGCTTGGGAGTGGCTTTAAAGTACACACACACACACACATACACAGAGATACAGCGATACAAAGATACACACGCTGAGCTACAGATACGAAACTTGTGTCGAGCACAATGGCAAACACATTTTCATTGCCTACTTTTCAGCGTGTGTGAACCAAAATAAATATCAAGCTGAGAGAAACAAAGACCACTCCCAGTGTGTACATGTGTATGCTATATAACTACAGAGTATATATATTAAAAATATAGTATATAAGCTGCACATAAATACAAAAGTAATTAAATGAGATAAACTGCTGTGAAGCGCAGCATTTATATTTAATGGCAAAGCATTAAGCATGAATGCTAAGATTAATTGATTAATTGTTCGGTAGAACAATTGAAAAGTGTTGCAAAAAGGGCACGGGGGTAGTATTATCAATTTGGTTGATTATATAAATGAAAGATAAAAAGATTTTCTCTACTTTAAGCAGCAAAAGATACAGTACTTGCTGGGAAAAGCTTTCAGCTGCTTTCAAGCAACTTTTGAAGCTTTCAAGTGCTTTCACAGCATTCACTTGAAATATTTCATTCTACACGTGTCTTTAAAGTTAAGTTTATTAAGTGCCAAATAGTTTTAACTGCTCTTAGTTGTACTAATCCTGCTGCTAATTAAATGTTGTGCAACGATTAGGGTCTAACTGCATTTAATCCGATCAAATTATTAAAAGGCTCAACTAATAGCACATTTAATCCTGTCATTTGCTGCTCTCCCCCATTTCCTCTTTATATCTAGCACCGTCTAACTGCTTTAAGCACATTGCGGAATGTTGTTAACCGCATTTGAAATGTGAAATTCAATTTGGCAAAATGTGCGTTTGTTGGCAACTCTGTAACTGTGTTGCGGCGTAAATCAAGTGAAAACCGACAGCAGGCGGTCAATGCAATTTACAGATACAGATACAGCTACAGCACACACACACACACACACACACACACAGGTGCATAATCAGCTTTGGCACAGCGTAAAATGTTGACAATTTAATTAGAATTGATTTTCCGTTCGATATTTTCCAGGGAAATGCACACGTCGAGTGGTTGGGAAAAGTGTGGCTCAACAATCGTTATATAAGCCCTCAGATACATATTATACTGTATATGTATAGGTGTGTGTATGTGTGTTTGTCATTTAATTGCATGGCAACAAAATTTATTTCGCTTGCATTTCAAGCATTTCTGCGTTTCTCCTGCCTTCAATTTAATGAGCAATTTTTGGGGCTGTAAAGATGCCGCTGCTCTGCTCCACTCCCCACTCTAACCTCTTTGCACTCCCCTCTCTCTCTTTCAACCGCAATGCAATGAAGCATTCCACATGAAGATTGATTATGGCCCAAGTTTTAATGCGTTTTGCCATTTATTTCAATGCATCAGCAGCAAAGGACACCAAGCCACGCCCCTAAATGCTGTAATGGCAGTTGGGAAGTATAGGTTTGTGTGTGTGTGTGAGAGAGAGAGAGTCAGAGATACATGTGATATATGCCTGCACTTTATGAGCATAGATAAACATCTATAAGCTTCGATACGCTACAGTGAAGACATTGATTACATTCTCTGACTGCAGCAGGCAAAGGACACTTTTCAAAGCATATTATTGCACTGAATGGGACACTTACAATTCCATTTGATATGTACTTACTATAGATGCAAGTACGTGCACTCAAAATGATAATAAAAATCCAGTTTCGATATAATAATGGACATGAGGCGCTTAAACTGCTGGCTAAGTATCAAATTTATAGATATACAGTTGGGAAATTGTTTCTTTTTAATAATATTAATAAAAATTGTTAGTTGACTTTTTATTTTTTAACTCGAAACCTTTGGGTAGTAAGCAGAGATGTCTAAAGAGGATTTCTTTTTCTTTTCTATTTATAATTGATCCAAAATTGCATCGTTTCTCTACTCTACTACTTTCTTCTTCCTTAGCTGCATTTTTAAAGCACATAATCTATTTATATTAAATTTAATTCCACTGCAATGAACTCCTTTGTTTTTCTTTACCCACAAGCAAATAATTTTCAATTTCCTACAAGATTTCAGTCACTTGTTTATTTAAAAACAAAGCAATTTCCCCAAGAACAGCCATGATTTATCTACAAGTTATTGAAATTCTGACACAAGGGGCTTAGGTTTATTATGCACAGTCAGTTCATAGTTTGACCCTTCCCCCAGTATGTTCAAAGAAGACAACTAAAATATCTCAAGACTGCACAAATTCCAAAAATACTATAAATAGCACAAGACAGGAACAACCACAACCAAAACCACGAAACTGAACCAACCGCCCCTCGATTGTCCCCCCCCCACAAACAGAGGCAACTTGGCTGCCAAAAAAGAGCAAGAAAATAAATAAATAAATAAAAGGAAGAAGGAAAAAAAAACATGAAAACATGAAGATATTTTTTTTCGATCGTGTGTGTGTGTGTGTGTTTTTTGGGGGCAGAGCGTGTATTTATGGCCATTACTCAATGCCCCAGCAGTCATAAAAGTTTAAAATGCATTTTTACGACACAGCAGCAAAAAAAAAAAGCGAAAGAAACATGGCAAGTGCTTTCCAACAGCAGAAAAACAAGCAAAAACCGCAGGCTAAATGAAAATTGTCCCCAGCAGCAATTTCCATGTACTGCAATCAGTGGGAAAAAGTTACAGACGATTGAGCAAAACTGCAGAGTTCTCTGTATTTGTTTAAGACATTTGTTTAGTTTAGTCAATTGAGTTTAGTCCAAACTTGTTATCAATTATTGTGCTAACCTCTTCAGAGTACTCAAACTTAAGCACGACAATAAAAATTAAAATTGTCAATTTCTTTATTAATTTTCAGCGCGAGCAAACACACATGTGTTTGTTTCCTATGCTTCACGTGGCGTATGCGCAACGTAACTGTCATAGAAAATGTCACGCATACGCCACGTTGTGTGCCTTATTTTCTCAGCGCTGACTAACGATCCTATAAATAACTGAACAGCTGTCCATTCAGTTGTCCATTAGCAGCGCATCATTTATATTGACATTTGGCGCGTTGCAGTTGAATTTTCAATCTATTTCACAACATTCGCTGGCATTCAGTTAAATCAATTTTTAATGCGATTGCACTGACAGAAAATGCGGCACAATCAGCAGACATTAAATGAAGATTGAAAGATTGAAGCTTAATAACAGTGGGGAGAATGATTTCTTAGTGCTTAAAACCTTTATTATTAGCTTGGTATGGTTTGTTTAGACGTTTTTCATTTCTAAGCTGTCAGTTTTGTACCAAAAAATCATTCTCAAGTCAAAAAACATTTGCTTTATAAACTGTTTTTAAATACTTTTCCAATCAACTGTCTTGTCTTGAGCATAACATTTTTTGAAAGCAATGGAATTGTCATTTTAACGTTGTCTAACACTACTCACAGTTTCCTCAACATTTTGATTTATTTTCCCACGTTTTATTGCACTCAAATATGCACAATTTTGTCATACTATCTAAACAAATTTCTCACAGTGTATTTGTACACTTGACATTTTCAGGTTAATGCAATTTTCAAATGCTGCCACAATTCATTTTGTTATTTCATTGTTGTTGTTGTTAAATTGTTAAACAACTGTTGTGTGTTGATTTTAATTAGGTTCAAGCGGAATCACAGAAGTAATCTGTCCCTGTTTTTGTCATATGTGCGGGAATGTGTGTGTGTTTGTTGTGCTGCATATTTCTTTACACCGCAGCGCGTTGAGAGAGAGACCTCAACCCACAGCGTGGAGTCGTGGTTACCTCCAGACATAAGGCAACAACCAGACACGCCCACACATTTGTCTGACAACCGCCAACATCAACTTGATTTGTTGTCCATGTGTTGGCTGTTGTTTCTGCTGCTGTTGTTGTTGTGGTTGTTGTCCCTGTGGTGCTGCTGTGGCGCCCGAGAAGTGTTAAAAAAGATTTGTGCAGTTTTGTGAACTCACGTTTGTCAATTATTCAGTTAAGTTAATCAACTTATGCATTCATTCACTAGCACACGCACAGTGCTGCCAGTTTAGCTTATTTAAAGCTAGATTTAATAATTTTAGAGCTGACGTTGTGTGGGCTTTGAGGGGGATATGAGCCTAAGAAACTTGGCAACAGTGCGCATTCAATCTGAGAGGGAGTCATGGACTATTTAAACCTCTGAAGTATGGCAACAGCGCTTATTAACTGTGAAAGAGTCAGATATGGGCTGCGTAGGCCTATGAAGTTTGACAACAGCGCACATTTACTCTTAAAGAGTCAGGTATGGGCTGTGTAGGCCTATGAAGTTTGACAACAGCGCTTATTCACTCTGGTGTAGGTAGAGGCTTTAGCCTATGAAGTATGGCAACATCGCTTATTAATTGTGGGAAAGCCAGGTATGGTATGTGTAGGCCTATGAAGTTTGACAACAGCGCTTATTCACTCTGGTGTAGGTAGACGCTTTAGCCTATGAAGTTTGACAACAGCGCTCACGCACTTATTAAGCGAACTTTACCTAGTTTCCTTGCGAAGTGAGTTAGTTGATTGACAGTTGTCTGTAAATTTGCACACGCATTTTATTTGGCTGCACATTGCGTAAAATGCACTTTGGTAGCACTTTAGGCCATCGTTTTTAAAATGGGCTAAGTAGCGTTAGCTGCCACTTAAACAAGTCACTTGAATCGACTGCACACAACAACTTGCAACTGCAATGCTAAAAAACTCCAACTTTATTTGAAAACTCCAAACTATAAACTCCGAGAGCTTTAAATCACAATCTCACGCACTTTAAAATTGAATACGACAACTGAGAGACAAAATTGTGGGCGCTATGTGAAAAAATGTTGAATGTAAATTAAATTTGATTTGCCTTAAAGACACCTACACACACACACACACACTTAACACACACCTCATTCGATATTGTGTATAAATACAATTAAGAAGCTGCACTCTAAGCTGACTTTCAAGGCAATTTCAACAGCAATCGCACAAAATTACAACAATATTTTTTATTGACTGACTTTTGTTAGCTTTTCAAAATATTTATTATTTATTTTCGTGCTATGTTTGAAGATTATAAATAATTATAGATGAAAGACACGTTGTGACACTGAAATTCAGACTCTACAGATTTATTATTAGGTTTCTTTTCATTGCGATTTGATAACCGAATTACGTCTGAGGTTGTCAAGCACAAAGAAATAATTATGGGTAGAAGAAGTGGCAGAAAAATACTTCCGTAGCTCGATTATTCAATGCGCTTATCTAGACATGTATTTCAGAGACAGTTTGAAAGATTATTTAAGGAAAAAGCACTTATTAGTATATGCCAACTTTAGTTGTTAAACTCCAAAACTTGCCCCACTCTAAAAATCTGTTTATAAACATCAGAGAAGCCTGCCTCTATTTGTTAACTAATAAAAGATAAACCAATTGCATAAAGTGGCTTTTAAACTACGTATATTTATAAAACTCATGTCTACCATAAACAATTCTCAACTTTGTTTTTTGTGTGCAATAATTACACACACGTTTTCATGCAGAACTTTTGCTTCAATTCATTAATTTTGTCCAAAAGTTGCAGCTGCAGCTGAAAACTTTGAGCAGCAAACACAAAAGAAAATGTGACAGAGCGAGAACACAACAGCGAAGGATAAAGAGACGACAGACAGTAGAAGACTCTAATTAATGAGCAGATATTAATCATCGGGCCATGTGCAATGAAATAATAAACGAGAAAATGTTGTCGGTACAGGGGCGTAGCCTGTCGTGGCGCCTCCACTTGATTATCAGTTGAGCAAACCCAAAAAAAAAGGAGAAAAAGCGGCAAATGTCAAGTTTATAATGCAAATGCTGATCACGAATAACAATAACGATGACAACGTCAATGATGATGATGATGAGGCAGCTCTCTTACTACTGCTACCATCGATTTATTGGCCACACGTAATCAACGCTAATAAGCTGGGCGTGGCAACAGCTTTAGCTGCCCCTGGGAGTGACACAAGTCGCTTCGTTAGTTGCCAATTGGCAGAGCAGCAAAAAAAAAAGCAGCTAAACCAAAGAGAAAAGTAGAAAGACAGAGGTGAAAACGGATTGGAAACGTAGAAAAAAAAATACCAAAATATCACGCAAATTGGCTTAGAGTCTGAAGTCCTCAAAGGACGCGTCAAAAGGGAAGTGCACTGATTGGCTTTTCTGCCCGTATGCCCCAGGGATATGCACTTTCCAGAGATTACTCAGGTGTTGCAAATACGCACAGTCACCCACACAACAAAGCTGCAGACTTTGCTGACCAATGGTGCGTATGATTAATAATGTCCTGTCGTAGTTTCAAGCTCAATTCGGCAGCACTTCAAAGCCAAAAGCAGCTCATTTCATGACTGACTGATCAGCACTTGAAGTTTGCGGCAAGACCTTCAAAATGGCTTATAGCTTAAGCTCCTTCCGAAGAGTTCTAGGAAAAGTGTTCCAAAAAATAGATAAAAATTATTTTAAAACCTTTTTTATCTTTGAAAACACTCAAAAACCTTTTTAAATACTATGCTTAATGATATAATATTTCTCTACAAATTGGTTAAATTTTCTAATGAGTTTTTCATACAGAACTTTTGAGAATAACTTTCCAAAAACTTCGTAACTCATTTTTATACACATTTTCCTCTACCATAAACTACCAATTCCTCCCCATCAGACTGAAAACTTGTTGTAGAAATTAAATGCGTTTTAGAATCTTAACTTACATCACAAAAATTCAATTTAAATTTCAATTTCTGGCGCAGTTTCAGTTTCAGTTTCTTATTTCTTTTTTACTTAAACTCTGCTCAGTTTCTTTGAATTTCTTTGAATTTCTTTTACTTTATCTTTATCTTTAGTTTTGTTTTATGTTGTTGTTTTTGCTGTCTGCCTCTTGTGTTATCTCTTCTTTGTTGTTGTTTTTCAATTTTCTTGGCTTGTAGTTTTGCAATCACTTTCAGTTGAACATTACATTGTTTTATGTTTATTTAACACTTGCCACGTTTTTATTGATTATTAGCATTTTTCATGTTGTTTTCTTTTTGTTAATTAACTTTTGTTTTAAACTATGTAAAACGTTTTTTTCTTGGGCTTTCTCATTTGCATGTTGTGGAAAGAGAGCGAGCGAGTGGGAGTACGAGAGAGACGAGTTATCGTTATCGTTATCGGCTTTTAAGCAACTGCTGTTAGTGTGTAATTTAAAGCACTGCCTTTGATTTTGCGCTTGTTGCTGTTGTTGTCGCTGTTTTTGCTGTGCTGGCACATGTTGCTGTGGTTCTTGCTGCTGCTGTGAGTCTGCAATTCGCTTGTTGTTGCTGTTGTTCTGCTTCTGCTTCTGTCGCGTGTTGCAGTTACAGTTGTTCCTGTTGCTTGTTGTTGCTCCATTTTCAATAATTTTATTAGAAACTGCGTTTAGCACCTGCAAAAGATACACACAAAGTTCTGTGAGTTGAGGCACAATGCAGCGTGTTATTTAATGAAGCAGTTGGTGAAAAAGTGTGTGACAGGTGTGTGTCTGTGTGTGTGTGTGTAAAGTTTTGACCCTTTTGTTTCGAGGGGTTAACTGGGTTCCGTTAGAAATCGTTATAACAATAGCCAAAGCAACAGCCAAACAAATTCACAAGTCTATTGACCCAAAGCAAACGGCATTTGAAACAGTCAACACGAAGACGACACACCTGAGGGCAAAAAACCAAGACCAATAGCCAAATGACAAAAGAAATTATTAGCTGCGCTGATACCCTAAAACAATCAAGAATTATTTCAAGTTAAACAAGCCAAAAGTTGTGAAGAAATATATAAATTTGTAGCCAAACTTTTCTATAACAAATAAAAGACATTTTTATGCCAAAATAAGTAAAAACAACTAAAGAAAAATGTTTAAAAAATAGCTTAAGAGTTATAAAGCTTTGGGGGCTAAAAATAATCAAATTGTTTGTAGAAAAAAATTATTTAAGCTGTCTAAAAAGCCACCAAGTTTATTATATTTTTTAGCTTCCTTTTAGGGCTTAATTTTCTCGCTATAGCTATAGAATATAGTGCATATAGGCTACCTATTTTAACTGAATTTAGAGGCAGGCAGTGCCTTAGTGAGTTTAGTTGAGGTAAGTCCAGAAAAATCAAAGTTTTCCCTTGTAAAAATATATTTTAACTTTAACTTTAAGCTTAAGACTTAAAGGCATACTTTTTATCATCAGACATTTAACAATAGATTTTTGTTTTGGTTTTCTGAGGTTTGGTTTTCTAGGGTATTACTTCAACAAAGAAAATCCCCAGCGAACGCCTTGAAAGCACACAAACTTGAGTTGAAACTAACTAACGTTGGCTAATTTATTGAATTATGCTAATTTCGAGCAAACAAAAGCGACCCGGCTCACAAAAATTGTTTGCACACTTTGATGAGTTTTTTTGGGCGTTGTTGACTGTTTTTTATTTTGACTTGTGTTTGATTTCCTCATTATAACCAGTTTCAAGAATTGGAAGCAATCGATTGTCGGTGTTCAAGCTGATCTAAAGTGGGTCACACACCACTAACAAGCGCAAACGATTAACTACTAGTGATTATAGTATTTTTTTGGAAACTGGCTATATAATATTGGCGTGCACTGTTAGAGGGAAAACAGCTGATCGACGACGTTTGGAACAAGTGCAGCAATAAAAGTCAATGAATTTAGCTCAATTGAAAGCAATTGAGGCAAAGTGAGGAGAGGGAGTGGGAGGGAGGGCGAGAGAGGGGCAGAGAGAGTGCGAGGGAGAGCGAGTGAGACTGCACAATGCAGCTTTATTGTTATTGTTATTATTCTTGTGCTTCTTCTACTCTGCAATTGCGCTTAGTTTGAGTGCAACAATCTTAATAAAAGCAGAAATTGCTCTTTTTACCCAACTAAATATAGTCCAAAGTCTGCTTTCACATCAAATTAATGTATTTCTATATAAATAAATAAACTAAACTGTTCTCAATCAACTTACAACCTTTGTAACACTTGAATTTATTCCAAATTTTAGCCACCATTTCACCTTAAAAATTCTTTGTCTTTTTTGTACTTCAAGCCACATTGACAGTTTATTTGCAAAATAAATATTATACATATTTTTAGTTATTTGAAAATAAGTAAAGATAATTAATACGCAAATATCTTTTTGAAACGTTGACACATTTGTGTGTCAAAAAATTATTTTCGAAATTCTAGTAAACAATTTGTCACTTGTGATTTGAAATAGGAGCAAAGAAAAGGCAATGAAAAAACTAAAGTAGAAAAACTAAATTTAAAAAAAGAAAAAAAGAATTGTATATTTTTAAAACATTCAACAACAAACAGATCGATTAATGGGTGTTTTACATGTAGTAGGGAAAAAGATTTATATTTCCCAGAGGAAAAACTATATTTTTCAGATATTTTAGATAAATAGAGCTTTGAAAGTCTTTAAGTAACTACAGTTTATGGCCAGATTTCACTTATAAAATGCGTTTGATTTAGTCAATAAGCCTTGAACTCTAACGGTGTGAGTTTGGTGAGCAAATTGCTTCACTGTGTGACAAATCGCTGATCTTTAAACACAAATTTTAAATGTTACTTAAAAAATTTTTCATTTTTAGCTTGAAAAATTTATGTTTGAGCTATAAAAACACTCCTTGCATACCCTAACACCCGTTACAGAGCATGTACTAGTCGATCAGTGCCAATTTTAAGCAGCTGTTGGCTGTTTTCACACCGAGATCAACTCAGTGTACTTTATCACTATGAAGTCTTTAGTATAGCAGTGTGTGTGTGTGCGTGTGTGTATCTGTGTGATATCTGTATATTAATGCGCCGAGTGTAGCTTATTCATCCCAACTCTGAATATATATGTCATGTGTTGTGCTATATAGACTTTATTTATTTAATTTGTTCAACGTTTGTCTAATTTGAAAAGTCAGCGGTGAAAAACTTGTCGCAAAGGTCAAGTTGATTAGCGTGTCTTGCAGCGCCTTTGTGGCCAAGAGGAAGGTGGTAGGTAGAAAGCGGTTAAAACTCGTCATTCATTTAGCATACAAAACTTACAAATTAACAGCCAAGTTTGAATTTGAGTTTGAGTATTGGAAATACATAGTTTATGAATTTGTTTCTAATTTTATGGCTGCCTCAATAATCCAGGACTTGAGGCAGACATGGAACCGTTAGCAGTATACACACCTGCAAAGAGAAAGAAGAAGAAAACATAATTAATATAATTCATTTAAAATTCGACAAGTTTTGTTTAGTTTTGAGCAGATTTATTAGTGTTTAATGCTGGACATTTGCATAAGAAAAGACGCAACTTTTGTAAGTTCAGTGTTAAAAATAAATAAAGAAACTAAGACGAAATATGTAAAAAAAATTTCCATGTTTATTCAGTAGATACTGTGTAAAATTTGTTTATTTTTTTGGTGATAAAAGCTGATAAGAATTAAAAAATTAAACTAAAAACCCAAACTAATTTTGATATTTTAATTTATAGCTAAAGCTACGTCTGTCGATCAATATATGATCAAGTCTAAAATAAAACAAATAAATCGAAATACTGCGTCGTTAATCAGAACGTCAACACAGCTTAAAAGATAATATCATGCAAAGTATTAAGATACTTTGTAAACATCATGAAAAAGTCATTATATTTTTTGACTTTTTTCGAAAACAATGCGAATAGACAACAAGAAATGCAAATTGACAAATGAAAGCGGACAAGTGGGCGAAAGAGGCTGGAATGGGGAAATGAGGGACTGGGTATGGCATGGGAGAAAAGATTAAGAGGGAACTGAAAAAATATAATAAACTTAAGACGTATCTAGACGTACCTAAAAACCGGCAAACTTTAATGATGATGACGCAGATTTTGTTGTGCCAAAAAAATGAGTATAAAATAAACTAACACAGCTGTTCAAGTGTATGTGTGTGAGTGATGGTGTATTGTCTGTGATTATATAAATAAATGGAAGAAGAGAGAAAAAAAAAACATAAATAAAGTAAAGGCGTTGGGGGGACTACTCTAGGCGACTCTGAGCGATATGTTTGCCAATGACCAAACGACAACGACGCTGACTTCCATGACAATCGCCCGGCATTCACTTGACACTCGCTCTGCCACTCTGCCACTCTCCCGCCCTGCACTCTCTTAGTGCCGCTCTCTTTGTAGCACACACACTCTCTCTCTGCCGCCATGGCATGTATTGCTGTCACTGTTTCTCCACTTTACTGTTGAGCTGTAATCTGCACTGTTGTTGCTCTTTTTGCTGCGCGCTTTACTTTGTTTTCTTTTTTTCGATTCCATTTTCTTCTTGTTGTTTGCCAAAAGTTTATTGATCTCTCTGCTCTGACATTGCGTGGCTGCAGAGAGAGAGAGGAGGTGGGGTGACGTTGGAACACTATGCTGTCTGCTATCCACCTCACCTCCCCCTCCATTATCTTTTCAACCACTCTCCAAACACAAACGCCAAGAACAACAACTTTCGCATTTTCTTTGTTAAATTTACGAGCAATACAAGAAATCATGTCAAATATTCCAAGGGCAATGCCAAAAATACAAATAACAAGAACAAAATGGAATAATAAAAAAAAAGAGAATTTCACGCAATCGTTAATGGCGGGAGTGGTGAGTGTGGTGGGGTAAGGTAAGGTAAGGAAGAAGAGAGCGGTGGAAACGGGGACTGTAAAATATTCCATATGGCACAACAACAAATCATAAATAGACAATTTAAGAACCAACCGAAAATTTATGACACTAGCGTAAACAAAAACACTGAGAAAAAATAACAAATACAATCACAGGCAACAGCTGTTGTTGTCTATAAAATAAATAAATATAAAAGAAGTAATTTAAAAATAACCATATTGCAAAATAAATAAATAGAGATAAAAAAGTAAATGTTGAAAGTGGCAGTGATTCCACAACAACAACAAGAATGACCCACTACTAATCAGGGCAACATCCTTAATGGCAACTTTCAAAGTTCAACAATTTCCAAATGACAACAACAACAATAACACCATTAACATTTACAACAATAAAACAAGAAATAAAACAAACAAACACCAACGAAATAAATAAGCGACAAATATGCAAATGAAGCTTCAGGTCGGGGTTAAAGGAGAAAATCATAAAAGAAATTCAAATTAAACAATTTGAAGCGTCCACTGCTAGACATAGCGATGCCCTATAGTTTTCTAAAATAATTTCATTTTTTTATATTTAAGTTTTTTTTTTTCATATCAATAAAAAATTCCATTTTTTATTGCTAATGTAATAATAAAACTATGTTGTTTTCTTTAAGCTCTGCCCACTTTGTTAAACTTTACAGGGTATGCCAATACAAACACAAACAAAAACACTTAAAATTTAAATGCATGCGTCGCGGTCAGCAACGACGTTGTGGACGCTAACGTCGAAGTCGCCGTTGCCGTCGCCGTCGCAGTCAGCTGCTGCATTAGTCAGCAAGAAATGAAAAAGAGAGCGGCCGGCCGCCCAAAAAAGAAACTTGCAAGAGACCAAACCAAGTCATTGACACCAAAATCACACACAACTCACACACACACACACACAAAAACCCAGCACCAACAGCAAAAACTCAATAACAATAACAAAAGCAAAAGCAAAAGAAGGAAAAAAAAACTTCAAAAGATGCAAATGATTTCAACTTTAATGTGAAAACTTAAGCATAGCTCGCCTATCTCTCGCACCATTTGTCTCGCTCGCTCTTGCAATCCAACAAAAAGTTCGCGCTATAAAAGTTTAATTTCCGCATAGAAGAGGAGCGCTGTAATTAGAAAAGCGCCACCTGTCGGCCAGTTAAGTGTAGCACACGCTGTTTTATTTGCTTGCCGTTGTTATTGTTGTTGCTGTGGCTGCAAAGTTCGTGATAAACTTCAAAACGTAATGCAAAGTGGGCAACAACAACAACAAATGTAGTAAAGAGTGCAACGATTCCTTTACCCACACCACTACAACACCCGCAAGACTTCCAGGCGTCGCTCTCTCTATCTCTCTCTCTGTGCTGTTTGAATTCCTCTCTTTGCTAAAGCTTAAGCTAGTTTTGCAGCAAACGATGCAAATTGAAAACTTGTCAAATGTTTGCACATTTTTTGTGCTTGTTGTCAGTATCGTTGAACTTTTTGTTTAGCCACATGTGCCACGCCCCTTACACCCACAACGCCCACGCTGCATGTTCAATGAAATTCCCAAACAAATTACCGTTTTTTTGGCGTAAAAAAGACAACAAAAGCTGACACAAAAATAAAACAAGCGACTCTATAATTTGGCACAACTTGGTATACCCTTGACAAACTACAGAAGAGAGAGTACTTGTAATTTATAGCACATCTTGTGAAAAGGTTAATAATTTGAATATATAAAATAACTAGATTTTTTAATTGTTTTTATTTTTTACAATTTGTGTTTCCTAAGTTTTAATATTTTACTATTTCTCTTATTTTAGTTGCTTATGCAATTTCTGTGAGTGCGTGTGTGGCATGCAGCACCAGGTCGCGTGCAACCAACAACAACAACAACAAGAGAAACACAAACAACATGAGTTTAGGTGAAATTGGGTTTAGTGTTCAATTTAACACCCACGTTCTAGTTTGGGTTTGTTGGCCCCGTGCAAAAAAAAATAAAAAATAAAATAAAGAAAAGCAGAAAAAAACTGAGCAACATTCGCAATTGTTGTTGGTTTTTCGCGTTTTGTTGCAACAATTGCTGTCGCAGCTGCTGCAACAACAAAAAGAACAACAACAAAACTGAGCGGCAACCGTTGCTAACCGAATGCAATCATGTTTAATTATGCATTCCACATTGGATTTGGTTCTTTTCTCTTTACCCTCCCCCATCGCTGCTCTTTACTTCCCCTCTCTTCACTCAGCTGCGCTGCTCTTCACTTCGCGTCTCTGCTATTCGTTGCGCTTCTCTTCTAACCGTCTAACCGTTATGTATGGCGGCGACAGCAGCAGCAACAACAGTAAAAACGCCCCCATAAAAAAACAGAAGCAGCAGCAGCTGACGACAATGGACAACGAGTTTTCTTTAGAGTTTTCCATTAATTGATTGATAAACCAATTTTGGACCAGAGTTGCCTTCATTTCCGTCTTAAAATCCACTTTAGATTAATGAGACAAGAAAGCAAGAGTCGAGCACAAGCAATTGAAGTACACCCTGTGCTCATATTGAGCTCTACTCAAATCAGTGTTGCCAGATCGCTAACTTTTTTATTTATAAGCCGATCTTTATGAAACTTACAGCATCGCTTTTTAACACTATTATTTAACCAGCTACATAATGTTATAGCCACACGTGCAGTATTACAGCTAAAATTTTACTTGCAAATTTTCTGTTTAGCTTTCTTTGGGCAATATAAATTTATTTTCTCTATTTCGTATCATGTCTAAGGTGTCTACCATAGGCTGATAATGATTTTATAGGCTTAAAAAGTTTTTTATACACACCTTACCTACTTTTAACCAGCCTATAACACCCTCTATTTAGGGTACTCAAAGAAAACCGTCACAGATTTAAAAATCATTGAAGCATTTCATTCTTTCGCTCCCACGTCTTGAAAATTAACATAAATATGTTGCACAGATTGGCTTTACAGATAACAAATAGGTATTTATTTATATATAGGTATAATAGATTGCCAGACATGCATAATTAGGAGCAGACCAGGTGGGTAGGTCCCCGGTCCCCATTGAAATGTTTTTTGGGGGCTTGAACACTTGAAATTATTGGAATACCATTAAGTGCAGGAAGAGCAACAAAGACGTCAAATGGAACTGACTTTAGGGTCGGGTCAATGCCCCCTTTTTTATACACACACATACACACACACATACATATATCTGCATTTAATTATCATTGTCATCGCTGTCATCATTGTTGCTGCATTGCTTGACTGCGTCTTCAGTTTTATTAGCTCTTTTATACCCTAATTGAAATTTTATACTTTATTTGTGCCACAGAATTTGTCACAAAACAAAGCATTATAAACATAAATATATTTAAACTGTTTAATTTGCTCATAAAGCTGAAAGAAAGAAAGCTTTATTGTGTATTTAAATCATTGATATGCCTAAAAACAATAGTAATCAAAATGAAATAAAATTAAGTAAATTTTCGTGTTTAATTTAAGTACATACGAAACGTTTAAAATTTGTTTAATTAATTAAGTAAAAAAAAAACTAAAATGAAGTATATTTATATATATTTTCATATTAAATTTCAGCACTTAAAAACGATTATTGGCAAGCTTTAGCATTCTACAAATTTAAAAATAAAGTTAAGATTTGTTAGAGCTCTATATAAAATTTGTATAAACAGATTTTAGCTTGTAAAAATAGAATAAAATAAAATATATTCTCATGTTCAATTTAATCATAACAGAAACCAATTTTGATTAGCTCTACCCAATTCAAATTCAATTTCCATTAGAGCTTTATAAGAAATGCTATAAGTATTTTGTACTTGTATTAAAAATTAAATATTTAATTTTCCCACAGCTTAAACTATGAAAAAAATATTCCAACTATTTTTTAAAGTTTTATTTTTAAGCCTTTAGTGTAGCGAGCACAAACTGTAGATTATTTTTATATCGAACTCTTTTTAGTTGCCAGTTTAGAGTATCTTAAATTCGCACATACACTTTAAAGTTAGCTTTATATTTTTTTTAAAGTATTTTTTATTTAGATATGTATAATTTTCTTCTTCTGTTGAAATTTGCTAAATCCGGTGGCTGATTTCGCTTCTCCGTTGAGCGCACAATTAGTTCAATGCTCATAACAATTTGCTTTTCAGCTACAAAATGCTCAAAACCCACAGATTTATTCATATGACTATTAATACTTTTATTTTAATATTTTATTTACGTTTGTTGATTCTTTTTGCTTTTCTTAGTTTTTAGTATTTTATTTCTTTACTGCCTATAAACATAATAATTATTATTAGTTTTTTTTTTAAGTGCGGTGCAACGCACTCCAAGTGTCTGTTTGGCACGCTTGTCTAGCGAGGGATAACGCCAAGGGGGCGTGGCAGTAAGGAGTAGTTAGCGTAGCAGGGGGACAGAGGGGGCAAGAGGAAACTGCTCTTCATTGGGAGAAAGCGACTACAGTAAACACCTCGAGACGAGAAATGGCAATTTAACTGCTGCCAACTGTGATTTCAACTGCCATTGAACACTGTGATCAAGGCTTATAAAGTGTAGGGGGCGCAGGTGGGGGGTGGTAGGAGGTTGTCTTTACAGTGAGCGCTTTTCAAAGCAGGAGGAGTTGGCTGTCAAGCTGTTCGGTGGCTTGAAAGAGTTCAGTAGTTCACTGTGCTGCCAAAAACACGTTAATTGCAGTTGAAAAGCTTACTTTTTTGGCATTGAAATTGAACAGTTAAATTGAACACTGCAATTGAACAGTTAAATTGAAATTGAAACTAGCATAGTCAGCAATCAATTCCATTTGGCATACCCTTTTGATAGTAGAAGCCTTAGAGCGACTTTTTGGTTGAAAATAAAATTGAATGTGGAATTCAATATTGAAGTAGCCAGTGTTTAAATTGAACTAAGCTAAAAAAGAATTTTTAAAATTTCATGTTTTGTGAAAATCAGAAATTATTGATTGAATATAAAGAAATAAACAATAAACAAAAATTGAAATGAATATATCCTGCTGAGAAAATGTTTTTTAGTTATAGTTTAATGGTATAAATCAATGCAGTACTGAGTTGAAAGTAGTATATTTCTATATAAGGAATTCTAGACTTAAAGCCTAAAAAGTTATACGCTAAAAAATAAATTTAATGTACAATTAAGCAGCCAACAATTGAAATTGAATTGAAACATGAATTGAATGAAAATCAAGTCACCATCAAATTGACAAACGGCTAAGAAAGAAAAAATTACGAGACAGAAATGGCAAATGTGTTTGTTGGCCAAGTCAAAAGCTGCAGAAGATTTATGTGGGAATAAGGCTGATGGGAATGGGAATAAAGGAAGGAATCTGCCGGCTGGCTATGGTCACCCCTTTGTTTTTATTATTGTTTTTCTGCTTTTTTGGTCAAGACAAACAACAACAACAAAGCGCACGAATAAATTGAAAAAAGTCGCAAGTTATTCTATAAAGTTGTGTATTTTGTTGTGTTTGCTCCTATTTGTTGTGGAACCGGTTCGACGGTTGCAATCACTGCAGCAGGTGGCAAGCAGCGACAGCGACAGCAACAACAAATGGACACTGGCCAATGGCCCCCGCTATTTTGTTGCTGCTGCCAATGGACAATGGAATGATGTTGGAGTGTGGAGTGTTGTAGCTGAATGTATTGGGGCATGACTTGATGAGTTGCCAACCGGTTATGTAAATTAGAAGCAGAACCAACAACAACATTGTTGCATATCATGCATTTTAAATGCTCTGCCAAGAATGGCGAGCAGGGGGCGTAACGAGGGGCGTAGTAAAAGGGGGCATGCAATTGACTGTTGCAATTTATATTTTTGGCAAGCGGAAATGCTGAACAATCAACAACAATTAAATTTGATTAACGCAAAAATACAAAAATTAAAGTGTTTTTCTGTTTTTTTTTTTTTTTTTTTTCCCCAGTCAAAAAGGGTTGCCAGAGTGCAGTGCATAAATTATGCTGGCAGTGCCACTTGAGTAGACAGCAAACGAGAGAGAGAGAGAGAGAGAGAGAGACGGACAGACAGAGAGCCTTGGGCGAAAACTGAAGACGCTGCGCTTTGTGTATGTCATGTGGATTGTGTCCTCAATTAAAACTTAAACTTTAGTTTAAATATTACTAAACTTAGTAGCTAAAATAGTTTCACTGTTTGCTTATTGTTGCGACTCAAGTACTTCTGCACTCAAATCAAAGTTTCAAGGTTAAAATCATTGCTTCAAAATGTGTAGGATCTTAGCACATGCATAAGCAGGACAACAACAACTACTACGAAGAACAACAAAAAAAAACCTTGGAAAGACTTCCTTGAAGAGCTGCTTGTCTGTGTGCGTGTGTGTACATGAACGCAAGCATGCATGGCTGTGTGTGAGAGATCGCTTGGTACAAATTTAATGAGCTCGACTCTGAGAAGCAACACAACAACAATAAAGTGAAGCAAGAAGAAGAAGATGAAAAGCAAAGACATAAATGTCGCTTAAGCTGCAAACCGGTTTGTGGTCCAACAACAAATAACAAAAGCGACTCCCAGACAGCCGATGCTGACTGCGCAGTCGACTTTGGCAGCAACAGCAGCTCTTGATGCTGTTGTGTTGTGTTTTTTTCTGCTTCTCTTGTATATTTAGCGACCGGTTTCTTTTCAGAAGGCAACTTTATAACTTGAATAACATTTTCTACACACTGCTTTGTTGTTGCTGCTGTAGCTTAACGCACAACAGGTACAATTGTTGTAGTTGTTGTTGTAAGCAGACATATACTACATATATACACATTTATGTATAAATATATGCATATCATGCTGTACATGTGTATGTATGTATTTGTGTGTGGGGGTCTGTTATATGAGAGTTCCTCTTTTGCCTGTCTGTCCGCTTGTCTTTGAATATCTCTCTCGCTCACTCCTATTATGTATGTCTTTCGTTCTGTTTTGTGCGCCTTGTTTTTCAGTCTGTCTGCGCCTTGGTCGTTTCTCGACAATTCGCTCTGTCTCTTTTCATCGCTCACTCAGTCACCACTCAGTTCTTTTGTGCAACAACAATGAGAGCTCCTTCTGCATGTGTTGGTAGAAAGCCAAAAGAATATCAACTCAGGCAAACAACATTTGAGAATTTGCTTTGTCATGTGTGTTTGTTCTCAGCTACATAAGCATACTCACACACACACACACACAAGCACACAAATTCATATTTATATACATATTTATGATATATGCATATTTGGTATATAAGGCTATTATGTTCATGATAATGATGATGCGCATAATGCTTGTTTGTTATGCTGATTTGCGCCTTTTATGAGAACAGCGCACAGAACAAAACCCACGAGCACGAACAGAACCTTTGTATACCCTGTAAACGTGTTACAGCTTAAAAAGGCATTAACTAGTTGTGCCGAGTTTTAAAATGTTAAATTGATAACTTTAGCATGATCTTAACAAAGTAGTTTGCTGTTATGTAATTTAACAGTAGCTTAAGAACAGATGTTACTAATGAAATATGCAATTAAACAGAGCTGCAGTCTGTTAAGATTAAATATAGCAGAGCTGCATTTAAAGAGAGCAGCACATTTAACATTAATCGCTTCTGTTAGGCGCTTATACAGCTTAACAGTGAGCGAGGGACAATACTTTTCATTACAATAGAATCGGTTTATAGACTAATTAGACTAAAGCTACTTTTAAGAGTTCTACCGATTTATTTCTATTTAATTTATGCATTCTATAAATAAATATATATATTTTATGCAGTTATTCAGTTATTTTTGCTCTGTTTATCTTAATTCGTTTATTCTGAGAACAAATTTTTGTTAATTTCTGTGAAATAATTGTTTCCAATAGCTCGTTATCATTGGGTTTATTTCGGGAAAGTGCGTCTGGGTCAGTGACGTGGGTCAGGCTGATTGGGTCACAGCATTAGCTAATTAATGCCTGTCCACTTTGATAAATTACCGTGAATTAAACGTCGAGTCGAGTCGATTCGAGTTCTTCTTCAATTAGAGTATGCAAGAGTAGCAGATACAATAAAACAAACAGCTACAGATACAGATACAATAAGTAAGTGTATCTTCAATTTAAGCGAAAAAGTAACTAAATGGTGCTTGGTACCGGCAGTTACCAGTTCTGAGCTCAAACACCAAAAAAGTAGGCGAAAAAAGGAAGTACGAAAATAGATTGTCTTAAATAAAAGACGGTTAATTAAGTTTTGATTAGCAGATCAAATGAAAGACAGCGAATTACTTTTGATTCGGGAATTCCTAGTTGATTTCCCAGCACAATTCCAAATCTGTAACTATTACCCTCATATTATAACAATGTAACACTTACATAGGGGCATTACCGACCCCTATAAATCATTGTTATTAACTTGGTGACTCTTGTAACGATTTCATAAATGCAACTGCTAACTTAATCAAACTAAAGTTCTCAAGATTAGACTACGATTGTAAATCTTCTTGATTTCTTACTGAAACAATTGGTAGGGAAAGGCATATCGGTTGTAATTGACCCTGTAGAACTGTTAAAATCTTTTGAATTTAGATTTCTAAAACGATTTCGTCCACTTTAAGTTATTTAACTTGATCTGCGTGCAGCTCAGAATGAACTTTAGTCTCTACTTTCTTTCCTACTGCTCTGACACCCAACATCCCCTATGACTTCTACTACATACAGGGTCTAATAACAACAAAAAGCTCATAAACCTCTTGTCCCACATTCAGTTTGTAATCTCGACATGCCAGAAATTCGCCCAACAACCAACTGTCAACTGTCTGGAGAGCACTACGTATAATTTCAGATATGCAAACATTTGCCGCAGTAAAATCCGCATAAAAAACCTTCTAGGTTTACTTCTTTATACTTTTTTTTTTTGGATGGATTTTTATCTTATCTCCGGAGAGTCACAACAAACGCATTTGGAAATCAAATACCAAAAGTGTGTGTACATTTTAGCCACAAACTATAGACTGTGGCACTGTATGGGATTAGAGTGCTGGGTCTAATAAGGGCCCGATAAGATAGTGAATCCAATAAGATAGGGGGCTGTAAAGTAGTCAGCAGCAGCGCAGCGTTTTTTGTTATTGTTTTTATTTTTGGGCTTTAGACAATCAATTCCATTTAGAGGCCGAGTCTATCGATAACATAAACAACAGAGTGTGCCACTGTGGGAGGTCTGCTGGGCTGCGAAACGCCCGTTAGCTCTGAAGTCAAAAAAATCTGGGAAATTCCGCTGGCTATTTTTATTATTAAATTAATGGTGAAATAATCTAAAATTTGCATAGCTAGACTGTGATTGACTAGAGATTACGCTGGATTTTTTTAATAAATTTTTTTAAATTTTGCACATCTATCCTAGCTCGACTCTTATCGCCCTGTTGGTGCGACGCATTTAGCAATCGATCCACTTAGTCATAATTCCCCCGACTCGAGTGCTTATCAAAATTCAACTTTGTTTTTATTTTTTTCTCTTTTTTTGAATTTTTTTTTTTTTTTTTTTTTGGTATTTTTTTGTGTTGTTGTTATCAAAATGGCACACATTGTATTGTGTGTACGTGTAGATACGATTTATGAGTCTGAATTCCAAAAGTAACGCCCAACAGCCGCTGCAAGAGAGGCCCGGGTTCGTAATTAGACAAAAACAAAATCGGACAGATAACAATACATATAGCTTTCTATATATATAGCTGATAAGTGACTGTAGCCACATGGCAAAAAATGCTATCTATGATGGCACAACAACTAATATACCCAGTGGTAGTCATACACCCACTGAGCCAACGAACCAACGAACCACCCTCAACAGATCTGTTTTGGCCATATGTGTGGAGCTGTGGCGGAATAACAACAACAATTGTTGCCAATTGACGTCAGAGATCGACGCAAACAGCAACAAAATACAAAGGGAAAATTAACGCATATATGGCAAAGTCGAACACACACATGAGAGGCCACTACCCCTACGCCCACCACCCCGAAATCAATAGACAATGAATTGGAAGCGATACGAAACGGAATAGAATGGAATGGAAATGTTTATAGCGCTTTACGCGCTGTGCTCTGTAGTGTATACAAACACACACTCACACACACACATACCCTAACACACCCCCTCCCCATCCCCCTCACAATGCAACGATTTGGGTTAATGAGCATTTGAATCATTTTAGCGATTTCGTAACGCCACAAAAAGAGAGCAAAAAAAATCGTTATCACAAAGACACGTGCAAAATGTTATGAAGTGCTCTTCAAAATTAAGTAACTGGCAACTAACGAGTACTAACTAGTTTAGCACAAGTTACTACGAAAATCGTTGTGGTTTGTTTCAAAGAAATTCTGGAAAAATGCAGTATTATTTAAAGGTATTTTCAGACCTTTGAAAGTTATAAAACTTGAAACCAAACCTGTAGAGAAATAAATTAAGCTATAAAGCAAAAAGATATAGTCAAAAACTGTGCTAGCTGAACTATAGTTTATAATAAAAACATTAACAAAATTTCCTAGTTCCCGAAAATATTACCAAAATTTTATTAAGCAAGCCAAAGCATCCCATATTCAATAACTTTTTAAGAGGGGCTAAAACAGAGGTCAGTAAGGCGTAAAATCGGCATATATATCAAATTTATAGTACTCTTCTTTTTGGCAAGCATCAAAATATTGAAAATGATTGCAAAATTAGTTTGGACCCCTTTGCAAAAGCCATGAAATACTGCACACATGGCCAAAAAGCTTTCAGTTTCAGATCATTTTCATTTTACACACCAACAAAACAAAACAAAACACAGAAAACACATAAAAGATTTCACGAAATACTATATACAAAAACGATCTCAAATACACAGCTACAGATACAGATACAGTTGGATATAGACAAGCATTATTACCAGCACGAAATGAAATACAGATTTTATTTCTTTGACCGCATTACGAAAGATACACATACCTGCAAGTAGAGGGAGAAGAAGAAATAGTTAGTTATATGATCGATTTTTTTTTAAATATAATAATATAGAGTAGTACAGAGAGATAGCTAGTTAGTAATGTGATCTAGTGATCTAGTATGATATTTTACTAAGGGAATATTTTTATAAAAAGTTGGGTTTACTTTCTAGGATTTAGGATTGAAAACTTATAGCCTTGAATAGCTTTTCTTATACTTCTTTTTGGGTAAAAAAACCGAACTTTGAAGATTATGAATTTAATTTTATAGCATAATTTTCATAGAGTTGATTTAAGCACAAACTTCTGTGGAACATTATAAATCTACCAGACATTTTTTTCTCCAAAACTTTCATTAAAATTTCTGTCAGGTCTAAAATTAACTGATTCTAGAACTAAAAACACCGGAGTGCTATGAATTGTTGGAAAGTTGTGTATGTTACTTTTGTAGAGTAAACCCATCACCTCAGAGCTTTGAGATACCTGAGACTATATACCCAAATAACAAGGGTTTCTGCCCACTTTAAGGTCATGTACAGGCTGCGAATATAATTCTCTAATGAAAACATTGAACACCCTTCCCTCTTACGCTACAATTTTAGTTATTGAGTTATTTATTTGAAAGTTACAAGTCCACAGAGCTTCGTACAAGTTTCACAAATAAACCCCCTTTGGTGGAAAATTACCCACAGTGTCTGAAAAGCGCTTTATTGTTAGTAAACTGATCAACAAAGAAGTCTGCTTGTTTTCATAATCTTTTACAAAAGAAGCAAGTCAAAAATATGAATTTATTTTATCTTTTCTAGAGTTGCCGAGCAGAAGACAACCCTAACCCAAAGTGTAGCTATAACTGAATGACTGAGCATTGTCTTGGCTGGCTTTGTGTGCTGCTTTTTGCATAATATGTTAAATATGGTAAATAAAAGAAAGATATAGTGCATATATATGTAGTTGTACATATCTATAGTAGAGGTTTATATATACCCAGTTAGCAGACAAGCCTTTCAAGCGTCTGCTCGCTGCTTGCGGTTTGTTGACGCTGTGGCAGCAAAGGCAAACCGCGAGGGACAAGGTTGCCAGAGTATTGAATTACCCAAAGAAAAGAGAGTAGCATAAAGAAAAAGGTTAAAAGAAGCTGAACAAAGATAGAGGACGCTGAAATGTCACAGGCGTGCAAGCTAAGGGTTAAACTGCACTACACACACACACACACGCACACCTCTAAGTGCTTCCAGTGCGGCATTAAAGCGTGCATTGCGCATACGCCACGTCGGCTAACAATTAAGCGACCTCATTTGCACTGAGAACAAACCACATGCAACCACAGCAACTACAATAACAACAACCACAGTAGAACAACCGCAACAGCTACAACAATAGTTTGTGAGACATTTAGACGCTTTGAGTGACAGCTGCACTTAAAGAGCAAAAAAAAAATGTAGAAAGAAAAATATGCAATGAAGATGGAGGCAAACGACGTTCGTTGACAGTTCACGAACTCAAAGCGAGCAGCGCGTGTGGCCAGTTTAGCCGCTTTAAAGCTAGATTTAAGCAGCATAAGCTTTAAAGCTGTTTTAGCTAAGAAAATGGCAGCTAAAAAATAGTTTTAATAAAAACTAAGAAAAGTTTTAAACTAAAATAATACAAGATACAAATTTTGCAACTGTATTTCAATACTAAACCTTTATTTCTTTTGTTTAACACTTCCACATTTCTGCGCAGCACTGTTGCGCTTAAGCTGCGCTCATTCTTGAGATACAGATACAAAGATACTAGCAGCTAAAGTTATGCGATACGTTTGGCCACAGCTGCAGGCAGCAAAAAAACACAACAATGAAAACTAGTTGCAACTAGTGCAACTGCAACAACAATAGCAACTCGTTTGGCGAGATGCAACAAACGATGGGGCATGTGGCATGTGGCATGGGAGCAGCAGGCGTTGCCCAACACCAACAACAATCCGACTGTTGTGGGTGTTGCACTCCGTGTGTGTGTGTGTGTGTGTTGGTGTGTGGGTGAGCGAGCTGTGAGAAAGAATGCCACAAAAGCGGCCTTTAAGCTGCCACAGTCGCAGCAGCTGCAAAAAAGTATCTTACAGATACAGATACAGATACTTTAGCGTCTTGCACTAAGGCCCGCATAAGTCGACTTCTTGTTAAGCTCATTAAATTGATTGACTGCTCTGATTTCTGATTATTTGATATACACTCGGTGCATAAACGGTGGGAAAACATTTTCACTGGAAAAGCAAAGAATTTCCACACACTCACACACACACACACTCCCACACACACACACAGAGAAACTGGCTAAAATATCGATTTCAAAACTGCTGCTAAATTTCCCTAAAGACTCGAATTCCAGTTTGTTTTCACAGCTGTTTAAAGTAGAGTGCAAAAGTAGCTGAGTTGTTGGGGAGATACAGTTGTCCTAGGAATTTTCAGTTAACTGATTTTATCAGCCACATTTTAGCTAAAGAAATTAAAGACTAATATTTATTTAAATTGAAAAAATTCAGTGTTTTTATAACTTTTACTAGCCAAGCTACAGAAATGATCCATTTTCCTGTAGATTCTTAACCCTATGACAGTAAATCAAAACAAATTGTATTATTTTGTTCATCGAACTGCTGGCAGAGCAAGGTGTGAGTCTAGACAGGTAGCAGTACCCAAATCGAATCAGATTTGTAATAAACATTATAAAATGAAATTTAAAAAAATTTAAGAAAAATAAATAAAATTGTGTTTTATGTATTTTTGTTATGGGAAGACAATTTCCGGGTTTCTAAATCGGGTGTCGAGCCAATTGTCGCTGTGAAATGACGTATGACGTATGACGGCGTCGCAGTCGCTGCTGGCGCCGCAGTCAGACACCCACCAGGTAATAAGCACAGAAAATAAGGCAAGACTTGAATGTGAACGATGAATCAGTTGCTCATTTAACGGCAATTAGTGCAAAGTCAAAATGTTGCGCCTAACGGTATCAAAGGTTCCACAACAGCAACAACAACAACACGATCCACAACAACAAAAAGAGCTCAAGTTCATTTGCATAACTTAACCTACGATTTATTTGCGGTATTCATATGGTAAACACCATTATAGGGTATATAAATCAAAAATACAGTCAGTCAGACAGCGCATAAAGAGAGCGAACAGAGGGGAGCAAAGAGGGGAGAATAGAAATTATGGCAGGCGCAAAAACAAAGTTTCATTCATTGAATGCAAATGCAAATGCGAAAAAAAAAAAATACAAATACAAATACATATGCATGTATTGTACATAGGATACCCCTTTGCATATGTATGCGTGCGCGAATACGTGTTTGTGTGTGAGTTTGTGCACACAGCTGCTGCCTTGTCTACCAGTCTGGCCGCCACGTTGTTTGTCTCATTCTCATTTCACAGTCCACACAATCCACACAGTCGCTAACTCACCCCACTCCATTACACCTCTCTTCCCCTTCCCTTTCCTCTACACAACCCTTTGCTATCTGCTTAGCATTGAGAGTTTTGTGTTTTACTCAACGCGGATTTCCTTTGCCATGCAAAAGAGGAAGAAAACACTACAGCAAAAATGTTGCAGACAAAATAAATACAATAAAAAAGGGGGAAACAAGCAAAAGAAAAAAGAACAGAACATATTTGAATGTCAAGTTTTGTATGTTAAAGATGAATAGAAAAAGAAAAAAATAAATATATAAAGGCGCTTTAAGGCGGCGGCGAGCCCACAAATTTATAGTCAGGATGCAAAGCAAACACAAAGAGAGTCAAAGAGCGAGTGGAGTGAGAGCAGCAAAGAGAGAGCGGCGAACAGAGTCCAAGCTCAAGGTCCACGTCAAAAAGTTGCCGTCCACAAGCATTGAAATAGTACATCATCATTATGAACAAGCTGATTATGTATGTATGTGAACAGTGCTTTGTGATTCATATGCAAGGCAGCGCAGGAAACCACATGTCCATGTGTGTGTGTGTGTGTGGATGTTGTTTCTTTGACTGGACAGTTTTATTATCATTGCTGTAAGTAGCCAGTGAGTGAAGCCATTGTTCTGCTCTTAGAAAGCGAAAGGCATAAAATGCATAAAGTTTGAGCTGAGCTGAACTAACAGACAACGTGGAACAGATCCACAATTATCAACGTCATTGCCAGTGGTGTGGGAAAAAGGGGAGGGGCTGAGGGCATTTGCAGGAAATGATGAGCAGGCGGCTGAGCGTCAATTGAATTGCTGAATCATTTGAGTCACCTGACACTCTAGCGATGACACTCCAAATGAAACTTTGAAGCTGACAACTGTAATGATGTGTGACAAAAAGCTGAATGCTATCAAGAAAGCCACTTAAAGTTGATGAGCTAAAAACTGAGTGATATAAATCAAGTTAATAAACTTTTATATTACAAAAATGTTATTTAATTTTTTTTTTTTTTAAATTTTAAAATCACGTGCCCATCTCTAGCCACTACTGTATATGGAAATTTTCGCCTATTTCACGCCAGGCAGCTCACGTCCTGTGCAATTTCAATAGCCTGGCCCTCTTGGCCACAAAACAATTGGCCAACAGCAAGTGCAGCACTTCTTTTGGCCACATTTGGCAATGTGTGTTGGCCATAACAAACAAACACACAAAGAGTACATTGAACCCTCGATTGAGTAAGCTTCGAGTGCATGAAAAGCTGAAAGGGAAGGGGTGAGGTGAGTGGGCGTGGCCGCACAGTTAGACAACTCTCTACGCCCTCAACGAAACAATTAGCAATTGGGTGCGAATAGAGAGCTCTCTGCTAGAAATGACTAGTGATAACTACTATAAAACACAATAGCACAATAAAATGTATCTGTATCTTAATATGTATCTATAAATTAAGCGACACAACACAACACACAAACTACTCAAATGTTCACGTACAAAGTTGCAAAAGGGCACGTGATTTGCTTCTCAATTATTGACCAACCAGGGAAAATTGTCATATTTTCATTTTTTTATTGAAATTCCATGCGGTAGAGCGAGAGAGCTACACGCAGCTAGAAAAAGATACAAATGTATCTATAAATAATTGCACGTTGATTGTACATCGAATCGAAGTCCCAACGGAAGTCCGAAGGGTGTGCGAGTGTGTGTTGGGTGTGTGTGTGCGAGTGTGTGTGTGGCGAGTCTAAAAAATCAAAGTAATTTTCTACAGTAATTACTTAAATTATTGTCAATTATTGCAATTGCAGTTACGGGGGCGTCACTTGTGTAGTATCTATGGGGTATATGCATTTTTAGAGGCAGTTTGTTAGCCATTTTTTTTGCTACTGGAGATTTTTCCCAAGTTTCTGACCAAATCAAGACCAAAAGCGCTTAAGAAGGCTGTGTTAATAGAATTTTGTGCTCTAAAGTGGCTAAAAGGCAGCCAAAAAACAGCTAGAAAAAGGCCAGACTATAAAGTGGTAACTTAAATTGGCATTTTTTTAATACTTTTAGCTGGAAACTGCAGCTCAAAAGCAGTTTATAAGCCAATAGCTTAAGCATTACATTTTAAATATTTATTTAGGGCGCTATAAAATAGACTCTATATAATTTAAGCAGTACATTTTATGCCATTCAATAAAAAATACTAAAAACTCGACTAGTTTTAATACTGCTAGCCAAAAAAGCTAGAAACTTGACAGAAACTTTTAGCTTTCTTTAAAAAATTTACTGAAACTCAAGCCCTTTACTTGCCCCAGTGTATTACTCAACACAGTAAATGAACTATTCACTTACAGGGTATTCTGCAGTTACACAACACTGTCAGTGACACTTTTATTGACGTTGATTGTTGCAATTTCGTTGCTCATCTCATACAACAGTAAATATATATAAATTTTATAATTGAACAAAATATAATAACAATATGAAGCGTGTCGTGTGATTTCATGCGCTTTACGTAACAATTTTTAAATTATTATTTTTCCCCGTTTTTATTTATATTTTTTTCTTTCTTGACTCAGTTCTCAGTTCACTGTGCACTTGTCAGCTGTTTGTGCAGCTCTTTCACTCACTGTTGCTCTCTCTCTCTCCCTCTCTCTCTTTTCATTCCATAAAAAACAGCAAAAGATTAATTTTTAATTATTATTTTTAATTGCAACGCTAATTGCAAATGGCAAAAATAAAGTAAAGCAAACAAAAAATAAAATAACCAATTGTGTTGAATTGGAAACGAGAAAATGCAAATTGGTTTCGAAAAAGCGGGAAATGGGGGAAATGGGAGGAAAAGGGGGAAATGGAGATAGCATAACACATGTGTGTGTCAGTGTGTGTGTGAGGAAAAAAGTGCCTGGAAATTATCCACAGCTTGAAATGAGTCAGAAGTCGGTAGTCCGTAGTGAGTAGAGAGAAAAACACTTACAATCAGCGTGGAGTGGAAATCGAATACCTTTTAGTCTATTATTACAACTTGTTTGAAGACTTATAAATAATCGAATGGGTATCGATTTTATAATGAGAATTGATTGCTTTCATTAGTTATGCCAGGTTTTCCACAGAATGACTGATAAAACGCTTCCAAAAGGAAACCAAGGTTTTCTTCAAACTGAAGTCTATCGAAACTGTGCACTTAGTTATCGATAACAACTAACTATTTATAAAAAGCTTTTAGAACTATGATCTTTCTTATCTTTACAACATTTTACCAATATTAAACTATCTTTTTATCGATACGGTGCACCAAATTAGTTGTGATTTTATCGATTCGCTTTACAAATAATCGTTTTTATCGATAATTTAATTGAAAGCATATTATCCCCGATTTTGGCACTAGTTTTAATATATTTCTTCTGACTTTTAATAAATATTTACATTACATTTCCATAATTTATATTATACTCATACAAATTCCAAAATTTGTAGCTACTAACAGTTATTCAGAGCAACATAACCCTACTTATTTCATATTTTCTTTCGCTTAAAAGCTTATAAACTATATTTTAATACAAATTTTAACTTATTTCGACTCAATTTTTATCATAGTTTATGCTACACTTGTAAAACTTTTACATTTTTTCAGTACTAACCATAATTTAGACAAACATAACCTCACTTTTGTTTATATTTTCTTTCGATTAAAGCTTTCTTGTGTTTTCTTTATAAAAATTCATATTTTCCTGTGCTGAATTTTCTCTTTTTCACTTGAGTTATCTATGCCACAACTTGACATTTTGCAAATACTTGGCCCCAAAACAAATTTCTGCCTGACTTTTTGATCTCTCCACTTGAGAGCGCTTTTGTTTCGCATTGGCCCAAAACAACAAAAACAACAAGAACTACAACAACAACAATAAACCTCAATGAGCCTCTTTGGCTAATCTGGCTAAAAGCAGCAGTAGCAGTAGCAGCAGCAGACGCCATTGACGAAATTTACTTGTTCAGCTATTTATTTATTTATTACGAGGAACCGCCATTAAGCGGCTGCTTCCTGCATCCGAGCTGAGGATGTGGATCTTAGTTGTGGATGTTGAGTGGTGAGTAGTGGATGGCATGCTCATAAAGCAAATAACAACAACACCACACTCAAAAAAAAAATCTAATTGATTAAAGTAGCAAGAAAAACAACAACGACAACAACAGAGGCGACTGAGAGGCACAAAATTGCTGCTGCCGAAAGCCAGGCGGACTTTGTATTGTAATTGTATTCGTGTGCGTGACTGTGTGCGTGCCTGCCTGCCTGTGTGTGCATGACTCATTTGCAATTAAATGACAAAGGCGGCGACGGCAGCGGCAGTAGCAGCAGCACATCAAACACAAACACAAATCCAAATACAAGCGCACACATTTATACACGCACACACATACATGCAAGCGCGCAGAATTCAAGAGCCGCAAAAATGCCAGCATAAAAATAAAGTAAACGCTACGCCAAAAGAAGAAAACCTACAAAAGCAGCCGCAGCAGCAGCAGCAACAACGGCAGCGCAGCTGAAGCAGCGACCACAAAGGCAACACAACAGCAATAGCGACTGCGGCAGCGACGACAGCGCATACACTACGAGAGCGAGAGCCAGAGAGAGAAAGAGAGTTATGTACATGTGTGTTTGCTGGTGTGCGTGGCTGCAAATTCAAATTGGCTCAGACGAGCAGAGACGTCGACGTTGACGGCGACTGATGTTTACACAACGTGCGGCGTATTCGCAAGTTGCTTGCAAAGAGCAAAAGCAAAGCAGCAGCAGCAACATACAACGACCGTTGCTTGTATTTTTCTTTTGCCGCTGATATTTCTGCTTCTTTGTTTTTGTCTTCTTTTTTTCTGTCTTCTTTTTGTAGACGACTTTAATTGAAAACAAGCAAAGACGGCCAAGTCGGCAATCTCTATGTGTGTGTGTGTGTGTGTTTGTGCGCAAAAAATGAGAGAAAAATGAAACGAGAAAAACAAGCACAGCGAAGCGAGCGAGCGTCTATAGCTGGCGCTGCTGGCGTTGCTGCTGCTGCGGTTAGATGCGAATTTGTTAAGCGACAACATCGTTTCCAGCGTTGTTGCCAAACTTCAGCAACGCATTTGTCGCTGTAGCTTTGCAGCGACAGCGGCCGCAGCAGCAGAAGCAACCATAGTTGTTGTAGATCTCACAATGTAGTATTAGTGCATGTGTTTATGCGTCTGTCTGTGCATTATTGCTGTGGCTGTGTGTGTACTCGTATATCTTGTATCTTTCAGCTTGTTTTCTTTGTATCTTTCGAAGCCATACACATTGTGCGTTAATTTTGTCAGGACACAAAGTCTCTCCACATGGCTAATTTATGCCTACCCAATTATGTTTGTGTGTGTATGCACCTGATCGATACTTAATGATAGGTCCAAGAAAAATAACCGGTTCTTTTAAGAGCTACACAAACGTCACAACGACATAATCCTCAGAGCAAACCGAATTCGAATTCGAATACTACTAGTAGTACTACCACCAACAACAGCAACAGCAACAGCAACTGGTTTCATTGGTAACAGGTAATAATAACAACACATTGACTATTCGTATAATAATCGATTTGTTGTTGTTGCTGTTGTTGTTGTAGTCGCTGCTCTTTATGATAATCTTTTGTCTCTGCTTCTTAGCACCTTTTGTCAACGTGTGTTGTGTGAGTATGAGTATGAAGTGTGGCAACGTTGCACGTCGCTGCTGCTTCTCCGTTGACAAAAACCAACAACCCTCCGCATGTTTGCATCTCTTTCCCACTCACAGCACAGCACAGACGACAGCTTAACTCAAGTGTGAAATTATTTCGGAATTTTCTAATTTCCCATACAACAATAAAATTGAGTTATCGCATAGCAGGCAGACAGTCACGTCTCCCCTGAACCCCCTACCAAAAAATAGTATAAAAAATACCCACTCTATACGGCATATGGCATTACGAAACTACAACAACAACAACAGCTGGCAAATGTGCAATGCAAAAAACAAAAAACACAAAAAAAGCAACAAAAACAATGCAAATAATAATCAAATAATTGCACGACTTGCAAAACAAAAGGCTGTACTCAAAATGAACAACAGCAGCAACAACAACAACAACCGCTACATGAACTACTCGAGGCGTTCCTGAACGTACTCATAGATACATTTGCACATGTAGATACATCACATAACTCACTTCGCAGCCCGTTAAAAACAAAACAGCAAAAACACAACTAAATTTCAAAAGTCGGAAATATTTTTGTAGCTTTTTTTATGTTTTTTTTTTCCTTTTTGTATATTAATTCTTATCAGCTTTGACCGCCACTAGGAACAAACGACAACACGTCAACAAACAAACGAAACTTCTGGCCGTAAATTAGAAACAGCTCATGACGGTACAAATTTCTAACAATGAGTAACACTCTGTGCTCCCCAACTAATTAACTAGCCATACACTAACTAACTGCATAACTATAATTAATTTTAGCACAAAATGCGCTTAAATGTTATAACATTTTAGCTAAATAATTGTATTGCATCAGAGTTAATAACAAGATACATATTTTAAAGCAAAGTTAGCTCTGCGCTGTTGCCAAACTTCAGCGCCTTGAAGCTGATAAGCGGCTGCTGCGATAAAAAGTTCCCCGAAATAGCTAAAAATCTATTGAAATTTCCCAAAATAAATTGACTAATTTGGCGACACTTTTGGCTTAAATTTAATGCAGAGAAAAAGTTTAACTAGCAGTTGATGTAAGTAAATAAATAAGCTAAAAGATTGGCAACACTTTCCATTACATAATAGCCAAATAAAGCTAAAAAAGCCAGCCAAAATTAGGCACAAAAAACTCTACTTTGCGAGCAGCCATGAGCAGCAAACTAAATGTATCTTTTGACGCTACCAAATTGCATCTTTCGGCAGAACCTTTGAGTTTTACATAACTCAATTAAGGGCAGCTGTAAAAAGGCTAAAAAGGCAAATGTAACCAATAGTTTTAATATTTACATAGACTAGCGAAAATAGCAACAAATGCGAAGCAGCTACAGCTACAGATACAGCTACAGATACATAATAGAAATGGAATGTATCTTTGTGTGCGAGAGCAATTAGAAATTTTTTGTGGGGCGCATTGCTCTCGCTCACTCGTCTATTTTGCTTTTGTTTTGCGGTTTGCTTTTGTGCCTAATTCTATTCTCTTTTGTTGTTTCTATGCTTCATTCTCTATCTAATCTATTTATTTATTATTATTTTTGTTTTTTTGGTTTTTTTGGCTTTGCCCCACAGAACGCGACGCTTTCAATGCCAAAAGAACATTGAGAACAACAAAGTCAGACAACAAAAATATACTACAACTTTGTGTGCAACAAAAACAATAACAAAACAACAGCAACATGAATGTAACCTGACATTGAAACAAGTCAAATGCTTTCAAAATATCAAATTTGATACCTCAAATTTTGTTACTTGCTGTCTGTAGATACATTTGTATCTCTGTGCTAAACTGCCAAACACAAAGTTATAAAACAGCTAAAAAAAAAAGGCTAAAGTAGGCATGCTTTTAGCACACATTTCTCAATCAGTTTGAAGTCCAGGAATGCGCACAGAAATTCGTTTTGTATTTTAATCTTCAAGTGTTGAGTGATTTGCCTCTGGTGAATTGGATTTGTTATAAACATTGCATAAAAAAATATACAAAAATAACATTAATAATGTTGGAATCAAGCACTTGAAAGTGGCAGGTTTGGAAATGTATAAAAATTGAAGAAAAAACTGGCAACGACGTCAGCAATCTTTCACTTGGCCAAATGTTACCTTCTATTGCCATTCTAATTCATTTCATTTCATTTCATTAATTTACACGCTTTTATAGCCAACTTTTAAGTTACTGTATGAAATCTTAAGCCAAAAGCGCTGTAGTCTCTAGTTTTGGCTAACAAACTAACAAAAGTCTGTGCTTAGTGCCGCACAAATTGTTGCTATACAATCTATAGATACTTTAGCAAACGTCGCTTAAAAAAAGGCTAGATTTATTACTTAATTTATGCTAGTTTTTAAGCACATTTCATTTACTATTTATAGGCTTTATTTAACATATTTTAAGTAATTTTGCTTGTATCTCACAGCAGCAAGCCGCTGTTTTCAGCCACACAGAGCACAGTTTTAGTGCGTAATTTGGCTATGTACATTTTGGCCAGAAACTGTGCGTTTCTTAGCTGGTTTCCACTTGTTTTTTTCTACTTTTTTGTTATTGTTAGACTCTCTCGTACGCTGCGGTTCATTGTCAATGTCAAAAAGCTGTTGACTGGTTTTTTATTTTGACGATTGTCTTGTAATTAAGCAACAAGCAACAACTAACAGCTGAGTAGCTGCTGCTTTAGCTGCTGACATTGATGCGGGTTTAATGCACCTCTAGAGCGGCTCATATGGGCCTGCTTTAATGACTTGGCCAGAAAACATTTTATTTATTTTTTTTTTGGCTACAATGTTTGTACATATGGGCCCGGCTAATGAAGCAATTAGCCGTTGACTTTTGCACTCAAAGAGAATAGAAACCATAAAGGCAGGAAAATAAATAAATGTGTAGAGAGATAACAAAATACAGTCAAAAAACAAAGCCAAAACAACCAAACTTGTTTTGGCCAAGAGCAGCACATGAAATGAAAGGCAGACAGCGCAGTGCTGTCAGAATTTTATGGCCTAAAACAGCCAGCGATGGAGCAGACAGCAGCCAATTCGTCAAGTGATCAAAGACTTTTACCTGAAACTGATAAATTAATCAAGTTAACATAAATTAGGGCTACTTTGAGCTGGTCAGCTATGTTTCTTGGCGGCTTTTAGCAGACAGCAGTAGCTGGTTTCAAGCTAAATACTTGCAACATAAATTACAAGCTTTGTAAACTGGCTATAAATTAGCTAGAATGGCAACGCAGAGACAAAGGCGTCACACACACACACACTCGCACACTCTTACGTTTCTTGGGCCCAAAAATTACGTAATAACGCAAAATAGACGTCGACTGAGGCGACAGTGCCACATGTCCGTCTATGTCCGTCCAAAGTCGTTGTCGTCTGAGGCTGGCACACACACACACACAAACACACACACACACACACACACACACACACAGCTACAGCTACAGCTACACAGGTAGAAGATACAAAGATACACAAGAGCAGCAACGACAAGTCAAGGTAAAAAGTTACGCGTTTTTAGGCATGTCCACAGCGTATCTCACAGATACAGCGCTACAGATACGCAGCTACACAGTCTCAGAGGCAACTGCAACTGCATCTACTTAAAATATACTTTTTCTTTTTTAGTTTTTTCTTTGGGGAAGCAGCAGCAGCTACGTGTCAGCTAGATCTATGACGGATAAGAGACACGGACACGTCAGTGGGCGACAAAGGCCATAAGTACCAAAAAAAGCTAGAGACAAAAAGAGTGCGAGTTACCCACGCAGCAGCTTTGAGATACATTTTAGCTGTCGTCTGTCTGCGTCGTCAAACCGTTAGCTGCATTTTTAGGGCCTACGCAGCTGCACACAAAACGCATTTGCATTTCGAGATACATTTCTAAGCAGCTATCGCACACTTCTGAGTATTAGGAAAATTCCAAGTATCTACGAGATACACACGCATACGCAGTAAGCAAGTTAAAACTTCTAGTTGTATCTTCGGGTACGCAGTGGAGGTTTACTATGATGCTGATTAGAAACATACGAAGATACTTTTATTTATAGGCGAATTTTTGTTGTTTTGTTGTAAATTTTGGTATCTAAACTTGATATAAAGTTAAGAAAATCTGCAAGTTCTACAACATTTTTAGCCACTACTTCCAGAAATCAACTCAGACTTTACTTTGAGGTATTTGAAGGGCTAGAAAAACTTCTGCAGAAATTTCCACAAAATTCTACAGCTAAAAACTCCCCAACTTCTAGTAGTTTAGTAACTAAATATATAACTTTATTGTCTATAGAAAACTTACCTTTTAATGCTTCTCGTAGGTTTTGACTGCTGCTGTTGTTGTTGTTGTTGCTGCTGCTACTATCCACGGCTATTTGTTGTTGTTGCTGCGTAGTTTCGGCTAATTTTCCAAAGCAAATGTTACGGCTGCTGTCGCGTACCATGTTATCGATAACTCACGATATATATCGAGCATATTCCCGTATGCCGTTGTTGGAGGCGCATAATTTTAAATGGGCGCTCTCCTCCCATTGATTGAAATCCCCGTTTTTTTTATAAACTTTTTTCTTTAAGGAGATTTCAACTCTCTTTTCTCTCTCTCTCTCTTTGCTCTTTCTTTCGCTCACTCGCACATTTTCGAGATACTTTTCGATTTGCACTAGATCTCTCACGTTGATTTTTTAATTTTTCATTGCATTTTCGCTTTTCTTTTGATTTTCCTCACAGTGAAAACACACGATCAATCAATCAATCGATAGATCGTTTCAATTATTTGCTTTTCTTTTTATAGAGGGCTGTAAATAGATTGACGAATCGAAGGGGGGAAATGAGAAGCGGGGGGAAGGTTGAAATTAGCATTTAATTAGATTTAGATTTAGCATTTCTTTATGCTCACTTGCTGCACTTTTTATTTGTTGTTTAATTTTATTTAATTTGCCACTAATCATTGATTATTATTTTTATTATTTATCATGTATTTTTTGATCATTTCTTTGGGTTTATTTGCTGCTTTTGGAGGCGACAACAAAGCTTATGCCAATTTATGTTAATTTAGCACTAAAAATACACAGAAATGTTTTAATTTAATTCAACTAGAGAGCAATTTAAATTTATTGAAATTTCAATGGGACGTTGTATGTGTGTGTGTGTGTGTGTATCTATGAGATACGCAAGATCTTTGCGCTCAATTTAAAAGGCAAGGCTGGAAAGGGGCTGAATAAACTCTACATACACAAACATACATATATAAAAAAAGGGCCTGGGACTGAGCGCATTTCCTCTATAAGAAACAAGGAACAAGAACAACAAACGAAGGTGGAAATGCGAGCAGCGACGTCGACAGCACGTTATTATAATCCAGTCAACGTTACAAACCAAGCAACCCAGGCAGCCGGACCGGGGCCGGGGTCCAAGAACCAGAACCACATCGCCATCAATCCATGAACCGGCCAACAAACACACACGCACGCACACACACACACACACAAACAACAACAAAATACAGAAATATAAGAAAATGTTAGCCAGTGAAGCCAAGCCAAGCGGGGCGCATGTTAAAATTCCAAAAAAGCAGCAGCAGCAACAGCAACATGGAAATACAAGAACAACATTCATGTTTTTTGCCTGGTCGCTGCTGCTGCTGCCTCTGCTGCCTTTTGTTGATGCCCTGCAGTGTGGCAACAACGCAATTGTTACTTTTCTCGCTCACTCTAGCTCATTTCATCCATCCCTCTCATTCGCACTCATAGTCATCCCTGTCTGGTTCACACAGCGTAGCGTGAGCGAAGTTTGGCAACGTTGCCTCGCTATGTGTGTGTTTGTATGTTTGCTTATAATTGACGTTTGCACTGAACTGCTGTGCTGCTTGCTTGCTGCTGCTGCCGCCGCTGTCTGACGTGGTTGTTATAGCTACTCTCACACACACACAAACACTCATACACACTCGCAAACATTGAATAAAGTGGGGTGCCTGTTGTAAGAGCGAGATAGAACGACAGGTTTTAATGGCCCGTTGTCGCTGCTTCAGCGCACAACACACAGCATTAAAATACACGTTTAAACACACATACATAAATGGATATATATGTAAGCATGATTTTGTTTATGTGTGTGTGTGTGTGTGGGTTATGTACTTTTATGTACATAAAGAATTTATAGCTGGTACTTTTTGTGCTGCCTCTGCCTGGGCATGGCATGGAAAAACGAGTATCTTCTGTGTGAGTTTGTTTTTGCTGTTCGTCATTGTTGTTGTCCGCTGTCGCTGCCGCCGTCGCCGTCATCGACGTAGCTGCGCTGCTGCTGTGTATTTATAAATGGTTATGTAGTCATGTGCATGTGTACTTATGTATGAATGTATGTATGCCCATATGTCCGTGTGTATGAGTCGTGAGGGGTGCTTTGGGAACGCGCGTTGTTATTTCACGTTTTTCAGCCATTTCGTCCCCTTGGTACCCGCTTTGCCTAACTGTATGGGAGCAATGACGATGACGACGTTCTGATATGGCCATGCATAAAATGTAGTTTTGTAGCTGGCTATTGTAGTTGTTGTTCTTGTTGTCATTTGCTACGTTTTTAGGGCCCTTTTGTGTGTTTGGGGCGCAGCAGGAAATCACAACTACACGCAAAATGGAGCCCATAAAAATACTCTACTACATACATATGTACACATAAAATCCATATGAATGTTTGTGTGTTTGCTGCTCTGCCTGTATAAAGCGCGCAGTCGCTAGCGGGCGTTTGAATCTATCTCCCTTGCACTTTCGTATACATCGAGCTCTTGCTCTTTCTGAGTTTAAGCGGCAGCCATTGCTGTGGCTGGCCGCTGCTACTGCTGCTGCCGTCGCCGACGACGTTGGGGCTGCCAATCGATCGTGAAAGTTTTTGGTGCTGCCTGGCTGTACTAAAATATTGCTGCTGCGCATCAGTCGCTTTGTATGCCTGGTGGGGTGCGGTTCAATTCGCTACATTATTTTTGTTGCTTGCTATTGCTTCGTTTATTTTTTTTTTTCGCCCCCTGTCGACGTGTGCAAAAATCTATACCACAAATTTTCCTAAATCAAATTAAATAAAACTATAACGAAACGAAACAATATTTATTGTTTAATTTGTGCGTATTTTCTCGTTCGCCTGTTTCTCTATCTGCCCAATCCTTTTCACATCTGTTCGTTATTATTTTCTGTACATGGAAAGCAGCCATTTTTTTTTTATTATGGCCATTGGAAACGTATTTGGCTTAAATATTATAACAACTGCGGCATTTATGGCTAAGAGCTATGACCATTTATAGATAGCGATTTGCAAAAATCCCATTAAAAGAGGCGGCTTTGCTAGAATTCGAATTCATTAATATTGCCAGCAGCTGCTGCTGCGCTAGCAGAAAAAAAAGAAGAAACCAAACCAGTTTTGTGCTTGTTCTTCTTCTTGGTCTTTGTAGCCAGCGAACTATGCAGTCATTTTTGTAGCGCTACTACGTGACCACACACCAATACACACGTACAATTACACAGAGTAGTATAGTCGTGCGACGACCGCATTTGCAATGTAGTCTTTGAGGGGGGATTATCGGGGAGGTGGCGGATGCCACCACACGCCGCGTCGCTTCATAACAGCAACAACAGCGAAAACTTTGTAGTTTCTGTCGTACAACGTAGTTTCTAGCAGCTCACACACACACAAATGCAAGCGCACGCGCACGCACACGAAACGGGTTAAATAAAGTTTTTTTTACCGCATCTAGCATCTCGCTCACACTCACGGGCCCGTTTAGTGGCCTCTCGCTTGCACGCGCGCGTTCTCGTTTCGTGCAGCTGAATCGATTTTTCAACGAGCGACAAACGACGACGACGAGCGACAACGACGCTACAGCAAAACGCGGCACGACAATTTCTCTCCATACTCAAGCGCCATCTCGCTTGCACATACGCGGCAGCGCCATTTGCGCTCTTGCTCTTGCACTAGCTGCTGCTTTTATTTGCGTTGTTCGTTTTGTGTGTGGCTGCTGTTGGAGCTCAAACTAATACACATGCACATATACACAAACACCACATACACGCAAACACATACACAAGTACAGGCAAAGCAGCGCCATGTTACTTTTCTTTGTTGTTTTTTTGCTGGCAACTCGTTGAGGGGGAGCTGTCAGCCTGGATTTTTGCTACAAAAATTTCAACGTCGACGTCGCTGCTTGTAGCCGCTGCTGGCGTCGCTGCTTTCTGCTGTTTGCCTCGTTATTTTCAGCCCGTTGCACGTCATCCGTTCGCCTTATGTGCTTTGAATTTCTGATGAAATTCTTTGCTTTCGAGTTAATTGCTGTTGTTGTCGTTGCTGTCGACGTCGCAGCACAATCAGCAGCAGCAGCGACAGCGCGCAGCGCCAACGGCAGCAGAGCTCCCCAGCCCCAAAACTGGAGCTGGCTCTGTCTCAATCGTTGTGCCATTTTTCTTTGTGCTGCGCAGCTTTGCAGATCGGCTCTGAAATCAACGACGAATCGAGTCCTGGGCGTACACACATACAAACACACACATACATTTTTTTAGTACATATGTATTGTACTATGTACTTTAAAACTTAATTTGCTCTTTGTTTAGTTGCAAATTGGCATAAACTTTGAACATTCGTGGGGATGGATTTTTTAATTGTATTATTTGTTATTTTTTTATTTATTCATTTTGTTGTAACATTTACTACAAATGTTTTTTCGCCTTCGTTTTAAAAAAAAAACACTTTTGAACACTTTCTAATTTGAGGGGCCAATTCACAATTTCTTTTTTTTTTTTTTAATTTTATTTTCACATTTTATAATATTTATTTAAATTCCAGTTGTTTTGTTTCCTTACCAATTGCGTTGAGAGCTGTAATGAAAAGAAAACATAAAATTACATCAATATACAATTATTATTAAAATATAAAAAAAAAAGTTTGTCTCTAAGCTAAATAATAAAAATGTATATAGAAAGCTGATCATATATGTATTTTAATAATAAATACTTACACCATTGAAGCGAATGCTTCCATCTGCTGATCGTAGCTTAAATCCAATCCGTTTTGGATTGTATTCGGTATTTCAGCATATTATTTTATCCAAAAAAAACCTCCATAAAAAGGTGTTTTCCCGCAGAGTTCTCGATCACGATCCGGGAGTCAAAGAATTTAATTAGATTTCACTTGAATTATTGGAATTACTGCAATTATTTGTGAATTTGATTCAACAACATAAAACCATCACAAATGAATTTCTTATATTTTTATTTAAAATTTTGCGCAAAAAACAATAAAAAATTTGCTTTTCAATTTGTATCATAATTAATTTGTATTATATATATTGCATTTGAAATACTTTTATTTTGTATTGGCTTTTCGATTTGCCTTTGCTTTGCTTTTTTTGCTGCTTTTACTTATTGTTTTTGTTTGTATTTGATTGTATTTTATTTGTATTTACATTTGTTGTTGTTGTATTTGTATTTTCATTTGTATTTGTGTAATTAATGCGTTTTCCACATAAACACAATCGCCTACACGCACACATTCACATACACGCTCACTCTCACACATACGGCACACACACTCGCGCGCGTATACGCTCCGCTCCGACACCGCACACTCACATATGCATTTACACAATTTGCATAAATAGAAGAGCCAGAGCCGTTTGTATAGGAACCACGGCGTGGTGAGGGGACTTTACTGACTGCAGGGGGTGTATTTTCCGTTATTTAACTTTTTGAAATTTTTAAATTAACTCATTTAATTTGTATAATTTTTTGCGTGTGTTCGGCGTCTTGAATATTATCAATTTATACTTGTAATTTATTTCAGTTTAATTACATATTTGACGCGCGCGCAGCGACAACGAACCAACCACGACAAAAATTCAACTGAAACTGAAAGAATTAGCGGGTTGCCAGATTTGAATCGCGATAGGTAGCATTTTTAAAAATGTGGCAGCACTGTCACATCGGCAAGGCAGAAATGGCGCATTTTTCATTCAACATACGTTGGCAGCACCCAAGTGGCGTGAGACTCACGAAACTGTTGGAAGTGTGGTAAATGTAACGTCACAATTGACTCAGGCTGATATTGTTTTTATTATTTCAATGCAGTCTAGAAAAGTTAATGGGTAAAAATGTATTTATATATTTTCTTAAACTCTACATACATAGTTGGTTTTAAATAAAAACTTAAATAAATATGAATAACTTCTGAAAACGCTGGTCTATGGTTTATTTTCTTTGCAAATATTTTCATTTTTAGGCATTGCCCCGTGAATTTCAAAAATGCCGCAATAATTGCTTGGCTTTCATCGTCATGCTTTGCAACACTAATAGAGCTGCCAACTCAAAGCATTGATGATTAATGTGTCGGGTTGGCAGTAAACAAAAACAATTACGATTATTAAAAATATTTATGCGGTGGCATAAAAGAGAATGAGCAATTTAAAGCAAGATCTGGACGAGTACTTGCTACTACAGAGCGATCAAAAGAAGAATTTCAATGTGAAACTGCCACAGATCAAAGTGCCAGCGTTATCACAAATCTTCTCGCGCACCTCGGAACCACAAGAGGCAAACAGTTGGCTCAAAGATACCCAAGACTCATGTTGTCCCAAATTGGTAAGTTAATCCGTTACGCTATGTACTGCAATTAGTTAACAATTTGTTTTGCAGTCACGCCTGCAGCGCATTGTGGGCTTTGTGGCCTGCTTGGGCATGGGCTGCCTTTGCATGACACTATCAACTTTGTATATACCCGTCCTGATGCTTAAGCCAAAGTTTGCGCTGCTCTTCACGCTCGGCAGTCTGTTCTTCATTCTTAGCTTTTGCTTCCTGGTCGGCTTCCAGGCGTTCTTCAAGCAAATGTTCTCCAAACCGCGTCTCTTCACATCCATCTCATACAGTGCCTGCCTGACGATAACCCTGTACTTTGCTCTGGTGGCCAAGAGCACAGCATTTACGGTACTCTTTGCGGTGGCACAGATTATAACGTTACTGTTCATGCTGCTGGGCATGGTGCCGGGTGGCGCCACGGGCCTTAAGTTCTTCGGCCAGCTGTTCAAGAGCAGCGTCTCCACGTCAAGTGCGCTGCCCGTTTAATCTCTGCTTTTCTCTCGCTTTCTTTCCGGACACCACATTCATCCAATTCTACAAATTATTTATTTAATCGTTAATGCAGAAATAAAACCAACTTATTTGTGATAATCCTCGACTAATCCTCAATTTCGCCCAGATACAAAGTCCGGAGAGTCGCTTGAAAGTCTACATCGTTCACACTGCCATTGTGTCCGGGCAGTTTGTATAGAATCCTTCTGGTGTTCACATCCCAAATGTAGACATGACGATCAGCCGAACCGGAACTAATCTTATCGCCACCCGGTGACCAGGCACAACGCAGCAGATTCTTCTCAAAGTTATGCTGATGTCCCTGGAATACTTTCACACAACGCTCGCCGGGGGCATAGGGACGCACATCCCAGACTCGTAACGTGCATCCATGGCTATTTGTTATGGTGTCCGTGTGTCCCCGTAAATGATGCAACACCTGTTGTTTGCGTATATCCCAAATCTTGAGTTCATTGTCCCACCGGTAAGTCGTCGCACCCGGTTGTCCTGTCATAATGTTCGAGCACAAACCGCTTGTTTCCGGTGGAGCAGGTGAAAATGTGCGATCCGTCGGTTGAGAAATGTGCCTCCATTACGGCGCCGGTGTGTCCGGACATGGCCATAATATTCTCACAGTCGCCATAAACCTGCCAAATATCTAAAAACAAAGAATTTAGCTAAATTTATAGCATTTTGGGCACTTTTACTTACAAATCTGGCGATCGAAGCCCGAGGAGAGCAGCATCTCGCCTTCGGGATGGAATTCTGTGGTGAAAATTTCGCCTTCATGCCCTTCGAGCTGCATGATGGGTGCTTGCAGATTGGAAGTCCTTCGCACGCCCTGCAATCATCAGTAGCACACATTTTATTTTATTATTTACCAAGTTTCCACCACCAAACACTTTTCTTCTTCTTCCCACAGCATGTTTGACGCTTGCTTACCGATTCCAGCAGTGCCTTGTCCCGATTCGTGTAGGCCACAATATCATTTTTACTACGCTTGGGTTCCTGTGCCAGCACCACACTTGTGTTGGGTCGCTTTGTGCCCATTTTATTTTTATTTTAATTTAATAAACGTTTCCTAAAAATTTGCTCAGCCGCAAAAACAAACTCTGGCGCTGCCAACTTGCGTGCAGACTAGTGTTGTGAAACATACGTGCCTAGTGCTTCACGAGTGCTGGTATTTTATCAAACTATCGCTTTGTAACTGTTAGCAAGCATTGTTTACATTACGTGACGTAGTGAGTATCCAGCATAACGTAAGAACACATTTATATATTGTACATAACTGTTTATTTTAAAGACATTTCGGCTATACATATGCAATTATTTTCCAACTAATAAGCATCCACACGGGGTGGCTCTGCAAAAAGGTCTTCCCTCTTGCGCTCACCTGCCAACCACTGTCGATAGCGCTCGTTTCGCATAGCCTGCCAAATACAAAAGTCAACACTGCGCTGGTGTCTTTAAATGGATTTAATTTTGGAACTTACGTGGAAGCGGCTTAGCTGCTTGGTCATGCCGACACACTCCTTGAAGTCACCGATGAGATCGGCACACTTTTCCTTGCCGCGCTCAACGCCGTAGGCTTCCAGGCAGTCCATCATTTTCATTTCGAATTTCCCGCATTTGTCGTAGGTTTGATGATTGATAAGGCAACCGGTCAAATCAGTGAGTGGTAGGCGGAAGTACGGCGTCAGCGACATTTCGGCTGCAACTATAATAAAGGTAAATAATACGTATTATTATCAATGAATCCAATTGGATTCCGCACTGCGAATTCAATGCTCTGTGACGTAACAATAACAATGCCTTTCAGTGGCTGCTGAGGCCAGTAAAAGATTGGTACCGCAATACAGCGTAAACTGAAAGCCTTATTAAACACTTTAATAACGTATTTAACGCTGTAATGCACCTTATAATCCAATCCAAGTGAAAAATAAAAATATTTGACAATTGCCGTCCGATAATTTGTAGCTACAGAACTGGCCACACTGCTGTTGTTATCGATTCATTGTGTAGTGCTGTAATGCAGTAATAAATCGAATGATTCTAAGCCAGTGTTGACAAACGTTTCGTTGCCTACACGTTTGGTTTACATTGCAAACGTTATTTTGTTTTTATTTAATATTTTAATTGATTAATAATGAAAAACCAAGAGCTAATTGATTATTTACAAAGCTGCGGCGTCTGCCGCATTTGCCAATTGCGGTATTTGAAAGCGCGCGGAAACGAATACCGAGACATGCAGAAAACCTTTGAGCGCGTGAGCAGAATTTTCTGAATGCCGACAACTGATTGAAATGAACAAGAAAACAATTCAAGAGTCACATTTAATTCTAGCTGGATGTTAAAGTGCCTGAAGAGTTGGAAGATCCCGCCAAACAGCAGACGAAGAAGCCACGCCTCAGCCACTGCTCCACCTGCCTGGGACTCTTCTCCAAACAATTTCAAACCGAACTCATCGAGGGAATTTTAAAGTCAAACTTTGGCAAATATGATAGCAAGGGCATAGTGCTGGCCATAAGTCTGCCGATGACGCTACAACTCCGTCAGTTGTCCATGTGGTTTGGACTGCAGCGTAAATTCGGTGCACCCGCTGTGGACGACAACTTTGCGCCCGATGTGCCCATTAAAGAAGCCGTCAAATTAATACTTCATCCCATTGTTTGGGCACAGTTGGGAAAGGAATATGATGCCAATGGACTGATGATTAACATAGATTTGAGGCACAGCACTGAGGACGAGGATGTGGCTAAGCTGGTGGAACTGAATAAGGCGGCATTTCCCGCCAAGGCAGTGCATCAGAAACGCATTGAAATCTCACGTGGTCTGCTCGAGAAACAGTATCAACCATCGCGCCTGAAAGCGGAAATCTTTGAGAAATTCCTGCCCATACCACCAGCACCTGTCGCCGATCCCCTGGAGTTGAAATCCATTGAATTAGCCGGTCCCTTGGTCTGCGTAGCTGGACGTTATCGCAAACTGAGTCGCGAACTCTCGCATACCCCGTGGATACTGAATGGAAAACGGATTATGGCCGATAGTATTGAGGAGATTATCATACGCAATGTTGGAGCGCATTTCAGTGAGACGCCCGAGAAGATTACATTCATGTCTAGTGGGCGGGAGGATATCGATGTTCGTTGTCTGGGCAAGGGACGTCCCTTTGTGCTGGAAATATCTAATGCCAAATGCTGTAGCTTGACAAGCACACAAGCCTATCAGATGGAACAGGCTGTGGATCGTAGCGGCCTGGTGTCCATACACAATCTGCAGGTGGTGCCACGTGAGGAGCTGACGCATATTAAGACGGGCGAGGAGCAGAAACGTAAATATTATCGTGCTCTCTGTGTGCTGGACGAGCCGGCTACCCTGGAAATTCTGCAAAAGCTCCAAATCTCCGAAAGCTTTGACATACAACAAAAGACTCCGATTCGTGTTCTGCATCGTCGTCCACTGCACACACGCCCACGCACAATATTCAGTGTAGAGGCACGAGTTCAACGCGACAATCCAAGACTGCTGGTCATAGATATGGTCAGTCAGGCGGGCACGTATATTAAAGAACTCGTGCATGGCGAATTCGGACGCACTGCACCGTCGTTGGCTTCGATTATTGGCAAGCCCATTGATATCTTGGCGTTGGATGTGGTTGGCATCGACTTGGATTGGCCAGCGGATGTAAATAATGCTGAAAGTGTAGAAAATGTTGAATAAAACGGTTACTTTTTGAAAATGCATTTTAGCGTTTACCAACACTGAAGAAGTAAAGATGTAGATCGCACTTAAACAAGAAGCCATTATTTAAGACGAAAGCGTAAGAAATATATAAAGTATATTAAACTGAAATACAATTGCTGTAGTTAATTTGTTATTCATAAAAACAGAAATTTTTAAAGCAAAGCGGAAAAATACTAGCCCCAAGAAGCAACGTGTTTTGCATAAAAACCAGTAGGTGGCGCATGCAAAATAAAAGAAAAGCAGTTGGCAGCGCCGCGCTGTTATCAGCTGAGAGCGCCTGGAAGTCGCACACTGATTTGTTTAGTTGTGTTATTACAAAGCTTTAAATAAACTTATTTACGTTTAATTTTAAGAAATAACACAATTTGTTGCATGTGCTCAAGCATATAGCTAAACGGATTTAAGTTTAAGTGCAGCTGTATAAAATAAATGAAGTGTTGAGCTTTGCCCCTGCTGTGAATATACGCGTTCTTATGGCTGAATGAAAAGCAGCTCCGCAAATATTTTTGTAAAATTATGAATTGAAACGTGCCCAAAAAGTGAAAGTGAGTGTGCACACAGTGCATTTTAGTAGTAGCTACAATAAAAAAAAACAATAAAATAGGATTGCACTTGAAATGCTCGCAAAGCAAAGCCTTGAAAGACTTATTGGGCGTGCGATATCTGTTTGGGTGTGTGTCAGTGTGAGTGTGAGTGCGCCCCGCCGCCGACCTTCAGGCAACCTTCACTAACGTCTAAGGCAATACTGCTGCTACTGCTGCTACTGGGGCCGCGGCTTGTGTGCAACATGTTGGGGCCAACGACGACATCAAAAGAGCGCCTGCTGCGACTCACGTGTGTAATCAATAGAAAATCAGCAAGTAGCAGAAGCAGCAGCAGCAGCCGAAATAAACAAACCTCAGCCCGCCAACCACAATACATACACACTCACACAGACACGCACTCAGTTTGGTGCTCTCTTTCATTCCGTTTTACGCTCTTCGTCCTCCAGCCAACCCGGCGCTGCTAAGTAACAACAATCAACAAATTCTCCCAGCAAACAAATTTCTTACAATCTTGCAGTCAACGCAACGCAACTCTCACACATACGCACACATGTGTGTATTATGTACTTGTGTGCATACGTATATAATCTCAACTCGCTCGCCACAATTTCATTTTCAATTTCAATTCAGTTGAGCTTGAAGCGTTTAGGAGCAAAGTTTTGTCAGAGCGCGCGATAAAATCTCAAAATAAAATTCTGAAGAGTTTTAAGCTATATACAGATATATACATATAGATTCATACACATACGTATGTACGCATCATTATCGTTTGCAAACTGACCCAGTGCCTTATTGTAGACATTGATAATTCTGACTGATAACTGAAACGTATGCGAAATAAATTACAATAATCAAATAACATTTAATACTTTCAAGTTTAATGAATTTAGTCGAGTTTTTTGCACATTTCACAACGGATTATGTTGTTTATTAAATTTGCTAATTTGTAAACTATTTCATCACGCACATGCAAAGTATCTGTTGCTTACGTCATTTCAAGCGGCTAATTAAACTAATTAAAAAAAAAAAAAAAAATTTAATTTTTACAGATACCCAAACAGACAAAGCTGTAGATACAGATACAGATCAACTTAGATTAAAGTTCAACGACTTGTGTGGGATTCTTCAAATTGCTTTTTTATTTATTTATTTGTCACGTTCTGTTTGTGTGAACGACCTACAAAGAAAAATTAAATACTGTAACAACAACAAAAAAAAAACATTTAACATTTTTGATCATGAATGACCGTGAAATGAGCTGCAATTCGGGCGGACAATTTATGGATCGCGGACGAATGAATCAGAATGGCGTTGTCCAGCCCCTTCTGACCGGTAAGTGGCACAAATTTTGCGAATTCCTTCTTATCATCTCCCAAACTTGCACTAGAAGTGAAAATAAATTGATTAAAATAGTTCAAAAGTGCGGAAAAACACATATTGTAGTTTGTGTAGATAAGTCTGGGGTAATTTGGCATAGTCAAGATTAGTCTGCAATCATTTTGAGATATTTTATTGTTTAATTAAATAATTTAATTTCTGCTACTTCAAGCAGAAAGCAGGCACCAACGACTTTCATTATATAAAAATCTTCTAAACTTAAGCTATTATTTCATAAACATATGTACTGTAATTAGAATTGTAAAAAACGCTTTCAGACGGTCAAAAGTTGGCTTGTTACTAAGTTTTAAGTGGAAATATAATTTTATTTATAAAATAAAGTACTTAAATTTAGGTAACCCTTATAAACTACCAGAGACTTATCGAAATAATAATTCTTTATTAACTAAATAGTATTATGAATGAATGTATTTTTAAAATTATAGCTCGTGCGGTCGATTTGTACTTCAAACCTGCATAAAAAAATTAAACCGCAAATTTAGAACAAAATAAATCTTGGCATAAGTAATTTCACAATATTATTAAAAACAATTAAAATTTGTTTCCGCATAAATAATTTCATAAAAATAAAGAACTAATTGCTTTTCTGCTTGTAAAAAATTGGAAATAAAATAAACTTTTAAATAATTTTACAATAAAAAAAAATTTGGTTTTCTATAAACTATTTCATAATAATACGTAATGAGTTGTTCCACTATTAAAAATTATTTAAAACAAGCTGAAAATGTTTTCTATTTTTTAAGTAAAACATAAAGAAGATACAACTTTTGGTTAAACCCCAACTAAATCAAGTAGATCGCGTTCCATATGGCACCGTAGTCCATCCAAAATAGTCGAAACTTTTGCGTGACATTTACATTTTTAGTCGTCTCTATTTCTGTATTTCTGTGTTACTGCAATGTTTTGCAAATACTTGAATTCAGATGCTTTTTTGTAATGACAAATTTAGATAAGAGTTTGCCGTGCTTCCACACAAGGTTGAGGAACTTTGACCGAATCTTATCGGCCGCACTGTGTTAGAGTAAATAACAATGGTAGCCCTCATATCATAGTCATTAATTTTTATTTATATGCATACATAAAAAAACACATATATTTTTTTTGCGTTTTGCGCTAATCATAACGACTGTCTGTGGCTTGTTTGACTTTATCGGTTTATCTCAACTTTATTTGACAGATTTATATCAGATTACAATGGCCTATGCCTACTGGAAATCGGGCAAAACGGACGATCAAGCGGTATTTGACTTGTTTTTCCGCAATAATCCATTCCATGGTGAATTTACCATATTCGCGGGACTCGAGGAGTGCCTCAAGTTTCTGGACAGCTTTCACTACTCCCAGAGTGGTAAGTTTTACAAATATTTATTTGATTTATTAAGTTTTAATCGTGTTTTTACCTATAGACATTGAGTATCTGAGGCAAACACTGCCAGAGGGCATTGAGAATGAGTTCTTTGAGTATTTGGGCAATTTGACGGCTCACGATGTGACACTTTATGCGATTGATGAGGGTACAGTTGCATTTCCACGGTAAGTTAACAGCTGTTAACTGAGCTAACAGCGCTGCTAATGACTCTGTAACTTTCAGCGTGCCCATTATCAAGATCGAGGGACCTTTAATAATTGTACAGCTGCTGGAAACGACGCTTTTGACGCTCGTAAACTACGCCAGGTGAGTGTTAAATGCGCCAACTAATAGTTATTGTTATTATTATAATAATAATGTGACTACTTTCACAGTTTAATGGCAACGAATGCAGCGCGATATCGCATGGTGGCGGGCAAACATGTCAAATTATTGGAGTTTGGATTGCGTCGTGCGCAGGGACCTGACGGAGGTTTATCCGCATCAAAGTATTCATACACAGGTGAGACAACTAAGGTCAAACCCATGTGCGATTTATATATCGCTCTTTATCTGTGTGTGTCTGCCATTGCCAAATTGCATGCACCTGGGCCATAATCAATTAAAAAACAAACCCGAAAAACGCCGTGAAACTAGCGCCTAGTTGGATGACTACATTTTCTTTCCAGCCTTTAAGGCGCCCGCATTGATCGATGCAGTAGCATTTTTATTTGTAGACCCTGTAGTTAAAAGGGTATATTGGTGTTGGCAGAAAGTAGAGGCAGTGGTAGATATCTTTATATGATTTCTGAAGAAGAGAAAGAGAAGAAAAGCTAAAGCCAAAGGAATCTTTTGAATTTCGTCTGAAAATTCGTTTTTCAAACCACATAACATTTGGAATACTTTGTTTAATATGCTATATGTTAGTTATAATCTAACTACAATAGACGATATAGGAATTATTGGATAACAAGTAATGTTTTGTATGAAAAACTTTGAAAAATATCAAAAGACTTCAACCAAAGTCACATATAGCGTATTACATACTTTATAGATACACATGTAAAACACGTACAGGGTCTTTTAAAGTCGGTTTACTCGCATATAGCTCCCGCTAGCAGCTTTTTTATTGGGGTAGTCGTCAATTTCATATTGTTTGTCTGGTCTTTTATGATGTGCTTGCATGCAAAGCACGTGTCACTGTCACTCGATGTGGCTCCTACCTTGTTACGCCTACTCCTGCTCCTACTTCTACCCCTTTCTCCCAATTGTGTTCTCCGGGTACTGCTCCATATCAGAGCGCTGTAAAGTTCAAGAACTCTCCATGGGTATATGTGTTAAAAGTGGGTGGTACACGCAACGCACAACTTTGCCATCGAACCCAACTGGGTAAACCCAAAAAAAAGAAAAGAAAATGTAGAAGAAGACTCATGTGTGGGTCGGTATCGGTACCAGGACATCGGCTGGTACCTTCTTTTTCAATTGGCGCTCACACATCGTAACTTTTGTTACCTTTTTCCGCTTTCCGCTTTCGTCCTTCCGTTTCAATGTCCAACACTCAATGAGGAAACATTCGCTTTAACTTTGTAATGCGTTTAATTATAGAGGAACGTTGAATCTGAGCTTTCCCAATTCCCAATCGATAGCTTCGCGTGCGCATCGTGACTCACGCGTCCAAGGTCTCTCAAGGCTTCCATTTTAATGGGCAGCCATGACACAGTGGTGTCATCATTCAACGGCTGTTAGTTTTAAAATTTCCCGCTGTTGGTAACAGCATAAGCTGTAAATGTTAACACGCGCTGTTAACTTAACAGCGTTACTAGGCAAGTTTAACCGTTTGTATAACTCTTTGCTGCTGCTTCCAGGTGGTTTTGATGGCACCTCCAATGTGCTGGCTGGCAAGCTCTTCAACATACCCGTTAGGGGAACACATGCACACGCCTACATTACCAGTTTCAGCAGCCTGGGTGAGCTGAAGACGCGTCTTCTGAAGCACAAGCAGACGGGTAAGTTTCTCCACTTGAGTCGATACAGAAAGTCAGCTTAAAAGCGCCAAAATTTCTTTGCCTTAGGTGTCATGGAGGACCTGCTGGAACATGCCATACGTCATCGTCAGATGCTGTCGCACGTGCTGGACGTGTCCACGGAGGAGTCGAGTGAGGGTGAATTGGCGGCGATGGTATCGTATGCCATTGCCTTTCCGGATGGCTTTATGGCGCTTGTCGACACGTACGATGTTAAGAGGTATTTCGCTTTTAGGCAGATTCTCTCGGAACGGTTTTGGTTATTCAGTATTCAGTTGATCAAGTTCTATGTTAACATACGTTTAGTTTGGTTCAGTCATGTTTATGTTTTACTTTCGTTTAATCAAACAAAAACGAGCACCAACTTAATCCAAGAAACGGTCTACAGTAACACCAATGAACAACGAACAAATTAGTGGTATTTTTAACGCTCTTGTCCCGTCTAGCATTGACTTGTCAACTCCTCCTACGCTCCGCTCCCCACAATCCCCCAAAAGAGTTTTGTTCTTCAATTTTGTGTTGTTTGTTTGTGCGGTCAGAATGTATGTAATAATTTGAAGTATTCCCAACAGCCGAGATACAGAACAGATCATACAAGTTCCAAACGATCCAAACAAATCAAGAACTAGTCAGCTAACGAATGGCGCTCCATTAACGCCTCCAACCACGCCCAGCAGCCAAAATGGATACAATGGCAAGGCAAATGGTCAGCATGAACCGCTTGTTGTGGCTGTAGTGCAAACAAATGGTCTGTCCAAAACAACAGCTAAATCTGTGACAAATCCAACAAGAGTAGTTACTACCGATAACGATAGCGATAACGATAACAATACCGATATCACCACAACAAGTCCATGTACAGCTCCAGCTTCAGCTACAACAACAATCAACACTTCAACGTCCCTAAATGGGACGGCGTACCTACCAAAATATGTCGAGAAGTCATTCAGGTAAATCTCACGTGCCAAAAACGCTCAAATTTACTGGGACACAATTTAATACTACCAACAAAACAAACAGTTAAACAAACAGTTAAACAAACAAATGTCATTTGTCATTTTCTCTTGGTTTTGTTGTTGTTTTTTTCCTTTTGATTTTCAACTAATCAACTAATTGTTAATATACTTATGTAAATCCCTATGTAATCACTTGACGTCTTTTGTTTTTTGGTATTATTTATTTCGTTGGGACTAGCATGAGTACCCCTAAGCTCCACACTCACACACACACCCACTCATTCCCGAATAAAACAAACCAATTAAAAGATTTTTTAAATTGCTGCTAAATTCAAAATTATGCATTCTATATGCATATACAACACTTGTTATTATATATATATGTGTTTGTATGTGTATATGTGCGCTCTATATATGTATTGGTTCCAAGTCCAGGCTATAAAGAAGGTATTGTCAGCACATTAGGGTGACTCAAAATGCTCAAACTCCAAAATCAGGTGATGTGCATTAATTTTATTTAATTTTTTTTACTTAATTTTCAGTTTATTGCAGTCTGGCATTTGCTTGAAAGTTTACATAACAGCGTGCTTTCACTTAACAGTGCAAATGTTAACTTAACATAAGCAAGAACTGTTAACTAATTTAAATTGCTTAAAGTGAATGCTGGGCCACTTTTTCTAACTCTTCTTTCGCTGCCACTTCCACTACCTTTATTTACCACTTTATGGCTTAACTCTTAACCCCCTTTTATTAACCCACTTACTATCATTTTACATTACATTTTATTTAAGTTAAACAATTTTAATTTCGCTGCTCGTGATCTGTGACATTAAACAATAACAAAATCTTAAACATAAAGTGCGCTCCCAAAAAGAAAGCAAATTGATTCCATCTAACATATAGTAAAATGACTTCCCGGCACTATTTTGGCAGAGGTATGTAAAACACGTCTACAAAAAAAACAAACTACAACTGAAATACCTCACATTTATACACTCGAAATAAATACAATCATTTCATTTATAAATATCGAAAAGCCTTTTCAAGACTACAAGTAAAGCCGAAGGAAACACATCGAAACACGCTAATCTATATATATGTTCAACATACACGTTATATATGTTATGTCTATCAAACTGTTCAGTTCGAATTATCATTTGATTTTTGTTTTATACACAGACAACTTCTTTTTTCCACCCATTTCCAACTTTGTTTCATTTTTGTGTAATTGTTTTGTTATAAATTTTTCTTTTTGGAATTTTGTTCGTGTCTTTTGTTGTCCAAGATAAAAAAAAAAAAATACAAATATATCTAATTAGTTTCGATTTAAACAAAGCGTCCGAGAGAGCACACTGCATGGCTTTCAGTAATTGAAGCTTGATTTGTGTCTCCAAAATACCAAACAAAAAAAAAAACCGAGCGCTGCTGTTAACAACTGGAAAAATCCTTTTTTCCTTCTGACTCAAGTCCAAGTCTTGGCGTACACCTGGCAAAAACTACTCAATAGATTTATTTCTAGTACTAAACGCACTCAAAATGATCACCAAGTGTTTCTTTTACCGTGCACAATTGCTTTTGAATAGTCTGCAAATTTAGTGGCAAAAATATTGAATTGATTTTGAAAACCAAATCCAAAAAATGCAGCACGTTTAGTTACAATTTTGTACACAATTTGTTGTTAATGCGCACTTCACTTTGTTCTCTCTTTTTGCTTTCTCTTCCCGCCTTCTTTCTGTCTCTCCATTGCTTTCTACTCTCCTTGACCTGCATAGGAGCGGTTTACTGAATTTTAGCGCCGTTGCTTTAGCCCTCAACGATCTGGGCTATCATGCTTTGGGCATACGCATCGATTCCGGTGACTTGGCTTATTTGTCCTGTTTGGCACGGGAAGCATTTGAGAAGGTTGCCGAACGCTTCAAGGTGCCATGGTTCAATAAACTAACCATTGTTGCCTCCAATGACATCAACGAGGACACCATACTCAGCCTGAACGAGCAGGGACACAAGATCGATTGCTTTGGCATTGGCACGCACTTGGGTAAGTTCTTTGCTTGATCAGTCTTTTCTAGTCTATAATAAATCTTCTACTTATATGTTAGTTACCTGCCAGCGTCAGCCCGCTTTGGGCTGTGTCTACAAGCTGGTGGAGATCAATGGCCAAGCGCGCATTAAGCTCAGCCAGGACGTGGAGAAGGTCACAATGCCAGGCAACAAAAATGCGTATCGTCTGTACAGCGCCGATGGACATGCTCTGATTGATCTGCTGCAAAAGGATTCAGAGCACCCGCCGGCTGTGGGACAGAAGGTTTTGTGTCGCCATCCGTTTCAGGAATCCAAACGCGCTTATGTCATTCCCTCGCACGTCGAATCGCTCTACAAGATCTACTGGCGAGCGGGTAAAATATGTCAACAGCTGCCCACACTAGAACAGGTGCGCGAAAAGGTGCAAATCTCATTGAAAACGCTACGAAACGATCACAAGCGCACACTTAATCCAACGCCATACAAGGTAAAGATAATTATACCTAATAGTTAAAGCTATTTTAATCGAAATGTTTAATTTTTTTAGGTCGCAGTCAGCGATAACCTGTACAACTTTATACACGATCTGTGGCTGCAGAATGCTCCCATCGGGGAGCTCTCATGATCTATATAAGCAGCCAGAATCGGCCGACGTTTGAAAATAATTCCGCAAAAAAAAAAGAAGAAAAATGCATCGCCCATTTTAAAATTGGTTTAATCGTAATTGTTGTTAAATTAGCAATTTTTAGTCATTTGCTGGTCATATGCATTAAATCAGTTTATTTTCTGGATATGAAAATCAAGATTTGTTAAACTTCCGAGTGTGTGACTTTAATGAAATAACAAAGTTGATTAACTAATTAATAGAAATTTACTTATGTGCAAATTGTATCGAGCACAACTTAAATAGAATACAGCAAATAACATATGTAGTTTATACATAGTGAATGTGAACTTAAAAATTATTTAAAATATATATTATTACTATATAATCAATATTATTAATGTACGCACATCATATTCAGGAATGTGTCATGTGCCTTACACACAACAGAAATCTATATCGTAAATTGTAACCAAATACTTAACAGGATGAATGGACAGACGAAAGCGAAATGTATTTAATATATATACTATATAGTAATTAAGTGTTGTACTATGTTGCTAACTAAAGGGTAGAAAGTAAAGGAAAATAACGAAATAACTAATCAGTTTGAAGTACAAATGGATTGCTAATTAGTAGAGTTTTGCATGTTTAGGCGGCACACAAAAATGCACACATATTTTACGAAGGATTCTTAATGCTTATGTTTAATACTAATCAAGTGTAAATATGTTTAATCTTATATATTTAAAATGTAAGCATAAAAGCAATACACACCCAAACACACATGTTTATTAAATGAGCGCTTCAACAAAAAATTAAATTGTTTTCATTTCAATTGTGAAGTGGGAATTTATTTTAATGATTTAAAATTGTTTTGCAGCTTTTATTTTAAAAGTTGGCGGTTCTCTAGTATTTATTTCTCTAGTATTTTTCTATAATAAAGTACATTTTGCAACTCTGCAGCCCTGCTGTCATTCCGCGTGTTTACCAACACTGCTTTTAGGTTTGGACCTGCATGCATAAACAGCTGTAGCTGTCAATGAATTGTTTATGTTTACTTTGTGTTTGAATGTTAAATGTACAAAGTTATTGTAAATTATTTACTATAATTTGCAAACATGAATGGACACATAAACTTAAGTCGTGTTAAATTGGAGCCAGGGCTGGAGGAGGAGCAACAGCAGACTTTCACGGCAAGCAATGTGGGCGTTTACAACAACTTTGCTGTAAAAACAGAACACAATTTGGAGATTGATATAGGACCTGTTAAAATAGAGCCAGAACCGCCCACAGTTTGTAAGACTACGCTGCCTGTGAGAAGAACACTAACGCGGTCCACGAAACTACCTGCCACTACGGAAAAGTATGTTAAATAAACTACTTAAATATATTTTTCAATATGTTTTTTATTCCCACAGAGCTTCAACGGGTTCGTTTCAATGTTCGCAGTGTCCGCGGCACTTTGAGCGACAGGATGAGCTGCTTATACACACACAAATACACTCCAACAATTTGCTCTACAAGTGTCCTTATTGTCCAAACAGTTTCTCGCACAAATCCGTGTATACGACACACCTATTTGGTCACACGGGCAAGTTTCCTTATCCGTGTTCCGAATGCCCACAGGGATTCCTACAGAAGTTTGAGCTTAAGAAGCATGCACTTCTGCATGAGAAGCGCCGTCCACCCAAATGCACCTTCTGTCCCCGCAAGTGCAAGCACAAGGGCAATCCTCCACTGCAGTGTCCACAGTGTCCTAAAAGCTTCCTGAACCGCGAAGAGCTGGAGATTCATCTGCAGATCCATAATAATAAGTGTGCAGCCAAGTGTCAAGTGTGTCCCAGTAACTGCAAGCATATTGGCGCTTATAAGCTGCAGTGTCCACAGTGTTCTCGTGTCTTCATGAAGAGCGAAGAACTGGAGATTCATCTGCAGATTCACAGCGATAAACTGCCGCACAGATGTCCCCACTGTCCCATCAGCTTTGCACACAAATCTGTTTACTTGACGCATCTTTTGGAGCACCCGGGCGAATTCAAGTACAAATGCAGCAAGTGCCCGCAGGGATTCATGAAGAAAGTGGAGCTTTCCAAACATATTCAGTGCCACTGCAGCAAGCAAGGCAGAAGTGTTCCAAGTATACAGCAATCGGGGGCGATGAGTAAGCCACAGGATGAACTTATTAAAAAGCGAAAGCCGGAGCTAAATGAATCTCCTAATAAAAAAACTAAAACTGCTGAGAATTCTACAGATAAGACTGTTAAAAGTAAAACGAATTTAATGCCCATTAAAGTGGAGCATAAGGCTCAAAGTGAGGCTGAGTCTATAGCGGATTCCCAGAGTAACAAGACTCTGAATGGTGTTATGGAGGTGATACACATAAAGGAGGAAGTAGACAAGGATAGCAATCTTAAAATTAAACCGGGGGAGGAATCGGAGCAACTCCAGTTGAAGAAACCTTCAGCAACGTCTTCAAACTCCCACATGTGCAAGTTCTGCAACCGGGAATTTTCCAACTTGGGCGATTTGCGTTTGCATGAAAAGTAAGTAGATTTCAGAGAAATTCTTAAGTTTCTTTAACTCCCCATCGCTTTCCATTCCCAGATGCTACACACACACGGCCAAACAGTTGAGTAATCGACCGTTTAAGTGCAATTACTGCACCATGAGTTTCACACAGGCCTATAATCTGGCGGTGCACACGCGACAACATACAGGCGAACGTCCCTACAAATGTCCACACTGTCCACGCACCTTTATACAGAACTCCGGACTCAAAGTGCACATGAGACAACATTCCGGCGAAAGGCCATACAAATGTGCCCATTGCCCGCGCACTTTTGCCAATCTCTCGAATCGTACGAAGCACATGATTGTTCATGATACGGAACTGGCTCGAGATCATCCATATAAGTGCCCTCATTGTGCACGGACTTTTGCACAAAACTCACATTTCATAGCGCATGTTAGGGGACATACGGGCGAGCGTCCTTTTGGGTGCATCCATTGCTCGAAGCGGTTTAAAGTGAGTCACGAACTGAAGCGACACCTGCGCATCCATACAGGAGAGCGTCCCTATAAGTGTCCACATTGTGCAAAATCATTTGCCCAGACATCGCATTATCATGCACACATACGTGTACATTCCAGTGATCGGCCATTGAAGTGTCCCCAATGTCCGAGCACTTTTCTAAAGAGCTATGATCTCAAGGTGCATCTCTGTACTCACACGGGTGAACGTCCCTAAAAGCGCACATTCGTTGCCATCAAGACATGAAATAAAATTATATAGTTTTAGATATTTTATAGAATAAAATATTAAATATTATAAATATATAATATAATATATACTTATTCGAAAATTCGAAAACGTTGTAAGGCGCGCTAAATAATTCTTTTTTGGGTTAGTTAAATTCCAACGAGTTGGCAGCTCGCAAAGAGCCAGGCATTCAAAGCAACTCTGATTCAAAGGAAAGAAGTAAAGAAAAATCATCAAAATACGATGAACCTGTGATAATATGTTTGTTTTAATTCCGCTTTAAAATGTGGTACATTTCAAGCCAACTGCACCTGCAAGTTGCAGGTTGCAGGCTGCAACTACTTCTTTCTATTAAATCGATGCTTTCCATATGAATCGATGTATCGCGCATGTGATAAAACATCGATGCTTTGACACTGGTATCGAGCTGAGTTCCAGCTCTAGCTCACAGTAAATAGATTTGTTTTGGAAATTTCACATATGTGATTTTGTTGTAACAAAAACAACAAAAGTTTGTTTAATCGATGAGATTTCAATAATTTTGCATAAAACACAGCAATAGCCGCTGCAACGCTGCACACTTTCTCCCAAACTGTGAGAAATACAAGAAATTTTGGTGCAGCTGCGCGCAGACAAGTCGCACTTTGTGGCCAAGAGCAACAACAACAAAGGTAAGTGAACGAAATTGAGACACATTCACTACACACACACACACACCCACACACGCAGAGTACACTCATCAATTGATTTTTAACACTTTGATTTTGAAGTCCCAGACAGTCAAATGGAGCAAACAAACAAACAGCAGGAGAATGCGATGGACATGCTGGATGCGAGTTCACGCAAGGATTTCGTGCTGGAACGATTAAACAAACGTAACAAGGATCGGCAGAACTACTTGGACATCAAGTTGGAGCAGCGCAGCAAGGAGACGCAGGAGAATGAAGGCGCCGATTTCTTTGCCCAATCCTTTGGCCAGCGTGCCTACAACATTGAGCAGCGCATTAATTCAATGCAGCTGGAGAGCGGAGACGCTCCGTTGCCGGATCTCAGCAAGCATTTTGGAGATATTACGATGGAAATTCAGGAACTGCAGCGTTACTTGACATGTTCGACCATGTTTCTGTCTGACTTTAAGATTAAATCCTGTCAAAACATGCTAAATTCATTGACAAGTGCCTGCGATGAGGCGCGTCAGCGTCTGATGCCCAAAAAGAAGTTTGGATTCAGTAGCAAAAAACTGGCGGTGGTGAAACAGAAGCAGCCCGAGAAGACAACACCAAAGACAGCTGAAAAGAGTGAATTCACCTGGACGATTGCCAACAAACGTAATTCACACATTGTGCTACGTGGCGATGAGGTCAATGGCCTCGATATAACCATTTCCAATGTACACAAATGTCTGATCGAGCTGCAGGGTCATCCCGGCTCCGTGCAGATCTCAAATGCTAGTCAATGCCATTTGCTGTGTGGTCCTGTGGCACGTTCTCTCTTCGCTGAGCATCTCGAACGCTGTACCATTGCCATTGCATGTCAGCAGCTACGTTTGCATTCCTCTCAAGCCACAAGAATCTATTTGCATGTCACGTGCCGAGCAATTATCGAGGACTGTCGCCAAATCGACATTGATGTCTATAACTATGATTATGCCGAGTTGGAGTCGGATTATGCGGCTTCAGGGCTAAACAAATCTCAGAATAACTACACAGATGTGGCCGATTTCAATTGGCTATCACCGGATGTGCCCTCGCCCAACTGGACACTGCTTAAGGATCATGCTGCACCCAATTGGAGCGCTGTGCGACGTGATTTTATCAACAGTTGTGCCGCGAAGGACGAGTCCTTGGTCATATAGTGTCGGTATTGGCGAAGGCGACGATTGCTACTCCTACTGCTGATCGCCTACGCCTTGCCCCTGCTGGTCTGGCTGCTCCTGGAGCTGCTCCTCCCGTTGCCTGGCAATATAATATGTAATAATACTACCATATAAGCTCAATAAATAACCCAAGTTAATGTTGATATATTCTATATATGTAAATCTCGAATTTTGTCTTAAGACGTAGGGATAGTAGATGGAGTGGGTGTGGCAGTTAGTGGTGGTATATAGTTATCATCAACATCATCATTATCGCAGCTGGACAGCCGCAAAAGTCTGTCTATGTCTGTCGCAATTTGACATGTCTATTTGGATTTCGGCCATAATCAGTGGCTTGCCAAAATTGCTCTGCGGCGACTGCCACACACACACACACACACAAATTACAGTTGCTACATACTAGGCCAAGTTTGAGGCGACTGCTGACCAAATGGACATTGTCGGTACTCGTGCAAGTTTCATGAGCCTCCATCAAATTACTCTTTCCCAATCGTTGCGACACTTGCATGTTGACATAAAATAAGTTTTGGAAAGCTATTTAGATGGCTATCACATTTAGTCTGGCCAAATCATTACAGGGCTAACAGTAGTTCTTAAGCTGCTGTAAGACTGTAACTCTGTTAAGTTTAACATGGTTTCTGACTGCTAACAGTTATGGCGTAGCTACAAGCAGTGCACTGCTTGTAATGATCTTAAAACATTAACAGCAGTTACTAGCTGTAACAAAGCTATGTTATGTTTAACAGAGTTGGCTACTGAAAGCTTTACAACTAGAATTGAAGGGTTTCTTTATAATAAATACTGTAATGTGATTAATAAATTAGACATAACAATTTATTAGTTATTTGTAAACTTAAAGATAATTGTCACAGCAGTAGGAAAGGGTATTTGTTAGGCGACCTGCTGCGATACAAGAATAAAAACTTATATGTATGTGCTTGTGTATGTATAAAATTGCTGTGCATGTGTATGTGTAACTTTTGTTGTTGCTGTCATTGTCAACATGCAGAGGACTGTCAAAATAATTAACGAATTGAAGTTACATGCCAAGTTGTGGGCTAAGGAGGAGGAGGGGAGAGGAGTAGACTGGAAGATGGACTCCTCTGAGACACTGTGGGTCATCGTATTAGCGAGGTAATTGAACTGCAAATTATACAACAATATTTCGACTGTTTGTCTGTGTGGGAAGTGAGGGGAGTGGAGTGTGTAATGAGCTGTCAGTGTTACAACAGTTGTCAACATTAGCTACACACACACTCACACTCACCCTCACACTCACACTCATACCTACTCACACACAGACACCTCTGATTGCATGTGCCTTCATTTTTGTTCCCTTATTTTTTGTGCTTCCCAAAACAATAGCGAACGATACAGTGTTGAAACTTGTTGTGGTCAACAAAAGAGTGCAATTGAGGAAGAAGAAGATAAACTGAAAAGGCAGAAACATTTGAAGCCCTCAATTGAAGGGGGTCAAAAGTTTTGGGAACTTGAGGCGATTGCATGCTTGGCAAAGATTGTCGGTTAATATTACCTATTTGGTGCTCTGCTTCTAGTCGAACCCACAATTAAATGCAGTACAGAACAGAAAACAAGATAACAACAAGCAGTAGTTAGAGAGGAAAGTAGGTTTGAGCCACTGTTAGTGTTTTTGCTGCTAGTTCGTGCCTTGAGCTAATTAAAATTGTGGTTACAGCAGTTGTGGGATTAATGCAAAACTCAGTCGTGACTGTGGCTAACACTTAGTGCAACTTAAAGACACAGAAATATTTGACTAAAGTGCAGCAAAATTAAACAGACATCCAATAATATTTCAAATTTGGTGCATAAAATGATCGTGCTGTTAAGTTAACAGAACTGGAAGCAGCTTAAAATCAATCGTTAGCAGAGAATGTAAAACTGGACACTGCTTAACTGCAATCCAATTTAAAGCAGTTTAAATCCTTTAACTGCCTAGAGAGAATTTAACAGCTGCTCAGTTACACTGAAACTGTAAACGTTTAAGCTGACGAAATTCAAGTTGGCAACTCTGAAATGTTTAGTGTGAATAATTTATGAACTTTACGACAATTTCAATCAAGCAAAGCTCGTTATTAAATGTCTGCTGTTATGCCAGATTAATTAATATGTATGAATGAATACGTACGCCACAATGACAACCTCAATTATCTAAGCATGTGAGTGAAGTATTGGCAATATGCATCAAAACAATGTCTTGTATTGGCTGTAGGCTCTGGGGCTTTCAGCCGTAATCAGCTATCAGACTCAGACGCACAGCTTTTGCTTGTAGTTGGCAACGCGTGTGCAATTTGAGGTTAACTCCGCTTCCACCTCTCTTCTCTGCTGATCTGCTCTTGCATCGTGCCGCCTTTTCGTTCTGCTGACAGACCAATTAAGTTGCGTTTGCCTCGGGTTCAGTGTCGCGGTTATTTTGTGCCTTACTCTCTGGACATCATGTACAGGGTCCCTGTCAATTGAACAGTCGGGGACATTAACATGACCATTGCTGAAGGTGGTTGCACCCACAGGCAAATGTCCATTAACCATTTGCCGATTCGAATTGCCATTCGCATTGCGATTCCAGTCCTGGAGTTGCACATTTTGTTTAGCAGTTAATTATGGCATTGCGTTGCCAACTTGGCTGGAGAAAAGAATGAAAGCAAAGGGCAAATTTAACTGAGGGGAGGGGAAGGAGGACTGCCAACTTGCTGAGTGCACGTCTAATTTCCGTTTATTCAAATTAGTTTCGATAAACCATCAAACTTAATTGCCTTAACACTTAAACCAAACACATATGCACCTGCTATCTACACATGTATATATGTGTGTAGGTGTGTGTGTGTTTACCTGTTATGTCCACACATTTGCATAGCTCACAATTAGGTTACACATTATCTCAGATAATATTCGCAGCATTTGCGATAAGCATATAGCTCTTTCCTGCACTCTCTTTCGCTCTCTACGCTCCCGCCGCTCTAGTGTGTGTGTGTGTGTTTGCAATTCATCTTCTCAATAAGCCAAGCTTTAACGGTTTCAATTACTGTTCAGCGAAATAATCCCGCTCTCCCTCTCGCTCCCCCTATCCTTTCTCTCTCACACTACGCGCTTTGACAAATGCTTTTGTGTGAAGCTTTTAGAGCTGGACACAATGATGGAAAACACACGCCCAAAGTGTCACGCTGATTCCATGCTGATTGTGTCCGCGTAATAGGATGGAGTTTAGCATATTTCGAACTTGCTGCAATCAGTGAATATTAACCATTACATAGTTCCAAACATATTCCATTTATGAAGCATGTGAATTTGTGTAATTATTGAAAAGAGCTTTTCGAAATAAAGATCTTCGTTTTAACTGCTCATCCTTTTGCTTTATGATATTGCTGCTTAAAAAATAAACAACATAAATGTCGGAGAGGAGAAGAACAACAGCAGCAAGTGTTGATTAATTAATCGAATTACAATTACAATGCAGTGCAATTAAAATGTCAGCGCTGCTCGTGGACGCTCCATGAATTTTTTCGGTCATGTAACGCCTTTTATACGGCAACAGCTGCGAGGGCGTGCTCAGCGTGTGTGTGTTTTGTGTGTGTGCAACTCAAATTGTAATTAATGATGCAAGACAGACGTTGAAGCCGAGGCTTTTCAACCGCAGTCAGATCTGTCCAGTAGCCTCTGAAATCTCAGCTGCTGAGCTTCGAAAGCTTTGCCGCTGCGGAGCGTGAGAGCGGGTGAGAGTGCGGCAATGGCAGCCAATGTGAGAGCAAGTGCGTAGAGTGGAAGAGAGGGAATGGCTTCATGCTCCGTGAATTGTTATTGCTATTTTCAGTTTGTTTGCTTTAATCATCGACGCGTCGTGCTTTTAAATAAAGCAAAAAGAATGAAAAACAAAAAATTTTTTTCTTTTCGGCTCGTGCGTTTCGCGTAAATAAATGAAAAGTTCGTTTAATTCTCGGCGATTCTTTATGTTGCGTGCACAAGGCGAAAGGGAAACTGATGGCACAGAAGGGGGGCGTGGCCAGGGTGGGCGGTGGAGTATCGTTTACTTTGGAAATGAAAAATTATGATTACATCAACAATAATCGAAATGCGCTTGTAAGCTTCGCATTCTGCTTCCTTTACTCCTTCCTTTACCTTCATCTCGTTTCTCTGCTCCGCTACGTTTGGCCTGCGTTCATGGTTATTCCGCTTTCTTCTTCCCTTCGGTTTGCTTTTTTTTCTGTGCTCTTCCGCTGCTATCTTTTGCCGCTGTCGGTGACGTCGCTGCCGTCGGTGTTGCTGCTCGTTTGCTTTACTTTTTTTTGCTTCTTTTTTTTTTGGCAATTTTTCTTCGTTGCTTTCGCTGGGTTCGCGCTGCTGACTTGCAGTGCTCCTCATGCGTGCAATGGCAGCTTGGCTGGTAGAGCATCCTGACACAGTGGGCAAAGTGTATATATTTCCTTTTTTTTTTTTTGAGTGTTATAAATTGAAACTGAATCAAAGTTTAACGTTGTGAAGACTTAACCCTATACTGATTCAAGTACTCATAATCAAATATAATTCGGGTAAGTTTTATTATTGTTATTATTTATACCTATATATGAACCACTTTTCATTATGAGTTAAGTTAATTAATGGTATTACTTTAAAACCGACATAGGAAACCTTAAGAAATCTGTGCGTTATTAATTAATGACACAATAGGGGCAATTTCCCCCACTGTGCCAATGGGTGGACAGCAGACGAAAGAAATAGGCGAAAGGGCGTAAGATGTAGGGCTAGGGGGGAACTATTGTAAACGTTCAATATTTGTGTTCAAAGTGAAAATACGTTGCAAGGCAGCGTTCGGCCAAGAAGCGCTCAGCCAAAAATACTTTAATGCAAAATCGAAAATACATGAGACACAACACGCCTCCTTCCATTATTACTAGCTCCCTTTTCTCATACCCTTTTCACGATTATTTCCCAACCTACTAGTGCTGCTATGCCATGCATAAATCAGCGTCGTCTGGAACGACAATGCTGCCCAAGCAGACGACGACAACGACGACGTCGACACAAAACACAACATTCTTTTTTTGGTATTTCTTTCTCTTTGGGATTTTTTTTTTTTGGTGCAGAATCTCCAACATCTGCTGCCCCCGCAGAGTGCCCCCCAGTAGCCCCTCCCGGTGCATTTGGCATTATGCTTTGCGTATTGTCGCTTTATGAAGTCATCTTGGCGTAACGCGCCAAATTTATGACCAACTACACTTTATTTCTGTCAGTTTTTGGCCAACTCGAAGATATGCAGTGACAATTTTTTGGCATCTTCTTCTTGCATAAATGTTGTAAGCATAGAAAAATGTGCAAAATGCCAGTTAAGCTGTACATAATCTTTTGGGACAATTATCTGTCAGTAAGTATTAGATAGTCATAGATAGCGCAGGAATGTTTAAAGCTTTAAATTTCAATGGAAAATGTTAAATCTTTTGTAGGGAAAAATTCCTTATGCTATTTAATAAACTTCTACCACAAACAATAAACTAAACTTAAAGTTCTACTAGCAATGCTTATTCTGCTTCATACATAAAACCCTTTGAGTTCTTGATTTTGATATTAAAGCGATATATTTTTAAACAAAAAACAAAAAAAAAACCACACGTTACATATTCATGTATGTCTCAATTGTCAGGTGGAGTTTGAATTGGTTTTGTGGTCGTGCGGTGAAATCGGGTGAATGAAAGCTGAACTCTGACGTCTCATTTTGCTTGAGGTCCAACAATGCGTTGGAATATGTGGCGACCACTTTCATAGCATACTTTAGCGGGAAGCGAGGCATTTTTGAAGCACTTGCAGCAATTGTCAGGCCAATTACGGGCCGCAATTATGTCATATGAGGACATAAAAGCATATATACCATACATGGAATGCCTTTTACGAGTGTATCACGGAGTGTGTAGGGGAGTGTGTGTATGTGTGTGTGTTGGTGTGTGTGAAGAGCACAACGACCCTTTTGGCTATAAAACTCTTAGCTAGGGATTTAGAGCAGACCCTCGATTTCGTCAGGGGATTTTGGTGGCCAAGATGCGTCTGTCTGTCGGTCTGAACTGGAACGCAAGATTAGGAGGGAAGTGGCATTGCGAGTACTACTGAGAACTGGCCCGAAAGTTATCAGCCTGTTAATTGCTTAACTTTTTCACTTCAACTTTTTTCGTGGCAAGATGCTGTAGCAGAAACAGAGTCTGCAAGTGGGCGGGGCAGTGGGGGTTGAGGGATGGGGTTGGGTCCGGAAGTGGCCCAAAGATAAAAACCAAAAAAAGAAAAGAATGAAATGGAACTGAAGGGTCGAGTTCACCCGACTAACGCATACCCTAAACACTGCTGGACTCTATTTGCTACATGGCTCTATTTGCTACAAGGTCAGTTCAAGTCCACATATTCAAGACATGCTTAAAGAGCATACGCTCAGGAAATTAGCTGTTATCCAAAAACTAAAACTAATTTGGACCGTCTGCATTTATTAGCAGTCCACAAACCAAATAAGTGTTTCTAGCTCTTACCAACTCTAAGTATTTGGTAATAGACGACCTAAGGCGGCTGATCAAGAATGGGATCGAGATGTTTTCTCCTGCCAGACTGTAGCAGACTTATTATACCCTCGGCACAGGATATAAAAAGTTGAAAAAAAAGAAAAAGAACACAGAAAGGAATAAAAACGTCGAAAGAGAAACCATGCAAATATGCCTGACTGAGTTTCTGGCCGAGACAGTGAGGACAACGTAATGGAGTCCAGAGTCGGAGGCTCGAACTGAAATTGAGACGAAGACAGAGAGGGAGAGAGGGAAGGGTACTGAGTGAGAGTAAGAGCGAGGCCAATGGGTCGGGTCATAAAGTGTTTGCAGTTTTATTTTTCTTCGTTTGCCCTTTCAAAATTTAAATGACAAATGGAGGCGACAGCAGTCAGAAGTCGACTGCACTGTAGCTCGACCCTGCAACTTTGACCCTTGCCCTGACATTACTGCTTATCGCGCGAACATGTCATAACACAGTCGACACAGAGAGAGAAAAAGAGAGAGCGGGTGAGAGTGTAAGAGAGACGAAATGTAAAGATAATGCTTATAGGAGAAGTTACCAAACTTTGCCTCTCTAATCTTGACAGGCACCTAAGTAGCCTCGAACCGTCAGTCGGCGTAATTAAGGTCCCACCGAAACGACAAATAAAGCGAGACAGGGATGGCAGAAGGACAAAGAGAAAAAGGAAACTTTAAAAATCAATGCGGCACACTAAACTCTCATTACTCATATGAATCATAGCGAATGGTGAATCTGTTTCCACTCCCATTCCTAGTCCTAGTCCTAGTCCTTCACCTCGTCTGTCTGGGCCGATAGGTCAGGTAAGCGACGTTGGCCATAAAAACCACATTAAAAGCATTTAAAAGTTGGCTAATCGGCAAACGGGCCAACGGCAAAGTTGGCTTAATGTTTTATGGCCCTAAATCGTTGCTTCTACGTCTTTCTGCTATTTTTTTTATTGGTCCCTGCAAATTGATTAAAAGATCAATGATAATATGCCCTTTAATGGCTTATTGCATTTAATTTAATGCCATTTCTATAGTTAAACAACTCTGATTTGCCAGCTCGTAATATTAAATTGTTAATTTGTCGAAAGTATTTTATTTAAATTGGCTACAAATTGCTTAAGATTGACAAATAATCAAAAATTAAGTAAAGCAACTTAAAATTAACTCAAAATGCGTCTTGTTATGAAGTTAAATAACTTTAACTCAATCAAATCAGAGCTTATAATTAATGTTTCTTTTCGAAACGACATTTTGCATGACTTTGAAAAAAAAAACAAGAAATTGTCATAAAAAAAAAACGACGGAGAAGAATCTGCTGATTAATGGATAGATTCGCGATTCATTTGAATCCTGTCCTTGTGCTGTACTGAAGTGTCCCTGAATATTATTTCATGGCTGGATAGACTGTCTAAGCCGCATTTTCCGCGGCACTGTCAAATGTCAAGTAGTAGAACTTCTTATGAATCAGCAGTCTATGCGTCAGTCGAGCGGCGTCATACTCAAACTTCCCTTCAAAACAATTGGGTTGCCCCTCGCCCTCGTCTTGGGTAAAGGCAAAAAGTTGGTAAAGTTTTGCAAAGCAGAGAGTCAAGTTGGATTGCAGTAAATATACAAGCATAGCCGAGCACTTGACGCAATCCCGACCACAATGAAACATACTTCATTTATAAATTACGCAGGCATTAAATGCGCAGATAGATTCATTCAATGTGCAGATTCCCCCCCTCGATCAGCCCTCGTCGCTGCAGCACAACTCTCAGTCAGGGTTGGCTCTTGTAGCAATTGATGCGCCACATAAATCTTCAAGTATGTGAGTGCCTGCCGACCTGTTCAGGACTGCTATTTATCATTTAAGGCCACGACAGACAGCTCGTCAAATAGACGAACAGACAGACAGTCGTTCCCATAAGACAGTTAGTCAGTCAGTCACTTGGTGAGTCAATCATTCAGTCGGTTGAGCTATTGCAATTTTGTTACAATTTTTCTTCTTTGAGCGCCGCTGGCCACTTGAACATTTTTTGCGAGGGTCGCTGAAGAAGTTGTGCACGCACAGGGGATTAAAAGAGGGTGAGTACTTGATAAGGATTTAATTATATTATTAGATTAAATTATATTTTGTGGAAACTTGTCTCTATTTATATATATTTATTTTGATAACATTTTTATTATATTTTCCAGTTTTATTTAGTTCAAATTCATGCAGAATATTATATATTTTTCGATCTTTGTTTTTGAGTCTGACTTTCTAGTTTCTTTTTAGTTTTTTTCTAGTAAAAGTTGTAAACTTACCGATTGAACCTCTTGCCGTGAATACTTAGGAAAAGGATTGCTAAAGATGACGGCAGGTGTTCATTTAAAGCTATGAGTGGGCAAGGAAGGGGCGGAGGGACAGAGGTAAACAGTTGCATGAGGGTGTTTTGTGATTTTAATGCCGATTGGCAGACAGGCGGCATAATGCCCAACGAACAGAGAGGCTTTCTATGTGTGTGTGTGTATGTATGTGTGTTTGGGTGTGTGTACGAGTGTCAGCGTTATCCTGAGCAGGAGTTGTAATGGACTTGGCACTTTGCAACTTGGCCATTGGAAATGTGTGTGTAAGTAGTTTAAATCGCATTCGCCAGGACAACGACGAAGGGACGCAGACTGATGCTTACACTTGAATAAATACCAGAAGAGTAGCAGGAGCAGGTGCAGCAACAAGAGTAGAAACATGAGCCATAGTAGGAGCATAGTGGGAGCTGGAGGTAGTAGGAGCAGCGGTAACAGTCCCGGATGATGATGACGGCATCGTCCTTGTCGTCGTCGTCATCATTGCAATTGCAAATAAATAAGAATAAGAAAGTGCTGCAAGGATGATGCTGACAAGTACAACGTGAACAACAGCTGGATGGCAAAGGTAGGGGAAGGGTACGGAGACTGCGAACAAAGTTGCCCAGCAAAAGATTACGTTGGCGGGGGCGTGGACGGCGGAAACTCACTGTGGAATTGAGGATTGGGATACGGATGAGTTTTTAAGTTTCTTGTTACGAAATTGCAGCAAAGAAACAGGAACTTTGTGGAAAGTGCAAAAATGAAGTGCAGATGCTTATCAACTACTATCCGAATGCGAATGTGAATGGGAATGCGAGTGCGAGTGCGAGTGCGGATTTCATGAAACAAACCGATGTACTGTGATTGAAGTGACACCTGCCATCAGCGGACAGGTGTCAACAAGACTAAGCGAGTCAGAGCGAGAAGGAAAGAAAGATAAATACTTTAAGATTAACACACGCTACGCGCTTTATTATATGCACTACTTCTTACGTTACGTAACGCTTTACGTAAATGTAATTCACTGAATTGGAGACTTGAGAGACTGTAGGTAAATGGGGAAAAATGTCACTCTCATAATCAAGTGTCGAGTCTTGACTCGTCTAGTCTGCAGCTTGAAAACGCCAGCAAAAGGAGCTCAGAGTGTGTATGTCTGTGCTTGTGTGCAAACGTGTGTGTGTGTGTTTGTGTGAGTGTGTTCATTTGATGTATGAGTGTCATTTTTACGTGTGTGCGATAAGCTTGGCTAACAAGCATCGCGTTTAACAACTAGCTTACTTACATTTGGCACATCAAAGCAGTGAAGCTTCAGAGCCACTAATTGTGCAGTAGATATCCTGCAAAAGATGTAGGAGAGGGGTATGCTAAGCTAAAGTAAAGCTCTAAAATAATAGAAAAAATATTTCAACAGAATTTTCTTCAAAAATAAAGCTCATAAATATAAATCACCCTCTTAAAAAATATGTTATAAAAGCTAATAGTTTTAAAATCCATTTGAATATGAAAACTCTCCTAAATTTTGCCTTAGTTTTTAATTAAGCTAGTCTCTAACTAATAATTTAATTTATTTTTACTAACCTCCTGCAATTCATTCACGATTTTTATATTTCTATCAAAATTCACACACCAATTTCGGTAACTATTGTTTCATTATTTAAATATTTTCCTAAACAACAATCGACAATAATAAAGAAATAAGGCTAATAACAAAATGTTGTATTTGAACTGTGGCATTCCAACTTTATGTATTTTTTCTGTTGATAAAATGAAATAAATTTATTTGATGTTAGAGGAAATTTTATTTTCCAGAATTTAGTAAATGAAATCTCGCACAAACACAGAAATTAAATGAAAAATAAACAAGACATTTCAATTGGAGTGCAATAGATGGAATTTTTTATTTGAAATTGAGAATGAAGCGAACTTTGTAAAGGAACGAGATGCGTAGAAAAAAAGAAAAAATATTTAGTATATATTTCAATAGTTTTTATTGCAGTTTATTTATATTTTAAATAATGTTTAAATTTCAGTTAGAGTATCTAAAACTCTATCAGTTATTAAGTTCAGTTCGCTGTGCACAACTTTCAGCAGTGCAGAAATTTTACTAAATTACTTATGCACACATGGAAAATGAACTCAAAAAATGTAAAAAAAAAAATTAAATAAAAATATTAATGGCATGAGAAATGTAGAGAAATAAATGTAACATGTAATGATGATTGCAAAAGTTACAAGTAGAAAATGTAAATTAGTTGAACGTATTGAGAGTTACTGAGAGCGAGGCAACTGAATCAGCTAGCAGTAAATAGAAAACGCGAATGAAAACGTTTAAATTTCCCATGTGCTCGGAAAACAGTTGGCACCCACAAAATAAAGAGAAAAACACCCAAAAGCAGTAGATTTTCCCCGACCATTGCCAGGGAATCAGCTACTCATGTTGTTTGCAATGTTGTTTTGCAACTTTTATGCGGAAAGTAAAGCCAAAAAGGGAGAACGCAGGACGAGGGACGGAGCAACTAGCAACTGTTTGCAAAACTATGAAATTAACTGCTTATTAAGGCAGCGAGAGCGAAAGAGACCAAGAGAGAGAGAGAGTGGAAGAGTGGGAGAGTGAGATGGCTTGCGGTTGTACAGCTGAGAGTTACGAGGTTGTGACTACTTCAAGTCGTCAAGTGAAAGTTTTGCCAAATGGCATGGAAAATGTTTCAAGAGATATGAGAACCGGCATCATTAATTATTTTGCTCATTAGTGTTGCAATCTATGTTTGTATGAGCGTGAGCGTGTGTTTACTGTGCATGTATATTGTATTTCACAGAGTGTGTGGGTGTCTGTGTGTGTGTGTGTGTTTGGGACTTAGCAGTTGCCAAGAGGCAAACAACAGCTTAGCTTGAATTAAATTTTTATATGCATTTAGTACCATTTTGATACTGTTCTAAGTTTAGTTGTTCTTGGACAGTAGTAATAAATATGGCTATATCTAAAAGAGAAACTTATTTAAATAAATCTCGAGTTTTTCTTAAAAACTTAAACTAATTATAAGTAGGAAAGAAATTAACTAAAGGAAAGCTTAGCTTCAATAAAGTTGAAAGAAAGTAGCTCGTATAATACTTAAAACTTCAATTGAACAATTCTCCCAACTTGAATCCTAAGAACGTTTTTTTCATATGCTATTTATATTAAAAATTTTGCAACTCAAAAAAGCAAACACAACAACGCCTCGAAAGACGAGTGCATAATGCTTTCAATTTATATGATTCGGTAGCGGAAGTAGCGCGTGTCAAAAGCAGCAAATTCCACAAAAAGTTTACAAAAAAAAAGAGATTGAGATGGAAATAGGGACACAAAATGGCTGCTTCTAAGATATCGACATATTTGAGTATAAACCAACCGAAACTGTAACTTAAACTGCAGTAACTGCACTTGGAATTCAATCTGAACTTCATCATACACATCATCAACGAAATCATCGTTTGCAGCATCATAAACTTCATCAGCATCAACATCAGCATCATCTTCGTCGTCATCTTCGTCTTGCACTTCGTTTTCTCCATCTTCTGCATCACGTAGCGTGGGAAAAGAAATGGCGTTCAAAGTCAAATCTACACAATGGCTGGAAATGGGTTGAAATGTGTGCTTAAACATTTTATTTATCACACAAAATGCTCGCAATGCTTACCATCTATCTTATCCATACTTTCCAAAGTGTGTCGCTGTGTGTGTGTGTGACCTGCAAGATATACTTTAGCTGCATGTTGCAGTTTTCAAAAAGAAGTGGAAAGTGCTAAAATGATAATCTGTCTGCATTGTAATTTTTTTCTAAAATGATTTTGAGCACATATAAACACACACACAAACCATGCGACACAACACATAGAAACTGAGGCAAGTTTAACCAACGAATGTCTGCAGGCCATTCTCAACACTTGCAACATGTTGTGCGTGCCTTTTTAATTAACATAAAAATCTAATTTGCAGCACTTTTGACTTGTGTCTGTGTTGTGCTTGGGTGTGTGGGCGTGTGGGCGTGGTCGACGTCGTGTCAGAGTGTTATGAAAACAGCTTAACCTTATGGCCAACGATGTGTGCCATAATATGCTAGCAATGGGTGTGCGTGAGTGTGAGAGTGTGTGTGTGCCTTTGGCATTGGCTTTGGCAAGGACAACTGCGTCAAACACCTGGCCAGGATGGCCACATACGTTGTCAGCAACCTCCGGCTTGACGTCCTCGGCACATTAGCGACATTTACACGTCGCAGCAATTTCAAACAGCAGACGACATCGTTTCCCTTGATTTCCCGCTGCCAAGCTCTTGTCGCTTATGTCACCCCTCATTCCCCTCCAGTCACATTTTCCAACTGGCGCCATTAGACGCATGACACCCCTCGCTGGCTGGCTGACTGGCTGACTGGCTGGCAAGTCAGTCATAATCATTTTCATTGTCAACATTTTGCGACACATGACAAGCTAACGAAAAATCTGAAAAATTCTCCAAGCAGCTACCTTTGAACGCTCTTCTCCCCTCGCCTCAATGTGGAGTCATCTATGAAGCTCATTAGACGCAATTAGTAGCCGTGTCGCCTGTGTGGTAACGGGGCTAATATTATTATTCCCAACTTGTGGCTACTCATTTAAATTGCTTATTTACAGCAGCAATGCAAATTTGATTGCCTTTAAATTTTAAAAACGTTTTAACAACAGCAAAAACAAGAACAACAACCAAAGTGTAATAACAAAAACAACAAGCAGAGCATCAGGCAAATAACAAACATTGGCAATGGGCACTTGTCGTTGGGCAAACATTTGCCAAATGGCCAACACTCTGACAACAACATAAAGCGCATAAAAGAAGTAGAGTAGAACACAAAAAAAAAGAAAGAAAATACAACAGGAAAATTGATAAAATAGGGGACAGCGACACTAAAATGCTCTAACTATTTAATAAGAAATGCTGGCTACTTTTTGGGGCTTGAAGTAAACCTCAGTGACTTTTAACTATAATTATTTCATATAAACAGAGTTGACATTTGGATAAGGTAAAGATATCAACTTTTCTTACTTCCTAGAATCACAGAATTTTTGTTTATAAGCTCGAATTTGCAATTGAAAAGAACAGCAAATAATCTTTTATGGATTCTAGGAATTAAAAGATATGTAAAAATCATTCCAAACAAAAATCTTAATGAAGCTGATAAGTGGAATAAACAGAGGAAAGTACTTATAAGATAAGAAGCACAAGGAAAAACACAATGACACAGAAAAGCAGCTTAAAATTCTCGATTTTTCTTTGCTTGTTGTGGAAAAAAAGAACAAATTGTATTGATTAAAGTGTGTTAAGCTGTTGTACCCTTTCCTAATGTACTGTATTCTCAGCTGGACATTGAGCTCAATTGGATGAGTTGCAACCACATATTTGCTGGTTGCGCGCTGCTCAAATTTCATGCAAATATAGTCATTTGCCACAATATTCACGCACACAAACACACACACACACACATACGGAAACACTTTGTGACGGACAGAAATATAGGGTATACGTGTGACAGACACGCCTCTCGCTGAACTGAACAGAACTGAAATGAGTGCCGACTGCCACTTCAGTTTGCATTTGCATTTAAATCTCATTAGTTTTTAATGGTTTAGGTTACAAATTTGTTCACCGTTTCTTTTTTTTTTTGCGTATTGTTGTTGTTGGTTTGCCATTGCTGTCCGCATGGCAAGTGACAACTTTGCGCGATTTCCGCCGGAAACAGCATGGCCGCTGTTTTCACACACTGGCACACATACACACAAACGCAACGCGCAATTTGGCAACCGCAAAATGCGTTTTAAATGTGTCACCACGCCCCCTCGTACGCCCACTAACCTCATGCTGCTAACCCTCAACTGTCTAACAAGCTGGGCACAATATTTTCGGTTGCCATTTGCCATTTTGTTGTGTTTATTTAATGAAATGCATATTAAACATATGCTCTGGGAAAAAACAGAACTGTGTTGCATACTTTTTGGGATGGTGCTCAGTAGTGATTGTGTGTGTGTGTGTGTGTGTGTGTGGGACTGTTGTTATACTCTGTGAAAAGGGAGTGATGGGTAGGGTGTTATAAAGTCATGAACATTAAGATTGCTTACTAATTGATAGAGAATTTGTGGAGCTTGTGGAGGAAAATTGTGATCTGGCATGAAATGTGGGGTAACATATTTCAAAATGTTCCACTACAGAGTACTGGCTAGCAAATCAAGCTCTGCTTTATTAAGTATACGAGCTGTTGTTGCTGTTCGCACTTGTTATCTAATGACGTTCAGTTCCCATTTGTGTGCTGACCTGTTCTCGATGCTGTCACACTCATTGTTATTGCTCTTGCCAATGTTGCTTATTGCTTTTTTTTAAGCAAAGTACTTGTTGTTTGAATGTCTGTTGTTGTTAGCTATTAAGCGTTGTTCAAAATTTATTGTGTACACTGTGCATGATGTTAAAAAGCAAATGAATCCAACTCATCTTTATTGCGTACATGTTAGGCTGACAGATTAAGTTGTCAAGTGCAGAAACTGCACTAAACACGTTATAATTTAACTATTTTGATTGTCAGCCAAACATTTGTATTTAAATTTAGTTTAGTTTGATTGGCATAATTTTATAAATTAATATAGGATAGAGCAAAGGCGAGTTCAATAAAGTTTTAGGTGATTTAAAGTATAGGACATCTCTGAGCCATGCAAATAGTTGATTATTTTTGTTGATATCTTAAAGTCAAGCGAATAGTCTCACATGAATATATATTTACTTGCTAAATTGTTTATGAAGCTCATTTGTTATGCTCCATTTCTTTTTATCTGAACTTGCCCATTTCAATTCTACTCCCTCTCTTTGTCTTTCATCCCATTATGGCCTATAAAGTATAAAGCGTTCATTAATGACACCGAGTGAGTCTGTTTAAATTTTCAATTCGCATGCAATGACTTAATTGTTCATAATTTTGTTATCTGATTAACACAAATTCCGCTTAACGATAATGACTTTATGCAGTTTATGGCCAGCGCGTGCCATGGACTTCAATAACAACTACAAAAACAACAGATACAAAAAAAAACAATCGACAGTTGAAAGGACATGCAACAACAAGCACACGGAGCACAGGACACTGGGCACTGGACACGAGACTCTGAACAAATGCGACAAACGACGACACGTTGCAAGTTGACTCAGCTTTAAACATTATCAACTGCATGTCACACTACCTACATATTAATTTATATATCTGTATGTGTATCTGTATCTGTATCCGCGTAACAATGTATATATAGTTTATGCATTTATGTATTGTCTGTCGTGTCTCTCCAGAGGCCATTGCATTTTATCGCTGGTCGGCGCTGATTAAATATCAACGTAATTTATTATTCAAATTAAGTTTATCGACGAACAAAGGTGGCTCTTCAGCTCAGCCGCCCCCCTTTGCCGCTGCCTGCTCTTCAGAATGGTGGGAGTGTCGAGGTAGGAGCAGATGGGCAGTTCTCTGTTTGTTCAATTGAGAGCTATATAATATATTTGATAGTCCACTCAGTAGCAGTAGTCTGATTGCATGTGTGTGTGTGTGCGTGACATATTACTAATACTAAAACATGCACAAATTAGCCAAACACACACATGCACAGCGATACCTATGTTATTGCCATGCATGTGAGCTGCGTGTTATCAAAAATGCATTTGGCATTATAAATGCAAACAATTTTGAGCCTGCGGCGCACGCTAAAAACCACGATTCGTGTGCAGATATATCAAACAAATAGGTGCATGTTTTATTATATACAGAAATACATACATCATTTCATTGACCAATTTGGTCTAAACATTCAAATATGGCAGTCGTGGAGAAATAAATCAAACAATTCGCAGGCAAAAATAAACTTTTATAACTGGAGATTAATTTAAATAAAAGTAAAGAAATTAAATACGTTTTCTATAAGTTTTTCTAATAGACTACTTCAAAATACGAGAAGGAGATTTAAATAAATTTAACTAAAAGATATTGAATTAAAACAAAAGCTAGCGGAAAGCGTAGGACCATTTTTAAATTTACCTTACTTTTGAGTATTACGATTTAGTAAAAAATTTTTAAGTTAAGTCACGCAAAAGTTGTGCTAATTCCAATTGCTTTTTTTTTTTTTTTTGCAAACTACAAAAATTATTATTTAAGTTAAATTGCAAGTGTAATTATTGTGCAAAATGAATTGGACTATTGCACGACAACAGGACAATAAAATGATAATAGTTTTTATAAGACTATTAGGAATGTAAATTCTAATAACATCTAATAAATTGTTAAACTTTAGAGCGGAGCTTTATGTGCATTGCTTAATTTGGGGTAGTAGTTTGTAGCTGATTTATTGGGCTGACAACTGGCGCAGTATTCAATTATGGATGCATATGACCATCGATCGTTTCGTGGAGCTCAACACACTTATCTGTGACACTGCCACCCCCCTTAGTGTGGGCGCTAATACCTCGATTTTACCCACACAGTCCGAGTGTTGCAGCTTTGGTGGCACACGCTCCAAAACGTGTTCAATAATTTTGTAAATAATTTTGCGAGGCACGAACTCGGACAAAAAGTCTGATGTGTTGCATGCCGCAAACAAAAAAAAAGTAACGCCTATTGTTCGCCTTTTTTTTTGCATATATACTTTTTCTTTTTTTTAGTCATGTGGCCTACAAATCGAGTCATCAATGTGGTTGTCGTACTCAGGCCATAAGTTTTGTTCAGGCCGTGTTTTGGCATTTTTTTTTTTCAGTCTTCTGTTGTTGTTGTTGCTGTTGAGCTCCCTTTCACCTTTTATTTGTTGTCCTGTTTTTGGCCTCACACGGCTTGGGGCACATTAAACTCATTGTGTTTATGGCATAAATTTGCATGTTTTCCACGTAAATTTTTCAATTTGAATAGGCGACCGCGCATATTCGTCGATCCCATGCTCAAAATAGGGTGTTGGGTCCTTTGTTGGATCCCATCCATTGTGCAAGGGCTCTATGTTTTGGATGGGCATCGTGGGTACAGCTCGATGTTTGTTCAGCACGCAAAGACACGGTAGCTAAAGTAGGATACCAATAAATGTAAAAGAGAAAATAGATTTTTTTCAAATGGATTTTCAGTTTTCAACTATTATAGAAAACTGCTAATGTTGGCTTATAAATTGAACAGTAATACTATTAAGAAACAGTTTAATTTTCAATACTTCTACCGACTTTAGATTTTAATTAGCTTTTCAATACTAACTGTTTTCGACTTGATTTTAAACTCTTAGTTTATCTAAGTGTAACGCAATTGACTTTCTTTTTAGTCGTCACTGTTCATTTCCTAGTGCTGGTATTTTTATCTTGCAATAATTTCACAGAATTCGATTATTTTCCGAAACCTTTTCGATTTCCATTCTTCTATAAATCCATAATATATGTGTCTGTGTCCAATGCTCGCCCAAATATGATCTAATTTATAGGGTATGCTATGGTTATAGCCGCTGTTTATGTCGTCTATTCGGCTTTATTTATATTTATCGTTTTGGGTTGCCCTCCAAAAAATAGAAAACATCAACTGCCATACACACAAAAATTTGCAGTTCTTTTTATTTGGTTAACAATGTGACGTACTCCTTCCTCAGATTCTTTAGTTTTATTGCTATATGAGTAGGTGTGTGAGTGTGTGTGTGTGTACGAGCGTATGTGTTTAAGTGTCAAAGGCATGTGTTTAGCATGCCTCATTTGAGCACAAATACACCTGCAGCCATCAATTATGCAAAGAGCAAGTCCGTTCTCTGCCAAACTAGACGACGAGGCCTGTTTCAGCCGGACGAGGCCAGAGATTGTCCCTAGTCTGGCAGCTAGTTCAGTCAATGCCATTACCGGCCACGCCCACGTTTTAGCCTCATCAGCAGACCTTTGAGGCATGTGGAGCCATTGAAACATCCAAACAGCCGGCTAAATTAATTTATTGGCCTTCTCGCATACACCAAATAACTGCAGTTTGCATAATCATGCCAACACACACACATACTCACACAAATACTCACATGCACACACATATATAGTCACAGTGGGATAGCTTATAAAATATTTATTCAAACTGCAACACTTGCAACTGAGCTGCAAGAGTTAAAGCCATGTCCGCCTCAGTCCTCCCCTTTCCACCTTTTTCCATGCCGAGCTGTCGGCATATCTAGTTGGGGGTCAATTTGTTTACCTGTCATCCATTTTACCCCATAATAAGCAGCCACAAGTTAGAAAGAGAGCTACAGAGAGAGTGTGGAGAGTGAGAGGGAGACAGGGAAAGCAAATTCAGAGAAACACAAAATATTTGTGTGCTTTGAAATGAAGTCAAGAGAAGCCAAGCTAGCTGGTAAAGCAGCAAAATTAATTATATAAATGTGGGAGCAGGAGATACCCTATAAGTTGGTCAATATTTCAATTAGTTATGTATATTGCGTATACGCTCAGAGTTTAAGCACTAACCATGCAACGGTCTATTTAACTCATAATACTCGTTCTCTTTAGCTGCCGTTTAAACAATTTCGTACTCAATGACAGGTAGTGGTTTGGAAACTAAATTTTAATTGCACATAATCACGAACAGAGCCACGCCCACTATTAAACGTTGTCTAATTGCTGGTTAAGTTTTGAAACTTGGACAAAATTTGGGTGAAAACTTATTGAACAACGAGCACCAGGCACGCCCAACTCATCAATTATGAGCTCAAAAAGCTATAAAACCAAAGGATTTTACATTAAATGAAGTAAAATTAAGACATTCCTTTGAAGATGTTGCCACGTTTTCTGAGCTCGTCGTATCCCATGGAACGACACTATTTTCTGGTGCCAAAATTTGCACTCAGTTTAATTGGATTTTACCCGGAACAGAAGCGTACCTGGTACCTGCGTATCTGGAGTTTCATAAACTTTTTCATACTCACCTATGGCTGCTATGCAGAGGCGCATTATGGCATCAAGCAGATACCTATTAATATAGCTCTGGCCTTGGATGCTCTTTGTCCTGTTGCCTCGAGTATTTTGTCCTTATTGAAGATGGTTTCCATTTGGTGGTATCAGGATGAGTTCAAGTGGCTGATTCAAAGGGTTCGAAAGCTCACGGAAGAGCAGAACTCGAAACCTAAATTGGTTTACAAGAAACGCTTCTATACCATGTCCACCAGATTGACTACTTTGCTGCTTTTCTGTGGATTCTGCACCAGCACATCGTACTCGGTGCGACATATTTTCGAGAATGTATTGAGAAGGGCTCATGGCAAGGATTGGATTTACGAAACGCCTTTTAAAATGATGTGAGTTGAAGTTTCTTGTAAAGGAATTATTAGAAAAAGATTTTATTAAATTAGAAATCAACAGTAGGGTCGGAAAAGTAAGAGTATCTTATTGAAAGTTATAGTTTATACACATCACAATGTTTTCTTAAAGCTGAGTAAATTTCATAGCAATCGATCGAAAGGAACTCTATCTTTAATGGGAATAACTTAGCAGTGATTTTTGTATCTTTTATGTCTTTAGCTTTCCAGATGCCCTACTGCGTCTGCCTTTGTATCCTTTCATCTACATGCTCGTTCATTGGCATGGATACATCACTGTAGTCTGCTTTGTCGGCGCAGATGGTTTCTTTTTGGGATTTTGCTTGTACTTGACTGTGCTGCTCTATTCGCTGCGCGATGATCTCTGTGATTTGTTGGAATTAAAGGATAATGAGTTGGTACCTCAACCGCAGCATGAAATGAGAATTGTGCGGAAAATGGAGCGACTCATAGATCGCCACAACGAGGTAGCTGAACTGACGGAACGTTTGTCTGGCATAATGGTGGAGATAACACTGGGACACTTTGTCACCTCCAGTCTGATTATAGGCACCAGCGTAGTGGATATGTTATTGGCAAGAACCAATAGTGAACATTCTTTGCTTCCCATTTTGATCTCATTCTCTAACTAATTTAGTTCTCTGGCGTTGGCATCATTGTTTATGTGGTCTATACTTGCGCTGTGCTTACAGAAATTTTGCTCTACTGTCTGGGCGGCACTTACATTATGGAAGCGGTATTTACTCTCTTTCAATCATAACTTGTTCTCTCTTTATTTATCAGCTTTCTCTTGGTTCTTGTAGTGTTTGGATTTGTCGAGAGCCATTTTTAATAGTCATTGGCATGGTCATAGTGTGCGAGTTCAGAAAATGACGCTGCTCATGCTCGCCAGGGCTCAGCGTGTGCTTATCATTAAGATACCCTTCTTCTCACCATCTCTGGAAACGTTGACTTCGGTAGGACTAGAGCAAATACTGCACTTTGTACCTAGTGTTTGGCTAGAGTTGATATTGATCTTCTTTTATTTATTTTATATATATTTTCATCTCATAGATTCTTCGTTTTACGGGCTCACTTATTGCGCTGGCCAAGTCGGTGATTTAGTCAAGTCTCTTGACATTATTTTGGACTTTATATATACATAATATAAAATGTTAAATTTGGAAATACATACAGAGTACTTACTTATTACTGAATTATGTTTTTGGATTAGTTTTCTTTTATTGATCATTGTGTGTTCCTTTTCAATTAAACACACTTCCTTACTTTTTACAAACTTTTATTCATTTCTCTACAGTATTTACAGTTTTCTTGTTATACTATTCTTTAGCTCCTATTCGTATCAAACGGTCGCTGTTCATTTAAACTCCACAAAGCTTTTTGTTTATTCAACACTCGATCTTATCAGTGTTTCTATCTTTAACTGTTCTCTCTCTCTCTCTCTCTCTTCCCTTCTTCGCATCCCTTTACACTGATCACTCGTATAATTCTCCTCATATTTCCCTCAGCTTGTTCATATACATATCTCTATAAATATTTTCTTGTTAATTTTCATGCTGTTTCGTTAATTGCACTTGTGCCATCTCTTCTGTTTATTTTTTTTCAGCTTTCTTTCCTTTGTCATACCATATATGTACATATATATTTTTTTCCTTCTCTGTTGCCCATTGACCTTTCTGTTGATGTTATTGTTGCTGCAGTTGTTGGATTAAAAGCCGTTCTGTTTAACAGCTCTGGCAAATTGGTTTCTTTTACTGCAACTCATCATATCTGACAATCATGCACACACACTCTCATGACCCTATCTCTCTCTATCTCACTCTTACTCTGTGTCTCTGTCTCTGCCTTTCTCTATCTCTCATTCTCTCTGCCTCTTGCTGCTGCAATGCATCGAAGTGTGCAACTGCCGTTGCTTCTTTTACCAACTGCAGTTCATTTCCATTCTCACACACACACACTTGCACTCACACTCACACGCACCTTAATGACATCCTTTTGGTGCCGTTGTTTGCCTGTTTCTCTTCATATTCTTTGCATGCATGGAGCTATTCTTGTTGTTGTTGTTGTTTCTTCACTTGAGTTGCTCTTGCGCTTTGCCATTTCGCATTGTTCATTCACAAAAATTCCTTAATGCTGTAGTCCTTGAATATCCTTTGGCTCACGCACGCAATCTCTGTCTTCTAAACTATCTATCTAGCTTTTACTCTTTCTGTATCTTTATCTCTTTCTTACTTCAGCTCGTTCTCTAGGCCTCTGTCTGTCCGTCTTTGTTTCGTTTTTGGCATTTGTTTGTTTATTTACGCTGGCGCCTTCTTTTGTCAAAAGTGCTTTTGCTTGTAATGTGTTCGACGTTGGACCGCAAAACGGTTACCCTACCCCTAGCCCGCTCCTCCTTTCTCTGCCACTCTCATAGAGCCTCTCTCTCTCTCCCCCATAGCTCTTTGCTCTTTGCTTTCGAGCTGCTGTTTCAGTTCATTTTCTCTTCTTGCTGCTTGTTATTATTTTTTGTGTTTTTTCTCTTGTTTTATTTTCTGTTTCATTCAGTTCTTCAGTTTCTTCGGTTTTGCTGCTTCTTCTTGCTTGTTGGCATTCGTTTTCACATTTTTATGTGCATTTATTTTGCCATTTTGTATGTTATGCATATGTGTGTATAGTGTGGCAGTATGTGTTTGTGTGTTAGTGTGTGTGCGAACTCTTTTTCTCTCTCTCTATACGCAATTTTTGCACTCAAGTTTACCTACTTTTTATGGTAAACATTCCAAGGTTGCTTGTTTATTCTAGCAAAAATGTATTTAGGTGCGCTTAACTACTTGTCCATGTGTATGTGTATGTGTGAGTGTGTGTGGTATTGGGGGTTAAAAAGGTTAGGGCCATATGCTTAACCCATTGACATTTACAGAGGGATCAACCGCAACATTAACGATGAAAACAGAAAGCATAAATAAGTTGAATAAACAAATACTTTAAATTGTTTTGAGTGTAGTTTAAAGCAGACAAATTTCCAAGATTTTCTTTGCTCAATTTTTCATATTATTCAATAAAAAATTGAGCTTAATTTGTTTGAGAATTGGTTGGCAAATTAAACAGTGAAAAAAAAGAGCTTGAGGGAAAACAATATGAACAATTTGTATGTCAAACGACGCGTATAAAATATGACACACGTACAATATACACACACGTAGGTAAGCACACGCAGACAGGTGTGCATAATTAAAGGCTGAGTAATAAATAAAAATAAATTTGACGACAATTTATGTGTGGAAAACGTTTGAATTTAGACTGAACAGCAAATGCTCTACATTTTAAACCAATTAAAATACCCTTAAAGCTTGTTTAAAACTGGAGCCTCTTGAAAAAATTTCAAATCTATCAACAATATCTTAATTTATAAATTTTATGATTTATAAACAATTTTATGACTTTATGGGATATAAAAATAAACACGAGAACTCAATTTTTGTTGCAAATTTTTCATTTTCCTAGTTCAAAAAGGAGAAAAGTTAAAGAGCATGCCATGAAAATGTAGCCCGGAGCCGTTAGAACGGTTTCTAAATTATTTTAAATGCCATTTTTACCTACACAACTAATTAAATTTTACATTTTATGAGGCAGCAGTAGAAGGGCGTAGTTAAGGGGAGAGGGAGGCGGAGGCCAGCAAGTGAAATGTAAATAAAACAGGAAGCGACGCTGGATTAACGAAAATAAACACAGGCAGTTGTAAAACTGCGGGGCAATGGCAAAGAAACGAATGGAATGGAACACTCTTCCCGCAATGGAAGTCGCTGCTAGCGTCGTCGTCGACAGCGACGCTTTCGTCACATGAGTGAAATTTTAAGCAGCCGCCAAAGTCTTTGGCCAATTTTTTTTTGTTTTTTTTTGTTTGGAAACCAAAGACACGTGCTCGACTGAAGCAGGGGTAGGCGTTGACAGGGAAAGCGGGTTAGGATCCATTAAAATTCCGTTGGGGCATTGCAAAATAAATCCACTTGCAAGTGGTGCAAAAAAAAAAAAGAAAACAAAAAACTCAAAGAACAAAAAAAAATGTTAGAAGAAAAAACTCGTCAGCATTTTGGCGTCAAATGCCAATCGCATGTGATTCCTAGTTGCCCCCTTCGCAACGCGTCGGTGTCCCGACCACTCCGCTGCGCTTGCTCCTGCTCTCGACGCTTTTCGCCTGGCGATATGCGAAATAGCAAACGAATGTATTTTCCTATTCCATTTTTTCTGTTATTTTTTGCGTTGTTTTTTGATTCTTCTTCTCTCATCTCTCTGATGTTTACGGCCTAAAAGTATGCATTGAAATTCAACACGCAGCGTGGGAGATGTTGCGACTGTCTAGGGGATTTTCGACGGCTCGAGGGCTACGCTCTAGGTGTGTGTGCGTGTGAGTGTGTTTCTATTTGTGTGCAGCAATTTTTCTGCTAGTGTGTGGGTGTGTGGCAGCTAAGAGCCGCTTAAAATTAGCGTAAGATCTGTGTGCTTGTTTAAAGGCGACATGTGAACTGCGAATCAGCGAAGAGAAGGAATAATAAAATTTGAAATTAATTGGTATCTCAAAGAAAACAGGCTTGTTTTAAATTGTGCATGACTAACAGATACCCTATTTAAACTGTCTGTACTGTCTCTTTGAATATATCAAATATTTTTAAACACATTTTAAGCTAAGAAAAACCACAGCTATTCTTTAAATATCTATCTAATTTTACTTTCTAAAAATTTCCTGTTAATATTAATTTAATGAGCTCAGCTAAAATTACTTCAATTTAAGAAAACTCTTGGCTATTTTCTTAATTCCTTTGCTCTTGTTATACTCACTTAATTTTATGCAAAGCAAATGATACAAGTAGCACAATTATTAAACAATTATAAGGTACTTATGCTGAAACTCTGACTAAATAGTTAGTTAATATGCAGTGGAATCCATAACTTAACTTGTAGCTAGAACAGCGCTTAGTAACTGTGCTTAAGTGTTGCTCAAGTTGTTATTACGTACACGCCGAGTGGAGAAGCTGACGGAATACGCGCAATTAGAGACAACAACAACAACAACAATTGCCAGTTTGTGTATTTGTGTGTGTGTGTGTGTTGCCCGCTGGCACATAATCTGCATACAAATGCGTTGATTTGCCTAATCGACGCCTATTTGTACGGTCCACAAAAGCGAGGACGAAACTTTTGCGTCATGTTTAGATGTGAAATTATCAAAACGAGAGCATGGCATACAAAGGCGCAAAGGAAGCGGAGCTGGGGCCGGAGAAGGCGGAGAAGGAAAAACAGAAAACGTAACGGAAAATAAGCCGGCGTTTAATTTTTGGAAGCGAGCGTGCAACACGCATTAAAATTAAAAGCGAACAAACAGCGAAGACGCGAACAGAACGACGACCAAGAAGAGGAAGAAGAAGGAGGAGGGGAAGGAGGAAGGAGGAAAAAGAAGAAGACGTCTTTGCTGTCGACATAAAGCGTACGTGCTGCACAGATCGTTACGACCGCCACAATGGTGGGCGTGGCAGGGGCCGGGGCAGGGGGTAGGACAAAACGAAGCTAGTCTCGACAATGTTTTGCATTTGCATGAAAATGTTTTTGCATGTCACTTTTGTATTTGAACAAATTTTTTTCTGCGCTGTGTGGGGTAATAAAATGAACGGTCAATTGGGCTGACAATGATTGACTGTGATGTACCCTGTAAAAATTTATGGTAATGCTTGTTGGTAGTTGCAGGCACCAGAGACGGAAATTTAAAAAAGGTATGCTCGACCGAGTGTCAATAAAATTATTATTGGGTATCCATAAAGATGCTTAGAATCGATAAAGCGACTACCCTAGACACTGTTTTACATCGTAGATTCCCCGCTGTCTCTTTGCAGCTCTGCAGCTATATTCAAGTTAGCATAAGTGTATCTGTGCTTACAACCTACCCACTCACTGATCATCGCGCAATTTGGGCGAACAGAGCTACAAACCTTCAATTTTCACGCAATAAGAGGCCGTTGTGCAAAGTTTAAGTAAAATTATGTTAAAATGTCTACAGACACAAGCAGGACCATAATAAATATATTTGTAGGCTGCACACGTTTGCATTATACCCTGTAAAGAAATACTTTTTTCATTTAAAGTATATAGATTATTAACTGAGCAGGCTTTGAGAAGCTTGTCTGTGAAAGTGGGCTCGGCACAACTAGTATATGACCTGTATTAAGAACTTCTCTCTCGAGCTATTCTAAATTAAGTAACGAACTTTTTATTAACAAAAACAACTAAGCATGAGAATAATTGTGAACCCAAAATCTGTAACTGAAAATTATAAAAAAAGGCATCAAGCTGACAAAAAATCCGTACTGATCGCGTATATATTATGGCTTTTTGGAGGACTTTTTGGACTGCATCATTTGTATTTGCGTCGCGATGGACAAGCCTTTATCTGGAGCTGTTCATTCGGTGGCTGCTTTGGCCTGGGTTGGCTTCTAGACATATTTTACATACCGAAATACGTTAAAGAATACAATGAGGACCGCAAGTTTATAAATAAATTATCGAAAAACGAAGTGCCGCCATTTTCGTTTAGAGTCGTTTGCGGCCAAATCATGGCTGGCTTTTTCTTTGGCCAAGTTTGCATGCTGGCCTTAACAAATGATCTGAATAAGGATATGGAATGGTGTATTCCATTGGCAATTTCTTTTGGCGTCTGGTTGGGTGGCAACATTGGACGCCAGTCTGGAGCTTGGTGGCAAACAGGAATCGCAAATTTCTTCTCGTATTTTTGTTTTTATGGCGAGAATTGTGACATATTAACGATTGCGGTGATCTCAACTTGTGTTTTTACCGCCATCGCTAAGGATTACCGTCGCCATAAACAGTATCAATGGGGTTTACTTGTGAGATTTATCAGATTCGGCATCGGTTTAGCTATATACTGGTCCCTCTGGTTGATGTACCTATGTTTTAATGTCCCTATGGAATTTTTGTCAATTGACTTTGCGGCATTTCTACGATCTCAATGGTGGAAATCATTCATTTTAGCGCTCTTTGATATGTGGGAATATGGTAACGTTTATGGATTTTCTAAGATTTTAGAATATGATTGTGGATTTGGCTTGCATCGAACAGAAAACAATGTATTTATGACTGATGGATCTTGGGTTCGTGCAAAAATTAATAAGAATTTCCCACCGGTACCTAATGATGTTCATTTTATTCCTATTTCTGAGGAGTATCCTTTTTTGACATCATTTCTGGATAACTCTGGACAATTTTTCCTATACTCTTTGTGCAATAAAACTCTGGATGAATTATGGCATCAGAGCCAACAGACTATTCTTTTCAAAATGGCAGAAAAAGGATTTGATGACTACGGCATTCAAGATTATTTATATCTTATTTTTCAAATTTTTTGCCAAGTTTTTCATGACGAATTTGTAATGTTAACGGCTATTAAGGATTATGTTTTGAGTGTTAATTGGTGGATCAGTTTCAAGCTGACACTTAAGGATATGATGACATTTGGCAAAACTGTTATGGGTAATATTTTCGATTTCAATTTTTGGAACAGTTTTAAATGCACACTTTTAAACAGTTTGACGCTTGGCACAACCTGTGAATTCTTCAAGTTCTTTGACCTAAGTTGCTCTGCAAATGTGAATCTTATGTATACCAATTCAAGTCTGCCATGGAATTATGATCAGTTTATGGACTTTAGTTTTGTTACGAACTTTTTGGATTGGTTAAAGTTGACGTTTATGGAAATTTGGGAACATGGCAATCATTATGGCGTTTTCCAGATGCTTTTATGTCTTATTCGATTCTTGGCAGATACGATTGATTATTGCTTAATTATTTACTTGATTTTGATCACAGTATTTTATCCTATCCAATATGTGCCTGCACTCGCTATTTTAATATTTAACTTGCGTTCCAAATGGTTTAACAATATTAAGTTTTGGTTTGGCGACACGAACATTGATTTTTTGAGATATTCTGATTATGGCGAAAAGTTTTAATTTTAACAAGACACAAGATTATTCATTGGATCTCATTATGAAGGAAATTTTGGCTTATTAAAACGAAACAGTTGTGCACAAATTATTTAAATTGTTGGATGTTTTGAAGTTGTGTATTAAAAGTTGTAGTTAAATTAATCTACCCGTTACCGAGTATCATTTTGAGTATATTTGATTCCCCAGCAGACGAAAATCAATTGAAAATCGTTGTCTGGTTTCCAAGTCTACAAACTCTGACTCCATTCATTCAAGGACATTGTCACACATATGGCATCTAATGATATAGATGCTCTGCATTGTCATTGTCTTCGATATGTCTGCGGCACGTGCGACATTGTTGCCTTTAACGCCCACCCACACACACACACACACACACACTCTCACGCACACCCACCAGTCACACCCATTCGAAAATTGTGTTAGAATAAAGAAAAGTAAATCCTTTGCCACGTTGCCTGTCATTTGAAATTCCATTCTTTGTGTCACTTCGATTTGTGATGGAAGCAGAAACCGCGCCGCCTTTTGAGAGATAAACGACGCTTGGGGAACCATTTTCATTTGCTGTCCTTCCCCGCCCTAACATTTGCGCATTTCCGTTTCCGCTTGCCTGCTCAGTCGCCGACTTCCGTTGTGAATTTGCCGTTGCTCAAATTTATTTTCTCTTCACTTCTAATCGCCTGGCGACGATTTGTTGTTTTTTTTTTTTATTTCGCATATTGTTGTTGTTGTTGTTTACTGTGGAACGCAAATTATAGCAGCAACTCAAGGCGGTAATTACTATTTTATGCGTGCTGCGAGAGCTGTGCGATAAGTGGTAGGTTTAGCTTTGATTGTAGAGTAATGTTTGTATTGAAAAATATGTTTTAAATAGTTCAAGAAGAGCTACATTTATTTCAACTTCAATTTACATTTAAAGTTTCTGCTTGCTTTGAAATCCACAACTCTTGAAGCGCCTCTCGCTTTCAATTGCGCCCTTGCTTGCATACAAAATGAAGCTCATAAATTGAAAGCCATAACACTCTCTCTTTCAATTAGCACTCTACCCCAGAGTCCTCCCCTTCCCCCTACCCTTTGTCAATTCCTGTGGAAATACTTGAATGCATTGCGCGCTAATCGAATAGAAGCCTTGCAACGCTGCCTCATGCAACATGCAGCGATGCAATGCAAAATGCTCTCGCTGTCACGTAATTTATTGGCTATTCGCGTCGCTTGCAAGAGCCTCTAAATATGGAAAATCAGCGGCACAATTAAAACCGGCACATGGCATAATTTAGAGACACCTCTGGCTAGCTTGGCGCACACATAAATACGCCATAAAAGGGGTTAAGAGGGGATCGCTTAGGAGGTGATGAAGGTGCAGCTAGGACTGGAGGGGATTTGATGTGGTCACTGGTCATCTAACCGAAATGGCTGAAGCGATAATTTGCAATTTGTGGCAACAACAAAAATGGTTTATATAAATTGCAGTCGCGTTCTGGCGAGACACCAGCAAGCGAAGCACAGAGAAAAACATAGAGTGAGAGGGAGAGGGGGGGAGACGGAACGGAAGAGCAACAAAATGCAGGCAACTGCAATTGGGCAATTTGGGCAACTTGGTAGCTCGTTTGCGGCTTGTTGCTGGCCAAAACAACAAATCTGTTGACCTCTTACCGCCACCCCGGCAACTCTGGCACTTTGGCTCACACTTGGCCTTAACTGTTGTTGTTATTGCTGCTATTTTGGCCTGTCTTTAACCGGTTTTGGCCGCTGCCATTACGTTAAATATTTTATGAACCATTAAAAGTTTTTTTTTTATTTCGTTTTTTTTTGTTGTTGCAAATTTTATAGCCGCTTTGCATATAAACATACTCGAGCATAAAATGGAGCACACTCCCACTTGCCACACCCCTCTCCGTCGCTACCACAGCCCTGTCGCAGTGCTCCTATAGACAACTTTGGCTTCAGGCTGCGAGCCAGTATGTCACGACTTGTGCAAATGACTGAGCCATCAGAGAGTGCCAAAAGGAGCTCATAAAACATCCTTGAAATATAAGCACATATATGCACATGCGAGTAAATACTCCGATTCACATACATACAAGCACACATACATGCAAGTACACTGTGAAAAAAGTTTGGGTTTTAAAATTGAGACTAAAGTTGTGTTTTAGAATAGAAAAACTGCTATTCATCAAAGAATAAATTAAATTTCTGTGTATATTTCAGAATTTATTTAAGAATTTAGCTATATATAATAAAATTGCCAACTTTTCTTTCAGCTGTCTATGTGTCTGCCTTGCAAACTCTCAAATCTTTTATACACTTTTTTAAAGTGCATTTTGGTTTATATAAAGTAAGTTTTTTCTTTTGACAACAAAGCGAAATGTTGAAAGTTTGTCCAAAAAGCAACGAATGAAAGTTTCGAAAGAAGAAAGAAAGCGGAAGCTGTCGATGGCATTGTAACGATGTCAAAGGCAATAAACGTTCACAATAACAGCCATCGACAACGACTACAACAACACGAACAACATCAGCAAGAATCATTGACAACAACAACACAAAGACTCACACACACACTCACACACAGCCTCACAGATATAAGTGTACACACACATCTTTCTGCGTTTATGCAAAATCAAGTCATGAAATTGGGTCAAAATAGCGTGAATACGAGTTATAACTATACCGATTGAACATGAATTCAATGTTGTGCATGTTTGCAGTCTGAATTGTAAGAGAGAGAGAGAGAGAGAGAGAGAGGGAGATGGAGGGCAGGGGGAAGTGTGTGTAACAAAGAAGAGGTGGAAAAGAAAATGAATTACAATTTAACTGGCTCAAGGGAATCTTAAACAACTTATGCATGACAGATTATGCATAATTCTAGCTAAATTTGATTTTAGCTGCTTTTGTTTGTAGAATGTAGGAAAAGTTGTAAGAAACTGCTAACAAAGTAGCTATTGTATTTCATTAGATTTCGTTTTTTATAGCCAAAATTCAATATGTTAGAAAATATTGAAAACTACAAGAAGTTTTGGAATGCTTTATAGTTAATTTCTTGCAGTTTTCCAAGAGAAGACTTGAATACTATTTAAAAATGTGCAATTTTAAGCCATTTGATAGCTGATATATTATACATTTTTTGTCGGCAACTCCAGCCTAAATCGCTTTTGGGCGGGCTCATAAACAACTGCGAGTGACACCATGTTGATAAATAGTTTAAATCATAAATTTTATATAATTTGTGGTTAATAACAAATGTGTGTAGATTTAATTTGACCCATGGCCCCATTTCATTTGATCAACGACACGACCCTTCCCCTGCCACAAACTTGCGGTCATGTAAACACTTGCAAATTTAGAACAAAACAATTTACAGATTTGTGTTGTCAAAACAACAGCTACAAAAGAGACAGCAACAAATATGAAACATGCCTCAAGGAAAAGTTTTAGAGTCGCCTACGGGAAATAAAAGTTGTTCTTGGTTTTGGTTAGGCAAACAAACCGAAAGTCGCCAGAGGCAACAGGCAACGAGAAGGTTGTGTGGTGGGCGGAGAAGGGGAGAATAGGCAGTGCTAGGGACAGCAGACTTAGATGACAGTTGAACAGGTAAACAGGTGACAGGTGTAAAACTAAATGTGTGACTGACTCACTGGCTGTGCGACACATATGCTTCGGTGCAGTGTTGGTAAGTGTTACAAGGCCGCTAGCTGAAAACAACTGGGAGAGGAGAGAGGAGTTGGAGGAGCACTCAGGTGGCTAGAGACAGCTGGCAGTAAAGTTTAAAGCCGTGAGAAAGTTTTAATTAACAAAATTAATGTTATGGCATCGTTGTGCTGAGCCGCGAAAACACACACAGGCAACCTACTGCACATACACACATGCAAATGCAATCAGGCAGCTGTTGCTAGTAACGAAAATATGCCATGCCTCCCTATACCCCATCCCCTCCCAACTGCATGTTTATGCATGAGCATTGACGATGAAGCACCGCGTGAATTCTATCTTTCGTTTTCCTTCTCTGCCTCTTGTTGTTGTTGTGTGTGTTTGTTTCATGTTGTTGTTGTTTCTGCTGTGCCTCTCATTAAAAACGTAGCAATAACAACAAAAACTGCAACTGCTAGTGTTACCCTGCAGTGCAACTAACAGCTGCGTTCCACGCTGCGTATGCTTAATTTTTGTGCCGTTTTTTAGCAGCGAGTAACAGTTGCCTGCAGCAGGGGGTGTGCTACAGAGCTAGTTGTAGAGTGACAGAGAGAGGGGGGTAGAGGCAGTCAGATGAGAGTTACCATTGCCAGAAACGTGCGTAAGCCGTCAACGTCAGTGTTTTTGCTCATTTATTTTGTTCATTATTCTCAGCGTAAAAGTTACAGGCACACATTCATATATAAACAAGTCAAAACGCACAAATTGGTAGTGCTAAGCTGCCAAATACCCAATAAAGTTAAAGACACAACTAAGTTTCATTTTAAATTCTGACTAGACAATGAATTCCTGTGATTGATTAGGTACCCAAATCTATGAGTAATAAACTTGCTTATTAGTTTAGCTTGAATCATAGTCTTACGCACACTTTAAATACCCCATTCTGCTGTCATTCGAAACAGTTGCGGGTTATAAAAAGAGCCAAGCCGAAATGCAAATAAACGTTGCCTACTTTCGTGCGCGAAATTTAATGAGCAGCAGCGAGTTTAGTATTTCTTGCTGTGTTTTGTCAGCAAATTAATGACGCACTGTGGCTTCATACGGTTTTTAAATGTCACCTTGATAAACTAGCAAAACTGCAGCAATACATAAAATTCAAACTAGACAACTTCATTAAGCTAAAGATAAATTTATCTTGTTTAGCATATTTAGTTCAGATTCCTTAACTGATGTGCTAAATTATTTAAATGATAGAAGCTATCTTAATCATCTTAAGTATGACAAAGATAATATTCCTTATGTAACTATATTCTCTGTTTAATTCAGTTTTAGTTCACAATTGAATAAATTACTTAAAATGTAACACTATGTTAAAATTATTGAATAAATTTGGTAAAATATAAGGTGAAGTACAAAGCTGTGACAAAGTATGTTTCAAATGCATTACGCAAGGCTTTGAAGTGCACTTGTATTGCAATTGTTGATTATTTGCCACAGTATTGCAACAATGAGATGGAAATGAAAATCATAATTTGATTAAGCCAACAGTCTTTACTGCATCACATTTGGCACGAGAGGCAGTGAGAGAGAGAGAGCGCCTGCTATTTCTGTCAATTGTGGGCCTAGCCACGCCCACTTAATGCGCATCAACATCCACCTCATCGTCATTGTAAATGTAAATGTAAAACTCGACGCATTAATTATGCAGTGAGTGCCTGAGCGAATATAAGTAGAAAGCACATCTCAACTCATTCAAGTGCGAGCAGCTCATCTCTTTCTCTCTCTCTCTCTCTCTCTCTCACTCTCTCCCTCTCTTGCTGTCTCTCTGTTAGCATTTATGTGTATTAAATACTTTTAAATGCATGTTTGTATGGCCCATTATTACAGTTGGTAGCTCAAGTGGATAACGTTTCGATTAAATTGTGAACTGCGTTTGAGCCACAGACTTGAAATCGTTGCCACATAACGTATACGCCTCATTGTACGACTTCAGTACGATTTCAAAGCCTTCATCAATTGTAATTCATCGTTTGCCGTTTATTATTTTCTCATACTTATTCAAAACTATTTAAGTTAGTGGATAGTTTTGTTAAAAGTTTAATTTTGGGGTGTAAATTTAAAACTTTAAGAAATGTAAAAATATTCACAAGATGTGCTTATTTTTTAATCTTTTTTATTTTTATCCTGGAAGCCAATAATAGTGAATGCCTTCTTCTTAAATTGAGGATTCTGAGGCTTCTCAGAGTTAACTCGAAAGTAAGTAGCTTATGTCGTGCCTTACAGGGTATCCTTGAGTCAAGTTCACTACTCTCTCACAACAGAAAGTTTGTTGTTTATCGTTTTTAAAGCCGAAACAACGACTGCTGTGTCTTCTACAGCTGGAGTCTTTTACTTTGTGGCTCTCATATAAAAGCTTTCTCTTTCTATCTCTTTGTATCTCGGCTTCCCGGTTTCGCTGTCTCTGCTGGCTGATGGCTGGCCGCAGCAGATGTCGCATTAACCAGCGGCCATTTTGTTGCCTGTCCACCATTGTCTGTGGCAATGGCAATGGCGGCCGTCTGCCTGTTATTAAAATACATAAATAATAAGCGGCATGTCAGCAGCGGCTTTTGTTGCGTACATACCGTACGTAGTAACTGCTTTGCTTACTGCCACGACGGCAGTTGTTGTGTATATTGTTATAGCCCTGGCAGGCACTTAAGCGGCCGCATCCGCATTCGCTTCCATATCCACATCCACATCCACATCCACATCCGCATCGCACATCCGCATGCTTGCACAAAGTGATGGAGCAGCCGTCGTTGCTCGGTTTCTTTGGTCTGACTCGTATCGAGATCCTTTGAGTGGTCTGTTCGGTCGGCTTATGGCCCAGCCTCAATTTAAACGCTGCCTGCCAAATTAGCTACAGCTGATATATCCATACTCTTAAAAATAGTATACAAATTACTTGCTATATAATCGTAAGTATGTAAATTTCACTTATTTTCGTCTCTGGTGCTGCTGATTGATAGCCTCGAGGCATTTGGCTTATTGGCTTTAAAACAATATTTTTTCCATTCAAAAGAAAAAGAAAATACATTTTAATCCTTGTGAGTTGACTGAATGACCAACTGACTGACTGAGTAATTGATAATCAATAGCTTATTGTTGACACAAAGTGGCTTAAATTGAAACAGAAATGAATATTTGGTGCGAGGTGAATTTTAAATAAAACTTTTAAATTTAATCCTTACAAAATTAAAATTGTTTGACAAAAGAATCGCAACTTTTTTTGCTAAAAACAAAAATTTTTGTTTTTTATTTAATTAACTTTAAAACCTTTAACTGAAAACTTACTATGAATTTAATAATTATTTATTTTGCGAAAATTTAAGCCCAAGTTGTGTTAATCACACATAAGGCCATATGTAGATTGGCTTCTCGATGGTAAACAATGGCTATAACAGTTGTGGTAAGCTCAAGGCTAGTACGCTGCTGCCTTCGTTCCATGGTCAATGTTTTTATGTCCGCCAGCAATAAAATATATTTATTTTAATTTTAACATTTTTCTCCAAGTTTATTACAATTATCTGTGCAAAGGGGAGTGTTGGTTTTCAACTTAAGATAGAGAAACATTTTTCAAATTAAAAATTAATTATATATGTATTTAAAATTATTTGTACAAAAGTAGCTTTACTTACAGCATATCTGCTAGTCATGTTTGCTTACTTTCGCTTTCTTTTTGCTATAGTCATGGGTATTTTTTAATTTCTGCTAGAGTCGAGTTAAGGATTTTGCCGTTTTTCCATTTTTATGTCCAGCGTTTTCCTGAGGGGTTTTCCCGCTAGTGTTGGCAATGGTGTGTGCAATTTTATAACTAGCATATTAAGCCAGCTGTTTCAATATGTAATGCCCGCGAAATATTCTGCAGCAGTTGCAACAATAAACCTCTAGTGTATTATTATCAACGACTTTACACTACTTTATAAAAGGTTCAAAATAAGGTTCAGATTGTTGGCAAGATTATTTATCAAACCTTGAAACGAAAGCAAAGAAATATTCAAAATATAAATAAATTAAAATAGTTTAAAAAAGTAAATTAAGTATAACAAAAATACTAAACATTCCATTCCATAGTTTACAGCTAGAATAAATTAAGATTTTCAACGATTATGCGGTTTTTCTGCGTGATTGTCTGCAGGGTGACCATAGTATATCCAGCTGAGAGCCCCTAGAACTCTGCATAGAATTTTACTTACTGGTTAAGTTTCTTTTAGACATTTTATTTCGTTAAATTACAGGGTATTTAAATATATACTGCTGCAAGTATTTTTTAATGCCTGCTGCTGTGGCTTGCATTTAATTCCATTGTTGTTGTTGTGTTCATTTTTATGGTTGTAAAGTAAAAATCAATTGCAAAGCTTTTTATTTTCGCAGCTTTTCAAATGTAAAATGTTTTAAATGAACGCCGCGACCATTTTGCATATTTTGATGGTCTTCTTTTTTCGAGAGGGGCTGTGGGTTGGGGTTGGTTGGGGAGGTAGTGGTTACCCAAGGCCGTGAGAGGCGAACTGCTGACGGAGGTCGTTTTCGGCACATAATCGACATGTACATCAAATTTATGCTGGCAGCAGTTGTAAGCGTCAGACATGGCCATAAAATGGCTTACCAACTAGAGCAAACTAACTGTGAGTGGGCCTCCAAAAATGAGGTCCGACCCGGGGTCATAACATTTAAAGTCAAATTACGGCAAATGGTCGCAAAGTGTGTGATTTAAATGCACTTGGGCGACACTTTAAGACGCTCAATTGCTCGCTTTATTGTGTGGCCATAAAAAAGGCAGTGCCTGGAGTGATTCGCTGGCTGGGCGGTGTAGAGGGGTAGTGACAGAGACGGAGACAGATGAGGGAGGGGTGGATAGTAGAGAGGGCTAGTGTGATGTGGCCCCGAAAAGCCGAGCAATTGTCGCCGAAGTCACGTTTGTCACATAAACTCAACGCTCGACTGACGGCGGTCAACGGAACAAGTGAAAAACTATTATTATTTGGCTGCAGCAGCCACCCAAAAGACACCACCCTGCATGCCCCCCTTGTCGCCTAGTCACCCACTCACTAAACACTCAAACACTCAGCACCTCCTTGGCTGAAGTGAGTGTTTTGGCCCTCAGTTCGTAAATCCATCAGCTTTATGTTTTTTGTTCAAATTTTATGGGTGCCCGTTCAAGTTTTTTATAGAATAAGTAGAGGATGGTTGAAGAAGTTGTTCAAGAGAGTGCGGCAGAGCGACAGAAAGGGAGTGGAAAGAGAGGAAAGTGGACAGCATTCCTTTGACAACGCTGCAATTTTTCGAAACTTGAGTATCAGCACAAAAATTAATTTGATGTTCTCGCTGACAAACTGGCACATAATGAAAAATCCCCTAAATTCGGGTTAACCAAGCTTAGCTCTGTATGGGTGAAAGGGAGAAAAACTCTAAGCGGAAGAGTATAATTTTAGTTTGGTGGTTTGAGCTGAGTTCTCATGTACAAAATTAATAGATTTATTTTTAAAACTATCTGTTACTGTAGAAATTTAAGTTCTGCTTAATTAACAAAGTCGTGGTATTGAACTTTCTGCGAGACTGTCAGAAATGACAAAATGTAGCGCTCATAATTAAACAGTAAACTATATGGCAATTTAAGTAGCAGTTTGGCTGTCTTACAAGTGACTTACACAAATGTCTTGCAGCTGAATTTTAAATACTTTACACACTGACTGAAGAATCTTGAGTACTATATATTTAATATTATTGGGAGAGCAGAACGAGCGTGAAATTTGCTTACACTTGTCGGGTAATTGCTGGCAAGTAGCAGTGGTAAAGTGAGTGCCAGAGAAAAGTGGTTGGCAGAGTGGGAGAGGTGGTGTAGGTGTTGGTGGAGCAGCTCTGTGTGTATGTGTGTGCTTGGTAGGTTGCAGGCTGTCAAGCAATCTAAGAGGCAAGGCATCACTGGAGACGCAACCGCATTCATTTGCCAAATTAATGGCATTTCATTTGGGCGCTTCATTCATGCAAGGATGTTGTCATCGTCCTACGTCCTTCGTCCTTCATCCTGCGACCGTCAGTCTTTGTCCTTCGTGCTCGTCGTTGTCGTCGTCGGGATGTCTGCGTGCGGCCCGCCAAATTTACGTGTCTGAGGCGAACAGCAAATTTGCATGCAAGTGGAGCTAGAATTGAGGCGAGCACTCTATGGAGCGGTGGGCGTTGTATGCCACGCCCCAACTTGGTCTGACTGCCAGCTGGCGCCGCGCCATGACACTCCAACATCAGGCAGCAAAACTGTAGACGAAGCTGGAGTCGTTGTCGTGCTCAGAGCTGAAGTTGGAGCAAAAGTTCCAGCGATTTGAGCTTTGGTTTCACACTCAGCTACAAGGATACGTAAATTGCGAATGCGAATAACGGATCGGTTGAATTTCCAGGCGAGCGCATTGTTGGCTGCCAGTTGTTTGTCAACGGCAACGATTATTCAAAAGTGCAACATGCAAATTTATTTGCTGCATAAAATTTTATGAGCTCGCATGAAAATGTCGGACAACAATTGTAAATGGCAGACCAAGTTGTTGCCAAGCAAAGAGCGCTCTACGCTCTAGCAGAGAAAGGAGAGTGGAGAAAGCAGCATTGTTTTTGGGTCATTGCGTTTTGGAGCAGCCAGCGAACTCAATCGAAGGAATCTGCCAAAGACTTTGAGAAGTACGCAAGTATCTTAAGGAATTCAATCGGCTTTGGGAACTGAGTGTGGCCGAAAGTCTTTTTCAGTTATTAGCGGCACTAAAAGCAGCTGTAAAAAACAAGCAGCAACTGTTAACAGTGGCAATAACAGTAACAGTAACAGTTAAGGTAACTGTTAGCAGAGTCAACTTAAGCCATTCAAAAATGAAACTAAAACTTAATGAACGTTTTTAAACTGTATAAAATTTAGATAATGCATTTCAAAGTAGACTTTAACTGTCATATTTAAACATTAAAATCGATTTGGTATTAAATTTTAAAGCCTTAAAAGTAAACTTAATGCATGCTCAATGATTTAATTTACAAATAATTGATTTATAGATTATTTTTAAATTATTTGTGCACAATGTATAATAAAATATAAATTTATATATATTGTGTATATTTGCTTGAATATAGCAGTCGCAATTCAATCGGTTAGCTTTGACACTTGAATGGAAATTAATAAAACATTTAAAGGTTCTTCATGAATCGGGTAAATCCTTTTTGGGTTAATTGGATGTTGTTGAACAAACCGCCTTTTAATTATTGAATTTTTCACTTTTATTGAATAACTGGCGAATAGTGAAATTGTCGTTAGCAGAGGGGAGAGAGAGTGTGGGAAATGGGAAACCAGAAAAACCGTCAGTGATTTGCACTTTTCCAGCTCATTAAAAGCGTATAATTTGTTGTTGCTGTGTAAATCTGGCGCCATCTAGCGGCCAACGGAAGGCGGTTTCATTTACCTAATAAAATTACTGTCAATTAACGGCTGGCTAAAAAAAAGGGCACAAGAAACATACTTCACTCCGCCAAAAAAGCCGGCACATTTATTTGGATTATTATTTATTTTACGGCTCAACGAAGGCCCGGAAGTGTAAATAGCGGTAGATGTAGAGAGAGAGGGAGTTGGAGGGCAGAGGAACAGGCAGGTGAAGTATATTCGACTGGAGATGGACGGACGCTCGAAACTCCATTAGATTCTTGAACTAAATTTGTGATTTGTTGAATTTCATGGCTGGGTCGTGCCATGTCCGCGCTCACCTCTTTGTTTGCCAACCTGGCCAAAAGCGTTGCCAATAAATTATGTAAACGGCTTAAGCCGCGAGCCAGTCTCAAATGCTGGCGCATAAATCAGAGGCGTGACTTCATTTTTTGAATTATGCGAGTGCATTAGGCGTTCGCAATTAGATTGTAAAATTTGTTAATTGTCCAAAGCACGTCCCCTCTAGCTTTTGGCCATCAATCAGAACCCACCCCCAGTTTGGTTGGGTTGCGTTGAGGTAAGGTCAGGTAAGGTTGCAAGTGCTGCAATATTTCTGTCATATTGTTTAATTACCTGATTCCGGGGCAATGCATCAACATCATCAACATTGTTGCGTGTTCAATTTGTCGGAGAACATATGAATGAAAATCTTGTTTGGGGTGGGAGTAAGGCAAGCAATCGCGTGTGTTTCCACTGACGGCTTGACGACTACTTGGCCATAAATGAAAACTGCTGCCACTTTGTCGCCCATTGTTTAATAATGAAATTAAATCGTTTTGTTTCCCTCCTTCGTCCCCCTTGAGAAAGCGATCCTTGTGTTCAGACGTCCAGACGTTGCCTTGCCCAGTTGTCAACGCTCTTGTTGACTTTTGACAAATGACCAGGCCCAAAGCTGGCGCCACCTTCTTCTGCTGCTTTCACTGCTTTTCACTACACTTTCTCGTGTTTTTCTTTTTGCACTTTGATTTACTACGCCGACAGTGGCACATTTTGTTTTTCATACTAGTATATATATTACCGAGCACTTGCTTAACTTTAACAAAATGAATATTCGAACTAATTTCGAGTAAAATGAGTGAAGACTGTAAATAGCAAATGTGAAATGTGTTGAGGTTCGTCGACCAAAATGTCAGACAATCCTTCAACGTCTGTTCGTGGCACAGTAAAAAGAAAGCAGGAAAAACGATTTTTATTCCAAGCGCTGGGTTTATGTGGCGTATGCGTGATTCTTGTTTCTCTGGCTAACGAGTTTTGCCATTTGGTCTGCTTGTGCTTGAAACTGAAAGATTTTGACAAGTAAAATATTGTATTTTTATCAGTAGAAAGCGTAGAAATTTTATAATTTCCTTAATTATTTATTTGTGTTAAAAAATAATGAGTTTGAAATAAATGTAAGCCCAAAAATGTTTTAATTGCAAATTTGTTTATAACTTTTATTATTATTTCTTGCCTGCATATTTATATTTTTGTTTTTGCTGCTGTTCTGTTGATAATTTGCGGTCTTGTTGATATCGCAGCTAATTGCATAGTTGCATTTTGTGTAACACAATTTACGAGTTATTTGTGTTTAATTTAATGTGCAAATTGCTGGACAGCAAATGGCTGCAGGATACCAAAAAAGAGCCGCAATAGCCAGGACAGTACAGGACAGGACCGACTGATTGTCGTTGTTGCTATTGCTTGTGTCAAGTGCTTAAAGTGCTTCGGGAGAACTCAATATTGTTCTAGTTGTTGTTGATGTTATTGTCGTGGCAACATAAAATAACAATTACGCAATTAATTGCAGCATTTCAATAATATTTAATGAAGCGCAAACAAATGACATGAAAAATAATTACAAATGGCCAACAAAAGTGGTCAAAATGCCCATTCGATATGGCGTTTGAAAACAGTCGTATATCAAATGACAATGATAACTATAGTTTTATTTTTTCTTTTTGTAAATGGGCGAAATGTTTAAATGGAAATTCAAACTGCTTTCAACTGCTTCTGGTGGGCCAACATAAATCTTAGCCACTTAATAGACGACTGCATAATTTAACAGATAAACAAACAAACGAGCCGAGTCAGAGCGATTGCACAAACAAAAGGGAGAAGGAAAGAAAGAGAGAGAATGAAAAACTGTGAGCACTATGCAACACTAGGACAACTGGACAAGTGGCTAACTGGACCAAAAGCAAAAGCTAATTGCCAAATACTAAATTACCCATTCAGCAGTAAAAACATTCCAAGAGCCTCACAACGTGCCAAGCTGTAAAGCAAACAACACTTCCACTCGAAAGAGTGACAGAGAAAGTCGGAAGGAAAAAGACAGAAAGAGAGAGGGAAAGGAAAAGAAAGAGAGAGTTGTAGTGTTGAAAGTCATATCCTTCTCGGCTTCAACTGAACTTGTGGTATAGACCGAGCGTGGCAAGCGGCAAATGCTGGGCAAATATATTTCGAATTTTGCTGTCAATGCGAAAAAAATCGTGAATGCCGTTGCCATAGACCAGGCAAAATATCAAAGGGGATGTGTAGAGTAAAATGGCTTGGAGGGGGGCATGAAGCGGGGACATATATACTCCGACACCATGTTGTTGATAGCCAAAAACGAATGGCCAGAAAGTAGCTCTATAAATGTGTGAAATGACTCTAAGGACACACACACACACACACACATCGAAGCCAATACAGGAGAAAAAATGGGAAAAAAATATCAGGGAAAAACGAGCAAGAAAATTAAGAATTTACTTTGCCTCGAGTAGCTTCAGTTGATGCGAAAGATATTGAGGAACCATCTCAAACAAAAATGTCATTCAGTGTAGGAAAGGACAGAGCGAGGAAAAGCTTCGTGAAAAAATTCTGATTAATTGATTAATTGGGACTTGTATATATTTACATACAGTTGCTGTGAAGCTAGGTGTTTCTGTTTGTGCATACGTTATTTTTAGAACTAAAGCATTTAATATAGTTTTATTAACATTTTAATTAAATGTGACTGCTTTATTAGTTTCAAATAGAAGTACTGTTAGTTCAAAGTTATTTAAATTGTTGGATGATTATTTAGCTGTTTACTTTAAGCAAACTAATATAAATATGTTTAATTCAATTAAGGAAATAGGTTAAAAAAGTCTTCAATTGTTGTTTTAAAGTTAAAATTATTCATTTTATTATTTACTTGCTTGAAAACTATTTCTCATTATATTTCAAATATTTTTAGTTTACCATATTTTGCTGAGTTACCATTTTCTGTGTTATTCCTATCAGATTAACCGAATTGCTGCTTTATAAACATAAAGTTATTCGCTTTGAAGTTGAAGCATTTTTATATAACATAAGCGAGTTCTTTACTGTTTTATCGCCATTTATTTGATCACTTTGTGGCACCTTACAGTTAACAGGTAGGCTCTTACTTTGAAGAGAAGGAGGAGAAGAAAAAGCGGAGAAACTCGGCTGAAGAGTGCTTCACACGTTTGCTTACATGGAAAATGGAAAAGTAGTTACAAGTGTAGTTGTGAAGCGAAAAAATATTATAAGCAATGGAAATGGGAATGGAAATGGGCGGCTGTCATTTCGGTCATTTCCGTGTGCAGCGTCTAAGAGTGTCAGTGTGGGTGTATGTGTGAGTGTATGAGAAAGAGGTAGAGAGAGTGTTTGTGTGTGCTGGTGCTACTCTTCAGTTGCCATCGCTTGAACGGCTCGGCGCTTCCGTTTGTCAACGAGTTACGGAAATGATGATAAAAAATGACTGCCACAGCTGCAGCTGCTGCTTGTACACAAGTGTGTGGCTGTGTGTGTGTGTGAGAGTGTGTGCTGGTTTGACTTAGTAGCTATGCGTCTTGACTACAGCTAAAATTTCATTGCACTCTGCTGCAGCGACTACTTAGCACAAGTGGCCCCCAAAGGCTGCAGGCAACGGGCGTTTGTTCGTAAAGTTGTGGGCGTGGCATTACACAGCTTAAGGCTGAATGTGGATAGCACAAGCACAGAGAGTGAGAGAGAGATAGGGATGGTTGGGGGGGACAGCAGATGGAGAAGTCACAGCGCAAGACAGCTGCTCATTTCCGCTGAGGCACTGAGGGCACTGCCAATGACTTGACAGGAATTGCTTCTAGGCCCCAAAATGAAAGAAGGTGGACAAAGAGGAGAAATGAGAGCAGTAAGCTACACTCAGTTAAAGGCAGAGCGTAAGCAAATTAAGTTTAACTAGAAAACTTGGACTTTAAGTATATAAAATCCTAAAAAATGTATGAAGAATTATCTTTTTTGTAGTAAAAATATTTTTTTCTGTGAATTACTTTTTGAATATCTAGAAATTCGGTATAAGTTTTTTTGTCAGTGTACAAATGAGGGGCCGTGAAAGGGGAAAACTGCTGCATAATAAGCAACTAAGACAGCTTAGAACTTGTGGCCATGTCGCCCAACTGTTTGCACAGTTAGCTTTGGGTGTTCCCAGCCATGACAGGCACTTTCGAATGCACTGTCCCCCCACAGCTCAAATTCAACTTCAGCGACCAGTGTCACACCCGCTCTACACACACGACTGCCACAATAAATGTAAAGTGCTGCCAAGTGTTGGCAACACACACACACACTCACCCTAACACACACACATAGAAACGTAGATAGACAGCCATACATGCATAGATTATTACCTGCCACTTGCCACTTGGCACCTTCCTATTTTATTTTTATTTTTCTATTTTTTTTTCACTTTTCCCCTCTTGCTGATTTTCTACAAGTTTTTGGAAGAGTTTTTTTCACGATTTTTTTTTGCCTTGCTTTATACGTTTTTTCTTAGCCTTTTCTTTGGACGCTTTTTTCTACTTTTTGTTGTCGACCAACACGAGAGCTGCCAACACATGTTGAAAAGTTTTCGCTTCGTTTTTGTGACATGAAAATGCTTTGAATCCATTCAACAAGCAGGCCAAACTCTAGACGTTTAGAGAGACAGTGAGGGAGAGGGAGGTAGAGTGAAAGAGAGGCGGCATGAGAGAGAAAAATTAAATTTGGCAGCTGACTGCCATTTTGTTGTAACAGTCAACTAATTGACATGTTGCATGGTGTATGAGGCACGCGCCTAAACAAATCAACTCAACTGAGCTCAGCTCAACTCGGGTTGTGAAAACATTGTGAATTCTCAATTTAAGGTGTTGAAATTTTGCAGCCCTGGCTTGCGAAATATTCAGGCATTCAAGACATTTCAACACTCGGCAGTGGCAGGCAACCACATGTGGAAAATCTAGCAGAGATTTGGCTTTGAATGCCATGTTAATTACACATACACTGGGAGAAGGAAGATACAGAGTGGGTGGGGGCATAAGGGGAAGCTGGAGAAGAGTAACTGTAGAGCAAGTCGGTAGAATGAAGTCGGCACTAAGCTGCTGTATTAGTCGGTCACGAAGCGAGTTCCATTGCATTCAGCCAACAACACTTAGTGCCCAGAAGGCCACAGCTGCTCAATCCCCGGCTCCTTTTCGGCTCCCCTATTCAACATGGATTCCCATTCACATTTCCTTTACCATTCAGTGAACATCAGCTCTCAGAGCTCAGAGTTGAGCCGAGAACAGAGAACACTCGCAATAATGTTTATACGTTTTAAAACCACTGCTGACTGTTTCTTGGAAAATCTCCACAACAGAGGAGTCTGTTAGAGACAGGGCGAAAGGCGATGAGGGGGTGTTACAGGGAAGTAAGACCTGCTGAGAGGTAGCAGGCGACTTAACTCACAGACAATAGCAAATTGCAGGCTGCTGTTTCGCATCTATGCTCTAATCTCATAACTATAAAATGTTTATCCATTTGTTTTGGTTCATCCCCGACTTATAAATATATTAATCTCTTTTTGTGCCATCTCATCTTTGTCTCTTGAGACTAATGTAAAAAGTCAGTTTGTCAGTTTGTCTCAGTCTCTTGTTGATTTCCCAATAACTCTACAAACAAGTGATTCTATTATTTTGTCTAGCTCTTATTTCTGATTTCTTAACGCAGCTTAGAGCTAAGATAAATTGCAAATTGATTGAAAATAAATTAAGTTTATTTTAAAAGCAGCATTTTTAGTTAAACATACTGTTATAGAGACTTGTTTTAAGCATTTCAATAAATTCTTTAAGCCTTAACCAATTACGTTTTCATGTCACACCTAAACTACACTTGTGCTTCATTAATAATTCTTTAGTCCTGCTTGGGTTTCTATTATATTATGCTGACTTTCGGCTCAAGTTTATCAATTTATGCTTGGCCAAGTCTGTAAGCCGTTAAACAAATCCCAGTTAAAGTCTGTTTCAATGCTACTGTTTGATTATAATTATGTCAGCTTCAGAAGCACTTCATAAAATATATTCCAGAAATCCCAAATGGACACCTGAGTGTGCCAAAGTCAATCCTTAAAGCGTACAACTTTCAATTGCGTTGCTTGTATGGGTGTGTGTGTGTCTCTGTGTCTGTTTTATTTATGGGCCGTGCTTGACTTAATGATCCCCGTCCCTAGCACTACCACCCCCATCCCCTTAGCAGCACCAGTTATAGCCCTTCTATCCCTGCTCGTGCCATTCGATAGTGCGGCAAAAAGACAAAGCGAATTGTTAAGTCAAAGGCGTTGAGGGCACTTTATGAGCGAGCTCTCGCTTTCTCTCTCTCTAGATGACTGTCTGGTCTATCTGTCTGTCTGGACGGGTCTCTTGGCTGCTTTGGTTTGGTCAGCCTGGGCAATCACTGTGCAAATCCCGGCCATTGAAATCAATAAAAGTTAACGGCCTGTGCCGGGAGAAAACTGGTCCACGTTGTGAACGGCAATACGATTGATGTGCCATAAAAGTCGCAATTGAAGCACACGCCCCGCAGCGTCAATGTGCTTGGTTGACCAGAGACGAGCCTCAGACCTCAAGCGAAGCTAGAGACAGCGGAAGGCAAGGAAAAATATAAAGAAGATGCCAGCAAAAAAAGACACAGATTGGGATTGAAATTTCGCTTGGATTGCCCAAGAAAACAAAAAAAAAAATGAAAGGGGAACTAGGAAGAAAGAAAAGGGAAACTACGGAAAGTGCGGAAGTGCGTCATCATAAAAGCTTTCACGGTTGAAACTTTGCCGTTTGCTTATTGTGGCGCATAATTTATCATTTAACTGCTTAATAGTTCCGTTACGTTCTTATATTGAAAACTGTACAAAAAGGTCAATAAATTCTAGACCAACTAATGGCCTAGACAGTGGCAACCCAGACCCAAGCTCAGCACAATTCAATACGCTTTCAATGCTACACTGTTCAAAGAGAAGTTAGACCAGTAATAATGTAAGCAAATCGAAGAGGAAAAATGGAGTAGAGCTCACACAACAATTATAAAACCTGTGGGAGCTTTAAGCACTCCACAAAGCACATAACTTATTCCATTAACACGATAAGTTGATCGTAAATTTAATCCCCTTAACAAAATTCATATTTTGCATAATTGTTTTCAGTGTACTGCCGTACTTCCTCGAAACGGGTGTCTGGCATTCTTGTTTGCCTTGTTGCGGCGGCGCCTCGTTCGTCACACGTTTTGACTAATGGCCAGGCAGCAGGACATGGACAAGGATAAGGACATGGATGTGGCCTAGGTTTCTGTAAAGGGTGCTGGACAGGCCGTGACAAATTCACCTGCCAAATGGTAAGAACGACGCACTGCGATATCGATATTTATGATTTTGCCACTATAGATGACTTGACTTGACTCGACTTGACTTGGCCCTGACTGCCTTGCAAGCGATACATATACATTGCTGTTTTTTTCTTGGCTCCCTCTCTATGTTTTCCTATGCTGGCTTCACACCTCAAACGAGATCCTTCCATGCTGGGTCCACTGCCAAAATGATATGTTGTGTAATCTATGGGCATGCGACAAGTCAATTTTTTCTTCATCTTCTAAGGTTGTGTGAAAATGTATGTAAGTGTGCGTGTGTGTGTGTGTGTGTGTTTGTATCTGTGTGTTTCTGCGTCGACATCAAGTTTGTTATTATGGCAGTTGACGAAATTTATGAACTACACATCCGTTTTGTCGTTTTCTGTTTACTTGGCTGCAGCTTCCGGCATTGACTTGGCACCGCCTTTTGCCACATGCCTCATGCCACATTTTGAGGTTTGCTCTGCACGTGCTTCACATGTCAAACTAACTTTTTTGGGGGGGCGTGTCCAACGCCTGTTGACACCTGCCCTGTAAAGGTTGACTACACTATGTTTAGTTTATTGTTTCTCATGTTCACATTTTAACCCTTAGTAGTTGCGTTTTACTAAGTTCTAAAGTAGAAGATTATTAATTAGTAACATTTAATGAGAATAGTCGTTCAGCATATTATTTTCAAATATACGTGATATTTATGCGTGCGCTAAAAAAAGTATGCAATAGAAATTGCATAGAACAATTTGGTACGAAATGAAACATAGTGATATATTTCAATGATTTTCAATTAAAAAACATATGTGCAAAAGAGTATCACATTAATTGTTATTTCTATTATTTATTTATTATTTCTATGATAAACAATTTAAGTCAAATTATTCGCACTATATGCAAATAATACGACACCAAACAGTTTGATTTTTCTAAGTAAACTAATAAGCCAACAGAAGATATGATGATATTAAAAGACTTACACTAAGATACTGTTTTCTGTTAAAAATCATTTATAAATAGGTTCATATATCTATTTCCACAAAAAACTGCTCAGCTGTGGCAAAATGAATCCCAATTGCTTGCCTGCGGGTTAATAAGAGGCCCAGTAAGCTCGTCTCAGACTAGTTGGCCAAATCACTGCAGAAGGCAGTCGAGATACAATGAATTTGAGTCGCCAGCCATGGCAACAATTTGTTCACAAAAGAATGAAAGCAAAGGCAGCCTCAAGGACGCATTATGCCAGCTTCTGGCTACTAACTCCTAACTCCTGGTTACATCTTTTGGCTTTGGGCCCATGGCTCCTGAAGGCCCAGATAAAGCGACTGATGTCCCAAGCTGACTTTGTAAGTTCCTTCATTTTGCAGTAAAGTGTACGTGTGTGTCTCATGTCTTTGGGTGTGTGTGTGTGTGTGTCGCCCATTTGATTGCAAAGATTTACGACATAACAATTTATGGAATGACGAAATGATTTCCTGTGTTTTTACGATACGAGTCAACACACAGTGGCAACAGTGCCAACAGCGTCAAACGGAAAAGCCGATCGACCCACGCACGCGTTGCCCATTGCCAACACGCCTTTGCAATATCATTTCAATCAATTTCAAGTCAAGGATTTTTCGTAGTTCGCCCAAACTCACTCTCTCTCTCTCTCTCTTTGAATGCTACTCGTTCAGCAGTTCTACTGCCATTGCTGTTGGAATAAAATTAAAACGTCAGCATGTGTGCGTGTTGTTCACTCGCCATGCAGCTGATACACATACATTTATCTATACGTAGATATATATATATGTGTAGGTAGGGGATATATAATGATATACACGCCACGTACATGCATCATCCCAAATAGTCCGTGCCTAGTCCAGTCCAAGGACCATCGCAGTGCAGTTCCAGCTCCAGCGGAAGTTCAATCGAATTTCAACGGAAATTGCCGACATTTCATGAGGTGTGAAATGATTTTATTACATCATTACGTGCAGAGGCGCAAAAAAAACACCCACACACATAAACAGCAACACACGCAAACACACTGTGTGTGTGTGTGTGTGTGCCAGCTGGCATTTACCATGTTAACTACATTCTCCCTCCTTGCCACGGTCAAAATCACAGCTACTGCTGCTTTTGACGCCGCTATAGCTGCCGTGTAGCTGACTTTGCAGCAGCGTTGCATGTCGACATTTAATTATGGCCACGTAACTGTCCGCCAAGTGCCCATGGACATACCAGGGCCGCCAACCCAACTGCTCACTACAGTAAATATTGACTAAGATCAAAGTAAACGGAGCTGGGTATCTAAAACAAACTCTTAACTGGTTTACTTGTCTATTTTATTAAATTGTTTAATATATGGGTATTTAATATATTATTATTTAAATTGATTGAACAGCTTATTGATTTTATATATAGTTATTTGTATAATTTGCTGTTTGTGTAATACAATTTACTTGGAAAAATTCTCAGCTCCTTTGGCTATGGTCGTTCTCGATAGCAGAAAAAATTTCTTCAAGATCCTATTACCCATGTAAAAATAGCTAAAAATAAATACAATTTGAATGCTCACAGTAGCGCAATTGAATAAATATTCAATTTTATTCATTTTATCTCAAATGTTTTCCTTTTGATGTTAAAATAGCAAAATACACGTTGTAAAATCCACAAAAGTTGCGACCGCTTTCAATGTTGACGTAAGCTGTATTATTTTACTTTTTGGTTTTTTTTTTATTTTTATTTTTTTGCTGTTGTTTAATTTCCATTTTTATGCTATTATACATCGCGTGAAATAGTACAATTTAATTGATTGCCTGTATTTCTTTTTTATGCATTCGTGTGGACAAATGAAACGCTCAAATTTTAACAAATTAAAGTAATTGCAGTTGCGGTAAAGCTATCGAATCGTGACTTTACATTACTTAAATTATCTGGCAGTTGTCAATAATTCTAATTAAAACACATATGCTCATTTGCTTGCTGAACAGTTATTTGATTTGATGCTCATTTAGTTGTCTATTTAACTGCTTCTAAAACTGCGTTCATTTTAGACACATTTCACTGTTGTTATGGCCCTCGCGTTTGTGCAGAATTGCTTGCAATTTTATCGCCGTTTTGCTTTATTTGTTTTTTTGCTCCTTTTTTTTCTGGCTCACTCAATCAAGTTGATTGCTTGCAGGCAAATCAAAGGTGTTCCAGCGAACAGTTTAACCCTTCGCTGCACTACTGTGCAGCACTGCAGGCCTTCACTAAAATTCCGTCAACACTAGAGTTACTACTTATCAATACACTAAGTAGGTCTTCAGCAAACCTCATTTCTCACATCATTTTTGGAGTGTGTGCTCTAGTGGGTGTGCGTGAGTATTATTGTAGCTGCTGCTAGCATACTAACCGCAGAACCCTTGGCAATTAGAGCGTAATTATTTAATAAACCAAATATGCAAAATGTGTGTGTAGATAACTGTATAGGCTTACAAGCATGTGTGTGCGTGTGTGTGTGTCCATGTCGAAAAGTCAATGGGATGATTGAACGAGATGTCAACGAATAAGGGGGAGTGGCATTATTGAACAGCCATCGAAATGAACCAATTGGCGAAGCACCTGCCTGTTGACTGAACATAAAATGACTGACATTTCAATGTGTCTATATGTGCGTGTGTTTGAGTATCTGTGTGTGTGTGTGCTTTTGCTTGTGTGCGTTATTTAGTGAGCAACGCGTATGTTTGCCTAATTAAATTTTGTAAATGTTTAGCTGCTGGCCAAATGGTATCAAACATGTCGAAATGCTAGCGATTCAATTGTGGAATGATGGGCATGAGGTTTTCTAAATGTCAATGCAGATTTCGATACATATCCACTTAAATAGATGGCCAGAATATATTTTTATGTTTATACATGACAGAAATTGAAATGCAAAACTGTGCAAATACTACACGCATTTGGATATTGTGGATGAAGTTGTGCTTGCTTGCACTTTCGCTTCCGATCCATAGAAATACATGTAGCATACTTATCTGCGCACTTTTAACGGTGCACGGATGCGGTTAGTGGCGAAAGTATGTGATTTCTGGCTAATGAAATGATAAAGTCCTTTGGCTCTGTAATTTTCCAGACAGAGCTAACAATTTTGTTATTAAAATCTTTCTTTTTCTATAATTAATAAAATTTTTAATTAGGAGTTTATTTTATTATTCAATGCTATCGTATTGAAATATACATAAAGTATTAATAATTGTAATTTATTATTATTATTTTATTATTTTTAAAGACTAGACTGAAAGAAGAAGTACTTTTCTCATTAAATTGGATAATGTTCTTTATAGTTACTTCTTTAATAATTCCATTCACAGTGTTTTTCAACAAGTTCCTCACAGAAATCAATACTCTATATTTTCTATAAATATCTTCATTTGTTTGCTTAAATTTTCATATTCTATTCTACTTTAAAATGTTTGGATAAAGTTTATTCATTATCGCAAGTTTCCTTTTTTGCGCTGCTGCAAAAATTTCATTTCGATTAGGATTCCTTTCCAATCTAAAGTTTTGATTTGGGAAGTTTTCTTATTAATTGCTGAAGGTCACAGACTGTTGAAGGTACTTTCGACTGTGGTTCATTCTCAGTACACAGTTCTCAGTTCGTAGTGCTCAGTGCTCTTCGAGTGTCTTCGTTGAGCTCATGTACATAATTCAAGTTGTTGCACATGCCACAAATGACACTCGAGAGGACGGCAGGCAGGCAGGCAAGCAGGCAGGCAGTCAGCCAGGCTGGCAGCAGGCAGCTTGTGAGTCGTCCTGCAGAGACATCCTGCCAGAATGCTAAGTGTCCTTGGAGTGCACAACATGAAAGCAAAAAGGCGACTGAAATTAAATTAAAATGAAATGCATGCAAAGTGCCAGGCATCTGGTTTCCAGTTCTTAATGTTTTAACTTAACTGGTAGAGTGACTACCAAGAGGGGAGGAGATTGAATGGGTGAAAGGGGGGAGGTGAAGAGCATTGCATATGTATTGTAATTAAGCAATCAATGGCATAATTATCGCCACATGAGAGTCACTCGATTTATTAACACGCCCGGAGCAATGCAATACGAATCGACAATTTCAGTAATTTTAAATGCGCAATAACAAAAGGCCACAAAAGTGCTCTACAGAGAGCAGAAAATTGAGAAAGAGGGAGATAGAGAGTGAAGGAGAAGGGGGGAAACAGTCGCGACGCAAAAGCAGAACAAATTTAAAGTCAAAGGTTGAATAAATGGACATCAAGACAGCAAAAAATTGGAATTTCAAACAAATAAAATTCCCAAGAACAAATTTAAAGTCAAAGGTTGAATAATGGACAAATTGAGCACAAAAAGGTCCTTAAAATCTAGGTCTTATATATAGTTTAAATACAAAGAATTTGGTGTTGCATTGGTTTTATATTTATTAATCTCAGGCTTATGGGAACGGGTCGCCAAAGATATTTTTTATTTTTTTTACATAGTTTTAAAATAATTTTGTTCTAGTTTCATTGTGAACATTCTGCCAAAGGGCCACAAAAAGGTGGTAGTTTAAATACAATAGTCATATTAACCTTAGTTAAACATTTTTATTTTTTGTTTTATTTTTATATGTGATACAATTTCTTGTTATATTTATTTTTCTTATTATGTACAATTATTACAAACAAATATTATCAAACAAATTCCTAAAGATAGGTGACCGGATACATGATGAAAGTTAAGGTTTTTAATTCAAAATGATGATTTTTAATGTCATATAGGTCATTCTTTAATTGATCTATCTCTACTGTATGGTTGATAATTGGATATCTCAATGGATCCCATATAATTTTCGGTATCTCACTTACATTACTTATATAATAAGGTGACAATTTTTCGTAACTTTCGGAGTGAATTACATAATTTGCAACTAGAATTTTATCAACTGTTCTAGCAGTACAATCTGACTTAATAGATAATATACCTTGTTCCGGTAAGTCAATAATTTCCTGGTGAGTATGGCTAACTGAATATTTGCTTTAGTATTAGTTGGTACTTTGAAAAGCCAACTACCCTTTCTATTTAATTCAACCCAATAGTTTGAGTAAGTTGATATCATTTTATAGACACAATTCGATGGTCTATTCGGCTTAAAAAGGTGAGACCTCGCAAGAGTCATCATTTGCATTATTCCATGGCCAGTTTCCTTCGCAAATTCGTTTATTTTGTTGCCAATGCTTGCATTTGTTTAGCGCTGCTTCTGACATTAAATTATACGAATCAATTGCAAAGTTATACACTATGTATGGGAACTTTAGATCGGCAATTATTATTCCCTGTTGGTTTTTAATTGGTAAGGGAATAATTTTAAATACCTGAGATGAATGTCTATTGAATAAAGGTATTTTTGCATTTATTATTATTTTTTGTCTAAATACAACCCTTTTGCAGTTAGCAAAGTATAAATTTCTTTTTAGTTCCGCACCAGTTCTTTTTTCCTGGTAGAACAAGTGTATCAGGTATTTTGTCTTTAATGTAACTAATTTCCTTTTTTTTAGTTGATTTGGTTTTAATATATTAGTGTTTAATTTTCCATGATTGACGTCAATAAGCAAGCTGATTACTCCAGCTTGAACCTTTTCACATTCATCAATCAATGAGTTCAACTGTTTTGTTATCATAAAGAACTTTTATTGATTCCTTATATACAAAATAGCTTTCCTTAAGAAGTTCGGTCATGTTGTCTACTCGTAGATTCATACTGTAAAAGTTTTTATTTACTTCGTCTATTGTTTGTTTCAGAATGTTTTCAGTGGAATCAATTACGGAAGCCTGTTTTTTGGCTAGATTGTCTATGTTATGTTGATTTTCTAACAACACAATCATATTTTCTTCCATTTGAGTTCTATCATCTGCATCCATGAGCCCGAATACCATATGATATAAAGATCCTACGAAATCTAAGGGTGATCTTTTCTGTCTTGGAGTTCTCTGCGTCATAAAAAGGCTATTGTTTTCCTCTACATCATCGATTTGTCTTTGCATGTTGTTCAGTACCAAATTACATTGCTCCTCAAAATCATGCAATTTTCTACAAATCATTCGCATCTTTTGTATAATTTCTTTCCCTTTCTCTATCATAACGAAGTAAGTGTCCATATCATAAAACACAACTAAATCCCATGATGACGTTATTACTTCTACGTCACCCATCGGATCCAAGTATATTGATGCTGTACTGTTGACTTGTTCAACTGTCCATTTCTTTATTTCGGTCTTAATTGGAACCGCATTGGATACTTGACAAATCAGCATTAACATCATCATGGCTAAATACAATCCGATTTTTGAAAGCCTACCTCCTCTAGTTGAGCGTTCCTCATTTTTAGAGTCTTCTCCTGACTCTTGGACTCCAATTAGAGGACATATTTTACTAATAGGACGCGTTACCAATCCTTCTTGTACTCTTATCTTCGCTACTCTAACTTTTTTCATCTGCGCCTTTATGAACTTCCTCAATTTTCCCTAGGGGCCATCTCGCTGGATGACAATTTTCGGATTTAATTAACACTATTTGCCCTTTTTTCGATATTTTTATTTTCACGTTTCCATTTATTTCTTTGCTGTAAAGTATGTAAATAGTCTTCTTTCCATTTTAACCAAAATTCATTTTTTAATCCTTTTAATTAATTTCCATCTGTCTAAATTGTTTATCTTCTCCTCATTTATAGACTCTATTACTTCCAAATTAGGTCTACCAATCAGAAAATGTCCCGGCGTTAATATCTCCATGTCCTCAATATCTTCTCCAGTAGTGTATAGGGGACGAGAATTTAGCACTCCTTCAATCTGGCATAACAGAGTTGCAAACTCTTCATAAGTTAAAATCGTATCACCAATTGTTCTTTTTAAGTGATATTTCACCGATTTAACTCCCGCTTCCCAAATGCCACCGAAATGCGGTCCTGCCGGCGGGATAAAATGCCAAGTGATCCCTTCGCTTTCTAAAATTGGAGCTACTTTTTCGTTATCCATAATAGCTTTTGAAAATCTTCATTTAATTTTCGTGACGCACCCACAAAGTTTGTTCCATTATCGGAGTAAATATTAGCACATTTTCCTCTTCTTGCAATGAATCTTTTAAAGGCTGCTAAAAATGCATCAGTTGTAAGATCACTTACAACTTCCAGATGTATAGCTTTGGTTGCCATACATACAAACACAGCTATGTAACCTTTATATGACTTAATTCCTCTGTTTTTTAGAACATTTTATATGGTATGGCCCTGCGTAATCTACTCCAGTATTTAGAAATGGGTAATCTGGTGTAATTCTATATTTTGGAAGGTCTCCCATTATCTGTCCTGCTGTCGTCTGCCGATATCTTGAACACTTTATACATTCTTTCAACTGTTTCTTTAAACTATTTCTAAGTCCAAAAAATCCAATATCGTCTTTGAATATAAGTTCTCATCAGGTTAAGTCCACCATGCAATGTTTCTCTATGTGCCTTTTTTTTATTATTAAGTCCGTAAAGTGACTTTTGTTTAAAATTAAAGGATGTTTTACCTGAAAACATGCATTAGAGTTCCTTAATCTTCCACCAACTCTAAGTAACCCATTTTCATCTAAAAATGGGTTTAAACTTAGTATCTTGCTTTTTATGTCAATATCTCTTTTATGAATTATACATTTAATTTCTGCATCGAAATAAATAATCTGCTGTTGTTTAATTACTAAACAGCGTGCAGACTTTATTTCATTTACAGTTAAATACGCTGGAAATACTTTTTTGTTAATTTTCATATCAATAAATCTTAAAACATATGCAACTACTTTTTTTCGAGTTTTTTCTATACAGGAAAACTTATCTGTTAATTTCTGAATAATATCAGAATTATTATTCAAAATAGTTGTGCAAACTAATTCATTTTCAGAATTTTCTTCCTTTTGGCCAATATTCAATTGACTTCGCAAGCCAATGAGGTCCAGTCCACCAAATGTCACAGTTTTTTTAACTTATCGGCATCTATTCCTCTTGACGCAATATCTGCTGGGTTGTCTTCTGATTTGACATGCCCCCATTCTACTTCTTTTAATTTTTTAATATCATCTGTTCTACGCCTAATAAATTTATTTTTATTGGCTCCATTTTTGATCCAAGCAAGAGTAATCGTTGAGTCGCTCCATGCATAAGATTTTGTACTTATTCCTAACGCTTCTTTTTACTCTTTCCATTAGTTTTGCTAACAGATGAGCTGCACATAACTCTAACTTAGGGATCGTTTTCTATTCTTTTTTGGGATTAACTTTACTTTTTACTAGTAATTATCCTTACTGAACTTCCGATTTTTGCATACACAACTGCCGCATATGCTTTTTTCGGAGGCATCTGCAAATCCATGTACTTGGGCCAATACATCGTTGTGCATTTTTAGCCATCTAGAATTCTGAGATTTTCTAATGTTATTAATTTTTTCATAAATATTTCCCAGTATTCTGAATCGTCTATTGGTAATTCTTTATCCCACTCTAGCTCACCTAACCATAGTTTTTGCATAAACATTTTACCGACTATTGTTACAGGAGATAGCCAACCTAAAGGGTCATAAATTTTCGCTAATGTAGACAATACTGTTCTTTTATTAATTTTCTTTTTTTTGTTCACAATGAATATTAAATTTAAATTCGTCTTTTACAGGTTCCCATTGTAATCCTAGCGTCTTGACTGACTCATTTTCTTCAAAACTTAATATTTTTTTATCATCAGTACATTCTACGCTTGCCACAACGTCTGGATTGTTGGAGATCCATTTCCTTAAATTAAATCCCACATTATCTAATTCTCATGAAATTAAATTTACAATTTCTTTAGCCTCCTGTACTGTATTAGCGCCTGTCATTAGATCGTCCATATAAAAATCATTTTTTATTATTTCACTAATGTTTTCATTGCTACATTTGTAAGCAATTTCTAACAAAGTCCTGGTCGCTAAATATGGGGCTGATGCGGTTCCGTAAGTAACTGTTGTAAGTTTGTAAGTTTTTTAATCTATCCAACGGACAGTCTCTCAGAATACATTGAGATATTTTTTGGTCATCTTCATCAATATTTATTTGTCTGTACATTTTTTTCTATATCAGAGGAGACTACAACTGGCCATTTACGCCATTTTAACAGAATATCAAAAATATCTCTTTGAACTCTTGGTCCTGTCCACATGATGTCATTTAGGCTTTTCCCATTTGAACTTTTTGCTGACGCATCAAATACAACTCTTAATTTTGTTGTTAAGCTACTATCCCTTAGTACTGCTTGATGAGGAAGATAATATTTTCCTACTTCGTTTGATTCAACCATATGTCCTAACTCCATGTACTCCCTCATAAACTGAATATAATTTTCTTTCAGTTTTAGATTTTTATTAAATTTCTTTTCTAAATTGTGAAAACGTGCTAAAGCTTGCGTTTTAGAATCTCCTAAGTTCGTATTTTCTTTAAATGGGATTTTTACAATAAATCTACCATTGCTATCTTTTCTAGTTGTTGCTATATAGTTCTTTTCACAATATTCTGCTTCTAAGTCGTCATTATCTTCATCTTCTAATTCCCAAAATCGATCCATGTCTTTAACCTCGATTGTAGTTGCTGTTATTACAGAATTTCCCTTTGATTTGGTGCAGCCTGATACTACCCAACCAAATTCCGTATTTTGACCCAGGAGTCCGTCTATTTTAATAATGCCATTTTTCATTATTTGTGAATATAGATCGGCTCAATTATCATATCTACTCTGCTCGGTTTGTCAAAATGTGGGTCAGCCAAAACGTAATTCTGCCATTTATATTTATTTATCTTTATTGTTTGGATTGGCAGCGCTTTCATTAATTTTGGCAAAACGATTGCTTCTGTGTAAAAATTTTGTTTCTCATTATTATATGGTTTTAAACACAAGTTGACCTTGTATTTTGATGAGCTTGAGTTATTTGCTGAAACTCCACTTATTTTTGTTATTTTTTAATTCTAAATAAGTTTAGAGTTTGAACAGCTTCTTCTGAAATAATAGTGCACTGCGATCCACTATCGATTAATGCTCTTAATTGCTCAAAATTACCATTATTGGTTTTGCACTTTCACTATTGCTGTAGCTAATAGTGCTTGCTTTTTCAGCAACACAAGTGTTCACTTTCTCGTTAGAAATGTAACATTGTGTTGTGTGATTTTCTGCAAATAGTACATAATATTTCACACGAGCATCGTTTATTCCTCGTGAATTTTAAACATTTCATACATAATTGCACTTTTCTTACTGCGTCGATTCTCTCTACTGGACTCATGGCTCTAAATGTATAGCACTGTACTGCATGATGTCCAGGTTTCTTATATCGGGCAGTTTTCAATTCTATGTTGCTGAACATTAGAATTTTTCTTTTCATCGTTTTTTAATGAACTAATGGAACCATATCGCTGTTCCAAAAATTCTTTGACATCTGACAACTCTTGAATTTCTTTTGTCTTTCTGACGTAAGATTCGTATAGTTGTAGTGTCTCTTTATTAAATTTACGCAATATAATGTGCGCAAAGATACTGTCTATTTCATTAGACATATTTGCTTTTAATTTTATAATATGCATAGCCTCATTGCTAGCATCAATAAAATTTTTTATCTGCTTTTCAGATTCAATATTTAGTGAAGGTAAATCAATTAACCTATTTAATTGATCTGAAAAAATTTTCCTTTTATTTTCGAACCGTTTGGTCAACAGTTCCCACACAACATCATAATTATTTACTGAGCCAGTGAGCAAATGTGATACCATGCTCCTGGCTTCACCTTTTAAAGCCGATTTTAAATAATTAAATTTGACCGAAAGACTTAGGTCCTCTCTATCATGAATTATTTCCATAAATAATTCAAAAAATGAATCCCACTCTCTGGGTTCCCCATAAAAAGTGGGTACCTTAATTTTAGGTAGAGCTGGAAGATCTTCTGTCTTCACGGTTACCTTATTACTGTTGAGACTTATATGCTCCAATATGTCAATCATATTGTTAGCATCAAACTCTAATTCAGAAACATCTTCGTTGCATTGGATGTTTTGTTTTTTTCAAAGAAATTAATTTTTTTTGGATTCTATTCCAGAGAAAATTAATTTTATTTTTTTAATGCTACTCCATTCCGGAGTAGCATTTTTAATTTTTTTCAGTTTCCTGAATATAATTTTTAAGTTGCAACAAGTTTTCGTCTAACTTATCTGCAATCTTATTATTTTCAACTTTTTCTGGAACATTTTCTGTTCCAGGATCAATAATTTTCTTCGAACATATATATTGTTCACTAATTGATTTAATTGTTAATATTGTTTTGTCAAATATTTTTTTTTTGAAGTAGTCGTGATCGACTGCTCCAATTTTTAAAAGAATAGAGTTGTTTGTTACAAATTTGTCTTTCAACTCTGTCAATATTTCAATAGATTGGCTGGAAATAATTCCAGCTTCAATCTCCTGAACTTTTTTAACTATTACTGCTTGCTTTTCCAGCAGATTAATTGTTGCTTCTGACAACATTTTAACAATATATTTTTAAAACTTAAGTTTCATGCACTTATCTTATGTTGTGATGAAGCTGACTCTGCTGCTGATGCTGATGCTGACGCTGCTGCTGATGCTGCTGCTGTTGACTCTGCTCACGTTGCTGCTGATGCCTCTGCTCACGCTGCTGCTGATGCCGCTGACGATGCTGACGCTGACGCTTATGTCGCTGATGCTGACGCTGTTGACTCTGTCGCTGCTGTCTTTGCGGACGTTGTTTTTGGCTCTTGGGGTTGTAAATCCTCTAGCCACTCCGATTTCCGATTCTATTGCTTTAGAATCGACCTCGTAGTTTTCTTTTTTCACTTTCCGATGTAAGCCTCGGAAACGCTATAATAATTTCGTGTCGATTTATATTTTTTTTTTTTTTTTTTTTTTTTTTTTTCCGACGTAAAGCCTCGGAAACACTAAAATTTTTTTTTTTATTCCCTGCCTCTTTTCTTTTAGAGCGCTAGAGTTTTTGTTAATCCTCTTCGGATATTTATTATCTCTGTCTCACATGGAGAACTAGAGCAATCAGTTCTGTGCTTCTTATCACTGGTGGAGGATAGCAACAGACCAATTTATTTTGCAACCTTAAGTATTTCACTATAAGGTGCTGGTTTAAAATTCTGTGTCTCTTACCACTGGTGGGGAAAACAACAGAATGCTCGAAGGACCAATGAATAAATGGACATCAAGACTTGGTTGGTTGAGCACAAAAATTGAACTGACTTTATTCCTTAAAATCCTAGGTCTTATATAGCTACAAATTACAGCGGAGTACAGCTCTCCTCTAAGAATTTGGTGTTGTACCCCACGCACAGGATAGAGCGTGGTTTTATATTTAGAACTATTTTTATCTCAGGCTTCGTTGCCAAGCATGGGAACGGGTCGCCAGCATAGATACAAATATATTCTTAGATTATACATTTTTGAGTTTACATAGTCTCTTAAAATAATCTCTCCGGTGTTCTAGTTTCATTGCTTGAACAAAGGTCGTCAGAGTTGAAAATGAAACCAAACAAAAATCTAATTGCCAAAAACGGTTTGATTTCATTTGATTTAAATGAACGATTTTTAAGAATAAAATGCTGAAACATAAACTTTCCTTATATTGTTCAATTAATTCGGTAATTGACCCTTAAATTAGTCAAAAAGACAGTCAGAGAAAAGGAAATTTGAATGTAACACAAGTAAATAAATCAGGAAAACGTTTGTTTTTTGTTACTTCTGACTGTAAAGTGTCTTAAATTATATTTAAATGCATTTAAAATAAATTTTGTCAAATTTTGTTGTTTAATTTGGCAATTCTTGTAAATTTTCCACTTTTCCAAAGTTATTAAAATGTTAAATTAAATTCAATATTATCAACATTTCCTTGACTTTGCTTTCAGGCATGAATTCTGTGTTGATAATCGCATAACTTTCTAAGAAGCAGCCAATTTATTATCGTTAATTATGAAAGCTCAGCACAAAATTTGACTCCATTCAGTTTGGTTGCTGACCCCAGCTGCGATTGATTTTTCTCAAAGGGTTTTTCCACTGAATTTTACTCCTTCCGCCTGCTGTGTCTCCCTCCTCTCCGCCTTGTGGTCGGTGGCTTTAACAGTTTTCATCCATTTGTATGCCATAAAGGCGGATAATAAAAAGAAAATGAGAGTCAGCCACGCGTTGCAGCTTAGCCAAAGAGAAAAACCGAAAGAGCCAAAAAGACGAAGCATTCAATTTGATGACAATTCCGTAGATGATTTGCCGGTTGCCTCAGCGTTTGGCATTTTTTAATATCCTATGACTCGGGCATTTTTCCTGCTATACGTATTTCCTCTTAAAGCTCGGTATTGGCAGGGTGTATTGAGTTGATTGAATTAGGTATATATTAAAATTTGATCGGTATAAAAAGAGGAGTTATTGATTGATGAAGCGAAGTGGTATGAGTTTGGAGCCATTTGAAGTATATATTAAATAGTACAGTTTGCTAACGATTAGAAAATTGTATGTCTAACAAAAAGGCATCTAAAATAAGTGCATTCCTGGGCATAACCCAGTCGAGCAGTCTCCACTGACTCACACTTCCCAGCTCTGTGCATTTTGTGGGTTATACCACTCGTAAATGTGGAACTGTGGCAGCTGAGCTCATCGCTTTGATGTTGTTGTTGTTGTTTTCACCAGTCAGTCAGTCAGTCAGCCAGCCAGCAAGCCAGCCAGCAAGCCAGCTAGCCAGCAACAATAACAATTTAAGAATTTCAACCCCATTTCTCAGATTGTTCACAGAATGCATTTTCCCTCTTGCGCTATTTGTGGCTTTTATTTTTTATTCCTCCTAATCGCATAAATCGTCAAGAATGCGTAATAATCTAATCGTCATAATCGTTCTCAACGCAAATCTCCACATGGAGCAAACACACGCTATCTCTGACTTTATATCTAGCTGCATTTTCCACAGAAATCCCACCGAAGGGTAGCAGCTACACAAGGGTTGCTACAAGAAAGATAAGGCTGAAACGGGGAGGGCTGGAGATCTGTTTCCGAAACGGTCTTAGCCTACTTATGACTTGGCTGGTATTAAATTGAATTATGCGCCCATTCTACAGTTTGCAATTTTTAAATGCTTTTGATGACATTTTTATACTTGTATGTTTCCGACGTACATAATATATATATATATTAAATTGTGTATATATAACATTTATGTGTATATGCGGCTTTTGTGCTCCTTTAGACCTAAGCACCAACTGGGGAAATCACTTGAATTGCTCTACAAGGAGTTTCCCAAAATATTTTGTGACGTTCTGGGTTCGTTTCCTTAGCTTTTCCTACGCAATTTAATTGCACAGCGATGAAAATACGCTTATTTTACTGCATGTGAAACATTAAGGAGTATTAAAAATGTATAAACATTTATGCTGAAATTCGTTTCCTAACAGATTTTTGAGTAGTTCAAACAAGTACTTAAGTGAGCATGAATTAAATCTTAAAGTCGGCATGATTATAAATTTGTGGGCTTTGGATAGTATACGTTCATGGTAGAGTTTACAGCTGAATGGCTAAAATTGAATTAAGTTAAACTAAAATATATAAATGATCAAGTCTTATGTTTGAATTCGTGTTGTGCACAGTGTTTGTTATATGTTTTAGTTCCATATGTACACAGAAAGAAGTTCTTAATACAAATATTTCATAGTTTCTGCCACTTTGAATAGTCACAATTAATTTTTCCACAGTTTCTGTATTTTTATTACTGTCTCTTCCTTCCTTTCTATACTCACTTCTGCTCCCCTTATTCCTTGTTTACTCCCTTGTTGAATGCAAAAACATTTCTTGAACGTTTTATAATTAATTGCAGCATTTTCGATTTACACGCTAATTGCCATTTTGGCATAGCTTTTGGGCACAATTTCGAATCATATTATTTTTGTTGTTATGCTGGCGATTGTTGTTGTTGTCGCTGTTTACAAAGCAAAGTTTTTGCTTACAATGCTATTGCATCCCTGGTTGATGCATAGTTCAGCCCTTTGCCTCCCTTTGTGACTATTTGAATTGCATTGATTTGTTGACTTTGGGGCTTGCAGCTAATCGAAAACAAATGTTCAAAAAGCAGCAAACACAAACACACACACACACACACACACACACACATAGGAGTATGATAACAACGGGTGTGTGTGGAAAACGCGTTGATTTTGGCTCATAATTAACGCACAACTTTGGCAAATTGGCAAACAGACGACGGGACACATTGACAAAATGTGAATGCGACAGGCAGACAGACAGACAGACAGACAAGCAACAATTGACAATTACCTTTGTGTAAAATGTGTGTGCGTGTGTGGGTGTGTGTGTGTGTGTGTTTTTGCCACAGGCATCTGGATGGCTTGTTGTGCGTGTGTGCGTGTATTTCACTGTTTTGGCAATTTTGCCTGACGGCAAACGCGAATTCAGTAATGTGCTCTGCGGTTTTATTATTGCAATTGAGATGAAAAATAAATATTTCAATTACCGCGCAAACACACTGAGCGGTAGCATTGGGGTAACGAGTAGTAGAGAGAAAGGGCGATAGAGGTAGGTGGGTTAGGTAAGAGGTTAGAGGTGTAGGAATAGTTAGACCGTTGCCCCAAATAGACAACACGACAAATACAAAAATTCAATTAATATGCTAAAAGTAAATTGATATTTGCATTTATTGAATTCACATTATTCGCGTGTATTACATAATACTCTGTTAAAATACAATGCGGCCACAAAAGCCCATGAATAATATATATTTAAAAGCAGCAAATAACAATAATAAATACAAACAACAATAATCACAACAACTTCTCATTTAACTGTCTGCAATTCAGCAATTTAAATTGATATTTGCTGCACTTTTGGGCTGTTTACAGCCACAGCGAATTTTAATCGAATTAAGCTAATTGCCATATCAAAAGCAGCTGTGTGCCACTCCCCCTTACCCCGCATTACCCCTACCATCCCCGTGAAAAACCTGTGCCGTGGAAATCTGATTGAAAACTGTGGAAATTTGCAATGCTAATGCTGAAGAAATTTGTTTGTATTGTGAATACTATTACAACAAGGTAATCTATGTTTCGCTAATTGAATGCAATTACAAAAGTTTCTAATGGAAAATCACTACAGGCATGAGTTAAGCTGTAATCATTTTTTCAAGTTTGTTTTTTTCAACAAATTTTTAGTTTAATTTGTCAAACTAAGGCAATAAGCTTGTGTTCCCCGACGATCTTTTTTGCCATTTATAATGCGCTTCAGATTATCCAGGATATAGACACCTCCAGCCACTTGTAGATGCTGAGCCTTCCCGTGTTTAGACACAAAATCAATTACATCTTGGGGGTCTAAGTTGACTCCAGGACGCTTCACAACCGCTGCAGCTGCCACGTCTCCATGAGTTGCGTGCTTTTTTCCAAATACACAGACTTCCAATATCTCAGGCATTTGTTGTATAATCTTTTCAACTTCATATGGATAATATATGATATTGTTATACTTGAGCCTATTGGTTTTCCGATCGATAATATAAAGAAAACCATCCTCGTCGACATAGCCCATATCGCTCGAATGATACCACATGTCATCGTCTTGTACTTTTCGTGTTTGCTCCGGGTCGTCATAATACCCACCCCAGTAAACGCCAGAACGCAGAAGTACCTCTCCCACTGTATTGGGTCCAAGAGCTTCACCTTCATCGTTGATTATCTTCAGTTTATAATTTTCGCATAAACGACCCACCGAATTGGGTTTTTGTTCTAAATGATAGTTAGCCACTCCAGATGTTATCAACTCTGTGAAACCGAATCTAACAAGGCAAACACATTTTGAAGGCAGACGACGGCGCCAAGTTTGTTGAATTTCAAGAGAACAATTTTCTCCTGCATAAATGTAGTAACGCAGACTGTCCAGACAGGCGTCTTTGAACTCGGGACAGTTTACCACCTGTCCCATGTGAGTAGGTATTTGTAATAGAATAGTTACCTTATAGTCCTTAATAATTTGCAATATATCTGAAGGTGCAAACGGCTTATCGGATATTATTCGTACAGCACTACGAATTCCACTTATGATGGCTACTTGAAGACCTACAACCCAGTCCAATGTAGATTGTGAATAAATTACATCGGAGGTGTTTACGAATCTGTAACATAAAATTTGAGGACTATTAACCCTGAGACATATGAATCAATTTTACTCAACTTACGGAAACCAATTTGTTAATATCGGCGAGTTGGGAAGAGTCACTAATTTGGGAAATCCAGTTGTTCCGGAAGTGCAAAGTATTGCCAAAGTTTGGTTGTTTCCCTGTTTTAATCGCAGCGGTTGAAACTTTTTTTCAACGGGTGTTTTGAAAACCTCCTCTATAGTTATAGATCCAGTTTTATGATTACGCAATGTGACAATCCTCACATTTAACGATTCTGTTGCCGCTTTTACCCTCTCGTATTCATTGCCATCACAAAAAATAATTTTGGGTTTTGTGACACTAAAAAGTTTTTCAATCACTTCCTGATCATAGGTCACATTGATGGAATTATAGGCAGTACCATTGAAAAAACATGCATAAGCTACAGAAACACTATGTGTAGTGTTTTTAGCTACAAGACCAACAATATCCGATTGGCCTATACCCAAATTTCGCAAATATGTTGCAATACGCATGGAATTCAGCAAAAGTTCCTCTCTTGTGAGCACTGTTTTCTCCGTATACGAAATCTTTAAATAAACCAATATAATTTTAGTAATTTAAAATGTTAATAATTTATATATCTTTGCCAACTTGTGCTATTAATTGTTGATGGCGTTGCATTTCCTGGAATATGACTTCTCCCACTGAAAGATCAGGTGAGAAATAATAACGCATCTCCTTGCCGCTCCATATTTTCTCGTCTGCATTGTAGGTGACTTCTGGAAAGTACTTCATTATAGGTATAGTATTTTGATAACTGATGAGGCCATGGTGCGAATCATGCTTAAATAGTTTTTTGTCGAAAGTCTTTGCGAGAAAGCCTTTATGGCAAATAAAACAATTAGTAAAAAATTAAGATAATAGAATAAATCTGTGTGTTAGTGCTTTAAGTAAAGACTATAAAAACACAAGATAAATTGTCCAAACCATAGTCGCTTTAAAACAAACATTTAAGATACCACATAACATATCTTTTCTACATTTTTTTATCAAATCAAATAGTAAGAGACCCAATTTTAGATAACTCTTATACACAATTTTATCTGGAACAAGTCTTATCTCATAGTTGTTATATTGCTGTATATTACACTAAGATATATTTCAGAAATTAGGAGCAAGTACACAATACCCAGCATATCTTGTTAAATTAATACACACATTTCAAAGTATGTTAGACTTAATAAAAGTCATTTTTGAATAATTAATCACCGAAACTGATTTAAACACGACACAAAGTACAATTTGGCTCTCCTGAATGTATAAAAACCGTATGGAATGTAAATTGCGAAACAATTTTAGCCACCGTTCAAATACTTACTGTAAGGAAAGCTGAGCATAGTATCGATTATTTTCTATCTGAGCTTTAGCTTATTAGTAGTTAATCGATAGATAAATCAAAACATATGGCGACAAAGCAAGAAGCAAAAGCAAAGAGTCGTTTAATAACTCAAGTGGCTTTAGAAAACCATTGCTTAAAATATAATATTATATTCTCACTTAAAAACTACCTGAAATTGAATGAGAAATCCAACTCTCCCGCACATCTTGCAAGTAATTTGAATAATTTGGTGCAGTGTTTACCTTTGAATTCAATCAAATCTTGAAATTACAGCGAAAGTGTTTGATAGTATAACCTTATGACTTGCTTGTCGAACAGTTTATCTACTTAGTTTAGTTGATTTGAACTAAGCAAAGCTGAGATGAGCCGAACAGAGCTGAGCTGAGCTGAGCTATGCACAAACTATGCATTTGCAGAGAGGAATAGAAAGCCCTTTCCGTTCGATCTCAGTCTCTATTGAAAGCAAATATTTTTGCAAATTACATTTTGTAGCTGGGTCCAAGGAAGGACCGTTAAACTGTTGTACGGTTGGACTGCTCTACTGTTGCCTGCGAGGCAGTTTGAATATACCGTTTTGGCAATATTAAGTTCAATCTATATGTTTCTTATACTACTACTGTCCATAGCCAAGCAATTTGTTTGATTAATTTGAACAGCAGTCGAGTCAGAGAGCGAAGAGATGAGTAGAGGGGGGGGGAATGGAGACCGGAGAGGGGTTAAGACCGACCTTCATTATGTAAATTGTATGCGAAATTTAAATAATCATCTGCAATTTAAATGCAGAGCAACACTTTCGTGTTGCCAAGCCCCCGAAAAGCCTCGGCAATTAATCGACGTCGACGTCAACGTCGGCCGGAAAATATGCCAAATGGTGCGCCTGATGTTCATTTTCTATTTTAAGTCGGAGATAATAACATATATAATATCTGACGGGAACTGAAAATGAAACTGGAAAGCGAAACCGGAGTTGACTGGTTGGCATTAACTGCCTACGCATTCTTGTATTTGTATTTATATTTGTTATGCGTGCTGCCAGCTGCCATAAATAATTATTCATATTTGTATAAAATACACACAGAATTTAATTAAAAATTGTTTCGCTCTCGACAAAGAGTCGAGCCAAAAATTCATGAAGAGCAGCAGCAGCAGCAGAAGCTGAAGTAGAAGCATGAAACTTTACGGAGATACCAAAATCGTCGAGCTCGAAATGTGGAACCCTTGAAACTTTATCTTCATTTACTGTAAAAACCCGGTAACTAAAAGAGAGAAGGAGTATTTTAGTTTGGTGGGAAAATAAATAATAGATTCACATTTAAAGCTTGCATTTTAATATATTGTAGCCAAGATAAGTTTCTTTGTTAATTATTTCTTCTACAAAAATATGTACAGGGTCTCTGCCAGTCGTACGCCCCTGCAATGACAGTAGCTTCCCCAACTAGTCGCTGTTGCTGTTGCTGTGTTTGTTACCCTACTGTTGTATCTCTTTGTGTATAACTCGCCCTCGATTCGTTGTCCTGGTCCAGCGTTCTGTCCTGTCCTGACTGGCAGTCTTCATGCCACTTTGGACTCATAATAAAATTAAAACGAAATGAAACGAAATGAAAAAGTAATAAAGTCCTTATGGCAAATGCCAGAGTTGTCAGAGAGAAATCTAAAGCAGTGAGAAAGTAGAAATCTACGACTATGACTACAACGTTTTTGTCCCACTGTCCGAAAACACAGTGTCTACAAAGACTACAGCCACTCCACTCCTTTTGCCGCTTGTAACGAAGCGAAAGTGAAGGTGAAGGTTGAGGGGACATCAAGAGACCAAAGTACCGTATTGCTTCTAGCCAGCAACCCTTCAAATATTCTTCAGACATACACTGTAATCATTGAATGGAGTCGTATCATTATAATGAGTTAACTTGAATGCTTTGATTGATGGTTAAAACGAAGCTAATGGGATGTTTGGATGGCAATAACTGATTGTTTATTGGAATGTGGTCAAATTTATTACCTGTTTGTTAAAATATTGACCGAAATAAGGAAACTTTCATATGGATTCAGTTTATTTTTTATGGAACGCCTGTGTAAAACTTTAGATAAATGTATGGTGGTTATGAGATGCTTGTAAATAAAATAGTTATAAAACTTAAAGACTTACTTTTAAGTAATCCACAGAGTAACTGTTGTTTGTGCATACCCTATTTCTAGAATTTTTTCTAATTATGGTCAGCACTGTTATTGTTAGTTGACGCTTTGACTTTTGCTTGCTTTTCAGCTTTTTCAGCACAAATTTGTCCATGTTGAACGCTTTAAAATGTACATTTTGGTGGCCCTGGCAGAGACGAGGGCTGCACCGTATGCCTGTGCATAATTAAGTGGACTGCTGTCTCGACTATTGTTGCGGCAGATGTACACAGTTTGAAGTATCTACTTTGGTTCATTGAACTTGTCGGGCTTATGGTTGATTTTGTGCTGCGACTGGAGACAGGAGACTGCATATATTAAGCCATTAGAGGATGAACTATCTCTTAGCTAGATTTCAATACTGGGAAATCAATAGCCAAACATGTCAGTCGGCTGAAAGCAGTTAAAGCTGCCACTATGGAATTCACAAAAATGGTTGCAATTACCTTCGAGTTACAGTGGGAACTGCGATACGGAAATTTCCATAAGCACAATGCCAAATTAAGCTAGAGGGGGGTGGTGGAATGGCAGGGGGTGATGGGGGTCTATGGTTTCTGGGGTTACGAATTTACGGGGTAACAACTACGTTGCCTGTCAAAGGCAGCGGCGACTGAAAAGTGCCCGCTGTCAGAGCTGCCACAGTTGCCAGTTGCCAGTTGTGGCAGGGCGGGGGCGTGGCAACAGGGCAACAGGGCAACAGGCGCTGCAAATGTCCAGAGGGGTGCATACATTTGTGAGATTTACGAGCTGTCGTCTCACTCACACATCTACACACGCAAAAACAGACGCAGCCGCTGCCGCAAGGCAAACACAAGTGATCAGGGCGGTGTGGAAAAAGGTGCAGGGAAAGGTGTCCAATGGATGACGCACAATGGCAAAATGTTGTCAACGCAATCAGCGACAGTTCTTTCCAACTCCTCCCCCAACTATGTTGTTGTTCTTTAGTAGTTAGTGGCAACCAAAGTGGGGCAATACGAGGCTTTCTAAGAATTTTGAGAATGCCAGTCGAGATGAATCAAATTGTGGGCGGTTACTCCAACTCCCCTCGCCCTTAATGCCACACTGTGGCATGCTTCAAATTGAATTGCGTTAAACACGTGACCAAGCGTAGGCAGAGAGTTTGAGCCTTGAATTGCGAATAAGTTTCGGGGTTTGAGTTACCAACTGAGTCTCAGTTTATTCGGTATCAGCCGCCGGTCGGCTGCCATGTCAATAAAGTCAAAATGAATGACAGGCTTACAAACAGTTCACAAGTGGCATCATCTTAGGCATTTCTGCCAATGCGACGTTGATGAATGCCACATTAAAAAAAAGGTGGACAACAAAAAATAGACTAGCAAAATGTTTTTGAGGGTTGACCAAAAGAAGTACAGAAAAATAAAATATACACAAAATGTAATTTGCGTAAAATGAATGCAGAGCGCCAGAAGTGTGAGAGTGTGTCTCTTTCTCTGCGTGTGTGTGTGTTTGTGTGTTTGTGTGCATTGGGTGTGCGCATACAATTGCACAAGACTGTCTAGTGGCCTGTGCACAATCAATTCCCAAATCGCATTATGCTGTGAGCTTCAGCTGCTGGCAAATTGCTTGGCGGCAGCTGCCCCCCAGTTGCAGCTGCACCCCCTAACACACCCAAAGTCTACACTGAAAGAAATTCATTTCCATTATTTGGCAGTACTTGTGGTAGACTGAAAATACACAAGTGTTGTGTTTGTAGTGCTCATATTCTGCTTGCAATCCATTGGCTTTCTTTCAGTGTACTCCTTCGGTGCATTTCACATTTTATGTGCGTCAACATCAGCAAGTCACCAAGTGCATTGCGTGCCAAATGGTTTACGTGTCAGGCGCCAAAACGACAGCTCCACCAAGTCTTGACTTTCCCCATCACTTGGCAGAGAGTCTAGTTTATGGCTTTGACTGCCTGCCTGCTTGCCTGCCTGCTTGCCTGCCTGCTTGCCTGTCTTCTTTTGCTTCTTAGCTGCTTGCCACCATGCTGTGCCACGAACCGCTTTGTATTGTCCACAATTCACATAGAAAGTTTTGCTTAGCATGCCAACAGTTTCCACTCCTCATCACCATTTTCATCTGCAAACCATTTTCCTTTCATCTCCATCTACTCCATATCCATCTCCTTCTCCACTTCCATTTCCATCTGGAACTTCATGTTCAGTCGCTGACTTTGTTGTGTCGCCTTGCAGCATCAGAGACTTTGTCACCGAAATTTGATTCCAAACATTGTTGCAGTCAGTCAACAAAATAAATATTGGATTCATCGGGTATCTTGGCATTATGATTGGCATTTGAACTAAGCAGCTAAATTGAACTTCTTCTCCCTCTAGGCAAACATTGCACTCAAAGGAGTCTTGTCAAATTTTCACAAAATTTGAATTAAAATTTGCATCAATTCGTTTGCAGTCTAAAAATGTCATTTTAGATATGATAATCAAACTATGAATTTTAATAACATTTTGAAATGAACAATATTAAATACTTTAAACTGGTTCAAGTTGAAACACATTTGAGACCCTCTATATTGTTGTACCCATAACTATTTTCAAAATCCATCTAGCTTGTAAATTTCAATGTCAATTTGTGTCCTCACTTTCAACTATTTCGAAACTCCAACCAAACATCATCATCATCATCATCATTTTGGCATTCCTCGACATTGGCATTGTCAAGTACTTCAAATCAAATGCTCAATTTATAATTCATTTGCAGTTTGCATTTCTTTCCACAATTTTTTATTTTTTTTGTTGTATAACAATGTTGTGCATATTTCATAGATTCTCATCGAGTATTTTTTCCAGCTCGTTCGTCAGCCACTAAATGCATTCATAAATAATGCAGAGTTTTGGGGTGTGATTGTCACTTTGATGTTGTTGCACACAGCAAATCGCTTCAACTATTGGTTGGTTTAGCCATATATTTATTTGGTTAGCTAAGATATGTAGATTTTTGATCTGAATAACTATGGTTGTCAAAGCATCTCTTGAAATTAAAAGCAGAAAATGTTCGAGAATTCTTAGTAAATTTTAAACCACTTAAGCTTAGAAAAACTTATCTTCAAACAATATCAATTATAAATGACTTTTGGGCCTATTTGTCTTAACTCCCTTTTTAATTTAGGATAGAAAATGTCAAACACTTTAGCCTTCAAAAGCTCAGTTTTTGTGGAAAATTCATTTGCTACTTAAACTGTATCTTTTATATGCCAAATTTTATAGTACTATAAAAGAATTGTTTTAGTTATCAGTACACTTTTTTAACTAACTTTTCATTCAGTTCTAACATTTAATTTTAACTCACGTGTTATCCCTAACTTAATTTAATGTCCAAAACGTTTAAGTATAAACAGATTGTTTTAGTGCTACTGAATCTACCGTTTTCATAATTCGTTTCCAAAAACTCAGACTGTACCGAGTTTAATTAAGATAGATGAGAATATGTTGTGCTATCTTTAATCTACAGCATATTCCAATTACTCAAACCCTTTTTTTTAGTGAAACATTAAATGAGTTATAAATTGTACGTGATGGAATTTCTAGTTGAGTGCAATTCCCAATCAGTTAAAGAGTTGCACAAAGTTGCACATGTCGGCGAGGGGAAAGGGGTTTACTGTGGGTAGTGATGGGAGGGCAAAAGGGGATTGTGGCAATCGGAGTTGCACAATCATTTTTAGTGAGTTTTCCCGATAAGCGTTGCCAACTTTTGCCGTTGCCCATTCAGCTGGCATTGTCGTTGTAATTTCCACTGTTGGCTAAACACAAAGTTTGTCATGTGTTGCAATTTGCCAAAGGCTGCCTACACAATCCTCAGCCACACGAAGTGAGGGATTGGAGTAAGGCGCACAGAGTGGGAGGAGATGTCATGTATAATGCATGTGCTCGAAATGTGACCAAAAACCCGCAAATACACTGTGACGACTGCAAAGGACGACAATGAGGACACCGATCAGCATGAGGCTAGGACTGAGGACTGAAACTGAAACAGAAACTGAGTAGGAGAAGGAGTAGGAGACTGTGGACGATGTCTGTCAACGCAACTTCGATGCCGAGACAATGTAACTCAAAAGTAGATACATTGTAACTTTACCAACAACGACTGTAACAACAACAATGCCAACGAGTTGTGCAACACTGCGGCATGCAGCAAAGGAGCGAGCATCGAGCACTGAGCATTCTGGGGCAAGGCACAAACTGCAATGACTGTGCGATTATGCCAATGCTAGCGACGTCTAAACCAAACGATTTGTCACAGCAACAACAACTACAACAAAGGGAACAATAAGTAAGCAAGCTCTAGGCAGAGACCTGGCTATGAAATACCCGTTAGCAGACTTAGATCTTACTTATAAAATTGATGTAACGCTTTCAAACTGTAGAAAAGATTTTAAATACAATCCATAAACAAATTTATTAAAATTAGATAAAGTATTGGAAGTATATCAAAAGCTCTGCTATTTGTTTCCGTTGATACAGTGATCTCCAACGCACTATACCCCTTGTTCCAGACCAACGGGTATACTCACGAGAGCCTGAGTTTTATTGCCAGCCAAGGGTATTTGCCTCGAACCGCAAACATTTGCCCAAAATGCGGGCGGGTTGAGCAAAGCCGAGTGGGTTGAGGGCAGTGGGCGGTGGCAGGGGGCGTGCTGGGTGTGGGGTAGTGCGAGTGGACACCTCTGCAGCATGTAGCTTGTAACCTGCCTTCGATCTCAGTTTCAGCTACAACTTCAGCTCCGATTTCAGTTTTAGCTACTCGAGAGAACATGACATCGTCTGCCCGATTCGGCAGAAACATTCGTCTCAGTCGCAGTCTCCGTCTCCGTCTCCATCTCCGTCTCCGCCTCGGTCGCAATCGCAGTCGCAGTCGCTGCGTCCGTCAGCTGCAAGTGACAGTAATTGTTTTATTGACATTGATTGACATGGCCAAGGCGAGGCAAAGAGAAAATTGGGGCGTGGCAGCCGCCTTGACAAGTCAACCCAAAGACAAACTGCAATGCCAATGGCATTGCTATATCTGTCTCTATCTCTACATATCTGTCTCTGTCTCTTTCTCTGCCGCTGTAGCTGTCGCCTTTGCCAATCTCAATCCATATTCCAGTGTTTTCTACCAGCTCAAAAATGAGCAAAAGATTTCAATTTCATTTTGATAGATCGCTTTTTCTCTGGATTATTGAAAGTTCTCTTCACAATGCACAATTATTTACCCTACAAAGCAGAAAAAAACTTGCGTTTATTTTGTACTGTTAAGTATTTTGTATTATTTACCAAATATTTTTGCAAACAAAATATTTATACAACATTAAAAATATAGAAAAACTCAGTTAAAATGTGAAAACATTTGCATTTATTTGTTTGACCTGTAAAAAGTTCTTAAGCATTAATTAACAACTTTTATGCTGTTGCATTTGTTTTCGAACAAGTTATACATAATAAATATTGATATATATATTTTTTAAACTCTTCATGTAAAACTACATTTGTTACCTGGTAATAAAGGAAATGCCAGAACATGAGTTTTTCACCTATTAGATGTGCATTATTCTATAAAATAAAACAACAGTTTCATATTTTACACAAATTTGAACAAATTAAATTAAGAATGAATTTGTAGTAATGATATAAAATAAAAAATCAAATAGTTTCTTTAGTTGGAAGTATGAAATATTAAGGCTTCGTATTTTAGTATGAATAAGCTGATGCTAAATAAAATGTGTATAATTAATTTGATATAAAAAGCATAATAAATAATTTTTATTTTATTTAGTTACTGGTGGTATAAGTAAGTGTATATTTTTATAAAAATTTATAGTATTATTTAATTAGAAACTACACCATAAAAAAGTTAACATATTTAAGCATTTTAATACATTTAACAACAACTACAGGGTCTATTATTAAAATGCTGCAAACCTCATCAAAGTTATTCCAATGATGTGTACAAATCTGAGTTTCTATCAGGATATCTGGTATTCGTGCATTCGACATGGCATGCCATATTCTTGTTCTTCCTCACTCATCTCATCTCTCTCTTTATCTCTGTCTTCTTCTCGCTCCCTGTTATTTTTTGTGCACTTTCTGACTTTGGCTGTCCATGTGGCGTGCCGTCTCCATTGTTTACCCTTGTAAGCTGCTGATTAAACCAAGCAAAGCTGCTCCAGCTGCAGCTGCTGGTTGTGCTCCTGGTTCTGCTGGACCAGGAATCAGCAGTCAGTCGGTAGTCAGCAGTCAGCAGTGGGACTACTGGGCTGTTGGACTGTCGGGCAGGAGGAATACATCAATTGCTGGGTGTTCGGAGCACAATGAGTTCTGTGTGTTCCATTGAACTAAAGACAATTGTTTGATTTTCGATATGTTTTCGTTGCGTTGGATGGTCCAAAGGGGTGGGATGGATGGGAATGATGGGTATTGCTGAGAAGGAAGTTGAAGAATTTTTGCTGTCGTTGCACTTTTCATTCATTTCGCATTTTGTTATTTGTGTTGCATTCGAGAGGGATGGAGGGAGTGAGAGGGGAGTGAGTATGAATGCGGATATGGATGGGATGCCGAATGCGGATGCGGATGCGGATTAGTGCTTATGTAATGCACACATCAATCCAAGGCAGCAGCTGCCATGTCGAATTTCTAGATATTTCTTTTCGCTTTGATATCCATTACGAGTTTTCTCTTGCTGCTACTTTTTCTTCATTTTATTCTTCTTCGTCCTCTTCTCTTTGGTTGTTGTTGCTCATTGTAATTGGTTCATATTAATTATGAAAGCGCATTGGCAAAACAGAAATTTATTTGGCTTATTTTTCGATTTGTAGTTGCTTCTATATTTTCCGGTCTTGGTTTTAGAACTGAACTCAACTCAACTGATATTTTCATTTGATACGTTTTCGTTAGCAGCATTTTTGGGATTGAACTAACTCCCAACTCCCCAGAGCAACTGAATTGGAAATGAAATGCGATGCTTAATTAGTTTTTCGCTGCTGCTGACCCATCCACAATCATTATAATGATGACGCAGACATCGAGTATGACTTTTGCTTAGACTTTTGCTTTTCCCCTACACAATTAGGAATTATCATGAAATGACTAAGACAGAGAGAGGCTGGGACTTAAAGCTGATAAGATGCAGAGAGAAATCCATAGTTACTCTTCTCGAAAGCGGGCTCTTATCTGCCTACTTAGGACAAGATATGACGTCTCTGGTCAAATTGCAAATGATTAAATATTTTCAGCACACAAATTCTTATCCACAAATTGTGATTTGGAATTGCTTTCAAATTTAAAATCAATTAATCATTTATTTACTCCCCAGAGTATATTTATCACAGCTTATTTGCCTAATCAGCAAATAATGAGTTTTATAGTATTCACAGAGCGTATAGCTTTTATCATACATCAACCTTCATGGGTTCGCCAAAAATGTACCACTAAAAACAGCAGCTAAAAAAAAAAAATAAATAAATAAACCGCAATGAGAAACAAGTGTGAGGAACTAAGTAAAAGTATTTATAACGACAAGAACTTTTGTGCTGATAACGTGCAACGGCAACAGGAAGTGTCCGGAACAGTAGCAAGAAAAAAACAAAAATCAAAAACCAAAAAAACAAATACCAAAGAGAACTGCAGACATGTGGATAAAGTGTAGAAGGGTCTACTCTCTGGGCTACTACTTGCCACAAACTGGTGGCAAGAACAGAAACAGAAACAGCAACAGAAGTAGCAGTAGCAGTGGCAGTAGAAACAGAAAGAGAATGAGAACAAAAAGGCCGTCAAACGATAAAGTTGCCGTCTGTAACACCATAACTTGGGTGCATAAATCTTAAACGAGGTTTCATTTAGGCATAGTGCAATGCCAGGTGACATCTTTGGTGACTGGACATGGCTGGGAGGAGCAACAGCAACAGCAACAACGACAACCTAGAAGCTCGTTGTTGTCCAGCTACAGATACTCAGACAGTTGCTGCAGTCGTGCATAATAAATTGCAGTTCTGGCATTATAAATATTCCAAACCGAGTTCTCTGGACAAACTGTTACTCCTCCCGCACCTGAGTCTACTCCTTGTCCTCCTGCGCCTGCTGCTGACCCGTTGATAAGCATCTGGCCAACAGTTTCGCACATGAGCAATGCAGAATGATTGCAACAGCTAACTGAAATGCAACTGAAATAGATTAAAATAACAACGACAAGTTTTTATCAATGAGAAATTATTATGCAATGGTCGACGATAGAGTTGCCCTTAAGCGGACGTAAATAACTGATTGTTGTCGTAGTTTAAATTCATTATTTATAATATTTATTTGGGCAGTATTTGAATTAAGAATCATTTGTTCAGCACATCAGTTATTTGCCCTCGCTATACATCAGTTACTTATCTAACACATATCGCTCTCAATCCTCGTTTCATCATCTACTTGATAAAGTTTCTATGCAAGTTTTATGCGAAAGTTGTGTGCAAAGTTGTTGTAAGTTTTTCTCTTACCATTTTCATGTGGCTTTTCCATGTAGCTTGTGGGCTTGTGGCATGTGGCATGTGGCAAGTTGCAAGCTTTCAGGTGGCCAACTAAAAAAGTGTTGAATGAAAAACAATAATAACACGCTTGTGTGTAAATGCTTCAACTCGTTTCCAGTCCCGCTACTTTTTTTCTGACCCAAAGACAAGCCCATTAAATTGTAGCTGGTTACAGTGAAGCCCCGGCTCAGTGGACAAAATATGCGGCGAGGACAATAAATTAATGCGATTTATTGCAGCGATAAGCGCGAATGGAACTGTAACTCGGATTCGGATTGTGTGTGTGTGAAAAGTGGAGGTGTGGTAGGAATGCGGTCCCAAGGGTCTGGTGCAAGGGGTGCGCCGCCATCTTGTGTGGGCTTGCCGCAAAGATAACGCGCATACGTAGCGTTGTACAGCGGGTATGACGAGTGTGGCGGGTGTGGCAGGGGCATGCAAAAATGTGAGAGTGCCATGAGCGTGTGTTTCGTCAAGCGACTTGAAATTTACGATGTCACGCCCCCATTTGCCGCCCATTCCGCCTTGCCACTAGATAAGCCACCGTACTTCATTTTTAATTAGGGCTCAATGCGCATTAGGAAAATGCCCCAAAAGCGTCTCGAGGCACGCCCCTTTTGTCTACTTATCCCACCCAACTTCACCACTCCTTCCGCTGTCTGGTTAAAGTCTACGGTGTCGTCTGAAAATTTCCTGTCTTTGCATCCGCATCAAAATGCCATTTTAATTAAAAAAATTTTCGTCAAATGATGTGTGAGAAGTCGATAGAGCAACGGGCGCTAAATCACAAAGGCAAACAGGATAAACACCAGACTAAGGGTGAGAGGGAGAAGGAGAAGGACTCGAAGGGTGGGGTAGATGTGGCAGGAGCTGCTAACACTGACAAGGGTGTTTGTCTCACACCAAAGTAGCGTAAAAAATGTAAACATGAAGAAAAAAATACAATCGGGTACACACGATAGTAAAACACTCAATGAAGGTACAGAAACCAGCGTGTTAACTTTTAAGTACATATAAATTTAGATTAATGAATGTCATCATATTTACCTTCAGATCTACGCTTAGAAACACTGGATAGTGTGGAATCTAATGGTTTATAAACTTTACCTTACCTGCCAAGACATCAGAAACCGTTTAAGCACTCGCTACAGGGTATACAAATTAGGAAAACCGAAAAAGCGCAGAGGGGGATACAAAAAGAAAGGAAACTCTAAAATCCGCGCAATTGGGCAAAACGCTTTTCCAAGCGCTGTGAAAATCTTGTGAAAATTTGTTGAGCTTGCAAACTGCGTCTGCTGGTGGTTGTGCTCGGTTGGGAGTAGGAATTGGAATTGTGATTGGGATTGGGCTTTAGTTTGGCTTTGCAGTTGTGAAACGGGCTTGGGATTCTCCTCCTCCTCCTCGGCTGTCTGTTGCCTGGTAATAATTGCATGAAATGCCCAAAAATGTGCCGAGTGCCGCACAAAACGGTTTACCCTGCAGAGCACTGACTGCAGGGTGGAAAGGGGCAACAAGCAAAAGACAAGGGAGTGAGCTGGTCTGGGCAGACGTTAAGTCGTCGTCGCTTTTGGCCAGCCACTAAATCACAACCAAAAGCTGCTGTTAAAACATGAGCCAGAGAACCCATAATAGGTGGTTGAGCAGCACGACGAGGGAGGAGGTGCGAAGGGGCGAAGGGGAGTGGTTGTCGTGGTGGTAGTTGCAGTGGCCGCACGTGCCACAGCCACATGCCCCTTTTGCATGCCACAGCAGCCCAAGCAACGACATCAGCAGGGTGTAGCCTCGGGCAATGCCAGCTGATACCCCAGAAATTTCATTAAAAGATCCTTTAGCATCGAGTTGCTCGTTAACCAGGCACTCACCTCATCCATTATTCCACCCTAATCGATCTAGACATCTACAAGGAAACTTATCCGACTTGGGCTTTTATGGATGAGTTTGGGGACTTAACAACTCGACTGGTAATATGATCTAATCATAGTTAATTTTATTAGATTAAGTCTTTTGGTAGTAGCCTAGCAATGCCTTCAAGTTGTGTAGGATTTCATTAGGCACACAAATTTCGCTAAAGTATTTATGATTAAAACAAAAAAATATATTAAGAAATGTGGAATTTTTCTTTCTTTGGATAATTTAATTCAACATATATATCTGAAAATAAAAACCAATATCATTTCGTAATCTAATTGAGTCTTAAAATAAATAACATTAATTAGCAAATGGAATATCCATGAGTATTCAGCCAGTCGAGCTGCACCTCAAAGCTCCGTCATAGCGCGTATATCAACGCCCATTTCCTCTACCTGTGCATAGTGGGCATCGTTATCCAGGGTATCCGGGCAAAGCGGCGAATTCGATCGGCTCCCAGAGTCCCGCCGATTCCTTCCAGGTAGTGAGTTTTTCAGCTTTGCAAACTTCTTTTGAAAACTGACTGCCTTCTCGATGGTGCTGCCCTGAGGTCGCTTCCAGCGATATAGTAAACTGCCCACGACAATGATTATGATAATGGCTAGCATGAAGAACCACATGAAACGGCCGGGATTTGAGGAACTCGGTGTTCCTCCCTCAATATCTTCCGGCTTCACGGGCCAGGTCATGTCATTGCGATGCGGCGGAATAACGGAAGCTACAAGAAAGTATAAGTAAAAAGTTAATTAAGCTATAAAGTAAAGTATGTTCTGAGATCGTTGAGATCTATCTTACTAACTCCCTCACGATAGACAATTGCTTTACAGTCTCGAACAAAAGGCAAAGAAAAAACCTTTTGGAAACCCTTATCAATAGTTTCTTTCTATTTACCTGCATGATCACGAGGTATAGCAGTGCTAGGAGTAGGAGTAGTAGTTGTAGTTGTCTTTCTTGTTGTTGTTGCACTGGCTTTAGTGGTAGTTGTTGTTGGTTCTGTAGCTATGGGAATTCTACGAGTTGTTGTGCTTCTTGTTGTTGTTGGCAGTAGTGCCGTTGTAGTTGTTGTTATTACTTTGCGAGTAGTTGTTGTAGTTGAGGGTTTTTTGGTTGTTGTTGTGGTTGTTGTTGTTGACGGTGTTGTTTTCTTAGTTGTTGTTGTTGTTGGCGGCGGTGTTGTCTTTTCAGTTGTTGTTGTTTTCCTTGTTGTGGGAACAGCAACTGTTGTTGTTGTGGGAACAGCAACTGTTGTTGTTGTTGTGGTTGTTGTTGTCGTGTTATTTTCTGGAGTGTCGTCGTCACGATCAAGACAAATACTTATATAATCCGAACAACAGTTGCCAAGATCAACACATTGCTCATCACAACCACAGGCCTTGATCAAATGCTCCTGCATGAATATATCATCCGTTGGAGCTGTCTTATTGCAACGATACTTGCAGCTCATCTCATCCCAGACAACGGGCTCCGCAGTCTCCCTCACTGGCTCCTCTGTGGTGGTGGTGACACCGAAACCGCCACACTCCTTGCCCGTTATCAAACGCACATCATCGATGGCTATGTCTCCGAAATGAGCATTCGCTCCGGTGGCAGTGAACACCACCTGGAAATCACTTGACATCTCATCTATGGATATTGTGTGCTCCAGCCACTGGTTGCCCTGATTTCCAGTTATATTAAACTTAAGGTAGCTAAAAAGAGACAGAGAAAAGCAGAAGTGAGTGAGATCTAGTGCAGAAAATGTTAAAAGAAGTTTTTGTTTAAACTGAAACTTACAGTTCCTGATTAACCCACATTTGGTCGAGTCGCAGCTGATTCGGCTTCACAGATACCGCCAAGGTGCCCACATCTGCGCCGTACATAAAGTAATGAAACCGAAAGCAACAGGCTGTCTTTAAGCTGAGCTCCCTGTCGTAGATGGGAGAGATAAGATGATGATCGCCATAGGCCATAACGTTGGATTCCATGAGCATGTAGTGACCACCATAGTCGTTTTGTAGTGTATGATCGTGTCGTGGTCCTGTGCGATATGAATGAAAATGTGCCACGGTGGAGACTCTACGCCAGGGCTGCAACAAGGTCATCTGAGTTGTCCAGCCACAGAGATCGGCGCTCTCAAAGTCACAGGCGTGGCCCAGTGAATGATTCGCCGGTCGACATTCGCCCAACAAACGATCCCAGTTGTTGCCATTACAGTTGGTAAAAGCACTACCAGCAACGACAAAATTCTCTTTGCAGATTAGAAAAGCCTGAAGATCGCGTTGAATTGTGATTTCGCCATTATCCGGATTGGATGGTCGTACACAGCCTGGCTCTGTGGGAGATACGAGAAAATTAGTCACTATAAGGCTTTGCTACTTCATTTAAGGCAGTTAAAACAATTAAAACTCCCATTTGTGAATCATCTATATATTTTTCTTAGAGTAGCGCTAAACTTACTGGCACAAAATGGTCTCTCGCCACTGATTCGTCCATCTCTGCCACACGTGAAGGTCAATCGACCCAAGAGTACATATCTGTGATTGCATCGAAAGCGTATAAAGTTGCGTCTTTGTAGTATTGATCCATTAGCCAGTTCATCTGGTCGATTGCAACGTGCCTCCACTGTCAATGGTTGCAGCAGCAACAGCATCGAGAGCAACAGCTGCAAAATCATCACCGAATAATCCCCAAATATGTGCGGCATTCTAAGCAAACGAAGTAAGACTGAATAAAACTGGAAAATAACCCTCAATGCTTTGTTCTCTTTGGTTCGGAGAGCGCAGCGATAACTCTCTCCAAAGCAGGCGATAAGCGAAACTCTCTCTCGATTTCCTTCCCTTCACATATTCATATATAGTCATTCATCTTTTCATGTATCATTCAGTTTCTTAAAACTGAGTATGCCAGTTTATTTCTCATCTCTTGCATAGTTTTAAGTCGTGCTGATTATGAGCAGTAGCTATGCTGATAAGGATATGAAGATTGCTACTAAGAAAGAGAGAGAGAGAGAGAGCCAAAAGGCGGTAGGAATGCAAGTCTCGAGGAAACGACTAAGAAATACCCGTAAACAAGCAGCTCAGAATTTATTTAATTATTAAATTCTTACCCAAACCTCACGCAACGCACAACTCTTTAATTTTGCCTTTAATTTGGGTCATTTTTAAGAAACATGACATGTATAAGTTACTAAAGTTTAAAGATAAATTAATTGTATCTCTGTTTTATAAAACTGACATGGTTCTGTAATTTTGTATTATAGCTGAAGTAAAGAGATTAACAGGCAAATGGAAATTTACTGTGGGATTTCAGCACAAGTTTACGTAAATGTTTTTAATCTTGAAATACTTCTGTGTGGGTAGCACATGTTAAATAACGTATATTACTTATATTTTTACACAGATATCACATTTAAGTAATAGCTAAGTTAAATTTATTTAATTGGGAATATAAGATATTAATCTTTGGAGACAATAAAGTGACTTTTTGGGCTTATGAGGACTAGAACTATCGATTGGTATCAATATATTAAAGAATTAAATTGCACAGCTTTGGGAGTTATTACGTCATTCGGCTAAACGAAGTCTTACTTTAAAATTTGATTAATTAAGTAAATTTTGAGTATTTTAACTTTATTTTTAGCAACTCTCTCTTATCGAGGCTGTTGCTTTGCTCAAAAATAAAGTTAAAAACTCATTTGATAACCAATAAAACTAACTGAACGCCTAAGTCCAAGCCTTTTCAATAAACACTCTTCTCGCTGCTAGTCGACCCTCCTTGTTTATGTTGTGTGGTGTGCGGTGTACTCGTGAGCATTAGAATTGATATCAGATGCAATTATGCGCATCTCCTGCAAGTGCAACTAAATAGCAGCAGCTTCTTCCTGTCAACTGTCGACTGTCGTCCTTAAATTATTGCTATCTCCTGTTAAAATAATTGCATTGCCCGGCATGACCCTGCTCCCTGTTCCCAGTTCTCCACTCCCCGATGCACAGCCTTCTCCCTGCTTGATTATCCACTATTACTATCGTTCGCCGTGATTTATGTTTGCTTCCGTTCGAGTCGCAATCATGACTTCCCCTCTGCCCCACGACTTTGCTTTCGTCTCGTGTTGAGATAATCAGTCAATATTGACAACTACTTATTGGCACTTCCGAGCCGCCATTCCCAGGCAATGAGGACACGTGACCAGCTCCTGATTCCACTCTCCCACACTCCCACACTTGCCAGATCTTTCCTCCCGTTTTCCTTTTTCCTTTCCGCCGTTTCCCTTCCGCTGTTCAGCGGCACGTGCAGCTTGAAATTTTACTTTCATTTCGCAACGCTTGCAATTCAAATTTCATTCATAATTACAATCGCGATACGAGGGTTGCTCGAACCAATTGCGCTGTTTCGCTGCTCTTATCGCCCATTTTGATTTCCGGCGTCTCAATTTATGCAACTGTTCGCTGTGGCAGCGAGTGACTGGCCCTTTCTCCTTCCCACGCCCTCTCAACACTGTTTAAACATTTGCTCATTATGAATATAACATTTATTAGCGCATCTGGTTTTAAACTTCAATATTTGCGTTCAAATTACGCCGCTGGGAATAGATCTTTCAGTTGCCCAAGCGTCCGGGCCTCTGATAAGGCCAGTAAAATGGGAGAAAGCGTATGCGAGTTATACCCAGTTCACCTCTCTCACTCTTCACTTCATTCCCTCTACCTAAAAAGCCCTGTGGTTGCACTCGTCCAATGTGGTTGCCAGACAACCGACCGACGCTGTAAGTCCAATCAGTGGCTGGGATTAGCTTAGCCCACAATAAGCAGCTGCTTTTCTCTGTGTGTGTGTGTGTGGGCGTGTGTGTGTGGGCGTGTGTGTGACTTCTCCTGCCATGGTTGTACACTTAATGCTGCTGTTTCTATGGAAGCATTCATATACAACAAAGTTCAGCAGAAAACAGTTGCGACTAAACACAGTTCATGCCGCACCTTTTCACTTAAATATTCGTTTTAAATATATTTATTTGTAAGCAGAATATATTTTATAGCTCTGCATTAAAATGTTAATTAAATTAAACTAAAATGCAGACTAAAATTAAAAAATTAAAGCATTCGATTGATATGCAAATTGTAGAGTAATTCAGAACTAGAAAACTAAATGTAATTCTTTCAAAATAAATATAATAATAATCAATTTGAAAAAGTCCAGTTCATAAATTTAGCAAACTACTAAAATAAATTAAATATTTTTTTCGTTGGAATTCAGACTGTTTCGGAGTGTTATTCATTGCCTTCTCAATTCGAGTTTTATGAGAACTCGTATGTTATTTGGCTGCCTCCAAGAGCTGGGCAAAGTTTTGCCACACGTAGAGTCTGATGCGATTAATGAATACATATACACACACACACACACACACACACCTTTCTGTTGGCTGTTGGACAGACAAGAGGAAACTTCAAAGATTACGCAGATAATTAATAAAATTAAACACAAAAGCACTCAACGCTGCCACAACACCGCGCCGTGACCACAATTCACCGTGGGAGTCACAGTCGCAGTCACAGTCACAGTCACAATCGCAGTCACAGCCACCGTCACAGCTGGCTGTCACTGTTTTTGGAGTGTGGACAATAGAGCGAGCCACATTAGTTGACCACATGGGCGAGTCAAGGCTACCTTTTGGGCCAAGTCGCTTTACTCGCATTAATTACAAACCAATGACCGCAAAATTCGCACAAAGGACGAAACCGACTATCTGTCTGTCTCGCTGTGTGCTTGTGTGTGTGCCTGACTAGTTGGGTCTATAGGTAAATTACTCGCTCGTATCTTTAATTTGTGTTAATTTATGAAACTCATTATGTGGCGAGAAGAGCCAAGTTGTGCTGCCTTCTTGGCCAAGTTGGAAGTGCGTGCCTGCCGCAACCGCAATAGAAATGCCATTTCTCTGTCGAATGCCAACTTCCGTGTATCCCCTGCTTCCACTGTATCCCTGCCTGTCTCGCCTTGGTGCCCGGCTGATCTCTTCACAATACAACAAAAGTTCGTATTGCTCTCAGTCCGAAAGTTTTCGCGTAATTTCATTTAAAGTCCTCGAAAGTTGTTTGTTCGGAGTCAACAACTTGCAATTGTTGGCCTGGCTCGCGCTCAGCTTGTGGTTGCCACAGCTTCAGCGTGTGCCACTTCCCTTCCCCTCCCTTTCCCCACTCCGCCCATACATGCTCTGCCTCATTATTCTGCTGATTTTTAGAATGAGGCACGCTTTTGCCGCAATTCCACGAATTTGCACCTACACATAAATGTGGCATAAATCCAATTAGGCGGCACCGGCAGCGCTTTAATTGACGTCCTCCGCCCTTGCGCACACATGGGCGTGACCACCGCATACACATACACACACGTGGGCGTCTACTGAATGGCAGTAAATGAATTGCATATGCCGCTTTTGTTAGACTCGCTGACATATGAATGAATGCGATGTTTGGGACGCCAAATCGTCAGGTCATGAGGTCGAGAGGTCAGCAGTTTACCAGCATCGAGCTGAATAGTTTTCACTGTACTACAATAAAAACAAGTTGCCAGTGGCCTGGATTTGTGACATGTGGCAAAAGCCCACACATGATCACACCCAACTCTACCTGTGCCTGTGCCTCTGCTCATACATATAAACAGCATCACCTGTTTGCCACCCTCTGAACTTGCCTTCCATGCTGTTGGCCATCTCTTTTTCCTTCTCTTTTCCTAAAATTACGAGGTCCTTTTTTGAGCACCAATGATTCATTTGTGGCATCAAAACAGATGGACACTTGAAATTCAAACGAATTCAATTAAAATTCATTTTGATCTGTTTTTCAATTTCTGTGGAATCGGTCAAACATATTTTAAATATATTTTTAGCCCGCACAAACCAATCTCTGCATATACTTAATTTTAAAATGTATTTTTCTAAGAGTTTATTTTTTTACAAATATAAAAAGCACATATGCGTATACTTAATTTCGAGTTTTTAGACCCCTTTTTTCTGTACGAACCACTTAAACTTTTTTATAGCCCTGTTAATTGTCTGTGTGTTGCGTGGAACTGTTGATACCCTGTATTTGTACTTTAAAGCGCATAGCAATCTGAGTAGGCTTGATTGTGCAGCGCATGACATTTTTAAAACAAATTTGTCTGAACACCCGATCCCAATTCCAATTCCGATTCCTAATGAAATGACAACGAGACAAAATCACTCTGTCGCACCGCGTTGAAAGCTCTAACTCATTTAAGGAGCGGACAAATACAAATGAACACATTTTAATCACTTTGCTCAATTAAATGAACAAAATAATTTATAGAATCTGAATTTGTTAGCGTTGCTACAAAATAATTAACAAGTTATTAGCTAGCTTAAGCAGACTCCCAGTCTCTGCGCTGATTGCGCTCAGAGATCTCTGCCGCTGTTTGTGTGATTGTTCGCGGGCACCTACAGAGCACACGAATGGTTTGTGTGTTTGTTCGCTGTCATCTGTGGCGCTAACAAGGAGCACTCTCTGTTTACTGTTTACGTATGCTCCCGCACTCTACTCTCTGTAATTGAATTTAAATTACAGTCTGTCGCTTGCTGCTGATTCTGATCGCCTGGTGTTTCATACAAAGAAATCGTCGATTTTGGCCATTCGCGGTTTTTTTTGCTTGACCGCTGCGATCTGCAGTGCCTAAAATCGTTAGTAATTCTTGCTGAAATACCAGGCAAACAGAAAGATCAGCAGGTCGCAATGCAAAATAATTTGGCATTAACATTGAATTAACATTGATTTAACATTAACATTGCTTTAACATTAACATTGAGTTAACATTAACATTGAGTTAACATTAACATTGAGTTAACATTAACATTGAGTTAACATTAACATTGAGTTAACTTTAACATTGAGTTAACATTAACATTGAGTTAACATTAACATTGAGTTAACATTACCATTGAGTTAACTTTAACATTGAGTTAACATTAACATTGAGTTAACATTAACATTGAGTTAACTTTAACATTGAGTTAACATTAACATTGAGTTAACATTAACATTGAGTTAACTTTAACATTGAGTTAACATTAACTTGGAGTTAACATTAACATTGGATTAACAGAAAGCTACATTAATGTTAATGTTAATCCAATGTTAATGTTAATTCAATGTTAATGTTAATTCAATGTTAATGTTAATCCTATGTTAATTCAATGTTAATGTTAAATCAACGTTAATTCAATGTTAATGCTAAATTATTTTTGCATTGCGACCTGCTGATCTTTCTGTTTGCCTGGTATTTCAGCAAGAATTACTAACGATTTTAGGCACTGCTGATCGCATCGGTCAAGCAAAAAAAATTCCCGCGAAAGGCCAAAATCTAAGATTTCTTTGTGTTAAACACCAGGCGATCAGAATCAGCAGCAAGCGACAGACTGTAATTTAAATTCAATTACAGAGAGTAGAGTGCGGGAGAGGAGAGTGCTCCTTGTTAGCGCCACAGATGACAGCGAACAAACACACAAACCGTTCGTGCGCTCTGTAGGCGTCCGCGAACAATCACACAAACAGCGGCAGAGATCTCTGAGCGCAATCAGCGCAGAGAGTGGGAGTCTGCTTAAGCTAATAACTGTAATAAATGAAATATAATTGATCCATTTAAATATTTTGAAAGCTTAACTTTGCTGTTTAAGTTTTATGAGTACGTAGATAGTTAAGCAAAATATTCCAGCAGTCATGTAAAGGGTTTTGAAGCTTACTTTATGTTTATAAGCTACTGCATTTATGTAACTAAAAGATACTTACGAGACACGTTGAACAGTATTGCTCTAAACAAATACAATTCAAATTAATCCAAGGCATCAGGGTTTTAGAGCAGCTTTCATAAATATTGTGTCTTATAGAGTGCACTAAACGACAATAGTTAATAGACACTGATTATTTGTGTGTAATCCTGCATGTGTCTGTGTATATTTTCAGTAGTCTCAATGGAATTATTCTGCTAGTTTCGAGTACAGAGAAACCTTAATTGAGGCATCATTTACTAATGGGATACCAAAGTTGCTAGTTGAAATATATTTTGATAACACAATGCCAGAGAAATTGCATTTCTGTGTATCTTGTGCCACAAATGGGTCAGCATTCGTAATTAATTTTCTCGGAAAATGTGTGGCACACATCTTAAAGGCCTGCTTAATGCATAATTTCAATAATCGATTTCAGAGAGACAGACCACTAGAACAATGGCCAGGTGGACAAAACGATTGCATTCTGTTATTGCCCTGTCAACTCTGGTTGGAGCTGCTTAAACTGCAACTGTGGCAACTGCACCAGTGTCAACTGCAACGAAGGCAACTGCAAGTTCGAGTGCAACTGCAGCGTTGTCAGCGATGTCTGTGCACGGCATTAAATTAAAATGTCAAGTGTCGTGTTACTTCCGGCGCCAGAGTTGCCAACGTTGCCAGCAGCGCTACTGCTTGCCACTTTGAGTCAAATTGCATGCTATAAATTTGGTGTCAATCAAATTGTTGTTTTTGCTGTTGTTGTTTCTGTTTTGTTGTTGGCTTTATTAATGTCCCAAACTCAGCCTGCTGGCTGGCAAATCCACTATGCTTGGCATTTCATTTAAATTCTTTTCTATTGTTTCTGATTTGTTAAAATTATAGACCCAAACAAACGCTTAGACCTGCCAAGACCCTGTAGTTTCAAAAATGTTTATCTAAAGCTACTCCAACTTAAATTCCAACAGCATATTATTGGACTTGCTATAGGCACATCGGTAGCTACAGGGTCTGTAGCTGTTTCAGAGCATTTGTGTATTTCTGTGTAAATATTTGAGCTAATTTAACGAAACAAATGTTGGCACAAAAAATGCTTGTATAATTGAAAATCCCAAAGCCATACAAAATAGTTTTTAAACTATGTTTTCTATAAGCTACTAAGCTACAAATGTTATTATTGCTATAGCAGTTGAGTATTCAAATGAAAAGAACTTTTGTGAATGTGTTTTTTTGGAAATATATTTTTAATGGATTTTGTTTCGTTTCGTTTTGGAAATGAAAATATCTGTTTTTCCTTATTTACAAATAATAAGTAGATGAATGTTTGTTATATGTATGCGTGTATATATATATAATGTATATAGTGTATAATTTATATTATAAAGATTCATTTCGCAGTTTTCTTCCTTTTTCAGTTGTGATGCAGTTGATTTTTTTAAATATTTTTCTTTATTTGTAGTTTTGTTGTGGCATTTGCTTTTAAACATGTTTTTGCTTAATTAATTAGCTTACTAGTTAAATTCATTTCGAAATTGTTTAAAATTAACTACAATATATATATATATATTTATTTATTATTTAGTTTTATATTATGTATATGTATGTATATTTAAATTTTCGCACTCTGCCTTATTTACTTTGTATGCCAAGTAAATATATACAAATTACACATGTATTTACAATTAAATCTTAGCTACAAAAAATCGCTTTCACTTCACATTTTCTGTGCCGTTGTCAAAAAGTTGCAAAAAAACAAACACACATATAAAGAGAATAAAGAGTTGAACAATAATATGCGATAAACAGATATTAAAACTTTAAATGTTATTTATAAAAATACATGTATATATATAAAAAATAACTTATCTTCTGTTAATTGCTTCAACTTTACAAAATATATAAACAAAATTTTGAATTTCAACAGAAAGCTCACAGAATAAAAATTAAAGTGTTTTCGGTTTTTATAATTTTCAAAATTAATTTTCAAAAAAAGTTTTAAAGTTGTCAAAGCTGCACAGTTTGAGTTTTTTTTTTTTACTATATATTTTTGTTTTTTGAATTATTTTTAATAATTTTTGTAAAGTTTTATTTCGTTTTTCCTTTATATAACTTACTTAAAGCAATTTTTATATTTTTTTTGTTTTTTTTAAGATTTATTTAAAAATTTAAAATTAATTAAATGTAAATTGTTTAAGTTAATCCTTTTATTTTTGTGGCAGGTCGTACTGTTTTTTACTTTTCTTTTATTTTTGTTGTTCTGTTATAAATATACTTTATTTAATTAACTAAAAGTTGCTTTGCCCCAAAAATAAGCAGCTAAATTGGCAACATTCAAGTTGCAAGTGCCTTGAATTCGTTTTTCGTAGCCTACTTCTGAGCGCGGAGCGAACTCTCTTATATGTGTAATTCTTAGGGATAAGGTGAACGGTTGTTGCTGCCAAACGGAAAACACGTGTGAGATATATCTATATATATATTTAAATACATATATATATATACTTTCATTTGCTTTTTGAAATTATGCTCATTTCAACATTTGATGCCTTAAATTTAAGTTTCGTTTCTTGTTTCCTTTTGTTTTTGCGAATGCATGCGACTGGGACATCATAGCATAAGTTTTACTGTACCCTATACTAAGAGAGAGTGTGAGTAGCTCGTATTTAACATTTAGTGCATATGTGTGTGTGTGAGTTTTGTGTGTTTGGGTGTGGGGGGGTCAACAAAGTGACGGCCTTAACTAGAGCTGCTTTTTACTGATAATGTAGTTGTAAGAACATGAACTTGATGCTTAATTATCGTATCGTATATCAATTCGTTGCCAATAAAACTCAACACACGTACCCTCGAAACTAAACTAGCGTTATCGCTATCGTTATCATACTTATAACAACAAAATAAAAGGTTTAAAAAATATTATTTATATATATAAGTGTGTGTATATATATAAATTCAAAAATGGCCACTTCTCAAATTGAGTAAAAAATTAAGTAAGAATTGAGATTTTGCTTGTGGTTAATGTTCATTATGATTATGATAATGATAATAATGATGAGAATGTGTGTGAGATAAAGATGGAGTGCTGGTTCTTTCTCTTCTTCTTCTTCTTCTTAAACTTCCTTTCGAAGTTGTTTTTGTTGTTACTGTGATGTTACTATATTATTGTTTGTAGCTGCTTCTTAGTGCTTAGACAATAATTTCGCGTATGACACGACGATTTCGGGCATTCGGCGTTGTAGAATATTCACCCTCGAAACTGTCATCGTAGCTGAGGGACATGTGCTGTTGAGGGGGCAGCACCTCGTCCTGTTCCATGTGCTCCATGTTGTATGGGTTTGGCAGGCCGCTTACGTCGTGATATGGTGAATCTGCAACGAAATTGTTTAAATTAGTTTCCACAAAATAACAAACTGACAACTTGAGACTCATGCGCAAACAATTTAAAACAAACCAAAAAAAACCAAGGCGAAAAAAAGGCCAACAGAAAAAAAGTCAGAAATGCTAATCAGAAACCGTTTTCACTTTGGTCGAAACAAACACACAATGAACTGAAGTTGGGAGCGTGTCATAGCTGTGTAACTGTGTGTGTGTGTGTGTGTCTGTGTGTGAAAGAGAGAGTTGAGCTTGTGTCTGTGTGTGTGCGGGTTTAAGCAAAAACTTCAACAGGCAAAATGTAAGTATAAATAAAAGCGATACGATATAGATAGATAGATTTCAAACTGAAAATTGTGAACATCATCATCATGAACAAGATTATTTAGCAAGGATTTTGCGGCCTGTGTCCTTGGCATTAACTTACTTCAGCCTGCGCGCTCCGTTAGAGCGTAACATCCTGAATGATGTCCGCTGTGATTTATACATATTTTTTATGCAATATTTGGATTTTTTGTGTTATTTTTTTTTGACAGTGAACAAAGGCAAAGACATGTGTGTGAAGTAGAATAAATAGAAGAAGCCAAAATGGTTAGCAAAAAGATTGGTTTGAGTTGGCATAGCTTAAACTTAGTAACTACAACTAAAATAGCCAGCTTTAATTTGGTTTTTAATTTATCAACTACAACTAATTGGCTTTAAATGACACGCGACCCGATTAAATGAAACATTCATACAACAATCACACAGCGTTCAGGTCGTATACTTAATAATTAGCATAGTTATTCAGCAAGCTAATTTCCAGATAGTATAGTAATCAATTACTCTCTGTAATCTTTTTTCAGTTCAAATAAAATACCAATTTCATTATCCATAACCTATCACAACTACTAAACTCAATCCAAAGACTGCACTACTTAAATCTGATGCTTATTAAAGTGTGATGCTCTCTTCAAAAGAGAATGCAATGAATTTCTGCATGAGTGCGAATAATTGAGTACAAATCTGAGGGAGTCGAGCATAACTGCTAATCCCCTAGATGGACCTTAAAAGGGTATTTGTGGTGGGGAGGCAGTTGGGTAGGCAGAGGTGAAGGCTTTGCATAAGCAGCTTTCACTTTGTCATTTTAAATTGCAGCTTAAAATTGCCAGTAATTTTTTTTTCGTTTTTTATATTTTATTTTTCTTTTATTTCTGTCGTTGCTGAATGCTGCATGTTGATGTTGCACGTTGGATAAACTAGGCCGGCGACAATTCTTTTAATTTGCCAGTTGGCTGAGTTCTTGACGTCGGCTTTGCGTTATTTTTTTTGTTCAGATCTGATCTGGTTCGTTTTGGTTTGGTTTGGTTTGATGGCTGCTAACGAGCGGCGGTTGTTAAAAAAAATTAATTACAACTCACAGCAACTAAAGTTGCAACTGAAAATAAATGTGAACATCAGCCAGCGACTCGTAATTAAACTCGTTATTGTTGGCCCTGAAGGCCACAATAGCATACGAATCAGTTTCAATCTTGCAGACAAAAATCTGTTCGCCTCACGTTTGTTCGTAAACAGCGGATTAATTTTAAATCACAGGATATCTTTGTCAACAAATTGTTGCATATATTTTGGGGCGCAATCCTTCGCTCCTCTCTGCCTCCACTCGCATGCCATTTCAATTCCAAACGCTATGCAAATCTCGCAAAGGGAAAAAACAGAAATAAAAGGATTTGAGTCAAAAGCAAAGGACTCTAAAGCAAAACGCTTTGCATTGTCTGCCAAATCGTTGGAAAATTTATTGGAATTTGAATTTCAAAATCGAAATCGCCGCATCGAAATGTGTGTATTTTTTTCTCACTCTCTCCCTTTGCCTTCCATCACCTTTTGCTCCTTAGCTTTTTGTCTCATCTCTATGCTTTGCCTTTGGCCACATACCAATGTGTTCTGTTCTCCTTACAGCTCTTTCGCCCCCCTGTTCTCTTGCCTCTCACATGCTGCATACAAATATAAAACGGTAAATCCTTTTTAACAACTGCTCTTTAACATGCTCTAGCCCCTCCTACTTCCTCCTTACCCCTTCCACCACTTGACTCTGCTGTGGCGTGCGAAAATTTCTAAGCGCGTTTGTCGTCCATTCTCCAGCTTTTGGCATCTGCATAAACTTGACCCAAAAAAAGGGAGGAAAAAAATGGTTTGGAAATGAAGGCAAAAAGCCAGCTATAGGAATAAGCGAATCCTCTTTTCAATGTTTGTTGTTTTGTCTGCTTTTCTGCCTTTCCAGGCTTCTCTATCCCCCACTTTTTTCTCTGCTCGTTTTTTGACTATTTTCTTTGGATTTTCAACTCTTTAGGTTCGACCGCTTTCCGCTCGCTTTTCTCTATTCTCCAGTTTTTTATGGCCAATACGTGAGATGTGCGTATTATGCGCATAACTTTATACTTTGCCACGCCTATACAGAGCACACTTCTGCCGCCCTTTTGCATATATTGACTAAGGTGGTGATCTTTTGCGGTGATGAGAGGGCACCGGGGAGAGTGGGGCGTCCACTACATTTGCTGTTTTTCAATTTGCCAGTTTGCATTCTTGCTCTCAGCTGTGCGAACTCGATTCAACTTGGAACAACTTAATCGTTTTTGCGTTAAGCATACGCACTGTTGAACCGTTTGTCTATATTCTATACCCTATAAGCAGCTGTTTGGGTGCGTTTCTATTTCAGTTAGAGAAATCAAATATTAAATGGAGGTAGGAGAGTATTCTTAGCTGAATTTTAAAGCTGTATTTATATTTCTATATTTTTAATCACCTGAAGAATTGATTTAATCTCTAAGATGCTTTGTTTCCACATAAAAACCAATTGCTTTCCTCTCCTTTACAGAGTATCTTATAGCTTATGCTGTTGTGTTTTAATTGCTATATTTTTTTGTTGTTTATCCTGTTGGCCTTTTCATGCAAATTTGTTGCCTTGAGCAGACCTTGGCTACAGTTCAGCATCTAAAGCTCGTAATAACCCATTTTTTATGTGCTAGTATATTTACCCAAAAATGTCGAAAGTAAACAAATTGCAGTTGAGTTTATCCACACACAGACACACTCATACTCAGCTACACCTACACAGTCGAGAGTCGCTTATCGGTGTTGCTTTTCTCTACGTTTTTTTCAGTTTTTTCTTTACTTGTTTCTACTTCTCAGACTCACAAATCCACTTAGTGTGTGTTTAGTGCCCTCTGCCTGCAGAGAAGCCGTAACAGCAGCCAAATTTCTTTCTCAGTCTTTTGGCGACTCATGATTTATGCGACTTGACGCAGATATTTCTGCCAAGTTAACGAGAGTGGGAAACGGCGTAGAGAAAAGTGGCCTTGCCTCTTGAGACTTTCTAGAGCAATGTGATTTTATGGCGCATTGAATAAGTTGTGAGTCATTGAGAGCAGCATTTATTGGCCTGCCTGTAAAGTCAATGCTGCACTATTTCTATGCTCTCAAGTGTTGCAACATGTGAAATTTCACTGTCTTCTATCAACCTTAGAGTCATTGTCTTATTTATTAAAGTAAGATCAGACAACGAAGTGCTTCTTATTGAAATCAACTTAAGAAATCACTTGAAAGGTTGAGCGCCCATGAAAAACTAAAGTCTTCAAATTTACTGCAAAATTCATCAAGTTTTTCTTCTGGCTTTTAAAGCAGTTTTTTCCACAGTTGTGTATAGCACAAATTATTCAAATTTTTCCTTTTTCAACAGGATTTTGCCGGCTGTTCAGCAAATTATAAAACATAATCTCAAGTCTCGTAGAGTTTTATAGTTTTTCCAGTCATTTTTCTATTGTTTTTGCTCTGCAGTTTACCAGCTTACTTTTGTAACTGTGTGTTTGGATTTTGAAATAAAATTCTTGAAATGTTATTTATGAAATTTTTGACTTGAATTCTGTTAGAGTTAAAGTTGTTTGCCAAGTTTTTAGCCAGAATTTCAACAGATAAAACACGAACCTCGTGCACACATATAATTTACTTTCATTCGACTTTTAACTTTAAGTAGATTAACGCAAAATATTCGAAGCACTTACTTAAACTGAGTGTGTGTGTGTGTGTGTATTAGAGTTTTTTTGCGCTTTTCTCACCACTTTTCTCATTTTTCTCGCTTTTCTTTCTTGCGCTCTGTTGGTTAAATGATGAATTAAGCTTCATGTGCGAAAATACGCCAGCCAACTGACAGAAGAGTCTGCATAATCAATCAGTCACAGAGTCACAAGCGACCCCCTCCACCCAACGGCCCTGTTTCGTGCCCCTTTCCCCTCTTGGCCACCCTTTCTGATAACTAGAGGGGCGGGGGGAGATGGGATACCAAATATATTTTTCGCTTACGCAGCTTTTGCCGCCTTTTTCAGCCGCAGACTGGCTTCCTTCCGGCTACCGCCCTTTCCCTGCCGTTTACTCTGCTCCCTCTCGTTACTCTCCCTCTCTCTTTTCCCCTTTCCCTTTACAGCTGTTGTTGCAGTGCCACAAAAGTCAACTCAGCTGCAGCAGCTTCAGTTGCGGCAAGTGAAAAAGCTTTTAAGCATGTTACCACACACCCACTGAAACACACACACACACACACAAACACACACACACACACACTTGCAGCTGTGCATAAGCTGACACATCAATGTAATGAAGATGTATTTGCATATTGTAGCACTGTCAATGTCCCTCCCATCTTCCACTTTCACCCCTCTACCTCCTTCCACTTCTCCCCCTTCTGTTCTTCCCTTTGGCTCACAGTTTCAGTTTTTAGATGCTTTTGCTTTTGATGGCACTTGTGGGATATGTTTTTGCTGCTGTTGTTGTTGCTGTTGTTGTTCTTGTGGGTTGCATTTTATTGACATGCATATAACAGTGTATGTGTGTTCGCGTGTGGTGTGCATGTGTGTCGCTGTGTGTATGAGTTTGCCATGGACAGCTGGGACGCTTTTATGGCTGTTTGGCATTTGCCAGTTGCTGTTGTTATACCCTACACATACAGGGTATTTATGCTGGTCAAATCTTAAGCAGTTTAAATAAAGCTTTCTGATAAAACTTGAAGTAATTTTAAAAATGAATTTAATTCTTTTGACTAATTGCATTATTTATTTAAAATACTAATTAGTACAGGGCATTTAGCGCCCATCACACTCTCTTATTAATTTATATGCTTTGTTGTTGCCGCAGACTTTGCTATTATTTTAAGCATTCCCTAGTTTTGACGCGATGAACGCAAAAATTTTGCGTTGAACCGCAGCATGAAAACGTGTGGGCGTGTGCCACTGTTGTTGTGGGCGTGGGGGCGTGGCCGTGACCAGTTCTGGATTGTGTGTTGTATGTGCTGTGCTTTGTTGTGTATATGTTGTGTTTAGTTATGCAGCTGCCAAAGCCGCAAACTTGTCGTATTTGTATTTCGCTTTTGCATTTTATACACACGCACGAACACACACCCATACACACCACACATGGACACAACACGCATCACAAATAACCAAATTTCAAGCGTGGACGGCGTGACAACAACAACTACATGAAGTGTAGAAACCACATCCTGTTTTGAGTCCTGTTTTGGTCCTGCCGCAGCGTCGCCGGGCAATAAAAGTCCGCAACGCAACGCAGAGACAGAGAGAGAGAGAGCGCAAGAATGTGAGAGGTCCCGAAAGAGACAGATAGAGGGAAGCAAAAAGAAGAAAAGCAGGCGGAAAAAATGTTTTTCTTTTATTTTTTCGGGCGCGCTCGCTCATAAACCGTAAAGATAACACAAATACGGCACACACGCGGCTTACACACACACACACGCACAGTATGTGTGTGTTTGTAATAACATACATATAAGCCGCATAGTTGTAACCAACAAGAACAACAACAAACAGCTGGCAAAGAAGCAGAAGAAGAGCAGCAACATAATCACGCATACGCCCTGTGGCCGTCTGATTGCAGTCAGCGCTCACTGTTCGTTGTATTTATACCCAGCACAAGCTGCAACACAGCGGGCATATAAGTTAAGCTTCTAAAGTCATTCTTCTATTACATGTTTTAGGCCACTTTGTCAAATTTACATAAAATTTCTTAAACTCGTGGGCTTACAGGGTATCTCACTGCTATCATGCTTTGCTTATGTTTTTGGTTTTATGAGTATTTTGGTTTTTCGCTTCGTTTTTTATTATTTAATATTTTAAAGCACTTGCGGTGTTATTGGCATTACAACAAAAGGAAAAACAACGCTCAAGAACACACACACAAACAGACGCACACGCCCTCACACACACGCACGCATAACACAACAACATTTACAACAAGGATGCCAAAGGGGCATCCAATTTGTAGCTTTTGTTGTTGTTGCTTCTGCCTCGCTGAACTTTAAGCAAAACTTGGCCAAAGACTTTAAGCCAAGTGTAGTAAACCCAAACCAAAAACAAGAGGAAAAAAAAAGAATCTATTGCCAAGCACTTGTGACATGTTTGGGCTCTTTACTTTTATTCCTTCGAACTTTTTTTTTTGTGGCTGAGAAAGGGGCGTGTCCTTGCCGCACAGATATGGCACATAATTAGCATGAGCAGAGACATCGAAGTGGGTCGATGTCAGCGATATCCAAGTGCTTAACTTGTCATAACCAAAAGTCCGAGTGCCAAAAACACAACAACTTTGTTTGACAAGCTTAGCTCAGAGCAGACCCTTTCTCTCCCATTCACTCTTTCTTTTGCTGACATGCCCTATACTATACCCTTTCTAACTTTCGAACTTTGGAAAACAACTGTTTAGATAGCTAGAGACCCACGTTCTTAATGTGTCATAAGTAGAGTTTTGAGCGATGAAAGTTGTCAGATTTAAGAATCCACTTTATGCTTTTCTCTCTCTCTATTTTTGCATACATCACCGGACAGTTTGTACATTTTACAATTGGCATTTCAGTTTCTCTTAATTCTTAACTGAACGCATTTCTTTTGCTTTTAACTGTCTACCACATAAATTAACTTGATGAAGGTTAAATTAAGTGAAAAGTTATAATTATGATTCCATTAGAATTCATTTTTAGTTACTAGATTTTGTATAAAATTTAAATTAATATTTAAAGAAAGATTTGGGCACCTTTTTCGAATCAGTGCAACTGAAATGTAAGCTACTATAAATTTCAATTTTAATTAGACCATTTCAATCCCTATATAAAGTAGCTGAAAGTTCTTATTCTTGTCTTTATATGCTTTCCATTTAGTAGACAAGAATTCACTCTTCTCTCAGTCTCAACTTATTTCTGATTTCCCTACAAAGTTCACACACACTACATTAATTCACACACGCCTAATCTTTCTTACCACTAACTGTATTTGTGCTCTATTGGTACTCACCTAAATGCTGATCGACACGCTTCTTGGGCTTCTGTACAGATGCATAGGGATCACTGCAGTAATCCTGTCGGGACGGATTTTGACTATTGCGCAAATTATGATATTCATCGCCCACTTGGCTGGGCGTGGCCGTCAAATGTGGATATGGTGCGTAATCATCGACGGCTCCATAGCCGCCATGCGTTAAAGGATCATAGCCGTAGGTGGGTTGCTGTTCCACATATTGATTGTGTGGTGCCTGGACGAGAGTCTGTTGATTTCCCACCGCAGCTGCAGACATTTTCACCTGCCACAGTGAGTCCTGGGAGTTGACACTGCCGCCATTGTTCGAATTCGAATAATTGTTCTCCATGTATCCCATGTTGACCCCTGCAAACAAATGGTGAAAAAAAAGAGACAGAAAACAAACAATTGAGTAAAAGCGAAATGAGAATTGGTAAAATGGATAAATGGAATATTGTAAAAAAGCGAAAACTCGAACAAGTGTCGCATAAATCCGCCACAGAGTCGCATAATTCACATTTGGGAATATGCTGACAGATTTCTGGCGCCCCAAACAAAATGAAAACTTTCAATAAATAATATTTAAAACAATTTTCAATCAGAAATATTTGGTATAAAAGTAAAAGTTATGCCATAAATGGAACTTTTTATTGATTAGCCCATAAAAATAAAGTCGAGAGACAGCAAACGAAAATGAATTTATTAACTCGAGCGAATCAACAAGGCGTAATTAATAGTTGAAACATATTGCGTATACGCACTTAAAATCTACACCAAAAAAGCAAAGAAAAAAAGAAAAGGAAAACACCGTAAACAGTGGAAACCTATGTGCAGACTTTTCCCTAACTTCCTTAACTGAGTTGCCTTTTGTAGTTGGGCGAAAGTTTGTTGACAAATTTTTTACGAGCTTCGCGAGAAACAATCGAACGACAGTTTGGTGACAGTGGCAGGGGAAAGAGGGAGAAGCGAAGAGGGAATGCGGGAAAGTGGAAATAACTGTGCATTGTCCTCGCTGGTGCTTGTTACGCGCCAGAACAAAGGCGTTGACATGGAGTGCGCCTTGTTACGTCCTTTCATTTTGTTGTTTTATTCAACGCCTTGTTACTTGCTACTTGTCTTTTCTCCACTCCTTCATTCTCTCCTGCTCCTCTTCCGTCCCCTTTTCCGTCGCATTCCACTTGTGCGTGCGCCTTTGTCGGTCGCATTTATTATTATTTTTATATCGTGATAAATCACTCATAAATATTAAACGCACGCTTGCCAACAAAAAAAAAATACCAAGCAACAAAAATAGAAATAAACTTTTTTGAATTTTTAGTTGGCATCAAAAAAAAGGTGTTTTTGTTGTGCAAAGAATTTGAATCTACCGCAAATTCGCCAACTTAAGACAATGGTTAGTCAACAGAAGTTTGAATAAAGCAATTCGAAGCTAAAATTCACAACAAAATTGTACTTTTGATAGGAATCGCCAATTGAGAAACAAGCAAAAGTTGAGTAGCCAAATCGCCAGATTACTGAAACTCTCTTTTCGCCAATTGAAAAAATTCTATTTAGCCATTTCGTTAAATGTGTCACTTTATGTGGCTATAAATTCTATTTACTACCTGTTTTTATACACCACACAAAATAGAAATCACACTGTGAATTGGCGAATTTGAAACGAAATCGATTTGTGGCACAGCTGATGAATGTTATTTTGTTGTCGTGCTTTGTTTTTGGCTTCTTTCTTGGCTTTTTTCAAGAGTTTTACGACAACACAAAAAACAGCACAGAGAAAAAACTGTTGCAAGACACAAAATATGGCCACCCAATACGGAATTGTTTTTTTTTTTCCTTCAACAGTGTCAACTGTTTCAATTCCGAATATTCCCCTTTCATTTGCAATGGAACGGAATTGAGTTGCGTGCCTTTCACCGCTTTTATGTGACATGGTGGGCGTGATAATTTTTATGATTAGCCATAAAACTAAAAACAGTAATAATATTAACTTCATTTTCATTTCCATTTCCAATCCCGTTCCCTTTTCCTTTTCCATTCCCAATCTCATTTTCATTTACATTTTCCATCTCCTTGGACTCAACGTCGTTTGCATATTTTATGCGATATTTTGTTCTCTGAAATGAGGCATAAAAGTCTAAGAAGAACACGAGACCAGACGGAGACAGAGACGGCAGGAGTTAGAGCGAAAGAGAAGGCAAAAAAATTAAATAAACTTTTCAATTTGATAAGCATCAAATCAGTTGGCGCAACTTTTGATTGCGCAAGTTTTTCTCGAAATGGGCGGCAAAATATTTCTGACCGAAATAACAATAACAATAACAAAATACAAATACAACTAAAATACCATATTCAAAATACCAAAATTCAAGTCTAAATAGAAGTACAAGAATTTTATGCATTTCCATTGTCGTATTTTTTTTATTTTATGTTTTTTGTTCTCTTTTATTTATATTTTTTTGTTGGCACAATTCGCGAGTTTGCGACTCGCAATTAAAGTTTGTCAAAAACTTTTTACATTGATTTGTGCAAATAACTGTTTGTGGCATAGTTTCCAACACGACGAGTGCCACGCCCCCCTTTTAGCGTGGGTAACGTTTTATTAAATGCCGGCACATCATGAAGGCGGCAAGCAGCTTGAAAAAAGCTGTTCAAGCAGTTTTGCCATGCAAAATAAAACTCTTTTCATGTTAACAACTCTTGGCCAAGTGGCAAAGTTGCAGGTTTGCCACACTAAAGCCCCCTCCTACTTCCCTTGCCTTTTTGCCCCCCTCTTACATTACCCTTTGCTCTAATTCAGTAGAGGCAAAGTTTTCAACCGGAAGTGCTTATAATTATGCAACATTTTTGTGCAGCAGCCGCACAATAAAAACAGTTTCAAATGCCATTAACGGTTAACTAAACGGCAGCTGAAGAAGAACAGAGAGCGAGTGAGTGGGAGAGAGGGAGGGAGGCAGGGAAAGAGTTGCTGGAGATGCAAGTGAAGTTGCAGCATTGGTGTGCCACAGAGCTGAGCAGAGTTTAGCAATCCAAGTTGGCGGCACCTCAAGCGCACACGGTGTTAATGGGCCTTGCCACCTGCCAACTGCCCCACATCCTTTCGGTTCACCTGGGGGCAACCTTTGTTGCTTCTTGTTGCACTATTAATTAGCGTCGCGTCGCAGGCAACTCGGCATTTGGCCCCAAATGCGCTTAAATGCCAAAAGTGGCAGCAGCTAAAGTCTTGTGGCAACAACAACAAAAACTAGAGTTTAGAGTTGGTGCAACAACAGTAGCTACTTGTCGAGAGGCTGCCTGCCTACTTGATCCCCACTCATCCCGTACTCTTCCTTCCCTTTGCTTCGTACTGCATCCTTTGCGGAGTTCCTGTGCTTGCCATGTTGCAGCTTTTCCTGCTGGCGGCCTTTTAAGTTGGCCAAAAAACTAAGCTAGTACGGCCAGAGCCAAGTTGTCGACTATAGAATACCTGTTATTCCAAGCCTGTATCTATTTTTCATTTTGGAATGCAAATATTGTTGAAATTACTTGCATACTTTTAGGCTTTTGTATGGATCATAGACTTTAAGAACTCATAACTTTTGGTATACCCACTCGAATAGATTTATTTTAAGTAAAAACTATTCAAAACAATAAATAAACGCAATATACCTGCAACCTTTCCTCTACTGGGTATAAAAAGAAGAAAGCCAGGCAGCATAAAGTTTTCGCCATGCTGCATTTCTCACTCTATTTTTTCCGCTTACTCCTCTCCTTCTCTCACTCACGCCCTTTAATTTTGTGTTGAGAGTTTTACAACTTTCGCTTTGCCGAGTCGACAGAAGTCTTAAAGGTATAAAATACACATAAATATGCTTACAGATTTCCATAACGAGGTCAAGTTGAGCCAAAACTTTTCTATACAATCCGCAAGTTTTCGGCTTTCTTATAATAAAAGATAATCAAATGTACTTATAGTAAACTTGCCGTCGTTCCATTAAGCTTGACTTTACCCGCAATTCCTTAAAGGACATACAAAAAAAAAAAAAAACGCGTAACAATGCAGAGTGTAATCTTGTGGAAGTAATGTGCATCTAAATACTTGACAATAGGTGTATTAAGTCCCCTTTTTTGATAAACTGTTAAATGCGATAAACAGTTCAGTTTCAGTTACTTGTGTGCATGCGAAATTTAACATGCACTTTACACACTAAATATTTATTTTTTATTGTATGTAAATTTTGTGTTTAATTTGGGTTTATAAAATGTGTGAAAAGTTTGTCGAGCAGTGTTGTTGTTACTTGTTGTTTGGCATGTACAAGATTAATTCTTTTTCTCAAACATGCAATTTAAAACTGTTTGCTTTGATAGTGTTGGGTAATTAGGAATTTGAGAAATTGATTAAAATACGAATTAAAAGGAATGCTTCTATCAGACAAAGCAGTTAGCTTGCAGATAACTTTAGTTGGTACAAAGTAACAATTGTGTAAGGCTTAATTAAGTTTTTTCTATATGCAATTATACTTTTGAAACTTTGCAGCACTGCAACGCAATACTCATGGATTCTGTAATGTTTCCAACCAACTCATGTTACAAATTATTAGACTGCACATGTTGTGTGGAAGAGAACACATTCCGCAAACATTTTCTTGTTGCATTCTCTGCCCGAATACCAAATATGTAGTTCAATTTTACATTTTCCTTTTTCTCCATTTATTTTTTTTTGCATTTTTCACTTGATAAATTTGGGTTAAGGCTTTCATATTGAGTGCGGTCAGACGAAGGGTCTCTCCATTTGTCCCACACTCTCTCACGTTGCGCTGCAATCTGCGCCATGTCAGCAACTAACTGTGTTTAGATTTTAAAGCCAATTAGTTTGGTTAGCAAAACAAAATGTAAACAAAACACAAAAAAAACCCAAACGAAGCCGGCAAATGTAGCTCATAGATTTTGTCATTGAATTGTGCGGTCAACTGGCCGAGAACTGGCAATAATAACAACAACAAATTACAAGACAAACATGTTTTGGGTAGTGAGACAGAGAGAGGCTAAAAAGAGCAACGCGAATTGCGCCTAAAAGGCTGCAAAGCAAAAGCTACAACAACAATAGAATATTGTTCGAATCGGTTGCTGTGGTTGCGTTTTTGGGGTCAAAACTATTCTGCGGCTATTTGCCGTGCTGCATTTTGAACCAGACCAGACCAAACAGACAGAGCACCCCTCGCCGCACTGCCTCTCACACCGCGCTGCTCCCTCCTCTACAGGCGTCCAGACAACATTTGCTGCGTCGAGTTCATGGCTTTATTTATTTAGCGCATAAATTTTCAGCGCACGAGAGATTTTTCTATCTTCTTCTGCTTTCTACATTTTTTCTCTCTTTCTTTTTTTTTTGTTTGTTTGCTTCGCTGCAAGAAGGGCGGCGTATGAGGGAAATGGGGGCGTTGCCAAACCAGAACAACGACATTTGTTTGCATTTATTTGGTTGCTCTATTTTTTTTTTGGTTTTTTGCTTTTGGAGAACATGTCCTCTAGACATTGTCATTGTCCTCAGTTCTTGTCTAGTCGTAGGCGTAACATTTCCCCAATCCCGCTGCTGTTTACAGAACACACAGACAGTCAGACATGGTGAGTTTAACTCCAGCGACAAACCCAAAAAAAGAGCAGGAAATTAAATCAACTTTCACTTGGATAGTTTACAGTTTGCTTTAAAGCAGAGGCAAAAAACTACTGCGAAGAAAAATATTTGATTTAAGGCTTAAAACAGTCGCAACTTTGAGCCCAAAGTAAACTATTTTTAAAGCTAATGGTCTTTATTAAAAAGTATGTTACAAATTGAAGTACCCAGCGGTGAACGGAGGCATGAAAAAGGATTTATGTTTCCGTAATTCTAATACAAGTTTTTCCACTTAATTCGAAAGCTTTTGTGAAGCTGGCAAGGGACGATAAAAACCCTTAGAAGAGCAATCAAAGTGACCCTAAAAAATACAATAGACTTAACTGTCCTTTTTAAACATTTAATCGTTATCAACTAAAATCAAGCGTTACTAATCGATTAATCTGTGTACAAATTCCGAACATTATACAACACTTGAAATTGTACAATTAAAACAATTGCAACTACATGACTTTTTATTAGCAGCGTGAGCGAGTGAGCGCATGCAACAAGCCAAAGGCAAAGGACATTTAGCGAGTTTTGAGCTCCTTAAGCTGCAATTAGCGCATACAATGAACAGCAGCATGCTGTTCTACCTGGGACTGTGTGCTGGCACACTCTCTCTCTCTCTCTCTCTCTTTCACACTCTCTGTCTATCCTTTTCTAGTTGCCGCCTGTCTGCGTCTTTTATTATTCATGCCACTTGCACTTGCCAAATTAGCCGCTTTCGCATTTCTTTTAAAATGCAATTAAGTGCCAATGTTTGCCAGCAGGCAAAAAAACACACTCTCAGCTCTCCCCGCTCTGTCTATCTCCTCCTCGCTTTCACTTCTTTTCTTTCTCTCCCCTTTGCTTGATGCCACTTTCGGGCATATCGGCACTTGAAAATTTTAATTGGCATTCGCCGAGCACTTGAAACTCTGCAACTTTTGTTTGGCCCAATATAATGTTTGCAACTCCTTACCCGCTACTTACTTTGTAACTGACACGCCTCTTTGGGGTGCCCTGCTATTACTAATACTCCCGCTTGGACTCTTATACAATTGGCAACTATCTAAGGCAACTGCAGCAACAACTGCTCAATGTCCTTCGGCAAACAAGAAAATATTGCAATTAAACTTTTGTCCAAAAAAACCACACACACCCCACTTTAACACACACACGCACACATGTACACAAAATTGGAATTTTTAATTTGCACGTCATTACGATAAAGCGCTACCAAAAAAAGCGAAAGCAGCGACATATTGTGGATGATTGCCCTTAAAATACCCTAACCTTAAAAAATCTATACTTATAAAATAATAAATAAATTTAGTAATTTAGAAGTGAAACGAGGAAGTAAACTAAACATTTCTAAGATGCCATACTGCTTAACAAAAACCCCTGACTCTCTTGTAATGTTACAAACTGTTAATCAGATTGAAAACACCCGCTTCAAGACCAATAAAAATGCAGGAACATCGCCAATTTGAGCTTTTACAATGTTAAAGGTTAATACCTCTTATGGGAACAGTAGGGAGGCACTGAAAAACGTACCCCAAAAGCCGCATGATGGCAGCAGGGCACAGCCAAAGTGATAAAGTGAGAGACAGAGTGGCAGAGGAGGAGAGAAGAGAGTGATGAAAAAAAAACGAAGTAAACCAGAACAACAATTAATAATGAATTGTATTGCGTATTGTGTAAAACCGCAAAGGGCTTGTAAGGAAGAAGGGACATTCGACAGAGGGTCCACTGTACGCATTCATTTCGTGCGCAATTTTCATTTGTGAAACGGGAGCAGAAGAAGAAAAGGAAAGGGGAAAGGCAAAAGCAGAGATGAGGAGACAGCGACACTTGAAAGAACGACAAGGACGCAACTAGGATGAATGGACGTGCGCGTCAAGCGACAGCAGGAAAAAACCACAGCAACAAAAATGGAAAAGTATATTACAAAATGTTTCAACGAGAACGTAAAACGTTTAGGAAAAAAATTGCTGTTTCAACAAATTTACAACGGAAGTTGAAGTGTTTGGTTGTGTGGGAGTGTGTGTGTGTGTGTGTGGGTGTTTGAGTGTGTGGGTAAGCAGGTGTGTCCCCTAACCACTCATCGGTATTACCAATTGTGCGAAAATGTAAGTGAGTGTGCGTGTATTGGCCGTTGAGGCGCGTGATGAATGCGCTCGGTCATCGATTTGCACTCAACTCCATTTTGCACTTTCACATTTCATGGGCTACATAATTTGTGTGGCAGCACCACAGAGTGTACGCACCACTCACAGTACTGCCACCGCATCACCGCATCGCACATCGTACAATTCACAACACCCAAGCAACCATACTACAACGCGTCAGCACGGATTTCATTTTGTTTTGTGATGTGTTTGCGGTGGACAATGAAAAATCACCCAAAACATTTTGCCAACGACAACGTTCAACGAGTTCTGAGACGTGGAAACGGAAGTGAGGAAAACGAAGTCCGGACACGGTCCGCAGGAAGTATTTCGCACTGCAAGTGGTCTACTGCCCTCTTGTTACCCTATTTTTCACTCATTCTTTTTGCTTAGACTGCACGCTATCATTTAAAGGGTATCAGGAATTTGTTGGAGCTTTACGCAGTTGTAAAGGGTTGCGTATGAAGAAATTGCAATAAATCTTTGTATAAAATATATTCAATCTTCAGATGAAAGATAAATAGTTTATATGCAAGAGTATTTCCATATAAGTACACCACAATTTACTGTCTAAATTATGCAAGGGGTTAAGGAGGAAATATATAAATTAAATATATATTCTGGCGGAAAATAGAACTATAAGCAGATTACTTTAGAGATACCCATCTTTATCTACAAAGTAAAGTAAGAATCTCTTTTATTTTCAGAAACTAAATATGTTCACGCAACTCTTTTCAATTTTCTAATATTTTGCAACTAATTTTCAGCTTCCAACTGAAGTCCATAAACCAAGTTAGAGTGACTAGTTTTTCGTCAATTCATCAAGAACATTTCACAACTTTTCCTCAACTAAACGAATGTAAAATATTTGGCACATTTGAGTGAGTGTGTTTGTGTGTACTTACATTCATTTCCTGGCAGCGTGTGTCCTGTCAAACCGGGTATGCCGGTGACACCAACAACACCGCCACTGCCGATGGTGCCAACACCACCGCCAACACCAACAACACCACCGCCAACACCGACGCCAACAACTCCGCTGCCTGGATGATAACTATAGCCATTTTGTGTGGCATAGAGTGCTGTCTTTTGGTCCTCCATGCTGAGGGCCAGATCCATTGAATGCTCGAGGGCCTTGTTGTCCAAACCGCTGGCTGGATAATACGGGGGTGGGGCCTGATTCTGTTGGGCGGCAACAATTGATGGTCGTACCGAGTCCATTTCGTAGTCCTTGGCGGCGGCGCTCTTCTTCGACTGATTGCGCTTGCAGCGACAGAACATGAGCAGCAGACCGGCGAATAGTGCGAACACAATGCACGACACGATTATCGCAATCAGTGTGGGCGTGGCTAGGGCGCTTGCCTCTGCAATATATGGACGTCCAACTGCAAAAGAGGGTGGGGATGAGAAGAAGAATGAGAAGCAAATTTGAGATGAATGAAATGAAGCCATGAAAAATGCAACGACACTCAACTGAATGGTTGAATGAATGAGTGTTGGGCCAACTGTTTGGATGGATGGATAGATGGATAAATGCTTGGTTGGATGGATGGATTGATGGTTGCCTCGTCTGCCAGGTTGCCCCATGATTGATTGATTGATTGTACCCACTCTGTTCATCAGAGAGCAAAGCAAAGCAATTGCTCGTAATGGCTTTGCATATAATAGGAAATCAGCGAGTTTGCCATGTGAATCATTATTTCTGATCGTGAATAGACCCCATGAATGCCAAGCCAATGAATGTCAACCAAATAGTTCACGCTAATAGGCTCTTGACTTGATTGAACAAAGCATTATTCAAATGAACATTTTCCTGCACTTCAATTCATTGTTCTTTAAGTGAACTACAAGTTTGTTCAGTAAATGCAGTTCATATTGAAATGTTTGCTTTAATTAAGTTTCTTATCGCATGTAATGATATCTAGTTTCCTTGGCAACCCAATCCATCCAAACGATCCCTTCATTACCCCATACTTACTCTCGGCATCCGTGTAGTCACCGCAATGCTCGTGATTGTGGCGCAGGCAGAGTTTCACCCGTACGGTGGGACTGCTGCCATCCTCCTCCAGTGCTAGATTATTATATGCTCCATCATTCTCGTCATCGTCCTCGTTGATGGTGTGACCCAAGGCGCGTCCACCTCCGCTGCGACGCGGAGCAATCAGTCGATCAATGACCTGTTCTTTGTGGGTTGGTCCATTGCCCGAGACCTGTAGGTTGTCCACAGTGTGTACTACTTCCCAGGCAGCCATGGGTGAGTCGGCATGCAGCAGGGTCTCCACGACAGCCACCAGATTTAAGCAAGTGGCACCCACATCGATGCCCAGAGTGCGTGTGCTCGGCTCGTAGGTGACTTGCAGAGGGGGAGGAATGCGACTGACCTTTGTGGTGGTAATAATCTCATTGGAATAGGGAGAACCGTCTTTGGGATTCAATGCCTTCACTTTGAAGGCATAGCTCTGATGCTGATCCAACGATGTTACTTTACAGGGTATATCTCGCTGGCAATCGACCTCTACCCAATCAGAGTTGGAGTTCGCCAGTGTTGCACAGTCGGGTATCAGCTGATCCTCGCGTTGCATGGCAACCCTGCGATAGTTGACAAAGAATTTGGTCTTGCTCAAACCTCCATCGAATCCTGGATCCCAGCTGAGAGTCACATAATTATGTCCCACATCGACGGCCCGCAGATTTGTCGGCTTCTCTGGAGGTCCCTTTTGTTGCAAACGAATCGGGGCACGAATTGTGTTCAAGGAGTTGACCACACGACAGGTGTATTCACCATAATCGGAGTGAGTCAAAGAGTTTATTCTGAGCACTGATGTGTAAATATCATTGTTGTCCGTGGTGGTGCTGATCTCGTAGTGTCCATCGGAGGACATGGTTAGCGGTGAAGGATTGTTGCCAAACTGCCACTGGAACTCGGGCTTGGGATAGGCTTGAACCTTGCAGACAACCTCGGCCGTCTCACGTATATCAAAGGCCACCTTGTTGTACTGATGGAGCACAATGGGTTCGTGTTCGATTCTTAGCTGCATCGAGGAATTGGCTGAGTTCACTTCGTTCTGGTAGAGACATGTGTACAGGCCACGATCTCCGGGCACCAATTGATTACTGGAAGGTCTCGCATTGCCATGGAACTTGAGCATACTCTGAACGGTGACCATGCCATTGGGACCCTGATCGGGATTCGTTTTCACCTCATACAGATTTAATTCGGGTAGAATTTCCACACCATCCTTCAGCCACTTGATGCTGGGAGCTGGTTTGCCCTTAGCACTACAAGTCACCGCGTATTCCACATCCTTCACACGTCGCGTCATGTGCTGCTGCAATTTAGCCAAGAACTGTGGTGGCTGATGAATCTCCAATACAATGGTGGCCATTTTACCAATGCCCAGTTCATTAACGGCATGACAATGGTACTTTCCCTCATTACCAAGATGTGCCTTCGGTATGGAGTACTGTGGTCCCTGGGCCAGAATTTTGTTCTGACTGGAGAACTCGCCGTCCATGTCGCGGAACCAACGGTACTGCGGTACTGGCCAACCTGGTGGATTAGCGGAGCAGGTCAAGGTGACGCCATTGCCCACATGAACCACAGGCTTGTTGGGTGTTATATAAGCCTGTCCGGGACGATGACGCACCAGCAGTGCAACTGTCGAGTTACCCACACGCTCACTACGCTCCTGTCCCTGACTTTGCATTATGTTCACGGCACGGCAGATGTAATTTCCCGCATGCTCCGCTCGCACCGAGGGCAGGGTTAAGACATCGCCATTGTAACGGAAATCGGCAGCGCCTTCACGCAGCCATTCGATGGTAACGGGTGCCGGATTGGCAGTCACATTGCAACGTATATTAACGGTCTCACCCTCCTCGGCCTCGCGGGTCTTCGATTCGATCACAACCGTCGGGGGATAGAGTATATCGAGTATTAGCTCCTGTTCACCGGCCTTGCCAAGTCCATTGTCGGCACTGCACGTATATTTGCCGGCATCCTGAACGCTCACTCGATGTATGGTATGGACCAGGGAGGAGCTAATGAAGCTACCATTTCGTGTCCATCGCACATTTGGCACCTTTGGCTTCGCATCCACATTACATTCCAATTTGGCAGTGCGGTCACGTTCAACGCGCAGTGGATTCTCAGGTCCCACCTCGACACGGGCATAGTCTGCGAGAAAGGAAAATACAAGAAAACAGAACGTTCAATTAGCAAAAATATATACACAGGAAAACGTACACAACAATATACATAAGGTGGATATATTTTGATATAAATCAAAGCACTGCCCGCACAGACTGTGGTCAAAATGATGAAAATTAATAAACACAAAGCATTTTGTCTGGTAGAGTGAGAGCGAGCTTAATCAGCAGCATCCCAAAAACTTGTAATTGAATTAGCTTCGTGAAGGTTACAGGGTTTAACAGTGGCTAGGGTTGAGGGGAGCTGAGGGGTAGTGTAGTAGGTTCTTCATTCTGATTAGACACAAAATTTGTCAATTATTAATTAAGCTAATCAAGTATCTTAGAGAGAGTCAGCTCTAATGCCACACGGCTTAGCATCATTAGCGCAACTTGAGACTGCAATTGATGAGTCTGATGAGTCTGGACTTTGAACTTCGCCCTCTGCTCTTAAATGGACTACACAGCATCTGAGGTTAATTGCCCAGCGAACAATACCGAGTGGGGAGTGGAGCACTTTTGGGGGATAAGGGGGTTATGGTTTTTAATCCCAAGAATTATGAGTTAAATATAGCATTAATAGAGTGCAATTAGCGTCAGCACTTTCAATTAAAGTCTTTAAAGCTGTTCAGTATTTCTGTTTAAAGGAAATACTTTTAAAACCCTTTATCTGCAGTGCATTAGCTATCAGACCCACTCTTATAAGACACTTTTAACAGCTAGTATCGACTTAGTGCAATACTTTTAGCTCACTAGCAATCATCATAAAAAGTGCTCATCATAATTATTAGCTGATTAGTTCTGCGTGACTTTTCAACCTCACCAATGCCTAAACAAAGACCAAAAGCTCTTTAGCACACTTTGCAACACTATTAACTTTAGCATTTGATGTCATTTGTCTGTCTCTCATTATTTTTTCCGTCTTTAATCTGTGCACTGCACTTGACTGTCCACACAATTGCAAGTGGCTTGCTCTTGCAACCGCAAATGGCATGAAATGATGTGGCATGCCCCCCAGACTGCTACTGTATTGCCAGACCTTGTGGCAAGAAGGTTGGTGGTGATGGTTGGTTGGCTGACTGGCGGTAAGTTTTCTTAGCTTAACGCTTTTGTAATTAACTGAGATGGCTAAGTGTCGCTGCCGGCTGCCTAATGACTGTCCATAAAGTCGCCAACTCGTCACACACACAAAGTTGCGACTTTGCCGCAATCACAAGAAACTGGAGCAGTTTCCTCTCCTTTCTTTCTTAGTCTTTTCGACTTCCCCTTATTGGCTTGAGGCACTGCAAAATTATAGTAAATTGCGGCTACCATCTAAGGGAAAGGTAGTAGGGAGGGGAGGAAAGGTATTTGGGGTTCAGGTTCAGGTGTTTCTCAAACTCTCGTCTCGTTGCGTGTTTATGTGCGTGTAATTACATTTGATTGTCTACCTTCTTGGCCCAAGAACAATGAACTGAACCATTAAGAAATTGTTGTTGTTGCTAGAAATTGACGCGTTTGTTTCGGTTCTTATAGCCCGGCTCTTGGCTGAGTTAAATGGCATCAAATTGGCTTAATTGTCACTTTGTGAACATGTTTTACACATTTGGGCCATTGCATTCCGCGCATTTCATAAACCTCATGTTGCGCAAACATTACAAGCAACGAAAAAATAATTGACCTAAAAATAAATGTAGAAAAACAACTACAGCCTAGATACCCTTCCTACTTTCTCTGCCCCTCTTTTTTGGCCAACTGAGTTGATTACTTTAAAATGGGCAGCAGGCAACAGAGCTCCTTCAATTATTTGTTAGCCACTTCGTGTTCATAAATAATCAACACGAAACGCAACGACAACTAAAAGAAAGGCAGTAAAATAGAAAACAGAAACGAAAGAGAGAACAGAGTAGAAAAAAATAGAAACAATTTTATGCGTGTTTTGCATATAAATTTCATGTTCAATGAAAATACCCGAAACCTAAAATTATGTGCGCAAATAATTGAATTAGTTTACATTCATCGCCACGCCCTTCTTGACGCCCCATCCAAAGTACGTCTTTGTCCCTGCCACGCCCACACTTAAAAGTCTAAGCAGCAATTCGTGTTAACAAATATTTTTCCAATCAATTGCCAAATTGTGTTGGGGTCCAAGCAATATTAAAGACCCCAGCCTAAAAGTATACTGCAAAAATAAATTGGGACTTCATTGTGCTATTTTAAGCGCATTTGAACACTAGATGGCGTTTTCTTAGTCTGAATGGAATAATCCTTAGGAGTCCAATGATCAAATAAAATTTAGAATTTACGCCCAGTCTGAACTCAATTTTTAACTCAGTTTTGGGCACTTAATTCTAACGCAATTTATAGACTGCTACTTCCTTGGCAACAATTAGTTATTAGGCTGGTTAGCAGCCTTTCTCGGTTTTAGGCTAATTTCGTTATAGCCACGCGCCCGCTGCGTGGGCGTAAAGGATGTTTATATAATCAGTTTCTAACACCAGCAGCTTTGCAGACGGCTTTCCTTGATTTCTGGCAATTAATTGCACGCAGCAGGTTGACTAAAAAAGTCTCCGAAAAAACAAACGGACAGAAAAAACTATGGAAAGTGCAATAAAATTAGCAGCAAGCGAAGCGCCAAAATTAATTTTAATTTTAATTAGAAAAGTGAACAAAAGTGCATTAAAAATAATCGCTTTGGGCAAAAAACCTTTAGAGCAAGCGAAACGCGAGCTTAACTTGGCTTACAGATGCGAGCTAAATCCAATTTTAATGTGTGTGGCCAAAGCCAGGAGGACGGAGTCGGAATTGTGCCCAAGTGGGGCGTGGCACGCGCTACCAGACTCAGTGGCTGGCCACAAAGGCCACAAATGCCGGGACAAAACCACAGTCAAGTTGAAAGCGAATTGATATGGCCCAGAAAATGAACAAGAAAGGCAGAAACTTAAACCAGTCAAGATAAATGATAAGGCCAATGAGTTTGAGAGTGCTGAAGACGTTCAGACATCCATCCTTTTGAGCAAAATTCTAGATGCTTTCGCATCTAACTAATGAATGCGAAATTAAAAAGTACGGAGAAAAAGAGACAGGAAGAGAAAGAGAGGGAGCGAGAGAGTGAGTAAAACCGACCGGAAATGTAACGGAAATAAAATAAATTATAGAACCACAATCCAATATAGCCACAAGCTTGCCAAGAAGTTTGTTTTCTTGTCTGCAAGACACAACAAGACTAAAACACACACTTCTCTCCCTGTCCCTCTCATTTCTTTAGCTCTCTCACACTCATGCAATTAATGCTTTAATTCGATTGCTTCACAGATGCGTTTGCTTTTGAAGAACATGTTATTGACCTGGTCTAAAGAATCTACCCAGCTTCATGGTATTGGCCCGTCTTGAATTGAGTTGGGTTTTGGTTTGGTCTTGTTCTTGGTTTTAACTTGGCTGGCAAGCAGTTTGAGCTGTGTGGCCTTATCATCGCCATCGGGGTCTTCTTTTGGGTCGTCAACACATCTCGTTTTTAGCTCTCGTTTAGCAACTTGGTAGTTTATGTTGCCATGATTTTCATCATCTACTAAATGTTTTTCTTGACTTTCAAGTTCTACTTGTTCTTGCGTACACACACATGTCGGTGCTCAAGTCTCTTTCCCTCTCTCGTTTTGTCATTGCTATACCTAGATACATATATTCCCATCTCTGTCTCTGTTTGTTAGCCATTTTGTCAGTCTCTATCCACTGCTGCCTCAGTGCTCTTTGGCTTTTGTAACTTGTTAGTTTTCTTTAGTGCCATCTACAAGTTCTACTTCTACTTCTTCTTCCTCTTCTATGCCACCCCTGGCACGCCCCTTGCGGCTGGAGCACCGTTTGCTCGCTTCTTGTTCCTGTCTTGTTTTCCTATTAAGTCAAGAATTTTTATAGCATTTAGTTGGAAAAGCTCAACATATTTTTCCCGCTCCGCCTCTCCATACCCCCTCTACCCACCACTGCTTCCATCGTCATTCCTAGAGATATGTATGTACGCATAACTCGTGCCTGCTGTCAGCGTATTTGAGCTATGAGCTCTTGTGGTTTTTCCTTTGGCTTTTTATTAGTTTCTTGTTGGTTTTGTTTTCTATTCCACTCCCTTTTCCCCAGCCTCTTGACCATCCATCTTGCTATACATATCTAGTTTGGTTTGTTGAAAGTGGTTTTAGGGCCCTTCTTTGGTCAGCGGTGACCATGCAAAAGGCCAAGACTCATTTCAGCCTAACTAGTTACTAAATTGAGCGCATAAACTAAAACAACTACAAAGCAAAACAAAATACATGAACAACAACAAAAAAAAAAGAATAACAAACAAAACTGGGAGCAGATGGAATAAGGAAACTAACAGTTGCTTTGCAGCTCATAAATTACACCAAAAAAAAGCTGCTCAGAACCCAAAAAAAAAAGGAATAAAAAAACTCGACAAATAAACAAGTAGTGCGAGTTGAGTGGCAATTGTGATTGTGTTTAGCAAGCACATTAACAAAGTCCATTAAACAATTGAAGGGGCCACAGCGAAGACTCCAAATGTATCGCCAGCAATTAACATAAACTAAACATTTAAATGCAGTTTAAGTAAAGTAATGAACACTGCAAGAGGAATCTCTACAGCTAATCAATTAAAGCAGGAAACTAAATTAAATTTAAAATCAAATAAAATATTCTGCAATATTTTAAATTCATAAATTTATTTTACATTTTTATTTAAGATAATCGAAGTATCGGCATACATTTTTTCTTACCTAAGCAGCTAAAAATAAGTCTAGCTTTAAGTTCTCATAACTTTAGTAGTAACAAACAAGAACATGAAATGCAATAAAATGCCAGAAGTGCTTAGCCAAAAGATAAAAAAGAACAAAGCTAAAAAACACATACCACAATACACTCAACCTATACAGATATTTTTTATCTAAAGTACAGTTCGATTTCGATACGTTTGAAGTGCTTTTATGGCATCACTTTGTATATAGCTTTTTTTTCTGCTAGTTTCATACGTTTAATGCAAATGAAATGTGGCCAAAAATTTTACTGATAAAAGCTCGAAATGTTTATTATTGTTCCAGAAATTTTATTAGCCCTAGATTCCGATACAAATCAAGATACATATCTACAGTAGTTTTTGGGGTGCGACAATGGCTTCTGTGGCAAATATTTGGTCCACAAAATGATTTATGAATTGTTGTGTATAATTTGTACAAAACATATGTGAACCAGTTTGAATCTATTGAATATAAACAAATTGGAGCTGTGTAACGACTGTGTGAGACACAAGTGAGTGCAAGTTTATTTTTATGCCACAATTTGTGGAAAATCAATGAAAGAAACTTTTCGACAAACTAATTTTATGTGCTTTAGCATGTTGTCTGTTCCTTTTCGACCATGTTTAAAGCATAAACAAAATTTCAACAAAATTAGTGTGGATGGGGCAGAGGCAGTTGCAGAGATGGAAAGGGAATCGGATGCGTTGCAATCAAAGCTGCCCCAAATTAATTTAAAAAGGCAGCTACAACACACGCAAAGAGAGGGATAGAGATAGGAAAAAAAAAATGTATAAAACTTCTTGGCGCGCTATTTAAACAACACAAATTTCTGTAAATTGTCTGGCTGGAATTTTAATGGTAAACAAAGCGAGAGTAATGAAGAGGGACGGGGTGGGGCATGGCAGGGTGGCAGGCCATCAACTTTCAGCATTTGGCAGAGGCTGCTTTAAATAGGCAGCCAAATTATTGACAAACTTTTTTTCTCCAGCTATGTGCCACACATGGAAAGCAAGCTGGAGCAGAGGAGTCTGCGAAGAGGGGGAGTCGATTCTGGGTGAGAAGCCTGGGCAACATGCAGGCCACAAACGATGTCATTAGTGTTGGCATTCGCTTTGTTGTTGTTGCTACTATTTGCACAGCAACCAAACGACGTGGGGCACAGGGGCGTGGCAGGCAGCGGAAGAGTGGGGTGGAGGCAAAAAGTAACAGCCGTGCCGAGAAAAACTTTTGCTTTTATTTATTTACTTGCCCCGCGCTTAGTAACAAAAAAAAAAAATAGGTAAAATACAATTAGACATAAGCCGAAACTCTAAATACACTTACGGTAGGAGCATGATATTTTTATATAAATAAAAACTTATTTAAAAACTTTTATATAAACAATAGAAACTAAAAAGACACTAGTCACTTAGTTTTCAACAACAAAAATTAATTAAGTTCGATTTCTAACCACATTTCGAACAGGAGTTGAAATCTGACTTAAATTCTTACTAAACACATGCATCAATTGGAAAATTCTATTGAAAAACACTTGGAAACTAAAGCTTAATATACTTAAATAAAAAGTAACTTCTTAGAACTACAATCACAGCCAATATGCCACTTGCTCTAACGCAAAGTGTATAATAGAAATGGGCCAAGCGAATTTGCCGAGCCTGAACTAGATGAAAAGCAAGAAAAAAATGAAGAGAAAAAAATATATGGGGAAACAGAATGAAAACTCGGGCAACACGTAAAGCAAATTTTTGAATGGCGTAATTTTCCACCGAAACGAGACGTGTAGATTTGCCAAAAGGCGGAATGAATGTGAAAAACAGGCAAGAGAATGCCAGAGGAATAGCAGCAAGAGTGAGAGAGTTGAGTGAGTGAGAGGAATGAAGCTGAATTACACACAGATGGAAGAAATAGCTGAAACGGTTGAAACAGTTGAGCAATTGCAGTTAGTAGAACCAGCAAATTTTGATGCTTTGTTTAACTTTCGTTGGGTTGTAGATGGAATGCCAGAAAGTGAGGGATTTGCAGAGAGGGAGACGAGACGAGGCACACAGTAGCAGAGCATTAGGCGCAAAACGGAATTACTGGCAAAAAATATATATAAAACAAATAAAACAAGTAAAAGTTTTCACGACGTGCCACTAGAGAGCACAGCAGAGAGGGGAAAAGGGAAAGAAGAGGGAGGAAGGGGAGATGAAGAGAGCCATTCTGATAAGAGCGGCAGCCATTGCCACTTCTGCTTGCTCTCTCCCTATCTCTGTTGTGTGATGTGCTTTTCCCTATGTCTATAATAAACTCAATTCGCTTTTCAATTTTTTTTTTATTTTTTTCTTTTTTTGTGGGCCCAATAAGGACGTCTTTTGGCCTGGCCTAGGACACAGCAGAGCACAGTGGCATTGTCTTGGCAACTGGCGCGTCTTTTGACCTAAATAATTAAATTCTGTTGAAGGGCAAAGGCAAAAGGACTAGGCCAAAACGGGAAACTTTGCGTTTAGCGCGACAAAAGTTGTCCCTGTAGTTCCCTAGAGTCATCCGAACCTTAGAGTCCTTCGAGGCAAAGTTGTCTCCAAGTGCAGCTGCTGTTGCTCTTCAGTTTATTTCTCTCGTTAAGCAATGCATTTCATTAAATTTCATGTTAAATTAATTTTGCCCCATTTGCAGTTGGAAGTGAAACAACCAAAAAGGACGACAAGACAGCAGAAGGAAGCACTTTATGCAGATTTCAGTGCCTTTGTAAATATTTAGTTAATTTTAAAAAGATTTCTTTTCCCCTCACTTTGTGCACTTAATTTCAATTGCCTTAAAGTGCAATCTATCACTCTGACAGTTAGTCAGCCAGTCAGTCAGTCAGTCAGTCAATCAGTTAGTCATTCAAAACATTCACTTATTCATTTAGTCTAACTTTGCATAAGAACAACAACCGTAAGTTATTTGTTAGAGTGTGTGTGTTCACCTCAGGTGACAGCTTGATTACTTTAAGCACTTAGAGGACACCTGGTTACGTGTTGGATTTACTTCAACTTGAAATTTAACATTTCAGTTTGGAAGCAAAAAAAGTTATCTTTGTCAAACTTTAGTGTTTACTCAACTTGACCAAAACGGTATCATCGATATTCCATTTAATTTCATTTTCTTATTTATTCAAATAATTTGAAAAGTTAATCTATCAATTGATTTGTTTTTCTACTATAAAATAATTTTTAAATGGCAAATAGAACACAATTTCCACAAGCTCTTGAAATGTCTAGTCTGTTTAGCCATCAAATTCCATAGAGGGACTGGCTTTATTAATTAACACCTGATAAGTTCCAATTTAAACAGTCAAAGCTGATTTGAAAAACACATAGAAATTGTCTTTATCACATTTCTGATGAAGCCTGGAACAATGCATAATTTGATTAAGAAATTTCAAAGACTAGTGACTAATTTTTGTTTGCATTGTTTGAGAATCACAATAACTTCATCACTTTTGATGTTAAATCTGTAAGAAATATTGTTGTGTTTGTTGGGTAGTTTAACAATTCAAAGCTCAACTAAACATTTTCCATTTCCATTTTCATTTATATTCGTGTGTGCACCAAACATACATGGTTTTTTCTCTGTATTTTAAAAAGTTTCATTTGCATTTGTCTGGTTGCAGTTTTGGTTTGTCAATGTTGCAACGAGCTGCTGCATAACTCAGGGCACTTGCAACCATTTGATGATGATGAACAGCAACAGAGCATCATCATTTGAGTCATCTGAGCAAACGTCATATGTGGCAGCCAGAGGCTAAGTTCCAGTAGTGGCAGTGGCAGTGCCAGCAATAAAAACACATTCGCTGCTTTGCCCCGCCGTTGGCTGATGTTTTTGTTATGGCAGGCAGCAGTAGCAGCAGTTGCACTTGCCCCCCAACCCCATCACCTCCCCTGGAGGCACTCAAGCAAAAGCCGCTGCCACCGAATGCTGCATGCCCCTTGCACCTTTGCCCCCAAGCAGCGTCAGCTGCTATTTTATAGTCGCTTTCCCTTCATGCCACCCACTGCCCCTCTATTTCCCCCAACGCTTTTCTCAATGTTGTTGCTGCAAGTCAAGTTGAAGCTGCACTAAATGTAAACAATACAAACGGCAACGGCAACAGCAACAGCAACTGCAACAACAACAACAAAGCTTCAAAAGCCGCTCGCCAGCAGGCGAAATGTAAATAAAATTTTTTTTAAATTAACTGCCAGCCACGTGGCAACCACACTCTGACCCCCAGTTGGAGTACTCCACACCAGCCTTTCGTAGTGCCACGCCCACAGATTGCCTGCTGCAGCTGCTGCTGCAGGAAATGTATCTACATATGTAACGTACAATATTCAAGATTGTTGTTCATATTGCTGCCAGGGACGAGTTCTCTTTTTGGTTTTCATTGTAGTTGTTGCTCTTTGGTTGCCATTTTAGCTTTTGTAACTTGTTTCATTTGTTCAGCACTTTTGCTGTACTTTTCACAGCAAGAGCAGCAGCAGCAACATCATCATCATTCGCATTGCATTTTCTTTGGATTTTCCACCTAACTTGCACACACACACACACACATTCCCTTTGCGTCCTCTTTCCCAAAAACGTCATAAGCTTTCCTTCGTTGGTTTTCCCAGTTGCAAGTCTCGTTCGTTCTGCCACATTTGCCGCTTTTTATTTACTCACTGTGAGAGCACAACACTCGCATGAGTTGAGCACTCGTACTCGCACTCGCACTCGCACTCGCATTATAGTGGCTCTATATAGCCAGTTATATAGTCAGTTATATAGCCAGTACTTATGTCCAAATGCGAAGGCCACAAAACAACAACGCGTTTCTAGCTGAAGTCTCTGACTGCCAAGCGTGTGCCTGCTGCCAATTGTTTAAGCACCTCACTTGGCTGTAGGGTATACACGTTTTGTTATAGCATATGTCACCAAGTGTGAAAAGTAATGGCAATAAATGCGTGTGAATTTCTTTAGACTGTATTTTAAGAATCAAATGTACAGAAAGAAGTTAGTTGTCCTTAAGCTAAAGATTTTTTACTGCATGATAAACTAAAAATGGGTATAAACTATCTAATTTTATGCGATTTTCTATTGGCTTTCTTCAGTTATATCTCTGAAATTGCGGAGTAGATAGTTCAGTTGCCTTAAGCAACATGTGCTCCCTTTACCTCAGAGACTACCCTCTTTCCACTCGCTTAATTCAATTCCTAACAAACATAACAATTTTATATGTACACATGAAGAAAATTCAAGTATTTTGTGCTTAAAACTGTTCTTAATAGCCCATATAATTTTTACTTTAATTGCGCATATTAAAATTTAGTTTCTTGTCGCTGCGTAAATGTTTTACAATAAATTACATCTTTAAAGCCAATATTAATTTTATTTTATTATTTTTTGCTGTCGTTTTCAGTCGTTTTGTGCCTCATTCAGACAGCAAAACATATTTAAAATATGCATTGAATATTACAAATAATAAAGTTGAAAATGAGTTTATATATAACTTTTAATTAGCCAGCATTTGCAGTTCAACAAATTCAAATGCAATTATAATTATGCAATTAAATTGTACATGCAAAGACTAATTGTATTTGTCGACTTTTTGAGAGTTAGTAGACCTAGACATGCCCTGTAAAAAGCTAAGCAGCAAACACTTTGCTTTTGCTATACCAATAAATATTAAGAAAGTAATTTAATTCAATTTTCTTGTATATGTTAACTACCAATTTATGTTAACGTCTTCCATATACCCTTTGTGTATCAAGTTTCCATCTAGCTGACATAAAAGAAGTCAACCATATTTATTAATATTTAATGCAAAATGTTTAACATGAAATTTCAAAATCCATTTAGCATTTATAGCAGAATGCGTTAAGCCAATGTCAGATACAGACAATAACAACAACAACAATGCCAAACGGCAAGAAAAATAATAGAAAAGCACAATCAATTGATAGAATAAACTTTTGCTTGGCAAAAACCAAACAGAAAATGAAAATTCATTGAAAACAAACACAAAACAGGCGCCAAATGAACAAACAGCAAAAACAAGTGCACAAAATATTTGTATACAAAAAATGTATATATGTATTTAATGTGCAAACAATTGAAATTTGTTGTTCTTGTTGTTCTTGTTGTTGTTGACAGTTTACACATTTTTCCACTTTTCGTGTGTCGAGAGGGCACAGAAATCCTTATTGAAAAAAGGGACTTATTTTAACTTTATAATAAAGATTGTCAAACCATGCCATAAACCTCGGGTTATTGATCCCTTTTGAACTCACTTTCATTTCAAATTCATGTCTAGAAAATTCATTAATCTCTCATGTTTGTATATTTCAACAAATGTTGAAAAGTTTCTTCTTCTTCTTCTTCTTCAAAAAAGAAGAAAATTCAATTTAAAAACTTTTAATTTTCTTTGTTATTCTTGTTGCTTTGCAGGGGATAATGAACTCTGTATTTGGTATTTAAGGCATATTCTTCTCTATAATTTAATTGCTAAATCGAAAAGTTTAAGCAACACATTTCCGAGTACCAAATTTAACAAAGGAATAAATTCGCAAAATGTCAATTATAGACACAATTTTTGGTGTACTCTTCCATCAAACTGCATAACATTTGTGGCAAGTCCCAGAGCGCTTGACTTCGTTTCATTAGTTAGTTGGCAAATTGGCGAGTCAGTCAAAAAAGGAAAATAGAGAAATGGAGAAAAAAAAAAAATATTGCAATTGGCAAAATTTCAGTGAACGTTATTTGGGCATATTCAGATTCAAATGTGGCAACAAATTTCTGTAAATAAAAATTTTCATGCGGCTTGTGCAAATTTGTGCACATTTTGCGCAAATTGCATTGCGTCGCTGAGGATCCTGCAACAGTTGCAGTTGCTATTTCTACAAACAGACAATCACACACACACACACACAGACACCCACACTATGTGTGTGTGGGAATATAGATGTATACGCATCAATTTGTATACCCTTACCCCTACATCCAGTGGAGCACAGCTGCCTAAAGTCAAACAAATGTGCTAAAATTAGCATTTTGACATTTCAATTTTGAATATTATTGACATGTTTATGCGGCGCAGTAGAGTACAATATTGGCGCAAAGGGGTGGGGAGGGGAAAGGTGGTAATATTTAGTGTATTTGCATGGTACCAAGCGAACCGGTTTCATTGATTCACAAAATTTACTTTAATTAGCAGTTGAAATGATGCTCAGACCAGAGACGCGTGCTCAATTCGGACATGACTGTGGCTGCCAGTGGGTGTTGGGTGGGCGTGGCAGATAGCAGATAACAGTTTGTTTGGTTTATTGAAACAATGCCGAATCATTGTGAATGGCAACAAGGGCAACATCAGCAACAGCAACTGTAGTTAGAGCAACACGTGCTCTGTTTGCATTCATGTTGGCATTTCATCATCAGGCACAAACTTCATTATCGTCATGCGTTAACATCATTATCGCAACATACTTAGCCAATCAATAACAACAGCAAGTGGAACAAATAACAGCGGAAGCCAAAACGGGAGGGCCATGACTAATATTGCAAAGTTTGTCATTGGTTTGAATGCATTAATTTATGCGTGTGTGTGCTGGAGTGTGTGTATGTGAGTGTGGGTGTCTATTGTAGCAGTGTCATCAAAATAGTAGCTAAAGACTCTCTTCTGAGTCATCTTCTGTCTTAACCATTTACAAGATATTTAAATATTTTATTTACAGACTTATTTTATATTTTAATAAAGATCTCACTTAAGTTTTATATTCACTGACTTTTGTTCAGCCTCTTTTGACTTAACACATTTTAACTATTATCTGATAAGCTGCTCTATTCACTTTGCTTGTCCTCAGCCACCTTTAATGAATCCCCCTTTGCTACTCCACTCTCTACACATTTCTTTGTCCGTCTCTTACTTTCCTGCTTTACTTCAACAGCTCTTGACTTGGCCTTGACTTCTACGATTTGAATTCCTTGCTGTGTCAATTAACCCAAAGTCTTTCTCTAATCGCACTCAGAGCGCTACCTTGAGACGCAGGTCTAATCTTAAATTAGTTCCGCAGTTCTCCCATTACATTTCCCCAGCCTGCGCAAATGTTCCTACGAGAGCGAAGGCATCGCTAATGTGCATAATTATTGTATTTCAATTAATTTACTTATCACAAAAGACGAATGCTTAATGCCTAATGCGATCCATTGAGCTATAAGCTTTCACTCAACTCAAACTGCTGCTGTTTCTGTTGCTACCGAAATGTGGAATTTCTGTTGTTGTTGTTGTAGACAACGTTATCGAAAATTTCCATTTACATTTGGCCAACTGAATGGCTAATGACGAATGTCCTGGCTAACATGCGTACCGCAATTTGACCCTTGAACTGACCTCAGCACGCAACACGCCTCTCAAATACTCATGAAGCGTTAAAGTGTAGGCGTATCTCAGTTTCGGTATCATTTTTCTTTTCTTTTATTTTATTCTGCTTTTCGTGTCTTCTTTACTTTTTTTTGTTGGCTTTCTTTTGATTCCAGTTCTTGGGTTCTTTAGAATGTTAACCCAAAATCTACTTCCCGTTTCCGAACCTTCAACCTTCAACATTCACATTCTAACTGATATCATTGCCTTGTGGCCCTAAGGCCAATGCACGATTATGCGTGGGGGATAAAACCAAGCTGAACAGGAAGCGGATAGAGTGGTATGAAGGAGCCAAGGAGGATGAAACATTCCTTTGTTTCTCAGCTCAGCTCACATAATGTGGCCAAATGTGTAGCCAAACAATAAATGAAAATTGTGTGCAATTGTCGTGCCTTTCAAAACCCAAACACCTCCCTTTCGCTCTCTCTTCTTCTGCCTCTCTCTTTCCCACCCCTTTTTTACTCGCTGTTTTCCTACATTATCCCCAAACTCTCAATGTTTATTTCTTAGTCCAAAGTAGTGTCCTATAGACACGTTGCAAGTTGTTGTCCTTGTCGCTTGATGCTCATTTTGTTTGGTTCTGTCTGTCTGCCTGCTGCTGCTTTTCTTATTGTTTGTATGCCCTGTAGGTTACGCAAAGGGAGTGGCATGGAGTTGTGCTGTTATGATGGAGTATTAGACACTTTCAAAGAAAAATTGCATGAGTCTTTTGATTAGGAGTTGTTTTTGGTGGTGGTTTTTTACAGGTCTGCTGCTAGTCGAGCAAACTCTCCACATATTCTGTTACCACATCCAGCAGCTGCTCTTAACTTGTTGTTATTGTTGTTGGTAAACTTCCATTTTGAGTTGCTTGCGTGTGTCTCGTTATCCTTTTTATTTGAAGTTTGCTTAATGCCAAGTAAATAGTAGCCACACACACACACACTACACACACTCATACCCACATACACACACACACAGACACAGTCTGTTTGTAAGCTTGGCATTGGGTTTAGGGGTTTTCCGGCCATTGTTTCACTTTTGTCTTGCCACAAATGGCAGCGCAGAGGAGCGAGTAGCGGGGATAAAAGTGATAGGGTAGAAGTGGTCGAAGATTGGTTGCAACCCTGGCTCATTTCATGGCTTGTTGCCGGCTATTTTGCCGTATTATTGGCGTTAAGTTGCCTGTTACCTATGGACTCACTACTCAAATGGAGTCGCTACTGTTCAGTTGCTACTCTCCCTACTAACACTACGCTGCTACTGCTGGTCGCTGGTCCTGATCCTGGTCTCTTATCCTGGTCGCATTATCATCATCATCTTCAATTTAATGCGTGCCAGACGACAACGACAACGAGGACAACACTCGACAATTTTCTTCTATATTTTTTTCTTATTGTTGTTCTTGTTGTTGTTTGTTATTGTTATTATTGTTGCTGTTGTTATTGCGCTTTGTTTTTGCGGCTTGTGACTCTAGCAGTCACTTCCTGCCATTTGCAAGTAGCTTCAACCAAGCTTTTTTCTATCTCCCTTTATTCGCTCCCCCTTCTTCCTCTTCCCATCTATCTATATATTTTTTTGTACTTTGTTTTTGCTGTTGTTGTGTGTACTCCATGTAATGCCACTTTATATGCCGCAGTTGATGCCTTTAGAGGCTTTTGTGTTTACGCCATGTTAAGCCTTGGAATCCCTAATGCCAGAGGACATCGCCAATCTCTTTTCTCCGTTCCGCTTCGGTCCTCTGCTCCCCCCTCTAATCCCTGTCTGTCTCGCACTGTCTTTATTGGCACATGTGTATTGGCATTTGCTTCGTTGATTTTACCCACAACATGCTCTATGCCTATTTGCCTAGTTTACTTCCCTTACTCCCTCTCCCCGTTCTGGCCTTCACTTGGGCTGGGTGTTAAGGTTCAAACATGGCGCAAGGTCGTTTCAACCAACCGAAGCGGACAACATTTACATTTACATTTCCATCTGCATCTCCATTTTCCATCGTCATCGGCATCGCCATCGCCATCGTCGTCCTATTTCCTACTCCATCTCCATCTCCATTCGGAACGTGCTTGGGCTGCCTTTTTATGCATGATCTCATCGGTGACTGGCATCAGGGACATACATAGCTTCGACATGTCCTCCATTCCATGCTTTTCCAATCCCATTCCATTCTTATCCCACGCCTTTGAGGCAGGCCAGACAAAAGTTAATTGCCTGACATTAAACTATGAAAATGATAGGCGCCACAACACACACATCTCCATGTCCCTACATGCCCTGCGGCTGCGCATTCCCAATATTGTTCTTGTCTCATTCAAAAAAAAAAAAAAATTGCTTTAAATCGCAGAAACCCCCAGCCAAAGTACCAGAGGAAAAACATTCGACAACAAGTAGAGGAAAACACTGCCAGCATGTCGGCTTAGAATCAAATCTAAAGTCAGCAGGCAATGTCCCCATTTTCTGTTTCTGTATTTCTTTCGTTTCACCAAAATTTTTCCTGTTATTCTTGTTGGGACCCGCATCCTGTGAGACTTTCACCTTTTCCATGCTGACAATTCTGGCAGCAATCCTTGCCAGCAGCTGTCTGTTGCTTGCCCGCTTTTGGCTGCTTTGGCGCCCAGGTGAGATCCGATTAGGCTCATCAACAGCCATCCACAGCCACGTTGAACGCGGAAACGTTGGAAAAACACGCCAAGCACAAAAGCGCTGCGATTGCGATTGCCAGAAAAATAGTATGAAAAGCTTGCCGCCATTTCTAGCGCCGCGAGGGCAGCACAATAAATTAGCGACCTCGAGTTAAACTTGCAATTCACAGAGGCTAATCCCCAAGTCCTTTTGTGTGGCCCTGAGGCGCAATCGAAATGGCAGCGGCATTAGGACTACGACTAGCACTTGGGATTGCCCTTAAAGCAATTTATGTTATGTTTTGGGATACAACAAATATTTACAACTATATAAAATGAGGTTAAAGTGGAGCTTAAAAAGGCGACACAAAGCTAATTTGCAGGTGAACTGTAGTGATTGAAATGTTGCACGGAAAACGAAGATTTTTAAAGTCAACAGCAGAACGAATAAAATGACCAAGTTTAAAGCAAGAAGTCGGCTCAGTAAAATGTTTACGAAAAGAAAGTTTTTATATCAATAATGAAAATAGTTTCTCTTCTTGCTAAATTGAAGTCAACCACATTATTCTTAATTTCCACGCATTTATCCACTAATTTCTCGAAATATTAAAACTTTGCCTTCAAAACTTGATGATAATTAAGCGACTATTACAAAGGTTTAGCTCTACAGTCCGCAATTTATTGTTACCGTCTTTTCAAATGACTTATTAGAACCGATTTGGAAGCAAAACAGCGCAAGAAGAAGACGATAAAAAGGTGCGTTGCCAGACTGTCAGAAACTGTAGAGTTGATGGAGGTACACAACGTTGTTGTGTCGAGAACTGATTAATTTGCAGGTGTCAATTGGTTAAAGCCTAAGTGAATTTTTATTGAGGGCCGTAAATCAGACCCCAAGAAGAAACGGGAAGATAAAGGAAGCGGGAGAGAAGAAAAGCAAACCAACTGTTAAATTGATGAAATTGGTGTGGATGGAAAATAAGTTAAAATGTAGAACGGTAAACGGTTTCTGATTTCGATTTTCTGTTGAACTTAACAATTAAATTGTTTTTGATTTAATTTGCCAGGTAAATGTTGAAAATGCTGTTGACTAAGCAAACAGACAAGAAAGGAAGGAAGAATAAACGAGGGACCTACAACTAAGAACAAGCAATAAGGACGAATGAAAGTTTCAGGCAACTGGAGCAACTGTAGCTCTGAGGGAGCTAAGCGGTGTGTGTAGTGGTGTGTGTGCTTGTGTGTCTGTGTGGGCCCGCACGGGACAACCGCAAATGCTCTACCCACTGGACATGCACAGTCTGTGTGTGTGTGTGTGTGTGTGGGTGTGGCTAACATTTTGCTTTTGATCAACTTCCGAGTCTTGCTTAAAAACGCATTACGTTGGCCCCAAAGAGCAAGCTCACTTTGACCGCAAGTGGAAAAATCCTTTGCCGCCCTCAAATTCCCAGAGATCCCCACATATTGGTCACTGAATGCTGAACTTCCCACTGGCCCTTTCTCCCTTTCTTTCCCTGTGAATGACACATTTTGTTTACCAAAGTCTCGTCCTGCTGCAATTACTTGCAAAGCAACTCTGCGGTTGCCTTTGTCATCGTCTGTCCGTCCCATCATCTTTAACAGCCTTTTGCAAAACTGTCATTCAACATGATTTTCCCATTGCTTTTCACATTTCCTACTCTACTTCCTATACAGGGCAATTAATAAGCATTACGATTACAAATCATCGCGTTTACTTTGCGGTTTTTACAGCAATATATTTACAATCAAACATTTAGATTAAACCAGCTAAACAACAACTAAAACATATTTATTTTTTCTTTTAGAAAATTGATTTGTTTTATGTAATGCGGCTAATAAATGCAAATAAGCTTGTCGTAGAGTAGTGGGCGTGGCATGGTTGAAATAGGTTTTGGGGGCGTTGTTTTAATTAAACCGCAGTCGTATTATTTTGAATTTGCCCTCATTCAGTCAGCCGTTCGTTGATTCATTCAGAAATATATATATATTTATTCATATGCTTCAATTATTTCAATCAGCCTGTGGGCGAACTTGGGCATGTGTGGGCGTGGCAGTGGGTAAAAGAGTTATGCATGAAACGGCGGCTAATTAGCGACATTTATGCGACAGGTCAGACATTTGCCAAGTTTGTTGTTATTGGTCTTGCTAATATGGCATTGCGTATACGACACGTGGGACGACACGTTGACAACGCGAACGATGCGTGTTGGCGTTTCTAAACAAAACAAACTCGAGCTAATTACAACAAAATATCGAGATCAAGAGCTTAGCAAATATCTGAAGTATAGTAATTAATTTAATATACTATAATATTTGTACAGACAGCAAATTATTAGTTTATTTTCTTATGTATTATATAAGACTTTACTATACTGCTATCAATACAAAAGGCATGAGGTTGTTACAGGGTATCTAAGCGTGTCACAAACTTCTACTTTTGCTCCTTAGTTTACACATTTAAAATTTATTCAACTTTAGATTGGTTTATGGCTCGCCATTCAGTCAATCAATCAATCGCTGCTACGCTCATGACTCAAATGCATGCAAACGCAATTAGCCCGGACATGAACCCATTACATAATAGTAGCAGTACTAGCTCCACTCTATGGTTCTAGTCTGAACTGGTCAACAACCTACTAATTACCATATATGCGATGTGTTCTTGTGGTTTTTGCGCTTGAATTAATTACGCATTTGATGGCCGATCCAAGTTGCTACTGCTGTTGGCTGCAATTGCCAGGTTTTGGCTTTTATAGTTGGTTTTTGATTAGCTCTAATAGCTCCATGTTAACGCAGAGAGTGGGTGGAAGCGACACGCAGTGCCCAACTGCCACTTGTTGCAGCAACAACCACAACAACAAGAACAACAGCAATGTTGTTGGTCTGCTGTGTGGCACATAAATTTCTATTCTAATTATTTGCGTTCAGTCAGCAGGTCAACAGCGTCAGCAGCTTCGGTTAATTTATGTGCGCGTTGGCTTTACAGCAAGCTATAAGCGATTACACACACCCACACACACACTCAAACATATATTTATATGTGGATATATGCGTCGTCTATTCATCTAAATACCCATTGTTGCCCTGTGACATTGGCAGCAATTTTAACAACATTTTAACAAATGTGTTTGCATTTGTCGGCGAACAACTCGCATTGCAACCACATGATGAATGTGAAGAAAATGGAGGGAAAGGGAGTGACTGGGAACGAAAGAACATAGTGGGCGGCAGGCGTGGCAGGGTCATGTCTAGTCACTTCATTATGCAGCTATTTAGTTTGTGGGCTATTGTTAATTTCAGAGTCACGCTAATTAGACGTTTCCCTTAACTCCAACACCGCCCTCTTTTTCCCCAACCACATTGACCACAAAGGTCAACAGCAAAACTATATTAAACAGCTGGGGATGCACAAAAGAGCAGAAGAAGCAGATGAAACAGTGGGAGACTCGCTGCAATGTTAGTTGACAATTAGTCAAGTTTTCTATATTTAGCTGCAATTTGCAACTCGCGAGCAAATGTCAAGAGAGTTGAAATTAATAATGGAAAGGAGATGGAAATTTATGGGAACTAAACAAATTATATTGCACACTTAGACAGTAAAATATAAACAGCTAAAGTGTGAGTTAACAGTGGAGTTAAGTCTTATTTGACTGAACTTTCTCGGTTCAGTTTTCTCGACTTTTGGTTAACAAAACAACTATTCAAAAGGTATTTCATTAAAGTAGTATGAATTGAGCTCTTAAACAGCTTGATTCCAACAAATCCACTTCGCTTTTATAATTTATATGAGACATATTTAAGCCTCAAGCGTTTACAACACCACTCGACTGTTTATATCTTCGTGCCAATAAATTCCAGCAATTTGTGTATCCACATGTCATTTAACATGATTAATTCTATATGTATGTTATTTGAAAGCTACTCACAGTTAACATTTAGGGTGGCAATAGCCTCCAGACGTTTGCCCTCATTCATGGCACGATTTCGCACCACACACTTGTACTTGGCACCATCGTCCTCGCGACGTGGTGTTATTACCAGGGTGGCATTTGTAGGTTGATCCTTGGTGCCACCGCGCAGCACTGTGGCAGGTAACGGTGAATTCGATCCCTCCCGATACCAACTGTATGTTTGAGATTGTATATTTAGTGTTGTCTTAAGTGGAATCAAAGGTACACTTACGTTATAGTGGGATCTGGGGAGCCACCAATGCTGCTGCATGTCAACTCCATGGGTTTATCTTCCGTTGCCACTGCAATGCTGCCAGGTGAGATGACCGGTGGATGTGGTGGTGTGAGTACGGTGAGATTATGGAATTCCTGATGCACATCGGCACCGGTGCCTTTGGCCTTGATGCGGCATTCAAAGCGTCCATTGTCCCGATTGTAGGACACATTCTTAATCTGCAGATCGTAAATGCCACGCTCCGGTTGAAAATCGAGTCTGAAAATAAACAACAACAAAAAATTCATTTTAGTATAAAATAATCTACTTTTCTATATATATCTTTGATATAATACATTTTCAAAGTTTTCCAAGGTAATTCATGACATTTTATTGCAGTTCCATATCAAATTTGTAACAGCAATTTAATTTTAAAAATTCAATTTATTTTATTTTTAAAAATGTGGAGAAACGATTTTATTTTCTCTCTATTCTGCTCTTCCCGTTTGCCAACCCCTCACTAATTGTACTAATATTGAGTTTGTCGGTTGGTATGCTGCTGTGCAAGCTGAGTTCTCGTCCTTGTCCCCGGAGGTGGTTCAACTTTAAACGCTTCGCAATGTAAATAAATAGGAATGTTAATATTTGTCCCAGCAGGGGGAGCGGTGAAAGTGTCACAGCAACATAAATAAAATCAACGTTCAATAAATGTTTGCATATTTTCCTAGACGATGACTTCGATTGACGATAACGATGACAACGACAGGTTTGCTGGCAACCAGAAGACGTTGAAGAGTTTGAGGTGGTAGAAGCCACTGCCAGACGTTAGCAACCGAATTGTAAACAAAATGTCAATATTTTTGCCAATTTTGCTGTTGTTGGTGTTACTTCTACTGCTGCTACTGCTGTTATTTAGCTTGAAGTGCTTTCTGTCAACTTAATTGCCAAGGCCATAAAATTTAACTTCGCCCACAGATTTTAATTGTCAAAATTTTGCAAAATTTTTGTTAATTAAATTTCTATATTTGTCAAACGCTTGAAAATTCAATTTCTCGGCTCACAAGTCAATAGAAAGTCGAATTAAATGCAAATAAATATAAACAGATTCAATGCAAACGCCTGAAAGCAGGCAATACTTTTCAAGTACTTTCCAGTGTGTCATGCCTTAAGCTACGAAATATTTCCGCCTGCTGAGGCTGAAAATTGTGAAAGTTTAGAAAACAATTTTTAAAGTCTGCTTTTAAATTCTTTGCTGTACACATTTGGCTAAAATATTGCAGTTCGCTAAGCTGGATAACAAAAAATCACAGCGGAACTTTAAGTTCTTGAAACGGTATCTCTGTTATCAAAGTTTTAAATATTTAATTTCCTAAAACTATACAACTTTTTTAACAGTTATATTAAAAGTAAAATATAGTTGTTTAACAAAGCACAATCACTTTTCTTTTTACCCAGGGTATAAGAGATTGAAATTCTTATTTTTTTGCCTGCAGTTTCAAAAATTGATTATTTCCCATTTGTTTTTGTCCACAGATCTATAACATAAAGTATTTTATTTGCGCTTTCTGAACGACAGCAGTTTTGCTTGTCCTTTTGTTTTTCTTGGTATACAATTTTCGAGCATTTCCTAAAGCACGTTGATTATTTTGTCGTTGTCCTGGGGAACTACTGAAAATTGATGCGTCTCTGAAGCTGTTATACACTTCGCTGACTACTCAAATGGTCAAAATGTCTATAGCCAGCAACAGCAACAGCAGCGACAACGGCAACGACAACGTAGCAGTTTATTAAATTGGTAAACAAGATGTTGTCCTTCAGCTTCCTTTTTACCATTGAATTGAAGTTCATTTGTCAAGCATCGTTAGAACATTTCGAAATGAAGCATACAAAAAAATACAAGCAAAAGCATTGAAAGATGCCAAAATGTCAAGGCGTGAGTGAGTGGATAGTAAAGGACACTTTTATCTCGTAATTCATAATTTCTTTCTATCCCATTTGATGTCTAGACGCATTTATGGATTTAATTGACATTTCATTTAGTATTGCAAAGCATTTGGTCAAATGCTGTTCAACGTGTTCAGCTCTAATTGCTGTAAACCGCTAAAAACACGCGTCAGCACAAAAAAAAAAAAGTATTTAATTAAGCAGAAGCTCAGAGAAAAGCCTGACAAAGTTCTTAACTAAACAAAACTACAGTGAAATATCAGGCTAGAAAAAAGCACAGAACTCAGACAACGACAATGACCCAAAAAAAAAAAGAAGCAAAACGAAAAAAATGGTAACCAAGCAAATTGACTGAATTCTCTGCAGGCTTTTGTCCTGCCGTCCTGTAGTCCTGCGTCTAGCAGTTGAATTTTTTATTATTATTTTTCTATTTGCCTTACGCTAAGCGCTGGTTTTTCCTGTCTCCTGAGCTGCTCATTTGCAGCTGAGCTTGGGGACCAGAGGACAATTCTCTCTCTCTATCTCTATTGTGCTCTGTATATACCTATATACATATAGATATATATATATAGGCGGACGGACAGACACACAAAAAAGTGCAAATTATAAAAACTGCTGGCAAAGCGCAGTTCTCCACTCATCGCCTGTCACTTGGGAACGCGAGTCTTTGCTCGACAAAAAAAAAAAAAAACAGAATAAAATAAAAAACTTTACAAAAAATAAGGAACGCTTTAAGCATTTAAAAGGAGCGCGTGTCGCACGTCCTTGAGCCCCCAAAACGGCTCCTGCGGGATTTGTAGTTGTTCGTGATTCTCCCTCTCTCTGGATTGTTCTGTTTCCTTCTCTCCCTTTCTCCTCTTCTTCTTGCATACCTCTTGTTGTTGCAATATTCAAGTATGCCATTGCCGGCGGCTCTCAAATTGCTGCCTGTCTGCGATTTGGATTTTGTTGTGCTTGAGACTCGAATACGTATTCGGTTACGGGATTCCAATGCATCCATTTCTCCACTTATCCGCTCTCCTTCGCTCTTGTACGGTAAATGGTAATGCGACTATTGGCGCAGCCAATTATTTGGGCAAAGGGACATTCCAGCACATATTTTTCGATCTCATTTTCAATTCAATTCCAATGTGTTGCCTACTTTTTGGCGGCGCCTGTTAATTTTATAGACCAAGTTGTTCCAGATTGCAATAACGACGGAAAGCGAAACAGTGAAATCAAGATTTTTCTATTTTGGTTTACACTTTTCAAATATTTGAACAATTTTTTAACGTTCTACTCTAAATTTGTTTTGCTGTTTTCGCTATTTCCCATAAACTTAATTTTTTGGAGTTTCTGTTTGTTGGAACTACCGTTGGCAGCATGACTTGCATTCTTAAATGTCCTGGCAGCGTCTGCGGCATATCTCTGTCTGTGTCTGCCTCGTTAAATGAAATGTTTAACGATATATTAGCTGCAGGCTCTGCTTTGCTCCTCAGTCTCTCTCTTTCTCTCTATCTCTTTTCGTCTTTCGCTAATTCTCTTGCTTTGCCGCTGGCTATCTCTGTTTCTTAATTCTGTTATGCCATTTTTGTGGATTTCGATGACCTCAAATTTTGCAGTAATTTCACTTTTTTTTGCAGCGACCGCAGATACAAGATACAATTGCTGGCGTGTTAGTTGCGAGTAGATATCTATATATATTTATATATGTACTCTGGGAGCCATGTGTTGTTGTGTGTGCTGTTGCTTGTTAGCTTTCGGCAGCAATTGCAGTAAAAAATGTATTTTACAATTTGCCTGGGAAACTTTAGAGCTCGTCTAGCGACTGCTTCGTTGGCTTTGGTTTTGCGATCTGCTACTTTTTTTTTACTTCTGTTTGTTGTTTGTTGATTTGCTTTTATTGTTACACACACACAACACACACACACACATACCAAGGGGAGAACACACACGACATGGCTTGGCCATGCTGGCATTTCATTTGGCAAGCAAACGCGTTGCATTTTGTGGCCTCGACTGGGCACTTAAAATTTATGCCTTGCCACATAAAGAAGCAGCTGAAAGTCCTGACGAGCCAAAAGCAAAGGAGTAAGTGAGAGAGCGTGTGTGTGCAAGAGAGACAGAGATTGAGTCAAAGCAAGCGAAACATTAAAAACAGGCCGCGCCGGAAGCGGAAGTCGAGGCACGAAGCAAATAAAAATACAATTGTAAATGGCGCGCGCGCAAGCGGGTAATGAAAATGAAACATAAACAGCCATACACACACAGACATACACATGGACTGAGTGTGTGTGTGTGTGTGTGTGAGTATGTGTACCTCATAATTGTGCGAATGTTTAACACGCGTCGGCATTGACATTAAGGATTAAGGATATGAACATTTCCACACACGTAGAGAAAGCAGAGAGTGTGTGAGAGAAAGAGAGGGAGACAGAGTGAGAATCACAGAAAGAGAGCGCACTTTTGGCTTGACCAGCATTTGTGACTCGTTTAAATTGCCAAGAACTTGATTTTAATTAAGTTGCCAGTTGGCAACACACACACAACACCCACACCCACACCAACAGCGACACCAACTCACACACATAAATCCCATTATCCCCTCGGTGTGCTTGTGTGTGTGTGTGTGTGAGACATTTAATTAACTTAACAAATGGCTGGCATCGTTAACAGGTTAAGCGTAAACAGGAAAAAAAATATACACAGACAATTGCACAGATTTTCGCATGTCCAGTTTCATTAATATTTCTTTTTTATTTTTGTTTTAACTTGAACTTTTTTCTCATTAATCCAGGATTTATTGCAGTTGGCAAATGTGGAAATGGAAATGATGGAAAATACACTTACCTATAGCCGGAACTCAATTGCACTTCACCAATGGCAACGTTGTCAAATTGCGCCGGATTCGATATCGAACGCGTCCAAAAGAATGAGAAATCATTTGCCTCGTATTTCTCAGTGAAACGACACTTGAGCACAAGATCTGCATTCTCACGTGTGTCAATGGATTCATCGGCCAGAACCGTTAGACAACAGCTGCTTAGAGTTATCGCAACTGTAAATAAAGTAGAGAAAACAATAATTAAAACATTATAAAACCTTTCAATTTAAATTTAATTAAAAGTTTCGCATGTTAAGGCAACTGGAAAATTCCTCAAATATGCAACAAAAAAAGCATTATTCAAAACTATTTCATTATAATAAAACTAAACTAAAGTTTACCGACATTTAACAGTGAGTTAGCAGCTGAATTTCATGGTATTTGCAGTAGAAAATTCACAGGAAAATGCTGTAGGCAAACTTAAAACTAATATAAAAGTTTAAAAGTTCAAAAAGTGCATAGAATGATTAAAATTCGAATAAGTCATAAATGTATAATTTTAACAGTCTGTTAACAGCTTATTAACAGCATTTGTTAGCTAACATAAAGGTACTTTTCTTCCATCACTATTTAAACTTTATTTTTTTCCAATTTGTATTAGGAATGTGTTTTTTATAACTTTTTGATGTGCGTCGCAAGAGATTGACAACTTTTCACGTTTTTCTTTGGCATAAGAAGCTTTTCCTCGCTGGTGTTGTTGTCATATTTATTTAATTTTTAATAAACCAATATAGGTAAGCTTCAAACTTGTCAATGCCATAAAGGTAGAGACACACAACGGGGGAAAGGGACAGAGAAAGAGCGTGATAAAAATAAAGAAATAAATAAACAATTTTCTGTAGAACTTTTTCATATGCTTAGCCACCAAACTTCCCGAGACATAGACGTGTAGTAGTAGGTAGGTACCCTCCATCACATTAAATACAATCAAATGTTTGGGCAAGGGAGAGGAAGGAAATACGAAATCAAACGACAAAGTTCTGAAGTACCAAGCACTCGACATAGGTGCGTCCTTTAACGTCTGGATTCCTTTTTTCACCCCTCTTCCCACCCTCCCTGTTAGACCACCGCTTCGCATAGGCGAGTGTTGGGTGGAAAAAAAAGGCATTACTTTTACTTTGCTGCGTAAATTTCAAGTTGAATTTATGGCCGCTTTATATTTGGCATCAAATATGCATGAGCCAGCATTTAAGCCAGTTCCCATACCAATTTTTTGTCGAGTTACAAACGAAAGGAGGCTAAAAGCAATAAATTTGTGCATTTGCCGGCTGGCTGTCTCCGCCATGTGCTAAATTTAAAGATTGTTTCAATTGGGTGGCAAAACAGAAGATTTCCCAAACTCTCTTGCACTCTCTCGTGCTCTCTCTCTCCTCTCCCAGAGTATTTTTTGCATTCGCATTAGGCTCAATAATCGTTAAAATCCCCAAGTAGCAAACGAAAGAGAAAAAAAAGTTATGCGAGACGAGGTCATGAAAAGCGCATTAAAATTAATTTGACAGTCGTCTGGCAGCGTCTTAGCGAATTCTATCTAAGTAACATGCTTTGGCAAGGTGGCAACGCTGGCAAAAATATATTCTAGCCTGGCTGGCCACCAAAAGCGTCACAGCATCAGTTCTCATTTCTGTCCTACGAATTTATGTCAAAAGTTTTGCGTGTGCCACATAAAATTGTGCGCTCTGCCACTTTTTTGGCCCATTCATTTATTTTCTCTACTGCTTTCTAGCTATTAAAGTAACTTTTTTTTTGTTTTTGGCTCTGACGCTCGCCCCGTTGTTGGCCTAGTTGAAATGAGTTGCGTTTACAGTTTGCATTGCGTTTGTTCCCTCCCTGTCCCTTTCCTTTCTCTATCCCTTTCTTTAGCATCGTCTGTCAACGCATTTCGCTGCTCATTTCGCTTGACTGCCTTCACTCCTGTCCCTTGTACTCTTTCCTCTGTCTTCTGTATCGTCCTGCAGTAGCCCACGTTTGTCCTCCATTTTCGTAGTTGCGTTTCTAATTAAAACTTTCCAAGTCAGCTTTCGTCGTCCTGGCGTCCATTTGCTTGCACTTAGGCAAATTGCCAAAATTACAATTCAAAAGAAGCTCTGCAATTCGCATCTTACAACTCTCGTAGCTTGACATTCTCGTTGTGCTTCAATTTATTTATTTATTTCTTTGGCTGTTTTATTTGTGTTTTTGTTTTAAGCCGTGATCGGTAGTCATTACGTCTTATTATCAATTTGCTGATTAATATTCGAGTGCCTGATTGAAAGTGATTTCTGCATTCTCGCTAATCGTTAATGGTAGCTTTTCCAAAACTTTTTATACAGATTTACTCATCACTCGTTTTCATTCTCCAACTTCCCAGTTCTTTTCAGTCTCTTTACATTACTTGCTGCAATTAATTATTCTATTGACTTATTTCGTATACGCCATGATTATCCGTAAACAAATATTTACATGAACAAAAACAATAGGACACGCATATCCCTGGTTTGTGCATACATTTTGCGGTCCACTGCAGTTTGTTATGTAAATATTAGCATATGCAAAAATAAAGGCGATTCCTCTTGAACGATATCAATTTCACATTAATTGACATATACACAACACAAACACAGAAAGTAAAATACACGTCAGGCTGACAAAACGATTCCTGTGAAAAAAATACCTTATACTCCCACGGGGTAAAAAGTGGGAAAAGCAGAGAGAAAGGAAAAATAAAAAAGACCCCACGGTTTGACATTAAAAATTCACGAAAAGTCGCCGGGCGACTGTTAAGTGCAGTTAATGAGCTGGCAATGGTTAAAAGGCATCCACTTGCAGCTAATTAAATTATCATTATGGAATAATGTAGAAGAAAAATTCCTTATAATTGTCGCAACATAAAAGGCACAAGGAACGAAAAATTACAAAAAATGATATGCAAAATTGCTAGCAAAAATGGACGACAATTGGTTCCGCAGGAAGCGCAGAGAAAAAAAATTCAATTTCCGGTGGAAAACTCTTAAAACAGAAACCTCTGAAGGGACGAATTCACTCCCTTTTGTCTATAATTACCAAGTTGTAAGCAAAGATAATATCAGTAGAAATGGCTTTTGTTTATGAAATATTTAAATAATAAATAAAGATTAGTTTGAAAGCCAAAAAGTATAGACAAAAGATACTTAGTATAACAAATACTATATGAACAGCGTTCACTGGAGCTTTCCTTTGGCTCACTCAACCTACAATTACAGGGTAACTACAAGTCCTACCAACAACTAAAAACTAAAGATGATTGTTTGCTACATTCTGAGCTCAATAGCATAGAAATTGCCATGCAGAACATTTTGGACAACTTTTGCAAGTTGATGCACCGTTTGCAGACACACCTCTACCTCTTTTGCGAGGGGTGAAACGATAGTTGGGCCAACACAAAGATAGACAGACTGAGAGAGTCTTCTTTCTTTCACACGTCTTCCTTTGTTGGCATAGTTTGACACTGCTCAAACGCAATTATTACGTGAGAATTATATTAAAATGGAAACAATGGGAGTGACCTGAGGGGAGTACGGTAGGGAGCATGGGGCGGGGCAGGGAGCAAGTAAATTGCAGCTGCCAAGATTGCCAGGAACAGCAGCTAAAAGTGGGCGGAACCGTATGTGTGTGTGTGTGTGCGTGTGTGATTGTCTGTGTGGTTGTCTGCAGTAAACTAACAGAAGGCAACACGATATCCAGGCAAGAAGTGAGCCACAGACGAAGCGGCTAAAAGTTGTAGCCAAAAGGCAGACACAAGCAGCGATTGAAGGAGGAAGAGGGAGAGAGAGAGAGAGAGATAGAGAGAGAGAAGGGTAGCCGAAGAGCGAGCAAGAGTCGAGTGAATTTGCTCTTGTTAATTGCATGTTCTGCATATCACTTATAAATGCACCCACACACACACACAGACACACGCACACACATATTGAAGCCACACTCACACGCACACACAAACACACACGCACACATACTTTGGAAAAGTTTTTGCCATAATTGGATTTTCAAAGTTAATTACCAGCATTGAATTTGGCCCTAAAACGTAAGAACAAACCACTGTTCAGTGATTGTATGTGCGAGGGAGAGGAAATAGAAAGAAATAGAGCAAGAGAGAGACAGGGACAGCATGCTATGTGGTGTACGTGTGATGAGTGGCGATTGAGTGTGTGTGTGGGTGAGTGTGGCTGGTGTTTGGTTGAGCACTCCTCGATTACAATATAATTTGGCATTGATTTTTGTTAAGGAAGCAAATAAGCTTCATTGAAGATTGATCAAAAATGTTAATTCTGTTGGAGAGTGTACTTGTTGTGTGTGTATCTACACTATGCCAAACTACAGTTATGTGCTGCTTATAGTCAAGGACTTAGCGAAGCACAACAAATGGCATTATGTCTTATTATTTAGTCAGAGCCAACAAATCTCTGTCTGAGCTCCCAAAAAAAGAGAAAAAATAAGGAAAATACAGAGCAGAAAACATCAACTGTTTAGGTGTATGTGTGTGTATATGTGTGTTGGGGGTGTCTTTAATGTCTTTATATATGCAGAGAGTATAAGCCAAATTGCAGCTGCCTTTTTGGCCAGATAAAAACTTCACTGCAATGGCGCGCACATAAAATGCAACATAATTTTCTTATGAGTCACACAGACACAAAACGAAACGAAAGGTGAATTGGAGGAGCACAAAGGGGCAGTAGGATGGAGAGAGGGGTGTTATAACAATGAATGTTATCTGTTTAAGCTGCCACCCGTTTATCCTGGCAACAGCAGCAGTAGCAGCAGCACAAGTTGCAGTCTGTCGAGGCAGCAAAAGTCAACCAAACGGAAGAAGATTGCAATTTAAAGGCTACGCGAACACTGTGAGCAGCGGGAGTTACAGAAATGAAACAAGGGCCCCGTCTAAAGACAGCTTTGGGTGCAGCAAACGGGTTTTCTCTCTCTCTCTCTCACACACTGTGTGTCTGCAGCAAGAAACAGCAGCAAAAATATTGATGGCCATGCTGTATTCCAGGCGAAAAAGAAAAGTCAAGAAGCTGGCAACAGAGCCAAAGGTGCGACCAAGTTGTAATCAAGAAAAAGAGCGTAGTAGAAGAAAAGACAGAGATAGGGACATGCACAAAGTGGGAGAAGGCGAACTGGTTCAACAGAAGATGCATTTTAACCCATTAACTGACACTGTCAAAAGATACGGGACCAAAAAGATTCTTTACTGTTGTATTTTCTGCACTATCATTGGAGACAAATTTCAAGTAGATTTTTGACATTTATGAATGTCATGCGGTGTGTATAGAAAAACCATAGAAATACTTGGACAGTGCCAAATAAATTATAAGTAAGGACGTCGAAAATGTGCGATTTGTGGTGAGCTTTGGAGTTTCCTTTTGAATAGAAAATGATTTTACAGTAAAGAAATGCAAATAATGATATTACATTTACAATTTAAAGAGTCTAAACAGAAAAGTGGATCGAAACTGAAGTTATTTCAGTTAAACAGAAAGTGGAGCAACCGAAACTGTTTTTGATCCCAAACTAATTCCTTTTAAAATAATATTGCATACTTTTCGGGTCATTTTAAAATCAAATTAAAGGATTTTGTTAGCGAACTATTTTTGTTTATTTAACAGCTTTATACTTCAACAAAAATACTCTATTGTTAATAGAGTCAGCGCCTTTAGACTTTTAGTTAAATAATAACTTTAAAAATGAAACTTTTTCAGAGTTCAGAGCTTCTGTTTCTGCGACAAAAAAAAAACCTAAGCACTTTCTGCTCGATATTTTTTATTTTCGTTTTCGCATGCAGTTTCCAACAGACAAGAGCATGAAAATTGCTGTTGTGTTTTTCTCGAGTCGCATTATTTTGAACAAAGCCGCAAGTGTAAACAAACGAAAAGTTTTTGCATCTCGGGGCGTAATCTCAATGGGTTAAGTGTAGAGAAATCTGGCAGAGATCTTTGAATTGCATTGGATTGCTGTTGTAAGTGGGTGCGAGTATGCGTGTGTGGCATGGGGGCTAAGCATGCGGCTAGGTACCGTTATTTCATTACCACTTTTGCATGACAATGCAGTAAAAAGAAGGCAAAGAGCAGAGGAAAGGGAGGAGAAGGTATTTCGACCCCCGTCGAACTGCACAATGATGTGCAATGCCCCGCAGAATTGTGTCGAGACCGAGTGTCGTGTCGAGAGTCAAGAGTCGAGTCGAGTCGAGTCTTGAGTTTTGGAGTCTTGAAAACTTTGCAACATTGCAGCGCTTTTTATGCAGCGAACGGCCCAAATTGCTTTGGCAAAAGTGGAAAAACCGGTTGCAAGTAGCACCAAAGATTCACACAAAACACACATGACACCCCCTCTTCCCTCCCCTCCACTGCTGGCTGATAGTGTGAATGTGTGTGTTTAACATGGCTTAAGAAACTTTTGTGTTACCCCTCGCTTTTCCCCCCACTCTACTTTTTTCCATTCTCCTGCCCAGAGACAGTCTGTGAAAAAATAAGTTTTTTTTTTTTTTTTGGCTGTGCAACAACAGATAAGTTGCAACTTTTCAAAACTTGCCCCCAAATACTGTTTTCCTGTTTTCTTAACATTTTCGTATTGTTTTTAGCTTTTCTTTTACTTATTTTATGCCACTTTTTTCTAGCATTTCTTTTCGTATTTGTGTCATGTTTACAGAACGCCCTCTTACAATGAAACAACAAAAGCTGCTCTGTAATTGCAATTCTGCATTCAAAAGCCAGAAGTAAATAAGTAAATAAACCACTGCAGCATCCACTTGTTGAGTGGCGAGTGGTGCAAATCACGTGAACAAATAGCGTGAAAAATAAATGCGTTGAAAATTTTTCGAAATTAACTTCACGTTTTTTTTCCTCACATCTTCCTTGGGGCAATATTAAACTTTGTACGCCCTAAGGTAGCAGTTGCTTTAGTATATCAAATACCCTGTAAAGCTTGCTTAGGGTGGTTAGCAGCAGCTTCTGCGACTAGCTGTAAATTACAAGAGATTTTAAGAATTTTTCGCTCAATTTAAGTAGCCTAGGGCATCTCATAGTCATGCCGCCGTACAGTCACGTTTCTGCTAGTTTTTCATTAATGCCGCGCACATTTGCACGGGAATTTCACTTGGTTGCCGTTTGCACATGCACATGCATGCTTATGCGTGCAGCCACCACACAGTTACACACCCACACACACCCCGTACGCATCACCAAGCAACTCCCCAAAGTCCAAACTTTTGCACTCAACGGCAAAGCGCCGAAAAAGAGCCAAAGAAACCAGCCAAAAAGAACTTTTTCAAACGTTTCTGTCTGTTGACTTTTTTCTTCATATATCTCTATTTTTTTTTGGTCAAAAGTAGCATGAGACTCAGCTCATATGCCACGCCCCCCATTTCTGCCTTTCAGCTGCATCAGTTTATCAACAGTGCAAAATTCAATTTCACTTTTGGCACACACCAAAAATAAAGATAAAAAAAAAACTTTTGACTTGTCTGTGTTCACTTTTTTTATGCGTTTTTGGTGGTCGCTTCCACTTATCATATTCAATTGACACGCCCCCTTCATGTGCGCCCAAAAAAACTGACAACTTTTGCCACTTGTCTATTGAGCAAAGGTGGCGCGAAACTTTTGCAGAAAATTAACTTTCAAATTTAAGAGCAGAAAACTGCGTGAAGAAATTTTATTCATATTAAAAGTGGGGCACAAAAAATTGCATTGCAGTTCACTTGACAAAATTAAGACAGAAAGGGGTGGGTAGGGTAGGGGTTTTGCTAGAGGTAGGTGCGGGGGATATTTGGTTAGGTTAAGTCAGGCCTTAAAACTTTATTACAGTGTGTGTGTGCAAATCCCTCGCTGCATGTGGCTGAAGTGGAGGACAAATTTACACAGTGAAAGCACCCAAAGGCAATCTACAAGATACAAAAGTATCTTTTTTTTGCCAGCTGCGGCAACGACGCATTGGTAACAAAAGTAATGACCAAAGCACGAGCTAAAAAACAACAAGTTGTTGCTACTGTCGATGTTGTTGCCATTTTTGTTGCTGTTGCTGCTATTACCAATTGCTATTGCTTTTTACGCCCGCTGGCCACTTGAGAGGAAATATCTAAGCATTTGAACATTTACGCTTCATCGATTGCAGTCCAAGTTGGATAGAAAACGAGAAAAAAAAGGAAGGGTAAGAAAAGAAAAGAGACTAAACGAAGTAAAGTAAAGTATCTGGCAGATAGAAACAAGGTAGCAAAGTTTGCTGGCCAAACAAATAAACCACAGAGCTAGCTGTCTATAGACCAAATACCCTTCCCCTCCACTCCTCAACTCAGCTGTCGTCGGGGCTAAAACTTTTGTTTGGCCAAGTGCAGCGGCAAAAGCGATAAAAAGCCACAGCACGAAGCATTGCTGAAGCCACTACTAAAGAAGCTGGTCTAAAAACTCGTTGGCCAGTTGACCAGGCCAAGTTTACGAGTCAGCTTCAATGGCCAACGCACACATGCACACACACACACACACACACACACACACTCACATAGAGAGTGGAAAAGATATAGCTAGATTTGTTGACAGTTGCCTGAAGGAGCGTGAAAATCGTTAGAGGAAAACTGTGCTTACAACAATTTCCTCATTAGCGTGGCAAATTCGCAAATAGAAACAGAGTTTTGTGCAACTTAAAAACACATGGCTTTGCGGCAGTGGCTAATTAAATAAAAAGAGTATCAAGCCACAGCAATAAAATCGGTTAAGGATACAAAATTTATTTTACAACATCAATTGCAGTTGCTTTCTCCTCCAAACGAAAATAAAAAAAAAGAGAAAAACTGGTTGCAGCTCCATTTTTCATACGCTGTCAAATAAATTGGCAACTGAAAACCGAAAACTGCGCTCAGCTCAACTGAAGAGAAAATTCAATTCAATTCAGTTCAGTTCAGCTGAAAAGCAACACCAATGAAGCAAACTGCTTAATGAGCAAAAGCGTCAAAGCGTATGACATTTATAATAATTTAAGGAGAAGCTTCTGCTTTTTAAGAAAAATATATGAAAAGCAACTGGCATTACTGGGATTATCTGCAATATAATAAATTGCTGTATTTAAATGTGCCAATATTTTATTAAAACTCAATCGAGTGTTTAATATTCGATGAGAAAAATTGCTTAAGACTTCTTAAATATTTGCAAAGCTTTTGCCAAATTGCTGAGAGACTAATTAAGCTGTGTTAATACCACATTAGGAAAAATATTGATCAAATAAAGACTGGAAGATTACACTCTAAAATAACATTTAATAGAGTTAAAAAATATTGTAATATGTTAAGTAATTTAATTGTTTTCATACCACAGCGCATTCTATTAAATATTCATTCATTGTTCATTCAGATCAATTAAATTCGCTGCTTAGTTAACATTCTGTTTTACATTTGGCTATGAATTTATTAACAATTCCTAGAATTTGTCAAGCCAATTCGTTGACTTGAATTAATCATTGACAATGTTTGTCAATTACCCATTATACAGTTATTTTTAGCTAGAATTGAGCTTAATAAATAATTAGCAAAGAATGACAATGTGTAGAAAAAAGTTCATAAAAAATGCTGTTTGATTTGTTTAATTTATTAAAATAAACAAAACACTTTTTGAACATGATATTATGTAAATTCAAGCTAATGAAATTTAATACGAATTAATTTAAAAAAAATCAAATATGCTAGAGTAAATAAATTAATGAAACTCAATTAATTGATATTTAAAGGCTGTCTAAATTGTTTAAACAAACATATGAATCAGTCAACAGCAGCTGCATGCCATTATTATCATTTCTACATTTATTATTTAATTTTTTCTCCACAATTGTTTATAAAAAAAAAACTGAGTTTATCGCACCCATTCATGACTGAAAACAATGGCAATAATAACAATAAAAAAAAAAAACATACATATAAATATAAGCATAAAGAATGTAATTATATATGCATCAGAATAATATTTTACTTTGCTTTGCTTTTGGTTTTCACATCTGTTTTGCGAGACGCATAAATTTGGAAAATGTTGTGCAAATAAATTATCAGCATATTTTTGTTAGTCGCGCATAACTTATGTGACTTGATTTTCTTCTCATTTTCTTTGGTTTCTTTTATTTTAATTAAAATGTTTACCGCACACCCCGAAAATTTGCATCTGTTATTATTTATATTTCGGAAAAATAAATTTTTATATATGCACGTATTTATGGTTTGTATTTTGCATTATTTTTTTTATATTTCATAAAATGCAAAATCAACACACGGACATAAGGGGAAAAAAAACGAACCGCTTATAAAACGCTCGTCTCATGAGGTTTTACTGCAAAATTTTCGTTTCACAACCAAAACGCTTTTCATGTGCTTCCGTTTGCTGCTTTCAAGTCCACAAAAGGACATGGGAACAGAATGAAAGAAAGCGAAAGGAAGATGCAGAGAACACATCGTGTTCTAAGCAGTACAGGAAACAGGAAAAAGGAAAAATCACTGGCAATTTGCATAAGATACAATTGAGTGAGTGTCGTCGTCGTCGTCGTCGTCTTTCTTTCTTTATTTTCCTGCGCATTATTTTCCCTTTGTACGCTTGTGTAATGAATTATCATATTTCATGTGGCTTCCACTCAAACACACACACACACACCACACAGCCAAAACACTCGAAATGTTTGCATTCAAATTTGTGACCCATCCACAAAAGAAAGACAGCAAAAAGAGAGGAAAAAAAATATTTACTGGCCCGGTAAAGTTAAGTTAAGGAGAATGTGGGCAACATTGCGACAAGCCGCAAAAAATGAGTTACACAAACGAAATGCCGCAAAGTATACAATAAAAAACAACAAGCAAGAAGACTTAAGAGTTACAACTGTTAGACACCCAGTAGTAAACAGTTTAAGTCTGGTAAATATTATTTAAAATACGAACTTTAAATACAGTTTTCTAGCTTCACTCTCTCTGAAAACTTCCCTTGAATTCTAATTGAAAGTTAGTTAACATTTAATCTTATTACCATAATTAGTAACTATAGTTTGGAAACTCTACTTCCTACAGGGCATCAAACGCTGTGTACCCAACTCCAGCTAATGCTAAACAGATGGAGGCAAATATAATTCAAGGAAATAAGCGTATATCTAAAATAAAGTAAAGCTGTTCACCGAAACAAAGTCGAGAGTTCAGATTGGTAGAAGTCAAAGGGAGTTTGAGCTTCTCTCTTTATTTTTCGGTTAAGTTTTTTTCACCATTGCCTTTATTTTCTGCGGCTGCTGTTGATTTGGGTCGTGGCAAGGACTTAGCAGCTTAGTTCCAAGTATGAGTATGAGTATGAGTTTGTTGCAGAACTTGTCTCTGTGTTTTTATTCTAACCGTTTGCTGTTGTTGTCTAGTTGCTGTTGCTGTGGCTCTGGCAGCATCTCAGCAGCAAAAGAAATGACAGTAAAAATATGTCAGAGCAGTTTCCCTTGCAGCCATTGTAAGAGTAAATTTTCACAATTTTTGCCCCTCGAATCTCAGTTGCCTGGAACTGGACTACTGTCCATCTGCTGGTTTGTTGTCTCTTTCACTGTCTGTTTTGAAATATGCTTTGCTGCAGCTTTTATAAACTGTGTGTTTGTGTGTTTGCTTGTCTCTGTGTGTGTGTGTGTTTGTGTGTCCAGTGTTTTATTGCTACTGTTGTTGGTGTTGTTGTGGCTGTAAGCGCTTGTCGCTGTACATTTCATTCATTTATTTTGCGGTTTTGTTCAGCTTACAAACTGCACTTTTCCTGTAGCTTTTCTCGTCTTTTTTTTTTTCTTTATTTCATTTTTTTTTTTGTTGCTGTCCTGTCGTGTCCTGCTCTTTGATGACGTGTTGTGGCGCGAATTTAATTTGAGCCAACATGACCACGCCCACTCCAAATGTTTTGTTAACATTTTCATAAATTTTCACAGCTTCAGCTTAGGGTAACTGGAAAAACAGCGAAAAACTGAGGCCACTTGGCAGCTGCTGTGGCGGCCACAAAGCAAATGCTTGGATTACTCATGTGTCATGAGCTGACTTTACTCTCCCTCTGTCTCCCAGACCACCGCACCCGATTTGCCTTTCCCTTCACTCTCCTCTCTCCGCTCTTTCATCTCTCGTCTAGCGTTGGCTTAAAATTACACGCTTGTTACTCATGCAATATTCGCAGTTTGCTGGCAAATTTTAGCTCACAAAACGCGAACCTGGCTAACAATTGCACAGTCTACAAAAAAGTACAAAACAAGTTGGACAGCTACACTAGAGTTGCTCGACTGCAGGCTGCCCAGTAAGCATATATTGGCAGCGCATGGCCACATGTTTATAAGCTATAGCTACCCCTCGTGTACTGGGCTAAAACTAAAACTCATTCGCGTCTACACAACCGGGCTGACAAAGAACAGAGCAGCTTTTCAGTGCGCCTGAAAAAGGCGCGGGTGAGGTTTTTCTAGTTGAAGCCACAGTCACAGTTAGAGTCACAGTCACAGTTATAGTCACTATTACAGTCACAGCCACCGCCACCGCCAGAGCAGCCAGCCAGTGCCTTTCGATTTGCAAATTGCATAACAATTCCTCTCGTTTGTTGTTGGAAAACTTCAAGTCGTCGCTGCAACGTGTTACCAAACGTTGTACGCCACTCATAAAGTTGGAGAATTGCATTTAAGGGTAGTTGAACCTTAAAGCATCAAAAAGTATGTGAAGGCAAGAAAATTTAATAAATTAGATTATGTTAAATTTGTTGCACAAAGAAATAAACCAAATGACAACAAATTCATTTATTTATTTTCCAACAGACTTTCAAACAAATTTGTTTAGAGGCAGCAGTACATTGTCTTTTCTCCTGTCCACTGATTGGAAATCTTTTAGTTTTTGAAAATGTTTTTCTATCTGAAATTTATTTCACAATCAGCTGAACTGGTTCACAGAGCATAAAGTCTACGCAGTGCGGTGTGTTGGTCTAGCAAAGAGCTTAAAGCTAAGCCGCGAGCTGATGTTGATGTGACAGCTAAAATTGTCTGCCTTTAGCAGTTGTCGTATATTGCGTTGCGTATACGCAACGTTGCTTCACTTTTTTCCACGCTTTTCATCATCTAACGTTCGTTTTCCCCCACTGTTATACCCTCTTCAACTTCTATGAGCTGTGCTACATTCTGCATAGTTTGTTAGTTGCGGATGCTGCGTTTTTATGATGATTTTTAGTATTATTGCATTGCAATTTTAAATGGCAAACATTTTGCTGCTACTCACTGCTCGATCTTCCCATCTATTTCAGTCTCATCCCTCTCTTTTGCACTGTAACTCGTTTCTAGCTGACTTTTATGATAAGTATGTATATATTTTAATACAAAATGCAAAAAATTACTTTCATTTTTCTCGGAATTGGTTTTACAAGCAGAAGTAGCAGTAGCAGCAGTGGCAGCAAAAGCCAAGTTAAAAAACTTGAGCCAAAACAAGCAAACGGCGAAAAAATATACTTTTTTTTTTACCAAGTTAAAAAATGTAACAGTACAGTGAGTTTTCTCTATGTTTTTCCCCTTCTCCCTGCTAACCCCTTGTTGCATTACAACGTTCAGCTGGGAACTTGGTTCTGTTGTTGATCCTCTGGTGCAATATATGCAATGCAAAAGTTTTTAATTTAGCGCCAACTTAGCGCTGAGACTTACAACGGAAAGCAACTGGAAGAGAAATAGCAGAGGGTTCAAAAGGGGTGAGAAAGTAAAAAGCGTGCGGGAAGTTAGGGGTAGTCCGTGAAATATGCTTTAAAAAATAATCAACTCTCGCTCAGATTGCTGGCAGCTGTTAGCCAAGAAATGGCTCTCAACTAATTCCCCAGCTGTAGTTTTAGTTGCCCCAACAACTTGCCACCACTTTGCGCCCCATTCATCTGTCTGATGGATGCAACCAAGCGCATTTCATGCGTAAATCTGCCCAACCACAAATGGACAACGCCACCGGCTTTAATCCACATCACTTTGCTTCCCTTCGACTCCTTCTTCTTCTGCTCATTCTTCCCTTCTAGACGGCATCCATCAAGAGCTTATACTGAGGCACAAGAACAGACAGCCGCACTACAAGCAACAGCTTCAGCGTTCAGTCAAGCATTCACGTATTGGCTTTTTGCTAACAACAACACGTTAAAGGTGTGGCAATTACCTGCTAAGGGACTCGGATTGTCTTGATATCTTTTAACAGGAAACGTCAACACCACACTCAAGTATATAAAAGCTGTAAATCGAAGTGCCACTGTCAGCAGCGACCATTAAGTTAATAGAATTCCTTTGTAATTATTTTTAGTTCATGTACAATATCAAAACTAGTAAGTAATTACACAAAATAGTAAGCTGACTAGCTTTAATTACTTTCAATTCCTGACATAATTACTCGAAATGGGTTAGCAATTACTTCTGTTATTGAATTTAACAAACTGAAGACATTTAGCGATGGTTTTATAAGTAATTACTTTTAATTCTCGAACAATTACTTAAGTAATTAAAAGTAGTAATTAAATTCAAAGATCTGAGGACATTTGTAGTTAGTTTACCTTAATCAACATGAATAACTATATGTGAAATTCTTGTAATTCCCACACAATTACTTTGTCTAATTTCATATTTAAATTGTAACCAAAGTTTAACCCATTGTTGGCTGATTTGTAACACCACAAGTTCATTATTTAGCTGACAACTTGGCCACCTACTTGCCAAGCGTCAAAATCAATCTCTGCGGATTATCTGGTGAAATTGATCATACTACGTGCATAAGCTCAATGGGCTTACACTGTACAACATAATCCTGACACAAATGTTCAGAATCGAAGTTGATTTCAGTTTGCAAACTAACGTAAATCGCTCAACTCAATTCTGGTTGGGTTTCGACAACTGTTTTAGCCTTCTTTTTGGGTGGTGTAGGGGCGTGGCGCACCTTAAAAGTTTAACTAGTTGGCAATGAAGCGAGGCTAGAAGCGGGTGACACTTGAGTTGGACGGGGGAGTGTCTGTATTTGTGTGGACGTGGGTGTGGGTGTGGGTGTTTCTGTGGGTCAGTTGGTCAACTGCCTTTTTTAAGAAGCAGGACAGGAGGGTTGCGAGAAGGCGGTGTAAATGCAACTTTTTATTTTTGTTACATTTGTGAGCGATTCTCGTGTTGTTCTCCTTGTTGTTGGTCATGTTTTTCTAGCGGATTCTTGTTGTTGTTTAACCCTTGTCAACCCCACAAAAGAGACAAAAAAAAAAAAAGAATGTGGGTCACTTGACGCACAGCAGCAACAAGAAAAACAGGAGCTGGAAAATTTATTGTGCGTCGTTGTCGCCGCCAGTTTTTAGTTTTTGGTCAGAGCTTTTGGCTGCCAAAAGTGCCAGCAACAACAACAGCAAAAAACACGTAAAAATGTTGATGTTGTCATGCATTTGCTCCACTTTTTCCCACAAAACTCTCTTTTGTATCTGCCCCCTGCAGCGCTTCCTTTATACACACCTCTACCTACATGCCCATACGCCTATCTCAGTTCTTATTGAGTGCCTGCTTTTATGGGAGTCAGGCAGAAGGATGGGTAGTGGTTTAGGGACACTGTCCAGCGGGGGTTAGAGTGACTGTATTTTCGGCTATACCCAGTGCAGAGACTTCTATTTTGTTTTAATTTATTGAAGCACTTTTCAAAAGCGCGACATTGTTGACCGGCTATATAGATAATATTAATAGCTTGAAGTGGTCAGTAAAACGAGGGCCTCCAAAAAGGTGAATGCCTTGGACATCTAATGGCTGAAAGGAAGGCAGAGGGAGGGGCTACGTAGTGGACCTGGCCAAATGATAGCCCCTAAAAACATTTGCGTGAAAGATGTCACGCCATAAACTTTGTTTATTGAACCATTAGCCCGGCGATAGGCCAAGTTACAATCTCACAAATCTGACAGAATTCCAAATAAAATGCTCTGACAAATGACATTAATCGAGCTGTTGCCAGAATAGAGACTTCTCTAATCTAAGTATCTTTCTCTCTCTCTCTCTCTCTCACTCTATCATTTGCTGTCTGATGAGGTACATTACAGGGCGTGTATTATCTGAAACTATTACACTTATTAAGCGTTGTCATGTGGCTTTATTAGGAAATCACAAAATGTTATTATGTTAAAATGTTCTACTAAATTCATTTCAAAATCAAAGTCAGCTTTCAATACTTTGAAGTAATATTTACTACAAGTAATATCAATTTGCCTACTAAAATGTTACGTAAAAAGAGCGCTAGTGTTATATTCTTTCATGGATCTGGAGACACTGGCGCTGGCATTAGAGATTGGGTGCGCAGTGTGATTGGCCGAGACTTGAAGGGCTCACACATCAGATACGTCTATCCCACGGCACCACTGCAAAGATATACACCCTTTGGAGGCGATGAGTCCACAGTTTGGTTCGATCGCAAGCACGTGCATATCTCAGCCGATGAGGATAGGGAAAGTATGTTGCAGAGTTACAATATAGCGCGAAATCTTATACAAAAAGAGTTGAACGATGAAATTCCTATGAACCGCATCATTGTCGGTGGTTTCTCAATGGGTGGTGCCTTGGCCCTACACACTGGCTATCATCTTAATCCCAATCTGGCTGGAATTTTTGCTCATTCCTCGTTTCTCAATCGCAGATCGATTGTTTATGATTCGCTACGCGAGGGACCGAGTGGAAATCTTCCGGAACTTTTGATGTTCCATGGTACTGAGGATAAAGTTGTTGAATATGATTGGGGTCAAGAGACATTCAATGCTCTCTCCAAACTGGGTGTTTCTGGTACTTTCAAGCAGCTGCTTGATACGGAACACGAGCTAACTGAGAGTTCTGTGATGAAAATTGAGCAGTGGATACTAGAAAAGCTGCCTTGAAGTTTAAACTACAAAACTATATAATAAATCTTAAAAAAATAATACTCTTTCTTGGTTAAGCTTTAATTTATTGAATATCTGCTGTTTTGACTTTCTTTCTAGTTTTCCCTTTCTGTCTTTATTCCGTTTCCCTTTTTTTCCTATTCCATTTATATACTGCGACACCTGTTTAAATAGCCAAGTTTGTTGCACAGCTAATTAAGTCAAGTTTATGCAAAAGGGGTTTCCACTAGTTTCATTTTCGCACGTTCACACCTGCCACTCCATAGTTTTCCCTCTTTCTCTCACCGTTCCCTCTTCGAGTCTCCATTTTTCCCTCTCCAGTTCTCCTGTTGTATGCGCACTTCTAATGCTTTTGTTTTCCCACACACCCAAGTCATCAGTTGAAGCTGTTAATGTTGAGTTCAGTTGCAGTTCTTCTCCAATTCTTTCCCTCCCTTTCCCCTCTTTGTTGCTCCCTCTCTCTCTTATTACCTTGACCAAACCCATTGTGATGTGCAAATGAGCAAGTTCTGATGAGCAGCATTGAGTTGGCAATTCGAGAGTTGAAACCTGGCAATTGCGGGCTTCTCCGCCTCTCTCACTCTCACCCTTACTCTTCTCTCTTCTCTCTCTTTCTTCCTTTCTCTCCCTGCATTCGGGGCTGACCGCACTGACACTGATGGATTTGCTGTTAATCAATATGAAATGAGCTAAAGCAACTGTTGCAGGCAAACATCATTGCACTACCTTCTTTTTCTGCCTTTTCTCTCTCTCTCTCATCTCCCTTCCCTTCTCCCCCTCCGCTTCCTGACTTTTTGCCGCTTTGACGCTTTTGGCCACATCAACTCCACTGAGCTTCTTTTGCGCCCATTTAGCTAGCGGCAACTGGTCAGTCCAATTTTTTTACTTCTTTTCATTTTACACACTACATTTTTACGTGTTGGTAAACGCTGTTTTTGCTCCTACCGTGTTTTTTTTACATGTACGTTGTTGCTTTAGTTATTCTTTTTTTACAACTACGCTTAACTTTTGTTTTATGAGAAAATATTGTACAAGTTTTTAATTGCTTTTACGCTTAAAAAACACGCAAATTGTGCCAGATACATGTGTTCACTGGGAGTGTGTGTGCGTCTGTCTGCGAGTGTTGGGTAACAAGTTTATTTCCATTACAGAACTGAAACTCTATTTCAAAAAAAAAAAAAACAATGCAGAAAAGTTAATTTCTGCACTGAAAAATACAGAAAATGCCAAAGCAATTGCCAAGTAAATTTTACACTATTTATCTGGGTGTGAATGAATAAGCATCTTTGGGTGTGTATACGAGTGTGTGTGCGTGTGTGTGTCATTGAGTGATTTATGATTATAAATGGAATTCATAAACAGAGTCTATAAGAAGACGAAGGCAATTCATAAATATTTATAAATATGCTCAAGAGCAAAACCGAAACAATTAAGTTAATCGATTTGTGGGCGAGGAAACTGTAGACTAGACTAGAAAATAAAGTCAATGGGAATAGAATAGAATTGAATAGAGAGAAGACGACGACGATGGACACGACAAACGACAAACGACACTCGATTGATTGCTTAAGAATTATGTGTGAAACCGTAAATAAAACCAACAACATCGACCAATTTAAATGTTGGGAACTTTTCAAATTAATTCGTGTCTTAAGGCAACCGCAGCTGAAACTTTGGTATTTGCCAAAACGTAGAGAGATCTATGCAAAAAGTGGCATAAATATGTATGTCCAAAATAAATGAGAAGGTTAACGTAGTTGGGGTATGCTAGACAAAGAGATACCCCAAACAATTGGCAGTTTTGTCTTACAAGTCGAGAACTTTTTCTTTCTTTTTCAAAAGATAAAGTTTTGAACTTTTCTAGGGTATATTTAAATGATTACAAATATCGCATAGTGCAATTCCTTTTCAAGTTTTCACAGGGTATAATAAATGCAAAATATGCCAGCCAACAGACTCGTCAATGGCAGACCAATTAGCATATGTCTGCCAGATACTTTTGTATCTGCTTATCTGTCTATCCATCTAGATGTGTGCAAGTGTGTTTAATTTTAATTGAAATTCATTTACATTTAAAGCCAATAATTATGCGCATTTTCCCAGGCTCCAAACAAAAACCCAAAAACAACTAAACACAAAATTTTCAACTTTTTTGTCTGTTTTCTGTTTCTTTTTCTGGTATAAACAGTCAAAACAATTTGTAAATGATGATGCACACGAGATATAAAACCGAAAAACGAACAAACATTTGAAAATTTGCATAAATTAAAATAACAAAATGGCCAAGCAGACAAGTGTTGTGTGAGAAAGCATCTCCCTCTCTCTCTTTCCCTTACTTATGTGCCTCTTCTTTAATTGGGAAATTGTTTTTTGTTTCATGTGTAGCTTCATTTATCTTTGGACTTGGTCAATTATGCATTATGAGTGTGCAAATTCTGCACAAAATAAAATTTCACTGAAGATTTGTTGTTCATTGTTGTTGTTGGTAGTCGTTCAAAAGGCAGTAATCTTGTAATCGATGCAATTTATATCAAAATACTAAACAAATTGCATAACATACACAAGAAACACAGAGATACTCTGTCTCCCTCTAACACACTCTCTCGTCTCTTTTGCTCGTTTAGCATATCTTTGTAATACAATCAAAAACTTTGTTAAGCGCATTATGCATGAGTTTGCCCGGGAGAGTGATGTAGAGAGCAGAGAAGAGAGGAGAGAAGAAGGCCGTTGTCTGACCAATGGCAATGGCCTTTTGTGCTCTGTTTGTTGGCTTAGAGAGACAGAGGGAAGGGGAATTGGAAGACTCTTGCTCATTGTGCATGAAGTTTACATGATTTTGCAACAATTCGTTCGCCTCGCTTATTATTGCCAAACACACACACTCACACGCTGCAAAGTGTAACAAATGTTTGACGAAAGTGAAATAAACCGAAAGTGAGAAATGGGCGTGGCATTTTATCTCTGTGGTTATGGTTATAAAAGGCCAACTCAAAGGCGATTACATGTTGCTCTTGTGGTTAACAATGGGCGAAGCTTGGCCAGCAGTTGCATATTTTGGCATTAAACAAGTCTTGAATTTTCCAACAAAATGATAAAAATATATAAATTGTATAATAAATTGTTGAGTTTAATTTTTCAAAGCTAGAAAAAACTTTTTTGTAGAACTGTATAATCAATTTGTATAATTCAATTGCGTATACGCTACTAAAAAAAAATTCTCCTGATGAGAAATAAGTTTGAAACAGTGACAAATAAATTGTCGGTACAAAAGAAGTTTTATAATCAAATTTAAATGCAGAAATGCAAACAAATTTGTGCCAATTTAAAAACATATTTTAATCAAATTTGCAGCAAAGAAATGAACAACAAAATAATTTGCATAAAATCTGAAAACTGTTGCCAGGAATAGTTAAAAAAAAAACTGTAAATTATTTTAGTGCCAAAGAAATTAGCAAACAGAATATTACGATCTTCAAAGCAGTGTCCGAATTTAAAGAGTTTTAAAACAGTTGAAGTAAATATTTCTACTGCAAACACATGCAAAAGTTTGCCAACAAACTCATATCAACTCAAGCATTCATTTCCACTGTGAATTAACTTTGTTTTTCCTTTTTCTCATTTTTTTTATTTAAAATTTTCCACACCGTGTTGCTTCCCATTGGGTGCCTGCCACATTTAATTGTGCGTGCACAATTTGCGCAAACACACACACACACGCATAAAGTCAATTTAGTGTAAAATTTGAAACGATTTTTTTACTGTTGCCAAAGGAGCTGGCCAAGGACAAAAGGGATATCGTGCAGCTGGGAGAAAAACTTAAAAACATGTGTTTGTCAACTTCAAAATGAGTCGACAAATGTGCATATGACACCATAAACTTGTTGTAATTTATAAGCACAGAATCAAAAAAGAGAAAAACAAAGAGAAGCATAAGAAAACTGAAATTGTCAAGTCAAAAGTTAAGTTGCAGAAACAGCAAAAAAATGAAATACAAAACAAGAAAAGAACTGAACTGAACTGCAAGAAAAATGGCAACCCACGAAAACAAATGAGAATTGCGCAAAACAGGCAAGAAAAAAACTGTGTAAATAACCAATGAAAAATTCGGAATTGCGTGTTAAAAAGAAAAACGAAATGTTAAGAATTGTAAACAACAAATTCAAAAAAGCAACGAGTAAAAATGATAAATCTCAAAAAAAAAAAAACTTTTTTTTTTTGGCTGCAATTAAAGAAAGAGCCGAAACAAATGGCACAGAAGTGGGGGAGTAGTGTTGGTAAACGTGTTGTGCATGTCAAATGGGCGTGCATATGCTAGTTTTGCGGAGAGTGTGGGCGTGACCGTGTTGCGCACGGCACACATGCAACAAATTGCAGGCAGCACGTCGGCAAAAATGATAAACAGAATCTATTGCATACTTTGTGGCGCATCGAGACAAAAACAACAAGAAAATGATGAAAAAGCGGTAGAAGCAGAGCGGAAAGTAAGTAGAAAAACGGTGGCAAGAAGCAGAGCAAGTTGAAAGGCATATATTGCCTGATAAGGCGCAGGAAACAGACAAAGTTGTTCTACAGAAGGGGATGGGGACAGAGAGTAGGTGAAATGGACAGGGTTGTCATCATCATCAACAACAACAACAGCAGCAAAAGCAACAACAAAGTAATCATGCGTCCTCCGTTGTTGTATTATTTTCGACGCTTGGGCAAAAAACTTTACCCATCTGCCACAAGTTTTGCTATAGCTTCTGCTGCTGCTGCTGCTGCTTCTTCTACGTTTACTTCTGCTTCTTGTTCTTGCATGTTTTCTATTTTACGTTTTGCAAGCAAAATTTTATTATTAAAATGCAAAATTGAAAATGGCAGCGACGTGACAGCAGCAGGGGCAGCGTGGGCGGGAAGCGCAGAGGGGCGTTGCGGGCGTGACAAAGCGAATGCATATGAGTGATGCGTGACAAGAGCAGCTGAAAAGGGGGAGGGCGAAAAGTTGCACTCCTAGAGGCTGCTTTATTATTAAACGTTACGGACTGACTGCTAAGAGCACCAGATGTGGCAATCCTGGCCTACAAAGTGCAACAAAGAGCAGTTTGTTCAAGTACTGGACCATGAGCTACCCGTTAATAACATAAATATTAATTTTAAAAAAAATATTGCCTACTTGTAGGCGGCCACACACAACTTTACTTTAAACAGCCATAACTTCCATAATACATATTAGATTTTTAGTCTCTAACTAGTTCTAGTTAGCAGTGAACACAATATACCCGCTTACGAATACATAACGGGTACACCAACTTCTGCACGCGTCTGCCTTTGATTCAATTTAAAGTTTTTGCCTCACATACACACAACTCAAAAGTAATATCAAAATTTATTTTGCCTAAGTACACACTTACCCAACACTGGCAAACCCACGCACACACACACTAATACAGGCACTGACGCACACACATACAGTGGTTAACATATAAAGTTTTATAGTGTCAGCGATCTTGTCTGAGTTGGGCATAAACAGAGGATAACCATAAACGATGCTTACCTGTAAAGACAAAGAGAAAGAAAAAATTGAGTAAGTAATTGAGCAGATAAACTTAAATGCAAAGAAAAATAACAAACAGTATAGTTGCACGACGAGTAAATACTCTGGGCAAGAAAATATTTATGTTATTTGAGAAACTTATTGAAATAATAACTGACTAACTAGCAGATATCCATTACTAATCTTTAGCTTTTCTTTAATTTACAGGGTATAAAGAATCTTACTGTTAGATTTTCTCACTGCTCGAATTTGCATTTCGTTAAAAGATTAGCAGACAAAACAAACGACACACAAAATAGTAAAGGAATTGACAGAGACGTAAACGAAAAAGGGAAAATGGAATAAAGCGAAATGAAACGCGACAGTGACAGAAAAAATTGTTTCACTCAAAAAACCGAGTGTAAAATTTCATTTAATTACAAAAATTACCCAAAAGTGCGGCTAATGTGAAAAAACGAGAGCGTATGGAAGGGAGACAGAAAGGGAGAGGGAGGCGGGGAAGGTGAACATGCTCCTAATGTATGACAACGAGTACACATACATACATATATACATATATGTAGATGTGTATTTGTGTGTGTAGCTACTGCTGCTGCTGCTGACATTGAACAGGAAGCTCAGATTTCACATTTTACATTCAGCGCAGCAAGACAGAGAGACAAAAACAACTTCAATGCGCCAAAATGTAATGGGAGACGTGTAAAAGGTTAGAGCACACATACACATACACATACTCACATACATATCTGCTAATAATGACGTTTACATGAGAGACAAACACAGCAGCAGCAGCGAAAAAGCGCAAGGGAAATATGAATATGCAAAAGGCAGTGGAAGAGAGTGAAGGAGGAGAGCGTAACCCAAGGCATATGAAGTCATGAGAGAGAAAAGAAAAAAGAAAATATAATAAAGACTACAACAAACTCCAATGCAAGGCTGAAACAAAAGACTAAATGAAGGAGACGACAAACCAAGAGAGCATGCAAAATATTTCACACTCTGAGTGAGGGGCAATCGCATGACGGAGAGAGCGGGAGGTGAAGCGAATAAACCACCTGAGGCTATACAAAATTTTGCAGCTGAAGCGACGGCTGACTTCAAGGCGGCATTGTTGTCATAACTATGGAGAGCAGCAGTGTGAGAGAGGCAGTGTGAGAGATGTGCAGACACACATACACGCATACACATGACTGCGGGCGCACTTGTCAATGTGAAGACTTCGATTAAATACGGGCGCTACGAGGGGAGCCAGCAGAGAGAATGAGACAGAGCGTAAGCAAGAGAGGCATAGCAATTGCCTAGCGGCGAAATTTGCATTGGGACAACGGCTGTCGTTGATGACAAAATGATAAGGTAGCAAGAAAGAGAACAGGCGATGGGCAAAGAGACGCAGTGCAAGGGGAGCAGCAAATATGCGGCGTGCCAAAAGCAAATAACAATGAGAGCTACACACAGCACAAACACAGACTGCAGATTGGCGAATGAAAACCAAAGAGAAGAAAAGAGAAGGAACAGTTGAAAAGGGGAAACAACAGCAGCAGATTAAGCAGCTGCAATTGAAATGAATAAAGATGCAGGAGAAGAGAAGCTGAAAAAGCTACTTGTATCAAGATTCTTATCACGATAATGTTGCATAAATATTGATGCAACAAATGTGCCTCAAATACACACACACACGCACACTTATAAACATGTCAATATCCGGTGGCTATTATAATAATCTCTACAAAGAGTAAGTGGAAGACTAAATCAAAGCCAAATTAAAAGCAAAATTAATTGCCATAACGAACCAAAATTAGAGTTGTCAACAAAACTGAAAACCTTTTTGGGTCTTAAGTTCCGAATTTGGTAAGTACGCATTAAATTATCCTGGGAACCAAATTGAAAAGAAAAAAGGAGATACAAATTCTTTGCAAGTCCTGAAAATTATTTTTTTACATTAACATTTTAAAACAAAATTGGAGTTCCTGCTCTTGGCGTAATTACATCTTGAATTCCAGAGTGAAAAAGTACTGCTTAAAATATTGTAAATTTTATTTTAATGTTTGTGAACCTTTCGGAATCATTTCCAGTTTTTATTAAAAAACTCCAAATAAAATATTATTAAATTATTTCACTGTTACCATTTTTTTATTTAAAAAAATTTATTTAAACTTGTCTACATCATCCCAAAAAAAGAATTAAAAAGATTGGTCGGGCCCTAATTTAGACTCATTTTCCCAAAAAAAATAACTGAAGAATCATGCGGCTTTTTAAGCATAAAAGCGCGCTTAAAGCTTTGTTAATAAAAAAGTAGGGAAAAAACAGGAATTTGCGAGCGTTGGCAGCGTTTTGATGCATGCAACAAATATTTGTGGCATTGACGATTTCCGCGAAGGGCGTGCCACGAAATGAATATAAAAGAAATCGAGCGAGCCACTTAAAGCTGTGGCAGCAAAAAAGGTGGAGACACAGAGAGGCAGAGGAGTAGGGAGAAAGAGAGAGAAGAAAAAACGGCAGATGTTTTGCACAAAACTTAATTACACTCGGATCTGTGTTTCGGCGGCGCTGAGATTGAAGGCCGAGAATGGAGAATGAAGGCAATAAGGAAGCAGAGACAGAGTTAAAGATGAAGAAGAAGGGCGAAGTAGCTGAAGCTGAAGAAGGATGGAAGTAGGAGAAAAAATGCGACGCTTTAAATGCTTTCTGTGGCAGCTGCTAAGGGGCAAACAGACAGGTAAATGCAACTGCAACTGGAACTGCCGCTGCAGCAGCAACAACACAACAACAACAAACTGAACAACAACAAAAATTTATGGCATCTGCTGGCATTTTGTTAGCTCGACTTTTTTTTTTTTTTTTGGTTTTTTCTTAGCGGCTGTTGAACGTTTTTTAGGTCAACGAAATGCCAACAGAGAGAAGATGATGCGAGCAAACATAAATAAGAATGAGGGAGCCATAGAAGAGGAGCAGGAGGAATAGAGGGAACAGACAGGTAAACAAAAGCTAAAACTACAACAAGTTTGTTGTTGCTGTTATAGCCCATCGTCCATAAGTCAGAAAGAGAGGGCAGCAGCAGCAGCGATAAAGTCATTTGCATAGTTCTTTTGATAGCCACAAAAATCAACAACAAAAAGAAGATGGAAATGAAGAGGAAGAGCAAACAGCATCACACCTACAACAAGCCCAAGATAAGCACACAGTGAGCGTAGGAAAGAGAGAGAGCAAGCTACCTGAGAATTGGGCAAATGCGATAACCTTTCGAAATCAAATTATAAATGTTAAGGAAAAAAACAAAAAGAATTTCTTAAAAGAGCAATGAACAACGAAAAAAAACAGCAGCTAAAAAAACAACAAATAGAATTGAGAAAGAAGAAGAATTTACAATTTCTTTGGGGAGCCTACAGACGGGAATTCGAAATGAATTCAGTTGATGAAAATTGGGGATCAAAGTGAGCCAAACAGCTAACAGGTAGCACAAAGGCGACCTCTGGCGTGCAGCAGAAAAAATACAACACATTGAAAATAAGTAAAGTTAAATTGTTTTCGATAAGATTTGGATTAGTAACCCTTACAAACTATAATTAAATTGAGCTAGACATGGAAATGCATAATTAATAAAAGCTATTAACTTAAAAATGTGCTACTTCCTGATGAAACAACACGCCATCTAGCGCTTGCTAGAAGTTAAGCTTGATTTGTTACGTTTTTTCCAGGTATTTTCTTGAGATAAAGCTAGAATTTAAGTGAAGTGCTCCAATTTTCCTAATTGCTGTGCGTTTTTGTGCTCTTTGTCGTTTTTTAAGTTACAACTTGACTCGATTCCCTTGTCAAAATATTTTCTATACCCAATTTGATGGGGCAAAAGTGGAGAGGAAGTATATCAAGATTGTTATTTTTTCTTGTGTCTCTGGTTCTTTTTTTTGGGATGCCCAAACAAAAAACTCGCAATCAACCTGTCAGAGATGCTGCTGCCTGTCTCCCTCTAGTCTACACTCTGCTCTCTTTCTCCCTTTCTATCCATCGATTTATTGCATGCGTTGTCTTGTAACAATTTTTATGACGTTTCATGTTACGTTGCGAAGAGTCTGACAAATGGAAGCAATACAATGCGATACGATTCGATATGACATATAGAAATGTCTGAAGCATTTATATGGAGATGATGCTCTTGTTGTCCAAATTGTTGTTGTTGTTGTTGCTGTTGTTGCCTCGGGCAACGCACCGTTTTCTGTTGTTCGTTTTCTTTTCATTTTTTTTTAAGTGATTATGAAATCATATACAATAACGCGGCATTGGCGCATTTTAAACTTATATTTTATGCTTTAAAAAAAAAAGACATAAAAATCATAAGTTTATGCAAAGAAGTAGAAGAAGCAGAAGCAGCGGAATCTCAGACTGAGCAGGTGTTATTATTATTATGATTATAATTATTAAAGACCACAGACTGAGCAGCTGATCATTATTGAAAGCCATCGAATTTGAGCCAAAAAGCGGCTTAAACTTAATTAGTCATATTTTTGTATTGTGCTCGTTGGAGTGGGGAATTTTTGTTATTTCTGTATACCGACTTTACTCTAATGGGAGTTTTATAGAATTATGTAAATGCTGATAGGCATTTGATAGGCTCATTCCCTCCCTCTTTGTGCTTCTGAAAGCAGCTCAAGAACTGTCCTCTGGTTGGTAAAAAGCTAAAACAAAAAAAGTTATGCTAATTACACAACAACAAAATTTGTATAATTTATTCCCTGCTGCAGGTGGAAAGATAAAATAAAAATCTGTCTACTGCCCGAATGAATGTTAACTTTTTCTACCTGTTTCTTTAAGATATTGATTACAAATGGGAAAACAATGAGCCGTGTTTTCTCAGCTATTCTATTCTTTGCTTTTCTTGTTTTCTATTTCATGTCTTGTGGTGGCGCCCTCTGGTTGTCGCGCAAGTCAAGTGTTTATCTAGCATTTCCACACTAAAAGTGCTGACCACAATTTTATCCCCGACTCGTTGAAAAATTCTTGCGCGTCATTTGAGTTGAGATTTTTCCCTTCGCTCTAAATATTTCCTGCTTAGTCCTTGGCAAACAAGCCGAAGGCAGCACTAGGACTAAAGGACTACGAGACTACCCTCTTTACCTTCTTTCACTTCTTTTGCTTCATCTTCTTACTGCCTTGCACCTGCTGCTCTAATTTTGCGCTTCCGCTGCCAGACTCAGTTCCAGGACGCAAAGCAGCCGCAGGCTATCCGCAATTTCCACGCGTGGCGTCCGTTTCCTGGCGCATCCTGCGCATCCTTTGCATCCTTTTTCACCGGCAAGCACACACAGCGACTCCAGTCGCGTCGAGGTTTACATTTAATAATTAAAACGCCACCGCGTCGTGCAAATTATTAAAGTGTCATCGCAGTTGCCTTCAAGTGGAATCAAGTCTCCTCAATCTCCTCTCTCCCTACTTCCTTCTACCCACCACACCTTCTTCTGCTTCAACTTTTGCAGTGTTTCCTCTCTTGTTGCTTTGCTTAGCCGCATTTTAACCACCTTTTAATTATTTTTTGTTGCAATTTTCATTCCATTTACAAATGAAAATGCCGAAAATCCTTTTTCGGGTTTCACATTCAACAACATCATCGTGTTGCTCATCATCATCATTATCTCCTGCAGTGCGTACTCCCATGTCCAGCTGTCATCGGCTGCAAAACGCAACTTCAACCGAGTTAATTTCACTTTGTGTGGCCAAGTGCCACGCCCCTGCAACCGCCTACCAACCGAGTTTCACTCCTTCTCAGTTACCAGCTAGTGAAGTTTGCTTGTGCAAATTGCTGTTGACACTTTCATTTGGGGGTGCTTCTCCCTTTTTAATACCCTGTAACTGAACTAAATGTTTGCTTGCAGCAGAGTAAAGTTTTAGGCGTGCATAACCTCGCTTTACATATAGCTTAGAGCGTTTGTTTTTACAATTGCAGCCTGAACTACTTTTAAGTGTTAGACAGGAAGAAAGTGTAGACAGAAAAGTAGCATTACGAGTTTCAAAGGGTATTACATAGGAGAAACAACCCTAGGGTTATATATTTTAAATCGGTTTACAGTTAGCTATACTCAAAATCAGGTGAGTTAAGTATTCTTTAACCTAAAAATCGTTCTTTAACTGAATTGTTATTCCCTTTAAGTGGTATCTGTAAGTCTTGTCACAATGTTTGCTTTCAATTTGTCAGTCTCCGTCGGTCCCTCTCGGTGTGTCTGTTTCTGGACGCATCAGATGCAACTGTTTGTTCACACCTCGTCTCACCTCACATCACTTTTCTTCTTCTTCTGTGTTTTTAATGTTTTTTTTTGTAATATTTTTATGCACTTTGCACAACACATGGGGACTGAGAAGCTTTTGTAACTATCTGAAACACACGCTCTCGTTTCCCGTTTCTGGTTTTCAGTTCCCAGTTTTCCGTTCTCAGTGCCCATTTCCAGTTCCAGTTCCCGTTTCTTTTTTATATGCATGACGCAAAAGTTTTCTTGCTTTTGTCAGTGCTTGAGAGCTCCACTATAGTGCCACGCCCATTGGTCGCCCACATTGCAAAATTTCTTGTGACTTGACATGGTTTCCTTTCCTTTATTTTTGTGTTTTTTTTGGCCGACTCTCTTTATCGTCATCATCATCTGCATCGTCATCAACTTCATCTCTCAGGTAGTATAACTTTTGAATAGTTCATATATTATATAGGAGTATCTCGAAGGCAATTCTGGCTTTTGGTTTTTCCCATTAAATTTCAGTTGCCAATTTTAGTTTTTTAATTAAAAAAGTAGCAAAAGAGGAAGCAAGAAACACAAGAAGAAAGAATGGGAGGTAGAGAGACAGAAGAAACAGAAACTCTTCTACTGGGGCCTAATGAAGTTCTTCAGTTCCGTCTGCTGCTGAGTCACATTAACATGGCCACTTAACATTAACAGAGAGCTGTTAAAACTTTAACATTTCGCTGGTGTGTCGTAATAACATTATTTATATGATTCATCAGAAGACGGAAATGTGTTTTTGGCCCGCATTATTATTTGTTGTACAAACAAAATGAAAAAACTTGATGAAATATGTCTGACTAAGCCGGACAAACATGAGAAGAAGCAGCAGAAGAAGCTGCATTAAAACGAGGTCACAAATTTGTCACAACTTTCCACATGTGCGAGTTTCGTTCAGATCTCTAGAATTTTATGCTTGTCACAATATAAGATGGGAATTAGAAAAGTTATTTTGGAACTAATCGAATTTTAAAATATTTACAGAAATTCCCACAAATTTGGGGAACTGTTTGAAGTTTTTTTTAAGTAGTTTTAAATATTTTTTATTAAATAAATTGTGTAATATATTCCCCATTTTTTGCTCTCTAAAACTTGAAGTTCTCTCATACCAAACTTGGTATCAAAATTCTCATATTTATTAACTTAATTTGGTACTTTATTGTTTTCAATTCCCCGATCAATTTCACAGCACAAAACTCAAATCAAATCGGGAAATGAAAGCATAAAAAACACTAGAAAAGAAGTTGTAACTGTTGATTTTCTGACCTCAATGAAGTTAATGTTACTGTCATTGTTGCTGTTGTCGCATATTGTTGCTGATTTCAGTTCCCATGTGTTGCAAGTTGCAAGTTGCCAGCCCCGAAAACTCAATTTTCGCATAGCTTCCCAAATGCTTTTAAACGCTTTTCCTCTCTCGTGTTGCAGTTGCAAGACAACCCTATAGGAAATTGTTTCAGTAGTACCAGAACTCTGTACTGCTGAACTACAGCATTAGTAGAGAGTTTAGTACTACATCACTCGTTCAATGGAAAATTCTCAGTAAGAATTTTACGTTTTACAAGTGAGAATTTCCCGCTGCTCTGGTTAGCGAGAAATTCACACTTTTGTGATAATCTTTTAAAGACTGCGCTGTTGGTTTTGCTGCTTGTGTGAAAAGTCTCTTGTACGGGGTAGCGGCGTTCTCACACAAAAGTGCTACTGCACGACGGAACGATCTGTTGGTTTAGATCAATTTCCTAGTTACTTTGATGGACATGCCCACGGGAAAACGAAGTTAGGCAGGGTGTAGTTGGTACTACTTCTGTGTGAGTTATGAGCGCGGAAAATGTACTTTTCTCGTGCAAATTTTCCTACTGGGAAGTTGTCGTTGTTGTTGTTCTTGTTGCTGTTATCATTGTAATTGTGTTTGTTTGCCAAACTCTCCCGCACACACACACACACACACACTCACTCACACACGCATAGAGTGAAAACCTCAATGCACATAATGCAGTTGCCTTGTCCAGGGGAAATTTTCGATTTTTGAGACTTGCAGTAGAAATAAAAGTCAAAGTAGAGTGCGTTGAAGCAGGGAGAAAGGTGAGAGAGAAAGAAAATGTGAACTAGAGTTGGAGGAGGAAACAAAATGCTCATCACTACACAGTCTGTGTGTTTGTGTGTGTGTAAAGTTGTTGTTCGTCTGCTTTGTGCCTAATGACATTTGTACACACAAGAAGAGGAAGCACTAACAGCATGTGAGACTAGCAGCACAACAACAACCTGTAGTAACCAGCAACAACAACACTAACTGTCAACAACAACAATCCACAGATTTCAATTTCCAGCGTGCGAGAAAACTGAAGCAGTGAAAACATTTTAAAAGCATTTTCCAATGTTAATCCATGACTGCAACAACCACAACAACAACAACAACAAAAATTTGCATATGCGTTAAACGAAAATTTTGCAGTTACAGTCCCCCGCGCCCCTCTACCCTAGCCACGCCCCCTCGGTCTCTGCCAATCCGAGAAAAACAAACAAAACTTTATGCAAGCCAAAAAAGAAACACATAAATTAAAATGCACTGGTCAAAGAGCGTGAGAACTCAAAGGACACGTCGGATAGTCGTGGCAGGGGGCTAGCAAGGGGCGGCGAATGGACTACAACAGTTATGTGCGTGCATTTTTCTACCCGAAAAATAAAAATAGAAAAAATCGGACCATGCCCACAACCCCACCGTGGGCGACACACATACAAAAAGTGTAAATTATCGAGTTTATGTGGCACAAATGACAAGCAAATGTTGCTGTTTCTGTCCCTGCTTCCCCTACCCCACACCGCTTCTCGTAGCGCCCCTTTTCCAACCAGTTTCTATAACATAATACACATATCTGTGTGTACTGGGGCTGTACTCGAGCTACAGACGAGTTAATACCTGTTATTCTATTAGCATAAATATAAACGTTCATCATACGTTTAAAATGGCATTGCTTAAAAAGTGTTGCATACTTTTAGGCGTGTGATGTGCATAAGAGTGCAAAGCAGCCATAACTTGCGTTGTATGTGTGCTATCTGTGTGATTTTTGCGTGTTTTGATTAATACATTTAATAAGCAAATTATAAAGCAGCAAATTTAATAGCTTTACCTACTGCAGGCAGTGCAAAACATAAAGACATGCAGTATGTAATGTCTAATTTGACTGTTCATGTGATTGTGATCAAAAAAATTAACACAAACACAGCACACCCGCTGCTTAACCCTAACGGGTATAAATATATGGCAAAAGGACATCAGTTGGGCATCCAACGACATTGCTGTACATGACATTTGTTTGCCTCTCGCAACCAACAACAACAGCAAATATTTGCGAGCAAATTGGCAGGCGACCCATTTTGAGGGGCAGCAGTGGTGTGGAGAGGGGAGGGATTTTATAGAGAAACGCGACACGCATTCCAAAAATGCATTTATGACGCAACATGGGCGTTGGGAATCGCAGAAAGAGGGGCGTGTCTGTGCAATTTTGTATGAAATTGTGGTTTTTGCATGTGACCAGAAAAAAGGGGCGCTGTGGGCGCCATTTTGTGTCACGGCGAAAATGGCCGCAAATTTGCAGTACGAAAACAACAACAACAAATAACAAAATGACCAGTGAGACGCGAGTGTGCGTGAGTGTGTGTATGTGTGTGTGTGTGCATGTGTTTGTTGACAGGGACAATTTTTCCATAATTATTATGATGATGCTTGGCATTTGGCAAAAACATGCAACAGACGGACAGATCGGACAGTTCGACTGATAGAACGCGATGGCCAACAGATGAGCCATTTTATTGCCTAGAAAGAGACAGAGCTAGTAAGGGAGACAGATTGTAACTACTGCGTGGCATGCTGTTTTTGTTAAAAGACTGAAAACGTCACTGGAACTAAGAAAACGGAACTAGTTCCAACTCAGTAATTCATCAGTGAACCAGTAGATGAACAAATATGCTATAAAATAAGTAACTATGATATGAAACTTTAACTAAAATACTAAAGAACTAGTTCCGCTTTAAGTTCACAAATGAACCACTGTCAGCTTGAAGCTTCATCCAATAAATAATGCTTACAACATAAATTATTTCTCCATAAATTTGCTACTTATAATATTTTTAGATTTAGCCCAACTTCAAATGCGTTCGCAAAGAACTAGTTCCATGAGTTGTTATTACAAAAGTTGAACCAGTTTGCACATCTATGTGTATCATCGCCAAATGCGTAGATTGCGTGCCGGTCGAAACATGAAAATTGAATATGTCTGAGCGTTTTGTGTTACGGGAAAATCAGTAGGAAATAGGCGGCGAAAATGAGGAAATTCAGAACGATTCGGTGTCTGCGGAACTAGAGCACTTAATGGCAAAAGTTCAGAGCGGCTGCTTTGGCAATCGGAATGCTGGCAAATGGTTATTGGACACACAGTGCGTAATGAGAGGGGATTTTCAAGGGGAGCAAAGCGAAGGGAAATGTGTAGGGAAATGGCCGCGGGTTTGGCGTCTGGTTTTGATTTGAAAGACGTCAAAGTGCGGAATGCAGCGAGTGAACAGAGATAGTAATACACAGCGGAAGAGAGACAGACAGCATAGACATGGCAACTGGAAAGACTTGGAGGAAAACGGAGAAAGGGAAAAGCGAAGGGAAATTGTAAACTGGGAACTAGGATCTCTGGTCGCTCCAGTTGGAACCGAACAAACGTAGCGCTAATTATTGCGCATCATTGATTTGAGCTGGATGGGAAAGCGGATAAAGAGAGGGAAGAAGCTGTTGCTATCAATGACACTCACAATATCTGTTTGTGTGTGTGTGTGTTTGTCTATCTGTGTGTGTCTCAAAGCTGTCAAAGCCAGTCACAAGTGAGAGGAAATGTTTGTGGAAAGACATGCGATTCTCTGATCATGAATGAAATGAGTTTTTCACATGCAAGTTTCATCACAAACATTACAAGCACCCCTCGCTATACACCTGATTAGCTTTTTGCCAATTACAATTACATTTGAGCAGCTGCTTTTCACTTTCTCATTAAATATACTTTTTCAAAATATATTATTTTACTTTTTCTACAATTTTTATATTTTTTTTATTTGTGTAATTGTTAAGTTTGTTTAGTTTGTTGGTTTTGGCCACATTTAGTTGGCCTTTTACAGCCGCTGTGCACTTTCTATTTTTTACTTTCAACTTAGAGAAAGAGATGAGAGACGGAGATACCAAAATAGTTGTACAGTTTATAAATCTGGGAAAATTGTCACATCACATTATTAATGTGATTTTTTAAGCCTCAAGCTTAAGTTTTTTTTTTGGGAACTTTTAGTTAAAAAACTGATCAAAACTTACTTAAGACTTATGGAATGAGCGTTCAGTGAAAGGTGACCAGCGACTTACCTAAAACGAGAGAGAGAAATGTGAAAGATATATTTAGTAATTAATTGATATTTTTATATAAACTTAAATATTAAATCATTAGTTAATGATCGAGGCAAATGAATTTTAAATTAATCAATTTAATAATCTATCAAACAGAGAGTAAAGTTTGGTATTTCCGTAGGAAATCCATCTAGAAACTATATATTAATTTAAAACTTGAAATAAACGTAAGTTAGTTTAAACAAAAGCATAATTAAGTTGCCTTGAAGTTGTTGGTTTTAGACACATTTCAATTTTCTACTTTAAATTCCTTTTCACACTCTGTTTCTTTGCTAGTCAGAGACTCTCTCTCCCTCTCCCTCTTTGGCTATACACAAAAAACCAATTTACCAACAATTTTACCCAATCAAAAAACATGGAGGCAACTCGGCAAACAGGGGAGCTTATAAATAGCCTGTGACTGAAGGCAACATTGAGGCTGTGGCAACAATGCAACCAACTAACGCTGCCCCTACTCCATGCTGCTTCTCTTCTCTCTCCATTTCCCCAATGTTCTCCCATCAAATCTTCTCTGTTGCATATTTCCCATGCAACTGCCACCCGCTTTGCGGCGCATTCTTCAATCAATTTTGCTGCTTCTGCTGCTGCTTCTTATTTACTTTGCATTAATTAAACATGCTGCCACCTACTACGGCCCCCCTTGGCCCCTCGGCTGGCATCCCGTGTAGATTTTTCATGAACCACGGGCCACATTCACTGTGCAACTTCAACTGCAACATCTGCAACAATCTTCGGTTTATATTTAAATGTCTGTCTTCAGACGCACGTGCAGCAGTGTTGCACTTCCCCCCTCTCGCACTGTCTTTGCCTTGGCTCATCCGCATTCGTCTCTGTCAAGTGGCAGTGCATTTCCCATCTCTTTCTCTCACTCTCCCCACTACCGCGCTCTCTTTTGCTCCCCTGAAACAGTTTGTCATTGTAGCAATTTCAATGTTGCGCTTGTCAATTTCGCTCGCTTCGGCTGATGTAGCATGCCTTTAGAGAGAGGGGTAGAGGGGGAAGAGAGAGGGGAAGAGGAAATGCACCAACGTCATCGTCTTTCACGACAGTCGCTTCTTCTGTTCACAATTCTCGACACTCTCCTAAGATCATTTATTTATTCTTCACTTTTTTTCTGTTTTCGGTAAGAAACTTGTAAAGATTTTTTTGTATCTTTGAAGTAGTTTTTGAATCTTTACCAATACTTTGATAAAATGTATTCATGTGGAGCCCATCCACAATTTACTTTAGTTATGGTAGTTTTAAAAAGTGTATAAATTCGCTTTAAGCATTAAAAAGCTCGTCATAAAAAATAAATTTATTATTTACTAATTAATCTAATTTCCAAAAGATGCCTTTAGTTGCTGACTAGCTGAAGAATATTCCTGTAAACAGTAAAGAATTATTGCTGTAATTAAATATTAAATGTCAGTAAGCAAAGTTCACGGAATACCCCTACTAAAGCGCACCTGCCAATAAATCTTACAACAAATTGAATTCATTTAAGTTTATTATTTAAATGTTAATAAATGCGACGCAAGTTTCCTGTACATTTTTGCACATTTTTTACATTTTTTTACAGTTTTTTCAGCTGCAAGATTTTCTTTCCGCTGCAATCAGCGCTGCCGACGTCAGCATCAGCGTTAACGTCAACGTCAGCGTCAGCGACGGCAGCACGAACGTTGGCGTCGAGTGAAACGTGACTTGAGCTTGATTTATAACTGTGCAAAGAATGTCATAAATAAATAAATAATAAAAGAAGAACGCGAGTAAACAACTGTTTGCCAGTTTATCGCACACTCAAGCGAAGCAAGAAGAGGAGTAGGAGGAGAAGGAGGAGGAGGGGGAAAACAACAACAACAGTGGAGTGTGATAGGCTTTAAGCGACTGCGTGCCACATGCCACGCCTCTCCTACCGCAACACTCTGCACACTGAGCTGATGACACTTAAAAACTCATTAGCAACAGATCCTGTTGCCCCTCCACCCCCGTCTCCTTCGCCACTGCCCCCCTCAGCGAAAGAGCAGAGGCAAAAGAAATGAAAAGAGTGGCAACAATCGTTTGACAACTTGCAACTTGTTGCGTCTCTCGGGACACGCCTACATTAAACGCCCACGCACACCCATATGACAATGTTGTGCCCCCAAAAAGACACACACAACACACACACACACATACGCAAAACCGCAACACAGCTGCCCAACAGTTGGGCAACAGTTCCCTCTGCTGCTGCTTCTTCTTCTCTGTTGTCAGTCTGTCATTTGTGTTATTTTGTCATTTCTGTCTGTCCGGTGCCAAATCCACTTGTCAAATGCACGCAGCGAATGAGAGAGAGAGGTGGAGGAAGAGAGAGCGAGAATCGCCAGCGAAGCGTTGATGGAGACGCCAGAGTTGCCACCTCGTCTTATGAGTGTCACAACAAAACTATTTATTTTCCTCGGCTTTGGAGTGTCTTCTCTGCTACCCACCAGCTCCCCTCTCTGCCTTCCTCTCCCCCTCCACCTTCCCACTGTATTGCTGCCACTTAAGTTGCCTCATTTCTTTAAACTGTGTGCGGCCGACATTGAAATTATATTGTCTGTGGCGTGCAGTTCAGCAGTTGCAGGGGTCGGTGGAAATTGTGCGGGAAAATTGTGAAAATGGAGAACGGCCATTGACAGCGGGCACGCGAAAGATGTCCACGTTGCAAGAAGCAGTGATAGAGTGGGCAGAGGGGCAGAGGGACAGACCCGTTGTGGAAAATGTAAAGAAAAACTGCGGCACTTTAAATTATGTTGTTGGCTCTGCTTGTGCCAGTGCCAATGATTGCCACAATTAATGAACTTCAGTTGATTTCAGAGCTGACACATCAAAGATTAAGTGTTAATCAATCAGAAAATAATAGCAAAAAAAATAAATAAATTCACACACGAATTCGTGTGGAAATTCTTCAACATTCTTTGGCTTACATTTTAGGCTTAAAGTTATGCAAATTCTTGTTATGAGTGTTTGTCAGACAAGCATTAAATTTATGATTTTAATAGGCTTAACAGGTTAGAGGCTTCTGTTCAGTTTTTTATTAAACTTGTTTTGTTTGCGAATTGGGAATTATTAATAACAAATTCCGAAAGGTTTTTTTCTACGAATACGTAAAATACTCAAGTGATTTAATCGTTATTTTAAGTGGAATAACTTTCTGAAATTTTTCAATTTTTTAAATGAAAACTATCAAAATTTCTATATAAGTAAAACAGTTGGGATAAAAAACTGAACTCAGGTGGGTATGAAAGCAAACTGTACACAAAATCTGTACAAATAAATATCTTGCACATTTAGCAGCACATTAAGGCACAGCAGGCCACGCTGGTGACGAAAGCAGGCCACCAAAAAGTAATGCTTTGCTTATCGTTGAATAGAAATGTATATTCACTGCTCAGCTTTGATTAGCAGGTGATAAAAATTGTTGTTTGCAGTGCAACAAATGCGTCTTTTGCACCTTTGCCTTCGACAGCTGCAGCTCCAGCTGTGTGTGTGTGTGTGTGTTTGTGGCAATAAACCTAATTTCACAGTGGATACAACATTTGAATTTGTCTTGTTTATGATTTCTGTGTGTGTTTGGCTTTCTCCAGCGATTTCCAGCTGACTCTTTGAGTTGTGTCGAGTTGAGTTCATAAGAAAATTTGTAACTAGCAACAAATGAAGCACTAAAAGTAACAACAAGAGCAACAAACTTAAGTGGGACACCTCAAGTTGCCACACGATAATTAAGAAACAGGTGCGGCACTTGGCATTAAAAGCGGTAGAAACAGAATAGAAAAGTAGGAATAACGTAAGAGACAAGAGTGAAGACAACGCGCTGAAAGTCATATCAATCTTCAGCTTGGCACACGCCCAACTACCTGTACTCCTCGCCCCTTAATCCACCACAACGTGTTGAAATATTTACATAAAAAATATTTCAATTTCATTGAAAGAAAAAAAAAAGTTAAAAAGAAATAAGATTTTTCGTCGAGCTCTAAACAATAACAATAAAAACTCTATTGTTGTTGTGTTCATTTTTTATTGTTTATTTTGCTTTATACTATATATTTATTACTGCCCAGTGTTAAGTGTTGTTAAGTGCGTGCACAAAATTTCACACACTGCAAATTATGAGGGGGCGGAAAAGCCGCAGGAAAAACGCAGGAAAAATATTTCAACGATAAATTAATTAGCAATGCAATGCGGCAAACTTTACGAGTTAACATAAAACAAAATGAAAAGAAAAAATTGTTGAATAAAACAAGAAAAAAGTTTATCTACGGAGTGTGGCGAATTAAAAATTTCAGAAGCACCAAATGTATGCGATGAGAGCAGAAATGGATGAGTGCAAAAAACAGCGATTTATGGCATGTGAAGTAATCAAAATTTTTGATATTTCCACAGCTACAAATGAGCTATAAAGTCTAAAGAACTATACCAGAACTGACATAAAAAACTTGAGTTATTATGGAATGTCTAGCAATAAATGCAGAATATTTTTCCAGCTAGTTTGAGCTGTGTAAAGTACTTGACTTAAGGCTGAAGAAAGCCATACTAAATCGGTATAAATATTATAGGGATTTAACTAAAGACTGCAGTAAAAAATACAAATTTTATTTTCTATAAAAAAAGCAAACAATTCTTTAGTTTAAAGTTGAGTCAGAAAATTTTGCAACTCGTTTAGTCACCGTAAATAATTACAATTATGCAGCTCTTAATTATTGAACTGACTCAGCCAGAATTTCAGTTAAAAAACAATAAGCAAATAAGAATTACTTAAAGAGCTTTAAAAGGTTAATACTTAAACAATTAAATAAGTTTTATTATGCATTATTCTAATGACTTTCAAGTCATAATCTGTTGGCTGAAATGTATTTATGTTTTATTATTTTATAATAAAGTAATTTGAGAAACCTTTTGGCAATGACAAAATGTGAGTTGTTTGTGAAAAGTGACAACTGTTAAATGCGGAAAAAGTCTTGCGAAATGTTTAGCAATAAATTCTAAATAAATGATAAACTATTGCTAAATTGTCAGTTTTGTGCTAAGCTTTTGTTTCATACAAAATAAACTGTTGTACTTTTCAGTGTGTCTGTGACATAAATAAATACATACTGCTTCAAGCTATTAACTGCTGATAATCTATACCACACTATAATTTTCTTTCTGTGTATTTAGCTTAATTTATTTACACTGCACGACAAGTGAGCAATTTAAAATAATTGTATATTAATTTCGATCAATAAATTTGCATATGACATGTGGAAACCCTCGCTGCGAGCACACAGCGCGTGTTAGTCACAACAAATAGAGAATTTGTCCGCCTACGGGGGTATTTGTATAGCGGCAGGGCAGAGGGGAAGGAGGTATGGAGCGGGGCTTGAATAGGGTCTTGGATTTTAGGGAAAAACTTGGGCTAGGACAGTCTGTAATGAAAATTACATGCGCCGTAGGGCTAAACAGTGAGGCTGAGGGTACAAAAACTTCTAAGCAGTTTTCGGCTGCCACAGTTTTCCGGCCTAAATGTTTGTTGGGCTCCTAACAACAACAACAAAAACAATTGGGAAGAACAAGAGCAATAAGCAGAAGAACAATAACAACAAGCAAACCACACACAACAGTACACACAGCACAACACACACACACACACACACACACACACAGTTATACACAACACACAACACCAAACAGCTGAACAAAAGCGAAAACCTCACGACTGTTTGACTTGTGTTTGTTTGTCCTTGAATTTTGCTTTTTGAAAAGCAGACGCCACAGCAACCAATATGCCCCCTTACTCCACCTCCTCTACCCCCACTCCCTTTGTACCATTCAGTTATTATTACAAGCACATTTTCATTGCCTTCTTTTTGGCCTTAAATGGAGGCGGGAAAATGTTGCTTGAGTTGGCTTTTTACTGGCGCCGGAATTTTCTTTGTATATTTTTTTTAGGCTTTCGGGCAGCCAAATTGATTTTCCCTCAGCGGCGTTTGCGTTTTTCCAAAAAAAAAAGCGTTTTCACTTCTTTTTTTTTGGCGTTTTGGCTTCAACTTTGCCACACGATGCGGCTCAGTTGTCAATTGAATGATTGCGTTTTATTTGCTTTACTCCTACAGCTTGCAATCACCACGCCTCCAACTCCACACCCCCACAGGCACACACGCACTCAACCCCCTCCCCTTAGACAGCATCATTTGTCAGCGTGTTCAAGATTTGACAGGTGATTAGCGAGACAAACATTTTAAGACAGCTTTGGGAGTGAGTGAAAATTTATTAAAGAAAAGCGCTCAAAAGTACTAAAGCGACTTTAGAATTTTCCTCTCCTTTTTTATGCGTTTACTTCTCCTTCAAGCAGCTGATTTTGCCTACCCGAAGCAAAATTTAAGACCGAGTCTTATGAAAAATACAGCAAATTTATGAATTCATTAATATTTATTAAATGCAAGGATTTATTACATTTTAAGCGAGTTTATTTCATAATTTAAATAAGAAATTGATGGATTAATGAATTTATTTTGCATTTAAGGAAAGTAGAAGTTGATTAAATATATATATATTAAATATATTTGAATCTTTTTAATATATTATTTTGCTATTTATATTTCCTACTTTGCTATTAACCGAATAGCAGAATAAATCCCCCTTTAATGACTTTTCCAAAATTTAATTAATACAAATTTTGAAATATTGTTTAATCTGCTATAACTGAATTTCGAAAAACATTTTCCCAAAATTTGTTATGCCATTAATTGCATTCGCGCCGGAAAAACGCACCCCTTGCATAAATTTTCCCAACTTCCCACATCCCCCTACCCCCACGGGCATTAAACCAAACAAAATGAGCATTTAGCATTTTGGATTTGTTGTTGGAAAGCGTGGAAAGCGTAAAAAGGGCAAAAACACAATGCACACAAGTAAACTGTCAGTTTGGTAGCATTGGGATGCGCTAAAATAACAACAGGAACGGCTAGAGCAACCCTGGCAGACACTGAGACTGAGACTGGGACTGGGACAGACACAACCCTTGCACTGCCAAAGAAATCAGTGTAGCCCTGGTACCCCTTGTTATCCTTATCCCCTTTCTACCCCCGAGAAGTGCAATCCGCAATTTCGTCGTCTCGTTACTTTTGCTTGGTTTCTCAAGCATATCAATTCACTTTTGCACCCCTCGAGGGTTGCATCAGCAGCCAGAGGGGGTAGGAGACGTAACTGGTGCGCATTTAGCTGGCTCGTCTTCTTCTCTGCTTCTTCTTCGGCTTCTGCTTCTGCTACTTCTGTCACTGAGAAAATAAAATGCAAAGCAACAAAGTAAAAAACGAAAAATGAAATCTACAAAATGAACTGTAAACCTTTTTGGCACGCATTGTTTTTGCCTGTGTGCAGCAACAACAACAACAAAGAGGGTTGCAAACACAACACCCCCAGGTGGCAGACACACCCCCCTCCAAACCCCTGTGAGCCCATTGATACGCCCATCATGAAGAAAAAGTACAAAATAAAATTTTACGCTATGCAAAACATTTTTCTAATCAAACATTCCATTTCATTTGTTTGAAATGTCCAAAGGGGGTTGGGAGTTCTCACTGAGGAAGGGGGGGTGGAGACAGTGGGTGTGGCACAACAAATGGCAGAAAGGAAAAGCATTTGAATTTGTTCTCAAGTGTAAAATTCATTTGCATTCAGTCGTCACTTGAATTGTCGCACAACCCCAGCAAACTTCGCACCCCCTTACCACCCCCTTAGCACCCTATCTCCTTTTCCACCCCCCTGATAGTTTATGGTTTGATAATACGCATTTAGTCGAAATCAATTGATGAAAAATGCTTAAATAAATCACAGAATGAAAGAAATCAAGACCCAAACAAAAACTACCCCTCTCGTAGTTACACCCACACCCTTTACCACCCCACCCCCCAGCAAGTGGTTTATTAATTTCGCTTGCAAAGTGCACTCGAAACATTTTTTTCGGTGTAATTGATTTCACTTCAGCTGCAATAATTTTTTAATGTTCAAACTTATGGAAAAAAGGCAACAATGAAAAAAGCAAAAGTTAAATTTATCAATTTTTTTTTTAATACCGATTTTTTTCAGCTGTTTTTTAATCATTTCTGTGGCATTGGCTTGCACCGTTCATCATCTATACGTATAAATATATAGAGAGGGTGTGGGGAAGAGAGGGGAGGGGATATATTTTTTGCTATCCGTTCATTGTTTCGTCCAAGTTTTTTTTTTACTATATAAAATTTTCGATTTTTATTTCACATTTTCCGTGATGCGGCGAACAAATTTTCATTTTATTGAGTTTCATTGAAGCGCATAAAATTGCAATAAAAGTCTATTCATGGCAAATAATTTCTACCGCGCCACAGTACAGCCAAAGCCACGCCCCCACCAAATTGTACAATAATTTGAATTATGAATGAAAATTTAAGTGCAATATGCGTTTAATTAAAACTTTAAGCCTGTTGAACGGCGGAAAATGAAAAGAAAATGCTGAGGAAATGGGGGAACTCATACGGTAATCCGCTCTTTAAATATTTCGATTAATTTCAAGTCTTTGGCGGCAAGTTCAAGCCGAGGGTTAAGTTGTTAAATTAATGTCGATTTTATTAACGTCTTCAAATGCCTACATAAATATTGCATAAGTCATATGAATTACGAAAAGACGACAGTTGGTTAAAAATAAGCTTCTGGGGTCAAAATACTTAATAAAGTTTATGGTATTCTCTTTAAACTTTGAAGTGGAGCTGGTGACTCAATCTTTAATTGAGTTATAATTAAGACAACGGAAAAGTTTGTGGGGTGAACGAAGTAAAAATAGAAATTCACTTTACTGAAATATGATCTTAAATTCTATACTGTAAAGCACTTATTAGTTGGAGTTGCAAGTAAAAATAGTTAGTAAATATTTTAAATTATTAAAACAAAATTACAATAATATAAACGTGGTTTATCTTCCCCTAAAACAATAAATAAATTTATATAAACTATTTTTTAAGCCCACTTAACTTAAGTTTAGAAACTTTAACGAATTTCCTTCAACAGATCTAACGTTTAAGTAGCGAATTGTTTAAGCCCTGAAGAGCAGTTAACGTACAGAAAACAAGGCACAAAGCGCTGACTAAATGGTCAGCAGAGACGCTCGAATGTTGGCTAACCAAAGGATTTGGCCTCCTCTTTCTCCCTCCTCTCTCGCTCCCTACTCCCACTCTTGTCTCGACAGCAAACAAGACTCGTTGTTGGCCATAAATATCTGTGGATGCTACCAAAACGTGCAGCTGCCAAAAAGAAGCACGTGGAGTTAGCCAAGTTGAGAGTCTCGGACTGCGGCTCAAAGATACATGAAAAGCAATCAGTGTATTGACCACAACAATTTTGACATGTTGCGCATACAAATTAGACCAGCCAAGTGTAGTAGGCGTAGCAGGGGAATGAGAGAGGGGAGCATACAACTGAAGTAGACCCTGTAGACAGGCCAAAAGCCAATCCCAAAGCGAAGCCAAAGAAGCAGCTGCAAAAACGACGGCCAAACAGAAGCCGCAAAAGCGACAAGCGATGAGCAGCATTCAAAAAGAGTGGGCAGAAAGGCAGAGCGCAAGACAGCGAAGCAGAGCGAGGGAGAGGAAGGAGAGGTGGAAAAAAAACAAGTAACAGCAGAAAGTGTTAACCCAAAAAAAAGCAAAGAAGCAAAAAGAGAAAGAGAAAAAGAGAGGCGAAGAAGAAACAGAAAACAAATCGAGCGAAACGATGAATTTGATACACTTTAATTAAAAGCAAGTGTCACTGCAAGCAGAACGAATGCAAGATACCCTGTAAATGATACTAAGGGCAGAAAAAATATATAACTTACAACCTTTATTTGACTACAAGTGGTTAATAATAGAAGTACAAGATAAATTCCTTTATTCTTAAAAAGATTTCTAAAGATTTTTCTGTTTTAATTTTAAAATCTTATTTATATCAGTTTCTATCTGTTTAACTTAGTGTATTTACTCTTTTACTCCGCCTGGAAATCTACAAGACGTCCCGTTACCAATTGGCCCACAAAATCCAACTACTTTAAGCCAACATTCAAATTTTTACGTGCTTGACTTTTCAGCAAAGACTCATGAAATACTCAGAAACATTGTCAAGCGACAGACATCAGATTATATATCACAACTGTAATATAAATCTACCACGCCCCCTACACTACCCTGCTTACCCCAACAACACCTTTCACCGTCTGTAATAAAAACAGTAGCCAAAATGGGACACGAAGTAGGATCAAGACACCAAATGAAACCAAACCAGACGCAATTCAATCAAAATGTACAAAGAGTCAAGTCGATTTGAGTCGAATCAGCAAAAACTGAGGTGTGACCAAACGGTGGGGTGTGTCAGGGCAGCAGGGGGGTGTAGGAGAGTCAGCAGTGGTCAAGCGAAATGCCTGCACGTTTCGCTAGCGTTTTGCGGGCGTTTTAAAACGCGCGTCACGATGCAGGCGATAAAAAAGACAAGCGGAAACAGAAAAAAAACCAAAATAAAACACATAAAAAGAAATCAAGAATTTATTTTTACTGTGCTAGATACAAAAATTAAATGATATGCACACATAACTCATAACTCAACGTAAAACGTTGAAAAATGTTTAAATGTGTTAACTGGAAAAAAATGAGTCAGAAAATGAGAAAATGGCAATTATATAAGTGGAAAACAAGCTAGAAAACGTGCACAAACTACTAATTTATTTTTTCTAGTGCAAGACATGTTTAAACATGCTTTGAAATGTGTTTTAAATACATTTAAAATTATGCAGATTATATCAAATGTTGATAGTAAATATTAGACGATTATTTACCAGATAAAAGAAGCTAAAAAACGTGCCTCAATTTCATTTAATTTTAAGTGAAAAAGATTAAAAAATGTTTGACGACACTTTGGAAAGCATTGAAAACTTAAGAAGTTTCCAAAAACAGTTTCAGAAAAGAGCAAACTTTGAACTTGACTGGAAAACGTGCTAGAAAAATCAGCTGCAGTCAAACATGTTTAAAGAAAACTGTGAAAAGTATTACAAAAATATATGGAAAACCCAAGAAATTTTGCCAACAAATGCAAGATTTTTATGTAACCAAAGAGAGAAATGAAACAAAAAAGAGTTAAAAACCGAATGTCGAGGTTAAAAAAGTTGAACAAATTTTATAGTCAGCAAATGTTATTGAATTTTTATGTTGCAATAACAACAATAAAGAATATATATAAATTTAAATATGTATGCAAAGAAGTTTGCAATTGTTGTTGTTGTTTTTGCTTTTCTGCTCACTTTTTTTTTTTGCACGTTCTGTGCTTCGTTTGTTTAAACAGCTGCCAGAGAGCTGAAAGTATGCCCCTCTGCAGCAATCCAGAAACACAAACAAATACGAAGCACACACCCACGCACACACACACACACTCCTTTACACACTGTGCGGGGGAAAAAGTAAAGGGAAATAACGTTGGCCGCATGCAAAAAACATAGATACAAATAACGAGATACAAATGTATCTGTAACTGTGCGCACATAAATTCCATATGCCAAGCGCCAAAAACTAAACCGAGTTGGGACCCAGAAAACACTGGCTCAAAGTATTATCAGTCCAAAAACTTTTGCACAAAATGCAATAAAAACAACAAAAGCAACTCACAGTGGAGATTACGGTAACAGAGTGCCAGACAGAGACAGTCAGTGATAGACACAGAGGAAGAGAGAGAGAGCAATTTCGACTCCAACTTGAGCTTTCATTGAGACGCCATCTGGCGTTGAGAGCTGACAAAAGTTTGATTGATAAACAAAAAAAAAAAAAATCACAAAAATATTGCATATAAATTGACCCAAAACAACTTTTATTTGTAATATTATTATTATTATTATTTGAAATAGATATTATTATGGGCATCGGAATCAATGGAAAAACATTCTTTAAACAATAAGTTTCAAAAAGTTAACGCATTTCTTCGTAACTTGGCTAAAAACTTTAAACACAACACACACAGAATTCTGGCCGCAAATGAAAACTGTTGGAATTCAAATGGAAATTCAACTTTTCAGTAGGAAAACTTTGGAAAACTAAAGAGTTTTCACTGGGAAAATGTAAAAAGAGCATAGAAATATATTATAAAAACACAGTTATTGAAGTAATTTGTATGAGGTAATAACTGGAATTCGCTTTAGATACAATTTATTTAAAATGATTTTAATAACAGTGTTAATTTTAGCACTTAAAAACAGTGTTAGAAGTAATGTTTATAAGCTAAACTTTTAGAAATTCCGTTAAACTCTGCTTAGATGTTAAATTTACATCAATTTTAAATTAAGTGTTAATTTTAGCACTTAAAAACAGTGTTATAAAACGAAAACTAAAGTATTTTTTGCTAAAAAAAACTACTCCGCTAGTTTTCAATCCTTTTTTTATGACTCTACACACCCCCGTGGGGTTAATCTGTCTGCCCAAAACTTTACTATATAAAATATTTTTATGTAGTATATATATATATATATTCTATTTGATATTTACCTAACCCAATTTTGATTTAGTATTTCAAATGCAAATTGTCAGAGAACACAAAAATTGTGCAACTAAATCCAAAAAACCGTTGCCACACGTTGCAACTTGTTTCTGGGCAGGATGTGAGGAGAGGGGGCGTGTCATGGCTGGCTGTCGCAGCTGTTGGAAATTTTAGCTCGTTTTTCGTGGCATTTCCGCAATGGCAAAACGCGCCGAGCTGCGTTCGTTTCGTTTTGCACGTAAATTCCCAACAAACAAAATATTTGTTTAATTTATTTTAATTTCCAACTTGCAGCAGTTGCTGTTTTTCAGTTTTCAGTGCAGTTTTACCCCCAAGCCTTCCCCCGGAATCCCCATTAAATACGTGTGCCGCAGGCTGAAAGCGTGTGTATCTAAAGGATGCGCCAGGACTAAAAACAACAACAAAAAGTAGAAGCAGCAGAGGAATGAGGCACAAAGAGCTAAAAACTGTTTTTGGAAAAGAGAAGCAAAGAAAAAAAAAAAGGAAAAACGAGCTACAATCATAATTCACGCGCATTTGTGTGAAGGAGACAGGGAAGATGGTAGACAGCAGGCACTTGGCCAAGGAAATGAAATGAATGTGGGAAAAACTCAAAGGAAAAACGCAGCGGGGCGAAGCGAAGCAACGGAGCGACGAACCGACGAAGCAGGTAGACAAAAACTGAGGCATAAATAAAACAAAGCGAAATGAAAATAAAAACAGAGAGCATAAGAAGAAAAGCGAAAAAAAAGGCAAAGGCAGTGGCACACAAAATAAATATAAAAACCAAAAGAAAATGCCCAAGCAACAGCAAGAGACTGGAGGTGGGGTGAGTTGAAGGAAAAGCGGAAAACGACAAGCGACGCATCTTAAGTATCCTGTCGTTTTCTTGCTGTGAAAAACTGTCGAAAACTCAGCAGAAAAAAAAACACTTGAGGTAAGGCGCAAAGGATACAAAGATACAAACACAGATACAGCTACAGCTACAGCTAACGACAGCGACAGCTACAGAGATACAGATAAACTGAACGAACGAACGCAGATACTTTTCATTAGACACAAGACACAAATTGAAATTGATATTTATAGGCAGTTAATAGCATTAATTATGTATGAATCATGGCCAAGAACATGCAGCATCACACCGCCTAGCCACGCCCAGTTACGCCGCCCACCTTTTACATTAGTTGGGTTATGGCGAGGGGTTTAGGGGCTCACCTTTAATGGCTTTTTAATTATTTGCACAAAAGTATCTTTTGCTGTTTGTTGCTCTTTATGATATCATTATTGTTATTATTATTATTATTTTTATTATTGTTGTTGTTGTTGTTGTCATTGTTATTGTTCTTGCGCCCTGCTCCTCTTACACTACTTCCTATCCTCTTCAACCACTCTCTCTACACTCTTTCGCTATAATAATGCCCCCAGAGATCGTTTACCGCTAAAGCTCCGCAGAGAGTTCATTGATTTTTGACTCTGTTGACAAGTTGACAAAGAGTTTGGGGGGCAATCATGGGTTAAGAGTCTAAGGGTGTGCGTGTGTGTGTGTCTCAGCTCCAATTAAATTGTCAAATCAAGTCGTTTTATTTATTAAATGATTACACACTACACAAAACATAAACATAAACACAGAAAATGCGTCGGAAAAGCGGAAAATGACGCTATAAACTAACAAAAGAGTGGGGTGGGCATTAAGAGAGTGGGCGGTTGAGAAAAAGGCGGGGTGAGAGGGAAAGGAAATGCACACGCTAATGGCTTACGCCGAATATTTCGTTGAGTGTCAAAAGATTTTCAAGGCATTTGGGAATTGCTTGTTAAATGCGGACAAATTGGAAAAAGTGTTGACTGATTGACTAACTGACTGATTGACCAATTGATTGACTGACTGACTGAGTGTTTAGGTTTCGTTAGGGATTACAAATTTGCACTGGCAGCGAGAAAAACTTTTGTATACCAAAAAAAAAAAGTTGAGCAAAAGCTGTCAAACGATCAAAGTGCGTGAGCGGAGAAGGAGAGAGAGAGAGGAGAGGCAAGGAGAACGTATAAAACGAACGGTAAAAACTGTCAATGGACGCAGCAAAAACTTAACGTCAAAGCGTTAGCTAAAAACTTGACTTAACGTAACCTGACGACAGCACAAAGAGAGAGAGAGAGAGAGGAACATAGCGAAGAAGAAGTAGCAGAAGCAGCAACAACAGGTGCATGCAGCCAGAGCAAGAGCAGAAGGAAGAGCGGACGTTGGAGCGTGAGGGGGAAAAGGAGAGCTATAAAGAAGCTGTCATAAACAAAACTTTTGTGTGTGAGAGAAGCAATAGCAGACCAAGAAGAAGAAGAAGCAGAGAAACTGAAGCAATCTCAAATTGAAACGTGTTTTAGACAATTTTTTAATGGTTCAATTTCAACGAGAGTGCAAAGGAGACAGCAAGTGGCGCGTGAAATGAAGACAGAGAACGAGGTAATTTCAATATCAGAGCTGAAAAAACACAGTTCATTTTGATAGCTTGGTTAAGCCAATGGAAATGGAAACTGTAAGCGGAAAAGTCATTTTCAAAAAAGGAAATCATAAGCTATAAAAAACACATACACAAAGGCAATAGGAAAAGCATTGAGAGAAAAATACCCATGTTTTAGCCAAGGAAAATGTTTCCTGAGCTCATTGAGAATTGAGAAGATTTAGAAAAAAAGGAAATTCACAAAGGAAACTCAAGCTGAAATTGTTTTAAAATGGAAATTAATGTGCTTTTGACATAACCCGAATAAATACGTAGACATAACAGATACTAAAAATGTCTAGAAACTTTGCAAAATACTAAAATAAATCAAAGAAAAAGTAATAACAATTTACGCTTGGAAATATAACACGCGATACTTTTGTCTAGTGCAGCCAATTCCCATGGGATATTTAATGCCTGGCAATGAAATCGCTGCAACTTTATCCCATGCAACTTTTGAAACTAGTGATATGTGAGATCTTTTTGCTTATCTCTGTTTACACCTGTTTCGCTCACTGCTTTGCTGTCTTTGCATATCCATTTTCATATCTTTAACTTTGTAAATGCTTTTTGTTTGTTTGTTTTGTTTTGTTAACTTACCGATTAAAAATAAATTGCGAAAGCTTTGTCTTGTATTGCAGTTGTTGCTGCTGTTGCTATTCCTGTTCTTGTTGCTCCCACTTCTGCTAGGCGTCGTCGCTACTGTTGTTGTTGCTCTCGCACTGTTTACTGTTGTTTTTGCTGTCATCTTGTCGTAGTTTCGGTAATTGTTATTGTTGTTATTACTTATTATTATTATTATTATTATCGCTGTTTCCGTTGCTTCTCACAAAGTTTTCTCCCTCTCTCTCACTCTCTTGCTAGCCCACGTTACAGCAACGCCACATTGCGGCCAAAGTTTGCGTTTATTTATTTTTCAAAATCGAACGAAAGAGTTACAAAAACAAAAAAGTAACACTTACAACAACAAACACAAATCGACACAATAACTTTAAATTCAAATTCAAAATGGCGGCGCGCGTCTGGTGTTGGCCCTTATGTTGGCCAGGTCTTAAACCTTAAGCATTTTTCTTTGCCTTTGCTTTGGACTGCACTTCAAACACAAACACACGCACGCACACTGCGCAACACATAGACGTATGTATGTGTATGTGTAGGCACGCACACACGCACACCTTTTCACTGTTATAATCGGCCGTTTGCTTTGCTCTTGCGCTTGATGTGCCTGTGTTGTTGTTGTTAATCAGAAATCACTCGTGTTGTTGTTGTTGTAGTTGTAGTTGTAGTTTTATGCAGGCGACGACAACGACGCTTGAAAGGTTTCCAAGAAGCAGAGACTCACACATACACACTCTCGCACGCATACACTAATACACGTACGTACGCGATACACGTAAAACCTTTTTCTCGTTGTTGTTGCTGTTTTTAAGCGACGCGCGCTGCTCCTGCTTCTTTTTCTTCTTCTTCTACTTTGTCTTCTACTTGTTGTTGTTGTTTTTGCTGCTGGTGTCTTAAAACCTGTTTGACAGGTAACAGAGCCAAGAGCTGCAAGCGCAGAGGGGGAGAAGCAGTCGCAACTCGAGATCAAGTAAAACTAATGATGCCAAAGCCGGCGTCGACGTTGATGACGCAGCTGCGGCTGTGGCTGCTGTTTGCTGCCGATGTCGCTGCTCGCTACTCACTGCTAGCTGCTGACTGCGCTGCTTTTGCTTGGGTTTGGCTTGGATTTAGTTTTAATTTTGGTTTCTTTTTGTTAATAGTTTAACTCGTTGTTGTTTTTGCTTAATTTTGCTTTTGCTTTTGGCACTCTATTTCGCACATAAACACACACACTCAAACAATTGTTGTATTGTTGTTGTTATTATTATTGCAATTTGCAATTTATTATGGCTATTTGAAATAATTTATTACACTATTCGCTTTTATTTATATATTTTTATTATTTCGGTTCTTGCTTGGAACTGTAAACAATACGAGTACACGACGTTGGTAAAAAACGCGACGCAAAATTAGTTGTTATTGTTTGCTGCTTGCAGCTGAAACGACGAGCGACAGCGCGACACGTCCGTTCGAAGCGGCAAATGAAAAGAGAATGAAGAATGCATACGAAAACGAATCAACGAATCCAAAGAGAGCACACAACACTGGCCACCAAACGTTTCTCTTCGAAGCAGCTGCTTATGCTTAAACACCCACCACCAAGCACTCTCACAACAGTGCGCTCTCTTAAGACGCCAGCAAAACTCGTTTAAGCAGCAACAGGCCAAACTTAAGTGCCAGTTAAAGTTTGATTCGCTTAAGAGCGCAGATTTAATGTGAGTAGTAGAGTGTGATCCAGGTAAATTAAGAGCGCTCGATCAGTTTGACTTAACTGGAAAAATATATTTATTAACCATTTAATTAAGAATAATAATTTAAATAGACTTTTGTATTAAGTATTTAAATATTGCACAATTACAAAATAGCTTAATTAAATAAACTAAATATGTTTTTAATATCATAATTAACAGCAGCTGTTAAATAACATAACTTCGTTTGGCTGTTGCATGCGAGATTTATGCACATCTTCGTTTTGGCTTAAAGGCAACGACGAATCGAAGCGATGCTAAATCTAAAGAGAGCGCGTTTGTAAAGAGCACAGCGATGCGCTGTTAACAGCGTATGCTAACTTAACGAAACCACTCAACGAAACTCGCTCACATGGCGCAACTAACAGCGTTTAAGAGAGCGCCGACGCTGTGTTAGCTTAACAGTCTGTTAGAAGGCATAGCAACACGTAGCGTTTTGTGCGCGTTTTCGTAGCGGTTTTCGTGCGCCTTACGAAACTTGTTTTCGTTGCATGGCTTTTTATGTTCGTTTGTTGTTGGCCAACAAGTTGGAAAAATCGCCCGACGTTGTAGAGGAAAAACCAGTTGGTTAACAACTTGTGGGCTAGCATGGCCAACAGCTAAACCACAAGCTCACACATACACAAGCTTATATATCTTTTATATACATTCATTAACTACGATCAAGTCAAGCAGTTGAAAAATCCATTGCGCAGGGGCAACGTCTTGTGGAAAAGGGATGGCAACAGCAGCTGAGATGCAAGATGACGAAGACAGCGGCGATGGTGACGGCGACTGCGACTGCGAAGGGGAGCAGCAGCGACGATGACTGTGACTGCGAATGCGACTGCGAGCTTCGTTCAGTTTAACCGCTCGCTCTTGACTTGAGATCTACTTTTAACCAGTTTCGCATGCGAGTTTTTTTTGCTTTTTTTTCTTCTTTCGTTTTTCTTGTTGTTTCTGCCTTTGCGCTTTTAACGTTCTTTTGCTGTCGCCAGAGTTCATGTTTGCTTTGGCTGCCGTTGAAGGAGACCCCTTCTCCCACCCTCCCTCTCGTCTACGCGCGTGGGCAACCAGTTTGAAAACTTGTTCTTCATGTGCTCGCTGACAGAAAGCTGAATACTATGACACCGCCAAAGCACGCGCTTTGCATGACAAATGAAATCGTTAAGAAAAACGGCCGCAAAACGAAAACTTGGTAGAAGAGAAAAAAAGAAAAAAAATTGAAAATTCATAAATTGTAAATATTTTTACACATTTTCAGTGTTTATTGAATTTTTGATTTGAAAAAGCGCCGCAAGGCGTTGGTCAGCTACTGTCTTGGCTGATTCTCCATGGGCCTTTTAGGGTCTCTCCTCCTCGTACTCCTTTTGACTCCTGCGGATGCGACAAGCGACGCATACAAATGGCAATAGAGACAAGAAGAGTGGGTAGGAGAGAGGGAGAGAGACTAGCGAGTATTAGACCAAGCCAGGGGCATAGTGGTAGGGGGATGGGGGTTGTTAGCCTTGGCTAACTCAGATTCCGCCAGATTTTTGCCTTGAGGTGCCGCTTAGTGCCACGCCCCGTTTGCAAATCAGCCGCCTCTAAACACGCAAATCTCTTGTAATTATCTTTAGGCCAAAACAATTCCCCTCATCCCTCTCTCTCGCTCTCTTCTCGTCTCGCTCGCACTAGTGCAATTGTAATTGCTTTAATTTTACAGTTTGACGCATAAATTTTCCTCGCATTTCCATGAATATTAATGTTGGAAAAATGCTGCTGCTTTGGGAAAATTCGCTGCTTGCTTTTCAATAAATAGACGCGTGTCTCGGCCCCAAATGGCGACAGACACGACTCTGCGAATTATGTATTCAATATTTAATGCTCATAATGCGTGGGGGTAACCCACACCCCCTCTCCCCTTTCCCCCTCTCTCCTTTCCCTAATTATTTCACCTGCGAAAGTTTTCAGCAAATTCTATTGATTTTCTGGCGGAAAAGTTTGGATTTGCTAATTAAGTCTCGGGAGATTGAGAATGTGCTGAAATTGGCTTTGATCTGGAGATTTGTGAGCACTGAGAGTCTAGAGGCAGAGAGAACTAACGATAGTGACATATTGGAGACAAACAAATGTTTAAGGAAGTTACTTAAAAGAGGAAAGAAATTATTAAGGTATAAAGTAAAAGGTGCAGGGAAAGCGAGAGAAAGATTAGGAGTGAGGACTGCTCAGGAGTCAACTAAACGTTTACGAATAAGGCAAAAAGACTAATTGAGTAATTAAAGGTCTTCTAAAAGAAGAGCAGAAGGAAAGTAGCGAACAAAAGAGAGAGCAATAACTGGGGAGGGATAAAAAGAAAATTAGACAAGCGCTTAAGAATGAATGATCAAGTTTAAGGAAGAGCAATAAAATAGTAAATAATCAAGGGGAAATGAAAGCTTTAAAAAATATTTTATGAAACAAAAATATATTGAATAGATAGGAGACATGTAGAATTGGAGAGAGATAGAAGGAGATAGATGGGAACTGACAAACAGAGAAAATAATTCAATATAAGCAAATAATAAATTTTGGGAGAAAAACTTGAGTTGCCTGTGAAAATGTGTTAAGAATTTAACAAAATATTAATAAGCTATGATAAGCTGGGATAATTAAATTAATTATATTTTAAATTATTTATTAATTTATAATATAGATTATTATTATAGCAAAGATAAGCTGAGCTAAACAAATTAAATTATTATACTTGATTAATTACAATTTTTTCTTAAAAAAATCAACACGATACCAAAAAAGACTTAAGCCGCAGAAGAAAGAACAATGATTATTTGAATCTTATTTAAGCCTATAAGAACAATGTACACTGTATTGGTTTACGCTACAAATCAGCTTAAAGGCCTCCCTCTAATCCCCTACACAACAGCTCTTGCCCAGCTCCAGCACCTGCCCCGCTTCTAGCAACTCTATCAAAATTCTGGGCACTTGAAGTTTTCAACAATTCTTTTAAAACGATCAACGATCAGCGATCAGCGAATGCGATCAAGTGAAAAGTGTGGAAAGCCAAAGGCCAAAAAGTCAGTTGAGCTTAGTGGTAATGGATTTTGGTATCGGGTTACCCGAGGAAAGGGGGAAAGGGGAAAGGGGAGAGAACCGAAAAGTGATCTTCGATTGGCGATCGTTGAAGCAAATGAGTTTTTGATTTTCAAACAAACAAACAAACAAGCAAACAACACGATAGACTAAAAAAACACTACAATAAAGCAGGAGGAGGAGGTGGAGGAGAAGAAGGAGGAGAAGCGGCTGAAAGAAGAATGGAAATTAAAGTAGAATCCGTGATCGCATGATCCATGATCTTGTGCATTTTGGACTCGAGGGCTTGAATTACAAACAGATTAAGCAGACAGCGGGCTGCGAGGGCTGCATAACAATGAAGCGAAGAGAGCAGAAGGGGGGGAGCAGGGAGAACAACAGGAGAGGGATAGAGGAGGAGAAGAGGGGACAGCAGAGACTTGGATCAAACTTAAGACAGGTAGAAGAACAATGAGAAATAAAGAAATGAAGTGGAACGTTAAGATCGCCAGCAGAGACAAGCGAAGGAGGGGAAGCAGAGTGAGAGGAAGAAGGGAGAGAGGCAGCGAGGGAAGGAGCAGCGTAGAAAAAAGCAAAGGCAAAAAAAACAAGCAAGAAGAAGCAGAGCACAAACCACAAACGAAACGAGAGTCAAAGAGTTGCGAGTCAAGCTTACAGAGAGGGAGAGAGAGAGGGAGAGCGAGGGGGTAAAAGAGAGACAAAGAGAGAGGAGAGGACTAGAAGCAACAGCTGTGGGTAGTGAGGCAAACGGTGGATACTTTCAGGTAGGAGACATCAGCAAAACATTGCTGTGCTGTCAGTCAAGCTGCGCCGCCTCCTCTACTCCTCCCCTTCCCCTTCTACCCCTACTCCCCACTGTTTCTACTCCTTCTTCTTCTGGCCATATGGGAAGTCCGCGGCGACAAACGTTGCAAAGACAGTGATCACTGGCCAAAAGGAACCCAAGACAAGTCGAAGATGTAGTCCGATTGTTACACTCAACAACAGGGAGAAACTTTGGCTTTGGCTAGAAGAACTGATAGGGGAAGAAGGGAGAAGGAAAGAAGAACTGATAACAGAATTAAGCAGTTAAAGTAATGAAGAAAAGGCTTGGAAAAAGGTTAATTTGGATTTAAGGGTTCAGAAGATTTAGATATTAAATGAACCCAAAGGAACAAAAGAGGAGTTTGTTCGAAGAAACATCAGGGGAAATGATTTCCATAACAAAAAGTATTTATACCTGCTAAAAATGTAGTCCTTTTAGTATTATTGGATTTTGAATACCAAAATTTGCACAAGGATTTAAAAAGAGATAGTTTATAAAACATTTATAAATTGTAAGCATTTTTAGCAGAGAAATATTCTTTCGATAAGTTAATTTGTGCAATTAAAACTTTAGTTTATCTTAAGTTAAGTTCTAGTTAATAAACAACTAACACTTTTCTCTTAGTATAGCTATGTTTAAATAGACTTGTACTAAAACTTTGTAAACTGCTTAAATGCTGTTTTCATTGAGTTTCTTATAATAAAAGTAGTTAGCTAAGTTTAAATAATAGTTTACTAAAGTGTGTTAATGAAAATATCAGAACTTAAATAAAATAATACAGACTTGGGATTTTTACAGCCCTATCAAAGAATAAGATGTTCTTTTATATACCAAATACCCAGTTAAAAATATATTTTTATATTTATTTATTATTTTAAATTATTTATTTATGTCTAAGTCATTTAAATGTCAACCAAATTTAATTTTGTAAATTTTCTTTTGTTTTTACAGCAACTGGTATTAAGTATGAACTGCTTTAGTATTTTTAAAATACCAAATGTATACTTTTCGAGTTCTTTTATATGTTTATCTAACCATTTCACAGTCTACTTTGCAGTCCAGTGTCTTATAATAGGAGGCAAGTACTTAAACTGGACAATGTCTGTCAAGTTTTCTTGTTGATGTTCTCCGTTGACTTCATGTGTGTGTACCTGTGTGTGCGTGTGTGTGTTGCCTGTTGCCTGATGGTCTTGTCGTCTGCTTGGACGAGAGTTAATTATAGGTTGAGGTTTTCGAACTCGTTCCTCGAGCTGCAGCTGCAGACAGCAAAAAGCTGAAGAAACTTGAAGCTCAAGAAACGATTTAAAGACTGGAAGGGGGAAAGGAGCCGGGAAAGGAGTTACAGCCAAAGGATGCAATTGGAAATTGCAGACTCTATGAAAATTGGAACAGCCTGCGGTTTTCCAAAAACGCAACTCATCCAATTGCCTGACTGCCTGATTGTTTGACTGCAGTCAGCTCAGCACATGTGCCAGTAATTCGATAAAAATCAAATAAAAAACGGCAAAAGAAAATGAAATGAAAAACTTGAAAACTCACGCAGCACTTGAGGGCAGCATTTTAATTTGTAGACTCGGAAGAATCGAAAGAATCGGTAGAATCGGTAGATTCTGGAGTCGGGAGTTCTTTGGGGCTCGTATGGAAATAGGAGCCATTAGCCAGCGCCACGATTACGTTGTAATTTTCTTTGATTTCCCCCCCGTCGAGGGGTGAGGGAGGGAAAACAGCTTCATAAGAAACTCAAGGGGATTTTAAATGTTTGTTTGTGCCCATTGAAACAGCAACAACAATGGGAAATATCACAATATTTCTGGGCAAACACTTGAGACCGCCCATCGAGCGGGAAGTGGAAGAAGTACGGGGGCGGGGGACGTAGGGGGAAAATTGGAAAAGTATAATCAGCAGAGTTCTTTATTTATTTTTTATGTTTTGTGCTCCTTTTTTAGTAATTTTCAATTGAATTTAATCCGTTTTTGCGTTTTTACACATAAAAATTTGATGCGTAAATAAAAAAGCAGGAAAATGGGTGACTTGTGGTTATCCTGTAGCTAAAATAACATAAACTTAACAATAAATTAAATAATAATAGGAGATAATTGAATTTCATGACTGTAGCTTTAATAATCTCCGAGTTGCTTGAGTTTGTGCTAGGAAATCGATGGGGAACTTTTAAGTATTTTAAAGGAAATTGTTAAGAGATAACTATGAAATTTTTAGCATTAGTCTAGAACACATTTATTTAATGGATTACTTAGTTAAGTAACAAATAACTCTATTAACTTGGCTTATAGTAAAAGTTTTTTAATAGGATTTGTGCAAAGATTTCTGATAAAATTTCTTTAAAATATAAAAAATATGAAACTTTATTTAAGTAAGCCAATTTATATTTTAAATTTATGTTTTAATTAATTTTCTTCACTTGCTTACATAAACTACCCCTTTTTAACACCACCTACTTTACAGGGTATATCAAAATGCGACGAATTGAAAACTGCTTGACTGCTTTGTAATTGCCCAAGGACTTAGGGAACTGCCTTGGTCCTGGCCACATTTATGCTCGATTGGCCATAACAAACACACACAAATCACAGCAGCCAATACCTGTCGAAAAATAATAATAATATTAACAGAAAACAGAAAATATGTTTGTCAGCCGCAGACTTATTAAATGCGGAATTAAATAGCGAATTTTTTGAATGGTTTGCAGTTGTTAAAAGCGGGAAATTCTAAAGGTTTTCAAGGGGGAAATAAGGGAAATTATTTGAACAGCTCACATTAAATTCTGTAGAACTTTTGTTAAAAAGGAAAAGCTATTTGCTAAATTGGTAATAAAAAATAAATTAATTACTTTAGAAAATGTTTAAAAAGGAGGATTTTATTTTGCAAAAAGTTAAATTTATTTTTTCTGAATTTAAATTTGCCAAGTTTAGCTTTTTAAGATTTAAAAATGGAAGTAGATAAAATATACAGTAAAATTTAAATTATTTCTAATGGGAAGTAAGTACAAGTATAAGTTTAGTAATTGCTTCCGAAAATGTTTTAAAAATAGAGGAATAAAATTTAAAAAAATTAAATCTATTTTTTTTAGTTTAGTTTTCAGTTTTTTTACAAAGAAGATAAACACAGTAATATTTACATTATTTCTACTGTGAAATTTTCACAAGTTTAGTAAGTCAAATTTATACACTAGTCTGCAGACTGCTCAGTTTCTTTTGATTTTTTATAGCTTAAATAAAAATATTTATATTTTATTTTTATACTTCGTGGAACGTTTGTCGTAAAGTATCTTGTACTTAATTCTGCTTAATTTTTGAATTCTTTGTGCTAATTTACTAACTCAAAAGTTGTTATTTATTGAGCCAACATTTGAGCTCATACTTCAGTGGTCCATAACTACAGTCTTTATTCTTAATACTTGGCTTTAATAAGCATGAGCTAAAAGCAAACTTTTATAACAATTTGTTGCATTATCAAAGTCTTTTTGCTCGTAATTCGATTACAAAATTGTTTATTCAAAGAGTTTGCCAACTTACATTAGAGTCAGCAACTGGTCAAGTTATCTCCCACTCTCTTCCCTTTACTCTCACTCTGCTTCTCCCTCTGCCCTCCTTTTCCCCTTTTTCCCTTTTCCTTTCCTCTTTTGATGCATCGACGCGAAACATTTCCCAGCTAATCCATTAGATGCATTGCATTTTTAATTTGACATTTACAATATAAATTTGCGCTTGCTTCCCCAACAACTACAACAGAAACAACTACAACAACAACTACAACAACTCCAGTTACAACAACTGCTGTAGTAAACTGACCAATTGTCATTTGAAGCTTTTGGTCGCGATTTGCCATGGCCCGCAAATAGTTTAAATATTAAATTAACAAATTTCGCTGGATTTTCACATTTGTCGTAAATTCCTTGGGGCATTTGCTGGCCGCTAGATGGCGCATTTGCATCCACAATTGCCAGTAATCGTTTGTAGGCGTGTCAGCAGTGGGCGGTGTGCGGGTTTTCTGCCCATTCGGGAGTGCAACCAAAACAATCTATTAAATTATTCATGGGACACATGAGGTCGAAATCGAAGCAATTGCCAAATTGATTGAGTACAAATTTTGACAGTGCCTAAAGTAGTGCAGGCGGGGCAGGGGGGGGGGGAGTGGGGTGTTGGGGTTAAACAGGGGCAGTTGGGGGTTAATGACCCTTTAAATTGGGGTGTAAGTGGGGTGTGGGGAAACAACAACAGGAAAAGGTAACTTAAACTTTGAAATCAAGTGATTTAAGTTGCGAATATTTAAGGGCAGAAATTAGAACCTTCTCTGAGGCATGTATTATTATAGGCTGGTATTTATTTAGTATTTTTATTTGTTAGAAAATTCAATAAATATTTTTATTTTAAGCAAAATTTGTTTAATTTATAATGAATTTTGTAAAAAGATTTTTCTGGCGTTTTTTAAGAAAAGTTGTCTGGTTTTGATTTTTATAACCTTAAAGTTCTTGATACTATAAGTTTTATAATAGGTTTAAAATTTAACAAATATATTTTTTAGTTTAACAATATAACGCATAAAGTATATATATATTTTTTATAATTTTAAAAATATTATAAATAACTTATTTTATAGTCTAAAAGATTAAACAAAAATAGGTTTGAAGAAATTGGATTTTTTTAAAGCTATGTTTAGAAAAGTGTGCTGGAAATTCCTTAAAAAATAGTTTATAATGTTTTTAATAACATAACTGCTTTGGTTAAGGTTTTTATTATAACTAAACTACAATTTGAAAAGCATAAAAAATCTTTTTAAAAGAAAATTGATGATTTCTAAGCCATTCTTTCCCAAGATAAATATAAATTTTTTTTTTTGCTTTTCCTACACCGATCAGCAGTTGCTATATGTTTTATGTCAGCTGCCACGCCCATTTTAAAATGGTTAAATAATTTTGTGGGAAAACTAGAAGTGGCAGTGGCAAAAGTCTGCAAAGTTTTGACAATGTTTGCTGGGAACTGGTAAAACTAAGTTAAGAAAAGGAAATGCATTGAGATACCTGCTTATTAGGCACTTCCAGGTAGCGCCAGGTGAGCTGTGGGGGGGTGGGGTAGAAAGTTGTGCGAATTTATGAAGCCAAGGAAAACTGTAGAGGTTTTTCGCGGAAAGCGTTTGAGTTAAACGTGCAGCTTATATGGAAATTGCTTAGTTTTCACACAGATACACACACACAGGCAGTTGGACTGCACATTTGTGGGCGTGTTTGCTGTTGGCCTTGTGTAAATTGGCCAACAGTGTTTGCTAATTGTGCTCGACGGACTGAGAGCCAAGGAAACCAAAAAGCCAAAGCCAACGCCAAAACCAAACCCAAATATAAGCCAACTACACACAAGTAGAGTCCACAATTAGCCAAATGTAAGAAGTGAAAATTGGCCAACGGAAAACAATAAAATGAAATCTTGGTAAGCGCCTGAATTCCGAGCCAGCAATTCCTTTTGACCAACCAGAAAAAGAATCGGCGGCTATCAACAATTATGGCCAACAAGCACATTTTGCTAATTGCCAGCAACAAATGGGGGCACCAAGGGGTTAACAGGCACAAGGGGTCCCAAGACACGTTGGCAAATTAATAATTTCGGTGGTTTAATTTAGCAAATTTACGTGTGCGAAATAACAAAAAGCAGCGAGAGAAGAAAGAGGAAAGAAAGAGGAAAGAAAGAAACGGTACGAGCAGGAAAATGCGAAACAAATGAAATGGAAATGTGAAAATGTGAAAATGCCGAGCAGGGCATTTTCTCTGTATCGGAAATCGAGAAAATGCCAATGAAAATGCGAAGCAGTCGAACTATGCACATGGACTGCATAATTGGAACTCGAGCCGCTTTCCCATTAGCCAAAAACTGGCTTGGAGTTGGGTAGAGGTGGGTGCACAGCACTGCAGTAGACCCTGTACCTAGCAAATGGGTATAAATGTGCTGCTTATGCTTAAACTTGTTTTGTTGGCTACTAACTCTGTTAGACCCGGTACTTGGGCTGTGCAAAGGGTCTGCTAAGTTTGTCATAAACCGTAGAGCTTGGCTAAACTCACTGCTTACATAGTGGGGCTCTTTTTAAGCAGCCATTTTAATTTTTGTTAGTATTTGCTGCCTCTAAAATTAATTGGGTTTCTTGTTCTTAAAAGATTGAATAACTTTCGTATTAATTAAGGAATTGTGTTGTAATTTACAGAACACACTCTAAAAACCCCACACTTCACTTTTACTACACAACTGCAGATTTGTTAAGGCCACAAGGGGCGTGGTTCTGCTTCTACAACAAACTTGCAAACTTTCCTCTGTTTTTTTTTTGGCAGCTCTTCTTTTAGTCTCTTAAATTTCGATGTGACTTTCATACTCCTTCAACTCTAATCAGCCTACATACCTCTCTGATTGCCCGCTAGTACAGGGTCTAATAAATTCTCACAGAAATTGCAGCAGGCGCTCAATTAGAGCGAGTGCCAAACTGATTGAATCGCCATAATCCACAACTGAAGTTCGGACTTCAAACTGAGTCAGAACTCTTCCTGAGTCCTCAGCTTCAACAATCAACATAAATGTCATGCATTTGAGTATCTCTCCCTGCCTCCTCCCCCCTCCCCCCCTCCCCCCCCTCCTCCCTCCTACCACCTACCCCTCCCTTTCTCTTGCCCACTGGCTTTAGTCAAAGTTCTTTCTAAAGCGTCTAATTTTTGTGCAAACTTTGCTGTTGCTTCCTTGTGCCTCAATGAATTCTAGCACCACACACACACACACACACACTCGCACACACTCACACACCCAAGTGCAATTCCTGATTCCTCAGTTTCACTCAGTTCTCATTTTGTTTGCCTATTTTGGCCAAAATCGCATTTTGATTCGAGCCACATTTGCCTCTCAAAAAAGGGTTGTATTGAGTTACTCGTGGTCATTGCTGAGAGACGCACATATATCGATAACTTTTGTGCTAGAATTCAGTAGAAGACTGTCTTGGCAGACTAGCAGCTACCCTGTAAAAAGCGGGTCTCCACTCTAAGAGGCTTGAACTGTTTGTTTTATGGCTTAAAATATGTGGAAACTTTTCTGGTGTCGACAGTTTGCTTTGCACCACAAGTATTCGACTAGCAGCTACCCTGTAAAGAGCTCTTCAGCTCTCAGCCCTCTTGTCTGCCTAGTATACCCCTCTGCTGTGCATTTACAGGGTATTAGCCATTCGTCCACTGTCCATTTATGCTCAAATGGGTTTCGTCTTGTTCACATTTGTCTGTGGTCAATACAATTTTTGGCACGCCTAAGCCAAAATAATTAACTGCTGAGCAGGAGTCCCCCTAACTGTTGGGTTAGAGGTGTGGAGCGGAAAGGAGGAGGAGGAGGGGTAAGGACTGCGGGGTTGTGGGGCATGCAACAAGCAGCAATTGGCAATGAGCAGTTACCGTTATAAGCCGCTTCAACTTGCAGCTGGCCACATTGAAGCAGACGCCAATATCTACTGCTACCCCCTACCCCTCTCGCTCTACCTACCCCTCCACCCTTTGCCCACCTAACCCCCTGTCCTCTTACCCGTCTGCATGCTACAAAGACTGCTTACCTCAATGCTCCTTCTTAGCCAGTTTTTGAAGCCGGCAATCAAATAAAGTGTGTGTGCTTTGGTGTGTGAGTGAGTGTGTGCCTGTGTGTGTGCGTGTCGAGAACTTGTTATACCCGTTAGTAGTAAGAGATAGGGTATATGTGGTGCCCGACAAAGTTTAGAACAGTCAAAAGTCAACAAATATTGAGTTAAGCTTAAGCTATGAAGCTATGAGCTTCGTAGCTCTTAACATTTAGACCCCACGAGGATCAGTCAGAGTTCGAAGCAAAGATAAAACATTGAGCCATGCTGCCTATACATAAAACCACTCTAAGATATACAGTTTAGCTGCAACTAACAAGTATCTCAAAGTCTATCAAAAGTATCTTAAAGTTTGTTTTATTTTTTTGACCAGTTTTTGGCTTGTGGCAGTAGCCAGTTTTGGCGACCAGTGCAACAACAGCCTACAACACGGACTGCAACTGCGAAAAGTGCCGTTATGTGACCTCATATGTGGCCAAGACACTAATAAGCCAGCCACTCAAAGAAGAGGGTCCAAAAGGGGGTAGGAAAGGCGTAAAGAGATGGAGGAGGGAGGAAGGGGCGCTGCTGCTGCTGTTATTGATACCTCAAGTTGGCCAAATTGCCAAACGCGATACGATCGCGCCAATTGAACAACTTTTTGGCGTGGCATGGCGAGAAAGTGGACAAACCGGAGCAAAATGAGAGAATTGAAGCTGAGACTGGAACTCAAACAGACAGAGAGAAGAGAGAGAGAAGGAGAGAGAGAGCAGGAGTAGACAAGCGGCAACCGGTGGCTGCTGCTACTGTGGCAAGCGGCAGCTGCAACATTTGGAGGCATAAAAATCGATTGCAGCGCGAAATTGACTCAGAAATTGAGTAAGAAAAGGGATTCGAAACGCCTGAGGAAATGGCAGAAAGAGAAAATCACAGAGAGCTTTGTAATGAAAGAGAAATCTACAGTGAGTTGAAGGGGAGAATTGTCAGGAAATCTAAATACTTAAAGCCAAGTTATGCTAAGTACAAATTAAGTGGAAGTTTTACAGTTTTCTATTACATTTTAAACCTTCAAACTGTTTAACCAACAAGTTTTATATAAATTACAACGATCTACACTTTGCCGCTCCTTCACTACTACAAACAGTCAGTAGAAATGGAGTAGAGAAAGAGATAAAGTGGTTAAAGGGTTTGCTTGTGATTGGAAACCAAAAAAAAGAGCTAAGAAAAAAGAATACTGAAATTAAAACCTTCTCAAGACAAAAGAGAATGACAATTAACTGATTTCATACGCCCACTATAAACTTAAAACTTATGAAATTGAAATTCCAGCCAGAATTCAACTAGAAGTATCGTTTTACCTGCGTTTCGATGCTTGGAAACTGAGTGTTCTCAAGTGAAGCCTTTTGGCTGCAAAGTCTGCCATAAATTGGCAACACACACACACTTACACACACACAGACACCTACACTAACTACAGTCTAAATGCTTACCCTCAATGTAGTGACTTTTTGCTGCCCCAATCACTGCCTAAATCATGTGCTTGTTTAGTTGTGATTCTGGCCTTTGTTTTTACACCTGTTGACCCTTTTGCTGTTTATTGAAATTTGATTTTGTTTATTATTTTTGCAGTGCTTACGAAGGGTGAAAAGCAGCCATTGGGGGCATGGGGGTTAAGTCCCATTTGGGGTGAATTTTCCCCCGAGTATTTGCACTTGTTGTCTTTAGTTAACAGGTTGTTTTTCCTGCCCGTCTACAGTGATGATGAGCACCGCTATAAGTCATACCTGAACCCTAAGAAACTGTCGACTGCGTGAGTCACACCCCAAGACCCTTGAACCTCTGTGCCTGCAGCTTACTGACCCCTGACTCCTCAGCTGCTCACCCCTAAATGTGGCCAAGAAGTCAGCGAAGCAGCAAGAAAACGTCATCGTCGTCCAGCTCAACAAGTTCCTGGGCCAATTGCTTATACAGCTGTTGCTATTGTTTCGACAGACACGAGGGGGGGGAGGGGAGAGGGGAGTAGTATTAGGGGGACTAGGCAGACAACGTGTGTGTTGAGGGTTGAATGCTCGACTGTGGGAATTTCTCAATTGCTGCATGGTTAATAATTGCTATTGTTGGCTTCTTCATCTCCAGCGCAGAGTGGAGGGGATGTGTGGGTGAGAGGGAGTTGGGGGAAGCCCCGAGGGGGTGTCTGAGCAATTGTGCGTAACTTGTAATGAGGTACGAATGTCTGTGTGCGACTTCATTTGCGGTTGTGCTGCAAATAAGCTGCCAACAGCAGCAGCATGTGGCAATTGCCAAGTGGCAAGTGGCAAGTGGCAGCAGGCAAGGTGCAAAGTGCATTTGAGATTTTGCCCAAATACCTTAACTCCAAAATTGTCTTGACTCTCGTTTCATAGCTGCAAACTAGAGATGTTTTAACTGCTGCCCAGCCACGCCCCTACACTACCCCCTCGATAACACCTCGGCCTTGCCCACAGTTTGATTAATTGCTGTCTGTGGTTGCACAGCTTCAATAACCCAGCAACAAAATCAAATTCAAACTCAAATTTACTTGCATTTGATCCCAAAATGGAAATTTACTGCGCCCCTTAGGTAAACTCTAGGGGGCGTGGCTCTAGCTGGCGCCAGCTTTGCGGCTACTTCAAATGCTGGGTGTGAATACTCACTGCCGTGGCCTAAAGGGTATTTTGATGCAGAGACAAAGGCCATTCATCGATCAAGCGCTTGATTCAAACGATTGACACAGATCGAAGGGGCAGGAGAAGGAAGAGTTGTAATTAGAAATGCGTTGGGATTTTCCTTGATTTTCTTTGAGGTTTGATTACAGCGTGGAAAAACTAAACAAATAATTTATTAAGGTTGTAAAAATATTAATAAGTTTGTAGAGTTTGTAGAAATGAGTTTATTTAACATACTTTAACATATTTAACATATTTCAGCGTGGAAAAACTAAACAAATAATTTATTAAAGTTTTAAAAATATTAATATGTTTGTAGAGTTTGTAGAAATGAGTTTATTTAACAAACTGTTAGTTTAAATATTTGCTTAAGAACTAGCTTTAATAATTTAGCCTCTATGACTACACAGTTGATATTAGAAACTATTTAAAATGCTTAAAAATTACATTTTAAATATAGCACTCAGTAACTTCATAATTTATTTGAACTATTTAAATATCTCATAAATAAATCTACTATTTTAAGCGCCATACAAACCGAGCCACACAAAATTCAACCCAGAAAAACTGAAGTGTGTTTGAAAATTGTTAAAAATAAAATATTTTACTATAAAACTCTTAAATTTAAAATCAAATAATAACATAAAAATTATTTGTTCATGGGCCTATTTAATTGCTGTGTTTTGATTCAGCTGGCAAGCCAACAAATAACATAAAAAATATTTGTAAAATTGTAAAAATTCCAAACTTTAAAAATGATAAAAATTTAATGAGAAATTTAACAACGCCACGATCATTTTGTGCACTTGCGTGTCTGTCGGGAAAACCAAAGAAAATCGCCGATCTGCTGATATCAAAAATTGGTTATTTTGGGCTATTAAAATGCCATCAAAAAAGAAGCAGCGAGTAAAGTTGATTTTCCAGCCGAGAGAGGGCAAGAGAGTTGGAGTGAGGGGGGGGGAGGGAGGGAGGGAGGTAGAGCGAGTGCATACACGCTAATGCCATTAGCTACAAGTTGTGGCGCCTTAAGATGCCCCTTTCCATCCCTCGCCCTCAGTTAGTCTACCCAGACAAGGTTTCATCTCATCTTCCACTTACAGCAAACGACAAACTTCCTACAGCTCGTAATTATCAGCATGATAGCAAAATTTGTAGACCGATAATTATTTTCCCACTATTTTTCAGCTGATGCCACTGTCTGTGGTGGAGTGTAGGGGGCAGGGGGCGGGGGGCATGCGGCAGGAACTCGATGCCATACAATATAATTAATAACATGAAAAATACATAATGAAATTATTATCTTACTGTAATGTGAAATGATTATCTGTCATGTAAGAGTGTGTGCTGTATGTGTGTGTGTGAGTGTGTAGTGTGTGTGTGTGTAGTGTGTGAAGCGTGTAAAACAATGGCAGCAACTTGAACTCGAGCAAGTTTAACGCGCATCGAAATGCCAAGTGCCAAGGGCCTTGGATAGAAATGGGAATACTTAGGGATAGGTCAGTGCCAAGACAGACTATATATGTGCACTGTGAAAAATAGGGGTGACTGGAAACTTAAGGAATGACTGAAGTGGATTGATATTTTAGAGAATGGAATTCCAGATTCTAAGATTCTAATATATTTTTAAAATATACTTTATGTGGTCGGAAACGGCTCCTTCAATGCGTTACAAACTTCGTGACAATAACATAATACCATCTGCAAGGGTATAAAAATACTTTTACTAACGGTTGTATAGTAAAATATATATAAAACACCAACAGATATTTAAGATTTATTTATGCACTGAAGCGTTGATTAATTTTAATATTTTTAAAGTAGTTTCTTTCTTTTGAACTACAATTTTTTAACTCTAAGAATGGTTGGGTTAACAAAGTTAAGTGCTACATTCTGCTATGACTTTTCTTTCAGTGCACGTCCCTCTGTCCGTCTTATGCAAAGCGTTGGCGTTATGTGTGCATCTGAAGCGTAACGATGCGACTTTGAAACGGTTTCCAGTTGCCAGTTGCCAGTTGGCAGTTGCCCGTCACCAGTTGGTGGTTGCAACTTAAACTTCTATTTCCATCTTCCTGCCACGCCTACCCTACCCCCACCCCACACTTCATTTACAACTCCGTCCACAGGTGGGCAGTTTCAATTTCTGATGACTGGCTGAGCGCCTCGCAGTTATGTCAGAGTTTGGCTTTTTGGTTTGCTTTCGTTTGGTTTTGTGCCTCTTCAGCCAAGCGGAAGTTGATTTATTTGTCTCTACGCTTTGGTGAGAGAATTCTTTGCCAGAGACGAAAGAAAAAGAAGAAAAAACAACTAAAGTGTTGCATTCTTTCCACCTACAAAAAGGAAAAAACCAGTTGATAGCTGCTGCTTCTTCCATAATTTGAGACCTTTAACTCGTAAAGAAAAAATTGTTCAAGCAGAACTTTTTTCCTCTCAGTTTTTGCTCGCTTTTCTTTTTTGTGCTCATAAAATTAGGAAATATTTTGTAATAATTAGCACAATTCTTGTCTCGTTTTCTTTTTCTACCTTTGGCTTCTTTTTGTCTGTTTTTTTTTTGCTCAAGAAACTAAAATTATTTTTCGCTGTCTTTTGTCATAACATTTAAATATTTTGTTAATTTGCACAAAAAGCAAAATTTGGTGAATGGCAAATGAAAAATGGAAAATCTTAACAGCAGCTGTGTGCTTGAGGTTTTCAATTGGCCAAATGTTTGATTGGCCTAAAGTGAAGGTAAGTTTGCTTCTCCTGCCCCCTTTAAGTTTTCCCCCCTTTTGAGAGCATTGCATTTTCCTTGGCATTCGGAAATTTATTTAGCTTTTGTTGCTGTTCCCCTAGTTTCCCCTTTCCCTTTCCCTTTCACTCTCTCGTTCTCTGTTACTCTTTCGTATTTTCTTCACTGCTCCATTATACTTTGGCATTTTCCTTTTCTATTTTTTATAAGCATTTTTCAATCGCATTTCGATGCGCATTTTCATTTGGGGTCAAGAAAAATCCATTAGCAGTCAGTGGAAGTTAAATAGAATCCATTAGCTCTTGCCGGCAGTTTTTGCCTTTCCATTTGTTGTTGTTGTTGTTGTTGTTGCTGTTGTTGTTCTTGCTTTTGTTGCCACTCGTGCCACTGTTGTTGCTGTTGTTGTTTACGTTGTTGTTAGATGTTGTTGCCGCTATTCCAGCAAATTGTAATAAAGATTGTGCTAGTGGCCCTGGCTGGAAGTAAAAGGCACACAACAGGGCCAAACGCAGACCAGGCTAACAAAAAGAAAACTGCGTTCACTGCTCACGCAATGGCCACCTCCTCTTAACCCCACTCCCCTGCCCACCCTCATCTTGATTTGCAAAGCAGCCCTGGTTTGAAGTGGGTTTGCCAATTAAATTCATCAGCTTTTGCACAACCCATTTTCAGGCTAGTTGATGTCTTTCCATGTCCTTTGAGTTGCTTTAAAAGAATTATAATCTTGATTTGCTCTTATTCAAATTTCTTACAATTCTAATTCTAACCAATTTTGGGTATTTTTTATTTTTTATTCATTTATTTTAAGATTTTTCTGCCAGTTGGTTTTTTTTAGGAACGGGTAAAAGTATGCAATGGATTTTTTCATATATACATATATGTGTATTGTGCTTTGCTTGAACTGTCATTGAAGTTTGTTCAATACTTTACATAAATTTAAAACAAATATATTCTCCCATTTTAGTTATTTAGTTTTTCTTTGATCTGTTTTTCGCTTATTGATCTCTTACGCCAATCCACCAAATAACGTAGCCCTACAAGTAGGCAATAAAAACATAGCGTAGATCTTGTGGAACGCATTCGTAGATATTGTGGCAAGTGTTCCACTTTAAACTGGCATTTAGAACACAAAAAGTCGAATGCCTTAAATCAAGTTTTCTGGCATTTGAACGCTATGCTAAAGTGAACATTATCAATGTGTGTTAGGCCGGAAGCGAGTGTCTAGCGTTTACGTCGTTAAACGTAAGACTCAAGGCATTGTACTGTCCTGTGCATGGAGAGCATACAGTTCGCAGTCCTTTACGTTGTGCTCTGACACCATGACATGCAGTTTGCAAGTGCTTTTCCTAAGGAAAATCTATTAACCTCCAGTGACATGTTACTACTACAGACACAGGGCCACACACTCACACACACACACCTAATGTGACACAATGCATATTTATGGGCTGTCGATGGCATGTCGTGGGCTGAGCTGTGGGTGGTTTGTGTCTATGCTGCATGTTCATATTCCACGAGCAGCTAAAAGTATGCAATGCTTTTAATACGCCATCTTGTGGCTGGCGTCTTAGCTGTATTTGCAGCATAAATCACAAACCATTGCATACTTCCGCGCGCAATGATTAATTTTTTTGCTTTACTTGAAGTTGTTAAAATTAAGCATTTAAGCACGTCGCCTTAGGGCAAGTGTTTGTGAGTGTTTACTGTACATAAATCAAAATCAACTGTGAAGTTCATAACGCGCGCTGAGCCGGCATTTTTCTTTATCGCAAAACCAGAATAGGCGCCAAATTATTAACAGAACAATGGGAAGGGAAGAAAAAAACTGCGCTCCAAAGGCCTTTAATGGAGTTTCGACAAAAAGACAGAGAAAGCCGGTGTGTGCGTGAGTGTGTTTGTTTGTGTGACTGTTGGACGCTTGTACTGTTGGCAATTGTAGAAAGCCCATAAAGGGCAGGGGCAGTGAGGGGCGGGATTCAAATATGCGCACTCACTGCCCAGCTGTCAGGCATCCAATGAAAGAAAGCAAAGTTGGAGCTGCAAGTGAAGAGAGTGCAAAGGGGGGGGACACTGAGTGCCTCAGTGAGAAAACTCTGTGAGGATGTGTGAGCGCATTTAACGCATTGTCCTTTTAGCCATATTGATGATGATGCCAAATGACACCAAATGGCAATGGCAACACCGTGGCTGGCAGCATGGATTTTGCTATCACTTGCATGGCTCCCAGCTGCTCCAACAGTTACTTCTACACGACTCTGCTTCAGCCCGCCGTTCCCCCCTGCTTCTCACCAGTTGCCTGTTATCCTTTTCCGCCATATTCCGTTCGGCGTGTGCTCGTGTGTTGTTGTCACAGTTGTTTCATGTTATGTTGCCATTATTTCGTGGATTTTTGGCTGCTTTAGCATTTCACTTTGATAGTCTTGCGAACAAAAAAATGCCACAGCATCATCGTTGTTCTCTGCCTGCCTCTAACTCTCTGCCCAACTCTCCCTCTCTCTGTCTGACGTTCTCTCGCTCTTGCTCGCTGTTGGCTGGTAGCTTTTGCTTTATCTGCTGACAGTCATAAGTTTTGCTTTGCTTTCCATTTTTATTTCATTTATAAGCGCCTCCTTTGCTCCAGTCTTGCGTTATCCTTGCTGACTCCTTGTCTCCTACACACGCTGCTCTCCTCGCCCCCTCCCCTTGCCCGTAACTCATCAACGCGCATATGTTCGCTGGTTTCTTCCTTTGCTTTTTTCTTTCGCTCTGTGTGTGTTCGGTTGAAGTTTGCCGGCAAAATTTATTTTTATTTGCTACATTTTGCTAAGCTTTCTTCTCGACTTTTTCTCACAAACCCCCGCTACCCCACTCCCTCTCGCTTTCCCCACTGCGTATCTCTCTTTGGGCATTTATTGTTGCTTTCCTGTTGCTGTTTCCGTTTGTTGTAAATTTTAGTGGATTATCCTGCTGCCTCTTGGCATTTCCATCCACGACGTTGTAGTTGTTGTTGCTGCTGCTGCCCGTTTGAGTGAATTTATTCAAACTTCACTAAACACAATCAATTTACGAATTATTATTATCCATCCCTTCCCACCTACAGCCCTTCAAGTCAAGTTGTCGTCGCCATTTGTTGCCTACTTTTGTGCGTCCTTCTTTTCTTCGCATTTATTGCATTTGTTACGCTTGAGCCAACTGTCCGGCCGTAGAGCACAGACGGAACCGTAGCACTTTACGCTTATGATCTGCCTGCCCCTGCTTCCCCACCCCCTCTCTGGTTCGGGCTCATTTGCCAAGCCGCTTTTAGCTCTTCATGTTTATGATTTCCATTTGCTTATTTCGGAAAGGGGCGTCAGCGTTCGTCATACATATGTGTGGGGCGTGGCCACAAAAGCGGCTCAGTGTAATTACCACTTAAATCGTGGCACGCCTACCGCCCCAATGCCCCACCGTCACCGCTTACACTTGCGTACAAAAACAATGCCAAAGTGTAATCATAATAAATAATAAATAAATTTTATTGTTTAATGGATTCCAGTTACACTTTCTGAAATGTTGTTGTCGTCGTCGTTGTCGTTGTCGTTGTCGTTCCTTTGTCGTCATATTATTGTCGTTGTTATTGGTGTTGTTGTCGCTGGCGTCGCCACTGGCATTAGTCACACTTTATTTATGAATTATGTTACTCTTTCTCCCTTTTGAATGGGTTAGCCGGCAACATTCACTAGCAGACGACGAACGAAACAAACTGGTAGGAAAGTAATGGCATCTCATGGGAGAAAAGCTGTCACTGCATATACATTATCGATACATTTGAATCACCTAAAGTGTTCCATTTGAGAGCATATTGACTGCGGATAACGCCCGAATTTATCGTTTGAACATAAAGCTCAATCAGATATTTCTTTTTCTTAGCTATTTGGGTTATTATCATAATTTTCGGTTTTTTAGGGAGTGAACGGTTAACAAATCTGTAGAGTGCTAATTTTTGGGTCCTAAATGTGTGTAAGAATAAAACTAGTAAAATAAATGTATTTTAATATTGTGTTATTAAACTAAAATAAAATGTTCTTAAACAAGTAGAACAATAAGCTTTCAAACTTAAGAACTTAAACTAATATTTTAATTTAGAAAACATTATTTTTCTGAATTAAAATATTAGTTTAAGTTCTCTATTCAACAGATAATAGAAGCCAAAAACAAAATATTGTTAAGTTTACTTAAAGAAAAAATCGTATGAGTATAATCTTAAATTCATTTTAAACTTAACATCAAATACTCGATTTATGTATAATTCTAATATTAATTGTCTTAAAATACAATTGTTTATCCATTTTAATGCTGTAGACTTTCTTTAAATTTTTGTGAGCCATGTTTTCCCTACTTACTTTAGTGTATTTCCACGTCGACCAGCAAACTGATTATTTCCACATATTAATGAATTTATTTCTATGCACGTATGTGTGTGTGTTCTTCTGTGTGTGTAAGTGTCTCGCTTTTATTGTTGAGCGTACTCAAATTGTGAGTAATAATGATTTATTGTATATTAGCAGTTAATTAGACTTAAAAGGCGGTCATCAAAAGGCTTAGCCCGTGGCTAATGAAAAACTAAGCGACCCATCAACTATATAAGTGGGGACACGCCCCTTTTATCCCAACGTAACCCCTTGAATACACTTCCCCACCCTTTGTTCCGCTAGAGAATAGAGAATTGCTTTGAACTCGTTTCGTGCCATTAGGAAAGCGAAAGCTCCTCAAGCGAAAAGTGCAATTAGGCCAAGAAGCAGTGGCATCAGCATCAGCATCATCGAAATCAGCCTCAATATTGGCAACGAAATTTTCATTGCGAGTTCTCGTAGGCATTATTGAAGTTGGCCAATTTTACAAATGCCCTGGCCAATTAAACTAATGCCAGGGCCAAATGTGCAGGCCAAATTTGCTTAGTTGCCGTTTTCCATTTCCATTGCCATTTCCTCTTCGTCTTCTGTCTTCTGTCTCTTGGCCAGCACACTCTGTGTAATATTTGCAATGGCAAATCGCATAGAGAGAAATTAATACATCATCAAATAGAAGTAAGCCCCAAAGTTCCAGTCGGTCACATAAATAAATAATGCCTATTTATGTTTATTACAGTCATAGCTGCTGGCAACTCTGACTCACAGACTCACAGACATTTCTAAAGGAGCCCTTTTGCTACACTAAAAGAAATAATTGGAGTATAAAAGAGGCTATAATTCCAGGCTTAAAATTACGCTTTAAAACAAACCATTTTTGACCAACTAAATTTAAGTAAAGATTTTATGTTTTTATGACAAAACAAATCTTATTTCAAGTCGAGTTTGTGTTGCAGTGTATTGTTATTCATATGCTTATTCAGCTACAGCTTTGGCTGCTGTGCAAATGTGGATCCGGTTAGTCCTACAATTGGATTAGCATTCTGCAATGAAAGAGGCAGAGAGAAAGAGGAAAGGATGGAGGAGAGAGAGAGAGAGAGATAGAGAGAGAGAGAGAGAGAGAGTAGAGGCAGAGCAAAACCAGCTAGTGCATTCTGCTTGCTGTCTGGCAGAGTTGTCATTGTTTTTTATGCGCCATTTTGATAGAGTCGCCCCAGAAAAAAAGGGTAAGAGTTAACCCATGACTCTGCTGCTACACTCCACCTCCCGCTCTCCCTTTCTGCGGGACTGCGAAGTGTCATGTTGGCTAAATGTTTGGCAAATCCTTGACGCGTCACAGGCACTTGAAGTTTACGATAAATGCCTGCAGCTCAATGGTAGTTTAAGGGTCCATAATGCGCTCTAAATATTTCAGACTTCAAACTTTAGCCCTTGGTATTTCTAAGGGGGCGGTGGAAAGTCGATTGAGATTTGGCGTTAGCACGCAAAACTTGCCGTTTAAATGTAAACTTATGAGGGTTTACCTCTGGCAGCTAACAAGCGAGGGGGGCTCCAACAGTTGTCGTGCCAAGGGGTAGAGGTGTTAAGGGACGTGGCACGAGATTGACATTAAAGGGATAACAGTGCGGGAGAGGGCAGAGAATTGCTTTGCTACCTTTACTGCCTGCCATTGCTCCGTGTTTCAGTACAGCCAAATTGACAAACAAGCTTCGTTGCTCTGCTTTAAGCCTGCTCTCCACTCACTCTCCGCTTTCCTCTGTGCTCTTTTCCCACGTTGCTCTGGCAACCCGAAATGAAGCTTATCAGTGTGTAGGCTCATGTGAAAAGCCAACGCTGGGAAAAGCATTTTAATGCGCGTTCGCCGAGGCGTCTAAACGCGAAAGCCAAACACAATTTCATTGGAACAACCACCGCATCCATTCTCTCCATATCCAATATCGCTCTGCCGCTCCACCTCTTCCCCTTCATGTCCCTCTCCACTGTAAGGGGAGCCGCTTTTGGTGCCAAAACTCCAGTGCATGGAGGAACACCTGTACCATATTCGATTCGCCAACTTCGTTCTAATTGACTTTACTCGCATAATACCTTTTTGGCCATGTTTAAGCGTCATCATATTACTTAACTTGCTGATACACACACGCACACACACACACCAGCACCTGGCCAGTACAACAAGTCAAGTATTTGTCGTGTGTGTCTGTGAGTATCGAGTGTAATTGGAGGCACACTCCATCCAATTGTCACAAACTTTCAAATACTCTCACGCTAGTAAGCTAATATGAATTTAGATGAAGCTTTAGAAAATGAGAAAAGTAGCCGCAGCATAGTAGGGAGAGGGGAGGTGCTGTATGACTTAAAATAGCTCATTTCAAAAATCTTTTCGTGCAGAAAAACCTTTTGAAATCAATCACTGAAAGTCTCCAATTTCAATGGTTAGCAAAAATGTGCTATTTAAGAGAGTATTTAAAGAATCTGTATCTGAAATTGTTAACTGACAAGCAAATGATAATGATCCTTGAAATGTGCTTACTTTCAATAATTATTTTTGCTATTCTTGAACAAGTTAGAAGAGAATTTTTGATTGAAATGAGTTTAGTAGATTTTAAAAGGCAAAAACACTTAAATACTATTGTTTCTAACTATATGACTACTTAGCTACGAGTACTTTATAAGCATTGAATTGAGTTTGAAAATTCATTGAGGAAAGATATGAACTAATAATCTTATGGCCAACAGAAAGTAGGCTTATATTCTTCAATAAGCGTTTGCTGTGCCAGAAAGTAGCTATAAAAGCACTGCTAACGAAGTTAACAGCAGTAGTGTAAAGCAATAGAAACTCTTCACTGTTAGCTAACAGCTGTTAATGTTAACTTAACATAAATTGCAGTCACTTAACTAAATACCTAATGTTTTCATTTGCATTACTTGTTTATTTTCTCTTATATTAAATAAAGTAATGTAGTGTTAATAGCCCAACCTATGTTAAGCTTAACAGCGACTGTTAAGTACAATTTCTGTTAAATGGGTTAGAGCATTGCAATTGCAACTTTTGGAGTATCGTTAGTTTCTGTTTAGTTTTTCAATTCAATTAAATGCGTTCCACATTTTGGGCTCAATTGTTGTTTACACACTTAACTACACAGACAGAGAGAGTAGGAGAGAGGGAGACAGAGAGAAGTGGTATGTTAGAGCGACAGAGCTGGCTGGAATCAGAGCTCCGTATTTTTATAGCATACACTTTTGGGCTGACTGGCAGTTAAGTAGCCAACGGGTTGTTCTTGTTGTTGTTACTGCTGTTGTTTCAGTTGCTGTTTGTGTTGTTGTTGTTGTTGCTGTTGAACTAGCTTTGGTTGGGAAAACTTTGTTAACTGGCAAACTGGCGACCGCCGACGCGCCACTCGACTCGGGTTGACAATATTTGCTCTGTTGCATTTAGTTGTTGCAAGTTGCTGTTGTTGTTGTTGCTGCTGCTGCTTGTTGGTCGCACAATTGAATTTAAGTGGCTGCAACAGCAACAAAGTCAATGACACGACTCACATTCGCTTTTGGCCACTTTGTGGCAACTACCAAATATGTTGCATAGTTTTTATTATTTTTCCAACGTTTCCTTGCTTTATTTTCGTGCATTTTTTTTTCTTTGTTTTTTTTTTTTGGCTAAATGTTTGCTTTATTTTTTTTGTAGCTGCTTTTTGTTTTTGGCGGCATGAAAACATCATCATCAATTTTCATTGTAACGCGATTAGTCCCGGAACTTTTGGAAGCCTAGGGGTATGGGGGTATGGGGGTGTAGGGAGGTCAGTAAAACCGGATTCGTGCCTAACATCATTTGACCTACCCTCCACAGCTTGTCTCCTCTGCCTTACACTCTTTCCGCCCCTTACGCCCCTTCTTCTCCCTATCTTATTTGCTTCTAACAAAGTCCAAATCCCGCGAGCATTTATAAATGATGAGAGCGCGCGTTTTGTGACCAAGCGGCGCCCATGACCGCCCCCTCTGTACTACACCCCCTAACACATCCCTCTCTGCCCCCTTCTATCAACATTTCTCCGTTCATCATCTGTTTTATGTTGTCGGCGTATCATTTTTCTATGGCCATGTGTAATTTATGCTCGATTTGCTGGTGTTTGTTGTTGCTGCTGATTGTTGCTTTCATATTTTGCTATATACATTGCATATTTATTGTGCGGCCATTTTCTATATAATCTTTTTTGGCCAACTCTCTCTATTGTTTGGCCATTTTTCGTAGCTCCATTTCTGATAGACAGACACATGCTCCTTTGATTTATGAATGCAAACGAGTCGAGCTACTAAAAACAACATCAACAACAAACATTACAATAACAACAACTAAATAACAGTAACAACAGCATGTTAAGTCAGCATTTAGTTCTTCCTGTTGCCTCACACAACTTTTCATAGAGTTTTTCCCCATTTTCCATTTCTCCCTTTGTTTTTTTTTTTGGTGTGGCAATAAGTCTGTGAGTTTAGTACCTTAAATTTCATTAGGATTTTCAGCTAAACAATGAAAATGATATTGGATTCCTTCAGTGTTTTTGATGCTCTGCAATGTCTTTAAGGCTTTCGTTTTGAGTTTCAGTTTCAGTTTTGAGTGGTAAGAGTTGCTAGATGTAGTGATATTTTTAGTCAATGGGTGTGTCTTGTTGGTAGGAATTACTTGTGAAATAAGTATAGCTCAAAACTTGAAGGAAAGCCTTGGAGTGGCCTTAGTGCATTTTTTCGTAAATTACACATCATTGGCTTGGAAAAGCTAATAAGCATAATTTAAAATAAAATTTTTTTCATTGTAGTTATGAACTGCTTAAAGATTTTTAAATAAATTTTCAAGTAAATTAAAAAAAATTCGAAATAAATTAAGTTGTTGGAATTATTTAATGTGGTTTGTAATATAAAGACTATTTTATTTAAATAAATATGCTATTTTATGTATGGAAGACGTAGCTTACTGCTAGCTTTAAAAGCCTAAAATAATTCTACATTAATTTGTCTTGGCTAAACTAAACATTTTTATACTCTTTACAGAGTTTTTCTTATTTATAATTAAGTCTACTCAATTAAATCCTAACGTTGCCCAGATTTAAAAATAAATTCAATGTTCAACTATCACATTAATTGAGGCATTTGAGTGGAGTATTTGTGGAGCACACACACACACATACACACACACACACTCAGTCACCCAACAATTAGTTACCTCGCCATGTGCCACTTGCAACTCAATTGAAAATGAAATCGCAGAATCTAAGAATTTAACGCTCTGCTGTTACAGCCGCATCTCTAATGAAGCAATTTTCACTAAAAGCAGTCACCACAATCAGCGCCCTTTCGCTCACGCTCTCCCGCTCCTACCTCCCTCCCACTTCCTCTCTCTCTCCCTGACCAGTTCAAACGGCAACTGCTGCTCCAATCTGTGGCGCGTGTTTGTTTCAAAGCTCAAATTGCAATTGCCAGCCAAGAGAGGGAAGTAAGGAAACTTGCAGCTCGGCTTGGCTTTAGCAATTATCCCGGAATATATCCACATGAAATATCTACTCTCTTTTTCTCTCTTCTTATCTAACTACACGTACTTACTCTCTCTGTCCCTTTTGCGCCAAACAGTGCTCAGCTTGGCTTTACAATGCTTTCAGCAGTTGGCAGCTACGTGCGAATTTATTGATAGCGATATTTTTGTGGTAGTAAGCTTTAGTTTGAGGGCCGAAAAGCGTTGCAATGCGATGCTGCTAAGTGCATTTTACATTTCCGGTCAATGGCGCTAACCTCACGACTCAACTGCTTAACCCGCAAGCCACTCACAGGGCAGAGCACTGAAAAAAATTGTGTAGCACAAACCTTAACTTGTCTAAAGTGGAGACTTTTTTCCTTCTTGAGCTCAATTTCATAGACTTTGCTGGGTATCAGTCTAAATTTGAAGTCATACCCCTGTTTTCTTTATTTTTTCCAGTGTGGCCAAACCGCCCACTTACCCCCCGTTTCTCCCGCTCTCCTTCTGCTCTGCTGCTTCACTATTGCAACATTTCTTATTATGTTCGCTTTGGTTTTCATTTGCTTTTCATTTGCCATTACTTGTTAGCAATTTGCGTCACGCTCTCTTTCTATCTCCCTCTCTGCCGCTCTCTCACACTCTCCTTGCTGAAACCTGGTATTATAGCAGCTTCTTATAGCCCTATCCCTTTCCCTACTCGCACCCCCTTGATGGTTACCCCGTCGCGTACGTGTCGCGGCGCCTGGTTTAAGGGTTAGCATTTTCTTTTATTTTCATTTCCTTTCATTGTTTTCTTTTTTTTTTGTTTTTTTTTTGGGGCCAAGTGTCGACACTTTTGAGCAAAACTTTGCTCTTGTAATTTTTATTGGCTCTGAAGTTCGCCTCTCTCAATTTTCTCTCATTTGTAAATGGCGCACATAAATTTATTTGTTTGTTCCAACAATGGCCTCCAATGCCCCTCCTCCTCCTACTCCTCCTCCTTCTACACTTGCTTGGTCACATTACTTTCTTCTCTACTCTTTTGCTCTCTTTTCTTGATGCGTGTCTCGTTTCACATATTTTGACAATTTCATTGTCTTTTGTTTTATTTTTTTTTGGTTTTCCGTTTCAAATGATAATTTTTGTGTTTTCGCAGGGGAGTATTCATATAAAGAGTGTCACGTTCTCTCAGCTCAGAGCGGCGAAAGTGTCAAGAGAGAGGGGGATTGGTTGATGGCACTCAGATTGTTCCTTTCTGGCCAAATGCTTTTATGCTCAAATAACAAGCCATAAACATTTTCTTTTTTGTCATGTGAGTCGCTTAACCATTTTCGCGCTGTTTGCACGCGTTTTAAAACGCACACAGCTACCAAGCAAAAATAATAAATAGAAAGCGCCAGCGTGTGTGTGTCAGAGAGAGAAAGAGATGGAGAGGGGGAGAAGGCAAAGAGATAGAGAGCACAAAACAAACAAATAAAAAATGATAAAAATTTTATTGCGCACGCAAAACAAATGAACTAAATGGCTTTTCCGCATTACACACATTCATATCAAGTATATTGCAGTTTTATTTTCCTATGGGCGTGTCACGCTGCGCCTCCATCATCTAATACACAAATTGCTTGGCACTTTTGTACTCTCTCTCCCTCTGTCTTCTGCTATCACCTCTTCTTTATGCGTTTGCCCTTTCAGCCTTTTGTTTGTTATTGTTTAACATTTGATTAGTTGACACTTTTTATATGCCATGAGCACAAAGTGATTGCAGCTTTTAACTTTGAATTCTGCTACCAATTTGCTGCCACTTGCCAAAGTCTATTACAAAAAAATGCCGATTTGCTGCTGTTGACAAAGAAAACAATGCAAAGACCTCTTTCACCTGTCACGAACTCAAAATTCTGTGCAGCTTTAACCCTGGGGCCAAGTTCAACAATTTACTGTTGGTTTTTATGCCGCATTTCTAATATTTTTTAGGCTTTTAATTGCATAACTAACATGTTAGAGCATGTTCATTTATTTAACCCAGGTAGACCCCGAAAAGTGTAGAGTTCAACGTTGGAAATAATTGCGAGAAGTAGAAACATTTAAAATTTATTGATAATTAAGCAAATTTGATTGAAAATTATGGACAATTTAATGCCGTATTAAATGCTAATAAAATAATAAAATTTAAATGCGCTTTGCAGTACTAAACGTATTAATTAAACCTTTAAGCTTGCTTTACATAATAAAACTACACAAAAATATTTTATAGCTTTGCCTTTAGTCGCTGAAAAAAGTCAGAGGCTTATCTTCCAGACAAACTTCAGCAACTGCTGGAAAAATCGAAAAAAATTTTTTATTTAAAATCTTGAATCTTGAAATTTGCAGTTTCTAGTGAACTTTGGCAGTTTCTAAGAATATTTGTGAAATCAAAATATCAGTTTGAAATCATTAAATAAAGGGTTAAGTTCGGTTCGATTCAACATTTGGCCAGTCAGCAAGGCCTTTGGCTCTAGCTCTTACCATAAATTAAACATATATGAGCGGCAAGAGATGCACACAGAGACAGAGAGAAACACACACACATAAATGCCTACAAACAAGATGTACACACAGTCTCACACACACCTACACACACACACCCACATGCTCAAACTGACGCCCATTTTGTATACGAAATTTCTAAATAGAATTTAATTTCCGGATTAGAATAGACATTTCATGCATTTTGAGACTAGGCTAAAGTTTGGTCTGGCTCAGTGACTGAGACTGAGACAGAGGCTGACACTGAGTCGGAGTTTTGGGTTCGTTCTCAGCCGCTGCTCTATATGCCTCAATGGGCAATTATTACAGGAAAAACAACAACAACGAGTCCTGTGTGGGCGTGGCACAGAACAGGTCCAAAAATTGTTCAACATTTGCGGTTTTTTGCTGGCGGCTTTTGTACTTCTCAGATACACTTTCCAAGGGTACATGACAGTTGTGGTAATTTTAACATAATAAAATCCAAGTGATTTATAAAACAAGTTTAAAATTAGAATAAAAAGTTGAAACAAGGCTTGTAAATTATTTTGATTAACCTTTTTCCAACTGCCTAAATTAATTAAGTGTATTTAATCTTCAGCTATTTAAAATACCCATTTCCGTTGCTTAAAAATCTGCCAGTTTGCCAATTTTCATATAGGAATTTTGTTGTAAATTTTGGTATCCACACAAAGCCGAAATGCTAACAGAACATGGCGAAAGTTAGATACAGAAGAGGGGGGAAGGGATGCCAGCGGAGGGCTTTGATTGAGACATGACAGTATCTATCTCTTTTGCGCTTACTCGCACTTGCTCCCTCTCACCCGCTCTATCTCGCTCCTTTGCCTGTGCAGGAAACTGGCTCAGATTTATGCTCTTCGTATCGAGTTATTAATGTAATTTAGTTTACCAACAGCACAGACAATGCCAATCACAATCATGATGATTATGACGTTTATAGTGAAGGAATTTTGGGCTTCATGTACGATGACGATGATGATGATGTGTTGACAATGATTTTAGCCTTATATGCTCGCCTCGTTTGGCTCAAACTAAATTTTTTAATGGAGTGAAAATTACCGGAAACACAATTGAAATCATGCCATGAAAGTTCAGCAAAAAGCCGACTCAAAACAATATCACAAAGGCCAAGAAAGAAAGAGGAGATATAAAGAGAAAGAGGGACAGAGTGTGAGCGAGTGAGCGCCAGCAAGACAATAGCAGGTGAAGAAAACAAAAGAAATCTTCAAGCTAAATGGCAGCAGCGAGTTTTCTCTAATCATTCAGAAAATGGAACAACCTCAGGGAATGAGCACACTTGTTGGGGCATTTTCCCCAATCTGAGTGTGTGTGGGTTTGTGGCATGCAACACCCTTGACTCAGGAAACACCTTGTTTTCGGCAGCCTTTCAGTCACCTTTCCCGCACTCGTTTATGATGTTATTGTGAAAAACATAATATGTTCATTGTTTTTAAAAACAACAGGCCAAACAGGCCGTCTGAGGGTACGTTGCCGAGAGACTTGGCCAAAGAAAAGGCGAGAAATGTGAAAAATAAGCTCAAACGAAAAGAAGGGTAGATCAAGTGGTAAAAGAGCGCAACTTACAGTTAAATTAGATTAGTTTTAAGCGTGGTTTTAACTGCATATTGAAAGCGTTTAAATTTGTGTTTTATCACGAGATAGGACAATCTATAATTGCTTAAAATACTTAGCAAATTAACATAACAAATCAAATGTCTCTAGCTATGAAGAGTGCTTCAAACGCTTTGTTGTAGTATTAGATAACTGTGATTAAGGTTTGTTTAATCAGTTAACTGCACTACCGAAAGGATATTTGCTAGCTGCTTTAATTTAAATTAGAACGCTTTGCACTAAATAGCTGCATATATTGTTGAAGAACACTTAAAACTGCCCTCGTTTCATTTAAGTAAAACCCAGTCGGCAGCTCAAACTTTTTGAACGTGGCCGACAGAGGGAAAACCGAGTTAAAGCATCTTTTTGGCCGCTGCTGGCACGTTAGCCGGATAAGTTTGTGCCTGTGTGTGTGTGTGTGAGTGTTTGCTGTTGCTTTGTTAAATAATGAATGAATGAATGACCAACTGAATGAGTGAATGAAACATATTCGTACATACCTAAACACGCGTCTAGCGCCCCAAGTGAGAGAAGAAAACGAAAATAGGGGCAAGTTTAACATGAATTATTATGTGCGGAAAAGTTGCATGAAGCCCGGCCAGTCTGGCCAGCTAGAGGGCTAACACAAAGGAGTTAACACAGAGAGAGACAGGGAGGGACAGACGTACACACACCAACTCACACACATAGAGCGGAGTCCCTACCCGTTCTGGTTGGCTTGTCTTGGAACTAAAAACTAGCGCTCAGACTGTGAATGAGCCGACTTTTCTTTTTTCTTGTATCTGTTACATACAATTTGTTTTAATTGCGCAAAGTAGTTGGCAACACTATTAGTGTAGCCAATTAATTTTCATTTAACAAGCAGCCCGCAGGATTCACGCTCCTTTCTCTCTTCTTGTTGTTGTCCTCATTCGTCTTATTCCCATTCTCATTCTCATTGTTATTGTTTTTCTTGTCTGCGCTTTGCTGAGACATTTAAAACACTGTATTCTTCTTGCTCTTCTTTACCGCCCCCTTTTCCCCTCTCACTCGCTGTCTTTCTCTGTGTCCGACATGCCATTTATCACTGATTAAACAGTTTTATTTCTCTTGATTATAAACTAAAAGCCAGCTCATAACTTACAAGCAAGTTTAGCTTAATAGTTTTTTAAATTATACATTTGTAATAATCATTTCTTTAAATATTTGCATGGGCAGTAATTAAATTTAAATTATTTTTAAGTATTATACACTTACTCAAGAAAATATATGAACATTATTCATTTGACTCCTGACGTCAAGTTATTCAGTTTTTCCATCTGAAAATAAATAAAATATTGTTCTGTAAAACAATTTGTTTTTCAATGATTTCAAAAAGCTGTAAAATATTTAAAAATTCAGTCAAAGTATTTTAAATAGTTTTATAAAATTTCTAAAATTTATTTTAGAATATTTTAAAATGTTTTATATATATAAAATATTCAATAACTAAGTTAAAATATTTGACGTAATTTTAAAAATTTATTTTCGGTTCTGATTTAATATCAAGATCAATTATAGATCTCAATGGCATTCCACAAATAACTGAAATCAGTTTACACATTGTTATGTGTATATAAAGTCTAATAATACCTTTTAATACCTGTAAAGGTAAAAAAGCCTTGAATTGATAAGCCTTAATTTGTCCGATCAATCAAGCTTTCATGTACTATATTTAAATCGATAACTGCATAGAGTGCCGAGCACTACTTAAAAGCCGAAAACAAAGTAAATCTTGTATAAAATATGTTTAATTTAGTTTAGTTATATTAATTATATCTCTTAAATAAGTTTGTTCACAGTTTGATCATTTTACAAGAAAGCCATGATTTATTTGTAAGTAATAAAAGTAATTTTAAAATATTTTTCTTAAGGATTCGGTTTCTATTTGGCAGCAACTACGTCGTATCTGGGCGGTAGAACCGTGGGATATCCCGTTGTTTGAGCTGGAGTTACGGTCATCACTTGAGGTTGTGGTGCCATCGTGGTTGTCGTGGTTGATACCACCATTGGAGCTGGGCGTGCCACACAGGGACTCACGGCAACAGCAGCTCCCGAAGTGGGCACAACGACCACATTACGGTCCATCATGCGGGCACAGCGGCGGCAGGGACGTCCCCAAGCCCAGGGTTTAAGCACGTAGAGTAGTCCATGTCGGTGATAGCATTCGCAAGAAATGTTCACTTGTTGTACTTCAGCCATTTCGTATTACTTTTGTTTTATTTTGCTTTGAATTGGTTGTTTCTTGTTTGTCGTTCGTTTCGTTACTGAATGTTCAATTGATTTAAAACTCTAATTTATAAAGCAATTTATTTTGTGGCACTCACTGATATCTGTTATCATAATCCTCGACATTCAGAACATGTAGATAGATACCTATCTTATCAGTTGTTCGAAATGACTTAATGATAGATCCTATAGTTTGCCGTGATTCATGGCAAGGCATCACGTACTGGAGTATGTTTCAGCGCTGGTCGAGGGCTAAGCGCCTTCTTCAGCTGCATGACTCATGGGTATCCTAATGCCAGGCATGCCCCTAACCCTAATTATTCATAGATGATTGAATCCACAGTTTCAGGTTGACTCACTGTGTGTTAGATTGTGGCTTAAACGCTTTTCGCGACAGCCAAGTTTATGGAGTCGTTGGCACTTTTGCTTTTTATATAATATTTATTTTCTTACCCCCAATTGGAGAACTTTATCAAATTCGCTTTTCTAGATAGCAGTTCTTAGGGCAACTGCACTTCAATTTCTATTTTAATGTGATTTTTTTATTATTATTGCGTGCAAGTAAACTTTTTATTCGTATGGCCATAAAGTTTTGTGTGTCGTTTTATAGTTGTTGTTTTTATTTTTATTTATTTAGCATTTCTTTTCTCTTATAAGTAATACACACATACAGCCACTAGTTCAATTAATAGTAATGAATCCTTAGTTTGTTGACTTAGAGTTGATTAAAAAAGACTCTTGTAATCTTTACTATAGGGATCGGCATTTAAAGTGAAACTAATTCAGCGGTAATACGCAGTTGGGAGGCCAAAAATGGACGTGATTTTTGAATTTACTCATTGGCAACTTTTTTTTGATCATGAAGGCATCGTTCAAGAACCTAAACAAATTTTTTTTTTAAAACTACGACTGTAGAGGGCGCTGCAGTCGATTTTCGGATTTTCACCTAATGTATCTTAATCTAGAGTGTTCAAAGTATTTTTTAGACCCATAAAAAATTGATTTTGTTAAAGTGTTACCTGCCTTTTAAAGTACCTACAATAGAAAATTCAGAATTAAGTCACTTTTGCCCGACATGGAAATTCTTTAGCCTTAATTTAAACAATAGTAAATTTCCATACTAAATCTAAACCCTTTTAAAATGGTTGGGACTGGAACTGGAGCTGAACATAATTATTAAATTTTTGTTTTCGCTTTAGAGTAACAAAATTTAGTCTTTCAATCATTTTCTTTATAATTTTCTTATAGTCTTAAATTGTTTGATAATCTTTTATAGTGTTTCAAGTTATTTTGAAACACTACTTAATTTAATTAACATTATAGGATTTATTTTATTTATTTGGGACTGGAACTGTAGCTGAACATAATTATTAAATTTTTTTTTCGCTTTAGAGTAAATAAAAATGTAGTCTTTCAATCATTTTCTTTATAATTTTCTTATAGTCTTAAATTGTTTGATATTTTATAGTGTTTCAAGCTATTTTGAAACCCTACTTAATTTAATTAATATTATAGGATTCATTTCTTTAGCTGGTGCTAAATTTTAAAACATTAAGTGACTGTGGTGATATATTTTCTACGATTTTTGATGCATGTGTTGAATTCATCTCTTTGCATTAACTTAATTTATTCAATTATTAAATTTGTTTTTGTACTTTATGCGAGTTAAACTCTTTATAAATGGCAATCCCAATGCCTGTAAATGCAGGCATCCATACAAATTATTAGTGGCACGTGAGTGCTGCACAATTTGCTATTGTGTAGAGCCACAAAAAAGGCTAAAGCTAAGACCCTGTACTTAAAATAGACGCTGAGTTATATATGAGTGGATCAGGAGAGCTTCCTATGTATAAAATATAATTCAATTTAAAACTAGTACTAGTTAAACTAGTCTACTTTTCACACAATTTAAGTACAGGGTATTTAAAATGGCCTAATACTCGCATTATATTGTGCATTGATTACATTGACTAAATGGATTTAAATGACCAATTGAATAGTCAATGGCCCTTTAATGAAATCGTCTGAACCAACTGGATTATTCGACGAAATGAACAAAAAAGAAACACAAAAAAAATTAATAGACAGCTTTTAGAAGAGGTTTTAATTTCATATTTATGTCAACGGCAATGGCAATGGCATAACAAATAAATATTTAATTGTCTTTTTTTGTTGCTGCTGCTGCTCACATGTTAATATAATTTCAATTATAAATAAATAGTAAATGTATAAAACGTTTTTTTTTTAGAAAACTTATAGGGGAAGCATTTGAAATGAATTTTCAATCACATCGGGTTATTAGTTCACCAGGTTACCATCTGGGCTGCTGTTGGACAACAATGACCTCCTCACGTGGACGACGCCCGCCAATGTTGAACTCAATGAGTGGTCGACTGGGTCGCACCACATCGACCTCAACAATGGGGCGTGGTGGTGGTGGTGGCTGGTAGACAGCCGCTGGTGTGATGACTTCAACCACTTCCGGTCTGTAGTTGGGACGACGACCAACGTCAATCTCTATAACGGGACGTGGAATCCTTGGTGGACAAATGTCCACCTCAACAATGGGACGTCCATGATGGTGATGATGATGATGATGACGGCGTCCGTATTCTTCGTCGCAGTAGGACATTTTGTATTTCCTTGTAGGTCTCGATGTAGCGCTTTTATCTATCCAAAAATCCTTCGATCTTGTCGTCGCTTTTGCTGAACGTTAACTGAACTATTTTCGCAATTACTTAACATATTTAAGCGAACTGTTCGGAGGTGTTTTGCCCAGGTCGGTACTTTTTTTTACATTCATTTGAAGGCTTAATTCATTATCATGTCAGGTGGTGTTACTGTCTCCGATAAACATTGATAAACAACTTCCAGTGCGGGCAACGCAGGGAAGTAAAAATAAAATGCGTTGTCAAAATTAAAACTTTTACTTGAATTTCATGCCAATTACAATATGATTCATCATAAAGAAAGTCCCTTTTTGGGAAAGTATTTGAGTAAAGCAAGTAACTACAAACCATAACCCTTATTCTCTTTCATATGCCACTGCTATCGGTTTAATTTTGTCAGCTGAAACTTACGTTTGATTTAAAAATAAGCAATTTCCAATGGCAGCGTAATATTCTACATAAACACTTGTTTTTTGGCTAACATATTTATGGGAAAGCCAATGGCGACGTAGAACTAGCGAACCAGAACGAAATGATATTGAATATTTATAACAAAACATGTAAAGTGTAGCTCTGAACTATTTAAAGATGAATGACAGCCCAGGCTGGTAATTAAAGTGGCAATACACATTTTTGGAAGCTAATTTTATGCTATCATTAGTAATAAATAAACAAAAAATCATAAATTCCATTAGACAAAAAATAATTTGATCAAATGATCAAGCTTTATTATACTTGACCTATTTTAGTCCTTTAATTTCTTTTTAATTTGGCCATGCCACTTGACTAAACTATTAATTTTTATAACCACAATTATTTTTATTATAGAAACATGTTTCTTATTGCCACTGTCTTTATATTTCCTTTAAGTAAATGAACATAAAGCCTTCCTTTGCCCATCAAGTTTCCAAAGCACACAAATTTAAGAATATATTAACTAAATTTCTCATTCCAACTGCCAACCTAATGTTATGCTACAGGTGTGCAGTAAACACTTTTATTAAACTAAATTTAAAGCATGCTTTTGGGCGTAAAAGATTTATTGTTGTATCAGCAAAGTTAGCATAAACAATTTTAATTAAGAGATAAGCGCGAGTACATAACAAACTTTGACAATTAATAGATTTATGACTGAGCTGAAGCAGCCATTGAATACTTTACATTATAAGTACTTCCCAATAGATTTACTTCAGGTTGTTTGTCTTGCAACTTAGAGATAACTTTATTTACTTGCGATATAAATGCGAACAATACAAATGTTTCATTTAGCGATCACTTCATTTCGTCATGACGATATCAGATCTCAAAAGAACACGCATACGCAGTGGTTTAATAACGCGGATAGGGAGGATTGTTCATATGCTGATATTGTTGATACTGATAGCCTTGTTGTTGTTGTTGATAGTAGCCGGTTGTATTGGTCACAGCCATCTGACCATATGGCTGAGGTTGAGGTTGTGGCATCATCATTTGTCCTCCTGGTAGCGGCATATAGTTCATCGGTTGGTTCACGACGACGACTTCAGGCCGAGCAATCGCCGGCGGATAATATGCCCCACCGTAGCCGGAGAAAACATCAATCTCGATATCTGATGAGTAATTCAAAATACTTTAGTATATTTACACATATATGTTTCCATTATAATTTGCATTCTTTCGTATGCTTAGATACCTTACTCAGTGGGGTTGCTTACTTGGGCGATGATGCCGATGATGATAACCATAGCGACAGGAATCTTCATAGTATACCCGCATCCTTCCCGTTTACCACAGTGCTATCGAAAGCACAGCACATTGAATACTGCGCATTGTCGCAATGTCAAAACAAAATTTGGACTAACAAAACTCTCGGACTTCCAATGCCATCAATCAGTTCTGTGGCTTAATGCCATTTCCATTCCATTCCAATCGATTCCAATGTTAAAGATAAGCGACTTTGCACACAGGTGTGTTTAGTCATTCGAACTGTCAATTATGAACTGATATTGATAAGCGCATAGCGCAAGGGTTGCGCAAAGAGTTTGCAGATTCTGTTTAAATTCAAAAAACTTTCATTTTCTAAACAGAATTAAATCCAACCATAATTTTATAAATATGTTATTTTTTCAACATTTCTAATAGACGAAATAATTTTTATTCCAATAAAAAATATTATTAAATATGTTTAATATTCTGTTGAATAATTTTTGTGATGTCAGCATTAAAATATTTACATTTTAAATGAATATTTGCTTTTATTAGTTAAAAATTTGGACAAATATTTTGTCTTCTCTGTGAGCTGCGTCAATCGCTTTTACTTTCCCACAAACTTCTTGAACCACCCTCGCTGTAGCATAGTTGACAGTTGTATAACTTGTGCTATTGCGTGTTCCAGATGTTCTCTATGGCTTTAGTAACGGATTTAGTCAAAGGGTTTAAGGAATGCCTCAATAATTTCGGATTGTAATCAAAGCAATAAGATTGCCACAGCTGGCAATTGGCTTATCTCCGTTAGATCCCACTTGATAAGAGCTTATCAGCGCGATAAGCAAATGTCGCAAAACAAATGAAATCGAACGAATTCTTTCGTTAAGTTATAGTATACATAAATATATATTTATTTCAGTAATTTTTATGCTATGTCTAAAGGAAAATGCGTAAATTCTTGATAAATTTTAATGCTTAGGGCTCGTCTCTGCCTAGTATGGAGGTGGATTGTGGAAGTGTCCATCGGATTGTGGTGGATAGTATGGTGGTGGTGGTGGAGGTGGCTGCTGCTGCACAACTACAACTTGTGCGGGACGTGGCGGTGGTGGCGCTGCTTGCACATACACAACGGGTGCAGGTCTGGGCGGTGTCTGTACCACAACTACGGGACGATGACGTCTAGGCCAACGTGGTGCAATCTGTACATTGATGACGGGTCCACGTCGTGGTGGTGCTCCGCAGTAATCGCCTGGCGGTGCTTTGCAACGATCATTTGGTGCCATTTTGTGTTAAGTGTTAAGTGAACTGAACGAATTGGAGTTTCGAATGCGTCTGAATGCTTTAACTTGTCGCACACAACTGAGCTTGCTAGCTTATCAAAGTAAAAATATAAATCAATCGCTGCAAAAGCTTTGCAAAAAGCCTTTATAGCATTACTCATACGCTGCGTGGACGCTTTCGAATTTGTTATTGGCTGATTAGAAATACTTGTGCATATCAGCCTATATTTTGGCAATCTTATCATTAGATAAGGAAATACTGTCTGTAACTGATAGATGGATTACTAAACTTTAGGTAAATGTTTTAGATAGATTTTAAATTTCGTCGCTGGTGGGCTTCCCTGCACTTTGGTGACTCATTAGTAGGTGCAATACCCAGTCTAGCTGACTAATTTTTTATTTCATGTTCTATCGGTCATTATCGGCTTTTACAAGAGCTTCAACTATACAAAAATTAAACGGGAAATACCCTTTAAAGTATTTTAAACAAAAATCAAAACACTTTTCTTTAGCATACATACTTCAACATAAATCTTAAGTATTTCCTCTTGACAATTTAACGCACTGCATGAAAATACCAAATATTTACATATCAATTAGAGAACAGAGAGCAGGAACATGTAGGAATGTGGAAAGTGTTAAAATACATGAATTTTGTAGGTCAATAGAAGATAATTATGATGAAGAGAAAGAGAGACAGATAGAAGTCTCAGGAGTACTTCAATTACTGGTTTTAACATGAATATTACGGTATATGTGTTGAGTTCTTTTTCGAGTGTGCTAATTGAGTTGTTGTTTCAGTTTGTAGGCTGTCAAATGTGCGGCTTTTTAAGTGAAATGAGTGACGGAGTGAGTGTGTGTGAGGAGAGACGTCTGAAACATTGCATTTGTGAATTTGCAGCACTTGAGTGTCACTTTGATCAAAGCAAAAGGGGTTAAGGGGAGGGCCAAAAGACTAGGCACTGAGATAAGGCAAGTGGGCTCGGGGTAATAAGTATGGAATACTTCCACAACGCTCTGACAGGCAAAAGTTAAACATGCACAAAGCACAGCGAAAGACTTGGAAAACTTTTTAACTGGTTCGAAGCAAAAGAAGAAGGAAATGAGTGCGAGTTGGAGGCTTATGCCACATAACTCGTACATATTGCAAATGTGTTGGATGTGGTAAGCTCAATTCGTTGCCAACAGGGGGTACACTGTAAGAAAATGGTTGCCGAACTTAGATTTTGAAATCTAGAACAATAATAATATTTAAAGATTTTTTATAAAACATAGAATTAATTTTAATAATAAATGAAATGGAGACACTTGTATTTAGCTGCAGAAGTTAATCGTTTTTCTCAGTGTAGGCAGTCAGAGGGGAACAGACAGCCAGGCAGGCAGCTTGACAGCGCGTAGCCGATGTAATGATGCCGCTTGGCTTCCCAATGCTACTCCTGATCCAGCCTGCCGCTCCCATCTTCTGCCGCTGCTCCACCTCCTGCCACTCCCGGCCATTTTGGTTTTTCGCATGCATATTTTAGGAAATGAATTGCAAGGCAGCGTCTCAGAGTCGTGTGGAGCAGCGAATCGATAACTGTCAAAAAATAAGCCGGCAAGCAACACGCAAGAAGGCAGCGCCAGAAACGCAGGATTAAGTGGAGAGAGGACAGTGGAAAGCGGCGGGTGGAAATCAGAAATCGCGGGGCGGCACACAATTTAAATATTTATGGAGCTTTGCAAGAGGCGCCACAGCACACGGCATAACCAAAAAACCGTAACCGTAAACCCAACCGAAAACCGAGTAACTGCACCAGCAGCAGCAGCAGCCAAGAGAAGAAACTACAAGAGCAGCACTAGGAGCAGTTGGAAGGAAGCAGCGAAAGAAAAGCGGCAAAAGCAGCGTTTGCAGCGCCAAGAAAACGCATTTCCTGCACATGTCAGAACTTGAAAGCGGCGACTAGAGTGTTATGCTAGGAAAAATCTTATGCAATGATATAGGAGCTGTAGGAGGCAGAGCAGCGAGAGTAAGAAGTGGAATCAAGTAGATAGAGAGAAGGCAAGAGGCGAAAGACGTGGAGCAGTAGGGAGACAGAGAGCTACATGAAGTGGAATAAAATAAATAGAAATTGGGGAAAAAGAAAGGCGTGCAGAACTAGAATGTAGGAAAAAAAGGAATAGAGAGGAGTAGTGACGAGTATGACTAGCAAAGACTTGAAGAAAACCACAGCATTTATTTTATATGTTGAAAAATACCTAAAATTAAAGCATTTGCCCAGAAATGATTCTCATTTAATAATTTAAAACCATTTTGTTTTACAAATAAAGTCAATTGTCCTTTCATTCATCCGATATTCTACGAATTTCCTTCAATAGTTTTGAAAATTTTTGCGGTGTCACGTACTGACTCAAATCTACATTAATAGTGTGATATAGCCTCGGTTTCGGAAGTAACACAGCCATTGAAATCTTTGGATTTTGAATTTGAATAACCTCCGCAGTTCCAATTTGAGTAGTATGGTTATTACCTTCGTTACTTGATAGCTGCTTAAAAGTGTAGTAAAACTCTTAAAAAGTAAGTTTAATAAAATGAACTATTTCTTACTGTTGGTAGATTTCTTGGTATATGTTTTGGAGTTCTATGGTCTGGTGCTACGCTAACTATTATTTTTTGTTTCTCAGCTGTAGACTTTTTTTCAGCCTTCTTACTTTTTTTGGACGCTTTCATCGTGCTGATACCGTTTATCGTTCGTTTATAATGTTTCTTCTTTAATATACGTATTTATTTTGAAAGTTTAAAAGTTTTTTTGTAGTATTTTTTGTTACTGAAATACGTTGTATGAGAGAAACAATTTGAAAGCTATTGCAAAGAATCTGATTTCTTTAAAATTGTTGTAAATTATATACAGAAACACAGTAAACTTATGTTACAAGCAACTTTTGTTTGAAACCATAATTGAGGTCGATGATTTCTCCAAAATTTCTATGAAGCTCTTTCAAAACATTTAGATGCTAAGCTCGTTAGAGACTCCATGCCATTGAATTTGTGGCAATTTCCGGCACTTTCGCACTTTTGTGATGATTTATAATTGGTTTTCGTTTATTGTGACAAACACACGAGTTGAGCGGAATTTAAAAAAGCGATTTTCAGGCACATGTCAAGTTGAAAACTTTTGTGTTGTGTTCTGTTGTGTTGTTGTTTTTGGTTCTAATGAAGCAGGCCTACAAATTGGTCCCGGATCAAAATGAAGTTGTTGATTTGCCAGGAGGGAAACAGAGTGGGGAAAGGGACTGTACATGGAGTGTAATGTCAAAACGTCAGCAAATATTTTGTAGCTTTGTTGCGTAACATTTGCTGTGTCCCGTTCAGCCAACTGTGAAAGCTTTGGCCGCTGCTTTGACACTGAGTCTCTTACTCTGGCTTAGACCTAAAACTCTGCCCCAAACTGTGTCCACTCGAGTGTGCAATTAGGTGAAAATAAATGGTTTAACAAACGCCTCGAAGTATGCAATCATTTAAATTTCACTTCATTTGTCCTTTTCATGATTCGCAGTGCGCAACTTCAATTTCTCTCCCTTTTCAGCTCCGCACAGTTTCGCATTCCATCTCATCAAATTACAGAACCAAACAAAATTATTTTGATTTATATGCAAGGCGACAATTCAGAGTCCTCAATTCTCAGTCCACACCTGCCTTGTTTTTTTTTTTTTTTTGTATTTTTTCTATGGCCCCTCAACTGTCAATAGATTTAGGGGGGTGACCAACTTAAATGCTTTGATTCGGCCTGGACACGTATCCCTCCCTGCTCCTCTGGTCCACCCTGTTCGGCTGTCAACAAAACGCGACGAAAAGCGAATTTGAAATGCAAATTTAATTTGAGACGCGACGTTGGTTTGCTACTTACTTGGGTCTGACCCATGTCTTAACAGCTAGTAGTAGAGCTTGGCTAGCTCCTCACATTAATTGCCCAGTGTGGCAGGAGCTTCGACTGAAGAAGCCTGAAGGTCCTTTCGAGTGAGCGCGCGTTGTGCCTGTTAATTTTACGCCAAATCAGCAACAACTTTGGATACGAATTTGAATTTGGATTTCCATTTCCATTTCGATTTGTGCCGTGTGCATAAAATTTAACGCTGACTCCAAAGAGTAAACGCTGTTGCGAGTGAAAGAGACGGGGAGAAAGAGAGTGGGAGAAAAGTGGGGAGAACGGGAGAGTGGGTGGTTAGAGCGTTGAGTGTTTGGCCTGATTGAAATGTTGGCAACTATTGCGAAAACTACTTGCAAGTTTATTGGCAAATTGATGAAGTGCTTGTGCCTCATGCCTCATGCCTCACTCCTCGTGCCTTCTGCCCCGTTGCATGTGTGCGCCGCTAAAGGCTGCAAAACAATTTCTAGCAAAGTTGCCTACACTTCAGTTAGAAACAGCCCCTCTCTTCCCACTCCTCTCTCTTTCTCGCGGCACTCAGAAACCATTTCGAGTTATATGCGTTGCATGCCGCCTGCAATTTGGCGGTGCTGATATGCAAATTAAGTTGTTGCGCTAAACGACGTGCCGGGAAACAGGTTCTGGGTTGTTCTTTCTGCCATCCCACAGAGCTTGCTATTCCTCTTAGCCGCGACTCTCGTCTCCTCTCCCTTGTGCAGACAGAACGAGCAATTGCCGTTGCTGTTGCCGTTACCTAGCTTCAGCTCATTTGTATTACAATTCGTCACAAACTATGAGAGCTCTGTATGTGTGTGTGTGTGTGTGTTTGTGTTAGTTTGAGTGTGTGTGTGTTTGGAGGAGCTTTCAAAACTTTATGTGCACTCGAAAATGCACATTAATTTCATATGCGAGATGTGTTTAAATTGTTGATAGTTTATCCAGATTTTTATGGCAAAGTTTTGAATAGAAAAACAATTTAGTTTTGCATATCAAGCTGCTTTTCATTACGAATTCTCGTCTGAATTTTACAACTCAGTTTTTCTAGTTAACTGTGTAGAAATATTCGTTATTATTTTTTGGGTTTTTGGGTCTTTGGGTTTTCAATTCAGTTCAAGAAGTTTCACTCGTACATCAACTAAATTCTTGTTATACACCTCGCCTAGCGTCATGATTTGTTGCATGTGGCTGTGCGATTCGTGGTAAGATTTATGGCACAGGAAAGTCGCGCGCCTGCATAAATTGGCTCGTAATCTGAGCCTGGAAAACCCAAATGAAAAGCGCGCACTTCATTAGCTCAATAATTTCACAATAAATTATGCAAAACGATTGACAAAAAGAACAAACAGAAATCGAATTGTTTTTCCATTTCATCATTCTCTAGTATTGCATTTTCGTTTTTCGTTTTTCCATTTTTGGATTTTTCATTTGACAATTTTCATTCATTTGCTTTTTGTTTTCTTATGCATTTGCTGCGTTGAGCGTGGGGAAATGCCGCGAAATGTTTGTTAAACTCGTTGACTGGATAGATATAGATAGTATAGATGTATAGATGGACAGATAGATGGATGAACATGTATAATGCCCAAAATCACAAAGCACAAATCAAAATCACCAAAAATCGCAAATCAAAATTCGAAATTGCGAATCACAAACAGCAATTGCTAAAATCGAAATGCATAACAAAATTATAAACGAAATGAAAGAGAGTTAAGGGGGCATGGTTGAAAAGTAGAGGGAATGGGAGAGAGTAGAGTGGGTGTGTTCGCCAAATCTATTATATTCGCGGATGCGACCTTGTCAAATTATATGCTGAGCGGCGCTTATCAGCAACGGAAATACGCATTATCAGATTTGCCTTTGACCGTACCCAAAAGCCCAGAATTCACTGCCGAATCCGTAACCAGGAAATGCCGGACTCAGACACGGATATTGTACGGGAAGTGTACACAAAATTTAAGTTAAAAGCTGTAGCCAACCAATTTGACGTATCATTTATTAGATGGCCAGTCCGCAAGATATGTGGGAGAGAGGGAGATAAATATAGAGAGTGGAAGAGGGACAGTGAATGTTGAACAATTGTCGTGAGTCCGTTTTTGGTCTGTTGTTGGTGGCTGCAATTTTAATTAAAATTTATTGATTTCCAGCTGAATAAATGCGCATTGCAATTGCAATTTTAATTGCATCAATGTCGATACCATTTGTCCTTCGATTTTGGACATTAATTCGTATTCCCTTCCCTCACAATTTTGGTTGTGATACCTTTAAATCTTTTGAAACCTTTTGGCTTGGGGCTAAAGCTTTGCAACTTGATAATCTGTGGCGTTAAATGGTTGGCTATAATTTAGAATGAGTTATAATAATAATATGTTATAATACGATAATGATATGTCAATCAACAGAGTTTATTCAATGTAATTAGGATTTAAAGCGAAGAAATTTTATTTCACAACAAATTACTACGAAAATTCTTTACCTCTTTTTTTGAGGTGTTTGACACGCCTTCTTTATGCTGTAACTTATACTCCATTCACCAATTTTGTTTAATAAAATAATTAGCTTGATTGTTTACCTTGCCAGCTATCAAATGACACAATTTAATAATCTGCATAAAAAATACATTAATTATAATTTTTTCTTTTCGCTTAGAATCAATAATAAATTTATTAGTAACTGTGTTAAAGCAATGAAAGGGAAGTATTTAATCGCTATGATTAAGTATAAATGAGCTTGCTTTGTATACGCTTTAAATTATAAAAATATATTTTCTTTTTTATTTAATCCCTGGTCAACATGTTGACTTTCAACTTTTATCCACTGAGTTTTTTTTTAAGCGAAATATTTGTAATACTTTTTATTTCATTTAGAGCAAAGTCAATTTGCATACCAAAATCGCAGTTTGATTGATACCGAGCATAAATTGTGTAGGGTTTTCAGTTGACTTTCATTATTTTTTATGCTACAATTTGTTTCTATTTTTACAACATTTTAATTGTTATAAGACAATTACTTTTAATTGGCGTGAAGAATGAAATTTACATGCAGCGTGCTAGTAAAAATTAAATGGAGTTTATTAAATGATTTTTATAGTTTGGCAGCCATTAAGTATTTAACAATTAGCAATAGACTTTATAAAAAAGGTATAAATATCAAAAAATGGTGTGTAATTTGTGCTTTTCCTCGTGCAATGAAAAGTAATTTAAATAAAGCTTTGATTGTGTTTTTTTTTAGTAAACATTAAATCTTAAGTTAATAAAAATTAACTTCTAATACAAATATGTAGTATAAGCAGTTAATTTTTATTAATTCACATAACTTTATAGTTACAAACCCCAGTGTTTAAATTTATCTGCTGAGAGTATCTTGGTTTCGTTCTCAGCCAAAACATGCACAGTTTTCAATTATATAGTTTTGTACTTCCTAAGGTTGAATCTCAGTATTTTTTTTCGGGTTTCAATAATGCATTTCCGCTTTTAATTAAAGTTTTAGTTGTAAAACATTTTTCGAAAAAAAAAAACAACAGTTTCTGCAAAAGTTACTGTTGGTTACTACTGTTTTCTTTTGGGGTTTCAATTCGTGCTAGGACCTGCATTACACCGCCCTCTTTAATGTCATTAACAGGTGAAAGTTTTCAACAGCAGATGCAGGTTAGCACCCAAGCACACACACACATACATATCATTAAGGTTGCTTAGCAACAAGCGGATGAACAACTGCAATTGTGGCTCATTTGACAGTTTTCATTTAGTTTTTCTAAAAAAAGTTTCGTATTTCGGTGTTTTTGGTTCGTTGCCTGCATTGTCTTCAGTTTGCTGGATGAGGAAATGGAATGCATTATTAACGGCAACATAGTGTTAAGAAGTGCAGTAAGCCAAATGTTAACTACACTGGGCAGCCAAAGAACTTTGTTGTGGGGTGGGAGGCCAACAAAACTTGCGGCTATAAATCAGCGCAGCGAAACAAAAGAACATTTTCTGTTGCCTACTTTCAGGCAAACTCTGTGGGAGGGTGGGGGTTTGTGTGTGTGCGTGTAGTTTTGAACAACATCTGGCTGTGATTTTAAGGTTTCGCCTGGGGAGAGATTCGCGGCTTAATTACAATAAAATATTTAAACCGCGCTCGCTTCACAGACTCTCTTTACCCGGTCTTAAGTTGCTTTATGCCAGGTGTTTATGGACCGAACATTGCTTTTTACGACCTGACACACATGTCGAAACGCAATTTGATAGTTATAGCTGCCCCAAAAATACCCCCCTAGGGGTGGCAGTGGGTGGCACCAAGGCAATATGTGTAGCAAAAGCTGCTGCGATGTCAGCGAAACTTTTAAGCAAGTCGCATGAATATTTAGTTGCGTAATGTGCCACGCCCGGTACCCGCCAAACCGCCTCCCCTGTTTAATTTGTGCGACAAGCCAAACAAAACAAAAACCGAAAGGAAAACAATGCAAAAGAAAAGAAAATGCTAATTTTATTGACACCCCCCAAACTGCCACAAAAAAGAACCAAGCAAATATTCTGAGCAGCACAAAACGCGGAAATTGAAGAAAAGGTAAGCGGTGAGTGTCAGGAGGGGGTGGGGCACAGATGGAGTGGGAAACAGCCTGAAGTCATTAACACATTCGAGCCCTCAAGTAAATGTATAAACTACAGCCACGCCCCCCATTCACAGCCCCCCGTTCACATCCTGTGCCTAATTAACACGTTTTGAATTGTGAATTTTGAAATGTGGCAACAACAACAACACCAACGCGTAACAACAACAAAGCACAACAATTTATGCAAAATGGATTTAGTGTTAAGTAAAACAACTGAAGAAATTTACATTAAGCATTACAACGAATTTTAAATACACTAATTTGTTAATCTGTCGAAAAACAGCAATTTAAATTGCAGAGCACTCGGAATGTAATAAAATGATGTTGTACTTTAATTTTGAACATTAAATAATTACTACAAAAATGAAAATGTTGAAATATAATTATAGAGTTCAATTTTAAAACAAAGTATAGATAATTTAAAACTTTTCAAACCATTTTTGGTGGCTCATGGGTTAGTAATGTTTCAATATAAATTCTTTATTCCCAAAAAACAAATAATATTCCATGAAAACTTTATCATTTTAAAAATTCTTAATATAGTTCACTTGAAATGTTTTGTAGTAAATTAAATAAATTATGAAATTTACCGTCAAAAATTATAAAATTAAAATTAAACTCTTGGAATGGAGACCTCAATTTCTACATAATTTAATAAAGTTCCTTTGGTCATGTTACTAAGTCCAAGTGCAGACAAAGTTCAGCTAATATCCTTTGGTATATTAGTGTATATCTACGCTTATTTATATGTGAGTGTTTCTTTGTATAAGTGTAGAACAATCTGGTGGCAGTATTGATTCCTGCTCTCTGGTCCTATGCCCTCAGGCACATTGGACCCTTTTTTTCTTTGTCGGTGAATTGGCCTAGGGAGTTGTTGGTGTCTCGAAAGGGGCGCAACCTTGAAGGTGTCAAAATAACATATTTTAGTGGGCTCAATGGGCGTGGCATTTGTTAGGCACAAAATGAAATTAAAACGCGCATAAATTATATGATGAAGGAGCCAAAAGTGTCGACAACGACAACGACGACCAGCGAAAATCGTTGAATATATTAAGACATTTTGGCGGCTGTTAATTTCTGGCATAAAGTTTTGCATACTTTTGTGAGAGCGGATAAAATTGAATGGAGGTATGAGTATAGGAACTCTGAAAGAAGGAGGCGTACGGGTCGGATGCATAATTGCTCAATAGTGCGCGGCATTTTGTTTAAGCAATTATGTCGATGTTGGGAAGAGAGAATTGGAGAAACAGAGAGACCAAGAGTGAGAGCGCGAGTTGGGTAGGGTCTGTGATTTATGTATGTGACAGCCACGCGCACTCAGACCTACTGTCTGCATGTCTTTGTGTGTGTTGCATGTCATTTGATTAACTGAAGCTGTTGTAGATGTTGCAATAAGCCCCAAGAATTTCGTTACAATTTTAATTTAATTCCTTCATGCGCTTGTCTCGCTCACTCTATTTGCCTATCTTCCGCTCTTTCTCGTTCACTTGCTTCCTTGCAACTCATTTACGTGCGTTTTATGCCAAGCAGCTGCTGTCAGCCTGCATTGTTCTTGCGTAAATTAATTAAATGCTATTTAAATCGTCGTCGGTTTCATCAAACACTTTCCAGTTTCGTTTCAGCTGGCTGGGCAAACAATAAAAAGGCAGTTAATTCGACTTTGTGTTACCCGTTACTCAAATGTGTCTCTTAATTTAGAGGTCGGAAACTTATGCATAGCGGCTTTAAAAACTCTGTTTAAGAGGACACCAGAAATCTGTTTACATTTCTATTCTACATTTCTCAGTTAACCGAGTTCAGTAAACCCGCTTTCTATCAGTAACGGGTATAGATGACGGAGGTAAATCGCAGCAACAATATATTACTCGCATCAGTTTCGCTGACAGGCCGTGTGAATATTACGAGTTGTATTTGTAAAAGTATTCATATTGCTTCTCATATTCATCCTGCTGATGCTGCTGCTGTAACTTAAAGTTCACAAAAAGTGCTGGACAGGTTGTAATTCTTCGACTTGTTTCTGTTTTTTACAGCTCTCGTCATCAAAGTTCAAACTGCCTGCCGTTATATTTATCCCCCCAGATTCTCCACTTTCCACAACTTTTCCAACCTTTTATATTTAAATCGAAAAAAAAAAGTTTATGCTCAAACCCTTTTGGCTCGGCTTTTAGCTTCGCTCTGTATTTTATGACTAGTTGTAATGCCAACTGTCTGGGAGTGAGTTGCAGGTGTGGTAGGGTAAGGAACAGAGAGGGACAGGTAAAAGTATCTCAGCCTCAAGTGGCTAAAGTCGTGAGTTACAGTTCTGTGCAATGTGACTGTTTCGTTCTTCTTTTTTTTTGTCTCAGTTGTTACAGCTTCTGCGAACAGGGAAATAAAAAAGTCAAAGTCAAATGGTAAAGCATCAGGCCACAAGTCCAAGCAAGTACAGTGAACACTGTGCTACAAGTAACTGGGATTTGAATAGCAAAGTGTCAAAAGGAAGTTCTACAAGTTCTATAGCTTCGGTATAAAGTATATAATAGTATAGCATATAATATTATAAATTAATATATTGTTAAGAAAATGGTTGCTTTTAATTATTTATTAGCTTTCTTCTTCTTTTATGTGTTTTATTTGCTGTTCGTTGTGTTAGTTTTTACTGTAGCTAACACACACTGAGATGTCTTTGGCTGCCTGTTTTTATGACAACTCAATTTCGAAATACACTTTAGTTTGTCAGCAGCAAATCGCACCTCTTTCTTCATTTCCTCATTTACACATTTCCCCACAGCACCCAGCAGTCACCCACACAGCTAGAGCAATCCATAGCTTGATCTATAACCGGGTAGAGTTTTCTGCTTCTTCATATCGATGTTGTTGTTTTTGAGGGCAAACAAAACGCATAAATTTCTGTCAAAGACTCGAGTGGCAACATCAGAGCAAACCCAACGACAAGCGACAAAAACAAATTTATTTGGACTTTTTAACAACTTTTGTGAATGTGCATTTGTAAGTGTATCTGTAAAAATGTATATGTTTCGATATAAGCATATGTATATACATATTTCTGTGTAGCAATGTGTGTACAGTAAGGTGTTATTTTATGTGCATATTTCAAAAGAGTTTTGTGTTGATGTACCACTGTGAAGTGTTAACTCCTCGACTAGGCTTGAGGTTTTGCGTTTAGTTTGGGGGGAAGCTTTGAGCCCGGTCTTTTTGGCCACTTTTGCTGATTGCGCTAGAGTTAGCATTAAAAACTCTAGAGCTCAACTCTTAGCCAGGTGTGGTGGCAGCAATTTAGTACCACCAAAATAAACAACAACAAAAAAGAACACAAAATAGTTGACAACAACAACAACAATTTCAAGTGTGGCATTTTGGTTAAGTGGCAATTGCTGTAAGTGCGGACAGGGTTTAAAAAACTTGCCCAAAATGTAGCTCTCCACACAAAATACACAGCTGGTCACAACTGTTGCGCCTTGTTTGCTGCCAGCGTCAAGGATTTTACGTTAGCAACATGTTGCCAAGAGAGAGCGGAACGGTATGGCAATGAAACAGACTTGCTCTTAAATCAAGCACTTCGGCTGCTATACGAGACACACGAGCAGCAAACGAAGCACAATCGTTTGGTGTTGACCCACAAACGAAGTGAGCCTAAAAGTAGGCAATGATATAAATAGTTGGTTAACTTGAATATTTTCTAAGTACTTCAATATTTATATTCAAATATATGTTTAATCCTTTCAGCTTACATGTCAAAATAAAACTGTAAGCTACTTCACACTAACCTAGCACAACAATCGTGTCTTGGCAACATTTTGGCGGCGCTCTCAAATGTTGCTAAACTTTCTGCTCTCTCGGCAACGTTTACACTGCGCTGGCGTCAAAGGCGCTCGTGTTGTCGCGTCGGCAGACATCGTTTACTGCTCGTGTCGAGCCGAAGTGCCTTTGACGTCGTGTCCTACAGTTTGTTGCTCGTTCTTAAGCTGTAATAAAACACAAATTGTGTTAGTTGGTAAGAAGCAGTCGGTGACAACGGGCGGCAAAAAGCGAACGCAACCGAATTTATTGATATCGTCTAGAAAACCAAATCGTATTCGAAATCGAGATTACATTCCAAAAGTCGTGTGAGTCGTCTTGCGTGTGTGTAACTCTAAGTGCTCCTCATTGTGTGTCTGTGTGTGCTTTTTGGAAGCTAATGCAAGACGGTGTAATTTAACGTCTCATGTGCGTTGTAATTATGCAAATGGCTCAGTGACAAATGGACAGAAGAGTGCTTGTGGCTAGAAAGCATGAAAGAAAAACAAGAAAGTTGCAAGGCTGCAAGGCACTCAAGTGCAACTGTTGCCAGAAACTGTCGACCTTGTCGACATGCCGCATGCATATTCATGCCGGGTTCAACACACAGCAACAACAACAACACAAATAACAGCAGCTACTACAACTGCCACAAAATGTGGGCCAACTGCAGTGACAACAAAATTTAGCTCAATCTAAGCCAAAAACTTGTGCTCCACTTTTACCTGGGCTCTTTGCCAACTCGCGTTTTCTCCCCACTTCCTTTGCGCTCTTCTGGCTTAGTCCTGGCTCATCTGTCAAATTCTTATAATTTCTTAGTATTTTACTTTATTTTTCTTCACATCGTTTTTATGTTCTTTATGCCATTTTCTTTTAGTACAACTTGTTGTCCTTGGCAGCAGCAGCAACAGTCTAAGTCTCATCCTTAGTCTCAGTCTCAGTTTCAGTTTCAGTCTGCCGCTAAAAACGTCGCAAGAGGCAAATAAATTTATTTTTATTATTCTGCTGTGACAGCTGATTGTGGTTTAACTTTTTAGGTTCTTTATTATTTCTATTTTATTCTTCAGCTCTCTTGCGTTTTTTACTCTTCTGCTTTTCAGCTGCATACTTTTTTGGCGCGCAGATTTATTTATTTTCTGTGTAATTACTGCTAAGTGAGGAAAAGTTGTCAAAAAAGTTTTACTGCTTACACTTTTGCTTGCCAAAATTTGGCACAAGTTTTTTCATGCGTGTTGAAAAAAAAAAAAATGGCACATAATTAAATTCATAAACTTATTTTCCATAAAACCAAATTAAGAAATAATAAATTCAAATATAATATTATATTTTTAAGGCCATTTAAATCCCCTTAGGTTGAACTTTCGCAAAGCTTGGCGAGTTGTGAAATTTATGTGATATCGAATTTCAACTGTCAGCGAAAAACTCATTAATATTTCAAAAACTTTTTAATGTGATTTTTATTTTCGTTTGCGATGCAATAAAATGTGACTGCCTAAAATTGCGATTTATATAGACAAAGTGATATTTTCTGCTGGATTTTGACTGTGGAAAATGTTGATACAAATGTTGCCTCTAATTGTTGGGCTCAAAAGGTTTGGCTTTCAGTCTGACAGTCTGGCTAATAAGTTAACAGCACGCAAACAATTTTAGGCCCAAGGCAAATATGAGGGCCAAACGGCACATGTAATTGGTAACAGGTAACAGACACACGTACAGATATAGTACAAGCCTGTAAACATGAATAAGACATTAGGTATTTCAGTTTACATTTGTTGGAGTTCAGACTTCCACTTACACTCAGGACACACACAAACATACACAGAAGTACGCACAAATTATGATTATTAACAAAATATGTTAATTTAATGTCTAGGCGTATCTTCAACTCTATTTAAGTATTGCTCACCTGAGGGCTAAAATTCAAATGTCGGTGGCTTTAAATATTCATTGACCTCAAATAGTCGTTGCTGTTGGCCGTGTGTGAATGTAAATGCGCTGATGTGTGTGTGTGTTGCATTTGTAATCAATTTAATTGAAGTATTCAATTATAGCATATACTGCACAAAAGCGGTTTAAAGTGGCTGGACAACAATTGAAAAATACAAATGCTTTAAAGAGTGAAAAATGCCAATACCAACAATTGTAAAAGCGTTAACAGGAATGTGGCAACAACATCTTGTGATGTTAAATTCAACATAAAATTTGCATTCGCATTCCCTGATTTTAAAACATTAAAATGCCATTTGTGTTGGCCACGTTAACAGCGCTTGCCAAACTGTGCAGCGAACCGAGTTGGATTAATTTTGTACGCTGCGTCAATATCAATTGAAAAAATTCCGAGCACAATTAAGAACAACAAAAACACAATAACAATCACAATCACAGCCCAAAACGAGCTGCAAACAAACAAACCAACAACAAAAACAACACTTAAGTAAAATAAATAACCAAGGAAGCGTCAACAGCAACAACAAAGCGAACGAGATCATCGAATATGACGACCATTAAGCTGCTTATTATCGGTAAGTTTTATCTCACAATTAAAAAGCAGCTGCAGCGCTTACAATAACAACAACAGCAACAACTAGCTGCTGTTGTTGCAGCTGCAACATCTGCCACATTGTGTGGCATCATTGTGTGTACTTTTTTCAGTTTTTATTTGCCGAGTACATTACAAACTTTTACCTTCATCTCTTATCAAATGGTACAAGTTTTAAATGAAACATTTAACAATTCCTGAACCGAATAACATAAAACCTCTAGAACTTTTTTCCGAGCATTCTTTTGGACTTAAGTAAACTCGAATTAAAAATGTATTTTTTTTTGGTTGTTAAAGTATCTACTTATGGAAAATAACTTGAACTACGCAAAGGTTAGAACTGTAATCTGCTGTGAAGAATATACGTTTTTATTACTAATAATTTAACAGCAATTCGGACCGAGTTAGACCAAATTTAATAAATTTCAATGCAATACTTGACTGGAAATTAAAAAGAAGTTTAAAACCATGTTTAAATTAAATAAATATTTTATATTCTAAATCTTTGCACATGTGGTTTTAAGCCATTTCTCGTAAATTCTTTTACGCTGCCACAATAAGTATGCTATGTTTTTTTACTTTCTAACAAATTGTCATTTTGATTTTCGTTTAAATATTACGGCATTTCTTTTGTTGCTGCCAATTATTCTGTTTATTTTAAATAGTGCTAAAGCATTTGAATATGTAAATTTGTTACAATTTAGGCAGCTTTAAAAATAGAAACGATATTTACTTTAAATTTGAATGAAGTACAACAAATTTTGTGGAGAATTTAAAGTTTTTGTAGAAAAACTTTTAAAGTGCTTTTTTTTGTCCTAATAATCCAACAGCTGCCAGTAGGTTTAAGTACAAATTCAAGTACTTTGATTTCCTTTAAATACGGTACATTAACAATCTCAAGAGTTTCATATATTTACATAATATTTTATAAATTATGTAAAAAGAAATAAGCAGCTTTAGGCACTGAGAATTCATCAGCAGCTTTTCAAGTGAACTTCAAAATTTGCACAAATTTTTTGTTAAAATACATTTATTTTTTTAATTTGGAGAAATTTGTAACACTTAATGCCTGCAATAAAAGTTAAAACCTTTCTTTTTTTGTTGAAGTATTTAAAGCGGTTTTGTTACTGTTAAGGATTGCAGTTGCTTTACCATTTTTGTTTTCCATTTTTGCTTGGCTGAATTTTTTCCATTTTATGTGCGCTTTGGGAAATTTCACAATGCCACAGAGTCGGCAGAGTGTGGGCAGAGTGAGGGAGTAGGGGGTGTGGTCTACGCCCAGTTGAACGTCTGCTTATGCGTATGTTGTGGCTGCGTGTTGTGGGCATGACCATAAACAAGACATGTCGTCCACTCGACAACAACGAAGCCACTCATCATCATGATTCAGTATTCGGGTATGGGTATGGGCATGGAGGAAAAAAGAAAAAACTCGCATTCACTTTGCAGTATTCCCATCATCTTCAACGTTTCCAGTTCAACGCACAAAGCTCAACGCCGCAAAATTTGTTAACAATTCATTTCCGCGCTTTGGGCTTCATAAATTGCTTTTATTAGCCCAGGCAACAGCAACAACAGCAAGTACAACAATAACTAAAAGCCGAAATATAAAGCAACTTTTTTCACCCTCTTTCCTTAATTTTTTTTTTTTTTTTTTTTTTGGTAATAATACACTTGAACTTTTGCATAGCAAATAAAAAGCGTTAAAATGCGTAAGGTGGGTGGTTGGTGGGTTGGTGGCGTGGGTGGGTTGGGAAATGGCCAATGGCAAAAGGGGAGCTGGGAAACTGTCTGAAAATCAAATTAAAAGAGACGCCAGTCGGTGGTCATTGGGACGACCTTTGCCCTGGAGGCAGTGACAAGTTGTGAAGCGGGATTGGACGTGAATTGTGAACGTGAACGTGTATTGTGGACAGCAGTCTGCAAGTTGTTGACAGGCACGCAGGCAATAAAATTCAATATTTCATTAAAACGCACGTTACGCATACGCAGCGTGTGCCACCCAACAACAACAACAAATAAGAGAGAAAACGTAAACGTGAACGTAACGCAAACCGCAAACTGCGTGTTGTTGTTTTTATCACACGCAGCGTCAACTGGCACAACGCTCAAATCCGATTTCATGTTATTAGCGCTGGCCTCTCTTCCTCCAGCAGAGCTCAAAACTCCCTGCTCCCCTCCAGACTTTGGCACACACTCCCACACCTTATTTCATACATTTCATACAAACACACACTCCCAGGCACTGTAGCAAAAGTATGTACAGGTCAGTGTTAACATTTTAGCTAAATAATGGCTATGTTTAGAATTTTTTACCTATGAGTTATAGCTAATTTAGCTAAAGAGATTGAAAAGGATTGAAAACTTCTGTTGGAAAATAGGACGACTGTTGGAATCATAAACTTAATGATTGCAAATAGACTTTACATAATTTTTAAATTGTCCATAATTATGCAAACTTGTACCTCTACCGGAATTTCTGAGTTCATGTTATTTTTAAGATATTTTTTGAACTATATCTTGCCAAAAACTCACTTTTTATGCCCCAGAAATGTTGGCAGTACTGTCTGCGACTACAAGTCTAGCCTAAAAACGCGTCGCAGCAAGAGCGAGAGAGAGCAGAGCAGCCCCAGCGTTGCCGTCCCCATTGAAATTGAGTCGTATGTCGTTGATTCTGTTCCACCTCTTTTTGAACAGGCCGACAGGTAGGTCGGTTGGTTAGCTGGTTAGTTAGCCTGGTTACCGGGGATTTTGGTAGGCTTGTTAGGCGTCTGCGACGCTGACAGATTATTCGCTTTATTATTCATAAGGACTCGCCCCGAGTTGCCCCAACCTCCGACTACGGTCGCGAGACTATGTTGGCAGCGGCAGTTATTCATTACATTCGGACCATTCGGTCCAAACCTGATTATAAAAGGTATATTGAGCCAATGGAAAGGTTTGTGACATGTTTGTAAACTCGTATTAAATGTGCTCCCAACTCAATTAGCGTTGACAGTTGCCAGTGCCTTATGACGACATAAATACATTAAATGTTATCAAATACTCAAGTATTCGGTACGATGTGATTTTTAAGTGGGAGAAATGTTTTTAGAGTTGGGTTTTGAAGGGGTTTAATCTGGGGTTTATGTTGTCGAAGGGTCTGTGGAGGAAATTAAGTGTTAAGTTTGGGTTGAAGTGGAGTTTTATTTTGATTGAACAATAAATGTGACTTTTGAAGGGTTAAAAAGTGTTTAAAGCTAACTTAATATTTAATAATTTTTTGTATTTTAATTTAAGCACTGACTTTTCAGTTGATTGTCGGAAATTTATTTGCTTTGCTTATTTTCATTGTGTAGGGCACTCGAATAGTCTGAAGTGCTGGACTTGCCTTTGCTCATTTGGATTTATTAATTGCGCTCTCGCATTGTGCGTAGCAAGTAAATTAATTAGCAAATACTTGCCTTAATAATCATTTTAATGGAATTTGTAATTTAATGCGCCTAACGAGAGTTTTATGTGTGATTACGGGAAACTGTTTGCTCAACTCTAGCCCCCAGCAGACCCGTCACTCCCGACCTTACTTCCAGAGACCTTCCTATTGATTTTCTCAATGCGAAGCTGAAACAGTAACAGTAACAGAGACCGAAGCAGAAGCAGAAGCAAAAGCAGAGCCAAAAGCAGTTGAAGGAGAAGAAACTGAAGCAGAAGTAGCAACAAACCGCAATTTGTTTAAGCGGCTTTAAATATTTCAACATGGCAAGTTGGTTCGACTTTGACTTCGATGGGGTTTCACTAGCGGGATCTCAGTTTCGGTCAGTTGGGTCAATCAACTTGTTTTCTCTCTCTTCCTCTCTGTCTCTGCTTCGCCGGACAGTCAATCACTTAATAAAACTTTTATGGCATGCCATTAATTGATGGCGCTAAATTCTCAGTGCAATAAAACACAAAGCAATTCAACTGCGGCAAGTCAATGGCGGAGGACTGTACTGGGGGTGTACTGTACGGGGGGTGAGAAGGTGGTACAGGAAATCATCAAATAATTGGAATAATTTAGCTGCGTACGTTGTTTTTTCGTACTTATTATTTTTTACGATTTCTCTGCACACTGGCCACTTATTCCCACCATCTTTCAGCCTCTTACACCCTCTGTTATCTGATGCAGGGTATGCTAAATAGCCAGAAATGTTGGCCATAAATTTTAAAGCTTTCAATTATAGGGCGATAAGTTGCACGCTGCACAAATCGTGCAACTGAATCTCATATCTTCAATCGGCAAACACAAACATGAACCGACACACCATATACACCACATACACACACACACACGCACACGCACACACACACACATAGAGCGCATATAAAGAGAAAAGTTTTCTCAGCTTCAAGTACTGAAATATTTTCCAGTAGTTTGCACAACCGAAAAAGCAACTTTGTGTGTGAGTGGTGTGCGAGTGTGGTGTATGCAGCTTAGCAGCTGCAAAACTAAACACACGTAAAATTTGCTTTAACTTAAATGCATAAATTTTACCAAAGCAACAAAATGCAACGAATCGAAACGAAATCATGTGATATGAGCCCAAAAACCGGATGAATGCAAGTGTTTTAAAGACAAGACTTGACATACAAATAGACACATACATATAAACGTGTGCATGCGTGAATATCCCAACTCATGTCTGATTAGCAGTGTGTATGTGTTATCTTTTAATTAAACAAGAAAGTGAGTTGCCAACTGAACTTGCCAGCTTCAAGATGAACCAATGAAAATCATGAATAATGTTTTGTTTAACAGACCCAAAAACAGATATCGATGCAACCAGACCAAACCAATTTAAGCTCTTTGCTTCTAAATTCCCTACTTTTTCTATCCTCTATTAAATATAAGCATAAAGTGCCCAAGTATTGAAATGATTGAACATTTACGATCAATGGAAGTTCAGAGTTATAATGCAGTTAAGTAAGTGAATTCCTCACCCTTTTATGAACTAATTTAACTTTAGTTGGCAAAGTGATGAAGATTATAGTAAATGCAAGTTAAATATAAAAAAACAGTAATACAAATATTTGTATAATATTCTAATACCTTTTTAATTAAAGAAATAAATTGATAGAAACAATCATAAAGTGAAGGAAAGAGTTGGAAAATTCGTTTTGAGCCACTAAAAAGTTGTTAAGAAATCAATACAAATAACGTGTCAATAATTAAAATATTTCCACAAGCCATATAAGTTATTAATAATGCAGTATAAATAATTCAGATGTTATTTACTTAAGCTTACTTACATTTAAATGTGGGCAAGGCAAACTCTTACATATATTTTTAGCTATTACACAGCACAACAGAATTTAATCACAGAAATTATTATAAGAAAGAGTTACCTTTGAATTTAAGTTTGCGAAAAACATGTTATTTTAGAATACTTTCGAGCATTGTCAACTATTAAAGTAAAGTAGAAAACGTCTCCGCATGTGACATTCATGCCAAACTAAAGACTATGATATCGGCTTTGTCTTTCAACCAAAACTCCAGCATCAACGTCAATTTCAGCTGCTGCGTTTTGGCCACATAGAGGACGACTTTCTTCCGGTTTTCGGCTGACACTTGAATGTCGCTTCAAAAATATGAAAGTTGCTGCAAAATTTATAAGACAGGCAGACTCAAAGTCTTTCGAAAACAGCAGTTTCAGTTTCAGCTCAGTTGCTGTTTAAGTTGAGCACGAGTAAGTTTGCTCAGTTGCATATACAGAGCACGTCGTCCATTTTTGGGGCAATAAAAACGTGGCAAAAGTACGATGAGATAGAGGGAAAATAACAGACTGAGATAGAGGTAAAGAGAGAGTGAGAGAAAAAGTGAGAGTGAAAGAGGGAAGCAAAACACAAGTAAACAAACTTCATACGCATATTTAATTGAAGTCGAACCAGCGCGAGGCAAAAAACCACAAAATCCTAAGATAACAATAACACTGAGCATGTTTAAAGCAATTCACTTACATATAAGACCATGTCATACCCTGTAAGCGACTAGAAATTCAATTTCCATACGTAAATGTATTGTTTAAACTATTATGTGCACGAAATGGATTATAAAATTTAAAGCATACTTTTCGGTGCTGCAGAGAATTTTAAATTTGTGTAACTAAAGGATAATGTACATACCCATACATAAAGATTAACAAAAATACGAAAGAAAAAAAAGCTTAAGAAATTTTATAGAATATTGACTTTAAGATTTATATAATATTTTGGCGAACAAAATAAACAAATATATAAATATATTTCCCTATAAAATATTTCCACAACGAAGCAAGAATTGATAACTTTAAAGCATGCTTATCAATTTAATGTAGTTTTAAAATTCCCTATCGATGTCGGGTATTGCACCGCTGGGAGTTTCAAAGGCATTTGAAAGTGTCGCTTGAATAAAAACTTACAACATGATGTAAAATCCGTAGGAAATGGAGGAAAGATTTGCAGAGAAAACAAATCAAAATGAAAATAAGCATGAGAACGAAAAGCCAAAAACCACACGCACACACAAAAAAAATGTCCTTTGGGTGCAAAATCGATTAAAGGCATTGAAAACCAAGAAAAACGGAAGTCAATCAGCAGACGAAACGGGGCGCAACTTGAGATGGTAGTAGGAGAGTAAAATCGCAAGTGAAAGACATGATTTGTGAGTGGAATGGGTAAGAGTTTGGCGAGAAATCAGATGAGTGAAGACGAGACGTTGTCTCACCTGACGCTGACATGGGAATTAGTGCTTAGAGTACTTGGATTGCTTACACATAACGAGCAACACATCCTGCCGCATATACAGCCACACGGTTGGACAGACAGGCAGGCAGGCAGGCAGTCAGACGGCCTGGCTGTCATCCTTATGAAAGAGAGCTGCCTAATAAGCCGTCTAAAGCGATGCCTTAGCTGATGCCGCATATCGCCAATTTGCGCCCACTGTGCATCGCATTAATGCCAACGAATGTGTTTCGCATTAGCAAAAGAATTTCACCAGTGTTTGCTCTCGGGAGTAAGTAGCATATGAGATGGGAAAGAGTAGTATGGAGTGTGTGAGTGGAGCTTAGGTGGAGAGAGAAAGGGAGTGTGAGTGAGGGAAGTTCCTACTGTAATTGCACGCCAATGTACGCACGTAACTGCATATTTACATATCACTCGTCGACTGCGATGACAACGAGGAAACAGAGGCAACAACAGTGGCAAATGCGGTAGCTGAGACAGCGACTGCGACATCGACAGCGGCAGCGACAGCGAGTGTGGGGAAGTGAATTAAAATAAATTAAAGCATGCTTTCAGGCGCGCCATGTAAATAATGCAGCTCCATTTTTCTCACAGCGTCAAGTGACAGCGCAACGCAACGCAACGTGGAGTAGGCGTGGCACACGCCTCACACTGATTGATATGTCTGTCGACAGCCAAACAGAAAGCGAGAAAGAGAGCGAGAGAGAGATAGACAGAAGGGCAGACAGACTGACTGACTGGCAGCGAGAAAGCAGAGTCCTTGAGAGTCCTGGATGGATCTTATCTGCTCCATTGCCGGTTTGCCCCGTAGGTGTTGAATCATTTACAACAAACGATGCTGCTTCTGTTATCTCATCCTCTTCCTCTTCATCTGCGTTTGTCATCAACATTCGTGCGTTGATTGCTTCAAGTAGGACAGGGAATAACAACAACAGCACCAACAAAAGGAACAACATCAACAACAACAGCAAACAGTATAAAAAGTAGCTGCCACTTTGATTATTATTGTTATTACCGACGCTGCTGCCGCTTGTGGCTATCAAGCTGACCAACCGAGAAGCTTTCCTTTGTGAAAAGCCAAATCAATTAGATGCATTGCTTTTGTCTCAGTTACAGTAATGTGAAGCAGACCACCACCCATCGATTTCTACGAACTGTAACTATAGAATTCTGATACTGAAATTAAGTATACGTATATCACAAAACAGATGTTCTCGGTAATTCAACATTTAATAATAAATATTAAGGACTACTGCACACCTTAAAGACTTGACAAAATCAGTAATTATTTCTTTATTATGGAGTAAGAACCAGAAAGAGATAAAGAATTTCTAATGAAATATGGCAATTTAGTGGCTCCCACTACTTGCGGTTACAAGCATGGATTCTTTATTCCTTGTCTTAAAACCATAAAATGGACATAACATTCTTATGCAAAGATTTACTGAATATATAACATATGTATATATATATAGCGTATATTGTAGGTTACTATGCTCTGCCTTGGTTACCTTTGTCCGATTCTCTGTGCTCTTTTCTCTCGCTTTCTCTATATTACTTTAAGCGCCGCACAGTGCTGTGGCAACCCCTTGAAAATGTCACATGCGCTTGGCATACATATGCAGGCATACATATACATATATTCATATACATGTTATTACTTGTAGTTGTGTTTGCAGCACTTGGCAGTTATAGTTTCAGCAGCTGCTTGTTAATCCACATATACAAATATTTCTCATACGCTCCGTGTGCCCACCCGCTTCTGTACTGCATAAGCTCTTTTGACAAACTAGGTGAGTTAGTTGTTGTTACTGCTGTTGTAGTTGTTGTTTCGCATAGTTGTTCTGTTTTATTAACCCAATAACTAAAGCAGCCCGCGGCGACTTTTGTTGCCTTTGCTGCTGTCTCAGAATTGTAGCTTTAAGTCAAAATGCCAGCCAGCAATGCGGGTCGCTTGTCGCTTGTCTTTGTGCCCCACTTGTCTGTGACAACAACGACAACAACAACTACAGCACTCTCCAGCTGTCAACTGCAGCAAATCTGTCTACCCTACGACGCAGTACCTTTTAGCCCACGCTACCCTTTCCGCTCTCTCTTCAGCCTCTTATCTAACACCTTTGACTTCATTGCAGCAGCAGCAGCAGCAGCAGCGACAGCGGCAGCTGGCGCTTATCTGTCATGGTTACCAGTCGGGATTTTAATTAGCGCCTAGCCCCAACATTCCCCAATCCCAGTCGCAGAGCGCAACTCACTCATGTCCAGCACACATTTTGCATACCCCACTGTGCCCCCCCCTCGGCTCTACCTGCCTTTTATACGGCATTTGCCTGCTCGTTCGTTTGTTAAAACGCTGCCAGCCTTTAGTATTTTTGTCTCTCTCTCTCTCGCTCTTTTATTTTTTTGGTTGACACGCGCTTCTCGCTCATTATCCTTTATGAATTTTTCATAGCTGCAACACACAGCCGACAGTGGCAGCAATTGAAATTTTGACCTTTTTTCCTGCTGTGTAAGGAGAGCGAGGACAGGGATAATTTCTTGAGCGCGTGCTCGGCAAGCTAATATCCACAGAAATGTAAAGTTGGCTGCAAATTAGATTTAACCCGGTATAAGAAACTCCATTGAAGTGCGGCATGCTTAAGATTAACCCGAGTTTAACCTTCGCACTCTTAAGTTGTTGCCTGCAGCATTCGTTTCAGGATTTCCCTTTTCTCAAGCGCAACAGCCCTTCACTCTTTTCCCCTTCACACCTTTACCCTCTACTCTTTCTTCCCCTTTGAAGAGTCGTCGAGCCACGTGTTGTTGCATTTTTTATTAGTATTTCGCACGTTTCACAGCTTTTCGTGCCGTCACCTTTCTGGCAAGTGTTTTGCTTTTGATGCCTTGCCACAATCATTTTCAAGTTTTGTTGCAAAAACCAAAGGGATGTATTGGGTATATGTATTTTGTTGCTTTAAGTTTGACTTTAAGAGGAAAACTTAAGACTTAAACGTATAAAACATTTTTTGCATAGTCAATAAAATATGATAAAAGAGCAGGCCGAATAAAAGTATTTAAGATTAGAAACAAATAAAGTAAACGAACAATTTATTGCATGTAAAATATTACCGATGACGAACTCTAAAATCGATAATAAGGCCATAAATAATGGTTTCCTATTCCTTAAGTAGTTTTCTATGTCAGTAGAAACTATTGGAAAACTTTCATATCTCATTAAGCACTTTATTTACTAAATATTGATTATTTAAATCTCTTTTAATCTTTTTAACTTTTACTGCTACAACATCTATGCCAAATTGATACCGCAACAATTTTATAATTTTCCCCGCAAACCCAGTTCTTTGGCAGTTATTTTCAAATTAACTGTTTATGGAATATCTCTGCTTTTTCTTTTGATTTATTTTGAGTAAATGTTTAGGGCATTTCATTCAACCATCAACATAATTTTGGTTCAACTTAGTTTTTAAACTTTTACCATTTTCTTTTAGCACATTTTCCATTTGCCAGCTGTCTACTTCTTTCTGTCCTTGTCTGTCCCTTTATATCTGTCTCTTTCTGCGCTGTGTGCATAATTTCTAGTTGTGCAAATTGCATCGTTTAGTTTTTGTTGCCAGCTTTCAATTAGACACCAAGGGAAGCGGCATGCAGCACAGTATAGCACAGTGTTGCAACAGTTTGCCAGCTAGCTGCCAGCCTAAGGCAGTTGCGGCTCTTGTTGCTGTTGTTTCTGTAGTTGTTGTTGTTGTTGCTTTTACTGTTTTTGCTGTTGCCCATTTCACTTGTCTTTTGTTACTGTTGGTAAATCTGCTCACTGTGGCACTGTGGTTGACGTTGTCTTAGTCGCTGTTGTTGTTGTTTGTTGTTGTTGTTGTTGCAGTTCTTGCTTTGTGGCAGTGAGGCAACTTCTTGGACCTGCCTGCACTTTTGTTTCAACTCGCTGAGCCGTGTCCTTATCCCAGCCTTATGCCTGCAGGCAGCCACAACCCAGACGTTGTTCTTTCCATAACTAAAATGAGACACTTGGCTTCTGTGCTCCTTCTGCTGCTGCTTCTTTTTCTTTTACTTCTAGTTGTTAGTGTTGTTGTTATTGTTAACTCGAGTGGCTCTTTTGCATTGCCATACGCTGACTTTGCCGTCGCTTTTCTCAGTTTCTGTTGTTCTCGAAGCGTCAGTTGCATTGTCAGCTTTGCACCTTCGCCGTGTAGCAACAACAAAAGCTACGTGTGTGTCTGAGTGTGTGTTTTGGGGTATGTGTATGTGTGTGGTTGCCACAGCGGCGGCTTCTTAGAAATTCATTTCGCCGGCTGCATTGTCGTGCAAAATTTTAATTACAAAAGACAAAATGCACTGGTTACCATTCACCTTCTACGTCTCCTTCTCTTGCTTCTTCAACTGTTTTCTATTTTTTACCTTTTGCACTTTCACCTGGCCTTTGTGTTACACCCTATCACCTGTTCTGCTCTCACCCCACCACCTTTCTGCTCTTCCTTTGGCGCTTCCTCTTTTAATTTCTTGCCGCCGCTCGCAATTTCGCTTCACAAGTTTTGCTCATCATAAAATCGTATGGCAAAATCCTCTTTTGATGGTTTTAGAAGTCGTCGCCGTCGCCGTTGTCGACACTTTTTTAATCAGTTGCATGAGTCTTGCGGCTGGCTGCGCTTTCCAACACTCTGTCCTTTTCAACACTATGTGCATCAACTTTTTACTATCTACGTTTATATTTTCTGTCCTCTTTGCTTTTAATTGTTTGCAATAACGCCAAGAATTTTAACTTGACAAAGTTTTGTTGCATGACTTATTGGATGAATTCAGTTGAGATTTATTTAGTAGAAACAGTTGAGTCTGTTTAGTTTGCGTTAAATGTTTTGCAAACATTGCAAAATGAACATTAGATACAGATAAATAAATGCTTTGCCAACTAAACGAAATTAATTAAAATACATTTTTAGTTATAGTCCAATTGTAACAATATATTGTCATATGCAAATGTAGTTTGGTAATTATACTTGCATAATTAATCGGTTATTTGATAGGATTCACTAAATCAATGATAGTTGCCTGTACTACACTAAATGTATCCTACCTTTTCCTTTATTTAAATCAAAGTATTACACAACACTGGCCAATCAAATTGATTTTATATTTAAAGCATTTATTTCTTATGTTTCTACTTACAATTGAATATTTAAGCCTATTTTAGTCATTTTCTTTAGCAGCCCATTAATTATTTTACCACTTCACAACATACTTATGCAACACTTAATGTTCTATTAGCGTATATGTACAGAATATTACATAAACCTTTTAATATTCAATACTTGTGTATAAATTATTTATTTAAAATTCAAATGTTTACACGACACACACTTGATGAAGCTTAAGCAAACGAAAGCAGCGATTGAAATAGACCCATTTGCTGCTAACAAAGAGTGCCAGAGAGAGAGACATAGAGAGTGAGAGAGAAGGAGACTAAAATTGATGAGCTTAAGTATGTCAACATAAATTGCAATCACATAATATTCCATTTTGCGAGCCATTCATTATGAGCATTGTCCTTGTTGTTGTTTTTATTGGTCGTTTTTAATAAATTTTAAATAAACAAACAGAGCAAAACGACTGACAGACAGCTGGACAGCTACATAGATAGACTGACAGCAGCGACGACACACTGAATGATAAGGAGAGAAAGAGCCAGCGAGAGAGAGACAAAGACAGAGCGAGTGGAAGGAGGGGAGTCGGTATCGCGCACTGTAGACAAATATTTGCATTAGAAGCGATACTTTTGCAATATTTACGCGTGTATATATATATATATATGTATATATATATGCTTGTACAGTATATGCACATGTATCTAAGGCTGGAATCGCGTCGTCAGCCCTCGTCATGGACTTATTGTCCCTTGTTTACAGCATTTATGCTCAGGCAGTGGCAGTTTTGTTTGTTCTATAAATTATTGACACTTTATTGACAGGCAACAGCAACAACAACAATAACAAAATCAAAAGTGACAACAACAACTGCGCAAACGACGCACACAATGAGCTGGAAAACAATAGCGAATAAAGTTCATTATGTGCTCGCAATGCACAGTGGAACAAAAGCAGCACAGAATTGTTAATGTCAAAGCTTACGTTATTATTGCATGAACTGTGCATCATTGGCTTAATATGCCATATAAGTAAATTGACACCAATCTACCTGCACAGCATCCTTACACACATGTATGCATAATAATAAATTGAAATTCATAAAAATAAAAAAAATGTCAAACATAAAACAGTGTATTGTGCATAAAACATTAAAAGGCAACTAATAAATAATAAATGTTTAAAACAAAAAATTGTAATAAGTCCATTTAACACTGTTGTTGCTGTTGCTGTTGTTGTTGGATGCAAATTGATTTTTTTGTACACTTTGTATACCCTAAAGTCCATTTGGCCAACTCTGTGCAAAGAGTTTATTAATAACATTTGTTTTCCATAAACACAAATCTGTTTGGCATTCAATAAATATGTATAGTTGATTATTTTACGCAAATAAAATCAAATTTCTGTTAGTTTATCATAATAAACTACTAAATTATCAATATATATTATATGCAGGTGATTGCTGGGTATCTGCTAGTCTATTCCACCGTACACTACCAAAGTTTTTCCATTTAACTGAATGCTGGCCATATACTGGCATTTTTTGTTTTATATAATTTTTATTACATATTTTCATTGCGGTGCATGCACAAATGCTGACTACAAAAATAAATCGCAAAAATATTTATTGACATTAATAATTAAAAAATTTGTTTGAGTGTTGTATAATCAAAGAGCTCTGTTAATGGCAATGTGACTAACAAATTAATTGGGCTTCAACTGTTGTTACAGTTGTTCAATTCTGTAAACTACAAACAATTAAAATTTTTTATAATTAAATTTTGCGTAAACTTATGTGAAAACTAGTTTTCAATTAAACATCATTAATATTTATTGTCTTTTTCGAGTTCGAAATTAAGCTAGATACAACAGCAGTTACCAAATTTTTGATTAGAATTAATTGTTTATTAAAATTAAAGGCACAAAGTAAAGAGTAAAAAAAACGCAATATTTTGTTAGGTCTTTTTTGTCATATTTTCCCATTAAGTGTTGTATTTATAACTGTTTTTTTATTGATTGCTTAATTAAATTATTTTTTTTTTTACCAATTTATACATATTGTACTCCAGCTCTCGACGAGCGTTTAACACATTTATGTTCATGTCTGTTCATGTCAAAGCAGCAGTGCATTTAAATCGGCGACATAAACCGTTACAGCCTTGGGCACACTCTTTTCATTTGGTTGTGCGACTGTGTGTGTGTATTGTTTAATATTTATTTGTTTGCGTATCTTATGTTTTATCCTATTTAATTTTTATTTGCTCACACACATCACATATTCCTTCCCCCCGCCAACCAACTACCTTCTCCCGCTCTCTTCCTATCTTACCCTCCTCTCCTTCATTGGCAATCGCTCGTTTGTTTTGTTTACATTTCATCCGTGCACTGTCGATTGATTTATATCAATATCCGTCAGCCATTTCATTATGTAATATTCCAACAGCCGATCGGAAGCGTAAAAAAACGCGAGTTAAATCTGTTTGCATTAATTAAAATCACAAACATTCACACACACACACACACAAACACACACATACCCACACACCCACACACTCCCACTCACATAAATAAAGATGTGAATCTGAGTTCCACGTGACAAACTGCATTTGCGGTAATAGCGTTGGCTTGTTTATCACGCAATTTATGAAACATTGTTACAAGGACTCATTGAAATGCAGTCGGCATAAAAACTAAGCACTCTGAAAAAATATACCCTGTAAAAACAATTGAATATTGTAATTAAATGGGAATAACTTATACAAGTGACTGCATTCGATGCATAAATTTACATAAATCTTTTAACTACCTCTTTTGCACTTAATTAAAATTCCAGGGTATACAAAAGGCAGAAAAAATGAATTAAATTGTCATTAAGTGAGTGCTGGCAGAGCAAAGGCTATTTATAAATCTGACTGCGGAGTACTTAGTATATTTATATTGCAGGCATAAGCTGAATTCCTATATTACTAGCACAATATTCAATACACACACTCACACACACAGTTGGTTGCCGCATGTCAATAATGCGAAAATAAAACACAATTTGTCTCAATAAATTTTCAATTAACATTGAAAAATTTGCTACCCAAAAAGCCGCAGTGACAGCGACCAACAACAACTTTACAACAATGGGGCAATACTTATTTCCAGGCCCGGCAAAGTGGGCGTGGCACGGCGGCATGTCTAACTGATTGACAAGAAACAAATCAAAATTGAAATGTAAATGGAGCAAAATTCGTCTAACGGAAAGGAATACAGAAAAACGGAGTGAAATAGTAGCGAATGGGAGAGAGGAAAAGTGGGAGAGTGGGAGGGAGGCGTGCAACAGTAGAGGGGCGTGTCACAATAAAATAAATTCTATTTCGAGCAGCGGAAATCAAAATTGTCACGGCTATAAAGAAATTCAGCTAACAGTAGAAACTTTTGGTTAAATTGGTATTGAATTCCGAGGGTAACTAAAAATGACAGGGAGCTATTTAATAAATATTTAATATTTCATAAATATTCAACATAAAACTGAAACATTATTAAATTAAAATTCCTGGAAAAGAGTAGATACTCATTTTACTGCTTTATCTACCAAATTTAGTTAATCAATTCTTATATAAATCTTATAGTAAATTTTAAAATTCACAAATCTTTTGACACTAATGCAGTTCTTATCCCAAACTGGCAACGCAGCTGCTGTAACAAAAGGATCTTCTACTAACGGCGAATAAAGCTGATGACAACCCTGCAATTGAGTGTTGCCAAAACAAAGCAGAAATAAAATAGAGTTTATGACTGACATCAGTTCAAGTCAGTTTCCCATTTCCCCCTCACTTTGCACTCTTTTCCGCTTGTCTGCATGCAATTGACGCATTGCTCTCAGTCCCTTCCCTTCCTGCCTTCCTTTCCGCCTTTGTGTGCAAGGGGTTGGGGGCAGGGGGCAGGGGGGCGTACTTTCCACTTAGTGGGCGGCTTCAGTTGACAGATCAACAGGATATAATGAACATTATGAAATGGCGATGGCTCCACAGAAGCGTGCACTAAATGAATGTATAAAAGCACAAATCGTGCGGGGGTAGAAAAAGTTGCCCTTTCATTACTTTCCACTCATCACAAATACTCTACCCCCCCTCGTTCTTCCCCACCACCCCACGCATTCAGCTGTAATTGTTTGTGCGCTTGTCCCTTTTGCCATTCAGTCATTCAGTTAAGCAAACAATAAGCAGCGTTGGGTCCACAGGAACTGCGCTGCAATCAACATAATCGCTGTGCAGGAAAAGGACCCTCAGAGTCTGAAACTGGCAACAGGCAGCAGCAGCAGGCAACAGGCCCAAGAGGCCAAAGGGGGTTAGAGGGATGTAGTGGGGACAGACAGCAGGCTACAAACTGTAGCCAACAACAGCGGGCATGACAATTTCAAATGAATGTTAAATACCAAAAAGCGAACTGAAACAGAAACAGAAAACAGAAACAAACAACAAACGATGATGATGACGACAAACAAAACAAAAACAACAACAATCGGAGACGGAAACAAAAACAAGAAAAAATGCACGCACACGCACACACATGTAGACTTTAAGCTCGTAGCGACAACAACAATAGCTGTGCCACATGCTGCGAAGCCGCAACATAATCGTAGAAATACACGAACACACATACATACACATAGGAAATACACAGCGGCTGCAGCAACAGCAACAACAACAGCAGTCAATGCAACAATAAGTTGCATAAAATCTTAAAAGGCAAATGCACAAAAGAACAACTGCAGGCGGCAAGCAGCGTGTTGGGAGCTGTAGGCCAGCGATGCTGACGTCATTGGCTGCTGGAGAAGTACACTGATAAAAATTTCATACACTTTCGAGATAAATTGTCAAGCAAAAGACTGTTAGATCTTCTACCCGATTCAAGCAGAATTCATATAAAATCTACCAAGTTTTATACATCTGGGCTTGTCAAGTATTTTATTGTGTTAAAAATTTATAATAGTTAAAGAGCAAAGACTAAAAGAGAATTAATGAAAAAGACAGAATTAAGTAAGAATTAATTTTAATACTTGTAATTAATGTATTAATCTCTTTAAAGCATTGACAATATCTTTCAACGGCGACTTTTCTTCGGTGAATATTTTAACAGTTTTTTGCTTAATTAATCCGTCTCATTTTAAGCAAAAAACTCGTACTTTTGGTCAGCACTTTTTAGCACTGTAAGAGCAGTTATTGATGCTGCACCTTTGTTAGCCGCATGTTGCAGCTGCAATTGCGATTGCAACCGGGTTTAATTGCCTCACGTTGCAGACACTGATGCTGCTGATGCTGCTACTGTTGCTGTTGCTGTTGCAACTGATGCTGCTGCTGCTGCTGCTGCTCCTCCTGTTGCACGTTATCAACGTGAACTTTCCAAAAAAAAGTCAAATAAAATCAAGCAAAAAATGTACTCGTCCAAAAGCTAATTAAGCTAAAAGTCAACGGTTGTGCGCCGTTGCCGCCTGCTGCAAGCCTTTTTTGCTGGACATGCCACGCCCCTGTACTTATTTCACCACCTCCTTTGCTCCCCTTCCTCTGTGTGTGTGTGTGTCAACTCCTGCCATTGCAATGGCAACCATTTGCTGCATTGAAAAGCCGGAAACTGCTTGGGAAAAAGTTTGCGACGCGCCAACGAACGACATTCATTTAAAATTAATTAAAAGAAAATTCGCTCAACTGTGAAACACAAAGACAAAAGGACAAGACCAAAAAAAAAAAAACAAAAAATAATAAAACTTCTATATATATTAAGTGGCGTCGAATTCTGATGTCATTCTTTATAAACGAAAATTAAATGCTCTTTACGAGTGTTATCGATAATTAATTATCGACTTTCATAGCAATAATTTAATTGTGTTTTTTAGTTTTAAGTTTAAATTCTTTTCGGGAATATTTTGGTAATAGAAAGTGCTGAGATTTGTAGGAAAAGAATTCAACTAATTTAAAAATTACTTAAAAAAGCCTTAGTTTTAGGCTACTCTAAATTAGTTAGCTTAGTCTATAAGCTTAGTCTATAAGACCACTTTGGTGAGGGCATTAAAATCGCATAGTCTGCAAATAAAATTGGAATATACGAATGCTGAAGTCACTTCTACTCCTGCTCCAGTTCCTGTCTCTGCTGCTGTTCCTTCTCCTGCTGCTCAGGAAGCTGAAGATGTGGCCATAAAAATGTTGTACAATTAATGTTTATTAACGTTTGGCATTTCAGCCAGTTCTCTTGGCCGTTGGCCGTTGGCTGCTGGCTGCTGGCCAATTGCCTACGTTGCAAGCAACTTCGGTGGTGATTTCCCCAGCAACCCACACACCACCGGATGCTTTTAAGTGGCTGTAAGTGCGTCTCAACTGAAAGTGCTTCGGTTGACACTGCGTTGCGTTGCGTTGCGTTACGTTGAATTACTTTGCCGAAATTTAACATTTCCATTTAAATATTTCCCCATTCGTGGCGTCTCGACGGAAGTCTAGACGCTGAGCTGGCAACGTGACTCAGACAGATTGTGGTTGTAGAAAAAAAGTGCAAAATTTGGAGAAGGAATGGCTTAAATTTACTACGTTTTTTTTCCTACTTATTGTTGTCATTCAATTTGCAATTTGTGCAGCGGCTCAAACTCATAAATCTTGTCGCATTTCTTACCCCATTGTTTTGCTTGAATTTCCGGCATTTTGTCATCTTCCATAAAATATTCAGCTGATGTTTTCATGGCAACAGACTTTGACTCACGTCCCTCACACTACTCTGTACTTTCATTTAGGATTTTTTGTGCTGGTAGCTGTTAACAACAATTATTTAAGTTAATAAAGCTTTGGGCCATAAATTCATGTTTGCTTTCAATTTGTATTTTGGCATTTTTCCTGCTTTGCCTAAAGCCAACGCTTTAATTGAGTTGAAAATTACAACAAATATTTTTATATTACCGTATGTATCTTTTGGTACATTTTTTCAGCAAACCACAGACACACACACAATTTGTCGGAATTTTCAGCTACACAGCAAACTATAAAATGCTGCGCACAAATTTTGATTCAAATTTTGTCGAGACAACATCAGAGCAACGACAGTAAAAGCAACAACATTATTATCAAGAACATCATTATCATCATCACTTTTATTGTAATCATAATCAACACTAGCGAAGGGAAAGCTGTGCGCTGCTTTTCATGGTTTTTCTTATGAAAATTGAAAATGATCCTTTGCAAATATTTGCACTCGTCTGAGGTGACCAGAGCGCTTTTTTGGGCTGCCATATGCTAAAGTATCTGCCAGCGACAGAAAATAATTAAATCAGGCACTCACACAAGCAAACACGCTAACACTCACACACCCCAACAGACACCCAAACACACACATACACACACACACACACACACACACACACACACACCCACACACACAACACTTGTGGCAAAGAGTCAACAAACAGCTGCTTGTTGTGCCAGCTGTAGTGGTTGCTACTCTGACTCTCTTTCACTCTTCCTCTTCAGCTACTTCGCAGACACTTGTTTATACTTTAAAAGATACTGTATCTTTAAACTGTAGCTGACTGAATATTAACACGTTTGATTTATTATGTGTTTAGCTCAATGTTTTTAACGGTTAACGATGAAAAGATAAGTATATTTTTATTCCAGTTTTACAAATCTTGGAAATATTTAAATACAATAAAATCTTGTTGTTACACCACAATAATTTATCATAATATAATAATGTAATAGTATTCAGCTTTTGGAGCAGTGTCCGATGTGTGCCAAAATCCATAACCCAGTTTCGCTGAAATTTCATTAAAATGGGAAATTGTTTCGGCCAAAAACACATGAGAGTTTTGGCCAACAATTGCTGTTGGTTTCGAGCCATCTTTTTAGCTGTCAGCCTCAGTCAGTGACGGCTGGACAGACAGGTCGACGGACAGAGAGCAAGAGCAATGCAGGGATAGAGGCAGAAAGAGCGACAGACAAATAGACTGAATGGCAAAAGAGACAGAAAAGTAAAGGCAACACCTACAGATTGCATACAATTAGCAGTGACTGCATTGCATTCGTATCTATTGCTGTGAATGTATCTGTATCTGCATCTGCATCGCTTGTTTTATCTGTGGGCGTAACTGTGCTGTTTTTAGACCCTGTAGTTAGAGGGCAAATGAGAAAAAACTGGTAGGACTGGGAGCCTATAAAAGCTATAGTTTTGAGCCGTGATGCTTATAAAGGACACTCAGCTCTTTTCCTGTGTATACGCAATAAACATATACAGGGTCTCTTTCAGTCAGTCTATTGGGTTGGCAGCTTCATCTACTTGATTTTTTATTTGACCTGTCTGACAATCTAATTTGCATTTCTCGACGCTTTTGCCTTCTACAAGTTGCAATTGAATTTTGACACGGACGCTCTGCTGTCTTTGGACCGCTACCGATGCCCATTATCTGCATTTTTTATGCGCTGCGGCAGGTGAGCCGGTGAAAAGGGGGCTGCAGTGGGTGCAGGCACAATGAATGTGGCAAGTAGGTGGATGGCTGCATGTTTTATGTATGCATGATGGAAGCCAAAAAGCGCGCGCTTTCCCCAAACTATGCAACAAAACGCCATATATAGCACAACAATAACAACAACAACCAGAACAAGAACAACAGCAAAAAATTGATGATGATGAAGCTGTGCAGCAGTTTGATGTTGGTGGCAAGAAGCAAGCTGCATGCAACACCGACAGCAGCAACAACAAGGATATGTTGCCAAAGCCTGAAAAAGTATCCGAAAACTTCAACTTTTCTGCGCTTCTCAACTTAACGACTGGCAAGAGGGGGAGATATGAGGGGATTTCTCGACTTCCCCTCATTTTCCCTAGCCCCTCTGCCTTCGTCAAACTGCTGTTTATTTTATTTTCTGTAAGCTGTCCCTCTCTCAGCCCCTTTGCAACACTTGGCGCTCCATCTGTCGTCGCCTTCCACTGCGTAGCCGTTTTTTCTTTTTTTTTTATTTTTATCTGCATTTTTTGGTTTGTTTTGCAGCGCGCTGAAAATGCGATTTTCTTGTAGATTCATACAATCCTTATCCATAACCCCAGTAGGAGTAGGGTGAGTGGGAGCAGGATGGTGTGAGAGTTTGGGTGTGTGGATTACCCTCTCATAGACACACGCATGCAGATTTTTTGGAAGCCAACATGTGACGCACATTTTGCTTACAGCTTCACTATCAGCCGCCACATGCCACATGCCCCTATCGTATTATTCTTATAGCTGCATGCTCCATGATTTTACCATCGCATTGCATCTCATTGCATGCTTTTTGGTTGCTGTTCTTTGCACATACCCTGTAGTAATGGAAAAAGGGATTGTTTGGAAGCAGAGCGTTATAACAAATGGAGAAAAATGTGCGTTACACTAAAAACTCTGATAACTTTTTAGTCTCCTATCGCTAGTTAAGATATTTAAGCAGATTTAAGAGGTGGAATAATTATGCAAATTCGGCAATTTGTTCCATGGTACAAGCAACATCGTAAGATCAAAACCCAGTACTAATAGAAGTCTACTCTCCTAGAAATTTCAGCTTTAGTCTATAAATTAACTATAGAAAATATTTATGGCTTTCAAAATATCTTAAAAATATTTTAAAATTCATATTCAAATACTTATTTATACACATTTATAGTCAACTTTGATTACTTTTCTTTCTAAGTTCTGAAAAAACAATCTTAAACATGTAAATATCCCAACTTTCTGTCTTTTTAAACACTCTTTAAATTCCACTACAGGGTATCTCTGCAGTCCAATACAATACATCCCTGCTGATTGGGTTTTTGTTACTTGCTGCGCATTAAGCAAATTTCCATGCTTTTTGCACTTTCTCTGCACTTTTATCCCAGCTTGTTTTGTGGCCAATTATGTTTTTTCCTCCATTGTTCGTTGTTCGTTGTGGTTGACTTCGGTTTGACTCTTCACATTCTCGTTCTCGTTTTCGTTCTGGTTTTCGTACTTTTTTTCTGGCTTTATTTTAGTCCTCTTTGATTGACATTTGACGTTTAAATGCCAAATTAGCTCCTAGCTTTATGTTGCACATTTCATTTTTTTGTTGCTGCTCCACGACATGAATTTGGCTTTAAGTTTCAGCCAAAAAGAATAAGCCTCTTTAACAAGTTTTCTACAAACCACCGCAGCTGAAACTGTGAGCTGGGAACTAGCAGCTGGAAACTGGTAACTGGTAGCTGGTAACTGTTGTAGTTCTTAAGTGCAAGATGTAATGAGTAGAAAAGTTTTGCTCTCACCAAACTTAATGATGTCAACTCAATGTATACAGCAGATGAACAAGTTAACAAATACGGAAAACTGTGTGGCTAAATTACGTTAAATCTTTTGAAAACATTTTTAATTGGGTTACTTACAGTTGCAAGTATTAAAAAATCATCAAGAAAGAACAATCTTAAGAATTTCATAGTCTTTTTTTTAGACTTTGGTAATTAACTTTGAAGCGAAGACTTTTGGCTGCTAGTTTCCGTGAGTTTTCAATGTTAAATTTGACAGAAGATTTAGCTTTAATAAAATATATATAAATGTATCAAAAGTATTAAACAAATACAGAATAATGAAAACGTTATTAAATTCTATGTTGACAAAGTTTTATCTGCTAAATTAAAATGCATTCTTTATTTAGCTATTCTCTTTACTATTGTTTTAGTTTAATTCAATAAATTGGATTCCAAACTATTGTATATTTTATTGTTTAAGCCTCCAACTATTGTTCACTGTAAAATCAATTATTCTAAACAATAAAACAAATGCCAAATGTTTGTTAGCCTATTGAATGTTCAGGTTGATCCCAATTATAATCCAAACAAGTAGAATAAAATTGTGATTCGACAAATCTGGTTGACTTTGACATATGTCAGAGTTATAACAAAAACATATTTGAAATAGTTTCCGAGTTCATTTCTCTGTGATGGCACATGTGCATTTACCTCAAACTTGTTACAGGTTTGATAACTAAATGAGCAAAAATTTATGCGCATACAGTAAAAAATGTTTTAAATATCAATAAAAGCAAGTTTCTTCATTTAGAGTTAGGTGGGGTGCAGGTGTGTGTGCGTCTGTATGAAGGGTGTGTGTGTGTGTCTGTGTGCGCAGTTAACGAAACAGAAAATGAAGCAAAGGTTGCTCTGCCAGCACCAACAAGTATGAGTACCTACGGAATTGTAGGCGGGTAGCGGAAAGTTGAACTACATAAACAAGTCACGTGTGCAACGTGCGAAGCGCAACGAATCGCAACCGAAAGAAGTGAATAAGAAGAAGCGGTGAAACAGGTGGAAAACTTCTGGTAACAGAGGCACCTTTATACGGTTATGTGGCGCGCGCTTTTGTTTCAGCTGAGTCGTCATCGTCGTCGTCGTCGTTGCATATTTCACACCATGTGGCAACGCTGGCAAGAAGTTTCCATCTGCCTCGTGTAGCAATTTTTCCCACTACCATCGAATGAAATAACCGCAATGGAAAAACACAAAAAGATTTACTACTTTACCAAGCTGCCACTCCCCCACTTACACTTACACACACCCACACCCACACACCCATTCTCACACACACAACGCAGCACATTCCCAGCTGGCAGTAAAATAGTAACTGACGGCATGCAAATTTGTTTGCATTCAGAGCGCAACAGCAACAGCGCCACCTGTCGACGAGTATGATTACTAACTATGGAATACCCTTCAGCTAATAAAAGATTCGCTGATTTTAAAATAACTTATTTTTTTAGCTGTTTCAAGTTGCAATTTAAACACTGAAAAAAAATTAATAAAAGAGTCTGAAATATTTACCAAATAAATATAAATTTAAAGCTTAAAATAACTACTTTCAATTGATTGTCTATTCAAAACGATAATCACCTGCTTTATACTCATAATACTAATTAATATCGGGTTAATTTATCAAAAACTCCATAAACAATTTGATTGATTGCCAGGCATGTTTTATTTGGTTTACCAGAAAACAGCAAAATTTTCCAAGAATTTATTAATAAATTGACAGTGATATTTATTTAGTTAATTTAATGGAATATTTTTTTTTACACATTTAAGCCAAAATTCGATTATGTAGAATTTAAAGTGGCCTTTGTTAGAATTTGTTGTTTAATGTACTGCAAAGTAATCTTCTACAAGTAATTAACTTGATGTTAATTATAAAATATTCATTAGCTACAGAAATAAGCTCATTTTGCAAATGATAATTGACTTTGTGAGAAGCTGGAAAAGTTGCTGTTAGTTCATATACAATATACCCATGAATTTGGTTACAGGATATTAACAACAATAGTAACTGTAAAAGCAACTGCTTAAAATGGCAATGGCAAGTTGCAAGTTGCAACATGCTGCCTGCTGCTGCCTGGTTTCTATACTCCAGCTGCTGTCTGCCTTTTATTATTATGACTTTGGTTGTTCGTTTCACCATTTCCCCCTTCGTCACACATTTGTTGTTGTCGCATAAATTTTGCGGCTTCTTAAGTCGCAAGCAATAAAATAATATTAGCTGCATAGTCTACAGAGTGTATACTATAGCACTGGAATGGTGGCAAGATGGCATCACGGAGAAGGTAATGGCATTGCCGGCGCCGAAAAGTATGCAACACGACAATGCAACATTGGCAATGATTGCAGCTGGCAGGCAGCAAAGCAGCAAAAGCAGCCAAAGCAGGCAACAATTCGGAAACGACCACGCCCCAAGACAAACGCATTTGTCGTATAATTTATTACCTGGCCTAAGGTGACTTCTTTGCCGGAAGGAAGTATAGGAAGAGTTGAATGCAGTACTCACCCAACAGTGTGGTTGTATGTTTGATTTGGTCGTTACCTTTTCTAAAGTGTTGCATGTTATTTATGCCAGCGAGGGTAATCAAACTGCATGTCAAACCCATAAACGGCTCGAACAACCCTCTGCAGTGGCCATCAAACTGTGGGTTAAGTGTGCGAAATTTGTGGCTCGTAATCAAAGCAAACATAATAAAAGTTTATAGTCTGGCCACACGACTTTTCAACCAATCTCCTCCCACCCCCCACGGCAATGCCGCTCAAACTGCACATTTTTATATGCCGGAAGTGATTGTTAAACTGCACATAAATGACTTTAACTTGCATTAAATAAAGTTATTTCCCCAAAATGCTAATACACTTAGTCTATAACTAAAAGACATGCTAGTATTATCACACACTTTCGAAAATAGCTAATGAGCCATTGCCAGCAAAGTGCTGTCGTTTGTTTTGGGTATGAGAAGCACTGTAGTTTGACCAGTGACTGCTTAACCTGGGTGGCTTTCAAACTGTACCGCAGACAATCTAATTATGTTTGACAAAGAGATAAAAATCTATTTTTATTTAGTTTATTTTGGGAAATAAAGTAGATAGCAACAAAGTGAAGTTTACTGACCCTTGTTCAGTTTATTTTTAAATGCGATTATTATTTTTGTAGCAAAGACATAGGTAAACCCATTCAAAACTTCAAATTTATAGTATAAAGCAGTGGAATGTTTATTTTGCTTACTCTTTCATTTTTTATTGCGTTCTCGCCCTCGCTCGCACAATTTCTCTCTGTCTGTCGTAGTATCTTCTACTCTGTCAAGTGTCACACAGCTGCCCAGCTCTTTTCCCAAACTGTCATTATGGGCTCGAAGATAAACGACTCTCCGAGTCTCTGAATTTTGTTCCATTTTGCTTTCTTTATTTTTTTTATTCCTTTTCTTTTCCTTTTTTAAAGTTTGTTGCAGCTGCAAGTTGCAAGTTGCAAGTATCTGCAGTTGAGGAGCAACTGTGCAGCAGTGACACTCGCGTTGACTTTTCATATGGCTGCGCTCCGTAACAATTTAAACTTTTGACTATTAGTGAGTGAGAGGTGCCCGCTGGGTTTACCTCCATGATGGGGAAAGATTCTTCTTGTTCCAGCACGAAGCTGGGCTCTAAAAATAGTTGCAAGTTTGTGACATCAGGCAAAACTTTTGGCCAGCTGAGTTTATGGACCCGCCCGCCCCCATACACACACACACACACACCAGCCCATCGATTGACACTGGCTGCCCCCTGACCATTTTTCGCCCCTCGTCCTGCTGTCATCAATCTGCAAAAAGTTTGTCTCAGTTTTATGAGCGGTTTTTGCTTCTTTTCTAGCTTCCGTTTCACGCAAAAATGTTTGTTTATGGCATGTCAACGCCTAATGACGCGCCCATTTTTCATTCAACTCAAATGGCCATATGGGCTATGACTGTAACTAGCCCCCAAACCCACCCAAGTCACCCAAGCTCTTACCAGTCCACACACTCATGCCCTTGGCCAATTTGAGTACTCATTACCAACATTACTTAACGTTCGAGTACTTAGATTAGATTGTACAAAACTGAGTCGAAAATACGTTTGTGTTTTTGTAGATTAATGTGAATGAATTGTGAGTTAAAATGTCATTCTCATTATAGAACATGAAATCTGTTAATACAATTTACTATTTGTTCTGAATAACTTTGCGTACTAAAACAAATAATCAACTTTGTCTCAATTATATAGATTAGAAATCCACTAATCAATGAAAGTGACGACATATAAGTGGTTTAAAATTTGATACGAGGTAGTGTAGGTATTACCCAACAACCACTTTGTTAATGGACTTTCAAAACTAGAGCTACTTTCGCTTGAGAGATAAACTTTTGATTAAAACAGAACTTAGTTAATAACAGGAAATGAGGAAAAAGCACAGCAACAGTTAAATAAAAGTAGAAGAAAACTTTGAAATAATAGTTTTAATATAAGTATAACAATTTAATTGTTTAATAACAAAAATACATTAAGTTTCTTGGAATTGGTACCAAATTCGTCTAAAATAAAATTTATTTGTCCATTGACAAGCAATAAGCCTTTGTAGCACGTCGATCTGTCTTACCAGTAGTAGTAAGCTTTAACTGATCTACTATATAGACGCCTCCATTCAACTGCAGGTGCTTCTGCTGCTCTTGCTTAGCCACAAAATTAATGACGTCCTGTGCAGACAAGTTGGTTCCAATTTTCTTGACCACTGCGGCAGCAGCTTCGTCTCCATTGATGGCACTTTGTTTGCCAAAGACACAAACTTCGGATACCTCAGGCATTATACTAATTAGCTTTTCGACTTCCTGAGGATAATAATGAACGCCCTGGTACTTGAGCAATTCCTTTTTGCGGTCCACAATGTAAAGAAAACCATCTTCGTCAACGTACCCCAAATCTCCAGAGTGATACCATAAGTTCTTGTCCAACATTTTGCGAGTTTCTGCGGGATTGCCGTAGTATCCAGCCCAATATTTTCCGGTTTGCAAACAGACCTCTCCCACTTCGTTGGGACCCAAAGCAATGCCCTCCTCGTTGATTATTTTCATTTTGGTTTCGTTACTCAAACGACCCACTGAATTTGGCTTTTGATCAAAGTGCAGGTTACCAGTTGCACCGCCACACAATTCAGTGAATCCATAACCAAACAGAAAAAAACAACTTGGAGAAAGACAGCGGCGAAAGTTGCGCTCAACCTCGACGGGACAACCAGAACCTCCGTAACTGAAGAATTTCACACTCTCCAAGTAGTCCTCCTTGGACTCGGGACAATTGAGCATTTGTGCCATGTAAGGAGGGGATGTCATATGAAAGGTAACCTTGTATTTTTTAATGAGTTGCAGTGCAGCTAAAGCATTAAAAGGCTGATCGCTTATTATGCGCTGAACACTGTAAATACCGGCAAAAATAACTGCAAAAAGTCCCGACATCCAGTCCACCGAACTATGTACATACATTACATCTGAAGTTGTCATATAACTAAAAAAATATATATAAAATCATTAAATATGAAAAACTAAAAGATTATTTGTTCTGCTTACGAAAACTGTATGGACATTGTGTTGGGCACTGTCACCGCTTTGGGAGTTCCCGTTGAGCCCGAGGAGCAAAGTATGGCCAAATTCTGAGTGTTTCCTTGTATCAGACGTGCAGGCTGGAAGAAGGGCTCAACTGGTGTCTGCAGCACCTCCTCAATTGTTATGGCACCTTTTTTATGATTCCGCATTGTCACAATTTTCACATTTAACTTTTCAGTGGCAGCTTTCACCTTTTCATATTCATCACCATCACAGAAAATAATCTTTGGATTTGAGGTCTCAAAGAGTTTTTTAATCGTATCCTCAACATAGTTAAAGTTCAGTGCGTGGAAAGCAATACCATTGAAAAAGCAGCCATAGAGCACTGCCGATAAATGTGTAGTATTTCTGGCTATAACTCCAACGATATCCGTTTGCTCCAACTCCAAGTTCCTTAGGTATTTTGCAACGCGTTTTGAATTCAGAAAGAGTTCCGCTCGGGTCAGCACTGTGTTTTCATTGGCTAATATCTTTAGTTAGTAGAATTAACAAGTGATTTAGTATGGCTAATAAAACTGTTCATCTAATTCAATTAACCTGTGCTATAGACTCTGGATGCCGTTGCATTTCATGGAAAATCAGTTCGCCCACCGACAGATCCTTTGAGAAAATATCACGCGCTTCTTTGCCACTCCATATCTTGTCGTCGGCATTATAGCTGATCTCTGGCATATACTTCATAGCGACACAATTTGTTAGGTACTGTTTTAATAACTGATGTGTCTCTCAAGCAAAACATTGCTTATATAGTACGTAAACAAGCTCAAATATCTAATCTATAGCAGTTTCGCTCACGTTCACGTGTGTTTCAGCAAGTCATAATTACATTTTCAAATTAAAATCGTACGATTTTGTTAGTTAGAATGTTTCCAAATACGCCCTAGACGCTTTATAAATATTCACCTTTGTTCTATGCTTCTGTATGATTTAAATCTAAGACTTTTCGAATGAATAATAATTATTAATAATTGATTATGGCACTGTTTTGTTTTTTCATTATAAACGATATCAGTTGTGACCATTTTTCTGTAATTAATTACAGAATTCTTGGCCTATTAAAAGCGCTCGCTGCTCCTTTTATCAAAAGTTGCTAAGTCATTACTATTTATTGAACTCGTCGTTAACAGTTCTAGTGTAAATTGTCTATTTAGCCAAAGATTGTAAAAAGCGAGTAAGAGTTGACTGAAGATAAGGACATCAACGAAACGATCTTTCATTTGCGACCACTAGCATTTTTCTAGCTCTTATAGTCTCTGAGATCCTTTTGTTCATACAGACGGACGGACGGACGGACGGACGGACGGACAGACGGACATGGCTATATCGACTCGGCTATTGATGCTGATCAAGAATATATATACTTTATGGGGTCTGCCACGCCTCCTTCTGCCTGTTACATACATTCCAACGATTACAATATACCCTTTTACTCTACGAGTAACGGGTATAATAAGATAAGCACTAACAACATGTAACAAGTGTGAGCTCAGTCGCAGCGCTGCCACGGCACGAGCAGCGTTAACGATCGGCTTCATTCGGCTTCTTCTTTCGGCGCGTCTGCGCTGCCCTAACGAAAACAAACGCTGATCAGTTACCGTTCAGCTGTCGACAGCGGCGATCATGATCACCCTGATAAAAAAATACGCTTATCAAACTGTATTAAGGGGTATTCTGCCTATGACTAATGTAGAATTACTTTTTTAGTAATAAAAAGTCAACGTCATCATGTGTCTTAAAATAAGCTTCAAATATTTTAACAACTGTTTGGTCAAGCGCAAAACTTATCACTTGTTTTTAATGATAATAAAGTAATAGATTATACGTCACCGGTATACAGCTTATCAAATTATTGAAAAGTCTTTACTACTCGATCAAAGCAACTGATCGTCAGTTTTGTTTATCAATTCAAGTGATATCAAATCTCTCAATGTGTAATATAAATTGTTTTAAAGTGCTTACACTTGATTTAATTTTGCATAATGTCTATAAAGTGCTAAATATTGCAATGTCGTAAAGAAATTCAGAGCAGCTACACTGGAAAAAAAAGAGAAGACATACTAGACATCAATTTTATGTTGTAAGTCTGGCGTTTGTATTCTCAGTGTTTTCAAAAAATCTGAATCTAATGTATTTGATTTTTGCAGTGTAAAACATGCAGGAAGCGTTTAGTTGCAGTTGCAAGATAAATGGCCAACTAACGGGGCCTCTGCATCGGCGTCGCTTCATGTAGGCGTTTCGGGCTAAACTGATTTCATGCAATTTGGCTGCACAGTTGGCCAAAAGTTGTGCAACTGAGGAAAACCGTAAATTTAGCAGGCAGCTACATTTGTACTTCCTGGCACAGTTTCAGCTGTTAGCCAAGGCCAAGCCATGAGTATGTGTGTGTGTGTGGGTGTGTGGCGAGTGTGTGATGAGGGACTGGATGTGTTTGGGCCAAAAATCAGAACATAAGTGAAAACTTTGGCCAATTAATGGCATCATTGAATTTCCACTTGACTTTTTCAGCTGCCAAACTGGCCGATGACTGGCCAAAGGGCGTTCAATTTTATATCCTCACTTGTTTGACTCCTCTATTGTCCCTCAAACCCTCAACATTCCATATGACAGTACCAAGTATGTGTGTGTTGGTGTGTCTGTGTGTGTGTGTGAGAGAATGTTTGGTAAAAAGTTTTTCAGTGAAAAATGGCCCTTCGCATAGATCTTGTGTGGATGGGGCACAGAGTCAGTTGGTCGCTATGCTTTGAGCTTGAGTTTGAGCTGGGATAAAAGTGATAAATGAATTTTCACAAAAGTAATTAAAAGTAAAGTAACTAGCGTCGTGTGATGTCTGTGGTAGATATATAAAGGGCAGCAAGATAGAAAAACAGCCAAAGAAACTGGGAAAATTGGGTTGGTGGGCGGCATTGCCAACGGCAACAGCAGCCAAAACTTTGGCATAAAAGCAATCTAATAAGACTTTTTAATAGTTGGCGTGAAGTTAATTTTTAGCTAGGCAGCGAATACAAAACCAAAACAAATGGCTCAAAATTGATGGCAAAACAGTTATCCCCTTTTTTCATAGCCCACTTTTCCTTCAACTCTGTCTCTAATCATTTATTTTTTCTCAAAGATTCTATTATATACTTATACTTTTTAGGTCGTTAGTTAAGTTATCTAACGCGTTCTAATTTTTTTGCTGGCCCTGTAGGGTGCTTAAATCTTTGGGGATATATTTTCAAAGTTTTATCGTGATTTTTTAAGATATGTGATAAGCAACAATTAATATTAATTAAAAGAAAATAACATTTTTCTCACTGAATTACGCAAGGCCATTAATTATTTCTTCCACAAGAAAATAACTTATTATTTTAAAGTTAAAGTTTCATTTTTTTTACTTACTTGTTTCAATCTCGAAACTCTTCCCAGTTGCTTCTAAACTGTTGCACTTGACGATCTCTCTATTGGACATGTTCTATTTGTATTGTCTATAGCATTTTTTGTTTTCAATGTTGATTAATTGTGTAAAATCTCTCACTCACACTTACCAACACATGCATATAAGCAAGTTGAGTCGCTCTTTCAATTTTTCTTCTCAATTGTCTATCAACTGTTCATCTTTTGACTTGGATTTGAATTGATGTTGATTGATGATGTTTTTGTTGCAAGCACTTCAGCGCACTAACACTCACACACACACACACTGACTAGTGTTGTGTTCGGTTGAAAAAAAAAGTGTGTTGTTTTGCCTTTGGGCGCAAGTGAGAAAACGAAAATCATTTGCTTATTAAATCCCTTAGACAAACATTAATTTGCAGCCACAAAAACAAAGCTAACCGAATCACAAGCCAACAACAAGCAAACAAATAAACAAACAAAGAGCAACAACAGCAACCACAACAATAAATAAACTAAGCAAAGTGCTTTTGATCACATGGTAGTGAATGCCTTTTTGGAGAATCCTCGACAGAGTCCAAATAGGAATTCTCTCTGCTATCCTGGAGCCCCTCTTAAGGCAAACTAAACGAATTGAACTGAACTAAATCGATGCAGACAAAAGCGCAAATTAACAGTTTGATTTTCACGCTAAACAAAACGCAACGAAAAATCAACAAACGACGCGAAATCGATTTGAGCCGAGTTTCTGCTTCATGTTGACCAAAGCAGCTGAAAAAGCGATTGGCTGGAGTAAAGCAGGAGCAGGGGAGTAAAAAGAGGGTGGGAAAAGTCATGGAGTTAGTGCTAGTGGAAAACACTTTGTGAAAATAAACGAAACAAAATCAAAGCGCTATTGAATTTTCTAAATGGCATTTTGAAAGCGGCAACGTCCAACAAAATACAAACAGAACACAACACAGCACAACAGCAGCAACAACAACAACAACAACATGAGAGTAGCTTCTAAGGTTTTACACAGTGTACAGTCATACTAGAAAGGTGAAAAAGGTGTTACGAAATGCCAACGAGTTCAAAATGCTTTGACATGTGCTAAAAGGGTACGAACAGCAATGCCAAAAACCAAACTAAATAAAGGACCTAGCAGCATATGTGTAGCGTTTTTTGAAATACCCTAGGAATTATTAAAGAAAGTGTGGTAGTAGGTGAGAAAAAGCCAATCGAACTAGCGATTTTATCAGCCCTAGATAAACAGTTTTTATTTGCTGTATTTAATCACTAATTACTTTAAATATTCCTAATTAAACTAACAATAATAATAGATTATTATTTCATAGCCTATACAAAACTATCATACCCTTTGCAAGGGTTTTTCCACATTGTCAGCCCAAAAATATGTTACAATATTTTTGTAACTTTTTTGGGGCAACATTTGACCACATACGAAGTGGGTGGAGAAATAGGGACTGAGCGAGTGGCACAGAAGAAGAGGGAGGGAGAGAGAGAGGGCGACTGACATGTAGTGTTAGAGTGAGAAAGGCAAATAAAGAATGCGGGGCAGACACTTGAGTTGAAGGTGTCATGTGTCAGCGGCATAATCACACCCTTTGCACAAACTGCCAACCTTTGGCAGGTAAACGAGGTTTCGACCTTTGTCAACGTTTTTGGAGAACGTAAAGCGTTTACTTTCGGTTTATCTATAGATTACGGTGAAACAGTAAAACAATACCAACATTTAACACAAGTTGAAACTAATTTATCAGAAATTAAATTATTTGCTTTGCTATTTAGTGTTAACTTTAAACATTCAAATGATAAAAAATTAAATAATATATTATTAAATTTTTTTAAAAGGTAATCGATTTCAATTGTATTATCAGATATTTCTTACCATACTTTGCTGCTTTTTTTTTTGGCAATGTTTATGCGCTGATTTTGCTGTTGCTCGGTTTTTCAATGGATGTAACGGAAACGGAAACTTCATACGCGTTATGTATACGTATACGTAAATGTATCTGTGCATTTACATATATGTACAATGTAAAGTAAACATAAAACAACATTTTCTTTGCATTCTCACAAACTGTGATGCCAAAAATAACGAGCCACGTTTCCTACAAAATTTGTTTGCGTGCCAATTTTTGCTGCCGGTTGAGAGAAGAACGAGAGCAACAAAAAACGAGGAAGAGGGAGAGTGAGAGGGAGGAGTACGAGGAAAATGGGAGAAAAACTGTGCCAGTCATTACATTTATTGCGAGCACATTCAATATTGAATGAATGGCCCACAAGGATTTTCTATTTGAAATTAACAATTCAATTTCATTTGCATTTCAATGGCAGAATGTGCCAGGCCCGTCAAGTTCTGTTACAAAATGCAAGTCGCTCTATCTCACTCTCCTTCTCTCCTCTCTCTCTCTCTCTCGCTCCATCTGCTTCTCTTTAGCGTACATATAACCATTATGTGTTGTTGGGTACTGAAATTGAATTTTCCTTTCGATGTGAGCAACTTATTTAGTAACATACTTCGTTATTCGAAATGTCTAATGTAAGCGAGAAAGGTCTCACTATTAATAGAGTTTTGTTTTGGTATTACTATAAATGGTTTCTGTCTAAATGTGACAAGTTCAATTTCTTCTTTGTTTAGTTAAATATCTTCAATAAATTCGCTTTTTTCGGTATAATTTATGGCCCGAACATAACAGTTTTTTATTTATTTCTAAATATTGATTAAAAATGCAAATGTCATAAATTTGCTTGGCAATAACTCATTTTGTTTGAACAATTTAGCACATTAATTAGAAATATAATTCCCATTAATATTATATTTATGCATAATAAAATGTCACGAGTTCCATTAGTGAATCTATCAGTATTCGCTGAACTTAAAATATGTTCCCAATAAACATATAAAATAATCTTAAATTTATAACATTGCGAATTTAATAAACAAAAGCCACACGTTTGCTTTAAAATTCAGCGTAAAATCGCATCGTATCGTTTGGTGTATCACATGAAATGAGTAAATAAAATATGCATATGAAATGCACACCAAATTCGTTTGTTAATAAATGTGCAATTCGAATCGAAATTCATCGATGTATTTAGCTAGACAATAATCGAACAATGAACATTGCATTTTATATACCCAAATGGACGATTGCCAGGTGTTTATGGCAAAAAGCTGTTAGGCTGTTGGTCCTAGTCCCTCCATATTATGAACCACATCCTCGTTCTCTCTCCCACTTTGTGGCTGGCAGCTCATTAGTCGCATTGAAAATAATACAAAACATTGTAACAACAATTGAAAATTTTTGGCATAATTTATGTTGTGCACACAGTTTTGAAGCGACTGCCCAACAAATGTCGTAAATAATTAATTCAAACAAGGCAGCTAATTCCTAGCACTTATCCAATGGCTCATTCCAGTAGTAGTGTGTGTGTGTGTTTGTGTATTTGTTAATTATGTGCCTGTATTAGTAAGTGTGTTCAATTATTCAGCGTGCAAATGAAGCATACATGAATCTGTGCTCAGAAGCAGGCGTGAACCTGTAAATCTCATTCGCAAAAACTTTACTTGAAAGCTAACAAACCAAATATGAAAACTTTTGCATATACATGCATGAAACAAAATCAAGTGGGTGGAACTAAGTAGGTTGTGGAGAAGAGTGTCCGACCACGAGACACCGTAGAACTAGGGGCTTACGAAAACCAATCAGTGCGAAGAAAGTCCATGGTTTTAACTGGGGACGAGTAGTTTTTCTCCAAAAACTCTGTAAAATTCATTATTGTAAATGATGTGACTTGTGTTTTTTAAAACTCTAGCTTACCCTTAACTACACTACGAATTTTATACAGGGTACACAACATTTTTTTTTTAAAATTACGGGCACAAATGAGAGGAAGATTGAGTTGGGTTGGGGCTTAATTGTGGGTTGGAGTAGTTAACAGACTTCATTCCGACTCATTTCCACATTTTTATCATTTACATTTCATATTTAGCCACCGCGAGCATCGCGTCTACCACCTCAAATGCCCAACCACCCCCACTTCGTTCCCCTTTACGTGCTCGTGCCTTCTCTGTTCGACTTGTGATGAAACTTTTTCAATATTTCATGTGCTATTTGTATTACGTTGTGCCTACTGTTCCTCCACTCAACCTGCTGTTGTTAATTGTTACAACAACAACAACAACAATGAGCACAACAACAAAATGTTGGCAAGTGGCAACTTCAACTTTGAAGCTACTACACTCCATTCGCCGAGTAATTTTATGAAGCGCATAATTATGCAAATTAGCATAAATGAGTGCCAGGCTATCAGTCTATCGCAGTCACGCCTTACAAAACGGCCAAGGGGGCGACTATATCTCTCTCTCTATCTCACCCTCTACTACTTATCTCTTCCCTCTCTTATTACTGATTAAAAAGTAAAAAAAAAATGATAAGTAGAAAAACAAAACCGAATGAAAAGATGTTGTGTAAATGTTTAAAAAGCTTTTTTCTCTTTTTTTGTTGTTGCTTCGTTTTCGTTTCGTTTTGTTTTGCTTTTTGGCTGGTATAAATTATTTTTGCAAATTTTATTTAATGCCAAACGCAAAGAAATTAAAACAAGCGATGCAAAGTCGACTGGGACAGGGTTAAAACAAGAATGGTGTGGCATATATATATATATGCTTGTATTTGCCAAGGCAAAACATTAAAATAACTCAACGCACAAAAAATTTGCTAGCAAACCGAACCAAAAAGTCATTTCAAATGTTAATGAGCTCGTGTAAATAGACAAACAATGGCCAAAAACGGGTTGGCTGCAAGGAACATCAACTGCTTCAGGCCAAAACGACCAAGAACAACCCAGAGAAATGCTCAAAAAGAGACAGAAATATAAAGAGGGAAAGGGGTAGCAGAGCGAGGGCAGTGACTGCTTCAAGTGCCATGCGAAAAAGTTAACTTGGCCCCAGAAAAAAAAAGTAGTTAAAATTTTACCAAGTGAAATTTGAAAATGAAAATGTTGCCGCCTCGCATTTTATATAGCTGAAATGCCATCAAATTTGCATGTTAAGCAAGCGCACTGAATGGGCATCTAGAGAGCCAGCAAGCAACTCGCAGCCCGACAGCCCAACAAACCCGAGAGAGAAAACTCTAGAGAATATTGCGAGAATTATATAGTGACAGAGAAAGCAACATCAAAGTGTACTTAAGTTTAACTAAAACAAAAGAAAAGAGAGCGAAACGAAACGAAATCATGTCGAGAAAGGGGTTGGCAGCAAAGCTCAGCGGAGTTTTAATTAAGAAACAGATTTACAGATATTGTCACTCCAAAGAGTTAGACTAAGGATCAAATAAAACGAGCTACAATAAAAAGCTGATCAATGGGGGATTAAAAAGTTAGTTAAGTTAAGAGCTTTATAAAACTTAATGTACTGAAATTCAATTTCATTAACTGTTTAATATTTCCTTTAATCCCTTTAACTACGTAGCCATTGAGATTCAATTGGCGAGCAGCTACAAGTACAACTAATTCGCATTTGAAGCTCAAAAGCCCCGTGTCCAGAGGACTACAGCATAAACCTCTCAGGCAGCTCATCATTCAGTTCCGCTGAGCATAATTAACTCACCCACAATGGGCGCACACACCCACACACACACACACACACACAGGCATATACATACACATAAATCATTAAAGCTGCGTTAATTGTTTGGCCAATGCTTCTTAGCCTTGGCTGTCAAATGGGCTTTATTGATGGGCCGCTGGCAGCATAAATGATTTGATTTGCTCTGCTTTCGCTTTGCTTTGCTTTGCTTAGTATAAGATTTAGTTTTGCCTGCCACCCACTCGCCACTCCTCTCGCGCTATCCACATAGCTGCTGGGCACTCACAACGTATACGCAATGCGATCATAAAGGTTATTTGACTGTTGTTTTTCGCCTCTGCGATTCACACAAATGGCTCAAGCAAAGTTGCCCCCCAAAACCAAAAGTCAACAAATCATGTGCCGCAAATGTTGCAATGTTAACAACCAAAACACAGCAGCAACAACAACAACAATAAGTTAAAGTGTACATGTTAAACGCCTAATAACTGGTAGCTGAAACATAAACACGAACTCGAGAGACTTGCGAGTTGCGAGAACTGCAAATGTCGTTGTAATAATTCAATTTGGTGTCATTCCTGGGCTGGGTTACTTGTCTAATTAAATTGACACATTGACAACTTCGTGCTCATTAGCTCTGGTAACAACAGCAACAACTACAACCACAATAACAACAGCTGCAAACATGGTCAACGTCATGTGTTTGTCCTTACAAGTTAAATGTCGCTTTTAGCAGGGAGTATGCATAAATAACACATGTATTTAGTTTTGTTTAGTTTATAGATTTGCGTTTATTTATGATATCAAATGCTCCCCAAGGGCAGAAAACACCAACTGCCTCTCTCTCTCTCTCTTTCTCTGTCTCTCTTGGGCTCGTTTTTTCTCTCTTTTGCGCACAATACACATAATAAGGCAGACGTTAATAGGCAACACATAATAAATCATCAGAGACGCCACACGTTGGTCACTCGCTCAGGTCGCTCTCTGTGTGTTTATGTGTGTGTGAAAAGGGTGTGCGTGTGGTCATAGTTTAGTACAAGTTCACACGGTAAAAAAAAAATCAGGCTTTCGCAATTAATCATTTTCATTTAAAAAGTTTAAATCATTGCGAATTTTTTGTATGCGCTGTAAATCAATTTATAAATTAATTGTAAACATTTATCTTAACCAATTAAAGTGAAAGATAACTTTTAAATCATTAATAAAATTCATAAGTTTTTTGGTTAAAAAAATGTACTTAAATAAGTTCACTGAGTTTTTTAAGATTTGAAGTTTTGAAACTGCTATAAATTATAATAAAATGGTATTAAATAAACTATATTGAAAATGATCAATAAATTAACTTCACTTAAAATGTCTAAGTAAAAATCTATAAATTACATAAAATTCTCTAGACAAATGTTAAAAACATATTTCAAAACTATTTGCTTTGTATTGCACTATTAAAAGTAAATAAGAAATGCAATCAATGTGAATGATTTATTTTTCCCAGTGTCGGCAGAGAAGTAACAACTAAGAAACCACAAGAACAACATCGAGAATGACCAAGTTGGGCCAATGGTCGACCAGAAAGCAAATGATTTATATATAAAAAATGGCACAAAGCAGTTAGTGGCATAGCCAAAGATGAGGAAAAGTCGGTAGAGGAAATGAGTGAGTAGTGGGGAGTTGGAAATGAAGGACAGTGGGTACAACAAACGCGTGATTTATTTACTAAACGTGCAAAAACCTCAGCAAAAATTACAAGTGTCAGAACAAGAAAGGGGAACATGTAGCTTGCTGAAAGGAAGAAGAAAAGAAGTAGGAAGAGGAAGAATGAAAGGGGAGAGAAGAATAGGCAGAGGTTAGGAAGAAAGTTTCATTGTCTGTGTGCGTTGCCTTGTTCATAAATAATAATTCTAAGCCGCCAACATGCACACGAACATATGTTATGAGTTAACATGAGTGTGCGTGTGTGTAGACATGTGTGTGTGTGTATTTGTGTGTGTGTGTGTGGGTATAAACCGGCAAACGCATTTGTCACAGTTGAACGCCGCTAACAATGTTGCCGTCGCTCATACGCCCTGTAAGCTCCAGTGAACGCCCTCCAGTCGCACCTTAATCAGCAGAAGGTGGGCATTGACAGAGGGGAGCGCCAGAAGGGGGGATATTATGAGCAAAGGGTGCGGGGGTGAAAGAGCGAGGGAAACCGCTTCAAGCATCAGCTGTACAACTCCTAAGCACTTTACACTGTTTGCCTTGTTTTGCTGCCTGACAATTCTCCTCCTCTCGCATTCTCCACATTCACAACACTAAAGGGATTTTTAGCTTCGGGGTTGCGATTTCTGATTTTCTGATTGTTTGTCTTTGGCTGATTGAGCGGATTGTGCTTGGTCCTTTAATACGCATAAATATTTAGGCCACTAAACAAAAACTTACGCTCGAATGCATCACCTAAGGACTCTGATAATTTGTCTAATCAGTTTCGCAGTTGGAGAGAAAGTTTGACGAATTGAAACTGCTGAAGTTTGCTTGATTGGAAAATGAAAGCAACATTGAATTAGTTGTTTAATAAATATATAATTTAATAAATATATTTACTTATAAGTTTTACAAATTTACAAAACTCATGACAAAAATATTAAGTTTCTCTGCTGAATTGAAACATCTTATTTTAGCAGCTTCATCATCGTGCACATTATGCTTATCTAATTGTGTCACAGTGTCTATCTATCATTCTATACGACTTCCTTAGCTCAACCGTTGAGTAATACCCAACGAGTAACCTAAGGCAATGCTAAGGCTTTCAATCATGTGAGCTCTTCAATCGCATCGGCTTTTTGCCTCCCAAAGTAGCACACAAAACGCAGGCAGAGGAGAAGAAACCCATGGAATTCTTCGACTTTCCTGCAAATGTCGTTGGCAATTCTCATCAGTGTAGGCCATTATTTATATTTTACTCCTTTGAAGGCAACGGCAGCTAACAGTAACCAGTTACCAATTTTAGTACAGGTTCCAGCTGCTTCCCCATATGTTTGTTGTTCTTATTGTTATGGTTGTTGTTGTTCTTTTTGTTTTGCTCATTTTATAAAAAAAAAAAGTCATACGTTGCGTAGGTTTTTTGGCGGCTGTTTCCTATGGCGAATTTTTATGACAGCTTGCCGGAATTTTGTGCCCCGACGTTTTTCGCATTGGTATTTTGCCAGGAAAAACACGCGCGACCCGGAAAAACAGCAACAACAACGAGAACAACAGCAGCAGGAAAAAACAGTTGAGAAATAAGAAAAATATCATTGAGCTCGCTCGTGCACACAGCTTGAAACAACATTTTGTTCCTAGCCATTAGTTTAGCTCCGTTCCCAGTTCAGCTCAGTTCAATTCAGTTCAGTTCAGTTCAGTTTCGCTTCAGTGTCCTGCTGTGCGTAGTTCCCGCCCTTTTTCACACACACTCCTACACACGCACACTCCTGCACATCCACCTTAAAGTTGAACCAGCTTTGTTGGAGTTGGGGTAGCATTTGTGAGCTATTTTCCGCACGATTTTCCGCGTTAAACCCTTTTCAAAAATTGACAAATCTATTGAGAAAGGGTAGACACTTTTTGGCCTTGTTTTGTTTGTAGATTCAGAACATTTGGTAATAACTGTAGTCTAATTATGAGACCGATTCCTGAGTTATATATAGCCCCAGAGCTCGATTGATTTTGTTACGCTTCGTTTGCGGTATTGCAATTTTGTGTCTTGTTGTTGTTGTTGTTGTTGGTACTGTTGTTTGCATTGGTGCCTTGTTGGCCCAAATATTTGGGGGCCGCCTTTGGCTTGGGCCATGTGTCATTTTGGTCATTTGTTTTGGACAAACTCCCAGTGGACCGAACTGCCTCTTTCCACGTCCAAATGCATTCAATCGTAAACGAGCTGCATTGCCCACAAAACAAAAAGAACAACGACAACAGCAAATATAGAAAAGAATAGACAGAAAGTAGAAAAAAAAAACAACAATAGAAACTGAAAAGCTTAAAAACCTAAAACACAAAAATTGCGGCCTGGTCGCCATCAACAGCAACAACAGCAGCAACAACTGCAAACAACAACGAGAACAACAACCAGAATGACAACAACAAATAGCTGCACTCGAGCTGCGAGCTGTGTGCTAAACTTCAGCGACAGTAAACCCCAACAAGTACCAGTCCCCTAAACCCACCCCCTTTTTAGCACCCCCCTCTTCCCTACCCCACCCTTGAGGCACTTGCGACTAAGCCTCTGCTTGGCGAAGTCCGTTGTGCGCTCTACAAATATGTTGAACACGGCCGCAGCTTGGTCCTGGTCTATTGTCCTTCTGATCCTGATCACTGCACTGTGCATTTTAACGCTGAGTTTGTTTTTCACAGTTCTTTTTTTTCCCTCTTCCCGCTTTCTTTCTCTTTCAGTCTCTAGTTCGTTTGTTTGAGTTTGTTTCTTATTTACCCTGTAATTTGTGGAACTAAGTGGGTAAGAAATGGATTTAAAGCATTTATTTTAGAGTATCTTTATATAGAACGCGATTTTATACACTTTTCCTTACTAAACATTTAATTTATAGGTGGACTAAGGACAAATTTCTTTTATTTATTTAATTAGCTTAACCTATAATACATTTTTTTATAGTTAAGTTTATGTTCAGTTCAATCAGTGTTCAAATTAAATACGAAGTAGGCTAAAATGATGTAGTTTTAATTATTTAAGTTTACAGGGTATTTTTTGCCACGTTCATAGCTTCTTGCACTTGCAATTTTCGCTGTCATTTCTGCTTTTTATTTTGTTTTCTTTTTTTTGGGATTTTTGTTGTGTTTTGTGCTTTGTTTTACTTGTGCTTTAACTTTAAATGAATTTCTATTATTTTTGTGTTTATTTGAGCTTTGCAGTCGTTGCTTCTTTTACGCCATTTCCCCCTTTCCCCTTCACCTATTCCCTACCCAATTCCCTCTTACTCTTTCTCCTACCACTTTCCGTTGCGTTTTTCTCTGCAGTTCTCTCCCGCGTTTGGATTGTGTGCCAAAAACCTAAGTACGAGTATTTTCAACCTTATCGTTGTTGTCGTCTGTTGCTGTTTTATTCTGCCACTCATTGCTACTTAGACTTTGTTGTTGTGTTGTGTTTGAACAAAACTAAATTGGTATATCCGTTTTTATTAAGCAACATTTCCGGTAACTCTCGAGTCTTTGCAGCATTGGCGCTGACCAAAAGATGGCCAAAGATGCCTCCTGGCCAAATAGATGCCCATTGCCAATGTCTGCCACTCCAGCTCTCTTCCCGCTGTCCGTCTTTGTACTTTTTTGCGCTCTTAACTCTCGGCTAGTGACAATTTTTCATGCTCTTGTCAGTTTTTGCTCGAAATCTTTCCACTTGGTCCACTCGCCAGTCAGCTCGTTAGTTTTGTCTGCGTGCTGTGCTCGTTTTTGTTGCCTTTAATTTATTTTCCCCTCTGTTAGCTTTATTTTTTTTGAACTGTTGGCTAACACAGTTGGGCGAAGACGGACGTATGCGTCTTTAGGCAAAAGCTCATTACGTATACGCAGCGTGGTGCACGTAGTTAATGCTTGACAGAGCCAGTAAAAGGCAATTGATTTGTGTTCTGTTGGTGAGTCACTGCTTGTTAAACTGTCAAAACATAGGGCGTTTTTTTGTTCTCAAATTAAATTTGTTGTCAATAAAAATGCAAAAATTTAAAACAAACATAGTAGAGGGAATATAAAAGAGAAAGTAAGCGAAGGGAAGGGGAAAGGGTTTTCCACATTGTGGGATCTGTATGGCCGTCGGGCAATCGCTTGTTGCCTAAATGCCAGCGCTTATCTCAATGAAAATCCACAAGGACCTCATAAATATGTATGTATGTTTTTGGGTCGATGCTTTGCAAAAACCTTTTGCTGTGGTCAAAAATATTTAGCCCGGCTCAAAGCTTACTCTACAGCTCTCTTTCACACACATACATATATTGGCTGACTCTTTCTGTCTGGACGGAGCTCGGACTACGTCAAGGCGCCAGATAGTTTCAAAAGTGATTTGGGTACACTTTTGGGATTTGGTTTTTCCTCCTGCTGCGCTCGTCTGCTCAACGGCATATTAAATTAAAGTGTTCAGGGTATCACCTCATGCCGTATACTCCACTTAATTCGCCCGCATCCTCACACACGCACACAGGCACACACATTTGAAAGTGTCAGTTGCAAGTGTCAAAGGTGCCTGTTTTTAAATTATTCGCACAACAAAAATAACAACAGCAAAAAACATGACAAAAATTTGTTAGAATATGCGTTTAGCCACAACATTTTTAGATAAGCGTCGTCCTTGTGCCATCCCCTACATCCCCTCTGTCCCCCATTACTATTCTTGCCAACCAGTCTGCACTACTGTGGCTGCCTGGCAAATGTAGGGAAGAGTTTTGACCATGCAACATGCCAAATTATGCAGAAAACCAAATATGACAGCAACAAAAAAACTAAATAATAAAATCACTTGAAATTTAAACAACAGTAGAGTAAAAACCTGAATATATAAAATCTTATTCTATTTGAAACTTTGGTTTATTTCTATGGAGTATGCATATGTAAGTAGTTTTTTCTCTTGTTACCCTCCGGGCTTTTGTGTTCTTTATTGGCTAATACTGTTGACTTGTGCACCTAACAACTTTACTTAAGAATTAAATCAGTTTGTGAAGCCAAAGAGCAGAAATCAGTTTGATAAACAGTTGTTTAGGTACTGAGAAAATGTTAAAGCAAATAAATTTTATACATTTTGGTATAATAAATTTTAATCTATGTCCAATAAGTAAATAAATGAAGTCAATTATTTACTTAGTTAACTATTAAGTTAACTAATTGTTTTTATACAAAACTCAAATATTTATTTATTTTGAAGTGTTTTCTTGGCTTAATTTCTTGGTTTCATTTACAATAAATAAATAAGTGATGACCGTAAATTGTTAACATTGTTATGGATAATTTAAACAGCACTTTTGATAATTAAACAAAGGAGCACTTAATTAGGTTTTGTGCTATCAAAGTGCAAGCTGCAAAAATTTGTAGCTAAAAAAAACACAAACAAAAATGTAAAAGCAAACACGAAGGCTTAATTAAAAGCATAATTTAATTAAGAGGCGGCAGCTGTTGCCCTGAAAGTACAACAAGAACAAGTGCAACAACAAAAGCAGCAGCAAAGAGGCTACTAGTGTGCCATATGCCACAAAACAAGAACGCACACACACACACACACACACACACACATACACACATTGGAAATTGGTCAAGCTGAGTGCATGTGTGTGTATGGGTGACTAAGTGTGTGTGTGTGCTGTACGTGTATTAATGCAGTCATAAATTTTGTGGCAAGTGCTGCTGCAGTCATTTCTACAGTTGCTGTTGTAGTTGTTGCCTTTGCCGCATGTTGTTGCATGTTTCGCAAAGTGTCGCACAAAAGTATGCAACCAAAATGAACAAACTGCACAAACAAACAAATAGTTGGCATTATTTAATTTACAACAAATTACGTTTCATGTTTAACCACATGATTTATGCACTCAATGCCTATACGGCAAGACACGCCCCATTTTGAAAAACACGCCCCATTTCAATTGTCGCACAAATTATGACAAATTAATTGCACATCAAAATTCAAGCATACTTAAACACACACACACACACATATACAGACGAAGTGAAGAAAAGCCAAGTCTGCAGAAAACACTTGAAAACCGCATTATGCAAACAGCCAGAGCCGAAAAGTATCTGCTAACAAACCGAATCTGTAAGATACGCTTCAAAGTAATGAAACTATTTAAAAATGGATTAAACTAATTTGTTGCTCGAATTGAAACCAATTTTAGAAAAATTAGTCAGCTGAATAAACAAAATAAAAACAGAATCTCTTTAATCAAACTGCTAACAAGAAATTTGCCCCAAGGCTGGCTTTGTGTAAAGATTATACAACAGATATTTATTTATTTGTATTATTTACAAAACTAATATACACAAAGCATTTGCCTTTCTTTAACAAAAGCGTAGTCAAATATAAATTCTAATTTCTTTTAGTGGCTTTGTTACATAAAGGCAATCGATAACAATCAATTTATTACTAATTAATGCCTTTCATTTACTTCTCTTCAATTTCTAACTAGGTGTTCTAATAAGCAAACACTTTAATCCACTCTAACTTGCCTTGTTACTGCACCCATCTCCTATACTCTGCTTGCTCGACCAAAAGAATAACAACATAAATTGCTGATCAGCCAAATAAACATATTAATTCGAGGAGTTAACAATCATATCAACATTCTGTCAATAGCCTGAAGCGTAGTGTATGTCGTAATTTGCGGTTTCTAGACTTTGGCTTTGGCTTTGACTATGACTCTTCGTGGCCAACTCTGTCTTTATCGTATCACATGGCCATTGTAAATATCTGTCATTGTCTCTCATTCTCTCTTGCTCTTTCTCAGCGTGCGTGCCTTATTGACTTGGCTTTTGGCTGGGCAAACAGAGCCGCAAAGTCAATTGTGAGAATCTCTCTGGCAGCGGAAATGAACGAACACTGGACACGTGGGCACAAAGTATGCCCTAGTTTCTAGAAGAGGAGTATGCGACAAACAATATAGACTGTGAACTATACGACGTTGATTTTTCATTTCAATGAGATGGGAGTTACACCAGGGCTTTGTACGTACCTCTGACTGTAGCTCTCAGTCAGGCACTATTTGTTCATTTGTCTTGCTCTAGCAGTCTTTAGCTATCCATCCATTTAGAGTCGCATTCAAGCCCTTTCTCTAGCTCTCCGTTTGGGTGAGTGTGTGTGTGTGTGTGTGTGTGTGTCTGATGCTCATGTTTGCTCTCTTGCTGGCCGCATATAAATCCAACTGCGTGTTAGTCTGTCATGGAATCTTTGCTAGGTAAGCACTGCGAACGCAGCACAGTATCGCATCGCAAACCCAACTAAAACCAACCAAACCAATCCAATTCTGAACGCAACGCAAAACACAAACCAATTCCAAATCTCGCCCTTTTTTACCACCCCCCCCCAAGACCCAGCCTCACTTATGCCTTACGCCCCCCGCTGTGTGCCCAGTTTAAGTTTCCTCAGTGTGCACTAACTGTTGTTGATACGGTTTCCGTTTGTCTAAAGCTCCATGCGGCACTTAAGTGAACTTTAAACACTTTTATTAATGGCATATTATGTAATATACGTGCTCCCTATTCATTCTGATCTCTCCTCGTGTGTGTGTGTGTGTGTATTTGTTGGTACGAAAGGGGTAGCAAACGGAGCTTTATGTAATGGGTAACTTTGAAACATTACTAGCTGCAAATGGGAAAGGCACTGCGAATGTTTTAATTAAAGTGAAATTGGGTATTCTGAGTGGCAATCCCAATCCACAATCTCAGCCAACCAACAGTCAACAGCAAACAGCTAACTGCTCACAGCTAACTGCCAACAGGCAACAACTCTGGCAAACTGTGCCAACTCTGGCTTTAGCCTTAGCCAGATGTTACGCATACGCAGCGTAAAACTTTGCCCATGCCTCTTGGAATGCATATATGAACGAGCGAGAGAATGAAAGAACTTAGCTTTAGGTCCCACAACTATGTTGGCAATTACGCAACTTGAATCATATAAACATAACGCTATCAAAGAACGCTTTCAAAATTCTCATAAAACTTGCAAACTAAAGATGATCAGCAAAATTTTGGTATAGTTTGTTTTTGGTTACAAATTGCTAAGAGACATTAATCAGCTCTAAAAGCTCAAAGCAATAACATGAAAAGCATTTAAATGGACAATTTGTTTTACTGAAATTTATATATTTATTTAGTTTAGTAATTAAATTTATATATTCAATCGATGATGCTTAAAGTTTGCACCTTAAATTAGGCCAAAATGTTCAATGTAGTAAATTCATTGGCCTTTTAAACATGTGACTTAAAATATTTGGTGTAGTTTCTCTGTACAATTTTATAGTGCATTCTAAATTCGTCTATTGACAGAAAATTTAATCCCACCCTTCAATTGCTATAATTGCCAGCTTAGTCGTCATTCGCATCGGAGCCTTTCGCTACGCCTTTCCCAGGCCACTTCTGCCTCTAATGTCATCAGCTGTAACATAGAATGGCAAAAGTATTGCAAAAGGGTTGTGGGTATAAACGGGGGCGGGTGAAAAGGACTAAGCAAATACTTTGTTATATCTTTCATATTACGCATACGCAACGTTTGCAGTTAATTTGCAAAATGTTTCACATGCTAGCATTTTAATGAGTTGTCTCGGCACTTTAAATTCTAGTATGCCATGCCATAAGCCTTTATTTCCACTCCCATACCCTTATCTTGCACATTATGTCATCGTTATAAGCGACAGGTTGCTTTTAAGTTTTCTCTTTGAAGTGTTTAACAGTGGGCATCTCGGGCATTATCATCGATAAACGTGCAATTGCTGAGCACAATCGTAAATATCTGTCAATGTTTATTGCTTATTATGCTACATGTCATGCCAATATTTATCACAGCAGATATTCTTACTGGTTTCCTTTTTCCCCGAGTGTTTGTTGCACAACAAATGCAAATGCAGCTGAACTTGCAGCCCGTCAGTGGCAACCATATGTTGCCCAAACACATACAGTTATTTATAAATATATATATTCACTTACACATACATAGGGATAACCATGTAGTTGTCCAAAATAAAATACAAAAGAAGTTCCTTTGTGCCTGAGCTCTAAAGACTTATGACATTTGGCCATAATATCCACAACACCAGCAACTCAAACAACAACAACTGCAACTGCAACTACAACTACAACTCAAAGAACAACAACAACGTCAACGCCAGTCATGTCAGCAGCACATTACACGGCCTCCTTAGTAGTTGATTTTTGCGCAACAATTGCTGTTGTTGTAATTGTTATGAGCTGAAATTACAACTCAGACGGTACCCCAAGAAACGAGTGCAGGCAGAGGGAAGCACACACAGGGCTAAAAAGTAATATATTTTACAACGGCAGCAAAGGGCGAGACTGCATATTATATTTATGCCGTTATGTCATACAGCAACAACAACAACAACTGCAGCAACAATTGCAATAGCTGTTGTTAAAAGCAGAAATTTCACATTAAGCTGAAAGAAAAGCAAAAGCTTGTGGATGCCAGCGGAGGGAAGAGACAAGTTCGGGCCACAAGTAAACGAACCAAGCAGCTTGTTTTAAATCTGAACGTGTGTGTTTGTTGTGTGAGTGCAACTTACATTAGTTGTACTTGCAGCTTTAGCAGAAGGCGACGGCTGGCAAACATCTTCCTGCTGTTGTCCTGTCGCTTGTTCTAGCATGAAATCTTTTTAAATATATACACACACACACACACACACATCTGTTGAGCAAAGCTACACTCCCACACACACACACATAGAGGCTACACAAATAACAACTGGCAGCATTGCCATAATTCTTGTCTACGCACAAAAGTATGCTACACTTTATACGAGTATGAAATAAATAATTACAAACAAGTCAAGCAAGCAACCACAACGTTATATGATGTTACGAACGAAGTAAAGAAAGAGAGGAAGATCAAGAAACAGACCCAAAGAAACAGAGGGTGGAATAGGGCGACTCATAATGCAGTCGGTTGCTGATTCACTTTTGCAGGAAACACATGTCGACGCCGGCAGTGCGAAAAGTGCATTACACTGCGGCATGTATCCGGTCTGGAAGAGTATTTGTAAGCAGATGTTATGCATATTATGTTTGTTTTGTGGTTCTTAATAAACCCTTTGAGATGTGCCAAATAGACTCAGCTATACGATTAAGAAAAGCTTTAAATATGCCAATTATTTATTTAGTAGTGCTCCAGCACCAGGTCACAAAAGACTCTATGCTTACCTATAAGCAAGCCTGGGGTAATATTTGATTTACGGTAAACACTTAAATAAAGTTACAGTCCATTAAGATCATTTAATTTCTGAGTTTGATTTCAATTTCAGAGTAATATTTTCTCTATGAGTTTCGCATTTTATAAAATTTTATAAGGAAAGCCATGAAATATTTAAAATTATTTAATTTAATGTACAGTGAATACTGCCTGTAAAGAACACAGCACAGCTTTGCATTATTATTCTGTCAGTGCATTTCACATGCGTCTATGATTTTATTTATATTTCTGTTTTGATTTCGTTTGTTTTATATAGACATCACAGTGCACCGCCTACCGCCCACACACCCCTCAAGTCTAGAAAAAACCTCAGGCAAACATACAAAATTGAGTAAAAAAAAATTGCAATGCAAAAGTTTTTCTTATTGCCGTTGTTGTGTTAGTGTGTGTGTGTGCGAGTTTTTTGTGTGTTTGTTTAACTTGTGTTCGCAGGCAAATGAACCAGCAGGACGACAACCTCAAAAGTCAAATGATTCCCCCTGCCATCTCCATTTTATACCATGCAAACACCCCCCCTGCCCCCTTGAAGTGGGAGAAGCGCTACTGAGCTGTGTGCACTTGCATTTATGAATGTTTAAGCACTCGAATCTACAGCAAGTTTCTACCAAAGCAACAGCACAATTGAAAAATTCATAAAGCCACCAGAGAAATACATAAATGAGTGAGACAAGAATAGAAGAGCAGAGAGGAGTGAAAAGAGTAAAGAGAGAGTGCAGAGCAAAGAAAGAGAGCAGAGTCATATGAAACTTTGTTTGTAGTTTACTACTCTGCATGTGAGTTTGCGAAAACTCTAATGATAGTTAATTATAATAAGTCATACGCACACATAAAACTGAAAACTGTGATCAAAAAAACTTTTACATATTGCAGTTTAGCAATTACTGTTGGGACTTTTCTTATTCGACAAGTTGCGCGAACAAAGTTAAATTTAGTTTTAAAAAATTCATCAAATTGCAATCAATATTGAAATTTTTGTTGAACATTTACAGATTTTTAATCACCTTTCTAATGCTTAAACACTTTTTTTACACTGGAAACTCTATACAAACAAATTTCAATTAAATTAAAAAATGTTTTACTTTAAGAAAACGTTTGAAAACTATATAAAATGTTGATTAAATTTTCACCCAACTCTATAAAACTCACATCTTTTGCTTTATTCATAATATATTTTAATTTTTGTGGAAAATCCACTTAAATAAATCAAATGAAAAGTTTTTTTTTTAAACAGATATGTAGTTTACATAAGTAGTTTACATTTATGTACACAAAGAGCATGTTTTCTAGTGGCCGGTAACCGTTTATAATTATTTGCATGCAAATATGCAAATCATTTGCCAAGGTAGCCAACAGCATGCTCTGAGTGTTATTCACAGTTTCGCATTTACTTTGAGCCAAACACCCTCACCGTCCACTTGTTATTTTCTTCCCCATTAATTAAATACCAAGAAGAAAAAAATATGTTAAAATAAATGCTGTTTAAAATGCGAAATGCTTTCATTACAATTTTTATTTTACTCAAAGGAACTGAACACTTTAAGAGCTAAACGGTAGCAGAAATTGATTCCCAAGTGTCTTTTAATCAGATTAGTTACCGATTGTACCTAGTCTTATAGTTAATAAGGTTTATACCATAAAACGTTTGGTATAGCTGAATTATGGCCATGATGCTCCAACTAAATCTGCTAGTGAATGAAGAGATATTATTAAAAACTGCTGTAAATAAGTTTTTTTCAGCATTTAGACAAACAAACGCTGCAAATGTTTACATTTAAAAAAAATTGTTCATTCAATTCTCTTCCGCTGGTTGTTTTCCATCTTTTTTTTCATAAGTTTTTGTCTTTTTTAAGGGTCCACAACAGCAACAATTGCAATGTTAATTACAATAACTCTTCGCTCTGGAGTTAACTAAAAAAAGTTTTCTCTCTTTTATTCTGTCGCTTGTTTCCCCTTCGGAATAAAGGGAATGGAAAAAGTATAGCATACATTTGCGGGCGGCAATTGAAAATGCAGTTGCCGGGCAGAAGCAGTTGCAGAAGCAGCAGCAGCAGCACATTGAGCTGTTTGTTTTATGCGGCAGAGTGAAAAATCTCAACACAATATCAAATGCATGTGTACACACTGCGCGTTTAGTCCATTTTTCTTCGTTTTGTTGTATACATTTTCCTGCCTTTTTTCTGCTTTCCGATGTCTGAACAGAAAAAAAAAAACAAAACACCGGACGAACAATGAAGAACGAGTAAACAAAACTAAAAAGAATTTATCACAAATATATTTGTACAAAATATATATCTCTATATATATATGTATGTGAGTTGTAGAGTAAAAACAGATTTGCACAAGCAAAATGCATGTGGGTGTAGTGCGGTGCGGTGCGGTGACTCTGCTGCGGTGGGTTAAAAAACGTGGCAGGCAGACAAATTAAAACTAAGCGCTGCATGTACAAACAACTCTCCCAAGGGGTTATACTCGACCCAATGGCAACTACTCGACCATTTGCTCCATTTATTTGTACTCATACACAGACAAACGAATAAACGCACACACTCACACACCCATTTGAGTAGTGCTGTTCAAACTGTACAAAAAATAACCAACTAACTGCAGCTCTGCAATAAATTTAACCATTTCATTTGGCAAAAACCCATTTTGATTGCGTTACCAAATTCGATTTCTCTCCAATTTCAACAATTATTATTTTGCAAATGGTTTATGTGTTTTTAGAGACATAACAACTCAAGTGTTAAAGGGGTTTCTTATGGTAATCCAGCAAAATGAACAACATTAAAAGTGTAAAGCGAAAGAGCTCGACACAGAGATACCCAAGAAAACACCTTAAGATTTAAAATTGTATTAAAGTAAGTAGAGTTAAAATCAAACGGAAACACTTCCGCATTTCTTTGATGTATTCACTAAAACGCATCATACCCCTTAGCTACGCTGATTACGTTAAGAAGTATTAAGCGAAGTGCTCTGCATATCATCTAAACAGGCAAGTTGCTTTAAGTTGATTTGATTGCAACCCTCATAAATATGTCATGTTAAATTTTAATGTAATTGAATCGAAATCCATTTGGGGAATACTTTGGATCAATTTCTTCAACTACTAGCAGTTTCAATTTTTGCCATAGATCTCTAAACACGCCTTGCTTGCAAGTGTGCGTTTGTGGGATGTGTATGTGTGTGTTTGTCAGTGTGTTTGCATTATTCATTTTGTGGCGTAGATTTACAATTCGTGCAATTTTACAATATTTGTAGTATTGATTGCCGTTTGTGCTGCGACTGTTGCTTCTGATAATAAAATAAATCAAATCAGTTGAGCAAAACTCGCTCGCGGATACATTTTCAGCATGCGAGTTTGCCACGCATTTTTCTGGCCCTGCAACCCCTCCATAAAGCCATTGTGTTTGTCGGTGTGTGGGTAACGGTGTGTGTGTATGTGTGTGGGTTGCCAATATTTATACCCGTAACTAGTTGATATTTTATGTAGTGGCCGAAGACTTTAAGCGCTTGAGCAAGAAGGTTGTTCTGAAATAGCATTTGAATAAGACACAGCTTAAGTTATGGCTGCTTTAATAAAGCAGCCTAAAAGTATGCAGTATTTTTTTTTACAGCTTTAAGTACTTAGTAAAACTAATCTCATAGGTAACAGGTATCTCTCAGTCGAGTTCTACCCTCTACCATGTTAACATTATTCTTTCCTTACTGTGTGTTGAATTTTTGATTGTTTCTGTTATTTTTTTGGCTGTGCAGTAGCAGCGTACAAACGACGTGCACTCTTAATTAAATGTACGCTGCAAATTTGTACAATCAAATTGGAATACCATGTAATACTCTGTTCTCATGTTGCTCTTTCTGCTTTTTTTGATTTTTTTCTGCTTTCATGTTCATTTTACAGGTTGGCTGTTGCTTTTGTTATGCTCGATGCGAAGATGCGGTGCCGACGAATCGCTGGACACTCGTGAAGGCGTCGATCTGGTGCTCAAGTGCCGTTTCACCGAGCATTATGATTCAACTGACTTCACCTTCTACTGGGCCAGATGGACCTGCTGCCCCACATTGTTTGAGAACGTAGCCATTGGCGATGTGCAGCTCAATTCGAATTATCGGTAAGTGTAAGAGTGTGTGTGTGTGTCTCCTTTTGTGTTTTTAAGTGTATGTGTGTGAGTTTGTAAAGTGTACTGTGTGCAATGGTCTGATAAATCACAGTCGGCCTCATAAATTCAACATTGATGGCCTGTCAATAAGCAGGCGAAAAGTTAAAGGCAGCATCAACGGCTGCAGGGAAGATAGGACTGCGAAGGGGAAAAGAGCTGAGCGGAAAGGGGATGCGATTGCACATTTATTTAATTGCCTGCCTGACATCGACAACGAGAACGACAACATCAACGACATCGACACTTAGTGTGGTCTCCAAAGTATCGAGAATTACACAGAGAATCAGACTCTCACTCAGACTCTCTCTCTCTCTCTCCAACGATACGCTCAGCTCTCATGTTTATTGATAAAAGATGAAAGATGCGAACGTTTCGCGATGCGTTCAGCTGTTAAATTTATTAAAATTGCCATTGGCAGCAATAAGGACAACAATAAGGACAATCGATGTCATCGATGGGCTGTGTACATCATTAAATGTTCATCTGGCAGCCAATAATTCATAGCCTGCCACGCCTAGAAACACCATCGTCCTCTCTCATACACTGCAAACAAAACGATTGGACATTGCCAATATCCTAAAGGGCAAAGAGGGGAATCCGAAAGAAAACAAGGCACAAAACGTGGCCATCAGACGCAGCTGTGCTCAATGCTCGAGTGCAAAAGCAAAAATTATATTCATAGCAATCGCTAAAACAATGGGCAAGATAAATGGCCTAGAAGTGGGAGCAAGAGAAAGCTTGAAAACTCAATTGACCAGCAGCTGAAATAAAATTAAATCACATAATAAACTATTTAAAGTGTCGATTTGATTCGAAGAAATCTAAATAAATATGAAATATCTTACATAAAATCTACCCAAAGTATCTATAACATTTATTAAACACTTCAACATGCTCTAAATATTGTTAAATTGTAAGGATTGAAATTCATTTTCTTATGTGCAAGAGCAGATGTTATGAAATGTTTCCCAACATTAAGAAATTAATAATTAATGCTCAATCATGATTAACCTTAAACTTTAATATTTACTTTTTTCTTTTTCTGCGAGCATGAGATGAATCATTGTACCACTGTGCGTAATTGGCAACACATTGCGTATACGCAACTTGATTAAAGACTGGCAAGCTCGTCAAGCATTCGGAGCCTTTAAATGGCTGTTTGGAAAATGTGGTGAATGTTTCCGATGCCGTTGCCATTGCCATTGCCGTAGCTCGATTCTCTCATTGCTCCATTGCCTCAGTTTTCCCATCCCCGCTTTTCCGTCATTTTCCCGCACGCCTATTTATTTATTAATCATAATAATCATTTTGCAGCGCATTTTAAGCGTGAAAAACATTCAATGCGGCGTATGCCGCAAATCGCTTGGAAAATTTTCAACAGTACACGCCCACAAAGAGAGACAATCACACAAAAGAGACAGACAGCGAATGAAAGAGATGGACGGCTGGAGAGAGCGGGAGAGAGAGAGAGAGAGAGCGTCAGCATGTAGCATATAGGCCAGATGATGTATAATATATGGCCGCATAACATGCAAAAACACAAAAACAGATCGCCAAACAAAAGAAAATTATTGTAAATTTTTGCTAATCGCGCGTTAAACAATTTCCTTGATTTATGTGGGCTAAAAGACTGGGCTAATATCGTTACCACAAAACCAGCAACAGAAGCTGCCCAAAGCCAACCGATGTTGTACTAAAAGATACCCTACAAAGAGTCCGACTCTGTATTTCCATTGCATTCCATTCTTATAACACAAAGATTATAATCAGTGCTTAGCCAAACTACCCGCTTTTGCAAAGCTATACAGAGTATACAAATAGCTTTACTGCTGCCAAAGCATCAATGATGTTCGATTGCCTTTTTTATTGCTTTCTGCCCAAAAATGTTCGGTCAAACTTTGACAGCCTAAATGTTATTAATTTTATGTTTGGCTAAATGAAACCCACAATTTACTTGCATTAGCAATACAAAATTAATTACCATTTGCCACTCATTAGCTTTAGTCCTAGTTCTATTAAATTGAAGAATTATCACCTGTCAGCCAACGATTCATGAAATTTTTTAATGACTTCGATAAAAGGGAAAATATTCAATCAACGTAGCCTCGTTAACGGCTTGCCATATGATGGATGTCACTACAGTGACCCAAATCTCAGCATGAAAGCAAAGTATAGCGAGTTCACTCGACCACAAGCTGGCTGCTATGGACTATTTAGCTGCCTTTATAACACGTTTTATGCTATTTTTTCTGTTGTTTAACATGGGTATCCCTGTGACGACTGCTGTCACTTTGAACAAACTTGTTGTACACTCATTGCTGGGTATCAGAGCAGAGACTGAGTGGGGCACAGCAGCCCACACCACAATCCACCTATTCAGTGTGTCCATTTGCACTTTTTCCTTTTCAAAATTGTCATCTAGATGACATGAAATTTGCTTTAGCAACGCATTCTCATCCACATTCACTTTGTTTCACCTCCCATCTCACTTTCTGTCACTTCAAATATTTTTTTTCCTCCATTGGTGTTGTTGTTATCTCTCCAGCTGCCATGATATTGGAATTTTGTGTTCAAGTGGTGCTAACATTTCGGAAACAATCAGAGCACATTTTCTGTTTAGTTCTTTTTTTTTTCCCGCTGTATTTTTTATTCTTTACTTAGAACAGATGAAAATTCCTACCGTATGAGCAACAACAAAGAGGCTTTTGCTGCTTTTCAATTGCGTTAAAAAGAAATTTAATATGATGGCTCGTAAATATATCGATTTTTAAATTTCTTTTTTGATTTTTAAGGCTCGCTCAATTTGTTAGGCAACCGCCAGAGGGCGCTGTACTTGTCTTTGTTGTGGTTGCCTCTGAAATTTGTTCTGTATTTTTTTATTTTTTTTTGTTTGCGCAAAACAAACTAAATTTAGACTTATACGAAGCAAAGTTGCTGAGCAAACATCAGGCTAAAAATGCCCTATTGACGTACATCACATGTTTACTTGAAGAAACAGGCGTGAATATGGTTTCCTTGACGGCACTCTTTATTTTTACAGAAATCTTGATCAGTGTAGGTCTGACGACCTACAAGTATTATCCTAAAATCTCAATTATATTTAAAATACGTTTCAAAGGAAAAATATATTTTTAAAGCTTGTAGTAATCTATTTAGAAATTAAATTTGTTAGCTGCTTGCAATCAATCAAATTTTGAATTACTTTCGAACATTTTTATGAGCAATTTGTTTCTTTTTAAATATTATTAGTTTTTCTTATGGAGCGAAAATTCTGTACAAAATGCTGCTGAGCTCAAGTCTTGAAAAAGGAGCCAAAATCTGTCACACTTCACTCTTACTTTCTTTATCAAAAAGAGTGTTTAAAATTCGTTTCCATTGCACAAAATTCATTTTGGGCAATTTCTTGTTTAGCTTGTTGTTCTGCTCTCTATTTCATGCTTTTGTTATTGTAGTAGGATGCCAGTTCAAGCTGACACATTTCTCATTTTGTGATGGATGTGCGCAATAATTTTTGCTATTTATGCAAAAGTCGGTTGTTATCAATGGCAATACCCACAAGGAAGGAGCAGGTTGGAGGTAATAGAAAGGAGGCATAGGGATACGGCTACAAAGCATAACCCCAAGGCTCATATCTCACTTTCGATATCTCTCTTTTATGCGAATGCGGGTCAACATTTAACCTTTACCTTGTACACAAACACACACACACACACACACATTGAGACAAATGCATAGATCAGTCAATATATTTGAGTGTGTGAGTTTGGGCGTGTGTGTCTGTGTTTGGCAACACGTGTTGTTTCCGATTCGTTTGACTTCTGCTCTTATTCCCTTTCTCCACTGAGAGCGGGACAGACGCACATGTCGCGACGAGGGCGTTACATCTATCAGCGCCAGGAGAATATATATGATATATGCGTGGCACTGTGTGTGTTTGTGTGTAGGGGAATGGCAACACTTATGCAAATTGAAATGCAAATAAGCCTGGCAACCAACCAAACGATTCTCTGTCTCTCTGTTTCACTGTCTGTCTATGCTGTCTTTACAAGCCTACCACATAAGTCTGACAAAGTCCCTACACGAATGCGGATTCTTTGTTGGTTCTCACGCTTTATTGAATTCATTTAAAAAACAATTTTTCATTTTGGCTGCCGTTGACAAAAACAACAACTAGAACAGTAATATCAGCAACAAGAGGATGAAGAATTCTTTTTTTCGCTTTTTCTTTTCTTCAAATTGCGCCCTTTTTGTTTATATATGTACGGCCCCAAAGTATGCTATAAAAAATGTGACTTCTGCTAACATTCCAATTAGCCTTTTGTTTGGTGTCAATGCAGCCTACAACCAAAAAGGAGCATTCCAAAAAAAAACTGAGAGGGGGAGTGAGAGAGAGCGAGCGAGAGGGAGAGGCAGAAAAAAAAGGAAACAATCAAGTAAACTGAGCTTCATCTGCAGGTCCTTCGGGCAGCCATTAAAAGCATTGAAAAGCTCTCTGCTGCTTTGTTTGCCTTTTTGGCCAGCAAAGCATCAAGCAAGCCGGCACCAAAACCCCAGTGCCACGCCCATTTCCCCACTCCCAACCGCACACAGCAGCCTTTTGTTTGACGCTGTCAACGCCTCTCTATGTGCTCTGCCAAAAGATGCCCAGCCATTCCCTCACTTACCTCATTCCACCCAACCAAAAAAAAGACAATTAAACTCTTGTTAATGGCGAGTAGCAATAAAAAGGACAATAGATAAATTGGTTCCATTCAAAATGATGTTCAACAGGCAAAAAGCAGACAATTGCCATAACATCAACTGCTTACATATGTTTACATATACATAAACCAATGTTTTCCTTTGAAGCACGTTCAATAGCTTCAAAGATGCATACTTTAGACAAGAAAATAATCTGCTTATTTTTGTCTAACAGAAATTTATCAATTTTCTAAATTTTTCTCAACCATATATTTCTTTAAAATAATTCCAATAGTTTATGGCGCTAAAAAATATAAATTACTTTAATTTTATTACCTTCTTCCCATCCCAATTTAATTAAAAATGTTGTAATCAATTTTAATAAAATTTAAATTAGTTTTCCCATCTCTTTTATGCATTTAATCATTGCTGATCTCAAGTCAACACCTTAATTACCCCAAATTCCATCAGTAAAATAAAACAACAAGAACACAAATTTTCTATGCAGAATAATAAGAAAATGAAATCACTTTACTGCCGTCAAATACACGTTGAGATGAGCATTAAATGTTGCTGCTGCTGCCTGCAACGACTTTAATGACTTTTCGTGGTGCAAAAGCGGTGCGAGTCAACGCCAAGTAGAAGACCCGGTATTAGGTTGAGGCTCAGTGATTTTACAACGGATTTCAAAACTCAGACCTTGGGCAGAAAGACAAAGGTAATAACTTGTGCTACAGTTTACACTGTTACGCCATGTGGTGTTTAAAGTTGTTGTGCTGGTTGTTTTTGTTGATTTTGTTGTTGCTGTTTATTGTTTTTGTGGCTGTTATGTTGAAGGAGAATGTGTAAATTAATTTCAGCCGCTAAGCTTAATTTAAAGTTAGCTAAAGCCCGAAACACGCACACAGCCATAAAAACAACAACAACAGCCTTGCACTGACCTTCTATGCAAATACGCCTCCAGCAACAACACGGAAACAACAGCAACAATATCCGCAAAGCTGGGCGGCCACCCGCCGTCATGTGAAGTTCATAAAGTTTCCAACGCTTCGCTTCGTTTGGCTCCGTTCTTCATTTTACGGACAACCGCAAAAGGCAGCAGCAACAACAACAACAACAACGACGACGCCGGAAGTTGTCCGCTGTACGAAGTGCGACTTGTCAACGTGTACTTCCGGCCACCATCATACGCCACAACAGCCACAGACAGAAAGAGAGGGGGAGAAAGAGAGAGAAAAGCCCATCCAGGAAACAGGCGCCTCGGTCTCGGTTTACGTCTCCACATAGGCCTCGTCCTTGTCCTCAACCTCAGGCCCAAACCCAGACTCAGTCTCAGACTCAGTTCCACTTTTCTCTTCCTTCCTTTCACTTGCCCCCTTCAGTTATCAACTTTATGAATAATTCAGTTAAATTTTGCCCCATTGTACCTCACCCTGCTCTGGATATGCTTGATATGTTACACGATTTAAACATTGTCAGCAGTTTTAAACACACAAGTATAGTGTATGTACATGTTATTAGGCATGAGTCTTCAAAATTTGCGCAGGCAAAGTAATTAAATTAAATTAAGTATTTGAAGTATGAAAGTTTAAATATATAGACTAGGCAATTAGCTTGTTTTATAGATAAATTAATATATTATTTAAATAAAATATTTATACTCAAACGATCTTCATTTTAGTGCTCAATATTTTACTCAATTTCTTTTCTTTCTCGACTCCTCTCCCGATCGCTTTTCAAGTATCATAAATAAATTATTTGCATGAATTTGATGTTATTATAATATTCGCTCGGCTCAAACAGGCATAAATAATCGCACAAGGCAGAAGCAATGCATATTACGTATACGTCGTGTATTGCACAAAAAATTGTTAGCGCCAACCAAATTTGTTGTTTATTCGTCCGTTGTTACTGGCTGATTATCATTGTTGTTGTTGTCGTCATTGTCGTTGTCGTTGTCCTTGTTGTAGCTGGCAGCAGCCTTGACAAGAGCTCTTGCTGCTGATCCCCGCTGTGCCTTCATCTCCATTTGTTGTTATTATTTTAGGTTTTTAGCGTAAGTGATTTTGAAACACCTGCTAAACATGTTGCAAGCCAACCACCAGTACAGCAACACCTGCACCACCTATATAACCACCTGCACCACCTTCAGCTTGGGGGTACCTGCTTTTGTGTCGACATTTATTAAGCTCGTTGTTGTTGTTGCTATTCTTGCTGTTGTTTGCGGTTGTTGTAACGCTGTTTAGTTAACTTAGCAGGCCAAAAGGGGATTAGGTGGTAGCAGGAGAGGGACGAGCAACAAAAAAAGGCGTACACTGAGCAAAACTAAATATTTTTCTTATAAAAAAAGTGTAGAATTGTAAAAATTGTAAATTAAATGTTTTCATGGCAAAAACATTTCAGTTGTTCAGTTAATATGTTCGAGGTGAATTCAAACGATTAAAAGCTTAGTTTTCAAAAGTAATTAAAACTATGGATAATCTGCATCAAGGTATGTATATAATATTCCGGAATCTGCTAGTTTTTGTCAGTGTAGAGCGGGCTGTCGCAGGAGTTGAACACGCCATGTCGCTGCCTGGCAAGGAAGCCATTAACAGCCATTGGGGGCTTCTGCTGTCGCCCTGTTCGCTGTTCATTTTCGCGAGACAGCATCGCGTTACCTCTTCCCAGTCTCAGTGAAACTCTCTCTCTCTGCCTGTCTCTCACTCATTCTCTTCTCTACTCTACATGCTTTTCTTTCTTTTTGTGCTCTTCTTTCCAGCATAAACTTGGTCGTTGTCGCACATGCAACTAACATAAATTTTATGTAATAATTTTTCTAATCAGAAAATGAATACACGTTTTCTTGGCTTCTCTTTCGCTCCCAGTTACTCATCTTTCTCTTTTTTGTCTCGCTGTCCTTGCTTTTACCTGCTACTTCAATGTTTTTTAAATACATTTTTAAATGCTGCAAAAAATGTAGCGCGTGTTTCTGTTGTTGTTCTTGTTGTTGTTGTTGATGCTTGTCATTCGCTGTTAAAATCAATTTACGACAAAATAAACACACGAACTGCGAACACTGCCACTGCCACGCCCACAGCTGCTGTTTGCACTGCTGCGTCGCTTGTTTGTTTGTTTGTTTCCTGTGTCATCCGTCCGTCTGTCTGCCACCTCGAAAACGGAATCTTCTGCCAATTCCTCCACTGCTCAAATCTCCTGCTCAGACTTGTCCCTACCCTGTCTCAATGCCATGTCATTGGCAGCGGTTGAGAATCAGAGACACAGCGAACGTTGACAACGTCTGCCGCTGTCACCTTTAATGTAGAAACATTTTTTTTTTCGCCACTCATATATTTAAATAGGAGCTGAGGGAAACTTGAAAAGTTCCCGCACAAATTTCCCGCACGCTCATCAAAATTGGCTTAAGATAGGTAACAGAGCTGGCATTTTGGCTAATTTATGGCTTGCTGTAGTTATTTTATGCTTGGCAAATAGCTAGTAAATTTAATAAAAAGCTATTAGCGGTTAACCTAGCTATTTTCAGTACTTAAACAAAGTTAAATTTGCTTTTTGCTGCCATAAAATGCTGGCAAAACACAATGAATTTAATGTGACTCGCTTGAAATTGGATTGAAAGTTACTGACAACACACAGGAAAGGACAATGGAAAAACTATTTTCTGGTCAGATTTATTGTGTAGTTCATAATAAGGACTAAGAGACAGGACACTGGTAAAAGGACATTGGATACGTTACACAGTTGGGGAACCAAAAACACCTGAATTGGGATGCTCATTAAAATGCAGCACCCAAAATCTGATTACAATCTGGGCTGACAAAAACCCACAGGGCTGGGACATGGATATCCTGGTATTAATACAACCAGACACTAAAAGGGAAATTTAAACAGTTTGCTGTAAAATGCGTTTTAATTGGATTGCAAATTTAGATAGGTTCCTCACTTAAAACAATATTGTCAGCCAAATAATGTTAAAACTTGTTGGTCACTTACCTTTGGATAGAACGGGTGTGCAGCCCTGAAAATAAAATAGTTTTACTGTTATTTATAGTTCAAACAAAGCTCTAAACATAGTTTCCATAAATAATTCCATCTCTTCCCCACAAACAAGACAAACCAAACCCTTTGCTTTCATTAACTTTCAACTTCAAATATTCCGCACAAAAGTTGTGCAGCCCTGAGATCCCTGTCAGAAATCAAGATTCGAAGGTACTGAGCGAAACAAAAGAAGCTGCCATAAACCCGAGAGTAATTAAAAATTCAACGCAAAATCAACACGAAAAATCTGTTAACTGTTTGCTTGTAACCTGTTACCAATCAGTGGAAAAGGGGGCTACCAAAAGCTGCGAACCGGCGTCAGGAATATATCGCCCCGTCTCTGTGACGAGTGAAAATGCCGCAGGTGCAGAACAAGTAGGGGAAACAGAGAGAGAGAGAGAGAGAGAGAGAGAGAGAGAAATGGCTGAAAGAAATAAGAAGGGGAGCAACTTGTCTGCTTAAATTACTTGAAGCTGGTTTTGTTGGGGCCAGCAATAACAACAACAATAAGAAATAACTACAAGCTGGTACACGAGGGTGTTCCCTCCTCACTCTCCCTTCTTGCCTTCATAAAGAAAACTCCCTTTTCCCAGTTAGCAGCTGCTGCCTCTGCTGCTGTCAGTCGATGAGGGCGCAGAGTGTCAGACATTATTGCTCCCGCGAGGCATTGTGAAAGGCAAATAGTTTCAGCCAACACTAACAACAACAAACGATAGCCCAGAGGCGTTACAAGGCGTTTGGAGAGGGGGAAGTACCTTGGGAGGGGTGGTCTATATACCAAGGGTTAAGGGTCCCGATGACAAGCGACGCACTGCCAATGATGATGATGGTCGAATGATGATTAGAACTGGCAAAGGCCTCCAAGGAGCAACATCAGCCGCATTTTGTCCATTGCCTTAATTACGTGCAGATAAGAAACGCAAATATGAATACAACAACGCCTGCTGCCTCACCACGCCCCCAACACTACGCCTCCGTTGCTTTAGTCGCTCGGCAGACAAGTGTTGTCCATATAGCGCAACAGCTGCGTCACTAAACGCCCGGGACATAAACATAAAAAGTCTATGAAAGTGTCATAAAGCAGGCAATAGAAGTGAACGACCAACTCGTAGCCTTGGCACACGCCCCCTGCGCCTTTCCCTCTCGTACGCCCTTTGGCGCCTCCCTGGGGAGCCACGGCATTGGCCTTGTCTTGGCCCAAAAACACAGAGAGAAACTCATTTGTAAGGCGAGTGTCATAAAAAATTTGCCGAAAAGAAATTAGACGAGTTCGCTCTTCGTTCTCATCTCATCCAACTGTCGTCCACTGGTGTACCCCTAAAAGTGCGCTTTAAAATTTGTTCCAGCGGAACAGAGAATGAACAAGGATCCAACGCCGTGAGACTTAAATGGGCAGAAGCTTCAAGCTCGTTTAGCCACAGTCGAGACTTGCCTTAAGAAATCTCATTAGGCATAAGACGAAAACAAATTTTGTTTAAATTTATGAACTGAATAAGCAGCACATGCTTTAAACTATTGATTTAATCATAATATAATCAGAGTTTTATCTAAAAATTTATTACAGATTTTTGGTTTTAGTTTTAAAATTATTTGACAGGCAACTAAGACATTTAGGCCTTAAGAGTTTATTAACTTGTACTATTTTATGTACAAATAATCCTTCGGCTACTTTTGTCTAATAAAAACTATTTAAATTTTTTAAGATTCGTTAGCTGGTTATCGAAAAATTTGCAGACTTTCATAAAGTTACACTTTATGGAAGCTCCACTGTAATTCGGAAGCCAAGCGAAAAATTATCTAACAACATGGCATAGTAAATAGCAGGAGGGTAGCGGGAGAAAGAGGGTGGAGAGAGAGGGAGGTGCAGGAGGAGGGGCATGAGACATGACCAGCTTAGAAGGAGGGCTTAGAGGCTCTTAGCCATTTCATTTTTAGCCTTGTTGCCGTCTGCTGCTGTCTATGTGTGTTGCTGTACTGCTGTGTTTTGGTGTGCGTGTCTGTGTATGTGTGTTCGTGTGTTTTGTAAAGATTATGCGCTTATAATGGGCCGCAAGTTTCCTCAACGGCCATGGGCCGTTTCCAAATCTCTACAAAATTGGCTTTTGAGCGCACATAAAATGTGTAAAGCGGGGAACCGAGTGTTACAACTGTTAAGCAAAGGCGCATAACAGCCCAAAAAGTAGATAACAACAACAATAACAACAACAACAAGGGTAACAACAACCAGAGTAACAACAACAACAACACTTAGAGCATGCTATAAATTAGAACTGAAACGAAGTGAGTGCATTGTGTATCCGCATCCTCATCCGCATCCACATCCTTATCCGCATTCCGCACTTATATGACCCGGCCATGTGTGCTCCGCCCCCTTAGCACCCCTCGCTGCTTTCAGCTCCCACATGAGTCGTAAAACGCAACATAATGAAACATTATAAAAATCATAAAAATCAACATCATATTTATGCACAAGGTCCGGAAACGCAGCAGCGTTACCAAAAAAGAGACAACAGTCTTGGGAGAAAAGGGAGGTAGAGGAGAAGACAGAGAGAGTCAGAGGTCGCAAAGTGCTGAAAACAGCAAAATATGTAAAGTGACTGACGCAACATGATGCAAGAATACAATAGCAGACAAAATTGTTATGTTTCTACTTATAAATATCGAACTCATTGTACTCTTCATTAAGGACTACAAAGAATGCACAGAAAGTTGGTAACATAAAAAATATATAAATATAAAAAAAATATATAAAAATTATAATAATAATTATAAAATAGTTTAATAAACTAAAAAAAGTCATTACGTCATTAAAATTTTGGAGTAGCTTAAGATTAAAAATCCCACAACCTTTTTAATGTTTTTTTTAACTATTTTCTAATAAACAGTCCAAACAAAACTTATATTTAAAATTCTTAAATTTAAGAATTCTTTCTAAAAAGTCTCTTTAATTTTGTTAAATTCATGTCGTTCCCAAAAAATAATGATAATTCCTTATATCCTTTTCAGCTTTATCAATTGCGCATTTCATAATTTAATTTTTATTTGAATGATGCACAAAAAAATCGAATAATAAATTCTATTACTTAAGTGTTTAGTATATATGTAAATATCAAATGTGAGACTGCCAAAAATACAAACATCTTACCAAATTTATAACATCTTCTGCTGCTACTATAAATATGCAAAGTGTCCTCAACACACTCACACACACGCACACCCACACACATGCATGAGTCGTAAATATGCCGTCTCAACCATATTGAATGTGAGTGAAAAGCGAGGGAAAGGGACAGAAGGCGTCAAGAGCGCACGAAGCTCGTAAATTTGGTGCTGCTGCAATTTCTTCGCACAGATTATAACTTATGAGACACAGCGACCAAAGAGAGTGGGGATAGCAAGAGAGAGTGAGAGAGGGAGCCAGTTTATGTGTGTGTTGTGCTTGTAAGTAGCCTTAGCGCTGTCTGTTTGTTGTTTTTATTATGTATATTACGCCAAATAAGCGCGTGGCAGTCAACTAAAGAGAACGGGCAAACAGAAGAGCGGCAGAGTGGTGGGGTCGAAGAGAGCATGTGAGCTTTCAGAGCTTGGCTTTGTGCGGTCTTGTTAGAGCAACCGTTTGTCGGTCTCACATGTTTTATGACAGCATGCAAGAGTTATGCGCGTGTTAGTGTGCGTGTGTGTGTGTGTGTGTGTGCTTGTCTGTGAGCAACCTTATCACAGACCACACGATGCTCTCTGTCTTCGCATATTAACATTTATTTTTCACAGTCATTTTGACTGCGGCGACAACACAGCAGAAAATTTTACTGCTTCTGTTGCTAGTGCTGCTTCTGCCGCTGTCGGTGCTCTGCTGCTATTGCTGCTCAGCAAATAAAAACCGACAGTACACAAAAAGTGTTGTATAAAAAGCAAAGCTGCTGCCCAAAACCAAAACCACAAGCATATTTCCCATTTTTATGCACACACATAAATACGTGAGTGTGTATGTGCGTGTGTTTTGGGGTGTGTGTGTGTGCATGCAACTGTCGGTTTTTCTGACTTTTGCTTAACGCTCGGGCCAGCGTCGATATGATTTATGCATATTTCACAGTGAAATCTATTGAGAAATCAGTGACAAGCAAAATATGCATGAACTTACACAAACACAAACACATGCTCACAGTGAATCTCTCACACACTCACATGCATACAAATGGAATAAAAGCTGCGCATTCACATAAGACGCTTAACAAATGGACATGTTGATGCATGCGCAATCCCTTCAAACTTTGCTTCACAAAAGCACTAATATTATCCAAAATGAAAAGTCATTGTTGGTTTTATTTGCGACTTTTGAGCACCTCTCGAAGCGTATGCAAAACTTTTATCTTCTGTCACTTACCGTTAAGTACCGCAAGCAAACGGTGCTTTTATCATTTTTCATTTTTCACTTTAACTCTTTTTTTTCACTTAAAAAAAAATTATGGTATTGCTTTAACACACGCGCTTTAGCTAATTTGTATTGCATATCATAATTTCTTCACTATTTATCAAATATTTACTTTAATTTTGCGAACTATTTTAAACTTTTTCATATGCACATTTTATTTGCTCTTTTCACATTTTATTTTCTTTTTTGCATGCTCAATTAGACCACACGCGTGCCGATCAACCGAAATCTAAAATTAGACTAATTTTTTTGTTCCTAATTATGCAGTGAGACGGCTGATCCACAAGCCTGCAGCTGTGCGCTCTTCATAGAAGATGAGAGAGCGCATTTGCTGAGAGCGCGAGTGTCAGCATCAAGCATTGTTTTTGCACTTAAAGGAATTTACACTCTGTCTTTCTCTCTCTCTCGCTTCGTTCTCCAAAGTTAAACAGACCGTATGCTAGATTAATCGAAACATTGTTGAGAGTCCAAGTGGAAACTTCAAGCTTTGTTGTTGTTATTCAGCATGCAGTCAGCAATTAAAGGAGCTTACACATTCTCTATCTTTGTCACTCTTGCTTGTGTGTCCATTTCATTGAATCATAGAGAGTGCGGTAGTCTAGCATAAGCAACGCATTGCTGAGAGCAGAAGTGTAAGCCGTTGTTGTTGTTGAGCAAGCAGCTTACAATTAACGGACTTTGCACTCTCTCTCGCTCATGCTGACTTTAGAGTGGCCCGGTTAGAAGGTCAGCAGGGCCGAACTTTGGCGTTCGGCATGCCTACGTCACAGCAACCGTTTTATATGCAAGCATGCGCAGCCAGTTAATTGTACATTTCTGACGTCATACATAAGTTGTCGCCTGCAATCTTTTTAAGTGAATTTATGGTACGCTGAATACCAGTGTTAATAGTTTGATTAGTGTCGTGTGAAAAGTGCTTTATCGCAATTTCATTAGCAAATGTTGCCAATGTCAGCAACAGCATTGAACTTTGACATTGCTTTGGTGTTGATGCCAGTGATGTCCTTATTATGAACACCTGCTGACACTGACACTAAAACCTTTGGCAAGGATAGCCTTTCCAAATGTTGTTGTTAATGTTTTTCTTGCTGTTGTTGTTGTCGCTTTGCCCTGTCATATTGCTGTCATTTGCACACATTTACCGTTAAAGAGCCCACACATAACTGTTGCAAAGGCTGCGCGCATCAAGAGTATTTCACACATAAACACACTAACACATGTAAATACTTTTGCAAGGTTACACACACACACACACACTAACAGCTTGAGGACATTGCATTGAATTTGAATGGCACAAAGGCGACAGCGCCCAAAGAAGATGTCTGAGAGCGGGTGAGAGAGTGGGATAGGAGGGGGGAATATAGGTCCAGATAAAGTCAACACAGCTTCAAATTGCCAATAGAACTGACATGGGAGTGTGAGCAGGAGAGCTCATGAATGTGGGGAGGGGAAAGCAACGGTAAAGGCATTTATAGAAATTTTGCAGAAGCGCAAGGCAAACAAATGAAATGAAAGCGATAGGCAAGACGGAGAGACGAGATGTGTGAGGGCGTGGGAGTGAGAGTGGGTGAGGCATAGAATACATACCAATAAGCATGATGGATACAGATACTACATGTGTTCCCTCTCTCGCTCACTCCCGCATTTAGCTTGAATGTCGCCTTTGCATAACAAATGTTAGCAACATGTTTCAATAATGAGCAGCCGTAAGCCCCTTCCCAAGAGCTACCCACTCACTGGTACCCCACTTCCCTCTATCCCCTTCTACTGTCAGTCACATTGCCATAGCCATTACCATGACCATTATACGGCGACGGGGAACGATTGAGCAATACGCTGGACATCTCCGCCAGCATAAAGGCAGTGGGCACTGCCCTCCACTACCCCTCCCGTCCAAACACTTCCCCTTTTGGCAGCTGCCCCACACGCCTCTGGGGGTCACTCCTAGCCCTTTATAATGGCATCGCGCGGCTCTCTGTCTGTGACTGTGACTGCGACTGCGACTGTGACACTGTGACTGTGTATGTCCCAGCACCAAATTAATCGTTTCCACTGTGCGGTCGGCAAATTCAGCCCCTTATGCCCCAGCCCCCTTCATCTTTGTTACGTCCCACGCCCATGCTGTCAGTGTGCGCCTCATTTGTTATGGCCATTTGCATAAATAAGTCACTGGCAGCGGCATTTGGACCAGTCCAACCACTGGACGACAATCTGGACAGGCAGACCAGAAAGAAAGAGAGAGAGAGAGCGGAGGAGGATAACGTAACCAAGTTGGCGGAAATTGTGTGAATAACTTGATGAATGTTGAGGCATGAACTGGAGTTAGTTGTTGCCTGATTTGCTTCATGGCTTGGTTTGAGTTTCAGTTTCGTCACTGTTGTTGTGTCTATTTGGATAGCAATTCGATTTTGAACTGGAATAGTGTTGTCAATACTATTTGGTAATATTTGTTATTGGTAAGAAGGATCCGTTGATTAAGGATTGCATCACAGCCGATTGAATTATAATAATCAGTAGTAAGATATATAATTTTTAAATCATTTAAATCATTAAAAGGGATCTGTATAATTTTTTTGCGTACTACAAGCTTGAGGTAATTTAAGCAAGGTCCATAACAAAGTGATGGTTCTAAGTAAACCATTTACTAGGAACCTATATTATCTGTACCATAAATTCCTTTTATTTTGATACCTTACCTTTAAATTAAATTAAATTTCACCCCAAGTTTTCCCCACTCAAATCAAAGTTTACTCCTGTAAACCCTCCAGGTTTCCCCACCATTTCAAACAATTAAATAGTTTGTTCTTCGGCGTATCTCAAAATTGCAATCCTGAGCAAATTTCCATTTTAATGTGCTCTTTGTTTAATCTACTTTCAAATTTGTTGTCAATTTTTGAAGCATCTTCTTTGCTTTACTGTCTCCCACACATACATTTTATTTAAAGGCAAGAAAAGAACAGCAAAAACAACAACAATGTTAAACATTTAATGGCGACAACAACAACAACAGCAATAGCAACAACGACAGTCATTTTGTAACGGAGCCTAAAGAGTCCTTGCTCCGCTTGCTTTGTCCTTGAAGCGGAGGGTTCAAGCCGCCCTCAGCGACCCCGCTCTCTCCTCTGTTCCCCCTTCACTCTCAGCAAAGTCCTGCTGCAAGGATGCGTGACAATATGCCGTTTAATTATACGCCGCGACCCTTTTTGCTGCTGTTGTTGTTGCTGTGATATCGCACACACATTTTAAAAGTCAATTATCCGCACATAACGCACATCGTTGACAGTGCTCGAGCGAGGGAGGGGTGGGGCGATGGAGTGAAAGGGGCTCTGCCCAAGGAGCCGTAACATTGCCAGCGTCCTTGCCTCATATACTTGCCACGCGTCAAATTTGCCGCGCGAGCTTTTTAAACTTTCTTCTCGCCCAAAGTGATGGCAGCTACAAAAAAGTTTATGTTTTTTTATGAGACGCCGGCAAAAAACACATGAACACCCGACTCTGCTTTCCCTTCCCTTCCCCTCCCTTCCTTTCCCTTTCTTCTTGCTTCCTTTTCCCACGAAAAGAACAATAGGTTTCCACTTTTCGGGGGGGCAACACTCGACTCGATAAGTCGATACTCGATACTAAAACCGATAATAACATAATCTGACAACGAGCTTGAGTAGTTATGCTTCTTCTTTCCTCCATTATTTTATTTTTTTTTTCACTTGGCCCACGCTAACGAGCAGACATGAGCTTTAGTTACAGTTAACAAGCTCGTGGCATGCCTCAGGTCGGGCTAGCGTTTGTTAGTTGTGGCACCAGCGTTTCGTGGGGGTCGTTTGAGGCGTTGGGGCATGGGGCAAACATGCCTCTAGACTCTTGTGGCAACATACGGTGGCAACACTGTGCCACCAAATTGTGCAAGTTTCTGGATGTTGTTGAGGAATTTCTGGGCTCTTGCGAAACTATTTATTGATAGGCATTCGATAGGTTTGCTTTAAGTATTTGGTGTCAGAAGTTAAAGTGTGAATACTTAATTCGTTCCCAACACTATCAAACAGAATATTCTTGAATGCGGTTTGGTTTTCCAGTGTCCCATTCCTTTTCCAAGTTCAGGTGCTGATTTAGAAAACACTCTTCATTTCCACTTCCAGTTCATACCACCTTGTTCCAAGCTTCTTCATTGTATTCTCATTGCATTTCTATATCAAATAAATCTACAGTTCCCAGTCAATCTCAATTTGCAGCCACTTTATGAAAATCCCATTTAATTTTCCACCTCATGTGAAATGCAAAAACTCGTTGATTTCACATATGTGAAAATCAATCAGCGCCGCAAATTGTGTGCAGTGCAGTGTAGTTATTCAATGGCAACTTCTCATATGCAGAGCGTATTCTTTTTTCTGCAGATAGTGGCTGGGTAGAATGAGTCGCTGGAGGTAAGCGGAGAAGGGCAGGCATTTGCCATGTAATTGGCTGCAATTTGCATAACAATTCTGCGACTGTTTTGCATAAGTCCTGCGACGATGCAACATTATAACAGGAGGCAGCACTTATTTTCACATTAGAAATTCCTTTTTGGGGTAGTCCCTGCCAGCAAGCAGCCCTTCAGCAACCCCGCTGAGCAAGGACATTGGGAAATAAGGACATGAAAGCAGGCAGCAGCTGAAGCAGCAGGCAGAGGCAATTATGTGCTTCGCTTGAGCTGCAGCAGCACTCGACACACACAGTCTCAAACACACACACACACAGTGAACAAACTCAAGATGCAGCCTCGTAAAAGTCACAGCCGGAAATGCAGCGCAAAAATCTCTGTTAACGGTAAAAATGCTGCCATTTTGAAAAAAAAAAGAATCATGAAGTGAAAACAGAATCGTCCAAAATGCTATTTGAGCGGAAGTTCGCTGCATTTGGGTCTATAACGCCACACACACACGTACTACTCAATCACCCACCCCTGTAGCCAACCCCTACCTACCCCACACACAGCTGTGCTCTCTTCCACTTGCCATAAAAGTTATCAAAATTGAAATTTTATTTATAAAGTTTCGCTGCTTGCATATGCAAGCAAGAAGTTTATAAGATCTACTTTAATAATGTCGAGTGCATGATTTATGCCCGCTGCACACTAACACACACACACTCACCCACACACACAGAGACACAGGGAAACCTCAACTTGTATAAAAATCTCATCATGAGAAATTAAAACTTAAACACAATACGTACCGTTAGCGTAGCTAAATAAATGACGAGGACGCTGACGTTGATGGCGAAAATGCCGAGCAGCAGTTGTAGCTGGAAAAGCAGGCAGGCGTGTTGAGTGGGGAGCAGAAGAAGTGGGGAAAGTGGGAGAAAGCTATATCACAAGCAGAGAACTTGTAGGTCTGCATATATTGCACTAAAAGCATTTTCTTAATGCCTCAAAGTATTCAACAGTTTCAGAGCTATTACGCTTGATTGGGTTTTACCTAAGAAACCCAAGACCCCCAACACCTTCCCCTACCTACCTCACTCATCTGTAATATCCGCAGTCAGGTAGCCAAAGCGAAATAACGAAAAGATGTTAAATTAATCAAATTGTAATGCGCCCTGGACTCCCCATGGCAACAGGAGAAAAAGAAAGCAACAGCAGTTGAAGGCCTCCCCGAAAAAATTAAGCTAATAAATTCACAAAAATGAGTTCGACGCTTAATTTGCCATGAGCATTTTTCATTTTATTTCGCGGCCTCTTCCCCTTAAGCTTCCTGCAGTTCACAGAAGAACTAAAAGCAAACCAAAAAAAAGAAAGAAAACAAGGATAATAAAAACAAAATGGTCCCCGCAAAGCTCAACAAAAAAGAAAGAAAAACTGTAGGAAACCCAAGAAAATAACAACAATAAATGAGCTACAACAAGCCGAGCTGTTGAAATACTTATTGCAAAAGAAAAGCAGGCAAAAAATGGTGAAGAAAATGTCTAATGAAGCATTATTGACTTTGGAATGCTCTGCGGTTTCCTTGGCCAAGCTATCAAGTAACATGATTACCAATCAGTCAAATAATACGCACACTTCAATAAATCCTCGGAGCCAGTGAAAAGGTCTTTAATATTTATAGTGTTTGCTTATAAATTGTTATTAAAAATCATTTAGAGTCAAGAATTCATAAATTTATAATTTATAGGCCTTGAAAAGCTACTTAAAAACTTAGAGTGTCTTTGAGTCTTATTAAACTATATATAAATAATTTTTTTTTATAACTTAACTATAGTTCAATATTAATTCCCTAAGTTTCATGCCACAAGTTTGCTCTCTAAACTAAAATTCCCAGCTAACACTAATTCCTTGACACAAGTCTGTACTTTGTATACGAGTACCTATAATAAATACGTACTCACTTAGCTTAGGCTATGTAAATTAATAAAGTGTGGCCGCAGTTAATTTACATAAAGTACTGAGAGACCAAAAAAATCTAATTTTTTTGATTTTATTTTATGCGGTCTACTTTTGCGTACAAATAAATTGCACTCGTACCACTGTACAACTTGTAATATTTTCCTCCTTCTTTTTTGGCGTATTTTCCACAGACTTGACTTTCGACCTGGCCGTGGCGTTTACGATCTGCAAATTAAGAACACCTCCTATAATCGGGACAATGGACGTTTCGAGTGTCGCATCAAGGCCAAAGGCACTGGGGCCGATGTGCATCAGGAGTTTTACAATGTGACCGTGTTAACGGCACCACATCCGCCGATGGTCACACCCGGCAACATTGCGGTCGCCACCGAGGAGAAACCACTTGAGCTCACCTGCAGCAGCATTGGCGGATCACCGGATCCCATGATAACGTACGTTGTTCCCATTGTTAATGATGCACGAAAATTTTGTGAGCAAAGTCACAGCTTTGGTGTGGGTACTTGCACTTTGTTATCGAGAATAGCGAATGATTTTAAAACTGCTTTTTTAAGCAGTTAATAGTGTCTTTTAGTTTTATATAGAATAATTCTAATTTAGAAATAGATAAATTAGCTTTTTTAGTGAGCTTCTTGAGTGAGTTTACTCTGCTTTCTATAAAGAATCTTATAGCCAATTTTCCGATTAAAAAGCTTAGATAAATAAGATACTTATTTTTTTTTAAATCTTTCTTGATTTGACTGCATATTATTCATGTCTTTATACATTTTAAAGTAAACGCTTACAACTACATTTTAAATATTTATTATATTTATTTTTATTATGTTTATTTTTTTAAGTTTTCTTTTTACCTTTACCACATTTTATTTAGATTGAAAGGGTATTTAAACTCTGCTGTCTCATAGTGCACCACTTTCCTACGAATCTTTTTTTATTTTCTTTTTTTTTTCAATATTTTTTGGGGTCAGCTGTCGTCGGTGCTGTGGTCAGCGACAGTTGAGGCACATCCGGCAGCAAGTAAATCACTTAACTCGTGGTCGCCTTCATTAATAATCCCAGCCGACACATGGTTTATTTTCATTTTCAGTCTTTATACTATATAGTAAAATACATATACATATATATATATATTTTTTTTTTTTGGCACTAAATCGCTGTCTCTGACGCTACCTTTTCCCTTTCTGTTCATGGCTTGCAGTTGGTATCGAGAGGGCAGCAATGTGCCATTGCAGTCATATGCTCTAAAGGGCGGATCCAAGAACCATTATACGAACGCCACACTGCAGATACTGCCCAGAAGGGCCGATGATGGCGCCAAGTACAAATGCATCGTTTGGAATCGAGCCATGCCCGAGGGAAATTCGCTGGAGACCAGCGTTGCTCTCAATGTCAACTGTAAGTATAAAACTTGAATCAACTCGAATGGCTCTGGAATGGAGCCAAGCACAAAAAAAATACTAAGAAAAAACGCAAAAAAACAAAGCAGAAATTCTCGCATTAGACTTGAAAATTTATGACCTGACCCACGATTTAATTCGAGAGGCAATTCTTTGGTAAATGTGTGCCAAACAATTTGCGTTTCTTGATTTGTTAGAAAAGGCAGCTAAGTTGTTGGCCTCAAGTGGAGTAATGAAAGTTTTATACTGCGAAATGTAAAGTAAATAAGGAGAATAGTTAAGTATTCTCAAAGTTTTCCTTAAAAATTATTAAATAAAATCAATGATATTCAAGGGCACAATTCCAAGAAAAAAATGGGTTAATTTAAGAACATATTTCGATGCATGGAAACAGTTTAAACTGCCGCTTAAACTTTTAAGCAATTGCTCACATCATAAACAAAAATTATTTAAAATATTTGCATATTTTATTTCATTACTTTCCATTTTTTCACTGAAAATAAACAGTTTATCTAACATTTTTCCTTCACAAAAAGTAAGAGCATTTAAAGTGCGCTTCATTGCACTTTACTTTTGTCCGTTTTTCTTTGTTTTCTTCACGTTTTCCTTTTGTCAGTTTTTGTAATTAAATGCAGCAGTTTGTTGGACAAATGTTGCTGTCCAGTTGTCACATGATCAACGTGACCCAGAAGCCGCGCACATGCTAGACCCATAAAGAGTCTAGCTAAAAGACAAACACACACACACGCACACACAGACAACACACCAACACACTCGCATGCACACACGCACACACATAAAGTACACTACTTGATTGTTAGTTATTGGTTTCTACGGCACAAGGAGTCTGTGCCATAGGCGAACTCAAGACTCAAGCTGTCATATTAGCTGTAAAGTATTTTGGCCAAGAAAGCGAACGCAGAAGTCGAGAGAAAGGGCAGGGCAAGTGGGTAAGGGGGTGGTGGAGAAAGCAACAGCAAGCTGGCTTCAAGTTGTACACATGACAACCATTTTAACCATTTTCACCAATATTAAATTTCATTTGAATGGGCCACGCTGCGTATGCGCAATAAACTTGTCACGTTAGTTGCATTTAATAATAAAAATCACTAAAAACGACATCATATAAAAAATCTGCATAAAATTTATGCAATCAAATAGCGCTACAGTTAGCTACAGACCTACAGTTGTTGTTGGTGCGCAAGAGACAAGAGAGAGAGAGAGAGAGAGAGAGAGAGACATGAGGGAGAACGCAAATATATTCATAGGAAAACATAAATTGCAGTCATTTTTATACACGCCGGATTTGTAGCCGCAAATGTAGACAAACAACAACAACAAGCATGTGACTACAAGTGTGTATGTGTGTGTGTGAGTGTATTTCCTTGTGTGTATTTACGTGTGTATGTCACATGCAGTAGTCTCGTAACGTCAGCGTAACAAATATTTATAGTCTTTGCTATTTGGCACAGTAAACGAAACGCAAAAAAAATCCAGACAACAAACCAAGAAAAAGTCTAACAACTGGCAAAACATTTAAGTTTTACAGCGAATGCGAACGATTAATACCCTATAAGCCAAAATTAAATTAAATAATTAATGACTGCAAAAACTTTACTACCTTTTATAGGTAAACAAATAAAATAAATTGGAAAGCAAGCAATTAAAATTAGCCAGCAACGGGGCATATTTGTTAAACACAAAATTATAGATTTTTATAGTATTTTACAATGTATTATGATCTGTATGTTCATGTTCTGCAAACAGTTATTTAGGCAACTACAATATTAATATCCGAAAACGTAAATAATTCATTAACGAACTTATTAAAAGTCCCGTAAAGTTCTACTCTACATTTTGAAAAAGCTTAATCAATCGCTTAAAAGTAGTAACAGTTTCAATTATATTTCACAGACTTTAAATAGTTACTAACTAAAAATTTTACTGTCGAACCCAAATCAAAGCTCATCTTACAGCACTTTGTAGCTTATTTTAAAGATTTTTACAAATACTGAAAAGTAGATCAGCATTAAGAAGTCACAGCAAGCAGCGTAACAAATGTTGCAGCTTTTATAATTTTGCAAAGAATTATGCAAATTAAAGATACTTAGAAAATAATCCATCCAAGTGTTGCAAACTTAATGACAAATTTTAATGCCCACTTAAGCGGCATGAAAAAGGTATTTCAGCAAGCTGGTTAGAGGCAGAACACTCACACACACACACCCACTTAAACACACACATTTATACACACTCCAACTCATAGAAACGAAACGACATGAAGAAGACACAAAACAGAGAACGGAAAACAAGAATAAATGACAACAAGCAAGTGGAATATGAAGAAGCGAATTCGAAGGCCAAGTAACAAACAAAAGGGGAAGAAGTTGTCTTCATGTTGCCGCTTTTGGGAAAGACTCCATGGGTCCTAGACACAACAGCGACGGGGAGTGCAGAGGCGTAACAATTTTGGGTTTAGTATTTATGATGCTCATTTAAAATCCATTAGCAGCATAGGCCACACAACGGCAAATAAAAGAGCCAAAAGAATACAGAACATGGCTCATACAATGTGTGTGTGTGTGTGGGTTTTGGGCTATGAGCCAAAGTCAAAAGTGCCTCCAAGGTGCATTTAGCTAGAAGCCAAAATGTGGCCCATTTTGGCCACCAGGGGCCAACAGGGCCAACATTGGGAACTAACAACCTGTCCGAGACGTTTAACATCAATTGAATTTAGAGCGCAGCTTTTAAGCCCCGCAATGGCGGACGTTGCTCAAAATGGCTGCCAAACTGTAGAACATGGCTATTTTTAATACAGTTTAAGAGTTGTTGGTGTAGAAAGAGAGAGAGCTTAGCGGTTTTTGTGTGGCGACTTAAAAAATCGAATAATGGAGTGAAATTTTGGCATGTTTTCTACAATAAATGGTTAAAATTTCCATCTGTATTCCGTTGATATTTCTCTTCTTTAAAAAAGTGTTTAAGCATTTGAAAAATGAAATAAAAATCCGCAAATTCAACTCGCTTTAACAAATAAAAAATTGGAAACCGTTTAACAAACTTGGCCAGTTTGACAAGCATTGGTTACGAAAGACAGATATGAATGCGTTTGGAAGCCAAAGGCGACGTTGTGTCCTGTAGTCTTAATGCCCTAACTCTGATTGTGATGGATAAGCAATTGGCAATATTAGACACACAGCAGGCAGCCAGAGCCAACGAAAGAGATAGCAAACTAAAGCTGAGCTATCTTAGTTATACGGCTATGAGACAGAAGATAAAGAGAGAGAGAGAGAGAGAGAGAGAGAGAGAGATAAAGGATGAAAGAGTGCGGCGACGAGAGCTGACAAATGGCAGAGCAATTTTTAATTGAAAATGTTTGCATGGATTCTTGTTGCCAATGTGATTTCTTGCATGTTAGATGTATCAACCCGTTTCTTTCTTTGCCGCACCTCACAGCCCCTAACCACTGCTCAAAACAGTGCGGCACGTCACTGTTGATGTTGCTGCGTGTTGTGCCTGCATTTGATTGATTTATGCTGCAGCACGTTGGTTGAATTCCCCACCCGTAAAAAAAAAGTATTCGCAAACCAAAATGAAGGAAGTAGAAAATTTGAAAGAAAAAAGAAAATGGTAGAGCAAAATATTCGCAGGCATTTTGAAAATAAACTCCCAATGCGTCATGTCGTCAATGTCAGCAACATCATCCATAGAGTGCCGAGTGTTTTATAACGTGCGAAAATCTCATAACGAAAATAATACAAAATTTGCACTCAACCGCTGCCGAAAAGTATAGCATACTTTTGAGCGCAGCGCTGTAAATATGAAAAGCAAAAGTGAAATTAGAGATGGGCCTGCAAATTGCGTATACGCAACGTGGCAACGCATTAGCAACAACAGCAAATAGAATATGCGACATGTGGCACTGTCAGCTTGGCACAGTTTTAGCAGCTCCCACACAGAAAGTCAGATAGGAACACACACACATACAGAGACTCTAATGTGCTAGGCACGTTTCCACATATTTTCAGTTGCCACACCGCGAATTGCACTAGAAAATACTTGGGGTGTATGGGTGTGCGGGTGTGTGGCACATGGCACGTGACTTTTGTGCAGTTGCATGCAACTCACGTAATAAACCTGCATGCCTCCATTTGATGCATTCACGAGTCCTTGGCCAAAAAGTCGCCAGCGACGAAGACAAACAGGACTCATGTGTCGTCGTGGCCTGCTGAAGTGGAAAGCAAAGCCGTTGAAAAGACATTTCAATTTGAATAAAAAAAAAAAGAAAGAAGCATAGAGATGTCACAACGGGCGGTAGCAGAGTTGAAAGCGGTACGCGGCAAGCGTAAAGAAGTGCCAACATCACCTCAACTCACTTCACTCACCTCAACTCAGGTGGCATGCAAATGCAGGTAACATCGTCTCTGACAATAATGCGCATTAGCGTGAAATTCCTTGGCACAAAACCAAACCGACAGCGTTGTCGTCAAATGCAAATGCAAAGTCCCTTTAGGATGCATCCATTTCTTTGCCAAATATTTGCTGAAAACACTTTTGATTCAATTACTTCAATACGCACAGATAATCGCTTAATAGTTCAAAGATTCTTGACTTTGCTTGCTTTAAATTTCAAAGTTTATTGGTGTTTGTTAAAAACGTTTTAAAAACAGTTCAAGAAAAGGAATTCTCTGAGTTTTATGGTAAATTTCAGTGCATTTTTGGCGTTTAATTCGCAAACATAGCGAAATTTTTAAGCTACTTAACATATTAGAGCAAATTTATTTTACTGGATAGAACAGAAAAAACTCTGGAGTTTGTATTGATGAATTATTTAGGAACTTAAATAATAATTTAATAAGTACAGAATAAGATGTCAAAAATTTGATAGAAATTTTATTATTAAAAATAATTCTAAAAAAAAACACTACTCAACCTCAAACCTCAACTTCTGCCTTATTATTAAAATGCAAATAAAATTGATGCGCTAGAAACATAGGTTTCTCACCATAGTGCATAAGCTGAATGACACCTTGACAAACCAAATTGTTGGCTTACATCCCCAAGGAGGCAAAACAACAACAGGAACGACAACGACGACGACAATAACTAAAACTATTGCAACAACAGCAGCAGCAGCAGCAGGTGATTCTCAGCCTGCCGTCTCGCTTGTTATTGCTTGCCGATATCACAGTAGTTGTGGAACTGGAGAACTAGGAACCAGGAACCCTGGAGTGGGTCTCTGTGGCGTGTCCTTTTTGATTATGCCGTTGCCAAAAGGCAAGAGGCAAAGTGCCAGAAAAAATGGAAGACAACTAGAAGCAAAGGACGAAATGTCTGTATACGAAATGTGCTTTTTGGTCGGGTAAAATGGCAGCTGGCAAATGGCTGGATGCAAGATGGAACTAGGAAGATGGTGGATTGAGAGTTGAGGAATGGGGAACATGGAAAGGATAGTTTTGCCATTGGGAGCAATACAGACACGTGCTAATGCCCCACACAATTGCAATTAGTGTCAGTGTTGGCATCCCTGGCAATCCTGTCCGGCAAAAGTCGAGTCAAGTGAACGGCGTGTCCTGCAGCCAGGACATTTGCATAGCCAGAAAATACGGGAAACTGAACCACAAAAGAAAATGCTGTTGCCAAAAGTTGCCGAAAGAAAATTTTTACCAGCGTTACAGCTTCAAGTTGCTGCCATTGTGCAGCAGCTACAATCGCCACGCCCCGCACCTGCACCCCTCGACTACTCCTGCTCCTCTTCCGCTTCAATATCCTTTGGCAATTGTTATGCTTTAAGATTTGGTTCTTGCTTTCTGGCAATTCGCTCAGTTTTCCTTAAGCTGATTTGAAGTTTTCTGCTTTTTTGCCGCCAGGCCGTCTACAAAAAGTCCTTTGAACAGCACACAGGACACTGCCGCTTGACGCTGCAAAATCTCAGCTACCTGAGTAGAGTTTTGTGTTAACTTCAGCAGCTTTAAGCTGCAGCTTAAGTTGCAGCAGCGTAAATTATCTACATAAAAAGTTGTAAAAATGTTGTTCTTTGGCAGCTCAAAGTGACACAAGAACAGAGGTGTGTGTGTGTGTGTGTGTGTGTGTGTGTGCAGGTGTGTTTGTGTGTATTTGGGAGGAGCAGAAACTTAACAGCTTTTGTGACAAAGCAAATTAATTGCTGCCCACTTTCAATTAACTTGCAGTCGCCACCCAACCAACTTCATCAGCATTGTGTGCAACCGCAAGAGCAGAGTAAAAGTTTTGTTGGACTTTCACTCAGTGTTTGGTGTTGTTGCTGTTGCTGCAGCGACTGTTACAACGCGCAGCCAATTCAATTAATTTCAATGGCCATACATATGACACCTATGGACCAATGCACACAAAAGCGAAACATTTCTCCCTTTTTTCGCCAATGAATCTGCTGCCCAAAAAAGTAGGCAACACTCTTTTTTATAAGCAATTGCGGACGAACGATAAACATTCACGAGAGTTGGGAAATAAATGCATGTATATGGGTTGGAAAAAGGGCTGCATTTTGTACTGTCTCTGGTTTTTGGGGCTTGGGGTCTGGGGGCCTCTGGAAGCCTGTCAACAGAAGCTGGCCACAAGCTTGTCAACAATTCTGCAATAAAAATATCCCAATATTGCACTCAAAAAACTCAGTTTGTCAATTTTTGTCAATTTTTACACAGTATTCGCCGTAGGAGTTATTAAAGTGCGTTGACTTTATTAAATTTTTAGCAGCACTTTAATTATACAAATTTATTTAATATTTTATGGCATTCACTTAATTTATTTGTAATTTATTTAAAAACTTTTCAACACTTTGCTCAATTTAAAACGATTCTGTAAGCGCAGCTCAGAAAAATGCGTACAAATTAAATCAATTGTTAAAAATTCTACCAGCTGCTTTTTTCTTTTAAGCTGCTTAAAGGACGTGTGACAATTCACTTTGCTTTATTCATTTATGATGGTCATTCGAGGGCGAATTTAATTGTTATTTAGTTAATAAATAAATAGCGAATATTGTTAACAATGGGAAACGTTTAAGCCAAAAGTATTGCAATTGCAGTTTCGTTGTTTATTTTGCCGTTTGACAGTAACACAGCGAGTGATGTGACGGGTGGAGTGTGCTTGCGTGTGGGTGTGTGTGTGTGCGTCTGTGTGTAGGTGTTGCAAGCACGCGCAACGGAAGTCACGTGACGTGTTGTGTGACACGTACGCGACAGCAGCTGTTCCTGCTGCTGCTGCTGCCTTCGCTCCCGCTCCCACTGCCAGTAATCAGTTTCTGCTGCTGCTTTTGACGCTGAATCTGCCTGTTTGTTGTGTTGCAACAACATTTTCAATTTGGCCAAGACGAGGTTGGGATAATGGCAAAGCCCAAAATAAAAACGAAGCACGAAGGTGGAGTCTGAAGTTGTTGCAGCTTTAAGCGAACGCAAACTTGACTCATTAAAATAACTCCGAGCTGTTGTGTGTGATACATCCTGCAGTCGGCAACCGCAACAACAAGCAGCGGCATTAATAACGAGGGTTTCGGCCCAGTTCCGGGTTAAATAATTTAATTTCGCTGCAAAATGGCCAACGGGCATAAGTAACGACCACGCGGCGTATGAGCAACGCTCAGTTTTATTTAACGCTCCGCAGCCGGAAGCCAGCGCCTCGTTTGGCTCATGTAACGAGGTTTATACACACGTACAGGCAGTGCCAAGGAGTGTAGAGACAAGTGAAGTGTGCTGTGCAGAGACTTTCGTATGAATATGCGGCATTTGTGGAATGAGAGCTGGCAACTTGCTGGCTTGTTGCAGGTTGCTGGTTGCAGGAGGTTGCTGTTTGCTGGTTGCAGGTGCAGGCGACGCATATTTCATGGCACTAATGTAGCCAGTCATAAAATCACAATGCGCTGTGTTCCACCAGCTGCGGGAGGCGTTTTGCGGCGGGGCGTGCCAACATGCATGTGAACAGAGCTGCTAACTTATTTAAAAAAAAATATATTTATACAACTTTTAGTTGGGCTGTAGCCGACGAGTGAATGTACTGCAGTCAATAATATATCTAAATAAGATACAAACTCATTTTAAGAACAACAAATAATATTTAAATTTATTTAAAGCTAAAAACAGAATAAAAGGTGATTTTTTGAATTTTTAAATCTATTTTTAGATGTGTCTTTTGAGCATAAAAAATTTATGTATTAAAAAACTTAAAGTAAAAAGTTGAAAAAATAAAATTATTTAAAAATGAGAAAACAATCCCTTTAACCGAAGAACATTTTTTAGCAGCGCCAAACTTTTATGGCAAATATGCAAAATTTTTATTAGCAAATGGGAAAAACTCCAAATTCAATTAGGCTTTAATATATCGGTTGCTTTAGAAATGAGCCTGAAAAGTATAAACCTCGAGGTACGCTGCTTTTTTGTTGCCACTGTGTAATGCCCTCGATTCTTGACCGTTTAGAATGTATTCAGGAATTTTGCAGCTACAAAAACAGCAGCAATATCAACGTCAACTAAATTTAACAATAGACATTTGGGCATTTGGTCAGTCAGTCGGTGATTAAACTAAAGTATTTGAAAGTTAATTGGTACTGTAACAACAGCAGCAACAACAGCAACAACGACAACTACTGCGACAACAATAACATCGACAATAGCAACAACAACTGTAGTTAGAAGCAGTTATGTAATACGCTCCACTAACCAGCCAAGTGGCAAACGGACCCAAAAAAAAAAAAAACCGATTTAAGCCGAACAAAAACTAACGGTTCCATAGCTAGCCAGTTAAACCAAATGTACCATTGCACAGTGAGACAATTATTAAAATAAGGTTAAATATATATTTAAATTAAAGATAATATAAATATAGTTATTGAACATATTTTAGTTAACGGAAGTAAATAAACAAGGAAATAAATTAGGTTTATTTTTAGGCTTAAATAAATTTTTTAAGAAATGGGCTGAGTAATTTCTTAGTTAACTAAGTTTATAAGTATTGCTATAGGTATAAAAAAAAATGATTTAGGGTTTGTAGAATTATTTTGTTATAGCAAAATTTATTAACATATTTTATTAACTTTTCTTTATGGAAAACATTAATATCCAGACATTTTTATAGTCTTAAATTGTTTGCTTAACTTAATTAACATTTTTAAACATTTAATAACTATTTGCTGTTAACAGCCACTAGTAAAATGTAAAAAATTTTTTAATTTTATATTTTTCAACTAATATTTTACAAGTTTATATCTTTTATACACATTATACAATTGCCGAAATGTTAATACATTTTAAATATATTTTCAAACCAAAATTTAAGCACTTTTCTAGACAGCAAAAATTACGTTAAAGGCCTAAACCATTATAAAGTTACCTTTGTGCTAAATTTCGTGCTTAAAACAAATGGGTTTGCTGCCACTGTGCGTTGTTATTGTGTGCACAATGCACTTGTTGTAATAGCCCAAAGGGGCCTAGTCCATTTGGTAGTTGTTGCGGCTCTTTCACCTCAAATTGGTATTATTTAAAAATGTCGATGGGTCACGCTGCTCGTCAATGGGCTTCAGTTTGAGCCTGGAGCATGTACTGGGCGGCAGCAGGACGTGTAATTGAAAATGGTTATTGGCAAGTTAATGGGCCATTGAAGCGAACTTGCAGCTTAATTGGCTATTTGTATGCGAGCAGCGAAGAAAGTAGCCTTTAACCCGCCACATTTGTACGCCACTTTAACCCCAACTAACCCAAGTTTTTTTGTTATTCTATATTTGCAGACTATCCACGGGTGGAGGTGGGGCCACAGAACCCGCTGCGCATTGAACGCGATCATCTTGCCAGACTGGATTGCCGTGTCGATGCCAAACCGATTGTGTCAAATGTTCGTTGGTCACGCAATGGTCAGTATGTGAGTGCCACGCCCAGTCATACGATCTATCGCGTGAATCGACATCATGCTGGGAAGTACACATGCAGTGCAGATAATGGTCTAGGCAAAACTGGAGAAAAGGATATAATACTCGATGTGCTCTATGCTCCCATTGTCTCCATCGAGTCAAAGACTCACGAGGCCGAGGAGGGAGAAACGGTTTTGGTGCGCTGCAATGTCACTGCAAATCCACCGCCCATTGCCATCGAGTGGCTCAAGGAAGGTGCCACCGATTTCCGTTATACAGGTGAACTGCTCACCTTGGTGTCGGTGCGAGCGGAACATGCGGGAAATTACATTTGTCGCTCGGTGAATCTTATGCAACCCTCCAACTCCAAACCGATCGAGGGCGTTGGTAACTCCACAGTCGCGTTGCTGGTACGTCATCGTCCTGGGCAGGCCTACATAACACCCAACAAGCCGGTGGTGCATGTGGGCAATGGTGTGACCCTCAGTTGCTCGGCTAACCCACCGGGTTGGCCTGTACCGCAGTTCCGCTGGTTCCGCGACATGGACGGCGATACGAGCAACACACAAAAGATACTCGCCCAAGGTCCACAGTACTCCATACCCAAGGCACATCTGGGCAGCGAGGGGCGTTACCACTGCCATGCGGTGAACGAGTTGGGCATTGGCAAGTTTGCCACCATTGTGCTGGAGGTGCATCAGCCACCGCAATTTCTGGCCAAGCTGCAGCAGCACATGACACGCCGCGTGGGCGATGTGGACTATGCGGTCACCTGCAGTGCCAAGGCAAAGCCCACGCCACAAATACGCTGGATCAAGGACGGCACGGAGATACTACCTAGTCGCAAGCTGTACGAGATTCGAACCACGCCCAGTGATGCAGGTGGAGGTGTGGTGACTGTACAGAGCATACTACGTTTCCGTGGCAAGGCACGACCCAATGGCAACCAACTGCTACCCAGTGATCGTGGGCTCTTCACGTGTCTTTACGAGAACGACGTCAACTCGGCGAATTCCTCAATGCATCTGCGCATCGAACACGAACCGATTGTGCTGCATCAGTACAATAAGGTGGCCTATGATGTTAGGGAGTCGGCAGAGGTGATTTGCAAGGTACAGGCCTATCCCAAGCCCGAGTTTCAGTGGCAGTTTGGCAACAATCCTTCGCCCTTGACCATGTCCTCCGATGGACACTACGAGATCAGCACACGCATGGAGAACAATGACATTTATACATCGATACTGAGAATTGCACACTTGCAGCACTCTGACTACGGCGAGTACACTTGTCGTGCTGTGAATCCACTTGATGCCATACGCACTCAGATTCGACTGCAGCCCAAGGGCGCACCGGAGAAACCCACCGGCTTAAAGATCATCGAGGTGGCTCACAACTACGCCGTGCTGAGCTGGACACCTGGATTTAATGGTGGTCTCTTAACCACAAAGTATTTGGTTAGTTATCGTCGTGTGGCCACGCCACGTGAGCAACTGCTCGCCGATTGCTCGGGACACGCCTACACGCCCAGTTATCAGGTGAGCAGCAGCTCCTCGTCACAAGTGGGCGCCCACGAGTGGATCGAGTTCAACTGCTTTCGCGAGAATCCCTGCAAACTGGCGCCACTGGATCAGCATCAGAGTTACATGTTCAAGATTTATGCTTGGAATGCCAAGGGCACTTCCGGTTACTCCAATGAGATACTGGCCACAACAAAGGTCAGCAAAATACCACCACCTCTGCATGTCAGCTACGATCCCAATTCTCATGTGCTGGGCATCAATGTGGCTGCCACTTGTCTCTCACTGATTGCCATTGTCGAGTCTCTGGTCACGCGGGATGCCACTGTGCCCATGTGGGAAATTGTCGAGACGCTCACGTTGGTGCCCTCGGGCAGTGAGACCACCTTCAAGGAAGCGGTGCTCAATCAAATTGCCCGCACCGCACACTACACCACCGCCACTAGCTCCGGACGCAGTTTAAATCCTTCACATGGTCAGTTAGCCGAGGATCGCACCATGGCGCTGGCTGAGACAGCGGGTCCAGGGCCGGTTGTGCGTGTTAAACTATGTCTGCTGGCCAATCACGAGCATTGCGGTGCTTATGCCAATGCTGAAAGTGAGTATAAGCTTTTTGTGAATGGAACTGGTTCGCAATTCAATTGTAAACTGAAGCATAAAGGCTGACTGAACTAGTTCATTTGGTTTTAGTTCCATTAACAAATTTAAAACTGCTTTTCAAATCAAATACAATTAATGAAGTTCTCTTAACGAAGGTTTATTCAGAAAATTGAGTGAATTCTATAAATCAATCAACTTGAAGTAGTTTAGTTAAATAATAAACTACACTGTCAGAAAATACAAGCTAAAATCAACGTTGTGATTTTTAAACTTTGATTTGTTTCTAAAGAAACTATCTTGTTTTCTAGTTGAAGATAAAACTATCTTATTTTGTGTTTAAAATGTAGTCTTAACTCCAACAGCTACTCTATGTTTTCTCTCAGTGCACTTGCAACCGATAATTAAGTTAATTGCTTGCATTCAAAACTAGTTCAGCTGCTAAAATCAGCATCATCGTCTTGCTTTGAAGAAATGTGCAATCATTGAATGCCCTTTAATTCTCCGGCTCCTTCTCTTCTATTTTGTATTTTCCAGTTGGAAAATCGTACATGCCACATAGCGCTGGTCTGGCCACATCCGCTTTGGTGGCCATCATCATTGCGGCATTTTCGTTTGTGCTGCTCCTTGTGCTGCTCTACGCATTCTGCCGTTGTCGACGCACACGGCATGCGGCAAAGAAGCAGGCAGCCTCGGTTGCCACAACGACACCGAATGCCACCAGTGGCAGCAACAAGGACTACGATGTGGATGCCTCACGACCCTCCCTGGTGGCAACAACAACAACAACCCTAACAACAACAACAAATGGATCAAATGCCGAACAAATGCAACAACATCGAGATACACAATCGACACTGCCCCCACCACCGCCACCATATTATCCAACTGGCAGCTTGGACAGCAAGCAGTTGGATGGCGGTGGCATGGAGCTAACACTAACCGCGTTGCATGATCCCGACGAGCAGCTGAATATGCAACAGGGCGAAATGCACACCCAACAATATCCAAAGTCGAACCAATCCTCGCAAGGACTCTATGCAGCCCATTCGAATGGATATGGATATCATGTGACAAGTGCCATGGGCATCGATGGCGATGCCAGCTATCAAGTGCTGCCCTCGAATGCTTCGCATCATGGCGAGTGTAAGTAGCGAGCACTGGACAAGAAAATCTGGTGGGACAGTGTAGAGTCGAGTATAACGACTGTAAAAGGCCCTGTATGCAGCGTAAAGCATGATATGATATGTAGATTTTCAGAGTTATTGTATGGAGGCTACAGTAGTACAAATTGGATCAAAATTTAAGTTGATTTGTAATTATGACTTATAAATGAGTTTAGTTAAGATGGATTCATAGAGGCAAGCGTTTTTCATACTGGGCTCTCTTTTTTGACTATTTAACACTATGAGAGCTATAAGTTATAGTAGACCGTGGTCAGAATAGACATTATCATATACAGTGATAGCTCTACTCGCGGAGAGCTCACTTAGCCGGACGAAATTTATAGCTTTTCAACATGATTTTCATATAAAATCGCTACTCTTAGGCGAACATCTCATTGGGCGAACAAAAATACTGGAACCGTTGCTGTCCGTCCAAGCGAGCTTTCACTGTATATACTTATTGTATGAGCTCTAAAGGCTTCGTTACAAAACACTGGACTTAAATCTTTTACTTCTATAGGAGCTATATGATTAGTCATCCGATTCAACCAAAATTTAGTCAGACTGCCAGAAATTATATCATAAGCAAATGGTGTGTATTTGGATAGGATAGTTTTAGTAGATTTCGCGTTTTGGAGTTTTAAAAACAAGTTTTAATAAATGGATCTATCTTTTGAAGTTTTTGAGGTCCACAAAAATCTCTAAATCGACTCGACTGCTTATTGCGATCAAGACTACATACTTTACTAAAAACACGCACATATTTCTTATAAATCAAAAAAAGAAAGCCCTGTATTCAACTGGATGTACGTAGTCTAGCAAACAACAAACTTGTTTGAAGCATGAGAAATTTTCAGCTCCTTCATTAAGCGTCGTCTTTTTTGGGGTGCGCTGATTTATGGCGTCCATTTTGACGCCTCCTGTTGCCTGCTGTTCTGTGCAGCGTTTGGCCGTAATTGCATTTCATGTCAATCTAGGACTCAGCTTTCCTTCATCCCCCACTAGCTTCCCCTTTCTCTTCCTCTCACACTCCTCCCCATAAGCAGCTTCAGTGCCAGCCCTAAAATGACATCAGTTTGCTAGCGAGCCAATCGACTATCTTTTTCCCCAAAAGTGTGTCCTGCGTATCCTTCAGTGTATCCAGCAGCTGATCCTGTCGTGCAGCATTTCAACGTAATTCCAATTAAGTGAGAATTAAACCGTTAGTCGCGGCCTTTGTCCTTTCAGCCTGTGACGCAGTCACCACTTTTAATTGGCTTTAAGCCCAACGACATCCTTCACACAGCCCGAAGAGTCATAAAAATGATACAGACAGATAAAAAAAAAAATGAAGGAATATTTATATACATTTTCGTTGTCCTTTTGAGTCCTTCAAGTGGGCGGCACTTTAGACTTTTGTCAAACAATGACAATTAAAAACTGCAAAACTAAACTGGAACTAGAAATAGACATAAAAGCGGACCTTAGTTAAGAGAATTCGTCTGAAAAGATTAAGAATTAGATGCGAGCGCTTTAAGCTGACACACGAGTCATCAAATAAGCAACATTTAGTAGAAAATCCTACCAGGAAAAGCTAAGTCGTAACACACGGTTATTAACTGTGGATCAAAGAGGATTTTCTGATGCTGATTTAGGTACAAAGACTACTTGAATTATATTAATTGCCAACTAAAAAAGGCCAGATTAACTAATTCTTTTAAAAGCTCAAACATACGTATGATCAGTGAAGGTGAACTTGTTTAGGCGAAAGAGAAAACATTTTAAAATGCACTCCAAAAAATATAAATAAATATATAAAGCTATTGTTTGATTAATTAAAGATGTAGATACTTTCAATATTCAAGTCTGATCAGTAGAACTTAGAGAATAATACAACAAACAGTCAAATGCTTGATCGGAAAATCTCTTGATGATATTTTAAAAAGTAAAAACTTAAAGCTTTAAATTGAACTGTCCTAAGCATACTTCTAATATAAGCTGATCACAGTCTTTTTTACCCTATCCCAGACAGTTTTATACGGGTTAACATTAAAGGTGATAAATTTAGTAATTTTTAGAGTTGACACTGCCAAAGTTTTCCAATTAAATCCCATACTTCCCCTAACCGCCAATGACCCAAAATATGCACCACAAAATGCATTCTAATAGTTTTAAGTGTGTGTATGTGTGTGTTATTTTTGTAACATTTTTGAACTATGCGCTTAAATGCGCGACGCCAAATGCCAACTTAATTACAATTTCTCTACACCTTCACTTCCAACTAAAATGAAAACGGAAACGCAAACTCAACGAAACTGACGATACATAATGTGAATTTTGCACTATGTGTCTGCATGTGTATACATGTGTGTGTGTGTGTGTGTGTGTGTGTGTGTGTGTTCATGTGGTTGCAACCAAAGCAGGACCACTTGAGGCGACTTCAGTGCCAACGAACAGCAGCAGCAACCACCTTCCACAAGCAGCACGTGCCGCCAAACTAACGAATCAGCCCACCACCAACACCACCACCGCCACGAACAACACCGGCAACAGCACCACCCACAACAGCAATAGCAACAGCAACAGCAACAGTAACTTGAGCAACAGCTCAACCTTGAAGCGAGTTGGCAACCTTGGCCAGCTGCAGCGTGAGAAGCGGGGTTTGCTGGGACAGGGTTTGCAAGTGCAACATCAGGTGACCGCAGCCACGGCTGGCACCACAACGGCGCTGGCAACGACAATTACAACAACATCACGTAATGCCAAAACCGCAACAACAACAACAACGCTCGCCATCACAGGTAACACTCGCACACACACACACACACACATATAACACACAGAGAAGCACACACGCACATGCACCTACGCTTGCACACACACATACGCACATGGAAATTGTTGTGGGATTATAGCAAGTGGATGCCACACCACCCAAGTGCACCGCCAAAGAGCACCACCAACAGCAGCAGCAGCAGCAACAGCAGCAAACACTTGAAATTCGCACCACAAAATGCACACACGACGGCAATAACTAAATTTAATAGCTGAATAATAATCATGCACCATTGTACTTGCCACATGCCACACGCCACTTGCAACAATCACTAAATGCACTCGCACAATTGTTGTTTCATCTGTTCTTCTACTTCTACTACTTCCACTTCTTATGCAAACACATTTTTGTAATTATATTTTAAATTTATTTTATATGCACAATTTGCAGCGCTTCTGTGAATAAAAGTTGTGGGGAAAAAAATGAAATAAAAGGGGGAAAGAGGAAGAAAGAGAGCAGGAAATAAGGGAAGAAAGAGGGGCATACAGAAGGAGGACTAAGAAGGTGAATATGGTGGGTAAGAGGGGGAGAAATATGGACAATAAGAGGAAAGGAATATGAAGTAGTACTTAAGAGTTATCAAAATATAGCTGTAAGTTATAATAATATTAGTAATAATCAAGTAAAAAGGCTACAGTCAAGCAAGCCGACTGTAAAATACCCCGTACTCCTTCTAATGCGAAATTTTCCATACATATGGGAAATTTTCAGCCAATTTGTCCTATGAGAGCTGTAGGCTATAGTCGACCGATCCGGATCAAACTTGTTGAGAATAGTTATAATGGTACTATTCATATAATGTATGAGTTTGGTTGCGATAGCTCAAATAACACTACATGTCCTCATACAAATTTTCTTTTTTTTCCGATATGTCCAATGGGAGCTATAGGATATAATTTTCCGATCTTGATCAAACTTAGCGAGAATTGTTATAATGGTGTCATACACGTACAGTTTGAATTTGGTCAGAATAGCTCTGATAGTTTGGAAGTTGTAGTGTAATGAAAATAGTTTTTTATAGCGGTTGGGAGCGTGTCAAAAGTTTGATGTGAATGTAACCTGCCTGACATATAAACGGACTTTTATTGCAAATTTGGTAGCTCTAGCTCTGGTAGTTTAAAATATCGAGGTATTTATCCGGACAGCGGACAGTCACACAGTCGGACATCGCTATATCAACTCAGCTCTTGATGTTACACAAACGATAGAACTGGGTATTTAAACAGTTTGCACTTCATAAATAAAAGAACTCGAACTTACTAACTATTAAAAGCAGCATTAAGTTCACTCTACTTTATATTTACTCCAACCAAATTATTTAAATTGAACAATTTAATCTATATACTCTAAGTAAATTTATAAATGTGTTAATCAAGAGTAGAGTCATCTACATGTACACTTTATTTAATATATAAGCGTGGTCAATAAATACCCTTAATAGTCACTAAACTTATTAATTAAACCAACCGCAGTAGAAAAGAGCTTTAGTTCTTTTGAAATTCATGTAACTAAGCATTCATTGTCTTTTCATCACATGACACGTTCGATTTGGCAGATGAAAAACAAATCAAAACACAAAAAAAAAGACAAAAAACTAAAAAAAAGAAAACAAACCCAAAGGAAAAGCAATAAACGGAACAGAAGACTGAAACGAAACATAATTCACTTTCAACCGAAAGCATTTCGAATCAAAATCTTAGCTTTAGCAATACAATTTCTGTAGACAGATTTTTCGGAACAAACAGAAGCAACAGATAACAGCGATATGTACATGCTAATGTCACGGATATCCCGCTTGATACTCCTACCCCACAAAAGGACACTTCAGTGTAGTTATAATTACTTCAAGCTCAGTTTTAAGGGGCCCACGGCGACGCCAACAGCGGCGCCCACAGCGACGCCAGCAGCAGCCGTCAAGCAGCAGCAACAACAACATACAAGCCATGTGGGAAATTCTTCGGTACGTGAAAATTCCATAGATACGAAAAAAAAGAATTCGATGGCAGAGCAGCCGAAGATCAGCATCCAGGATCAAAGAGACAAATGGATGGCGAAAGTTTCACCCAAGATGAAACCAAGGGCAAGTCCAGTGGCGGCCAACAAGCCCACACAGGCAGCGCAGGGCGGCGTGCCACCAGGACATCCCAAAACCTTTGCCATGTCCACGCCGGGCATGCAGCGAAAGCAGCCCAGGGAAGAGGAACAAGAGCAGGAAAAAGGAGCTGGCAGCGTTTCGGAGCGTAAAAACTGGATGAATCGCATGCACGGCGCACAGCAGCAGAAGCAGGCACAGTGGCTCAAGGATATGCAGGCCAAGCAGCAGGCAGGACGCGATATGCAGCAGCAGAAGATGCAGCAAATGAAGCAGACGCAGCCACAAAGTCAACAGCTGGGAATGAAAATGGCGGCAATGCCTCAAGTTCAAAAGCAAACGGAAACGGAAGCGGTAGAGGAGGAGGAGGCTGAGCCAGAGCCCAAATCACCAGAACGTTTGGCTTATTTGGAAGCGATCAAGCAACTGAACTCCTATCAGATACACGAACCACAAGCAACACGAGCGCAGAGCAAATCGAGTCGCAGTGGCGATAAAACCGAACCAAATATAGAGCATACGCTCGAGTGTCTGCGTGAAACGGGCTTCGAGCAGTCGGAGCTGGAGCGCATACCTGTTATACAGGTAGCAGGTACCAAAGGACGCGGCTCCACCTGCCTACTGGTCGAAGCGATACTAATCGCACATGGCATCAAAACCGGTGTGCTCTGTGCTCCCCATTTGTTTGCCACCAGCGAGAGAATACGCATTGAAGGTGAACCGTTGTCGGACGTGGAGTTTACTGAGTTATTTCAACAACTACAGGGTCAATTGGCACAGATGACAACGCCGCCGAGTTACAACAAATTGCTAACGATAATGGCATTTCATGCCTTTCGCAATGCCAATGTGGATGTGGCAATTGTTGAGATAGGCAGCGGTTGTGCCAGCGACTGTACGAACATAACATCGCACGCCCGAACTATAGGCATCAGCACCTTGGGCTGGGAGCAAAGCTTCAGTTTGAGCAATTCGATGAGAGACATTGCCTGGGCAAAGGCAGCGATTATGAAGCCAGAGGCAAGCATCTACACGAGTGCCAGTCAAACCGAATGCTTTGAGGTGCTCAGCCAAAAGGCCAAACAGTTGGGCGTACAACTTTATCGGGTGCCCAGTTATCCGGCCTATGTGGATGCCAATTTCTCGGACAAAAAGATGCTAAACAGTGCGAATTTTGCAGTCAAATTGAATGGCTCACTGGCCATACAATTGGCTTATGATTTCCTGCGACGTTATCGGCCCGAATATGTCGTAGGACTTGAGCATAATGCCACTCAACTGACGCCAGGTGCCACACGTGGCATTGAGACGTTTGTGCAACGCGGACAGTTCGAGATTATGAAGTACGACATGTTCAATGTGTATTTGGACAGTGCCGACACTTTGGAGAGCATGATGATGTGCCGAGAGTGGTTTTATACACGCACACGCGGCAGTCGTTCGCCAAAGGTTTTGCTCTTCAATAAGGTCAATGAATTCAATTCAAAGGATTTGTTGACCATTCTGCGGCATAATATGAAATTCGAGGAGGCTGGCTTTGTGCCAAGTCCGAGCATGTTTGAGGGCGAGCCATTGGATGGTGCACAGCACGATGATGAGCAGCAGGATAAGGCCACAAAGGATGCCATTGCCTGGCATAGTATGGAGGAACTTCAGCGTGCTCGACGCAATGCCAGCAATTGGCGTTCTCTCTGCGAGGAGGATGGCACACGGGATAGTGCCCAGCTCTCCATTTCCATTGAATCCTTTTTCGATTATCTGCGCAACAAGTATGGCAATCAAAGGTATGGTATGCGTAATGAACTTGATGTCCTTGTCACCGGTTCCAGAGAACTTGTAGCCGGCACAATCCGATGGCTACAGAAGATGAAAAACGCGCAGTTCAAGAAGTGGCATTGACTAAAGATTTGATAACTGTGTCGGGCAAACATACAATAGAAAAATTTCGCATAAAAAACTCACGATTTGAGACAGCGACTTTTAAACGTTGTAGTTGGAGTTAATTATCAGCACGAGTGAAGTGAATACGTCTTCAAATTTTCAGTTACTGTTTTTCTTATTTCTACCTAAAATAAAGCAACGAAGCATTTGTTTTTGAAGTCAAGCAGACGGACAGGTCATAGAAGAGGATCAATAACTATAAAAAGCGTATTTTACTTTTGTAAATTAGCTACATTTTATAGATTTGTTTACCTCTTCTAGCGACTGCTTCTTAAAACAAAAAAAAAAAAGTTTAAAACTTTTGGGGGTTGCGGTATTTTTTTAAGGCGGATTTTAGTTCAAGTTAGTTGCTAAGAACTTAGTATTATAAATCAATTTATATGGTATTTTGGTATTTCTCTAGCACAACAAACTTTCAGCACATTTGTCTAAACCGCACCTAATTAAGATTAATTAACTAAAACCATCATTAATTAACTTTGCTTTTCAAGACGATTTTTAAACATTTTGCCACAAAGAAAAAGATTTATTACTGAATTTAAGTGTAAAATGTAAATGAAATGCAGATGCGAAAGTGAAAGCCATCATGTGCAGAAATAGCTGTGAGGTGTTGGTCCAATTGGGCAGTTGCCTGATGAGCATGACAGAGCACCTTTTCTGTGTTCCCAATTAGCCAGTGTGACTGGCATATTTCCATCTCTGCACAGCAGCAGAAAGACCAGTTTTCTTTAAGCCAAACTCTTCAAAGTATTACATTTATTACTCTAAAACAAATATTGTGTATTGCAATTTATTTGAAATGATTGCCACTTTAAGAAAACTTGATTTAAAGTGAAAAAATATGATTTAAAAAATAATTTCATCTAAGTATATTTATTTGGAAATTCTTAGCTGCAGAATTGGCTTGTATTAATTGAAAATTAAAATTTTAAGACACTCACTTTTGAACAGTGTCGTTAAGCACTTGGCACTAGCACTTTGGCACAGCATTTTTAATGCTCTTTGTTAACACATATTTAACTGTTTGTGTGTTTCCTTTTTTGGTATTATTTACAGGGTCAAACAATAGCCAGGAGAATAACTATAGCAATGCACGCGATCTGTCACAGGAAGCACTCTGGAGACTTCAACTAGCAGCGGCTCAACAACAGACTCAACAAATCTATGTAGAACAACGTCCACCATCTGCATTCAGCGGTTTGGTGGATTATGCCGGATATCCTATGGCAGTGCCACCACCGACGCACATAACCACAGTGACCAGCTCGCTGAGTCAACAGAGCTTTGGACAGCAGCAGCAGCAGCAAAGAGAGTTGGCAACACAACAACAACAGCAGCAGCAGCAACCGTTGATGCCACATGAAATGTTGCAAGCGGCTCAGCGCTATGGCACATTGAGAAAGTCAAAGCAACCACCACTGCCACCACAGCGCAAGGATCAACAGCAACAACAGCAAACACAACAACAACAACAACAACAGCAGCTGGGTGAGTGTTGACCGTTTGTCTTAGCCAAGTGCAGCAGATAAGCAGAGTTGGGGAGAATGAATGGCTCGGAAATCAGTTTGATTGATAATGCAACTAAGTGTTGCACAAGCTGGGCGGAAACTTATACAAACACACACACATATACACTCATACACTTATAAATAAAATAGAATTGCTGAGCAGCGTAAGGAGTAGGATGCACTGCTGTTGCCAGGATGTGTACAATTTGCATCTGTATCCTTTTATGCATGAGCAGCCGGAACACAGACACTGCAGGCTACCACTAGGGAAACTCCCCACTCCTGCCACACCCCCCACACCCCCTACACACACACATGCACAGCTAAATGTACTCACAGCAGAGCTTGACAAATTGTTACTTGCTGCAATGCTAATTGTGCGTAAAATAATAATTAAATTATTGAATGTAGGCCAAGTTAAATAAATAAAATACAGACCAGTTTAAAATTACAAATTTTAATAATAAATATTGTTTTTAAATAAAATAATAAAATTTGTTTTTAAATTTAATTTAATAAATTTAAAAAATATTTAATAATTTAAAATTTGGCTTTAGACATTTATGAAATTTATAACTAAATTTTTTATTCTATTTTATTAAATAATATATAAATTTAAATTTTGAGACTTTAAGTATTATAAAAAATTATTTAAATTTATTTTATTGTTTTATTAAAAATATTTAAAAATGAAGTTCATTTCACAGTTTCTACAAAAGTCATGCCAATTGATAACTCTAGTGGCTCTAATTTGTGAACCAGCACTGTGATTAGGCAACCAGTTGTTTTCTCCCAATATTTTCTTCACTTACCACAATTTACCCCACTGATAAAGCACAACAAATCGCTCGCAGCGACAACTATCGCAACTGGAAAATTCGCCTTTCCGCCTTTTCGCCCATCCGCCTTCCTGTTTTCCTATTCAACTGAAATAGAAAATGACTTTCAGCAGCAACAAAAAAAAAAAAAATAAAGCCAAAACAAATGGCAGCTGAATACGAAAAGAAGTGAAAAAAAAAATATATGTAAAATGCACGAGCACAAAAATATTTTACAAAATCAAAATCAAACAAACGCTGCCAGCTATAAGTGAAGTGAATCACTGAACAGAATGCAACGCCACTTGCCCTCTAAACAAATACACACAACACAAAAAAAAACACAGTAAAAATGTATACACAAAATAAAAGAAATGGGGAAAAAGGAAAAACGTTGGCACTTTTGGGGAATGGGTTGTACATCGTTTTGGCACCATGGAAAATGATTGAAAGAAAAGCATTGAAAATCTGTTGCGTTTGCCAAAGCTATTTCCATATTTACGATGCGATTTATGCTGATGATTCACTCAGTTAAAACAGTCGTTTCTCAATTTTATTGGCAACGCCATCTAAAGAGAACTCTGCTGTTGACCAAAACTCTTGCTTTTAGCTTAATAAATAGTAAGCTGGTCTTACCAAAATAAATAGCGCAGCTGGACTGAATGTGGCTGAAATTTTGATGGTTTGAAGCAGCAAAATATTGTGCAAATTTCCACAGAGTTAAGTAAAGCATTTAAGCTCATAATCCGACTTGGGGTTGACATTTAAATTGTATTTAAAACAATTCTAACGGTACACAAAAACTAAATTGAAGCCATTTTTTATATGTTAATATTATAAAGATGTTCTTAAAATAGTATTTGTGCAAGATTTTATTTTTATAGTAAATTTCCAAACGCTAAAGGGTTTAATAAAGAAAACGCTTTCATTTTGTTTAAAAAACTAAATGTTTTTAGACCAAAACGTTCGTGAAAAATTATTTAATTTGCTTCAAAACTTTTACTTTCAACAGAACAGAGTTTATAATATACTTCCAGACAATTTCGAATGTAAATTTTGTTTATCATCTAATAGAACACACACAATTAACCTAACTAACCACAGAAGCTTACAAAATAGTTGCCAAACTTGCTCAAGCAGCTCGAAAAATGCCGCAATCATTTTGTGTTTTTACCACTGCAACCGGAGAACAGTGCAGAAAACCATAAAAAAGCGTGCGTTGTGCAAAAAGTATTGTTATTGAGCTGCTTACGGAGAAATACGAAGAGCACACAGAACGTATGCGTAATATGTATACCCTGCATGTGAACAGAGGAATAACTCAGAGGCTAAAAAAGCTAGAGAAATGATAATTGGTGTGTCGTTTGAAAACAAAAGCAGCTTTAAATAATAAGTCAAAAATAATATATTTTATAAAAATTAATGCCTGCAGTGGAGTTGTTAGGCGACTTAGTATTTGAATGACTTATTATGCTAGCAAAGTACACAAAATAAGAATTGTTTTTTTACAGGACAATTCAAAATTTGCCATACTCGTACATTATGAACTGCTTCTAATCCTCTTAGCAGTCGTCACAGCCGTTTGCGCAAAAAGCATTTCAATTAAAACAAACCAGTCAAAGTCCAACTGTTTCTGCCACAGAGTGTGCCGCATATTTTGGCCACAAACAACCAAAAAAACAATACAGAATCACAAGCAGCCAAGTTGCATGCAACTGAAAAAAGTTTAAAAAAAGAGGAGTCAATAAAAAACAACAAAACAAAGTCAGTTAGCCTCTCGGCTGGCATAAGAAAAGACCAAAGCCAAAGCCCAGGCCCAAAGCAGAGTCATAAGAAATCCAAAATGATAGGCTTCCATGTGCAAAACCTGAAACTGAACAAAGATAGACGCAAAGAAACTGGCAATTCAATTTTTTGCAGCACAGTTTTTTATTGCCAAACCTGCAAAGTACTTGAAAGAGTCACAAAGCATGGACAGCAAGTTGTGATATTTGTGAAATAAGTGAAGCGCAATGTGTCTAATCAAATTGACTTTAGAAAACTATTCATTTATCTTTTAACACATAAGAAAATTTGCTATTAAATTGTTTAAAGTAGATTTTCTATAGAGAAAATATTTATTGTGATACAAAAGAGTTTACAGGCTGTTGTAGAAACCATAAAATATCCTTTAAATTGGCTTAAAATTGGGTTGCTATTGTGTATACAGAAAAACTTTGATACATTACATTTATTAATATAAATCTCTCATTCAATAGCCGATAGTTAAGAATCCTCGATGGTTAGAGCTACAAATATTGTTCTATACATAAAATAGCTTTAAAGCTGAAAGAGCTTTTAACACAACTTGTGGTCAGCTTATCGGTTAATCAGGTTTATACCCTATGGTTTAAATTTTCCAAAAAGTCTACACCTCACCTTCGTATGACACTATGAACTCAATTTTGTAAGGTAACTACTTGTCGTTTACTCCCTGTTGCAGTTATTCAAGTTATGCAGTTTACTTTGGCTCTGTTGAGATCCTCTTTTTTGTGCTTATGCTTTTAGCATTCCAATGGCCACACGGCAACAATAGTCTGAATCCAGCAACAAGAACACAACAGTAAAGGGAACAACGTGAATGGGAGCAGGGGGAGTGGCAGGACATGGGAAAAAAACAAGAATAAAAATAAACTTGAATTTCTAGAGGGAACTCGAATGTCTAGTTTAAAGTAGAAAACTTGTTAGTCGGTGCGCATCTTTTGACGTTGCCAGGGAAAATATTTCGCTATTGTTTGGCGTATTGGCGCTGCAAAGTATGCAATGCTTTTGAGCTCTCGATGCAGTGCAATTCAATTGCCGCATTTGTGGCTCTTCACAGCGTGTGGGCGTGGCTAGGCGGTGGCAGATGGGTAGATGCATCATTCAGCTAACATCTCTGTTTCACTCCCTTCTCCTTGCCTCTCTACTTTTGAACGTTTGTTTAAACACATTCCGAAAACCGCTAACCACTTGAAACCGTCTTTGTTTCTGCAAAAAAGCCTGTGATTGCACTAAAATGATTTAGGAAATGATTTAGGTCTAATCTTGGAAGAACTATTTTAATTAGCTAAGCAATTTTAGATCAAATTCTAAACTAAATAAAGTGTTTTTTAGCTTCAGTTATAAAATTTGTATTGTCCCATTAACAAATTAATAAATTTGCCCAACCCTTCACACAATCTTCGCACAATCAATCTACAGGGCATCTCAATTTCATTAACTGCTTTTTGTTGGCCATGCGAAATTAACAATTAGAAGCTTATTAACCACATCAATTTACGAGCCAACAAAAGCAAGTGAGTTCAGAGGACAGATCATTAAGCATACAAAGAGCATAAAATACACACTCATACACATTTACTAGCTGCCACACACAAACACCCACACAACACCCACGTAGACTTCGTGAAACATAAGATATGTGCATATAAACTGGTAAACAGAAGCTGCCATTATTTATGCCGGGCCAACAACTTTTGACAAATTTTTTGGCAAAACATTTTGCGTAATAAATTTATTTTAATTACAACGCCAAAAGCGGGGTGAATTGGTTGTTGGTCATGGCGGTGGGAGTGGCGGAAGCTGTGGTACGTAATGAATGCGCTTCAATTAAATGAAATATTCATAGGCATAAATACGAGAGACAGAAAGAGAAAGAGAGCGTGCGAAACAGGTATGAAGCCGGCACTGTAAGAGCCAGGTGCTCTGGCAGCAGGACCTGTGTGGACCTGTGAGGTCCTGCGAGGACCTGCAAGTCCTGCAGCCAGTAAAAGCCATTGGAATAGCTGCGACCAAGAATGTTTTATGAGCCCAGCAGCTAACGTAAAGGGGCTAACGTTAGAGACCACGAATAGCACACGAAACGGAACATTAACCAACAATATACACTACACCAAATTACAGCAACAATCAAGAACCAATCAAAAAAAAACTTTGTTAGAGAAAACAGAAAATTGTATGCTCTAAAAAGTTTTTAGTATTGGTATTGAGTATTCTAAACTGCCAGAATCTATTCTGCAATCCCTTTATGAAATCAGCGGCATAACTTACTTACCCTGGCCAATACAGTTCCACTTCCTCTGGCTTTAATTGCCTGCCATTGAGCAAGTTAATGCAATAGCTGTGATGCCCAAGGGAAAGAGTGTTAGATTGAGGAATATAACCCCAAATGGCAGACCATCATCGGCGCATTGCCGCCTATTTTGGAGCTTGTTAATTATGGCAGAGCTAACTGTGTTCCGCGCTAACCGGGAAGACCGGTAAACGAAGGGAGAACTGGAGCAGTGGTGGCAGGGGGTAAACAGTTTGCTGTAACTGTGCAATTCGGCCAACGGTCTATGCATCTTTCAAACAATTTACCAATTTGCTCTTGTCTATGCAAGTCTGTTTGTGTGTGAGCATCTGTGTGTGTGTGTGTTTACTGTTGACCACAACTCGGATCGCTCATAAAATGTTTATTAGGTAATGAAACATAACAACAATAGCAACAACAATAACGGCAGCAATAACAACAAACGCTGTCACACATAAATTTTGAAATGAGCCTCTCTCGTCCTTTGAGTCATATTCGGGTTTTTCGCATTGTTTGCCCTGCGCTTCAGCAAAGAAATTGGAAATTGTTAATTGAGTTTTTGAAGCGAAAACTGTTTTGTGTGCCATAGACCGCAATACAAATGACAACATCGAAACTGCAACATTTTATGCAGTGCTGAAAAAATAATTTAAAGAATCTACATATATGTATGTTTTCATGTTACTATTAGCACGTTCTCTTTAACTTAATAGTTTATATGATAAAATCAAACATTTCTGACTGACTGACTGCATGACACTTTGGCGAAAGCAGAACGATAAACGCATTTTATCAAACAAAATGCGCGAAGCGTTGTTAAATTTTCAATGCGTGCGCATAAAAGTATGCAAAAGTATTTTACACTGTGTGCACAGAGTCAGACACAGAGAGGGGGAGACGGGTGAGAGCGGGGTAGCTTGCAGAGCAACCGCAGCCGACGATTTGCACTTCCACTTGACTTGAAGTATAGATAAAGTGCTGATGGGATGAGCAAAGGAAAAAGAACAGAACGCAGTGAGAGAGAGCAGACAGCACAGAAAGCAGAGTGAAGTGTGCGTGGCAAATGCAGAAAATGTATTTATGCAAAAGTTGCAATTGTCAACGTTGCCATAGAAAGTGTGTGGCGCGAAAATCAAGTAGACATAGTCACGCACAAACACTACCAGAGCCGTCAACAGCAACATAATCTAAAAAAAAAGTTCACACGTTGCTGTTTGTGGATAGCAGTACATGTACCACTCACCACTCTAAAAATGACACTTAAAACAATTAATTTACTAATTAGAAAGATCACTTTATTAAATAATATTTACAATACTTTACTATAAAAACAATCCATCCTATTTAAAAGAAGGTTTAAAATTTTCGTTACCACCTAAAAGTATGCTATAAATTTTAAATTGATTCGGTGTAGGAGAAAAACTTGACACGAATACATATCCGATCATCCAAAGGATTCCCTTTATACAAAAAATATATAAAAATGTACTATCAATTGAAAAATAAAAGTCCTCATAGGTTTAAGAAAGAATTGTACTTTTCGGAAGCCTCAGAAGTAAGCAACTAAATCGAAAATAGAAAGCAATAGAAAAATATTTTAAAGTCAAATAGCAAGTCAAAGTATTTATTCCAATAAACCCATCCTACAAGATTACATGCTAAACCTCAAAATATCTTTGGGTGGAAAACTAGATTAGGTTCTGGGATTACATAACGCAATCGAAGCCAAAGTGTAAACGTGTTAACGTTCGCACTCCCACGCAGAGCACAAAACTTGACGAGAGTTGACTTTTCAAATACCCAACACACACACACAACACCTATGCACAACACACACACAAAGATACGCCTGGATAGAGTTGAAGATAGAAGCTCACCTGAGTGTTTGAGTGTTTTGGCATTTGAATTGAGTTTTACATTCCAGTGCTGTCGCCGTGTGTTGATTATGTTTCGCTGCTTTTGACACATAATACAGATAGATATTTGGTTTTGATATCTATACATATATATATTTATATGTATTTGAATGCAATACAGTAGTCAAAAAGCATAGCACGCATATATTTATTCATTGCATTCGCGCTGATTGAATGCAAATGCATTTGGAGCGGCAATCCATTCAAATATAAAATACATTTTTATTTTATTTATATAGAAATAAATACATAAGTATTTATATGCAAATCGCGTGCTTAGCGCCGCACAAATATGCTGACCCATTTGCATATGCTCATAATTATACCCTGTGATCAGCAGGGACAAAGGAGGATACGTTTACTTAATAAATACGTGAATTACAGTTTAATTGGGAACAAGTTTAATGAATAAACAGAAATATTTATAATAAATGAAGTGAGTTTTAAGCCGATCTAATATTTCTTATGTTCTAACGTCATGCATACCCTTTAGTACTCAATTTTCTGCCAATATATTATTAAACAAATTAACAACGTCATGACATAAACTGCACACATGCTTGAATTCAAATTTAACGCATATTTTAATGAAGTTTTTAATTATTTTAAATTATGCAACTTACGTATTATTTATTAGTCAGCTTAATAAAATATATAAAATCGATTAACCATCTCTATATTTATTCCACCTTTTTTTATCTCTCATTACAGCGGACATAATACAGGATTTAGCAAATTAAACTAATTGCCAGTCAACAGAAATTACAAAAAACATTTAAAATTATAAAAAACGTTGAACAAAAACACGTTTTGACATTAGCATTAAGTAAGTAAATTGAGTCGTAAACATTTTTAAATGCACCACACAATGAATGTATTTAATGAGGCATTAAAATACTAAAAACATTTAGCAAATATCGTCGTTCAAACTTAAATTTAAATAACAAACAATTTACGAGTAGAATAATGCAAGAAATTTCGACCAAAACCGTAAAGCAAAATCCAAATTTTAGACTAACTCGTAGAACTAAGCACTGAAAAGACGGCATTTAATGTAAAAAATACAACAAATATACCAAAAAAATACTCAAAAAATACCACAAAAAAATGTGCACCTTAACTAAGAGTTTAATTGTAAAATAAATAGAGTTAAAGTTGATTGAGTATTTCTAAAGGGCTTTTGTCTGCATACAGAACCCACTTAGTATTTAAATACCAGATTTTTCAAGCTTCATATACTTCTATATAGAAATTTAAATCTACCGAAATTTCATATATTTTATGATAAAGTTTACCGAAAGCCAGCTATTTATTTCTACTGTCTGAGAGATTCATTAAATTCATAGATTCATTTACTAACCAACACAATTGTTATTCAATTTCGATTTGAAACGTATTTGAACATTTTCATTTAGTATTTTTGAATAGAGTTATGAGTTATGAAATGTGGCCAAATTGAGGTTGAAATTCGCTTTGAATGGTGACAAATGCAAATAACCGTTAAATTCTGGTTTAAATTATTGTAAAACCAAAAGCCAAACACAAAAAGCCACCTTTGAGGTTATGTTTGCCCAAAAATCAAAATAAAAATTCTGCGGCCAATATGGAAAATTTACTAAAATCAAATAAACAGTTATTGTTGCCTCGCAGATAAACGCACACACACACACACACACACAAAAACGAACAAAAGCACATCCATTCACACACAGAGAAACATGCAGAGATTTTAGTGAAATGGCATTTTAATTGCATTGAGCATTTTATAATTACAAGCACAAAACCAAAACTTAAATACTCTTAATTGCTATTTAAAACTTGCAAATGAATCTCACAGAACAGTTGAAAACTGTGCCAAAATTTATTTAAAGCGGAGCAAAGTAATTTATTGTGTTTAAAAAACATTGGTGATTTTTTAGAAAATATTTAAACAAAACAGAATTTTAGCTTAAAGTTGAAGAAAATATTCCAATTAATTCCAGGCCATTTTAAAAATTAAATTTAATTTATTTACGTTTAAAATTCATTTCCAATTAGTTTACATATACAACACGCCCAACTAGTTAGGGTATTAATATGCTGAAATAGTCTAAAAGGGCAAATAAGGCTCATTAGCCTTTGTTTTTGTGTTGGCCCATTCAAAATCAATGCAGGACGTAGTGGGTGGACAGGAGTACTAAAGGGGTTTGGTTTTTATTGACAAGAACAATGCTGAAACAACAAGATGAACAACTAATTGCGCAGCTAATTTCGATTGTTGTCGATTGTCGTCGCTTATAATCACGAAAATTGTAATTACAAATTACAATTGAGGGCCACAATTTTGCAAATTAGATTGTGTAAATGCTGTAAATTAATTTCGATCAAATGCCACAGAATACTCATTGACAAAAATCAAAAGCACAACAGTTTCAATTTATTTTCAACTTAATTGCCAATTCGTAAGCGAAGCCGTGACAGTAAATAACAAAAATAAAATGCACAAACCAAAAAGATTTATACAATTTTCAATTTGTCATGCACTCACTTTGTATAGGTGAAGTGTAAACAACATTTAAAGTCATCAGCCTGAAGTTTAAGCAATCTTTGAGTCCATGCAACATGCAAATTAAACCAAAACAAATAGCAAAATAAATTTTTAGAAATCCCTGCAAAACCACATATATGAAAATTTTAATCATAAAATCTTTTAAATACCCAAAAAAAAATAAGAAAAAACATTGAAGACATAAAAACAGTTTGCAGCACAGAAAACCAAAATGAAAATTGCAATATTTAATTCCAAAACTTGATGTGGAAAACCGAGGAAAACACAACCAGAAAACTACAACAATAAAGTAATATGCTTTGATAGCCAAGATAGTCGAAAAATGAAATTAAAGTAAATAAACAGTGGCGTTAAATTACTTAAATTGAAATAATAAACCAAAAAAATTGGCTGAAATTTGCTCTCAACTTCTAGGGATTTATTACAGCAACCAAAAAATTACAAGTTTAATTGATTGTTGTGGTAATTTGATAAGCTTTTGATCTGAAGATAGCATAAATTATGCAATTTTAAATTGATTTACATATCTGTTAATGAATTGTATTTTTTAACAACTGACTGGCACGGTAAGTGCCCATAAACTTAAACCAAAGCTTATTTAATTAAACTTTCTAACTACTTTCCATTGTCAGTCTTACGTAAACCGCTTTCAATGAAGGCTTCAACTTGATGGATTCAAATTCTAATATTTAGCAAGCATTTTTATTGATTTGCGAGTAAATTTTTACGGTTTAGAGCTGGGAATTTTCACAACTCGTTGCCCAATATATCTATAGTATTTATATATATTTCATACTGGCCTTTTACGCTCCCATAATTCCCACCTCTGGTCTGTGCAATCTAATCTCGTGCATGTCTAATATTCGCTGTTATAATAAACATTTTTTTCTGCTTTTTTTTAAGCCATTTTTCTATTCACTCAGGCAAAAACAATTTTGATTTCGTGTTCATAGCAACAAAATGGTTTGTAAATTCTCAAAAAACAACATCGATTTTACTGTTTCTATTTGCCGTAGTTTTTTTATGGCCTATTCCTCTTACTCCCAATACCCATAGAAACAATATAATGAAAAATACCAACCATGTTTAATACTCGTTCATAAACGGAAAAATAAAAATAGAATTCAATTCCAACAAGTTATACATATTTGAAGCATTTATTTTGATGTGTATTTAAGAATTAATGACTTCAACTTTAACTACAGACAAACAGATGGCCAGCAATTATTTCTAGCAGAGTTCACAGTCTGTTTAAAGTTGAGGAACTAAATGGGCAAGTCAAATGAACCCCAACGCGAGTAGAGTACAGGGTAACATTATGCGCTCTCTCCTTCTCTTAATATAATCAAGCAAAAATGAAAAACAAGAATATAATGATTAATGATTTAACAGTATTTTAAAACATTTATGCAAATAACGCTTGCAAAATCAAGCAAATTTAATTAAATCAATAAAAAAAAATATTTATAAAAATGAGTAAATTGACATTTTATAAATAATTTGTAAGTGCATTGTATATAAATTGAAAAAAAAGAAAAGTATGAAAAATATGCATAATTATTAATATTAATAATCGAATGTATCGTAGAATATGGCAACTAATTGTTTAATTGCATCACATTATGTAAATACACGCAATTACTTACAAAACCGAAAAGAATTAATTATGTAAAACCAGAAAAAATATAGTTAAAATTGCATTAAAATTTCCTACTCGCTGAGAACTAAAAGTTTTATGGTTTAGCTGGTAATAAATTTATAGATTTGCAAAAAATTTCTGAAGAATTAAATTTTCCGAACTCGTTTCTCTGTGTTTTCTAGTAGGATTAAATCGAAATAAGTGAAATCTATTGAAAACTTAAAATCAAAATAGTCCAAGAAGAGTGTAAGTAGTTTAATAAGTTACGATATACGATACGATATAGAATAAAACGATTTAAAATACGATTTGATGTCCAATTGAAGTCGTCTGTTAATTTTCAATTTCTCACTGTCTCTCTCTCTCTGTAAACTAAATAACCGATTTAAGTATAAATAAATGCATGAAATACAAATATACATTAAACTATGTGTAGTTTAATTGCCACATACATATACATATGCAAATACGATATTGTGTGTAGATGTTGGTCGCAAGGCGAATCCAAACTAAATTTTAACTGTAAACTTAGCACGTAAATGTAATACTTCTAATACGATATTATACGGATAACGATTAACGATAACGATACCAATGAATATTGAATAAAAATCGATATGTAAAACTCTATTAATTCGTTTAATTTTACTAACTAAGCAATCGTTTAAATTATTATCAGTTACACGTAATCTCAAAAATTAATTCCACTCATATACCAAACAAAACATCATTTAAATGGGAACTCAAAAATACGGCATGGCTATTAAGATGATGTTCGTCTGGATGCTGATCTTTGTCTTTCTATTGCTGCGCACTGTTCACAGATTGCACAACAAAATCTTTGGAAAAACCAAGACAGACACAACAGCAACAACAAGAAAACGAGCAGCATCAACAGCAGGAGGATGTGAAGAGACAGAACAAACTATGAGCAAAAAAAGAAAAACAACCGATGTGGCAATTGTGCAGGTAAATTGAAAATTGTTGCAATTGTTTCTTACAGTTTTTTTTGTTGTCTGCTTTCATTTTTGAAGGCACAATTAAAAAATGTCTGCGTTTTTTTGTGTTGTCTGTTTTTATGTGATCCTGGCAGCACTGGCAGCTGTGCGTGTGTGTGAGTGTGTGTGTTTGCAAACCGCAAATGGTGACATTGCGCAAATAAAAAACAATTTACGATAAACATCAAATTTCCACAAATTACCTTATATTTTACGTGAGTTGCGAAACAGATTGTAAACCACACACAGACATACACACACACCCAGCCATTTGCTAAAAAAAACCGGCAGGGAGACACAAAAAAAAAACCGCGACGCGCTGATTTTACAGCACGTTGAGCATACGCCTCGTTGGCCATTGTTTGTGCAGCGGGGAAGGGCGCTAGCTCAGCAGTAGAGTGAAGGAGGGGCAGGGAAGCGCCACCCTCTGTTTGGAACGTACTTTAAACGTAGCACACGCCTACACTTAAATTTCGAAATTTGCAATTATTTTTATTGCTTGCCATTTCGCTGGCTGTTTACGCTGTGGCTTTGCTTTTTGCCCAAACACTCGACAACACAGCCAAAAAGACGCCAGCAAAAAAAAAATGGCAACAACAAAAGTAGAGCCATCATAAATTTATACCATACACCACACAACAGAAAATAAAAGATAATAATACGTATATAGGTGTATCTGAATGTATATATCTAGAAATAAATACAAATGCCTCTGAAGCGTGTGTCCTGTGCATCCTGTTGGCCGTGTCACGCTGTGAGCCACCTTTTAGCAGTCAACACAGGTGGCCTGAATATCCTGTGGCATCCTCTTACATCCTGTGACATTCACATCGGTTTGCTGCCACCTTTTCTTCCATTACCTTACCCTTACTTGGCCTTACCTTCTAACCTTGGCTTAAATACACAACAGTCATGCGTTTGAATTGTAATCTCTTCCGTTTACGTTTCACACTTGATATTCATTTTAAATTTAATTTAAATTTGTTTTTCTTTTATTATTCAACTCGAAAAAACAATTTATGATTTGTTTAGCATATAATGACAGATATTTGGGAATTATTTATTGTGGTAAATTTGGCAAATACTTTTAGTTTAAGGCACAAACTGCAGCTAGGATTTGTTGGGCGTATGAAATCACGTATACGCCTGCATACATAAAACTTTTGAAGTGATACATTTATAGTTTATAATTCCATCTTTACAGCTTCGCTAAGAGTTTTATTTAGTTGCATATATAATAAGCTATAAATCAATTGATAGTTGATAGTTCTTTATCTTATTATTTTAGCTGAGTCTTAATATTTTTCCATTTTGGTTATGACCTTGCGTCCTTGGTTTAGTCTTTAGTTGATTTAATAATTATATCTTCAATTAGTTTTGACCTTCATTTTACCTCTCCAATCACAGATCACAACTTTAAGCTCTGTTTTCAGTATTTTCTAGTCTTTATATAGTCATTCTAAGAATTTTGCAGTGTTTCATAAGTTCTGTCTTCAATTTTGATTTAGTACCTAATCATACGGCAAATTTTAAACTGTTTGAAAGATTTATTTCAGTTTTTTAACAAATTACTTTTAAAAATACGTTTTGCAAGACAAATTCATAGTTCTTTCTGCTAATTTAAATACTCTATTTCTGCTCTGTAGTTATAGCTCTTATGATTGAATCGAACTTTAATTTTTTTAATTATTAAAATAGGTTTATCTGACTTATAAATTACTATAAGTATATTTAATTTTGCTTAATCTGGCTTTATTATTTTTTGCTTTTATCAAAATTATTTGCTGTTCCCTAAGCCTCATCTTGTCTATTGCTGAATTTCTTACTAATCGCCACTGTTTTTTGCTTTTCCTGATAACAGTTAAATGATCTCCGATGACCTAGGTGCATTTCACTGTCACTCTACTAGAATTGTGCGTCCTTGGCTTAAGTAACATACCTGGCAACTCAATTTGAAAAAATTAAAGAAAAGCAATGTTAAGTAGCCGGAAAGTCGGCAAACGGCAAACAATTGGCCAAGAGCAGAGCTCACTTCCTTCTGGACATTGACTGCCACTTTCCTTTCCCCTCATCCCTATTGGTTCTGACACCGACTCCGACTCTGGTGCTGGCTCTTCAATGTAATTAGAGAGCATTAGGATTAGGCTTACAAATTCCAGGCAATAACAGCACACAAAACTTGAAGCCAACTAGCCAGAGGCAAGACTCTATCTACTCTCTGCTCTATCTTGCTCTGCCCCACTCTCTCTCTCTCTCGCTGGTTCACTTTGGGCTCTGAGAAATGAAAACTTTTCTCTTTATTTTTTGTATTTTATTTTTTTTTGATTCGACAGAAATAAAGCAATTTCATGGCGCGTAAGAGCAGCAAGAAGCTTGGACCAAGTCCATAACGACAGCATTTAGATTTTAAGAGATGTGTGTGAGAGGGGCGGGTCAAAATGTGGGGTGTGGCACGGGGTGTAATGTCAATGGCCCACGGGCAGGTAAAATTGTGTACAGGTACCTAAAATGTCTGCCTGCAAATTTAAACAAAAATACATATACATTTGTGTGACAGATACGAGTACCGCTATATGCGATTTGCTTGCTGGGCTTGCTGAATACACTGTGAGAAAAGTAGGTAAGCTTAGCTTGGAAGTAGAAAAATCAATTAATTAACTCCTCCGCTTTTCTTATATTAAGTGTAAATCATTTTAAGCCGTTTCCAAATAATTTTTCTATACCTTTCCTATGTTATTTTTTTTCATTGTGTTTTGCATTTATTTTTGTTGTGCCAAAATGTGAACCGAACAAGATAAAATAATCAAGAAACTCCCATTCCCATGCCCCCAACACAATGATAGATATCTAGGCAAATGTATTTAGAACGTAAAAAAAAAATAAACAAAAATTTAAATAAAACAAATCATAAATTAAATTTTAATCGAAAGATAGCAGTAAAGGTAAATTTTGGAAATTAAAGTATTGTAGAAGGATAGAAAAAGGAGGCAATGAAAATTATTGCATAATTTAAGGAATGAAAGAACCTCCAGTGTCACTTTATTTTTAGCTTTAAATAATATTTTGTATGTCTCCAAGTGTCATAAGTTTAGTCACATTATGCACACAATTTTCCTCCAGAGTCACATGAATGCTATCAATGTTCAGTTGTTACTTTGCTGTTGAAACTTACTCCACAGTAAATAAAATACAATTTCCAAATGGTTCAAATAGTTAAGTGCATTTAGAGGTAAAAATTTTCTCCATTTTCCTCCCAACCCCCTCTGTTTAAATTTGCCACTCTTTCCACATTGCGTCCTCTTTGAAAATTCCGCTGTGGGAATTCTTGTTTCTATTAGTTTCCTTCTGTGCAGCTGACTGTTTTCACTATTGACAACTTTAATTGATGGGCGTCAGTATCAGATGCAGTTTGAGTTCGCCCACTCTTGGCCAGGTTTTAAGATCTATCGCCATCAACGAGCTGGCAATTGGTAAAACGGCGACGCGACATAACCACAGAATCTAATTTGGCCCAAACCACCAAAGCAATTAAAGTTGCAGCGCTGCCAGTTGGTGAGTGTGAGGAACACAAAACGAGCATGTACTGCAGTCGATAGGGAGACAGACAAAGCAGAAAGAGAAAGAGAATGGCGGAGGGAGACGGAGCATTTGTAAATACTCTTCAACAATTTCCATTGATTTATTTTAATTAATTTGCAACAAAATTTCATTTTCCATTTACACTTCTTGGCCAAACAGTCAAAAATGAAGCCAACAATTTGTGTGCACTCAAATTACAATGCACGTGAGCAGATAATTTGGTAGAGTTGCCCCCCTGCCCCACCTCTCCGCCCCTTTTACCTGCCCACACTGTTAGCTACTGCTGCTGACATTTTGGAAGCTAACGTGTGGCAATAACACCGCAAAAGCCCAACCACAGCCATAATTTAAAACAATTTCAAATTGCCAGTCGCGTCAGTTGCTTTTGCTAACTTGTTTGACCCCCCCTTGGCCCTCTTTCCACTGCTTCCAACAGATCATTTTCGTTTGCCGTTTTGCCTTTTTCAGTTTTCCTCATTTTGGCTTTTGTAACTTTTCGTTTTTCTGACTTTTGCGTGTTTAGCAGGTGAATACATATGTTACCTTTCAATGCTTAGTTACCCTACAGGCAGCAGTGCAGGGTATTTTGCATTAGTAATTGCAAATCAAACAAAAATTTAATTAGTTAATTGAAAAAATTGCTGGCAAATAAAATTTAGCATCTGATATTTAAAAGCTTTATTCATTAGTTTTTCTAGGGTATCTCAACTGCTACCAATTTAACACCACATGTCTACGGCTCTAGCATTTTGATTGTTGTTGCATGCAACGCCATTGCAACTGGCATCGCAGCAACTATGTAAGGCGCATTGTTACGCCCACTTTTAAATGCTCTAAGCATCATCGCGTTGCTTTCGCAACTCTTTATCCCGTTATGCCTCCTGTCCGCCTGTACGTTCGTCTGTCCGTCTGTTCGTCAGTTTGCCGTCTGTCGCAGCTGTCAGAAGTCTCTGGAGCGCGTTCAGCTCGCATCAACTGTCCCGTTGTTTGTTTTAACGATATTAACCGCGCGGATAGTCAGTCATTGGTCACGCCCATAACGCCCCAGTGTCATAAACCGATAGACTATGTTGGCGATGTCAGCGTGACACGAAAAACAAGCGTTTGAAATAGAGCATGTGTTTAAAACTGGTTTTAAGTATTTGAAATATTAAAATATAAATATATATTTTTATTTTTGATTAAAATATATAAATTATAAGTCCCAAGCTTCATTACGTGTATCGCTAGCCGATAGTTTTCCACGTTTATCGCCACACGCTGCTGCCATCTCGAAATTGCCCAATGGCCGTTGGGCAACACAAGCGCCATCTGTTGGCTGTACGCTGAGACGCGAGCTACTGTCGTTGTTGTTGTTGTCTTTAGTGTGGCTCCTGTTCCTGTGACTGTTGTTGTTGTCATTGTCGCTTTGCACATTGCATTTTATTGACCATAACTGACTTTGTCATTGTATAACCCAAGCACAACGGGGGATCAAAGGAGTGCGAAGAGCAGAAAGAGGAGAAGTCAACTAGTAGGGAGTGGGTGGGGGAGTAAAGAGAATGGGGGACAACTTCCCTGAAGCACAGCAGCTGTTTGACATGTTTCCTGTTGCCGTTGTTGTTGCTATTGTTGCTGTTGAGCAGCGCCTCGTTGCTCATACGCCGCGTGGCGTACAGTGTGGCAACGTTTTCGCGTTGTCATCAACAGCAGCAGTAGCAAGTAGCTCAGTGAGCCCGCAAGGAGCAAAGCACAACTTGCTTGCAACATTGTTGTTTGCTTTTGTTGCTGATGCTGCAACATACACACTCAGGTGTGCATCTAAACTACACGAGGAAAAAGTTACTAAGCTTTAAGATTTGAGCATAAAAAAACAAATTACAAATTAAATTACTTTACTCGTTTAAAAATTAAACTGCATATAAAACAAATAAATATTTAACTAATTTAATGCACAAAAGTATTTTTTAAATTACAAAATCAACAACTCAGTTGAAATATTTTAAATTCATGTATAAATTAATTTAAACTGCATTATTTATTTAGTGAATTTGTTAACAATACTTTAATGGTAAAATTATGGCCAGTGACGAAAGCTGTCTATCAAAAACTAACTTTCTTGCTCCGCAATCTACATAAAATATTAATTTTATTACCCCTAGACGCTGCTAAAATGTTGCTGATTTAACAAAAAATTTTTTACTCCAGATCTTAAACGATTCCCATTTTTTTGAACAGTGTACACTTAGCAGTTGCAGTTGCCTGTTGGCATTAAACTTTGTGTGCGCTTCTGCTGTGCTGCAAGTTTAGCTTTGATGATTTTGTTAACCTGGTTGGCAGCCAGTTTATGGTCCTTGCCACGCGTCTTGCAATTTGTCAAACAATGTGTCAAAATGAACCAGCTTCCTCCAACCCACCATACTTGCCACGCCCCTCCAAAAGCTAACCCAGAACTCCCCAAAAACATGCTGTGGGCCTTTGAGTTTGCGTCTAAATTAATTAAATGACTTTCGCAATGTTCCAACTTTAGTGAATTGTGCATGCATTTTGCATTAGTCAAATTAAAATAGAAATCTCTAGCCAGCTAGCTGACTAGTTAGAGCATAGCTGCCACTTGCCACTTACCACTTGCCGCTGCTGTTCTAATGAGGCACGCAACACATCAAGTTTAGAGGCAGTTGCTACGTGCAACATGTCGCGCCCACAAAACCCACAAGACCCAAATGAAATCCCATCAAAATCCCACAACAACAAAATACCCAACCGTCAGTTGCCTTATCAAAAGTGCTATAAACGGCTTATCAGTGTGATAGCAACAACAACAACCCGAAACTACAATAGTGAATAACAACAAATACGCTTAATACGTTCAATTGACACACTCGTGACATAAATAAACAATGCGAAAATTGTGCGAATAAGTAAAACAAATCAAAGAGCCCAAAATTAGCGCCTGCACAAAACGTTCAAATTGGCAAGTTAAATGCCCTGACTTGATGTACTAAAATTTTTAATTTGAATTTTATAAAAAGCTTAGATAACTTCAAATATTTTTTGGTGAAAAAATTGTTTGAAAAATTTTATTTATTTTTAAATAAAGTACACTTAATACATGACTACATGAATGCCCTTTCTTTATACAAAAAAACATATCGTGTTATAACCTAAATACTTGCAAAGTTCAGTAAATACCTAAATAAAAACATTTTAAGAAATGTGAAATAATTATATAAATCAATCTTAGCAAAACTAAAACAATAGTATACTCAGTATAATAAACTGATCAAGACAAAAGTTTGTAAACTTTAAGCAATGTTAAAGAACTCTTATTAGTTTCCCAATATTTTCAGGCTATTATCCTGATCTGAAGAGCATAAAAAGTGCGCTCATGCCCCAAAATTCTACTCTCTTGTGCTTCGCTTTTTATCAATTGCACAAGCATTAAAAAAGTGCCATAAAGCTGACCACTGGAAAACAAAAACAATGAACCCCAAAGAGTGAATGCAAAAATCGCCAAAAGCTGAGAGTGCAAGAGAGAGGTAGAGAGAGTGAGAGCAACAGGGAGATAAATGAAAAGCACTGCTCAAAGTGCTAAACATTTTATCACCACTTAACCAATGAGTAAATGAAATTTTATATTCTGTACTCAAACCTATTTGCATTTGAAATGTTGCTATTCTCACTCTTGTTGTTGTTTTTTGTGGGCTGCAGCTGTTATCAGTTGAACTGATAAGTATGGCTATGGCTCATGCCTAGCCCGGGGATCAATCGACAGTTAGCCTGAGTTTAAGTCTTAGGGAAAGACCATAAAAAAAAGCACGAACGCCGATTGCAATTGCTTTATGACTGTGTTAGTGCCACGCCAATGACTCATTTTGCAAAACGAACAATGTTTAACCCTAAATAAAACCCAAAGCTCTGAATGCTAATGAGCTCTTTGCTGCGGCTGCAGCGACAGCCTAATGCGCTGCAATGAAAATAGCTTAACACGGTGTAAATAAATTTTTGAATTTAAATATTATGCAACAAAAACTACAGCTTAACTTTCTGTTAATACTTATTAATATTCAATTAACATTTTATGTTTTCTGTTTAGCTGTTTTTCTTACAAGCACAAACGTAGCGCACAGCTTTACCACAACAACCCGAAAGCTCAGCTGTTATTGAAGCACGCTCTCGCTCTCCTATTCTCACATGTTCGCTCTCAACCACTCTGGCGCTCACCCGCTCTCTGACTATGGCTGTGCTGCTCATGCTTATGCTTTGCTTGCTTTGCCAGTGTGCCATCGATTTTTCCAGTCGCCGCTACGGCAAATTCGTTCGCCGCATACGTTTTGTTGTCCTAGGACAGGAGAAGTGCCAGCAAACAGCTGATTTGCGGCGAAAGCTCAGCTTCGTTACTCGCCCAAGCACATGTGTGGGGCTCTCCTCGTGTTGTTGTTTACGCGTTGCATTTGACACTCACATCGCGTTTCTGTCAGCTGCATATTTGCAGTTCAAGTTCTATTCAATTTTATATTGGTTTAGTGCAATTATTTAAACAATTTCAAAGTGTTGGCCATGCGAAAACGCAGGCGTAAAATTGTGTTCAGCAAAGGAAATCGCAAGACATAACAATTAATGTGGAACTCGTGTGGATATTATATATAGCCAGTATTCAATGCAACCAGAATGAAAGAAGGAGAGTGAGAGAGAGAGAGGGAACTTTGGGAGAGCAAGAGCGGAAATTGAGGCTGTCACGAACATGCCGCATTAGCACAAAGCAAACGCAACAACAAAAGCAAATAGTTCTAACTACAATAAAAGCACAACAACAACAAAAGAGAAAGCAGAAAATCGTCTTGCGGCGCTGAGAAACAGATTTGTATAAATTGCACCGGAAGTGCGACTCAGGTCTGTAAGTGTGTAAGTGTGAGTCTCTCTGTGTTTGTGTGTGTGTGTGTGTGCTTCTCGCTTTCACTCTCATTTTACGAAATTGCACTAAATTGCGCTTTTGACACAATTAAACCAAAGTGTTTGCGTCATTATGTTTCACACTCATACAAAGTCCAGTATAAGACTTCCCCTCCCCCGCTCTGCACTTCAGCAAGTAATTGAAAACTGATTTGTGCAAAGGACAACAAATAAAACATAAAATATTCCTCTCATTATGCAGTGAGTCACGTGGGCGGCGGCTCATTTCGTGTCCAGGACAACCAGCACTAAAAACAACAACAACAAATTTATTGCCACCAATTAATTTGAGCCCAAAAATATATATTTTCAACACACCGCACCCTGACCTTACCTCGCCCCACCCCTATGGCCCTATTTTACACCCTGCTCCAAGTATTTCAATTAGCTGCCGTTGGCTGCATAATACAAAAAAATATACAACAACAAAAACCGCGCGAACCTGATAAAAAATAAAAGAAATTGTTGCTAATTTGTTTTTATTGTGATTTATGTGGACGCCGTGAGCGTCATGAGAAAAAGTTAAACAGAAAAACTTGCTCTCTTCTCTTCTCTCCACCAATGCGATCCAATTAAAGCATTGAATTTAATTGCCGAATATTAAGGCAGAATTTTAATTATACCTTGCACACCTGCAATAACACAAGTCTGCATTATATCTTAATAGCATAAATTAGTAGATACTTTAGCTATAGTAAGGAATATGATGAAATTCACTTTAATTATATTTGACATATTTTATGTTAAACTTTAAAGTAGCTGCTGTTAGTTTTAGCTGAAGTAGCAAAATAATTTTCAGTGTATTTTTATATCTTTGCTTTGATATTAAAATTCACTTTAATAAAAGATAAGCGATTGAACTTGATACCTTTTCAATGTTACATTGCCGAGTCAACAAACGGAAGCTTTATCGAGTTTATCAATTAGCGATAAGCTGTGATAACTGTTTACAAGGTTTATGGTTATTTTATGTAGACATTTATATCAAATATGTATTTAAGACATCATTAACAATTGTATGTCGTGCTTTTTTGTTGCTACACAAAATAAATGAATAAATAAACAAAATAAATAAATAAATAAATATTAAAATCATTTTTTATCTTAGGACATCTATAGCCATTTCTGCCACAACCTCAATCGATTTCTCCTTACTACTTTCTTCATAATATTTAAATTTTTACTTACTTAAAAATTAACAAAATTCTAAATAGTTTAGAAGAAGTTAAAGTTAGTACTTCAAACTTGCTTTAAATAATAATTCAAGTGCTGGATGGCATTCATTCACTCTAATAATGTTAGAGTGAAAAATCTAATCCATAAATCATCGCATGTAATAGTTAATGCACTGCTTAATATTGTTAAATTGTTTAAACTTCTGTTCCGAATTCGATGACAGTGAAAATTGTTTAAATTTCCATCTGAAACTGTAAAACGGAAAACAACTTTGACTATTCTCGAAAATTTGCCAACTTGTCGCAGCACAAATACATGAGAGCAGTCAAGTCGCCGCTGGGCCAGCTATTGACACAGCTACAACCAATTTTGTTGCCCTACAAAGGGGGATTGGGGGCGTAGAAATGGGTGCAAGCGGGGATAAAAAACTGAACCGAAAACCTATAGAAATCAAACAACTACAAGCAGCAACTTTTGTCAACTAGTTTTCCCTGCAAACCAACGACTATTTCCCGCTGCAACCTGTGCTACCTGTGCGAACTAATTCATTTCATATTTTTGCAACATTTTGGTTGACAAAAGAATAAAAAACCGAAAAGTTTTTGCTGGTTACGAAATGGAAATAAAAATAAAATAGAAAAAAAATTAAGTCCAAACAATCCGACTGATTGAAAACTTTTTAATTGATTTTTGTAAACTTTAACATTTTTGTTTCCGTTTTTTTTCCCTTCTTTCAGCCGGTGAAAGCAAAACCAGTAACAAAACCAAGTTCAAAGTAACAATGGGAAATACCCATAACCAGAATCGTACGGCCAGCAGTACGGCCCTTGAGAAGTCTGCCGGAGGTGGCAGCCTGGTTCGACTGCCTGTGGTCGGACGGACAGTCACCGGGGCGGTACTGGAGGGGGGAGGTGGGGATGGAAGACGTTCGAACCGGACGCGAGTTTTGAGCCGTTTGGTTAGCCAGAAGCGAGTTCGAGATGTCTTCCTTCTTCCGGCTGCGAACACAACCACCACATCCACATCGGTATCACCAACGGCAACCAACGGAACTCTCTCAACGCCATCGCCAACGCCAACACAGTCGCCATCGTCCCCATCGGCCGAGCACTGGAGGAGCCCACCGGAAGTGGAGCATGGACAATTGAATGCCAACGCAGAACAAATGGATTTTCGTAAGTCAATTTTAGCTTTCTTATTTCTCCTTTTTCTTCTCAGTTCAGCTTTTCAGTTTTGTTATTTTTTCTTTTGTTTTACTATAAATCCTCTACTTCAATTCGAAACCAAGCTTATGAACTTTAAAAAGCAAACAATTTGATACCCTAATATTGACAAAAATAGCTGCTTAAATTAGTAGTCTTCAAAAGATCCTCATAAAGTTTACAATTTGAAAAGCTCCAAATTTTCCTTTTCAAAATTTTATTTTTCTTAAAAGCTCATTTTTAAGGATTAAAAGCTTGGTGAGCTTTTTGTATTAAGTAAACTATACTTTAAGAAACTTTGTAAATAGCAATTTTTTGCCCTAATTTTACTTTTGACTTGTTTTTTACATTTAAAACTGATTTTTGCTTTACAAATGCCTTTAGACTCTAAGTTTTTAATTTAAACACCAACAGGTACAAAAGCAGTCGAGTTGCATTGCAGTTACTTGAGCCATTTTTACTTTGTTCAATATAGCAACTTTTTTGTTCTTTTGTTGTGCTTGAACTTTAGCTGACTTTTTTTTTTATTCTGGTACTCTGGCAACTCTGCGCTACCAGGCCCCTCTCCTCCTCTTCCCGTCTTTGACTTATTGCAATTTAAGCGTAGTTTAAATAAGAATTTTTTCTTTCCCGTCTTTGACTTATTGCAAGTTTTTTTAGCAAGAAAACAAAAATACAAAAAATACACAACTTTTCATAGAAGTTTTATGAAATTTTCTGGACTCCGTTTTTGAGTCTCTTCCCCCTCCCTCTCTCTATTGCTCTCTTTCGTCCTCCATTGTCTGATTTCGTTGTTTGGCTGCTCTTGACTTTTAGTATTTGTGAGCTTTGCTTTTCCGCTTCCAATGTTATTTTTGTGCTGTTTGTTGCTCTTGGCCATGGCTTATAACCGCAGCAGTGGAGAGGAGTTATTTTTGTTAACTTATTGGCAGTTTTCTTGCCAAAATAATATCCTTACTTAGTTGGCGTTGCGCTCTCGCATCGACAAAGTGAAATCAAAAATTTATAGATTTTAGTTATTCATGTGAAATCTTTAAGATGCTACTTTAAAATAAGCATAAAAAAAAGAAGCTAAAACAAATACAAATATTAAAAAAAAGAAGACACAAAATATGACGACTTGCAGTTCAAAGCGAGCACGTTCGCAAACGTTCGTAACTCACACGGATACACACCCATACAGACACAGCAGCGACCCACTTCAAAAACTCAGCTCTGTCTATTAAAAAATGCGTTGACTTCCAAAAAAAACAGAAACTTATATATATGTGTGTGTGTAAGAAATGTGCAGACAGGCTTGAACAACTGCTTTAGCCCAGTTACAAGCAAATTGAAATATAACCAGCGTTATATGCTCTATTTTAAGCCGGCTTTTCTATACTCTTACATGAAAGTTAACAAACGTCCATGAAATAAAAAGCAGAAAACCCTTAGCCTGAAAGAATGGCTAGAGGAGATTCAAAACAATCATAAATTCAGATAATTATTTACAGATTATTTTGGCAGTTCGATTTTAGTCTCATCCAAATTCTGAAGATCAGTGATTCCATAGCAAATATAACTTTTTATTTAATTTATCTTTATAAATTGTGAGGTTTTGAACATTCTAAATGTCTTTAATCATATTAATTTCATAACTATAACTTCTTGGTGATATCTGCTAAGTTTACAATGTTATGACATGAGTTCAAATTTAAATTATTTTATTTCTTTAAATTTATTGGATTAAAAGTCAGCAGTACAAAAGCTGACCTTAACTGGCATTAACTAAAAAGCGGATTTAAATGTTTTATATATTTTTTTTATTGCTATTACAATTTACGGTTTCTTACTAGTGACTGTAGGTAGTAGTTCCCGTGTGTGTATCAAAAGCATACACCCAATACATGATATAGTCAAAAAACTCCTTTCTAAAGCGTATTCAAAATTGACGCCGAATAACTCAGCTGAATATTTGGGGCTGCAGGAGCTTTTTGCTGTTTACAAAGACGCCATCCAATTCGCAGTACATGCTGGTAGTGCGTATAGTTGGAAGGAGAGGGAAGTACGGAGCTATATCAAAAAGCAATTCAAAGGCGGCTGGTTGCATGGCAGCCATTGCAGCGGGCAAAGTCCAAAATCAAATCAGTGAAAAATCCTAAACGTGCCAAGGCGAACTTCCTATCAAAAATTCCCTTTTAGCGCAAGAGATAACGTACCGCCCACGCCCACACCGCACGCTGCCAACAAAGTGGGGCCTCCCAATTCAAACTCGTTTTGCACACACACACACACACACACACCGAGAGTCAGACAGACAGAGGGAAACACAGACAGCTACAAATATAAATACAAGTTTTTGGGCCTCTTTCAATGCATAAATTCATAATTCATGCGGACCAAAAGCAAAACTCTACGTCCTCCATTTTGTGTATATAAAAAGAAACCATGGAAATTGCCAGGCAATGGGGTGGGGAGGGACAGGCGGGTAAGTTGAGGCCATAGGGTATCCGCTGTCGGCTGGTTTAGTCGATGCAACGCGCAGCTAGAAACCAACAACCGACAACGTGCTCAATTAAGCACTCTCCTTCCTCCCTTTGCTCCTGAAACATCCAACCCCCCTCCCCACATATTCGTGTTTGGAGAGGAAAAAAGTTGTTCCGTGGCACGTGGCAGGCCGCTAATATTTATGGCAATTAGTTTTAATAGTTTTGCTTGTACAATTTTTGTTTGAAAAGTTGTTAACTTCCAACACTCAACTCTCTCTCTCTCTCTCTACATATAGTACATATAAATAGTTTCAACAACTGTTTAAGCTTGTTTACAATTTGTTTAATATTTCATTAATTGTTTAGTTGTTCCAAAATTTAATTTCCACAAATAACTCGATTTGATTTAGTGGAACTTATCACATTTTTGGCACAGAGTTACTTAATGGCAGACTAATTATTTTGTGCACTAAAATAGGGTCACTCCAGGGAATAGTAAACCTTTTTGTTATTTGTTTCTTGGTAAATCAGTCGCATTTTAATTGTTACATTTCTGAGCATAATTTTCAACCAAATTTAGATTTTAAATTACCGCCTAAAAAGTATGCAACTTACTACCCGTCAAACCGAAAGCTTTTGGCAGCCAATGAAATCGCAGAGCTTTTAAAGTTGCATACAGCACCAGTACACCTTGATCATTTTCTCAAGACCTTATTTTTGAATGCATTTAATAATTAATGCATTATAGTTTGCTTTTTATGTCTTAAATCTAATTTTAAATTAACCGCTTTAAACGCTGGTTCATATCGTATATTTTACTCACCGTTTGTTCGTTTTGTTCGTGCATTTCTAGTTCCAACCGTTGGCACTCAATACGTTTGCGGCTTTAAGCCGCTAACTGCTTTATCGCTCTCTTCCATTAGTACACGCGTTCGTTCGCTCTCTGGTTTTGTGCTCTCTGACGCACTCACGCGGCTTGACTTCCAGGCGTGAGCATGGCTTCACTCTCTCACTCTCCGTCTCTCTTGCTCGCTGCGCGTTGCCATAAACCAGTTGCTCTTTTTTTGTTGTTAGTAACGCTTTGTATTCGCTTCCGCGCAGATCACTCGAGTTGCAGTCGCAATCGAAGCCAACGTTGTCGTCGCATTTGGCTAATTGGAAAATGTCTGTGTGTGAAAAGTGAAAAGTTGTGTTAGAAATGCCACTTTGAAGTTCTAATAAGAAAACAACAACACTGAAAGTGGAAAGAGTCAAGAGCAGTTCACACATTTACAGGTGCATAGTCAAAGTTCTTGTTGTTGTTCTTTTCTTTCATTCTTCGCCTTTGCTGCTTATCTATTTATGTTTGCTGCATCTCCTGCTTGTGGTAGAGTTTTTCATTTGTTTTGTCTTTGTTTTCAATTTGCTTTAATTGCCAAACACACAAATTAAACAATTTGTTTGCGTGCTGCAGACCCACAAATAATAATGAACAAAAAAAGTGACGACTTCACTTCGCTTCCCATGCCCATTCCCGAGTCCCATTCCCGTTCCCTAAAATATACCAGTGTGCTCCCTCTACCACTCCCTCTTGCCCATAACCAAACCAGTTTCAAAGTTATTTCTTGCGTTGCCCTTTCGCTTAGTTTTTTGTTTTGTTTTGTTTAGTTTGGTTTGGTTTGCTTTTGGGTTTTTCTTTTGACGCTTTTCACCTCATCATTTGTCATTATGCTTAACCTTTCTGCTTTGTGTTCATTTTCCATATGGATTTTCATAATTTTGCGCTACGGTTTTCAGTTTCAGTTTTCAGTTTACGTTTTGTTTGGACATTTCCAACGAGAGAGCGCAAGCTCTCTCACACGCGCTCTCCGTCTCTCTCTCTCTCTCTCTCTCTCTCTCTCTTTGCTAGCTCATTTGGCGCTCTCTCACGCCGCCTTCCAACCACGCTTTGTTTTTATTTACTTTTACTTAATTATTGTTATATTTTACACATGTCGCGTTTCCCTCAATGAGTTCCAAAATGCCGCAATTGTCTGTCATAAATCAATGAGAGTATTTTTTGTATTCTTCTATTAGTTTAAATTTATTGTTTTGCTGGCATTCTTTAAGCACATAGCTCATCTTGCGGCACTTGAATGCCTCTGTCTCTGTTTCTGTTTTGTTTCTCTTTCTATCTTTCTCTGCTTCGCTGCCCACCAGATGACGTCGTCAGCCTGGACTACAACAACAGCGACTCCATTGAGTTTCACAACTGCCTCAGCGACGATTGCTGCCATGCATCGAACTCCACATTGACGCAGCAGCAGCGCCGTCGACGCCTTCATTCCCTTTCCATCTCTTCTTCTACCAGCAACGATACCGATTCCGATTCGCTCTTCGGTAACTAAGCGTGCTAACGATAACCTGCCGATCAATTTTAGGAATTGAGAGCGCTGGTTTTGAAAATTTGTCTGAATGGGAATTTGTTAAGGAAATTATTGAGGAACTAAATTAAGAATTCTTTCCGTACATTTTATGACAAGCAGTGTTGAAATTAAACGATTGTAATTCAGTAAATTAATTAAATTAAATGAATATATAAGTATAAAACTACACCTAAATATAAACCTACAGTATTATTTATATATTCCAAACAGATTCCAATAGCAAAGAATTGCTAGAGCTGCAGCGACGCTGTCGCGCGGATAAGATCGCATGTCTAAGCCTGAGTCGGATCACGTACCTAAGCATTGCCGATGAGCAGACGGTGCAAACGGAGCGGGAATCGGAGCCAGAGCTGCATAAGGATTTGCTGATAACGCCAGAGAGTTCGCCGGACGAACGAATGGCGTTGCAACTGGGCAAGAAGTTGGCCCAAGTGCTGGGAAATACAATGGAAGCGCCACTAACACTAACACCCACACCAACAACGGGCAGTGGAGTGGGTGCAGTGGGAACACCAGGAATAGGAGGATCGACTGGAGCAGTTTCTGTTGCGGTGACAACACCGCGTGTTGATTCACCTCACGGCAATGGCGAACTGTTTAACATTTCGAAGGCCAAGAAGGTGGAGCTGCAGAATCTGTCATCGCGTTTCAGTGCCGCCGTCAACCAAACAACATCCGCACCTGAGGCGCCACCAGGTGAGTTACCCAAAAGTGTCCTTTTTTGGACAGCAAACAGGTCGACGCATTTATTTGCTCATTTCGCATTCCGGGCGAGCTTGAAACGTTTAAAGTCACGTGGGGTTCGCATTTCCCATTACAAACGCATTAGGAGTGGTTCAGCGGTGCCCCAAAAACCCCAACTGGGTGGCTGCCTTCAGTACGCAGTGTTATGGGTGTATTATACTGGTTAAAAGCAAGTAACAGGCAGGCGGGGGCTTTTCTGCCTGTGTTGACTACTGATCATCACAGTCTGCCTCTCTTCAAAGGGATCTCTGAATTGAGTGGCGCTACAAGAAAGAAAGTTCAACCTTAGCCATAGAATCTCATTCAGTACGCCTTAGCAGCAGTACACGGTGCTTTAGAGTCGTATGCGCTTCACTCTACTTTTTATGGTAGCTCAGTGTGTGCCTTTTGCCCAAACTCGGGAATTATTCAAATTCCCACTTGGCCAGCGCAAATAAAATGAAACGAAACGCGGCGCGGTGCGACGCGAAGTGGCGGGGAACGGTATGGTATGGAATGAAACAAACTCAATCTTCTGGTCCACAAACTTCAGTTTGCTGTTGTTGTTTCTGTTGCTGCTGTCGAAGTAGGAGCACTTGATGCCATGTGTATGCTCAAGTGTGTGACCCTTGTGTCCAAAAATAAAAAAAGAAACAGGGACAAACTAAAAGCCTTGTCCTTTTTTCAGTTTTTTGCGTGCCGTGCGCCAATTTCAAAGGTAAACACACGAATCGAAGACAAGTGCTTGTCAAACTGTAAGGCTTGGAGTGCACAATCCCCAAAGGATGACTCAGATAATTGAACTTTCACCAATTTCAAGGATAGCAATAAAAATGAAAATCTCTCACTATTTATGGCACACAGACGCAAAAACATAGCCGCCTTTAAATGTTGTAATAAATTGTCTAAGAAGTTTTTACCAAGAAATTGTACAGTACTCAAATTAGAAGACAAAAATAGTTTAATAATTCACGAATGGCTTTTTGAGGAGTTTTATAAAGTAAATTAAATTTGAGTTGGAAAATATTAAAGAGGAGAATTTATTGGCTCTGGAATAGCTCTGGAAGGTTTGTTATAAGTCAAGTTAATGATTAACAATCATGAACAGATTCCAAAGCCTTTTAAAACAAATAAATATTCACAAATACTATCAATCAAAATTATAGAGTTTTAAAGATATATACGCAATTAGTATTATTTATTTAAAGACACTAAACTTTGCCTGTTCCAAAACAACGTTTAATCACTTTATTCTTCTCATCTCTTTCCTCTATCTATCCTTTCCCTCTTATCTCCCTTCTTCCATTCAAAGTGTAATTGTAGCTCAATTTATTGAATTAAATTTGTATTCTATTAATTTTAATTATAATTGCAAATGTAAAACTCGCTATCAATTGCAAATTGAAATTTGTTGTGCACGAAAACAAGTCGTTTCGGCTACGTGAGAAAGTCAGTGCTCCTTGTGTTCTGCTCCCTTTGCCTTTCATAATGTAGTCAACCCATTTCTTAAGGCCATCCGAAAATGTGCTCCAAGTTTTTTAATTAACTCGTGTCGCTGATTTCCTTTACTCTTTCTCTTTATTTTTTTGTTTGTTTTTTGTTGGCTCTTTCTACTTTGGCGACCCTTTCAACCCGGTTTTATTGTTTTTGCAACTGATCCGATCAGTGCGCCTAAAATAACGCAACAAAAATGTGTTGGCAAAACGTATTGAAGTGTAGAAATTTATGGACTTTTAAATACTCTTTAAATGGCTATAACATAGTGACTGATGGTAAACCGTTTTTCCAGTTTCACACTTAAAATTGAATGGCTTGCCCTCTTTTTATCAAGTCTAGCACACCCCTATTTCGTTGGTATACCCTAAAATAAAAAATAAGTCAAACAGTCAGCCCAAAAGTAATTATTGGCACATTTATGCAAAGGCTCGCGCGCCATTCACATGATATTTTAAATATATAATTGCCAGCTCAAAATATATATATATATATATACGAATATACGCCCAACTTCTCCATTCCGGGATACTCTGCTACCCGGAAATTGCTCCCCAATTCCCGTCTAATTGCGCGTCCGTCGCGTTGTCGCTTGGCTAACAAACAAAAGTGAACATGGCTCGATGAGTTTTGGGCTTAGGGTTCAGTTTCGGGTCCAATTTTTTTTGTATGTCGGCAAAAACATTTGTTCAAAACTTAAAAATTGCAAACACGTCTTCATTGTTTACAAAATGTCGGCCGGAAACTCCAAGGCTCCATTACTCCACGGCTCTCTGGCTTCCCGTTTGATTCCCCATTGTTCCTGGCCCAAAATAAAATACAACACGTTACCAAAAAAAAAAAAAAATAAATAAATAAACTGAAGCAAATTTTAAATTTTAATTAAATCATGTTGTATAGAATGATGCACGTGGGAACCCAGCAGCCTAAAGACAGTGTAGGCAGTGGGGGCTAACAGGGCGTATGGGGTATGGGGGCATAGTCGCTTGGGTCCTACAGTCAATGATGATGGCCGCGATAAGCGCTCCATTGGGTGTGCTCAGGAGACGCCACCAGGCACCGTTCAAAATTGCCTACAGAGAAAAATGTGTCTTCTCGTGTATAATAATGGGGACGAACTCAACTCAATTGGGTAACGTTTTGGAGCAGACCGTAAGACGTTAACCGTTAACCGTTATGCTCTCTTGCCCAAAAGCGTTTAATAACGCATTTCTATCAAATGATTACTTCTAACTTAGTTACACAATTTAGACAATATTTTAGTTACAATGTGCTCAACAAATTGGCACAATTTGGCAGAGCAAAAAGTGTTGATTGAATTGACTTGGTCCTTTTTTTTTTATATATTTATAGTCTTTGGAGGAGTTTAAGTTAAAGTTCAATTTTCAATATTTGCGCACTTTTGTATTTTTAGAATTTAGGAGCTAATTTTATGGGAAACTGTAGTCTAAATAAATATTTATATTCCACAAGGAATTGTCACTAAGCAGAGTAATTCGCTAAGCTTATTTATAACAATTGCTGTTGATATAGAAATCAAATAGGAAATAACTATTATTTTTAAGCTTTTAACAAGAGTTATTATTAAAGATATGACATGCTTTCCTGCTAACATTTTATTAATATTAAAATTAATTAACTTAGTTACTCATCGGCATCATCGTCACTTTTTGTTTTACTGAAAATTACTGAAAAGCTTACAACCGAATTTCTAGGCATCTTAGTTTTACCAATCCTTATCTTTACTCTGCTCTTAAAATCGTCTCAAAATCCAAGTTTATCTTCAACTTTTATGCCTTTAAGCGCTTCAAGTTCGATGCTAAGACTCGAATTATGCACTTGAAGCACTGGAATTGAGCAGTCTGCAAATGTGCGCTACTAATGTGACTTCGTCATCCATTTGGTTTCATCTCGTTTCGTTTCAGTAGCAGCGACAATAACTTCAGCTACAGTCACGCCCACTCCAACTCCCACTTCGACTGCAGCTACAGCTACAGCGACTCCAACATCGACGCCGCTGGAAACGCAATCAACTGTTATAATTTCGTTTAAATCATCTCAAACACCTGTGCATTCTCAAACGACGTCGTCAACTGACAATAAGCAAGAGGAGCCAACGGAGCAGCAGCTGAGCGTGGAGCAGCAGCAGCAGCAGCAGGAGGAGGAGGTGGAGGTGGCAGAGGAGGTTATGGCATTGCCACCACCGCCACCTGGTTATGGTACACCCACAAATCTGCTGCTCTCCAGCAATGTGCTCAAGAAGGTGGCCAGTTTTTCGGTCGAGAGATCGAACAGTAACAGCAGCAGTGGCAACTCCAATGCGCTCTCCTTGCCCACTGCCAGCGAAGATAAGGACAAGGACAAGGACAAGGAGGGGAGACAACACTGACAGCGACTGAGCAGCAGCTGAGCGTCGGCGTCGCTGCCGGCGCTGGTTCGCGACGCGGCTCATCTTTTGTACCGGAAAAGTTAAGCTTCGCTGCATATGAAAAGTTCGAAGGTAAGTCTTGCCAAATATTCTATAGCCCAACACGCCCACATACCCGTCCGTCCCCATACCCTCCCTCAACCAACTTGGCTTAAACCTAAGTTTAAGCAACGATTTTTGCTCATTTCTGTTTGCCTTTTGCGTTAAACTCGACAAATTGGCGCCACGTTTGATTGCGTTTGTTGTTTGCTCAAAGTTAACAATTAGTTTTTCCCCTTCCCTTTGTTTTCCAAGCGGGTACGCTTCCCTCTGCCCTCTTGCTCTTCTGCCTCTTTGCGCTTGAGGCAACTGAAATCAGTTAACCAATCAAAAGACAATGCCAACTTGAGTGAATCATTAGGTAAACGGTGAGTTACAATCTTTTTTCTGCTTCGCTTGAACTAAAGTGTAACGAGTTTTTGCGCAGCGCCATCTGTTGGCCAGAGTTGTTAAAGTTATTTACTTAAAGTTGTTGCTAAATGCTTTCATTACAAATTTCTTAAAAAGTTTCTTTCGTTTATTGTGCATTTTGTGAAGAAATTCTTGACTATTTTTTCTTAAAATTTCTTTTCTAATTTTAAGAAAATAATTTTTAGCAATATATTACGCATTTTCAGTTTTACTTGACACAGTTTTAGCTTTTCTATATTTTATATAAATATTTGTATGCCTTAATTTTTAGTTGAACAATTTTTAGATTCCTTTGTTGAGTTCCCAAAGATTCATTGTTTTCATAACTAGTTCATGTCTCTGTTGACTGATTACGACTCTGCATCAAACAGTTTTCTGCTGAAATATTTGTGAAATGTTTTGAAACCATCTTCCATAAATAATTGTATAAGAATTTAAGTTTTGGTTATAAACTGTGGCAAGTTTTTTTTTGTTAGTTCTTTTGTTCACTTAATGGCTTCATTATACCCGTTACTCGTAGAGTAAAAGGGTATATTGTAATCGTTGGAATGTATGTAACAGGCAGAAGGAGGCGTGGCAGACCCCATAAAGTATATATATTCTTGATCAGCATCAATAGCCGAGTCGATATAGCCATGTCCGTCTGTCCGTCTGTCCGTCTGTCCGTCCGTCCGTCCGTCCGTCCGTCCGTCCGTCTGTATGAACAAAAGGATCTCAGAGACTATAAGAGCTAGAAAGATGATAGTGGTCGCAAATGAAAGATACAATACCCAAGCAGTACAAGTTTGTTTTTGTTTTTTGACACCCCCCCTTTAGGGCGTTTTATTTGCATATAAAGGTAAATGTACAGGTTAAACTAGAATGTTTTAGTATAGAAAACTTTTTTGTTAGCTATGCTATCTAAACCAAATTTACACGGAAAGTACATGTCTAGGAAGTACATGTACTGACCAAGTTTGATCCAAATAGGACAACTATATCGTATAGCTCCCATAGGGCCGATCGGTCAAAAATACGCTCCAAATATGAGTTAGTATGGAAAACTTTTGCGTTAACAAAACTATATTAATCAAACTCACACAGAATACATCTGCCAATAATATATATATACTGACCAAGTTTGATCCAAATCGGACAACTATATCGTATAGCTCCCATAGGGCCGATCGGTCGAAAATATGCTATAAACATGAATTTGTATGAAAATGTCCTGTGTTTGTTATGGTATTACATCCATAACTATTGTTAATAACAAATTGAAACTGAGTAACGGGTATCCTAAAGTCGCGAGGCGACTATAGCATTCTTTCTTGTTTATTTCTGGTATTTCTAAAATTTTTGCCAGTCAACTCAAGTCGAATCAAGTCGAAACGAGTCGAGTTGAGTCGAGTTGAGTTAAGTTGAGTTGAGACGTGTATTTGTATTAAGTATTCAGTTTTCTCTGCAGTTGACAGGATTCATAAGTTACGGCTATGCAAATTCATAAATTCACAAATTCTTTTGCTCCCCAGGGGTAAATATTGCTCCACCCACTCGCGTTCTGCTTCGTAACCATTCCCTCTGAGCTACCTTCACTGAAATTGTTTCTTCGCTCCAATCAGAAACTGCTGCTACTGTTCATTCTGATTAGATTAAAGTTTTCGTCTGTAGGCAGTTTATAAGAATTTTGTGTTGCATACTTTACGGGCGTTGTCTTTAAATCGATTCGTCGCGTCTTTGCGCGCTTACAAACATGCCACAAAAATGCGCATACCACACACACACAAACACAGAGAACTACACTTACACAGACAATGAAAACTTGCGGCATTTTTGTGCTTAAAATTCCGTATGAAAATTATTTGTGCCTTAAAACTATTTTTGCTTAGCAAAAGTTTTGCCTAAACGCTGCCAATTTTGTGGCCAGTTAGGCGTATTTCTGCCACGCCCACATCAATGAGGAGATGTAGAGTGTGAGAGAGAGATGACGCTAATTGGTAAGCTCGTTGATGTCAGATATTGTAGCCTGGCATCTGCATGTTGCATGCAGCAGCAGCAGCATCGTCAACAGCATCGAGCGCGGCATCAACGTCTGCTGCAAATTAATGCAAACAAACATTTTAACGCTTCGCTAGACAAAGCAACAACAACAACAAGAGCAGCAATAATGGGATAAGTTGAAATCCAAAGCCACACGGACACGCAATTTGCTGGTTTGGCATCTTTCAACCTCATCCTCATGCTGATCCTCATCCACAGCCACAGCCACATCCACATCCACATCCCATTCCCTTTTTACCTCCCTTCTGTCTCCTTCCACTTGAGGCTTCTGCTATTGTTGTCACTGTCTGAAGTGGCCATCAATTCTTTGTGGCTTTTCCAGGCAACAACAACAACAACAGCAGCAGAAAACTGCAGCTTTTTGTCGCGACTTTTCATCAAGCAGCGTTCTCTCTGGTCCCAAAATCTGATTTATATGCCTCAGCCAACGTCACGTTCTCAGCTCTAAGAGGCGAACAACGAGGGGCATTGGGATTTAGTGGGTGGTACAGCGCCAAAAAGCACCACCGCCAACAACAGCAACGTGAAGAAGTTCTTGCTTTTGCCAGTGCAACCGACAAATGCAACCACAGAGCAGCGTTGTTTGTGCAACGCGTAATGAAACAATATTTTGGGGAACAAAAAGCTGCGGTAAGAGGAAGAAAGACAGAGAACAAGTAGAAAGAGAAGCAGTTGGAGAAAACTGCAGGATATGATGCAGTAGAAGGCACTGAAATCAGCAGGAGCAGCAGCAGCAGCAGGGAGAAGAAAGCAGGCAGCTAGTGGCCATTGGAGATTCGCCACTGATTGTTGTACTCTTTTAGCAGGATGTTATGATATTGTGACGAAATGTGTTACGCTGGATTGAATGTGTTAAACTCTTATATAACTAAGCTTGATCTTAAGTCTGTGGAAACAGGAGCAGTGTTCTAAGATCTGTTCTAATAACTCAACCAACCACATCAGATTGAGATAGTTAAAAAGAACATTCAGAATTAATTGTATTTATGTGCTCTAGTTAGAAGTAAGAGTTATAACTTAATTACTTATCTTGTAGTATAAAGAAAGCGTATCAAATCTGCGTTGTGCCAAAGAAAAACTATCGTTTTTGCTGCAGTTGCTGTTGTTGTTGTTGTTGTGGTTTTTGTCTGTGCAACGTTTCATTTTCAACGTTTCGTTTTGTTGTCTGTCGAGTTTTGGGCGAAAGTGTTGTCTGCCAACATCGACGTCAGCTTCGGCGTCAGCGTCAGGCGTCATTTCTGCCGTTGATGAATGCAAAGCAAGCAATGCGTGCAACGATACGTCCTTCCTTAACCAATGCCTCTATCGCACTCACTCTCTTTCCCCGTCCCTCTCTCTCTCTCTCTACCTCTCATGTGTTGTCCACTTGCCAGCAAACGAAGCAGTTATGCAAATTTGTTGGCCACCAAAATTCGCGCAGAGTTTCATCAAAAGTTGCCAAACGAAAGTCAACGGCAGCTAAGTTGATTCCGCTCTCTTTCTCCCTCCTCCACTCTCTCTCTCTCTCTTTCCACCTTTGATACATGGTGTACACCTCTATTCATCAGCATAGTACCTCGGCGTCGCTTTAACCTATCAATGGTCGACTTCATATTAGCTCTGATTACACCAAGCTAATGATCATTGTGCGCTATGTGATTTGAGTTCAGTTTGAAGTTCAGGGATGTGTCAGAGCTTTCATGACGGACTTTCATAAAATGCGTGTAGATTCTTTAAAATGATTAGTTAAGAATCTTTAGAATACTTCAGTTTAATATATTTTGATGTGCTTTGTTTTGAAACACAATAGTTGACAGTAGAACAATTATTCTTAGTGTACGATATTTAAAACAATGACATTTTCAATGTATAAAATAAAAATGCAATCAATCGATTTATTTAAATATTCTATTTTAAATAAGATCGTTTTGTTTCCAGTGTAGTTTTCTTATCTGCAATTTCTTTTGCTTTGCTCCAGTTCTTTCATTCACCCTTTCTTTTTTAACCACATATTTCTTATCAGTTACCTTGACTATCAGCTTTGGACTGTCCAATTTCATAAGGCTTTACAGTGACTAACACTTGAAATTGACATAAAGTTTAGATTAACTTAGTGTCAAAATGTCGTAAACCGTTTTAATTGATCTACGACACAGGTGGCTGTGTTAACTATGGTAGACTACACTGAAAGAAAATCAAAAACATGTCGTATATACACACCGATAGAAAATAAATTTAAAAAGCATGATTATCATTAAATATTTTAGGAACATTTTCTTTACATAGCTTGGCAAATGGTTGATAATTTCTCTCAGTGTAAGCAAAACAAAGTAACTTGTTTATTGTGGGAACTAAGCGAAAGCTACGTAATTTGTATTAACTGCTCTAGTTATCAAGTGGACCCGTATCAGAGTTCATTAACTGCTGACTCAGTTCCATGAACCGTTTTCTGACGCACTTTTTGTACCGCTCCAAAAATTCGGATTAAAATCAGAGCGGGTTATTCATAAATTTAGAAACATATGATTCAGTAAAAATCGAAAACAATATAAGAAATGAAAAACCCTCAACTTGAATTCTAATCAGTCCCTGACTGACACTGATAAGCCAGCGACCTTGCCAGGGGCGCTAGCAGAAGGGCGGTGCAGAGAGCGAGAGCGGTGAGTGTTAAGACGCCAAATGCATTTCCACTTGTTGCTGACACTTATCAACTAAGCGGAGCAACTAGCGTAGTCACTAGTACGACTAGTACAAGTGCTGATAACTTTGATAAGCGAAACACACGAAACACGAACAACACACACTCAATTTCACCAAATGAGCAGCTGGAAATAATAACATTGACACTGTTTTGTCAGTCAAAATCGCGCACTGGTTACGTACAAATCGCGTAGCCAAAACACAGAATATTGTGCGCGTTTAAAGCCAAGGAATTATGGCCAATTCAGTAATGTTGCCCACATTGAGCAGCGTCTGGTGTCCGCTATTGGCCAGACACGCGCCAAGGGATCAGCGACCGGAGTATCACGTGCCAATTAGTCCAACGGATCGGAGCATTGGCTGGCTACAGCCGGAAGTGGAGTCGACGCCATCGCATTATCGCCAACTAATGAAAAAGCTACATCCAAAGCCGCAAAAGCCACCTGATGTCGCTCACGACTGGGCAGCATCCGTTACGCACCCAGTCCACGTCAACGGACCCGTCTCTGAGTCCGATTCCTATCCCGCCCTGGCCCCCCTGCAGCCCCAGCCAACACTCAGCATTAGCGTTCACATTGTCAGCCTTCGTTTTGACCCACACGCTTTTGGCCCACAGCTGGCGATGACCAACGATTTCGCTGTTTCCAACGAATCCGACGATTCGCCACTTCCCGTTCCAGCTGTACGCGCTGACAGCCAGCGTAAGTTTTGTTTGTTATACCCTGGCTGGAACAGTAGTGGGTATATACATTTGTTGAACAGCTTTGGCAGAACAAAGAAAACATGTTGACTTGATTAGGAACTGATTGCAGCTCATAATTATTGATTAGCTTTGTCTTTGGAAAAATCCTAAAAGTTAGAAATTGATTTGATTGCCTGAAAGCGTCAGGAGGTCTAGACTAACAGATAAGAGCTTTGTGCACCCCATAAAGTCAGCGTTGTATGTAGTAGTATTGACTTTTTATCTAGGGAGATTTTTATTATATTTTCGATATGCCAATAGTTGATTTTAATTTATTTTTAGCGCATTACTCTTTGCTTCATTCAAGTTAATTTGCTTAACGTCACCAAAGGTGACTCAACAAACTTTAAATCAATGAATTAGTAATTGAAATAAATATTAGTTTAGCACAAGTGGCAAGTAAATATATTAAAATACTGTTATTATTATCTTATAATTACTAAGACGGCTCTCAAAGTTAAAGTAAACTATCATATCAGTCAAATACTTAATTCATTTGTCTTAATGTCCATTGTCAATCAATGAAATTGACTTAGATTTTTGATTTTTAGCTAAGCCATCACTCATGCAGGGTATCTTATCTGCGTTGTCAAGTTGACACGAGTTTTCTACTTTTTTTTTGTATTTTTGCCTGTTTGTTTTCTGACTTCTTTGGACAACAGTTAAATTTATTTATGCCTAATGTTTTGGTAGCCAACACGTTTACACCACCTCACTTGCTCTCTTCCTCCCTCTCTTCCCACTCCCTTTTCGCCTTCTTATCAGCCTCCTCCCAGGGCTTCACTAAATTTCTTTTGACTTTTTTCCCGATGCGCACACACACACATAAATCATTGTGTCTGCCTGTATTTGGGTTCAAGTTTTCCAACGTAGACGCAGCTGTGCCCAAACTTTATAGAGAGTAACCACTCTCTCTCACTCTCTCTCTACCACCAACAGCCACATTAATCTATCTCTCTCATTTTTTCTTCTTCAGGTCAAATGCTGATCAAATGGTTAATCTCAACGCTGCAAAGCAGCAATTGTAATGGAAATTCTGGACAGGATTCCATGGTGAATGCAATGGCATTGCAGTTTTGTAATAATTTGAAATATGTTGGCGTCCTCAAGCAGATCTCCAATGAACAGCAGGAAACGATGTCCGGATTTAGCGTAAGTTCAATGAACTCTCTACAGCACTACACTTCGCGGAAATTGGTCATCGACCGGAAGTTGTCACGGCGCTAACGGAAATAGATCCCTCAGTGCACGTAACTTAGTTTACTGAGTACTCTCTTAGTTTTTTGAACCAAGTCATTAGCTATTGATAAGAACCAGTCTCTCTAGCCTCAACTAATGCATCCGTTTGCCTTCCCCTCTCTTTTTCATCACCTCCTCTCTGTCTTTTTGTGCATATCATGAACGTATTCTTCAACTTTAAGTTGGCTACAAAAATGAGCCGCAAAGTTGTGCCGGAAATTAGCAATTCCATTGCCAGGCAAATCGCACTGCACTTTCATTTTAGCCAAGCTGCTGCTCTTGTCAGTTGCATAACCTTTGCTACACTGCAAAAAAAATTAAGCTGCTTCGAGGTAGTAGACTTGGAACTATAAAGAAGACTACTTCTGTATTTTAAGTGTATTTTTTTTAGCTAGCCCTTCTTTTTTAACACATTTAGACTTTTCATTTATTGTTAGGAAATTTACATATTTTCTGATTGTATAAATATAAGCAAGCTTTTAGTTGAACAGTGTACTGCCAATCTCCTTCACCCTTCTACCCCTCTTAACTGCCTGCTGACGAGGCCTGCAAGTGTCAGAACTTGTTAAAACTTTGCCGTCAACTCACACTCAGCTGGCCATTGAAGTTTGCCCTGCACAAAATGTCCTCACTTATTTTTTACCCCCTCAGTTGCATGCTAAATTATGAAATCACCGAGTTGACTTCTGAGAGGAGTGTGGAAGGGGCAGTGGAGGGGAAGGGGTGGTGGTTGGGACAGCAGGGGTGGAGGATGCTTGGGAGTTTGTTTGCTTGACCCTCGAACTAATGGACTGTGTAATAGTTTACTTAAGGCCACGCTTTCAAACGTAACTAAACTAAAACTCAAAGGATGAATAATTTTTTATGTGTACCTTTAATTATGGGTTTTGACCACGGCCTCTCCACCCACACCCACTGCCTACTGCACCACCTTCCTTTGTAGTTGTTACCTAAAGTTAATGTTAAGTGTTATTGGCCTGAGGACATTACAATGTCCAAAAAACACTAACAAATAATCAAGCACTCGTCTGTGGCCCAAATTAGCTTAGGCCAAAAGTTTTAGCCACAGCAGCTTAACCTCAAATCCCTACACAGACGGTAGAGTGGGTAATAGTGAGAAAGAGAGAGAGAGAGAGACGAAGAGAGCAACAGAGAGAGATGAGCGCCGACTGAGCGTAAGTGAATGAGCGTACAACGCTGTTAAGTGATTTTCTATGTGATGATACTTGAGCTCTTCAGATTATGATATCACAAATTTTCTTCGTCTCATCCTGTGCCACGTCCCATGTCCTGTGCCCTGTGTGCTATGTCCCACGTCCCGTGTTTCATGTCCCATGTCCCATGTCCGTTGTCAATGTGCGCGTCATCAAGTTTTCGGGCCAAAAACAGCTTCCATCTTAAGCTTGGCTATATCGCCCTTTTCTACCACACCTCGCTCGCTCTCCCTCTTTCTGCTGCTTTCTCTTGCGTTCTCTACTTCTCTTGCTGCGGCTTGTTGTGGCAGCTCATTGAAAGTTTGTGCGTTTTTATTACTTTGTGGCAAGTTCGGCGTTTATTATTTGTTTGTGTGTGCGACTTCGCAAAGCGGCACACAAGTTTTCTGCTCACCAGCTGCAGCTGCACGTCATCCATTAAAATAACAGGGTATGACAAAGGTTAAGAGGTTCTAAAATGGGCTTCAAAAGCAGTAAGCAAATATACATAAGTTCCTTAAGCTAGCGAAAAGTCTGAAGTCTAGTCACAAACAATTAACAATTAAACTAAACATATTAATCCCAATCTAAGTGTAGACATTACAGGCTATACATGCCGTTGCTTTCTGCTTAAACTTTAAAATAGTTTTGAAAAACTTTGAGCATAGACAATACTAGTTATTACTCAAGAAAATATGCTATGAAAAAGGTTTATGAAAAGGAAAATATAACTAAAGTATGGTAAAAAAAGCTTTTTAACAGACTTTCAATATCTTAAGTTATTGTAAAATACAGTGTAATTTTTGTTCATTTGTTAAAATGTTGCTAAACGTCCAAAAAGACAAAAATAATCAACAGCCGTTTGATGTCACTCAAATTTAACTGCCATAGTCAAGTTTGAACGTCAGCAATTAATGCTGGTTAAAAGTCAACAGCAGTTTGGGTAAAATGCAATTAAAAATTTAAATCAAATTACACACACCTACAGCTGCACACACACACACACACATGCTTACACTGTTAATCAGCTGAATTAAATGAGTGAAATCTTCTAAACAGATGACGAAGTTGCAACAGCTGCAATCAAAATACTGTTACCGAAAGGGTTGTGAGTGTGTGAACAGTTGTCGAGGCAGTAGCAGTTGGTGGGCGTTGGGTGTGTGGAGTGGGGGCGTGGCCACGTTATCGCACTTAACGCCATTTGCTCAAGTGTTTGCACTTTGGCGTTGCCAGCAATTTGCATGTTGTAGTCACATTTGAAGCCATCAAGCCCCCAGCCACGCCCGCACTATCTCTCACTCTTTCATCTCTCTCCTTCCCACACTGCCACTTCAGGTGAGCATCCTAATCCCAACCTGAATCCAACGCATGACATCTCACAGAAATAGGTAAGCAGCAAAAAGTGCAACAATAGAACTAGCAAGAGTTTTTAAAATTCTTAACTTTTTCCAATACGCACTTTAAATACCCTTTAGAGCTGCTTAGTAAAAATGTTAATCAATTTAACTTGTAACTTTTGACAAACAAATATTGAAATTTGTATTCAAAATTGAATGTTTTAAATGTTTCTAAGTTACATTCTGCATATGCATGCCAAAAATCGTTATTATTTTAGGTTATGGCGGAATACCACTAGGATTTGTTGGCAGGTTAGTCGAAGCGAGTTTCAAGGAGTTCTGACATTACCAAAATATGTCTGTTAACAAATTTAGTAAATGTTTAGATATTTATGTTTAGTTTAGGTCAAAGCTTGCTAAGCATTTGAGTTATGATATATCAAATGTGAGGTTAAGTTTCTACTATAGTATTACAACCCTTACATTGAAGGGTATACGAAACTGTCGTAAAATTCCCAATGCGGGACACCACGACAACAACAATGATGTGTGCTGAGCTCACGTCTAAGTGAAGACAGAACATAGCAGAGAACAGGAGCAAGGATTGTCAGCAGGGAGCATGAATAGACGAGGAGTGGGGATGAAGGGTGGATGGCTTTTAAGCTTTGTCGTTGCGTCCACTTGAGACCTAAGAGCTGAAAGGGATGCACTCCAGCTGCAATTAAAGCTCAATGAGCTAATACAAGTTTATCCCAATGTGATTTTTTATTTTATTTTTGATTCTTTTCTGTCTTTTCCTTAGCCCTATGAAATGTACCAATGGACACATACGGAGCAGCCGACGACATCGTTGCCTCTGACACCGGGAAAACTGGATAAGGTGGCGGCATGGCCATTCTCCAGCACACCGGCAGGACTCAAGCAACTGGAGGGCAACTCCAATTGCCACGATGGCCAGAAGACGCTCCAACAAATACTCCGAAAACGTTTGCTCAACTGTGCCACATTGGCCGAGGTGCATGCTGTGGTCAATGAGCTGCTGAGCAGCGTGGATGAGCCACCAAGGAGGCCATCGAAGCGTAGCCTTAACTTCAACGAACTGATTAATGCCAGTGAGACGACAATCTTTGAGTGCAATAAACCGCCAGAGAGCAAAAGCTATGCAGATGCAGGCACTCAAACGGAGCAGAAACAGTCGGAGGAACAGAAGGACTGTGTGGGCAAGTGTAAATGTGGTGCAGTCAAGGATTTGGCGACGGAGCCAGTGCAGCAAAGTCTGGAGCAGAGCAAAGAAAATGCTCTGGCCACAACAGCAGCAGCACCGCCTCCGCCACCACCACCGCCTCCGCCACCACCGCCGCCACCACCGCTATCTTCTCCTGCTGGGGGAAGAGTACCTATGCCACCACCTCCGCCTCCACTGCCCATTGCAGGCGGTGCACCTCCGCCACCGCCACCAGAACCCGCCAGTGCGGGTCTCGTGCCACCACCCCCACCCCTAAGTACCTCCAAATCGGGCAGCAATCTATCGCCCGCTCCATTACCAGATCCCGCTGAGGGCAATTGGTTTCTACGCACAAGCAGTAAGTAGACTTAACGAGTCTTTTAACTCACCTGTACTTATTTATCCAACATGTCCAATCATTTCTTCCATTGCCAGTACAAAGAAAAAGCGCCGTTAACCCGCCGAAACCGATGCGACCGCTCTACTGGACGCGTATTGTGACCAATGTGCCGCCTGTGCCGCGTCCTCCGTCCATAGCCAATTCCACCGACAGTGCGGATAACAGCGGCAGTTCGCCCGAGGAGACACCCACAGCGGGCAGCAGTGCAGCAACAGCTCCAGGAGCTGGAGTTGCAGCAACAGGAGCAACCGCCGTAGGCACCGTTGCTGCAGCTGTGTCAACGCCAGCGCCCACCAAGGAGATGTGGACTGAGATCGACGAGACGCCACTAGACAATATCGATGAATTTACTGAGCTATTCTCGCGCCAGGCCATTGCGCCGGTGAGCAAACCGAAAGAACTGAAACCGAAGCGTGATAAATCTATCAAGGTGCTGGATCCTAAAAGGTCCCGCAATGTGGGCATCTTTGCCAGAAGTCTACACATGCCGTCCACTGAAATTGAGCATGCAATCTATCATGTAGACACGTCCGTCATAAGTCTGGAAACGTTGCAGCAGATCAGTCATATACGTGCTACGGATGACGAACTGCAGAGGATTAAGGATGCCGATGGCGGTGATATTCCCTTGGATTATCCAGAGCAATTCCTGCGTGATATATCCCTCATCTCGATGGCCAGTGAACGCATCTCCTGCATTGTCTTTCAAGCCGAATTCGAGGAATCTGTGACACTGCTCTCTCGAAAGCTTGAGACGGTCTCCCAGCTGTCACAGCAACTCATCGAGAGTGAAGACTTGAAACTGGTCTTCTCCATCATTTTAACGCTGGGCAATTATATGAACGGTGGCAATCGACAGCGTGGTCAGGCCGATGGCTTCAATTTGGATATTCTCGGAAAACTGAAGGATGTGAAGTCTAAGGAGTCCCACACAACTCTGCTGCACTTCATCGTGCGCACTTACATTGCCCAGCGCCGCAAGGATGTGCTCACGCCTTTCAATCTCAAGCTGCCCATACCAGAGCCACCGGATGTGGAACGTGCCGCACAACTTGACTTTGATGAGGTGCAGCAGCAGATCAAAGAGCTGCACAAGAAGCTTACAGCCTGCAAGGTGACGACGTCAGAAGTTCTGAGCGCGTCCAGTGATCACCAGGAGCCTTTCAAATCCAAAATGGAGGAGTTTACCGCTAACGCTGACAAATCGGTTGCCAAGTTGCATCAGCTGCTGGACGAATGCCGTGAACTGTTCCAGGAGACAATGCGTTTCTATCACTTTTCGCCGAAGGGCTGCACTTTGACACTGGCACAGTGTACGCCCGATCAGTTCTTTGGTTACTGGACGAACTTTACCAACGACTTTAAGGACATTTGGAAAAAAGGAGCTTGCAATACTCGAGAACGAATTGTAAGTTATTTACAACTCATAATATTTTTGTACTATCTAACACTATCACCTTCTTTTTCGTTGTAGTAAATTAAAGAATATGAAAAAACACGCACAGGCCGAAAATCGTCGCGCGACGTGCGCTAACGTGCAACCGAAACGTCTTTCGTATAAGGAGCGCATGGCGCTGCGACGCAGCCAAACCTAGTTGTTAGTCCAAAATTTAGCTTTAAATTTCGTTTAAGCTTCATAATAAAAATCACAAAAATCATCGCACGGTTGAAATTTATTTTAAACTTTAGGTTTCAATTTCGCCATAAACTCGCACCGCAGCTTTTACCGCTTTTACAACACTACTATCGATATTATGCACTTGTTATATTTATCGAACGACCGCCACACGTTATCGGCAATGCCATTTTGAGTAAAGAAAACATATTGTGACAACAAAATAAAACTGGCGCGCCATAATACAACTATTAACAAATTACTTATACAAATATGTCGCATGCAACCACCACGCGGCGCAAGCATGTGCTCAAGGAGATGATGGAGGATGACTACTCGCTGCCCACCGATCAGCAGCAAATAGTGCGTGTGGTCAGCAGTCGCGGCAACAATCTCCACGAGGTTGAGACCGCAGCAAAGGAATCGGAGAACTTTTTAGGTGAGCGCACACAAACCACAGCACTAGTGACTAAAGTGGCTAACATTCATATAAATTCTATAGTTTCCATGCCCAACAAGTTCCGCAAGAATGTGTGGGTTAAACGCGGCGATTTCCTACTCGTCGAGCCCATCGAGGAGGGCGACAAAGTGAAGGCAGAAATCTGCAAAATTCTGACACCGGAGCACATCAAGGAGTACACAAAAAGTGGCGTTTGGCCCGAACGTTTTGCAAAGAAAACGGTAGCTAGTATTGAACCCAATGAGGCAACAGACTCCGATTCGGATGAGTCGCTGCCGCCGAACACAAATCGACCCGTAAATCCACAAAACGAACAGGATACGGAATCGGATACGACGGATAGCAGCAGCTCTGAAGACTGAGGAGATTCCAGTGCACTTTTAGGTGTTTAGTGCATTACAAAAGTTTAGCTATGTTTTTGTTGTAACAAAAATTGTGTTTTTTACTACGAATGCACACGTAAACCAAAAACAGAAATAACTACATAAATAATTTTTGTTGTGGTTGTTGCTGCTGCGGCTGTTGTAACTAAAATGCTTGCAAAAGCTACAAAAAAAGCCTACGAATATTTTGAGATCTGCCGTACTTGTGCCTTTAAAGCCTGGTTTAGTGTTTTATGGGGAATGCTGCTGTTCCAGCTGCTGGTAGAAGCCGTAACATCTCCTCCTTCTGCTGCTACTACTTCTATTGCTGCAGCTCCTCCACTTCCTGTGCATCACAGATCTCCAAGTTCTCCTTTAACTTCTCAACTTGCTCCACCAGCGTTTCAGCTGCTATTTTGGCAGTGTCCAATGCATCATGCTTCGATTCCAGCGCCAATGTCGATGGTCTCGGTTTTGTAAACGGAAAATTGCTAAGATCCTCCAGCTGTGGCGTATGCACAGCTATTAAATCCGTTTGTGTAGAGCTGCTATCTCGCTGCTCCAAACTAGTATGTGGTTCCGCATTGGCATCGTTCTCATCATCGTTGATTTGCTTGCGTAGCGCATCCTGTGGCAGATTGCAGACCATGGTCAGGCAGTTGACTATTGTGCCAATGGAGCTCTGCAGCTGTTGCACCTGATCTGTAAGGATTGTGCAACGCTTGGCCAAATCATTTACCACAGCTGCTGAGTTCTGATCAAGGCTCACTTGCCCCTGACTATTAGTCTGTGAGATGACATCACCCTCCTCGCTGGTAGTGCTGTTATTAGGCATTTCACCACCAGCTTTGGTATCCACCGGCTGCATGGTGGACACCTTTTTCCACAACGCATTGATGGCCTGCATCTGCAGCTGTTGTATCTTGCGCTCGTTTTGCAGCTGCGCTTTGGTGAGCAGCATGTCCTTGTTGAGTTTACTGGGGAAATATTAGCAGCAGTTAAATATTGTTGGCTGAACCCAAATGGATGCACTTACTCAATGTATTCGTGTGTACGCTGTTTGTGCAACTTTTCCGCAATATCTTTGGTTTTCTTGCGCGTGTGATAGCCACGCCACATCTTTTGTATGGTAACCGCTGAGGATTCAGTCACATGCTCTATCAGCCGATCCGTACAGTTCAGATTATTGTTCTCCAAGAGCAACTGCTGTTGTTGCTGCTGCTGTTGTTGTTGTGCCCGTTGTGCTGCCATTTTCCGTATAGTTTTTAGCTTCTCAATGTTGATTTGTTCGCCGTCGTCGTCAGTGCTAAATCCACTGGCATCTGTGGTATTGCCCTGCACCATTTGTTGCACCTGCTGCTGCTGTTGCTTGCGTGGACTGCTCGTGGGACTCTGCAGGCGTCGCAATTGTGGACTACGCACACGCGGTAAATTCAATTTGTTGTCTGACAGTGAAAATCGTTGAATACATTTAAATTTTGATCTTTAGAAAAGTATATATAGACTATGTCGTCTATATAGTAGATGCTAAGCTACCTTTGTTTTTGTTGCCTTTGGTTTTGTGCAGCTGGGCGCCGAGCGCATTGACTGTTACCCGTTGGGCAACGGCGGCGGGACAAACATCCGGACTCATCAGCGTCTCCGGCACTGGCACCATCTTCGAGGCAGCTGCCAGTGGTCCACCCGTGGGCATTTGTCCAATGAATGTTTGTTCTGCAGGAAGATTCGATTTGCTTAGAGTCGACTTTGATTGGGTTAACTGTACTGACCATTGTAGGGATTTGGCGTCATGTTACGTGGAGTTGATTCCGTTGAGTTGTAGGTCTTAGTGGTCACACTGCTCGACATGCCCGACATGCTGGCCAGGGAGAAGCCATCGCCATCATTCTTAATGTTCTCGATCAGGGATGTGCTCATCTGCAGCGCATGATTACCGATGCCATTGTCGCTGCTCATGCTGTTGTTGCTGCTGTTGCCGTGGTAGCTGTTCACCATGGACTCCGGTGAACCTTGACGACCGCTCAGCCGTGAAACTGACAAAGGTAAAGTAAAGAAAGTAGTTAGTAGGACTTAGTAGACCGTTGAAGACCCTGTAATTAGTTGGGAGTTATCATATTTTAAGAAAAACATGCAGCCTAAACGAACTTCTAGCCCAAACTGGCGTCTGCCACTTCAATTGACCCTGTAGGGTAGACATCTGGAGCATTTATAACTACATATAAGTCTACTTGGACTGAAAGCTAGAAGGACAGACCGACCTGTCCACCTACACTACCTATCAATCCCCTAAAGTACAGGGTCTAGGTTTACAAACTAACTGCTTACAGCGTGGCGACTGAATGCGACTCGTGGGCTTCTTGCGATTCGATGAAGGCGATGTGCTGGCAGAACTATTGGCATTATCCATAATCTCCTCCTGCAGCTGCCGCTGATGATGCTGAGCCTTGCTCAGAATAAGCCTCAATTTTCGATCGTTTTCATTCTCCAGTGCCTTGCCAACCAGCGGGCAGACTGAGCTCAAGTATTTAGCCAATTGGGTTTGCTCACTAACCCGAAACTGCCGGCCACGCCCCTGACTATAAAGCCACTCTGCCTTCAGGCTCTCAATGGGATCCACGACATAGCCATCGATGTACTTGAGGCTCATGCACCAGTTGAGTACAAAGGGACGATGATCAAAGCCACTAAAAGAAGGTGGAATTACTATATAATGATATGATATGATAGCTAATAATGATACTCACTCCACGCTGTTGGTCATGATCACACAGGGATTATCGTTTATAGAAAAGCTGATCAGTTTGCTCAGATGCGAAAGCGTGCAAATCTCATTCAAATCGTTAATGTTGTTCTTGGCCAAAGTTAGAGTCTCCAGAGAGGCCGGCAAATATTTGTCACACTGCCGCAGGTGGGTCAAGCGATTCCCATGCAAGTTGAGCTCACGGAGACAGCGTAGGTAGGATATATCCGATATGCTGCCAATGCTATTGTCCGCCAGATTCAAATACTCCAGATTCACATTCGTATTGAGGTGCTCAATGGTCTTGATGTTATTGCCCTCCAGATTAAGTTCCCGCAGGTGTATGCATTCTTTCAGGCCCTCAATGGAGAGTATGCCATTGAAGGAGAGATTCAGTTCACGCAGACAGTGGAGGCGACAGACGCCATACATGCGCAGCAATTGGTTGCGGCTGAGCGAGAGCTGGGGGAAGCAGAAGGGAATGAACAAAGGTTAGTGGAAGTAAGTACAAATAATTCATAAATTATAAATAATTCATTAGGCACCGTTTCAATTTTCAAGTACGAATCAATGTTATCGATCTTTTGCAGCTCATTTTCGTCCAGTATCAGCTTGCGCACATTCTGTGCATCATCCTGTTTTGGCACCTTCTTCAGCTGCTGCTTGGCCAGATTGAGCGTCTGCTTTTCGTTGCAGCTGCTGCTCTCGTCGCCTGAAGCAAGAAAAAAGTAGAAAACTTGGTGTGAGTGGGAATGTAAACACTGATGAAGTCATCGTCTCTGTCAGCGGCAGGTGTTGGTGTATTGGTGTCCTGTGCTGCGCTGCACTGCGGGGGTTGGGGGTGTGGCTGGTGCTGCTGCCGCTGGCGGTGGCGACAGCCACCCTCAAAGTAGGCTGCAAATTGCTATGCACGCCAGTCACAGCACAAGCCAACAACCAGCAGCCGGCATAAAAAAGCAGTTTTATCACCATGCTTACCGCTCATTTTAATAAGCCACTTAAATTCCTTTGATTAACCAGTATATACGTCTATATTAAGCTTAGCTAATTGTCAGCTTTTAGTTGGCGTCCACAACGAAAAATCAATGTTTGGGAATGCGAGCGCCCCCCTCCTTTGAAACCAGGGATGCAGAAGACCATTTACCAAGTTAACATTTCCCAGCGCTGTTATTAACAGCGCTCAAATAAATACCAATTAATTTTAACATAAAATACATAAATTTCTTATGAATTAAGCTGCTGAAATGTAAAACTAAAATTCTAGTTACACTAGAAGCTGTTTTTTATAAAAAAGAAGCACAATTATTTGAGTGTCATGCTAAGCTGCGCTTAGCAGCAATGTTACGCTACAGCTCTGGTATTTTGAGCTATTCGCCGTTTGCCAGCGCTGGTCACATTGTCTAACGTAGGTATACATTCAAATTCTCGTGTTGTTGTGTTTATTGGTGTACTCTAAAAAATATAAATGACAACAAAGTAAAATAGTTCATAAAATGCTAAATTTCTACTTGTAAGGAGTTTTCTTTTGTTCATCTGCAGTTTGAAAGACACTGCTAACCTGGCACGGCAGCCGTTCGAGATCCTCAATGATGCTCATTTCCTCCTTAAGGGTACCCAAATACATGCGCTGCACTTTGCGCACAACGGGTGCTATCAACTTCGTGCTGACCATTTCCTCGGCACTCACGGACAGCATAAGTCTACCTGGCTGAACATTTTTCTCCGGACTTTTCTGCAGTTGATTCAGTTTGCACTCCACATCTTGAGCCAGGGTATTTATGGATAAGTCCGAGAGAGATGATACAAGTTCCATGCGCTTACTGGCCGCTTCTTGTAGCTTTTTCACCGACTTGTCGATCAGTTCCTGTACGTGAATTTGCGAACATACCACGGAACGTAAATCTCCGCCACTCTTGCCACTAATAAGAGTCTTACGGGGTTCGCCTAATGAACCGGAGTCCGAATCCTTTTTCTCTATATATTTGGCTTTAAAACGAGCATTCATCTGCTTGCAATGCTCTCGAGCTGATTTGACCAACGGCGATGAAAGTTTGTTCTCCAAGTAATCAGCTTTTAGCGGTTTTTTCGATTGAGTTCCCAAGAGTGTGGTACGATCCGATTGCTCGCTGTGTTCCTCACTACGATCCGCACTCGATTCGGTATCAAATTTGGTATTCTTGTACAGCAAACGATCCCCTTCGCCGCCGTTACACTCCTTTGGGCATTCCTTTTCGTACTTCGAGGTTAATGGAGGTAAATGATATGCACGACGTGATTGGGGTGTGTAGGGCTTTTCCAAATAGGATGGAACGTGACTGAACAGCTCTATGGATAGACTAGGACACTTATGTGCTAGGTATGGTTGTTGCACATAGTTATCATGTGGCTGTGGCTCTTTTAGCTGCTTGCGTTGCTGTTGCTGCTCCTGTTTTTGCTGCTCCTGCTGCTGTTGTTGTTGTTGTTGCTGTTGTTGTCGTTTTTCCTCCTGCTTGGTTGCCTGTCGCGTGCAGTTCTTTGTGGGCACTTCTTGGGGAATCAACGTTCGTGTTTGAGTATTGAGATTTCCTTTACATGGCAGCTTCGTAGTGTAAGTCTCCTTGGGAAATGCAGAGGGTACGGGTATTCTGGAATCCTTGTAGTAGGGCTCCGTATTGGTCTATGTCGTTTACTCACTTAATAAATTCTTTAATTAATTTTATGCTTATTTTACTTACTTCCTGGTTTTGGCCACACTTTTTGTGGGCTCGATTGTTACGATCCATTTTAAACAGTCGTTTTAAAATGGGTTATGTGGCTTATACACATTTAAGTGCCTTAAACTGGCAACTTGATTGAAAAAAGCTGAATACTAGATTTTTATATATGTATATTGAATACTAGATATTTCAGGTTTGTATTTAAGCAATGTTTCCTTAGTTCTGTACTTGAAAATCTCAGTTTAATTTAAAATATATTTTTTATATTTGTATTTGTATTTCTATTTATATTCTATTTTAACTCTTAATAAATTTGTAAATAAAGTTTTGAAAATTATTAAACTTTTATTTTTTGGCGCTTACTAAATCAATTAACAAGTTCCGGAACCAGTCAAGCTCTGCAAAGGATTTTACAGCCACTGTGCTAGGCTCTCTCAAACGGCCACACGCTCTCTCTCACTTTCTTTTGCTCTCACGCTTTTAATCTCTTTCATTTGGCTGCGCTGTGTGCGTTCCGTTAACTTCAGACTCTCAGTCTCAGACTCAGTCTTTTGCTGGCTTTCAACGTTGTAGGCTGTCGTCAATTTCTCGTGGCCATCTTGATTTGAGGCTGATTCCCGCTGCTGCTGCTGTCGCTGTTGTTGTTGCTGTTGTTGTTATTGTTGCTGCTACTGCTGCTGCTAGTTTGCGTTGCACGTCGTCGTCGTTGTCGTCGCGCCCGCCACGAGCCTCACACCCAAATAGAACGTGCCGCGAACGAACGCGTGTGTGTCTGCCTAGGCTATCTCTCTGTCTCCCTCTGCTGCTGCCTACACCTCTGCCAGAGCCTGTGTCCGTGTTCGTGAGTGCGTGCGTCCAAGTGTGTGTGTGTGTGTGTGTGAGTGTGTAGGCAAATGTTGAAAGCAGCATGGCCCGAAAAGACAGCACCAAAAAACGTTGCATACTTTCGGGCGCACTGAATAATGATTTTTGTGTGCCCGCGGCGTGTGTGAAAAATAAAACAAATAAAAATATCAATTTAAATTTCAATACAAATAAAAATACAAAAAATCTAAATTGAATTTTCGTCGCGTTAATTGAAAAGCCACAAAAATAGAGCAAAGCAAAAAAGTGCACAAATAGCAAAAGGCAATGAAATGTGCGAGAAACGCAAGCAAATAAGGAAAATCCAATAATTACAAGTGCTTAATGAAAATTAAAAGCAAGCGAATCGACAAACGGCAAAGGAAAATGAAAATGAAAATATGCAGGCAGCCAAAACGAATCCGCTGAAATACAAATCTGACATTGGCAGCAGCAGGCACGCACACACACACACACAAACACATTACCCACACACACATAGTCAGGCGCAAACAGTTACAGCACACACATACACACACACACACATGCTGAGGCGACAACAGCCTGCGTCCTGTGCCCGAATTTTTGGCCGATGAATGAACTGACATAAAACTTGACGAGCATAGAAAGAGAAGCGCAAGCACACCCACTACACACACACACACAAAAACATACACTCCCACACATACAATCAACATTTAAAAGCATATAAAAAGGCAATTTTCGTAGATTTCTGCTGTGCCCTTGTCAAAGAAATAGAAATATCGAAATAGAAACTTGCCATTTTTGGAACGTGTCGCGCAAATAAAATTCACCGAGCAAAAAATAAACCAAAAAACACACCAAAAATAAAAAGAAGGTGGGTCAAGTGTAAAACACAAATGAAAATGAAAAACAGAAAAGCAAAAAGAAAAGTACGAAATGTATCTTAACTAGTTTTATGCACGAACAAATGAAATTCATGGCATGCTTTGAATTAAGCACAAAAATAGAGCAGCGATTACATGGCACATACATACAAACACACGCACACACACACACACACACACACTGCTGTGTACATAAATACACATGTGTTGTGCATACACATGCAGAATAGCATAAATCATTATGTTTTTGGACAGCTAAAATTGTAGCCAAATGTCAATATAACACTTTCAAGTAGTAGCGAGGCTAAGTAGTCAGTGGAGCAAGGGGAAGAGGGGAAGGGAGTGTGGGTAGTTGTACATAGCCGAGCCCAACGTGTTTTCTAACAAACAAAATGCTCACACACACACACACAAGTACAGGAAGTGACAGGCGAGCGTGTGTGTGTGAGGGTAGGGAGCAGGGCGCAGGGCGCAGGGGGAGTGGCAAACTCCTGTCTGCAGCAATTTCACTTCCTTGAAATCCTTTGCCCAACAGCAAACAGCAGCAGCAACAACAACAACTGTGCTCGCTCTCGCTCTCTCATTTCTGCCCGCTCTCACAGCTTGAGCTTACGCTCTCAGCTGTCCACAGCCGCTCTCTTTGCCTCCCGCTCTCTTCGCTACGTACTCGCGCTCTTTACGCAGCCGCTTAAGCTTTCAGTTTAGTTCCAGTTCACAGTTCACACAATTTATTCGTGCTCAGGTGCTTGGCTCATTTGTTTATTTTTAGTTTGCTGTCATAGTAGCTTACACACACATACGCACAACACTCCCATGTGGGTGTAAGCGCGTGTGTGTGTGTTGCATTTAAGCAGCGCGCTATATTAATGCTTAAAAAGATTGCATGCAAAAAGACTTTTCAAAATTGGAGCACAATCAGAATTAGAAATGAAACTGGTTCAAGGTCAAACACACATATACTCATACATATATGCATGTGCGCGTGTGTGTGTGTGTGCAGTAATCACATAAAACGACTAAACGAGGTCGTTGCACCGCCCGCTTTGGAGGTCGCGAGTGGGGTTTGGGGGCAGGTCGCGAGGGTTTGGCTCCAATGAGTTGGCTTCAAAATACAAAAAACGTGGCCAACTGAAATGCTCACAGTTGTTCACGTTCACGTTCATTTAATGGCCATGTTTATGTAGCGTTAAAACAAAAGCCAAACGAAGATTTGTAACAAAAGTGAAAACGCTCCAGGCAGGTTGAACTAGGCGCGGGGGGAGTGGGACGCTGGCTTGGGGACTGTGGGCTTTGCGTGTCGCGGCATTTGCGTCCATGACATGACGAGCACGACTCACGTGTCCAGGGAGTTGAGAGTTGTAAGAGGGGGCGGGGTAATGAAAGAGGCAGGGCAAGCGGTGGGGTAGGTAAAAGCTGAGTGTACCGCTATTCAATGGAAACCACAACGGAGGTGTTCATTTCAGAGAACAGCGCGCATAAACACACATAAAACAATGATATGCATAACATACACTCACACACACAAGCACACACTCAAACACACACACACAAGCACACACTCAAACACACAGCTCGCTAAATATCCCGTTAGGAGCTTACGTAAGCGCCGCCAGCTGCGCCCGAATGCTGCCTATAATTATTTCTAAACACCTTTATTTTGGGATTTCACAAAGTAACACAAAAGCGAGAGAGAGCACAGCACTGAGTGTGAGTGTGAGCGTGAAGAGTGAAAAGGGAATATCGGGAGCGTGCGTGAGAGAGCGCCAAAGCGCGTAAATGGAAAATGAGTCCTTAATAGATCTGTCATGAGCTGTTAATAAGCACGCCGTACACTTCCCTTGGTACTGTATACTCCGTACTCTTTAGTCCTTACCTTACACTGCTTACCTAAAATATTCTTGGGGGAAATAATATTTAAAAGTCCAAATACTCGACGCTTTTATGAAATATTAAATTAAATCAAGCGTTAAAAAGTAATGAATAGATTTTAAAACTGATTTGAGTTGAGCTTTTAAGCATAGTTCTGGATCATATCCTATTAGATCTTCAGAAATGAAATAGCCTAGAAGGACACAGTCTTCTTCTTATATTCAATCAGTCAGTCTTAAAGGCAGAAATAAGTATTGATTTTAGTTACATTAATTGTTAAGTAGCACTAATTACTAAGCTATATAACATACAAATCAATCAAGGCCACAGTCAATTGATTTGACATAAATGTTGGCTGTTGGGTTTCTGCTTTGTGGGTAATCCACATAAAGGTTAACAATCAGGTAATATATCAGCTTAATTGATACATTTATAGAGTGAATTTGATACTAATGTAAACATATTAATAAAACATTTAAAGGCTGTTATGAAACGAAATTATTTAATTTAAATATTTGCTGAAAACGTATGGGTTTAAAATTCTCCGAGCTGCACCAAAAATGGAATTCTATCAGAAAGCTTTTCCCACTTCTTTCCCAAAAACATTTGCAAACATTTTCTAAATATTTGCCAAAGCAATCAGAAATAGCAGCACTTTTATGGGCTTATAATGAATACGTCTATTAACCCGATTTGACCACGACTTCCGTTTCCGTTAAGCGCCCTCTTTTGCTTGCACTTGTCGTGCTCATTTGGCACCATCAATATGATGTCGCATTAATTAGCCAACTCGCTGTAATTATAATGAATAAAAGAGAAATAGAAAGAATTATGCATTAAGCAAAAACTTGGCAAAGTGCATTAAGTCGTAACCGAGAAGCAAACGGGAAAAAAATGGAAGAAGAATAATAAAAAGCGCACAAAAGTATGCTGCATTTTAATTGAATGAATTGAAATGCCGCTAAGCAGAAACGGAAGTCAACATAAGTGTAAGGTAGCAGACGATTGCCTGCTCTGCATGTCTGCTAATGAAATATTCATTCGTAATCGATAATTCCGCACAAGGAAACTTGGCGGCATAATAAGCACGACAGCACAAATCCGACAGCAACCGGCAACTAAGCTCCTGACTGCTATCCCCTAACGCCTCTGCACTCCTCTCACGTCACTGCTCCACCACCTCTGTTGTGCCACACTGTCGCATTGAATTTACCCCAATCGAAATTGAGGACGATAGTCAAGCTGTCTGCAGGCCACGCTGTCTTATTGTCCGTCCTCTTTGGGTTCCTCTGTTGGTAGCAAAACAAAATAAAAATTCCAATATTTTAGCTCGAAATTTATACGCAATTTTCAGGGCAAAAGTCGCGACTCGACCGCATAAATCGCATTGCTTCGCAACATTTTATGCTGCCTCATTGGACGCTTGCCGCAGCGGTGCGATGCGGTGAACAAGTGGCGCGTCTGTTGCCCCAGGTCAAGTCATCATCATCGTGGTCATTATCGTTGATGCTTCACTGTAATCCCTTTCAAAATGTCACTTTGTTCAGTTATTGCTTTGTCTCGCTATGGATTATTATTTATTTAAATGTTATGGCATAAAAATCATACAATTTGCAGTTAAATTATTCTTTTGAGTTTGAGAATAGATTATTCTGTCATTTGCACAAATTTATCATAAATTTCTATAGTTTAAAGTCAACTTAAATTTATTTTAAAAAGTTTTAGCGCAATGTTCTTAGCTTACACCTCAAAAAGTAGCCTAACTTAAAGCTATTAATACATAAAGTATAATTTATTAAAAAGTAATTTGTCCCATAAGATTTTAAGTATTATTAATAGCCACTAAAGTCGCTAGTAAAGTCGTGCCCAAGTCAAACCAATTAGAAATTCTATTAAAACTTATTTGCAGTCCATTGAATGCAACAATGGCAGCTGCTTGAGTGGGCAAATGGAAGTGCTCAGTATGCATATATGATATATATCTATGCTTATGTAATACAGTACCTATAAAGCCACGAGGGGCACTTGTAATAAAAGGGGGCGGGTGGGCGTGGAGGCGTAAGGGAACGGGAAACGCCATGGCATTGTCTATGCATGTTCATAAATACAAAATGCAGCAACGTTGGCACCTCCATCAAAGGCAAACCCCCTTTAACTACCCCTACAACCCCATAAGCCAAACTGAAAGAGAGTTCAAGCCATACGAGGGTTCGTCAATAAATTTGCATGCGAAGCACTTCCGCCTGGAAGGCCTGTGAGGTTTTCAAGAGCCAGGAAGCCAAGTCTAAATCGGTTTATATGCAGATGAGCATAATTGATTTCAAATGGTTTCAGGGGGCTTACGGGAGTGTGGTAGGGGATTGGGTATGTTGATTCATTGTTTTTTATTTGCCAGTGAAGAGCTTAATGTCATAAGCACGAGATGAATTCTCGAGTGAGATTGCAAGCGGGAAACTATTGTGCTGAAAGCAGAGCGCACTCATTAGACACTTGAGCCCTGCAGCTCCTCAGTGAGCAGATATGCAGCGATAACAGCCTTAGATAAACATGTACCTAGCTTTGGGGGATGACAGCAGAGGGGCTTTCAGGGGAGATGGGAAGCTGGCACAGCCTCGCAGTGCAAAACTGGAGCAAGGACAACGGCGGCAGCAGCAACAACTTCACATAAAAATAACACGAATGAGAGCACAAAACAGTTACATTGCCTGGCGACGTGCAGTGGAAAACAGAGAGAGAGAGAGAGTCAGAAAGAGAGAAGGAGGGAGGGAATGAGAGAGAGGGAGAAAAAACATATGGGCAACAGTGTTATCAACATTTCAGTGCAACAAATTGCTACAAACGCTTTAAAATGATTTATTTCTGTGCTCAAAGCTGCACATTTTCAACTTAACTTAAGAGTTAAGATATCAAATCTTCAGACATCATTTTAGTGCATTTTTTCAGGTATATTCGTATATTATTTTTTAGTCATTAAGGATATCTTTGAAACCCTTTAGGATAGCAAATTAAACTCTGCTGTACCACAATTTTAAACTGCCACAGTATACTCCTAAGTTTAGCTACAAACTGGCTAAGCTGCCTGCACTAGTGAACAGTGGAGCAGCTGTCTGTGGCCATCGCCACTTTGCCTCATTCCCCTGATTGACTGTCCAGCTGCAGTTGCCCGTTTATTGTCCTGCTGCCTGCAACCAACCAACTGCTTGTTCTCCAATAACAACAAGAGCGGCAACTAGAGCTACAACAACAAGGACAGCTACCTACAGTTGTATGTCCTGATTATGACAACTCAAGGAAATGTAGCCTGGCTTTTGGCATCAGCTTGAATATGTTGTAAACTCTCCATGGAAACGCTTTCATGCAGGCATCACATACATCAGTCACACACCCATGCACACACTCACACGTTCTGCTCGTTCTCGTGTGTCTGTGTTAATTGCCCGAATGTGTGACATCAAAAATGTTCGCTTTAAAAAAACCATAGCATACGCTCAGGAGCAATTTGGAAATTACAGACTGGAAAATCAATTTAATTTCATTACTCGTTTGCAGCCAGAATTTAAGCACTTGCATATCGAAAACCGAATCAACCATAATTAAATTGAATGTATTTAGTGTAGTGTGAACCTTTTAAACCGAATTAAATACACTTTCTTAGTAATGAAGGTGATTTCATGGGTTAAATCAGTCTACAACCAAAAATTAAATTTAGTTTTAAATAAAAGAAAATATTTTATTAACAATACGGTTTACTTTGTCAGCATAAATACCTCAGTTAACTTAAGTACCTTATGGTATTTTTCTAAGTGTAATTAGATTGACAGCCCGTGACACACACGGCGTATGATTGACACTTTCATATCAATTTGTCGTTATGGTGGAGCAGACACGGGAGTCTAAAAAGGGGGTTAAAATGTCTATAGAAAACCATGAGACTAACATTACATGTTTCTACATTGCAGAGCAAAGCAGACAAATAAAAAGAAAAGTAACTAGAGCAAAGCAAAGTAAAAGAGTACAAGAAGAAGACGTAGCGCCGCTGGAGGCATCAAATTTTGCACGCCCAGGAGACAGAACGGTGATGTGGTACACATCCCGCAACGGGCAATGCAACAACCCCAACGTTATATACCGTCTGTATCTGATCTATATGGCACGGACGAGATAGAACTGCTGCTGGACGAGATACGTGAACTGGAGCTGGAACCGGTCTGCTGTCAGCTGGACGATGAGCAGGACTTTGAAATAGCTGGCAGCAGGGCCGGTGAGCTCTCGCTATCACTTGAATCGCCATTGGGTACATGCTCCTCATGGGACTCCCATGCCAACTATAAACAGCAACAACAAACGCCGCTGCCATGGGGCGTGGCCCTACACTGTGATCCACAACACTTGAAAACGCCTACAGGGATTGTGCGCATACTACTGGTGGTAAGTAAATAACCCCCTAAACGCCCATTTCAATACCTTTTGTACTTAACTGATTTAATTGCAGTTATCCTCGGCCGTCTGTCTTGCCTGCGAATGCTCTGCGGGCACTGTACAGGTTGGCCTCTTTCTACTGCCACTCATCGGACGCCTGAGGCTGATGGTCTTTTGTGCGCTCTTCTCGCTACTCATCACATGCCTCATGATCTTTCTGGATATATCGCATATAGCGCTCATGTTTCCATTCAACTGGACGAAAGTGGTAAGCTGAACTTTCACTGCTTTAAATATGTAGTTCCTTGAAAAGGTTTAAAGCAAAGCAGTGGAAAAGAGAGGGAGTTATAGATAGCCTTTCATAGATCGATTCATAGTCTTGTCTTGTGTCTCAGTGAGTGCGAGTGCATACACTATAGAATCGACCTGCTGCATATTCATGCACGTGGCTTTGTGTATATGCCTAAGGAGCTTAGTCGGCTACGCAGCAAGTGAGAGAGCACAAAGCAGAGAGCGCTACAGCGCGAGAGCATGGTTTTTGCATAGCTGATTGGAATGCAGCTGAATGATTGGAATCAGCGAGAACAAATAAGAGAGCGAGAGCGCTTGCTGTAAGATAGCATACACAGTGGAAGCTGTGAGAGCAGACAGAAAGAGAGCGCTGCAGCCCACTCTCGCTGCTTGCCTGAGAGTCAGCAGACACAGTGGAAGCTGTGATCAACATAGAGACCACAGCGCAGAGAGAGCATAACAAAAGCATTGCACAGGCAACTGACTTCAGTTGCGTGTGTCTCTTCACACAGTGTAAAGCTTGCGGAGTTTTGTTGCGGAATTTATGCTTATGTTAGCTAAGTTAACTGTTAATTAACACTTCGTTTAATGCCCTTATAACTGTTTTAACTAATTCTCTCACAAATCTTTGTTTACACTTAGAATACATGGATGTACCTGAGCATTGGTTTAATATTTATTTTGAGCTCCACGCTGCTGGTCCACATGGTGCTATATGCGACGGAGTACACCTTTGTATCCAAGCACTCCAAGGACACGCTGCTAGCAACAGGCGTAAGCATAGCTTAGCCACTAACTAGTATCGTTTAACTAACTATCATTTGCGTATTTTAGCTAATTGGCTACATTTGCGCCTTGGAGGCGCTGCTGGTCTCGGGCATCGCCTCGTGGCCCTGGTCCCAGTATCGTCAGGTGCCGGACGATGCCAGCGAACTGTTCATTGAGGATCGCGAAATGACACCAATGAGTCCCATCAATAGCACCGATATGCAGTTACAGTCCGAGACAGGACACCACAGTCTGGGGCAATATCAGCACAGCAGTCAAACCAATGGCAATGCAGCTGCAGTCGATGCATATAACCAACAACAATCGTCCTATAATCAAAAGCCTTATATACCTGGTGAGTTTTAAATAAAAGAGTTAAACTGTAATGAACACTAAGCCTATTGCTCTAAAACTGTCCAGTCTTAGAAGCAACCGCGAGCGCTAGATGGCGCCACAACATATTTTGAAATCTTAGCATGGGACTAATCACATTATTTACATTTTTACAAAACAACTCCAAGACTTCAAACAGAAATAGTTACTACACATAGTTCAAACACCCCCTTTTACCCTGCACTTAGTTGAGTTTCTTTAACCCAACGCCTACATTAAACTTTGTATTAACCTGTTGATCCTTTTTGGCCCTCTCGTTGCAGCCAAACGACCCAATGAGCTGAACCAGCGTCCAACATTGGGTCACCCACAAACCGCACGCATGAAACCGAATCAGCGTTATCGCGAGGGTTATCATTACCAACCGGTTGCGTCCACGTCCCGCCAGAGTCCCACATTCGTCGTAGGCGATGATTTGGGTGCCGGTCCATCCACGTCCCGTTCCAATGATAATTCTAGTGCGTGATACTTTTTATTCCTCAACAGAAACAAAAGCATTAAAAAATTTATATAAATCAGCAGAACAAATTAAAAAAAAAAAAAAAAACTACAAAATTTTGTCCATTACAAAAAAAAAAAAATAAATGTCAGCAATAGATAAAAGTTGAGGTTGCATTTTTGTCAAAAAAACATTAAAAAAAAAAACAAATTGTTGATTAGTTTAGTTTGGAAAAAAACCAAAAGAAAAGAAAACAAAACAAAACCGCAAGCAACAACAATAATTAATTTAATATCTGTGTGTGTGTGTATATGTGTGTGTCTGCCTGTGTGTATAAAACAAGGTAATTTACGAGCAGAAGAATTTAAAGAATTTAAAAATCAACAAGAACAAAAATTGTATGACAAAATGAAAAGAAAACAAAAACAAAACCAAGAAAAACAAAACAGAAAATTAAGTTTAAAATTGTAAAACAACAAATTGTCGCTTAGGACGCGAAACATGAAACTTGAAACATTTGATTAGTTGTTGTACAACAAAATGAGATGTTAGTCGGCCACGAAACTACAAATTCAGTAAAAATTGGTAACGCTTTAGGCCAATTGCACTAAACGAAAACAAATTTAAACAAGCGAATCACAAATTTTTGACAATTCGAATGCAAAATTCAAAAGAAAACTTTAAAGTAATGAAGGAAAATGGGAAAAGTCGCATACAATGAGCATGAGCATGAAAATGGAAATCAACTTGTTATAAACGTAGTTTTGCTTATTTTTAATAAAAACAATAATTCAAGAAAAAAATCAAGGAATATATAGAGATATATACGAGAGTACTAACAAAATTTATTCATCTTTTTTTAATTTTTGGAATATTGAAATTCAAAATGCTTCCACTCAACTCAACTCCATCTATTTCAAGCCCAAATCCTTTTCCACAGTGTGTGCACACATGGACATCATTTGATCCTTGACCTTCAGGAAGTTCTCAATGGCCTTGGGCTTGGCCTCTGGCCAGGCAGCAAGATCCCTGTAAATGGGACGACAGAACTTCATGCGGAAATTCGAGTTGGCAAACTCAATGATCTCGTCAAGACGCTGCAGAAGACGTGCACGTATGATCAAGCGATTGATGCGGAAACGGATTTCAGCATTCTTGGACTGCTTCAGATTGTAAGTGCTCTCGAGCAGATCAATCTTCTGGGCATTCAATTCAGTTATGTCCTTCGACTCGATCAGTTTGCCCAAGAACGCAATCTGTTGGTGCACGGAAATGGGTTTCTTTATGTCGGAATTGCTGGACAATTGCTCGACTGTCTTGGTGCTCCACAGATCTGACAAGTCTTGGGTAATATTGGCCAGTGTTTGATCGAACCTAAATACAAAATTTTGTATAAACTTAAAAGGAATTAAGTAGTCCAAACTTACTTGGGTATAATGGGTGGCATGCCCTCGCTCTTGAGCCACATATCCCAGTCAATCTCACTCAATTTATCCTTGTGCGTATCCTTGAAGTAATCATAGAAAGCGCCCTTGAAATCATCGGTTTCAATCGATTTGTACGCAAACTTCTTCAGGTAATCGCGCAAGAATGGCTCAAACACACTGGGACCACCAAGCAAATCCTCCAAATAGCGCAGGAAAGTGGAACCCTTGATGTAAGGCACCGAGGAGAAGGCATCATCGGGTCCACAGTTACTCAAATCGACCACCAATTTGGTCAGCTCGGGTGTGCCCGAGAGCTGGGAACGTATCTGTAGGAAATCAAGCAGAGTTTAGCGGGAAACAAGCTAGTTTAGCAGCTCTAAGTATACTTACACACTCCTGTAGTTCGGTTAGATTGCTGAGCATCTTAAAGTCCAGCTCCTTGTCGCCTTGCATGCGTCCCACAATCTTGGACTCAACGAAGACAGTGAAACCCTCGTTCAACCAGAAATGCTCAAAGTTCTTGTTGGTCACCAGATTGCCCGTCCAGCTGTGGGCAATCTCATGAGCGACAACATCGGCCAGCGACTTGTCTCCAGCCAGCAAAGTGGGCGTGACGAATGTAAGGCAAGGATTCTCCATGCCACCATAGGGGAAAGAGGGCGGCATCACCAGCAAATCGTATTGTTTCCACACATAGGGACCACACAGATCTGATGCTGTCTTCAGGAAGGTGGAGGTATCCGAGAACTCTTCGGCGCAGGCATCTACAATGCCCTCCTCAGCCCACACATTCGAATTTTCGCCCAAGGGACGCGACACGAGTTTACCAATGGCAATGGCCACCAAATAAGCTGGAATTGGCACTGTTTGTTTGAAGTGCGTCTTGCCCGTTTCCTTCTTATCGATGAGGGCACTCATCAGAGCAGTCAGCTCATTGGGATGCTCGATAGTCGCATCATAGCTGAACTTAACAGCTGGAGTGTCCTGGCAAGGCATCACGGAGCGTGCATGAATCGACTGGCATTGTGAGAACATGTACGGATGCTGTTTACCCAAAGTTTGAGCGGGATTCAGCCACTGCAGACCACTGGCACTGCTCGAGGTCTCGTAATCAATGCGTATGTTCAGACTGCGATCAAGATAAAGCAATCAGTGAGTTCTTGTGTGTTATTTACAGTAATCATAAAGATTAGCTGTCTTAGCTTATCACTCGATTTTTTTTACCTGCCCTTTGCTGTGCCCGCTGGCAACTCCAGCGTCAGTTTCTGACCAATATCAGGCACGGGATCGCTGATGAAGTAACTGATCGGAATTTCCGAGCCTCCAGCCAGCAACGTGGCACCCTTCACCTCAATATCACGTACATCCAGCAGCTACGCATATAAGGAATAAAATGTTATTTGGTTAATTACAGACTGTGGATGCGTTCAGCACTTACAATTGCATCCAGGTTGCTGGACAGCACATTGAATCTGTGCTGGACGCTGCCACGCAGCTTCGTGTCCGCAAAGTCCACTTTCCAGTTGATCGCGCTGTGCTCGGTGGTTATCAGTTCCGGCTGCGAATACGAGCTGGGATCAACTTTACCCAAACGACCCATGTTCCTTTGTTGCAGTGTAAATATTGGTATGGTTTGCTGGAGAATTTGCCGTTGTGTCGTGCACAAGTTCCGTTTGCAGACTGAAAACCAATTGGAAAGTTTAGTTCATTTGTTGATAATTTTGCAGCGCCACAAAAACCGCGATAAGATAATATTAACTGTTAAGAGATAATGCATATGTGAAAATTGCAATTTGTTTACCAGCTGTTAATAGACTTGAGACTTAAAAATGTCTCCCAGTTGATCTCACGCTCTTTGTATGTGTGGGTGTGTTGCAAAAAATAATTGTATTGAGATAAACTGCAATTCACTGCCGATAGCCGGCAACTGCTCAACTATCGATAGTTTTCAGCACCAACACACGTCTATCGATTGCCGGCACTAAGAGTCACGCAGCGCCATATCTTTGACCCATAGTAAAACTATCGCAACATTTTGTAAACAACAATTTATATATTTCGCTTAAACAAATACTTCAAGGCCTGCCTTAACGCAGCACATAATCCTTAGGATGGTCCATAATGGCGGGGAAGTTCGCCAGCGTTTCCTTGTCGATATGATCAAGTCGCTGTGGTACTGTGCGTGGTGTGCGTATTTGGTTCGTGACATTTGCCAAGATCTCCTCGGGAACTTTGTCGTCGGCGAATAAATGCAATCGTTGCATGGTGTGTCTGCGCTGTAGGTTGCCATTCATTGAGTTGTACACAGCCTTCTTCATGACCATGGTGGGATCCTTTTCGTGCAGCTCCCATGCCAGTGTCCAGGAAGCGCCACCGGGATAGCCAGTGTGATGGAAATAAACACGTTTAACCCACTCATCGCCAGGCAGAGCAATTTCCTTGGTATTGATTAGCACCACATGGTCGCCACAGTCATCTAAAAATATAGGATATCTTTAGCTTAAATAGGACCACAAGTGTTTAAGCTAACCTAGTCTTGGATCTGCTTTAGAATTCTTCACAATCTTCTTTTAAATCGAGCGGCAAATGCTTCACATTTACAACAACACATACACTCGCGGCACTTGTGATGTAACGAGCCAAGAGAATTTTCCGAATTCTCTTGCGTTTTCACTTAAAACTATTAGAATGCTATTTAGCAGTGGTATCAACTTACTCATGGGATGGTAGATGGGCTTATGCAGGCCCATCAGATGTGTTTTGACCAGACGAGCACTCTCGAAAGGATTCTGCCAAGTGCAGTCATAAATGTGCCATGTTCGCGCAAATGTGGCCCATTGCTGTAAGTATATGAACATTTGTTATTTTAGAAGGTATTTAAGTAAAAGAGCTATTGCAATACAGACCTGCACACGCTTAGCTATCGACATGTTTGCTTTAATTTAATTGAAATTAATTTAAACAAGTCCAAATAACCAAGTTTACAATCTATTTATGTTCCTGTTGCGCGAAGTTGGCCGTGCGCAAAATTTGACTCGCTTGAAGTTGGCTGCTAGTTGTGTCAACACAATCGAATCAAAGCAACTCTGAAAAAAGCCCAGTTTAGGCGCGGCCACCTTTATTTAATTTCCCAGTAATATTTATTTGGCTTATTTATGGGTAACTATATATTTAAATAGCGCGGCGGGGTCTTAGACCAAGAGGAAGAAGAGACAACCAACTAAATTCAATTCCCTTGGAATTTTATGGTAATCGTTTGTCGATTAAAAAACTATTAGATCAATCAGCATATATTCTGAGTGGTCCCCATAATAGAGGGATTTTCCTGTATGTCTTACTCGAAGTTGGCTGCGCTGCACCGACAATTTAGCGCGCGCAGTGTTCCAATTTGAAATAAATAAATTGTTATGAATGTTTTGAGTGATGATTTTTGTTATTTATTTTCGTTTTTAATTTCATTTAAACATTTTCTATAGTTACTAAAATTACTTATGCACTGTTTATTAATAATATTAGTTAAATATTATTGAAAATACATTAGTTGTTTCACGAAACAATTTATAAACATCCTTGGTACGTTCGCTGCCTTACAGTTTGCATTCGATCTTTATTTTCTATTTACTCTTTGTGTTAATGGAAATATATATCAATATATATTTTAAAAAACTAACAAATAAGTCTAGATTTAGTTACAGTTTCTCACTTATATACGTTTCCATATTTTTTCATATTATTTTGTTATTTTTTCTTGTTATTCGCAATACAATTCAATGAACTTAATGTAGTTGCTTTTGTTTTTGTTTAATTCGAATTTACAACTTGCCAAGTGCGTTTTGTTTTCTTTATATTTTTGTTTTTGAATTTTTGTATGTGATTTTTTTATAGTTTACTTTACTTTGTCGTATATATAATACACACGAGGTTCTGGTTTTGTTTTCCTTCTTTTTTTTGTATTTTTATAGTCATATTCTCGTTTTGCTTTCCATATGAATTTTGAGTGTGTGTGTGTGTGTGTGAGAGAGGTGTGATTTTTTTTGTCGATTTCTTTTTTTGCATTTTTAATGAAAATATATGTATATGTTTATATATAAAAGTTATGTACAATTTGTGTTTTTAATGAAATTCCCTACTTGACGAGCTTCTTTTTTTTTTTTTTATTTGTAGTTTTTTTTTGTTTTGTTTTTAATGCAAAATAATTGTTAAAACTTTTCAAGTGTATGAGCATTCTGTTTTTTTTTTTTGTTTGTGTTTTTTTTTTGTTTTTGTGTAATTAATTTAATACAAAAGTGAACAACAAAATTTTATATTACATAACAAAGAAACAGCAAAATGAAACTCGAAACTGACAGAACGCCTGTCTGCGTTGCGGTGCCGGAAAAGTGGGCGTGTTCTGGCCAGACCCAGTTTAAAGATACATTGGCCTATTTTTGGCACCAAATCAAAGGAAATTTCCAAAAAAAAAAACAAAAACCAAAAACTAAAAAAAGATTTGTAACGAAACGAGACGAGAGAATTGCGCAAAAAGCTGCGTTACATTGCACAAGCCCGCGAGCTGTTCACGCTGTTCAACAGCAGCTGCAAATGTATCTGTATCTGTATCTGCATGTACTTGTATCTTGCAACTGCAATTGTATCTGCCATTTCCTTAGCAGCTGACAAAGTTGGGCTTGCGCTCAGAGCACTGATGCCGTTGAGCCAGTTACTTTCTGCAGCATTTGCATGAGTTGCTCCGTTGCCGACTGATTGGCACCACCTACGCCTACTCCCACGCCCACGCCCACACCCACGCCCACTAGGTTCACCCCACCCACACCCAGACCACCGGCAGCTGTTGATGACGGCGGCGATGAGATCGATGTGGCTGCCGATGCCGATGACGAGGACGATGGCGTCAGCGCCAACTTGGATTCTGGAGCAACAAAAGAAGCTGAGATTAGATTCGGTACGTATTTGTGTCTATGGACTGCCTTGCATACTGTCATCGCTCTCCAGGTATGTCACGTACGAGTCCGTGCTATCCGGATGATGGTGCGACGTTATGCCCGAGTCCAGGCTGCTTCCTCCGGGCGGACCGTTCATTTGCTGACCCGGCGGTGGTGGGTGTGGTCCCTGCGGCGGATGCGGTGGCAGCACCGGCATTCCATTCAAATCATAGCCATGCATCTGTCGAAGGAAGTAAGAAAATTACATTTAATTTATAAATAATTTATAGAATAGTTAATAATTTGCTCAAATAAACCACTTTTACTTAAAGGCAATGAAGATGTTTACTATTAAAAGGTTTGAATGCAATGAGCGCTAGATGGCGCTGCTCTTAACTATTGGGACTAGTTTGCTTTCTTTGTTGAAAATGGTATTTCACAATATCTCCTACTTTTTCTACTCTTCCCAGTACCCGTCTTAGCATATAAGCATGCTCACCTGATTGACCAACTGTTGAAATGCAGGTGTATGCGTATTGATGGCTCCATTGCTGTCGAGATCGGCGTGCAGTGCGAAATCGCTTAAGGCTTTCCATGGCGGTTGATATGTCTGCACGTCGAGACCCTGCAGATTCAATGGGGAATCGTGACGCACCGGTGAGCTGGCTATCATGGGTATACCCTGCATGGCGCCATAGCCCAGCTTGCGACCCTCCTGCAATACAGCAGACAGTAAAGGGGTTGTTAATATACTTTATATGTAGTTAGTTTGTTAGTTTGCTGATTTGTACCTTCTCCTGTTGCATTTGCAGCTTCATTTGTATAGTTTTCTTTTTGTCCTTGCAGCGCTTGTTCTGGAACCAGACGCGTATGACACGCGGTGAGAGACCCGTCATTTCAACCAATTGCTCCTTCATGAGCGCATCAGGTCGCGGATTAGCATTATAGCAGGTTCTATAATACAGTAAATGGTTTAAGTTTAACTGGTAAAGTTTTATTTTATTCCTATGAGTGTTTACCTGAGCGTGTGCAGTTGCTTCTCATTGAGTACGGTTCGCACTCGCGTCGGTTTGCCATCCGATGGACCCGAGGGACGTTTCTCCCTAATACTTTTGTGTGAGCCCGATTCGCTGCCAGAATCTGTAGAGGAATGGAAAAAAAAGAAAGAAAGAAATGAATAAGTTGTAAAGCCAAAGAATTGTTTGTCAATTTGCAATCATTTTGCTATTTTTGCAATCGCTTTGAAGTTCACGTTGATAAATTGCCCGCAAAGAAAGGCGAATTCCAATGTCACCCCAAAAATAGCATTGTCCCCAATTTGTACCCCCAACCCGCCCTTTACTAGCCTCTTGGCAGATGAAAGAATCTGGTCTGCCTGTGGTAATTGAGAATGTTTTGGAGAATTCTTTGTGGTTCCTCATGGTTCTCTTTTGGAGTTCCTCTGGTTCCGTAATTAAGTCGTGTTTCACAACACTCGCGACAACTTGTTATCGTTATCTAATTTCGATCGCATCGATGCATAAAAAGCAGCGCCAGTTCCCCTACTCCTCCTCCTGCTCCCTCTTTAACTGATCGATAGAGATGCCTATCTGGGGCTGGGTGCGGTCTCTCGTTTGAAGGTGTAGTTCCCTCCCAACAAAATTATTTATACTATATATAAAACAGATGTTCTGTTGTGCGTCTAGTTCGCAGTCGAGGTGACAATTTGCTGGCTCTTTTGTTGCCAAATTAGCAAAAACTTTTACACAAATTAAAGAGATGCACCGAGAACTCAAGGATTCTTTTGAGAGGGCGAGATGGAAGCATGGGGAAGGGGAGTAGAAGGTAAAACAGAGAGAAAGGGGTAGATGATGGGGTCTTTGTGGGGAACTTTCTAGTGGTTGAGGGGGAGCTTTGTTTTCTTGGTGGAACTAGTTGTGGAATGAGCTAGGAAACTAGTGATAAAAAAAGAAGTAGTGGACGAACTAGTAGTGGAACTAGTGGTGGAACTAGCGGTGGAACTAGTAGTGGAACTAGTAGTGGAACTAGTGGTGGAACTAGTGGTGGAACTAGTTGTGGAACTAGAATAAGACTATAAAATAAAAATAGAGCGGAACTTGTAGTGGAACCAGTTAACTTAGCCCTGACACTTAGCTCAGATCCTGTACCGGAACTATAGGAAAACCTGTTAAGAACAAGAAGCTGCTAAGAACCAGCAAGCGTTCCAGCAAATGAACTTACGAAAAGATCCAGCAATTCAACTGACTGGTACCAGCTCAGGTACTAATTCAAGTGCTACAGGAACTAGCTAAGCAGCACAGAGAAAAAAAAAACAAAACGCTTGAACTACCAAATGAACCAGTGGCTGGAACCGCCAAAGATCAAAAGAGCCGCAGTTTGGCAAACACTCGAATAAGCCGCATTCGAGTAGAGAACAAACAGAGGCAGAGACAAGTGGCAAACTATGAATGATTGATCAGAAGAAGAAGAGGGAGAGAGGGGAAGGGGGAGAAAGAGAGAGAGGCACAGAGATCATACAGCTGCCAAGACGAATTCAATGTTGAATCACTCAAACAAAAAATTCCCAAGAAGTTGTCAATGTTTGTCCGCTTGAATGCTTCAATGCAACTCGGAGTATTGTTTTCCCCTGTCCACACTACCCACCTATCCCCCCCTCTACGCCACTGCACACCTTTTGCGAATTCTAGCTATCTCTTTCTACACGTAGTCGTCTCTTTCCGCTTGAAGACCGCACACGAGCTTCGTAGACTTTGACAAGACCGCCGCATGTTGATAAGGTCTGTTGGCTTGTTCCACTGCAACGTCTGCCCCCCCTTTGCTCCCCCACCTGTGCTCAGGTTAAACAATGAGATTATGTTGACGATATGGTTTGACAATTGTCGTACATTGTTTGACGTTTGACGTTTGCCGATTTCTATTGACACTCTATCGCTTACAAGGATGTAACGCTGTTTTTCTAAGAATAAAACACGAGCGCAACCCTTTGTATTGCCGACCCAGTCGCACTCCATCTCTATTTCCCTCTCCCTCTCGCCCTCTCTCAGTCACATTGTCACTTTTAGTTAAAAGCTATTTAGCCTAATTAGAATGCAATTGCAATGTATGCGAATAACTAGGCCAAAACAATACTAGGGAATCAGCCAAGACGCTAATGAAATTAACGCTAATTGCTAAACGATTGGGGATGGCTAAATTTAGATGATTGGGTGGTTTATAGTAGACTTAACATGAGAAGAGTCAAGCATTTAAAACAGCTTGAAAACTTTTGTAGAACCCAGCAGTCTGAAGCCTATTTAAGACCTTTAGAAATCCAGGTAGTAAGTCACTTCGTAACCAATCAAAACTACTCAAACATTTTGGAAAAACAACTTAGTTTCGAGTGGAACTCAAGTCGGAATCTCACTTGAGCCCAGCCAATTAAGTGGCTTGAAATAAACAGGTGAAGGGGTTGAAAGTCACTCACCTGACATTGAACCCAATTCGCTGGAATGGTTATTATTGCTAAGATTTGTATTGTTGTTGTTACTACTGCTAATGTTGTTGTTGCTCTCCACAGACGATGATGTTAGACTACTTTGCGATGACTTCTCGAGCACATCGTGATCCTCCTTGCAGTACAGGGCGCCCGCATCGCGTAACGCGAATTCGTCACCTAAAGTAAGTAGTGGAAAATTAGTTATAGCTTGGTGGAAAGTCTGGGAAAGTGGGGAAAATTTGTAGAGAGCTTTGCTTACCTGGCAGCAGCTGTCGGGCACACGCTGAACAACGAAAACACTCGATATGAAAGATTTTCGTTTTGGCTCTCATCACAAAATCATTTTTGCTAAAGGAGTTACCGCATTTATCACATTTTGTACCAAATAACCTGATAGAGAGAGAGAGAGAGAGAGAGAGAGAGAGAGAGAGAGGGAGGGAGAGAGCGCAAGTTAGTCCCGTGATTAACTTAATTTGTGTTTAGTGTGTAAATAGCCTTGAATAAGTTCAAGCCTCTACTCTTTATGGCTATTAAATAACATAAATAATTAAATAAATAAATAAAAATATAAATTTACTAATAAAAAAAGTGTCTTTTTCTGTTTGTGCGCCTGTGTGCCGCTGTGAACATCAATCATTTGTGCAAGTCAAGTGTTAATTTATAGCCTTGCACGTGCTAATCAATTATTCAAAGATTTACCTGACAAATACAAGTAGTTGGACAACAATTCTGCTCCCATCACACCCCCAACTTAAGCCCCTCTTCCAACCAAACTTAACTGGATATTTAAATCTCTTATTGCACGTCATACTTTGTAGCAATGATGAAACCACCTCATGAGACTCCCAGCTGTTGTCTAGAATATCTCCCCCAAAAAAAACCTACGTTATTGGCATGCTCCATCTAATTAACATAGCCAACAAGTGTCGACTGTGCTACAATTCCTAAAGGCCAAGCGCATGATCAGCTCCACAAAAAAATAAAAAATATACGCGCGTGTACAGGGTATCTAATATGTTGTCAGCCAAGCAATTATTACAATTAGATCGTGATTAAATATGCGAATAAATGGTATGGTATGTGATTAAGCCAATTAATACAATTAAAACTTGATTAATTGACTAGCATAGGCTTAAGAATGTGTTGAAATTTATGTGGAATTAATAAAATATATTTTTAGCCTTGAAAAAAATAAATTTTAGCGCCAATAAATCAAATTATAAAATATTTGGCTAAAAATAAGCATTTTACCCCTTTTGTTTTGTCCCCAGTTAACAGCGTACTTACCTAACATAATCACGCTTGCAATAGGTTTTGCCATCGCGCACAAAACACGTACAGCTCTCGTCCAGAAATTGCCTGCATTCCTGGCACTTTAAGCACGCCGCATGCCATTCCAGATCGGGGGCGACGCGCAATATATACTGATCGTGTATTTGACCACCACAGCCCACGCAATGCGACAAACGTTGTTTTTCTGCAAGAAAATTCAAAAGATTTTAAGGTTAGAGCCGTTAGAATTGCGTTTGAATCGAAATTTAAATGTCTGTTAGAAATTGCAGTTGCATTTAATAAGCTCACTGCCATGGTACTCGCTTTGGCGCAAGCAGTGTTGCATTTGAAAAGCCGCTGTTAAGTCTAGCAGGGCCACTGTTAATGACACTTTTCACGCTGTTAACTGATCGTGCGCGTAACTTGTATGAAAAAATGAAAGTAAATTGGAATTGCAATTTGCCGACGGGAATTTTGTGCGTTGAAAAATCGCGTTAACGTTTTTTTTAAGGTGGCATTGTGTTTTACATAAAGCTGGCGTTGCAGTTTTTGTGTGGCCAGCGTAAAATAACTGCAAAACAAACAAGCAACTATGAAAACTAAGATGGCGCTAATTACGAAAACTGCTAGCAAAAAGTAATCCAAGGCAGCGTGTATGTGTTATAACGTGAGTATGTGTGTTTGCCGTACCCCAACAAAACTTTTGTCGAAAAACATTTGAAAAATTCATAAATCTGCCAAGCGGCGCACAATTTTCAAGTAATTTTAAGTTGCAACTTTGGTAAAAGTTTTCAACAGCGAGTTTTGGGTGCCGTCCCTGCCCACTCCACTCCAAAAAGCAGAAAAATCAATGCAATCATTGCCACATTATGTACGAGTGCGAGTCCACTTTTCCCACCTATTCCCTGGCCCAACGTATGCCTTGGCAGGAACGACAAACGCAAAAAAAGAGAAATGAAAAAACTTTTGCAACAGGAAAAGTTTTTGCCTGTTGAAAAATTAAGAAAAACTTTGACGCGCGTTTAGCACGTTTTAAATGTTTCGTTGTGCCTCACACATACAAACACTTGTACACACTTGCAATGTGTGCGAGAGAAACACACACGAAGCTTTGTGGCTGTTTCCTCTTTGTATCTTTAAACGTAGCTGCGTATATCAGTTTGTTGTATCTGTATCTGCTAGCGGCTGCTGTGTGTATGTGTATCTTGCGTATCTTTCGCACTCGCAGCCTCTGCACATGAATTATTTATAAAGGCGGAGCAGACAAGTTGCTGCCGTTGCCCGTTTATCGTTGTTGTTGCTGTTTTTATTTTTGTTGTCTTTCTTTCCTTTTTTTCGGCAAGTTTTTTTTTCGCCTGGTTTTTTCGTTTGCTTGTATTTGTTGCTTTCATGCTTCAAGCACTTCAGACGCCAGCGTTTACTTCCATGTACTCCCCATTCTCTTTTCATTTACTTCCAACGCGCTCTACTCTTTACACTCTCCTTCCCATTCGAATTCGCAATCGCAGTTCCCATTCCCAATCCCACTCTCATTCCCGTTCCCATTGCTATATAACAGTCGGCGGCCTTCGTAAGCAGCCCTCAAGCTCAAAGCTTCAAGCTCTCTCTTCAGCCTCAACCTTCTGCTTCTCCGTCTCCTTCTGCGTCTCCTTCGCCTTTGCCTTTTTGCGTGGCATGTGCGCTTTTTTCTGTTCATATCTCTTTTGCGCTCGCTCGCACGTTTACACTTAGTCACTCAGTTGCTCGCTCTCGTTCTGGCACGTGCACTCAGGCTGAATACAAAGCTACCCTATATAGTCAGTCATGTGTTGTTTTTGTTGTTGATGTTGCTTTTGCTTTAGTTGTTGTTGTTGTGTGTGCGTGGCCACCATTTTTCTTCTTCCTCGTTGTAGTTATTGCTTGAGCTGCCTGCTGCTGTTGTTGTTTTTGTTTTTGTTACTGTTGTCGCTTTTGGACAGCTTCTTTTGTATAAATTTCCAGGCTGCGTATCTTTTGCTGACTGACATTTCGCATTCATTGTTTGTTGCCTCAGTTTGGGTGTGTGTGTGTGTGTTTGTTTGTGTGTAGGTGTTTGTCTGCCTTAATGATCCTGCGCACTGCGTATTCATTTTTCTTTTGCCCCCCGCACACGCACACACATATACAAGCACACACACGCACACACACCGCAGCCATTACGAGACGTAATGGGAATTTAAGCTCAACTTCAGCGCTGTATCTTTTTTCTGCCCCGCTTACAAGGGGGTTGGGGGAGTGGTGGAGTTTTCCGCTTTTGCGGCATATCTTTTGCATGTTGTGCGGCCCAAACCGCCCCCATAAAGCAATGGGGGTTGCTACCGCGGGGTCTGCAGGGTGGCTTTGGCATTTGGCGCGTCGTGGTCTGCGCGATTTTTGCGTTTTTCGGCGCTTTTTGCGGCACACTTTGGGGTTTTCATGCGGGCGGGAAGGTGAAGGAAAGCAACTGGGAGCGGGGCACCGGCACAAAATGCAATTTTCGTCTCGTGTTTGTCGTCTATGAATTTTTCCTTGCGGGTGTGCGTGTGTGTGTGTGTGTTTCAGTAGGCGTGGGAGGTGAATGCATGAGGTGTGGCTCATGCGGCTGTTGCGGCTTTTTCACTTTTAACGAGCAACATTCGGCCACATTTGCAACATTTTGCAGCATTTGCAAGCTGCGTGTCATTTTTCCATGTATTTCCATTTTGCGGCCATAAATTTTTCAATTAAACAACTGACAACCAGCAACAAAAAATGCCAGCAGTTTATTGAAGTTGTTATTGTTGTTGTAATTGCTGTGATCTTGGCTTTAAGTTTAAGTTTTATATTGTGTTTAAATTTTTAATAACCCTGTACCTTTGTGCTGCTAAATGCTCTTGAACCGCTATAATTATTAAAAAAGGACTTGACATTTGACTTGTTATTAAAAGGGTGCTTTAAATTGGATATAACTTAAGTAGAAAATATCTCAATAAATAATTAAATTGTTAACAAAACTTAGACTGGGCTTACAGAAAGCTACTATTTCAAAAAGAATTATCTTCGTCCATATAGACTGAGAAATTGTTTTAAAACTATAGTCGTGCTAAAAGAAACTCAAAAGTATCTTCAGTTAGTACGTGTCTAGCAACAAGTATCTGTTTTCAACTAAAAGAAATCGGTGAATGATTAAATATTTGAAAGTTTATTTAAAACTGCGATTTGTCGCTACTTGGTTAATTTTGTGTTTAGATAAAATGTAAGAGAAACAAATCAACTACATGAAGTTAAAAGTATCTCAAGATAGACTACGTATCTAGCTAAGTACGAGTATCTGGCGCGTTTAAGCGTTTTTATCTAATTACACGCGTTGCGCTCGTGTCGTGAGGCAGTTAAGCAGGCACATAGGAAAAGGGAAAAAGAGGGGCAGAGGAGAAGAGAGGGAGCAGAGTTGCCTGATGAATAGCCGTAAGCTGTTGTCTAGTTGACAGACCGCATCCAGGCAATAAACATATCACAGCAAATAATGAGCGCCCACCAAAAACACGAAATAATAAAAAAATGGGGAATGAAATCATGGCCAAAATGGTATGAGATGTGCAACTAACCGGCAGCTGCTTATCAGAGTCGGCAATCTTTCAAAAGACCAAAATCGAATTGGCAAACAGAGACAGAATGAGAAAGAGAGAGAAGAAGGGAGACAGCGAGAAAAGTAACCAGTTTTTTGCAATGGCCGTAGTCAGTCGCCTCCTTATGCAGTTGCAGTATCATTTTTGCAGCCATGTTGTTGTTGTTGCTGTTGTCGACAACAGCAACATGCAAAATGCAAAGCATCGATAAGATACAGATGCATTGCTAGTGAGCGAAGAGGCCTCCAGCTCCAACTCCCCAACTACTCCTCACAGCTCCCCAATCCCCTTGCTTCGAGTGGGGCTCAAAAATTATGGAAGCTCTGCGGATATGCGCGCGATTTCAAAAGCAACTACTGTTTAAGTTAAAATCAGAGTCGAACTTTTGAGGGTCTTCTTTGACTGCTGTTTGGGATCGGGTTTGAGTTAAAGATGGGGGGGTTTACAGGGCAATGGGAGACTGTGGAACTGACTACCTTTTTTGATTTATGGCGCATTTTGTTGAATGAAATACAAAGCGCAGCCACTGACAGTTGAAAAGCAAGTGCCGCCACTGCCAAACTAGGAATTTCACATGATCATAAAACGTTAAAAAAAGAAAAACAGAGACATACAAAATACGAGAGACGAGAGACGGCACCAGATACAAGATACGCTGCTACAAGATACAAGTCTCCCACAACAACAACGACGACAATTTGTGATTGCTGCCGCGTGACTTCTACGAAAATTTGTCATTTTTCCAGGAATATCCCTCTTCGATTTTTTTCCACTCCTTTTCTGGTTTTCCTTTTTCTGCTTTTCTGGTTACCTGCAAAGCGAAACGCTTAAAAAATTAATGATGACAGCAGCGAGCAACGCTTTTGGGGAACAACACGTGCCATGGACCAGTGGAATCGAGCGGCGATTTCGATTTCAATTTCTCGAATTCACATTTTGACAGACTCATCAATTTTGTAGATACGAAAGCGTTGCCTTCATGAAACTGACATCCTGCTCGTTGTCCCCTATCCCCTATTACCCTACCCGTTTTATGCTCTATCCTCTTTACTCTCTTTACTGTATGTGCTCCTTTATGCCATTCGAATCATCCTTTAGCTCTCGTTCGACACTGATTAGGCAACATTCTCGTTGTCCATTGTTTTTCGGTGCGCTGCGTGGGTTGAGTATTTCCTTCTCTTTTTCCCCCTCTTTCTCCGTCTCACTCTCTCTGGTCACGGGGTTTTTGTGTGGAAGGAAGCTTTGTGGTTTTTGATTTGTTTGTCTGTCTTTGCTCGCTGGATCCTATCAATTATGTGGCCCCGCTGTCTGCCTGTATCTTACTCCCCTCGCTCCCCTCACGTCTCTTTGTCTCTCCCTCTCTGGTTAAGTGTTGCAATTTTGGGGTTTCTGCAGTTCGCAATCGTGCTGATTGTCTGTCTTAACTTGGCTTAATTAAGTGCAGTTGCTTTGACAATGACAACGTAATCTTCATTTAGCTATGGGCCACATCAAAAACAACTGACCGCTCCATAAATATACATTCTACACACACATATATACACATTGTTTGTATTTATATATAAATTTGCCTAATTAATTACACAAAACACCAAAGAGCATTTCGATTGGACCAACAACAAAGAAGCAGCGGCAGAGTAAGCCGACAGAGTGAATTGTTTTACTAGAGATGGTAGCGTGAGTTTGAGGTAAATTTGTTAGTGATAGGCTTGGGATAGAAAGAGTTTAAAGTTTTAAAAAAGTATTTTTATTTTTTTATACACTTCAGTCAATAGTCACTTTATTTTTCTATATTTATTTATTATATTTTGTCCTCCATTTCATGCACATACTTTTCTTATTAAATATTCATTTTTAGCTTATTTTCCGAAATATTATATTTTATTTTGATTGATTTCATTGTTGCGCGTGTCACGCACTTGGAGATCATCTCAAAATCCGAGTGGCAGTCAATATAAATATAACAGAACTGAACAGTTGGTTACGATTTCGAATCAATTGACTCGATTACAATCGATTCCAAAATCAAAATCAACAGAAAAATAAAAAATAAAAAAAAGAAATAAAAGAAAATGAGAGAAAAAAAGACGAAGACGACAAGAAAAAAGCAAAAGAAGTTGCCGGCTGCAAACACTTTGAAGTGTTTGATTTTCGTATTGGCCGATCGAAGTGATTGCTTCTCGTTGTTGTTAACGTTGTTGTTGTTGTTGTCGCTAGTGTTGTTGTTAGTGTTGTTGGCTGTCGTTTTATTGAAGCCAAATTTGAATACGAGACATGCAGCAAGCGAACAGCGGCAGAAGCTGCCAATGCCGCGACATCAAAGAGTGCCTGGACTCAAAATGGACATGGGCCTGCAACACAATTTATGCCAGCCAGAAGAAGACACACACACACACACACATACACACAACGGAAATGACCTTTTTGTGTGTATGAGTGTGTGTGAGTGAAACAAAATGCCGACGAACAGACGCAGCAACTGCAACCGAGTTCTGACTGCGACTCTGGATGCTGTTGCTGACGTTGTACTATGGGACCAATTGCTTATTCTTATGGTATAATATTTTTTTTTTCTTTTAGTTTTGTAGACTTTTGTCATGGCTTGGTAAAAAAGACAATAAGATGCTTAAATACAAATTAACTTATAGTGGAGTGCACTTGACTTAAGTGTTTTCACGAGCTCACTTAGCTATTAACATTTTTGTGGATTGGTTTTAGAGCTGCTAACTTTTAATAGATTATATAATTATTACTTGAATGGCACAAAAATGTTAATTCTGCCCATGGTGCGTTGCTGTTAACGTTGTTGCTGTTGTTGCGTATGTTGCGTGTGTTGCTTGGCGCGCAGACAGATGACAAGACGCGATAGTGTCGGAGCCTGAGCTCCTCTGAGCTTCTTGTACGACCAGCTTGCAACAGCAACAAGTAAAGAGCGAAAGAGAGTGAGCGAGAGACGGAGAGAGAGAGAGAAGGAGAGAGAGGGAGAAAGAGTTGGGAACACGCGGGCTAAGTGATGATCATGATGGGTTATTAGGCAGGTTGCGTTGACAACGCATTTGTCTTGGCCAAAACGCCGACGCAAGGATCTGGGTGTGTGAGTGTACCCGTGTGTGTGTGTGTTTGATAAGCGCGCGACATTTATTTATGGTGTCTTAACACAAGTGTCGCCAATGGCCAAAAAATAAATGAAAATGAAATAAAAAAGGCGCCGTGGCTCGACCCTAAATGCAATCGAACCCATCAAAAAAGAAGAAAAAAAGGGAAAAAAACTCAAAAGCATAAACACAACAAAGGTTCACAGAGAGGGAGAAAGCCGTTGTGTCAAATCTTTTTTGAAATACTGACGGCTCAGCGTCAGGAAAAGACTCGAAAAGTGTCAAATTAACGTCAAAGTCTTGAGTTTTTGAGACACGACTTCAAAATTTGTGCCTCAACTTGTGCGTCACGTCAAAAGCGAAATATATATCCATCCATACATATATCTATATTATATATATGTGCATATCTGTATGAATGCCTGTGCTGCTTAGTGGATAAAAGCAATTAAAGCTAAACAACAAATTGAAATTCAAATACAAATTCGATATCCAAATTGGAAATCAAAATGCAGTTTAACCTTTTAAGGCCGTGTGCAACATGTTGCAAATGCTGACAGGCCGCCCAAAAAAAATAAAATACTAGTGTAAGCTACAGCTGAGTGGTTTTGACTGTAAAAGACCCTGTACTTATTTTGGAAACAATATTAAAAATTATTTCATACGCAAACAAGTTGTTAAATTATAAGCTGATTTCTCTACTTTCAAAAGCTAATAAGTTTTTCTGTTTAGTTTAAGTATTCTTACTTTATCACAACTTCATACACCTCTTGTGCTATTTATGTACAGAGTTTTACAAAATATTTGCATATTCAACTAGTTTTAAGATTTGTTGCTCAGTTTTTCTCAGCTTCTTTTTATCATAAATGCGTTTGGCATTTGCTGCGTTTTTGGCTAATTAGCCAAGCATTTTTTTGTAGCCAAGATAATGTGGCCTAAAGCTTTGTTGAATTGAGTTTTGCGTGTAAAGCAATTGAACAGTTTGTGGCATTGCTGTTGTTATTGTTGCTGTTGCCATTGCGTTTGTTGTCGTTGTTGAATCTGTTGTTTTTGCTCTTCATGGCAGGCGGCTTGTGTAAATATTTGACCTGACGCGTGTGAACTTTAACAGTTTTTATGCTTTATTTGTCGCAAATATTGCGCAAACATTTGCGAGTCAAGCAAAAGCAGCGATTCCTCGCTCCTTACTCCCCAACAGCCCCTTGGTCCCACTGTGGCAACAACGACGTTGCCTTGTTTGCATTTCGGGTCTCGGAGATGTTCAAGTTGTTGTTGTTGTTTTCGTTGTTCTGACGATTTTGTTGTTGTTGCACCTTTTGCACTTGCAATTGTTGTTGTCGTTGTCGTTCTGCTGTTGGCCATGTTGCTATGACCAGCCCCACTCTGCTCTTAGTCTTTAATTTTGTCTTTGCCTTTTCAGCGTGCAACATGCGTTAGCAACATACTTGCTGCAGTCGGCAAAATATCAGTTGAATGCTGAAAATTCTACTAAAAAGTGGGAACTAGAGAGGAGCAAGTCTGGTGCAGGTAAAGGGTAAGTCAAGCAAAGAGTAACGATCATTTTATCTAATACAAAAATATATACTTTTTTAATCATTGAAATGGGAATCTAACAACGGCAAGTTTGTTGAATGCCTTTTAGTATTTCTGTTTTGTTTTTTATTTACGTACAAATTGGTCTACATGTTTGTAGTACAATTAAATATTGCATTAGCTTAAAGCTTAACAGCGGCCAATTTAAAATCCACATAGTTGCAAGTAAAATGCCTAACAATAACTAATAGGTAATCTAATAGAAATTATGAAACACAGCCCTTTGCAGTATTTGAAGTACTTCCCTTGTGTTTCTTTTTAGAAATATACTTTTAAAAAGCTTTTTCTTACCCCCCTTCAAGCTTTAAGAACTTTTAGCAGCAGCTTAAATTGCAGAGATGCTCAAGTGCTCATCTCTAGTTAAACCTTAAGCGTTTTACTTAAAGCCTCGCGATGAGGTGTGCCTTTAAGCCACATTCCTAAGTGCGTATAGGGTGCGAGTGTGCGAGTGTATGTGTGTGAGTTCACCGTTATAAAAACTTAAGACCTCATTAAAAGAGGCCGACACTGCTTTATGGCTGGACCAAGATCGACTTGACCATTTAACGCCGTCATCTTAAACTCAAACTTAAACGCATTCTCAGCTCGCTGCTCGTTGTGGTCCTTTTATAAGCCACACTAAAAGTAACTATATAGATATATATACAGATATATTTGTGTACATATAGATATTTGGTCGATTAAGCGCACGCAAAGGCAGCCAAGCTGCTCTAAAGTTTCTGATCAACAAAAATACGAAACAAAACAAAAAAAAAAGGCTAAAAAGGCCGCCAAAGGCTGCGCGTTGTTCATGCAAATTTTAACTTCATTTCGGCTTCGTTTTGTTAATTAATTTATATTATTTTATTTGGGTGTCGTATACAAGCGAACCGCACTACAGATCGCAGTGCTCAGTTCTCAGTTCTCAGTTCTCAGTTCCCAGTTCTTTTTGTTGTTGTTGCTGTTGTTGTTGCTGTTGCTGTGGTTTCCCCTTTGCATCTGCAGCTATAGCTACGGGTCCGAACCGAACGAACGAACGACAAATTTATATTTAATGAGCTTCATAAAATTTGAATTTCAAAGGAGCATTGCACCGCAACGTCATGTTCGAAACTGTTCCTGAAACTGAACTGAACTGTCCCCGGATCTTCTGGCGTTGATTGCCGGTTCAAGAACGATTCAAGTCCGATTCAAGAACGACTACGAGTTCGTCTCTAGACTGAATCAAGTCACAGCCAAATGAAGGTATATAAATTGCTGGTTTTATGGCATTTTAAGTAGGCCTGCTTTATGGTCCCTGCTCGAGGTCCATATGCGATGACTGCACTTACACTGCTGCACTCCAAGCACTCACACACTCACACGCTAGACACTCGGCACAAACTCACACCTGATGCTATGATTCATTGGCGCTGTGTGGTCGTAATCATGCCTCGTCTGTCTTCAGTCTTTGCGTCTTTCTGTCTTAACTCTTTAGTCTCTGGGTTGGCAAGACTTATTGCTGCCCACTTAGGCGACAAAACGGTGTTGTGGTGTTTTGGTACTTCCGATGAAGCGGCAATTCTTCGGAGAACCCTCTTATGAGTACCACTGCAAATGTGAGTCTCTCTGCAACTTGTTCGGCAAGTTTCTCAACATTTCAATTTGACATAATGAGCTACATTTTGTTACCAGTAGGCATTACCAGAGTTGGCCCAAAGAGCTACCAATCTAGAGCTACTTGGCATAAAAACATGAGTAGAATGTATAAATCTAGAGTTTGAAATGAATTTTAAATTTCATATTTTATTTAAGAATTCAAGAAAGCTCATTTCAATATTACAAAATTGCATAAAACTTTGAAAATTATTAAATATGCTTAAACATTTTTATGACCTACCAAAAATGCTTTGAATTCCTGATTAAAACTCTAAATGACTAACATTTTTCAAGCGAACTCTAAACTCTGATAAAAGTAACAAATTTAATACATTTCTGAATATTTTCGCCTGCACGATAACAAAACAAATGCAATTTTATTTATGACTACAAAATTATTTTATGCACAACATTGAAAACACGTATGTTTATGCTATAAAAATATTTATATAAAGATTTTTATTGAATGTCGTGTGCTGCAATAAATATCATAAATTTCCATTTTATTTGGATTTATTACCTGTTTTGATATACTATTTTGAATTCTCAACTAATTAGTTAGCAATATTCTTTTCAATATGCTGGCAAATAACATAAATATTAGGAAATAAATTCATATTTCGACAAGCTTTCAACACAGACGAGAAGTTTGGACAAGTTTTTTGCGTAGATTTTGAAACCAGTTTAGGAAATAGCTTCAATTTTTGCATTGATTTATGTCTAATAATTTTTGTTGTTTTTTTAGTTTATTAACAAACATAGATAGAGTTTAATTTGTTGCTATAAATTGTGGTTGTGTTTTTAAAATGACTACAAATTTTTGTTTTGAGTGCAAGTTATCAGAATTTAAAGAAATGTGTCGCATAAACAATGTTGCCTCCAAGATGTGCAACTTGTTTGGCCAGTTGACTGTCTGTCCATCAGTTCGTCTGTGTGTCTGTTCCTGTCTGTGTCTCTGTGGCAACATTTCAATTTGACATAATGAGCCAGATTTGGTTGCAGGTAGTTTGCTTATTTTATATGATATCCTGGCTGCAAGTCAAAATATTTTGCAGGTAACGGTAATTAGCCAGACTAGGCTACTGTCTGCCAGTAACTCTGTCTTACTCTTCCCGTCTCCTTCTCTCTCTTAACCACTGTATCGTCATCTAATTTTGAATGAGTTGCCCCGTGGCGCGACGTCCGACAAGCGTCACAGCAAGCGGTCTACTTCCAGTCTCTTCAACTCATTGAGGGTGCGAGTGAGCAAAGGAGACAGCAAGGCAGCTAGCAAGTGTGTGCGAGAGAGAGGGAGAGTGGAACGGTCAACCTGTTGATAGCCTCGTCTGGCCTAACCAGACGATACTTGAGATTAAGAGCTCTCAATACAAACAAGCGACATGCTAAATCTTGTACGCTCTAGCTCACTCCCACTCTACACTCTACACTCCTCTCTTTCTCTGTTTTCCTTCTCTTTCTCCTTCTCCTTCCCTGCTCCTTGTTAACAAAAATGCTCGCAATCGATGTGGAAAAGTGGTTCTTGTAATGTGATATATACTCTATGTGTATTCTATTCCTATTATATAAGTATTGCTGTCGCACTCTTCTTCAAGTGTTGCTTAGAATTTTTTGGAGTACTCTGAGCTGACGCCACCAATTGACGCCGATGGCGTCTCAATTCTTGCCACTCTCAAATCTCAAAGTCTTAAACTCTTGACTTGGCGCCGGCGACTTCTTTCTTTGTTCTTGGCTTGATGTAACCAACAGTGTTGCCATTTTAGCTCATTTGTTGCAATATTGGGCAATTGTTGATTGAAAATTAAACGAATTTATATTAGCTAGACATAAAACGTGAGTTTACGGCTATTAAGTGCCACATCGAAATCTAAAAACGATTTTAAAATTAATCTATAGTTAAGTACTGAAATTTCGGAATTTTCAGATTTTACACACATGAAATTAACTGTTTTGGCCAACAATTACCATTGAAAGAAATGTTTAAAAGCCAGCAAAACTTTGTCAAACTTTATATTTGAATTTTTATGCCTAACATTCAGGCTACACTGGCTGCCAAAGAAACTGACCTTTGAATAAATTCTTTATAATTTCTTATAGTGAGCCTTTTATAATTTCTGTCAGCACTGGTCACCAAATCTCAGTCTGCTCTTATTTTAAGCAACTAAACTCATTGCATCCTGTTGAAAGTTATGGCTGTTGCTTTTTCTTACTCCTGCCCTTTTTCAGCTTCTTTCTAATTTCTTTTTTGTTGTTGTTTTCCTTGTTGTTGCTGCCTTTTTATTGTCTCATGCTTAATTAGTCATTAAAAGCGGGTTATAAAAATGACACTCGTAAAAAATGCCAGATAGAAAGAGAGAGAGAGAAAGACAACGAAAGGCTGTGATAAGGACAGAGAGAGATAGAGTTAAAGACAGAGAGGGAGATAGTTGTGCATATGTGCCTCTTGTCGCGGCGCCCCCAAAAGAGCTTTAAAAACGACGCCATTAAAGCGTTGAGCGCGTTGCATGCAACACGCCAGCAGAGCAGAGCAGAGAACTGCGGCGCAAAGCTCTAAAGCTGGCCAACTGACAGTCAGACGAATGCACCTGAGTACCAGAACACACACACACTTAGCACACACACACTACACACTCATTTAGACCGAGGTGTCATATGACGCAGCGGGTGTTCCAAGCTACAGAAACCGGCAGCCCAAAACTAACATGTGGCCCCAAAATCCCAGCGGGAAATGCGACGCCAAAAGGCGCCGTTTAATGAGCGCCTGGAGAGAGATAGACAGAGACAGAGTCAGAGCGAGTGTGGTTGAGAAAGGGAGGGCGGGTAAGCACAACACACACGCGATAAACGGGCGTGGCATGCAACAAGCCCTGTTTCCCCTTGGCCAAAGCCAATATTTTGGCATTATTTATCAGTTGATTTATGTGCAACTCACTCAAAATGCAAGAACGCCCAGCTCTCCCTCTCCCTCTCTCCCTTCCTCTTCTTTAATTTTATTTTTCCATTTTTTTCTCATTTTGAAATTTAATACATATTTTTGAAGACTGCCCCAAACAGTAGCTCGTTTTGGCTTGACAAGCGCTGACACCTTGACTGAACTTTAAGAGCTCACAGTTTTTAATTGCACTTTAATAGTTCCGTCCCGACTGCTTTAATATGCCCACAGCGACCAGGCCCAGGTCCAGGTGCCGGCCAAGGGTCAGCAATAATTAGGCCACAAGCCGCAGTTTTTTTGGGCTTTAAGCTGCGTATCTGTCGGATACACAAGTTCTGTAGCGATTTCAACTGCAGCCATAAAAGCTAATGCATTAAATATTTTACAACTTGGAATGCAATACAAAAACATAGAGTATAACAATGAGTTATGTTAACTAAGTTTGACATTTAGACTATTGGATACCCTTTAAAATGTGTGCTAACTTCAAACTTGACATAAATTTAAAATTAAACCATAATTTCTTACTCCAAAAAGCCGCTTTAACGCCTTAAAGACTTCCTTTTTAGTAAGTCTAACTAAAATTAAAGTTGTCGTTTGTTGGACAGGAATTTCTATATCATGCCCAACTGACATAAATATAAACAATGTGTGAAATATTTCTGTGTGGTATTAACCCTTTTTTGATTATAGGGCATTAAATTGGTCTCTGGTCTCGGGTCTCCTGGCACTCCCACATAACACAATTTATGCGCCACTCGCTGAAAAATTTCGTCTATATTTTATGGGTTTCGCTTTTTCGGGTTTCCGGCCCGAGTTTTGTATTTTTTCTGCTCTGTTTTTTAGATATTGCTATCCTGTCTGACTTTGTGGACAGTCTGTTGTTTTTTTTCCTGTTCCCGCTCCCGTTTCTGTTGCTGTTGCTGTTCCTGATCCCGCTGTCAGGCTGTCTGCATAGGGTGATAAAGTTATTTAGGCGCAAATCATAAATTCCGAAAGAAACCGAGAGAGAACCCTGAACCGAAGCTTATCTGATTTTGCACTTGGGTCCGTCCGGCACTAGATCAATATGTGTTTGGTCTGAAGAAACCTGTGCGGGCTGCGCTTGATACGGGGGAATTCAAATATCGGACCCAGATTCCACAATTCAGAACTCAGATTCCAGTCACAAATTTAGAAACTCCAAAAAAAGACAGCTGTGCGCCTGCGCCTGTTGTCACATTTGTCTCGGTGTGTTTGTGTATCTGTGTGCTGAAAGGGACTACGACAGGCGACATTTGGAGAAGATACGTAAAAGTCGAATTTGATTTCAGGTAAATCTTGCCTGAGATTTTTCACTCTGTCTCACTGCTCTTGCTGTTGCCGTCTTTAATTAACAGCTCTTGGAGCGTTCGTTTGACTTGTGAAATTAGAAAATTATGCCTGGAATTTCCGTTCACAGATGAGCAAAAAAAATACACACATAAACTAAAAAAAATCCAAAATAAACAGCAGCAAATATTCTGAACATTTGGCTTGTTGATTAGTCGTAGCCAAAAATGATAATTGGTTATCGTATTTTAGAGTAGAGATAAAAACCAACAAAATTGGGCTGAAATCAGCGCACAGAGGAAGCAAATTAGATAGAATTACAGAGAGAAATCTATTCAGAAATAATGATTTAAAAAGCAACGATGGAAATTTAATAGATCTAGAACGCATAGTCTAGATTAAAGTCGCTTTAAACAGATTGAAATTTGAGTAATTATTGCTTTATTTGGCAATTTTTCCACATTTCAAGTACTTAGATTTATAACTTTTAAGACTTGATTCAACTTAAATTTGTTTCAAATCAAGAAACTGTTAACTCAGTCTTATATTGCCGCCAAAAAGCTAAGCGAATTTAAATAATAGATGGCAATCAAGTAGCTTGTATGTATTTAGTATATTTTTGTTTTAAGTAGCAGCTCCGAAAGTCATTTTTGTATCGTCTACAATATCAAATTATGTACGATTAATGATGTGTGTAGAACATTTATGGCCAATGGAATGGCAATCTGTTACCATTCGCCTTTCACATGCTTTATGACTGTCACACGCTTGACACATTATAAATATACAAATATATATAAATGTATACCCTATATAGTATGTTTGTCTGTGTGTATGTAGTTAATCTATCTATCTAACTGTCCGTTTCTATCTCACAATCCCATCCGTAAGCTTTGTGCCATTCTCCTCCAGTTGCAAAAGTAACTTTGCCTTTTATGGCCAACAAACATTTAAAGTCACATTTCTTTTTTGTTGTTAATTTGTTGTTGCTTTGTTTTGAACAATTTTTTACAAATTTGTTTTTATTTTCGGGTAGTCTGCACATTTGCCCAGTCAATTTTTCACAATTAACTTTCAAAAACTTGTTAGCATTGTTGTTGTCATTGTCAGAAATTTAAATTTGCTTACGATTAATTTAGCAAATCATTTAAATCTAATTAATTTTAATTAAATTATGGTAAACAAATTTGTAGCACACACAGCTACCATTCAATACTTTTATTTATATATATATACATACATATATTTAAATGCAATCAGATATTTGAGGCCAATTGGACAAAACTATAAAATGAAAATCGTTTTGATTTTTATGACCGCAAATAATTGTCAATTTTTAACGAGTTTGGCATAAAAACCATGGATTTTATTAGACAAGCAGCCAACTAGATGAACTGGTAAAAGCTAAAAGGGGAAATAACCAATAACAAAAAAGCATAGATAGATTTTTATGTATGTTGAATGTTGTCAAACGCCACGAAGTATGCAGCAGAATTTGTTAATCGAGAGAGTGAGAGTGGATAACTGTGACTTTTAGTTTCAGTAAATGGTTGAAAATCTGCTGAATTTTCTTTAATTAATACAAATCTATTTGAATATTGCTTTAAAAATTGTATCTTTTTTATTATTTTACAAATTTGATCAAATTATTGCAATCTTTTTCTAATATTTATCAAAACATTTGCACACTTCTTTAAAAATGATGTAACAAATCTGTCAGTGTATCACTTATTTTATAACTCAATTTGTGGATTTCTGTTTAAAGATTGGCACAAAAAAAAGCAGACACAAAAAAGTGTTGGGTTGTGTAAACAAAACTTCAACTCGAGCGGCTTTTGTATATTTCCTTCTACTATATTTAATTAATTTAACGACTACTTGAGAAGTTAGCAACGACACATGTGTATGTGTGTGCGAGGGGGCCAGAAGGGAGGGAAAGCCAATGGGCCTGTGACATGAAAAACTCATTAAAATGTTTACAGGCGCACAGAATCAACAAACCAACAAAAGCGACTCGGACAGACAGACAAACAGACAAACTGAGTTGAAAAACAAAAAAAAACAAAACGAATACTGAAATACGGCAACTGAAATTGTTTTCATTTCAAATATCAACTAAAAATTAAAGAGAAAACAAAAACTAAAACTGAAAAACTCACAACTCAAAGCAAAGTTGCTGCCTTTAGAGTTTTTTTTTTTTTTACTTTTCTAGTTTTGTTAGTTTTCAGTGACTGACAAAAAAAATGAAAAACTTTTTGGTTTGGCAAAAGTTTTTCAAATTAAAATTTAGTTGCATTAAATATTTAATATGTGTGTAGCGCAAACTAATTAAAATTGAAATTACAATGCGGCTGCAGTTGGACAGTTGCAGCCAGTGAACAGATAGCTAAACTGTATCTACTAGATACAAATGTATCCACAGCTGTTACTGCTGGTGTTTTTGGCTCATTTATTATTCAATGCGCTCCACGGACAACGTGTTTATGATTATGATTTTTTCTCTATAGCTCCATTCTTATTTTGCTAGCTAGCTAAAAAGGTGTTTAACAATTTATAATAGCAAAAAGAAACATCTTTTAAATGTACATTTAAAATATTAACTGCATTTCAAGCCATTTCGTGTTAGACTATTTTTAGTCTTTGCTTTTGGCACTTTTAAAACGTCACTTGGTATCTTCTAGTCGTGCATGCTTTGTCACATAATTTGTATATGCTTTTTTCTGCATGTTTTTGCGGTCTTTTGTCTGGTTAGAAAATTGGCAGCTAACATTTGTCACAATTTAGCGTCAAATAAAATTTAAATAAAATATATATTTTCTCGCATACTCACAAACACACACACAACTCACACACACTGACATTTTTTAATGACACTTTTGGTTAACTTGAGCATTTAAAAATGCATGAAAATAATTTAGAATTTCAATGGTATGGTCAAAAATATGGTCAACATTTTTCCGGCACACCAGAAAAATTTGTCAGCTACAAAATTGATGCAATTGTCCCATGCGATAAATTTTGCCATATTTATTTTGTTTGCAATTCGCGCACTTTAATTGTTCGCACCATTAAAATGTCATTCAACCATTAATTGGCACAGAATTATATTCTACTTAAAGTAAAATACAGCTATAAGTTAAAAGTTAATGCTGCCATAAGTTTTGCAGCTTTCAGTTGTGATAATCTTTTTTGTTAGCCCAGAAGTGCCAGATACTCGACTACTGATAGCAGCAGGGACATTAAAGTACTTTAAATTCGATATATGTATCTTTAAGATGCAATTTGTGAGTTATGACAAGCTTAAAACATTTCAATTAATTTTCATAACTTAATTTAGTTCAGGAAAGCACAATTTTTTAAAACAATTAACCTATTAATGTGGTTGATTTTATCAGAGAAATAAATGGTATTCAAAGAGATTTAGCAGTTCATATATTTTCATAAATATATATTGCTTTAAAATAAATAAAACTTCACTGTTCTCTAATGCACATTAAGATCATACTTTATAACTCAGTAGCTTGAGATTAACCTTGACCCGGATTGGCATTAAAGCCAACTAAGATTTCTTCGCAAATGCCACAAGTGGCATACTACGACCTTATAGATAAAGCTACCAATAAAAAACTAGCACCGAGTTGACTGTTTTTTCAAATTAACTTACTGATTAAGCCACAATCAAAATCATTTTAACGCCTTTTGTTATTTTATTTGATTTTAATGTCAAAAAATGTTGTTTGGTTTTTGTGACAGTTTCAAAATATGGTCTAAATTTTACAGTTGAACACAGTTGAATTGCTTTATTTATTTGGTTTTACTGTTTTTTTTTTCATTCGAACTTTTTTTGAAAGGTTAATGGCAATTTAATTTGCAAATTTTGCGTTGTTTCGTGTCTAATTTGTTTTTGACTGCAACAATGATCATAAATAAGTCATTAACTCGAATAAATAGCTTTATTAGTCGCATATGATATGGGATTTTATAAGTGTGTTCTGGTTCTATGACTGTACGGTTACCAGTTACATAAATAATTGGATTCGTTTGCCCCAGTTATATGATTTGTTTGCTTAGTAATGATAGCTAGAATTAAGTATTAACTTAATAAAACAAAGTATGGAGAGTAATTGAAGCTTTAGAGCCGTAGTTTAACTAATTTAAAATCCAAAATTAGTAGTAGTGCTACGAGTTGCAGTTAAAAAAATAGTCTAAACCTCTAATCAAAGTAATGATGTTATTTGTAGCTAACGATATATCTATTTTACAGCTAGAAACAGTTTCTATTTACCTTTAAATACAGTACAATATTTCTAGAAGATTTGATTAAAATAAGTGTTATAATTAAACCTTTTTCTAACTAGAATTATTTAATTATGAAGTCTTTTTTTGGCTACGTTTTAAAAAAGTATTTCAACTTTTACTTTAACTTAGTTATAGTTTATCTTATTGTTGTCGGCTTCAGTGATTTCGAAACTGGTTTTGAAACAGAACTGGGAATTACCGACGGCTGTTTTTGTTTTAGTTTGCGGCAATTAGAATGTGTTGCTTGAACCGATTTGTATCTTTGAGATATTTTAAATTGTATATGCTGGATAATTGTGTACTTACTTATCACATCATGGCCGTGACAATCCAAATCCAGGTGATGATTCATCACCAGCGATGGCTGTAATCCAGTTTGATTGTGATTGTGATTGTGCAATGGTAGCTGGTGAGCCAAATGGCCACCAATCTCTGCCATTACCATATATTTGGCTTATAGACCGGCTACCAACCCAAACACTTGAGAAAAATTTCGAAAATCAAAAGAGCGTAACTCAAAAAACGGTCAATAGATTTTTGTGCATTGAGCAAAAAGTGTTTTTCTTGTTGGTTGTTTATTTTTTCTCCTTTTATGTTAATTTTTTTTATTAATTTTGTGTTTACTCCAAAAAATGATTTTCGATTTTTCTACGACATTAAGGCACTTTTTGTACAGTTTAGTTTAGCTTGAGATACTTTTGTATCTCACGAATATATATATTTTTTTGCTTTTGCTTAATTTTGTGAAATTTTTTGCTTGATTTTTTGTATTTTTAATTTTTTGCACGCACTCTTTTTTGGCTTAAGCTGGGCCTATGGTTGTGGTTGAGATTGTGGTTGTGGTTGTGAATGTGGCTGCTGTTTGCTGTGGTTTTTGTTGTTGTTGTCACAGTTGGGAGCACACGCGAACAGGTAAATGTAATAACGCCATAGGTGTAGGGAGTTTTCTCGCTGAGTTTCTCGGGTCTCGTATCCAAAAAACGGCGACGGCGGCCAAAAAACGTTAAAAATCCGACAGCGACGACGGCGATGACGACAACGACGTGAAATTGTTAGGGTGTGTGCGTGCGTGTGTGTGTGTTGCTGTTGTTGTTTAACGTAACGCACAACAGCAACAACAACGAACGAGAATTGTAAACGGAACGCGTACCTAACGATGCTGACGGCGCTGCGACTGCTGAACGACTAAACCGGCTGACTGTGTGTATCTTTCGGATTCACAAGCAAACTTACAGATACAACACACACGTTCGCTTGCTCGTTTCGTTCGCAGTTGCCGTTGCCTTTGCCGTCGCCGTCGCTTCGTTCGCTCGCTCGTTTCTTTCGTTTGCTTTGCTTCGTGTCGTTTCCTCTGCCGCTGCCACTGTCGACGTCGCCACAGCAGCGTCAACGTCAGCGCAGTTACCCCCCGGTTGGCTGAACATTCACACTGCTCACACATACGGCACTCTCACGCTGCGTTAGAGCAGTGCCACTGTAGTGCTGGCGTTTGCGTTGTAGCGACGCGTCGCTGCAGCTGCAACCGGTTTGGTCTTTTTGGGTCTGGGGCGCGTCTCGAAGTTCGAAAAAAAAATCAGTAGCTGTTGGCAGAAGGCAGAAAGCAGAAACAGGTGTTTGGCTGCACTGCTCGCACCACCGCACGCATGCCATCTCGCTCATCACGTTTTCTAAATGGCGTCCAAGCGGGCCAATCGGTTGGCATCACTGCGCATGAGTCGCCCCAACTGGCGGCTGCTGCTCTCGTCTTGTCTGTCGTCTGCTGTGTCTGCGGCTGTCTGCTGAATGCTGTGTGTTTGCCGTCGCTACAATTTTGCAATCCACAGGCAAATGGAGGCAGTCACCCTTGGATTGTGTTCCCTCCCCCACTGCCTCTTTCCCCACTCTTTCACTGCTTCCCCCTCCCCGCTGGGCACCCTTTTATTTTCCGTTTCTTTTTTTTTTTGTTTTGTGTTTCGTCGTTGTCGTTGTCGTTGCTTTTGCTGCTGCCTGTCTTTTGCCTTTGTTTTGCCAATTTCGCTTTTGGTTTTCGAAGTTTGTACTACAAAATGGTTGCACTTGTAAGCAAATGCTGCTCGTCTGCTCCATCCCCAACTCTTCTGTGCTATCGACCAACTGCTTGTTGGCTGCAATTGTTGGCTGTGTAATGCGCTTGTCGAAGTTTTTGGCAGCCACAGCCGCACCTTGTCTTGACTCTTGGCTGCGGCTGTGGCTGATGTTGCTGCTGTCATTGTTGTTGCTGCTGTTGCTGTTGCTGCGGCTGTGGCAACGTCGTCTTTTGGCCTCGTAGCAACATCATAATAATTATTGATCTTTTGATTTTGTGTACTTGTGCTTAGGCTTGCTCTTGCTGTTGCTGCTTACACCAGCAGTAGCAAGGCTCTGTTGCAATTTTAATGACAACTGCCACGCCTGCAACCCAGACGCCCACAGTGGGTATATTGTGTGTGTGTGTGTGTTTTGTTGCGGTTAGCAGTTCGTTGACTTGGCACCCAGTTAGCTTTGGCTACATGATTTGTTACCAGTTGCCAGTTGCCAGTTGCCAGTTGGTTGTCTGTGTCTCGACTGCCTCGGCTGCTGTTCCGTTCCCTAGTTGCCGTTATTTTTACCATTTTTATTTGCCGCTGCTTCCGTCAGAGTGCGGGGGCGCAAAAGCGAGATAGATAGCTGAGAAAGTAGAGACCAAAATGGTGGAACGGGGGCTCGTCATGTTGTAATCAAGGTCATCAGCTTCGCTTGGGCCACTTTGCTCAGTCATAGCCCCATAGTCACAGTTAGCCAGACGCTGACATTAGTACATGCTTACACACACACACACACTCTCGTACACACATAAACGCACACACCCACATCATGTATCGCACTGTAAAAGCTTTCGCGCCATCTCCTTTACACACACTCGTACACACTCATCTACACGCAGCTGGCCATCAGCAAAAACAGCTGACTGATGTCTGGCTATGTGTGTGTGTGTGCTGTATGCCAGTGGTGTTGGTGTGTATGTGTGCAAGGCAGCATGATTTCAAAATTTAATTAGGTCCCGTCCATTAATTGGGTTAATTGAAATGCCGGTAAAAGTCTGGACAGTGAACGTAACGTAAAACGGAAAGAAGAAGAAATGGAAGAAGAAGCAGTAGTAGAAATGGAAACAGCACATTTTCGAAATTTAGGACATGTCACTCAAGCTATTGTAGCCACAACTCCCCGCTCCCACTCCCCACTTCCATCCACGCCTATGAAATAATTTCATCTTCTTGCTAGATCTTGAATCTTGTCTTTCATTGTATTTTATTTAGAATTTCTTTTTTAAATATGTATTTCATTATTGATTTTTTGTTTATTTACATAAGCCTAAAAAATTCTTAAAAATAATAATTATATGTATATTTTAAAATAAATATATATTTTGTAGTTCTGTCAAATAAAGCTGTTAATATTTTAAAGAATGTTTTAATGAAATCTTAAGCCTTTTCTTGTATTTAAAGTTAACAAACTCCCATTAAACTGACAAAAACTAATATATTTCATTCAAAAACATGTTTTACATAAGTTTCACGTCACATACTTTATAAAATTTATTGACAGTTTCTACAAATTAAATTTTATTCATACACTACTAACTTCAAGGCAAATCATTAAGTTCTAAACAAAATTACTCCACTCTTCATAGCCCTGATTTCACCTTGTCTCAATATTGCTTTTGAAAATTGCCCTTTAAATTGAGGTTGTCCATCAATTGCACAAGTACAAGTCAAGAATTTGTAACGAGTTGAATTGGTTTTCTGATTGGCAGCTTCTGCTCTTAACTAGTTAATTAGAAATGTTGTTCAGAACTAACATTTAGTTTGCACACTGGTTGTAAACCTGAACTGTCTAGTACTTTGATTTCTCCCTCCTGTTTTAATTGTTGTTTTCCTAAGGTATTGATTGCCTTCATGTGCCTCATATGGCATGGACAGCTTAAGGTTAGCAGTATCTGGAACTCTTGCTGTATCTGTATCGGTATCCAAGGTGTCCAATCAAGAGCCAATTTGGATTGTCAGTTGTTTCGGACTACACACATTTACTTCTTGACTTTAGTGTAGCTTTTGTTTAGTTTTCTATACAACTGAAAAGCTTTTTAAGCTATTTTTAAAATATTCTCAGTAGTTTTCCATGATAAACAATTTTAATTTAAATATGGTTAATATGATTTTTTGAATCATAAAAATAATTGTATAACTATTATAGTTTCATATATTATATATTTTACTCAATAAACCATTTATTTTTATATTTCCAGAGCAACTTATTGTACATTAAGTGATCCACATAAATCATATTTTTATTGACAATAATTACTTGCATAAATCAGTCATTTTATTACACATTTTTTCATAAAATTGTACGGCTTATTAATTTGTGTTTTAAAAAAATGGGTTACAAGTAAGTGGATCAATATACTTAATATTTGAACTTAGTCCCCAATGTTTTAAACAAGTTTATTGGAATCTAGTTTTAAAGAAAAAAGCTGGGAAAAATTATAGCAATTTTTATTGAAAAGAAAATGAGTTATTTTATATGATACAACAATTTTTTGCAAAAGAAAACTTTATCGTTACAAGTATTTATTCGTCGAAATAGGTTACAAAACTTTTAAATTACAAATTTAAATATTTATTTGCTGCCTTTCCATTTCTGCATATATTTTCATAGACAGTAAACTTTAAATGTAAGGTTTGTGACTTTATTTCTAAATAAATGTATTTTTCAAAGAACTTTTTGGTTATACCATTATTCAAAGCTGATTCTAAATAACGGCAGATAGCAATATATAGAAAAGTGCGGGTGTAAATTCGAGTGTTTGCTTATGTTTAACATAAAATGTGACTACTTATCGCAGCCACAGCAAGAACAACAAAAAGTAGCCAAAAAGAAACCCATTGAAACCCGTTTTATTTTGTTATCTAAACCCAAACTCAAAACCAAAACCAAAACTAAACCCAACCAAACCAAACTGAATGAAATGCAAATTTTAAATTCCAATTTCAATTTCAAATACCGAGTCAGCTTCAAGTTCGTATCAATCTCTGACTGTGCCGCTGGCAAAGGCAGCAGCTGGCATCAGTTATATATATTGGTGTGTATATAGCTACAGTCAGGTCTGGTCTGGTCTGGTCTCGGCTCCGACTCGATGCGGCTCGGATATTTTGGCCCTGTCACGTTTGTAAAGCCAAAGCAAATAGCAAAAATTTATGCAAATAGAAACACGCAAAACACCTACGCAAACATGAGGCAATAAACGAGCGACAGAGAGAAATAGACAGAAAAGGAGACAGAGAGAAAAGAGGCAGAGGGAGAGAGCAGGATAGAAAGGACAGCTCATCATCATGTGGGATTCTGGGTCTCCGACTTGCGGTTCATTTAATTTTCGCACTTGACGACCAAAAATTGTACAACTAAAATAGTAATAGAGGACAAATGTTTATGGGGGGGTTAGTAAATAGGGGAGGGAGTAGGGAAAGGGGTGGTCTAAGGGGAGTGGGTTAATGTTATATGCTCATATGGTCAGTTGGCTTTTATAGGCCTGCATGAAAATCTAATTTTCAACTGATGGCTTTAAAGAGTCAGCAAGGACTATAAAGAGAGACAAGTGGAGAAAGAGAGGAAGAGGGGAAGAGAGAAGGAAAGGTAAAGCTAGAGAGTTGGAGCTGGCTAAAAGAGAGGGAGAGTTGCCAACTGTTTTCGCTGCATGACGTAGCAGTTTATTTATTGTGTGAGGTTGTTGAGGTGTGCTTGTGTGTGTCCCCGTGTGTGTATTGTATGTAAGCTACAGATTGTGTGTCAGTCCATAGTAGGCAGCCCGTAGTTTGTCCGTCCCGTCCGTAGACCTGAGCAGCGCCACACACAACAAAGTCCAGAGTTGACTTTTATAGAGTCGCATGCACAATAAAGAAGTCTATTATCCTTTTTGCCAGCGACGACTACGACGACGACGTCGACGAGGACTTCGTTATTGTTGTTGTTGGGCGAGCGACGACTGGGATCGATATCCATTAGGAAAATTAAAATTGTGGCAGAGGCAATGAACGTAAAAAGCGGAAACAGCAGTCAGTCAGTCAGTTAGTTAGTCAGTCGAGCCAAAGGCAGCAAACAGCAGCAGCAACAACAGCAAGAACAACAACCCAAAAGGCCGACAACGTCAACGTCAACAGCGTCATTCATTCAATCAGTCATTCTCTTAGTTCGCCAGTCAGTCATCTAGTCATTCATTCATTCATTTGGTTGTTCAGTCTTTCGCTCGCTCCTGTACGCAGTTTGCAGCGACCGCCATTTGTCGCGAGCGTCTTCGGCGCTGCCACTTCCGTTTCCGTCTGCCAGAAACAGGTTGAATCTTTACTTAAAAGCTAGGATACTTTTGGTTAATACGCTTGTTTTGTAACGTTTAAAGAATAAAATGCTTTAAGTTAAGCAAAAATTAGTTTTTGATTCATGGAATTAACTTCTTTTTATTAAATTTTGTGTAGTATTAGTTTTTCAATTTGAAGTTATATTTACAAATCTGCCTTGTGTTGTCAAAACATGTGTTTATAAAAATTTTATAAGTTTACTTTGTTAGCTTCTATCTTTGCCTATTGTTGGCTAATATATTTGCTTGCATTTTTTGTCTCTGCACATTAATTGTATTTTAACGAATTGAGTTTTGTGGGCAACTAATCGATTACTCCAATCTTAACCTTCAACATAGATATATTTTCGACCTATTAATACTTTGAGACCTTGTCTAGACATGGCATAATTCACTTGAAGTATCTTTTACATAAAATGTTTACATTTAAACTTATCTGTAAAAACTATAAGCTAAGAAAATTTCACTCTCTATTTAAAAATATTATTATTATTAAGTTATTGTTCTTCATTCTAGTTTTTCTGTAGCCTAAAGTGTCATTATAATTTTGGTCAGTGTATGTAAATTTCGGCTTGCAGTTGACTGAAGTTTCATTTCATTGCTGTTGTCAGTTGTTATTGTTGATTTTGAATTAAGTTTCCAGTCAGCAAACGCCCGCACACAATGCTCCAGTTGTTGTTGTTGTTGGTCTCGCTGTTGTTGTTGTTCTTGCTGATGTTGTTATTGTGAACTGCCATTTTGCAGCTGTCATTGTTTTCGCATCTCTCTTTTTCTGCGCTTCTTTCTTTTTGGCAAATACGAGCGCGACATTTTCATTGTTGACGCTTTTGCTGCAGTTGTTGTCGTTGTTTGACTATTTGCAGTTGTTGTTGTTGTTGTTGTTGTTGTTGTTGTTGTTGTCGTTGCAGTTTGCTGCTATTGTTGGAACAGCAGCTCATCTGTCATTCAAAGTCACGCGGCATGCAATTTTTGTTGTCATGACTTTTTCAATTTCAATTTTTGGCAGCGCACGAATGCCACATTGTCACTTGCCACATTGCCGCATGCCGCATGCCACATGCATTGCTGCAACTGTAGCAACATTGACGTGTTTGCATTTCAATTTGATTGGAAATATATTTCATTGGTTTCTGTGTTCAATGCGTCAAATCTATTACAAAATGCATGCAAAAATAACAGCAGCAAAAACATTTCATAACAATAAAAACAACAACAATTTGGACAGCAACAACAATAGGTTGGACAACAACAACTGAAACAACAACAGTTAAATGTCATTCAAACGCGGTCTGTGCAGCTTTTAACCTGCAGTTTGTTAAATGTTTTAAGCGGGGCTTTAGTTTCCATTGATGCTTTAGGGCAGGCTTAAGCATACCCTATACTATAGAATGCACATTTCTACCCACTACCCTTTATCCTCTTTTCTCCCCAATCCCCTCCTCTTTGTCCACATAGTTTTATGCCCAGACCAAAACTATTTGTACAGCGTTAAACTAAGCTGCTCCATTGGCGGGCGGACTTTGCAGCAGCTCGTTGAATTTTTATAACGTGGCCACACACACACACTTATGCACACCCACACACACATAGCTACATAGAAGAGCTTACATAGTTATTTGCTAGAGCTTGTGTACTTGCGAGGGCTGCACTTGTAGTCCGAAAAGCATGAAGAAATATTAGAGTTTTAAAAGTTAAATGAAAGTACTTTATTTAATAACGATTTTTAAACCTTTTTGAGCTTTAAAACATGTTAAATTAACTATTTTAAAGTTAGATTAGTCTTTTAAATACTTTGCTTATACAAAATTCATTACAATACTTTTGTCACTAGCGTGTTTAACAGTCGAAGGAGGCAACAAGTGATGAGCATTTATGTTATTGATTAAAATTAGTAGCTCTCGTACAAGTGCTTAACTAAACTTTACTGCTATGTATTTTTTGCCTAATATCCTTAGTGACTCACAGCTTAAACAACCCTCGCTGGCGTAACACACGCATTTGGGGTATGTGGCAGATAGAGCTCCACACATACACACAAGCACATACACATACACACAAACGTAGTCCGACCAGCTCACTGGAGCATAATTTTTGCGGTTCCTTTTAAGTTTGCATATCAATCGAAAATTTATATGACGGTAAAGCGCACACAGAGAGCTCCAACAGCAGCGCCCACGCCCCCGCCCCTGTCCCTGTCCCTGCCACACCCACTGCCCTGCAAATGCAAATACCATATGCGATAGCTGTATGTGTGTGTGTGTGTGTGCGCGCGCATACATTTGCAAATGTTTTATATGCAAATCCAGCGGAGGAAGCGACGCCAAAGTTTGCGAGGCAGAGGCTATAAAAGTACAGGGCGCCAAGGGGGCGTAAAGCACACGGGGAGGGGCAAAAGGGCAGCACATTTTTCTACCTTCAAGTTGAGGTATAACACTCGCCAACTGTATGTGTGTGTGGGTGTTTGTGTGTGTTGTGCTGTGGTGTGTTTGCTGTGCGCCATATTAAAAATGGCGGCAAGAGTTTATTGTTGTTGTCAGGCAAAACACAGAACAAACGTTGCTGCAACTTGTCTAGAAAGAGACAGAGATGTAGAGAAAGTGGGTAGGGGCTATTCCCACTTCCCTCCCCTTTCCATCAAACCAGAGTTACCCTTGCGCCATTGCACTTGTCGCTGCGAGTTGTGTCAACAACCCTTTTCGCTGTTGTTGCTGCCACCTGCGACTCGAGGCATCGTCGCCCAAAGCCATTATGTGTGTCGCTGTGTGTGGGTGGGTGTGTGTGTGTGTGTGTGTGTCTGGTTGAACCCAGTGAAGCCCAAGCTCACAGCTAAACTTGGTGTAAAAACTGAACTCAAACCTGGTAAAAGCAGCAGCGACAATTCTTGAGGGGAAATTTATGCAGAGCAAAAATGGTTGAACAAAAGTGCGCAGCTACAACAACAACAATAGCAGCAGCGATAACAATAACAATAGCAACAACAATTGTTAAGAACAAGAACAACGAAGTACTAAACATGGTGTTGTCAGGTCTAAAGGACTCTGCGAATACGCTACAGGAAAAATGAGCAGGAAAATGGGTTTCTAGTCGACAGCCATTAAAGTTCAAGTGATAAATTATAAAATCTGATAAATATTAATTAAATTTTATTTTGGTTTCTTTTTAAAAACCTTATTTCTTGGCCTGGTCGAAACAAATGCTTACTTTAAGCCAAGTTGCCAGCTTTTTACGACCTTGTAGCGCAGAAATGTGGCTAGCAAAAAGAAAACAAATTTCGTAAAGATGCTAAACGTAAATGCTGGCGCTTTTGGGGGGTGGCATGCCCTACACAGATACCCTGTGGACAGTACTATCTACTGAGTAATATTAAAACATAATGCCAACAGATAAACCGTTTAAATGGCCGAAGGCTCAGTCGTTTTGGGTACCAAACCAAATTTGACTATTCTTATGGCAACCCTTTCATGAACTGTTGCCAAGGCTAAAGCTCTGACATATGTAGCGTGAGGAATGGGAGCTCAGGTCTATTATCAGTGGCATATTGTCATTAAGTTTAATGCGGCTGGCAAATGTAACGATTCTGTCAAATTTACTGGAAGTAGAAGAAGCACAAACTGCTTACGTTTGCGTACTGAAATCCTTTCAACAATTCAGGATGCACTGAAGTGGCAATGCAACCCTAAAGGTCACAAAAAAAAAGAACGTGAGGAAAAAAAAGTAGAAAACATATAGTTCCATTCGCACAGTCAAACATTATGTAATTGCAGGGCCGAGCCACGCCCACAATGCGTACAATTCTCGCAAGTCGCTGGTGAATTGCTTTATGCGAATTGGCGCCTAATCAAGTGGAAGATTTGAATGAACGCACAGCGTCTGGCGGCAACGGGAATGGCAACACCCACAGAAAACGCCAGCGGATGCGGAAGGGAGACTTTCAGGGAGATTGAGTCTAAGTGTTGTCATTTTGGTGGCAATAAAAGTATATTTTTGACAACCGCATAAAAAAAAGTGTCGCGTTCTCGCGTTGTCGCGTCATCGCATCAAGCACGCTTCGCTGCCTCTTTTGGTCCTTGTTTTGGTCCTTCATTCTGGTCAAACATAAATGGCTGGGAAGGCGTTGCCACGCCAATGCGGCTGCGGCTGTTGTGATTTTTTCGCGTCTCTAGGGCGTGGCAAACAGCCGCCCCTCTCTACAATTTAGCTTTCACTTGACTGCTTTGGTTATTGTGACTCTTGACCCTCTTCGATTGTTTTGGTCATAAATCACGCATCGTTTGACTTCCTTTCTATGAGTTACAAGAAAAAATGGAAAGAAAATTCGTGCTCATTAGTGGGCGACAGGTGAGTGCGCAACACGTGGCACGTGGCAAGTGCCTAGAAGGCATCACAGTGAAAGTTTATACACTTTTAATTAGCGCTAATGATGAAAGGCAAGCTGGGGGGAAGGAGGGCAATGTAGGGCAGGAAAGGGGTGAGCAGTGGTGGTGGTGGCATGCGGTGTTGTGTTTTGTGCTGTGGTGTATTGGCTTACAGACTTAAAAGCTGCGCAAATTTATTGTAGGCAATAATCCTTAAAGTTTAAGTTACATTCCAAAGATAAGACACAAGGATTGTGTGCTCCATGACACACACATGGCAGAAGGTAGATAGAAAGAGGGAGGAGGGGCCGAGAGAAGCGGTTGGAGGGACAGGGTAAAAATGCCTCAATAAAAACCTGGAAACAACCAACAAATGAAACAACGACAACAACTGAAATAAGTAAAAAGGCGTTAAAGGAAGAGTAGCGACTATGGGGTACCCTGTGACAAGGACGGTAATGCTCGAATGTGTCCTACAAAAAGATCCTGAGGTCATTGCTCACAGTGCTCTCTCCGTTACTTTACTTTTATTGTTTATTTCAACCATAAATAGTTACTTACTTAATTTATTATCTGATTTGAAATCACCTTTCCATTGTCTACTGCCTAAAAATATTAAAAATTTAGTCTAAACATAAACGAACTATAAGTAGTGTCACTGTTGGCTCACTATGCTCATTCCGTTACTACTCCAAAACCCTTAAATTTGTCTCACGATGCTCTAACCATTGTTTTGGCAAATCTACTTTCTTTTCATGCTCTATAATACCCTGCACTGCAGTTTGTGCACATTTACAGGGTATCAAAGCCCCTTCAAAGCAATATCCAATACCAAAATGACGTTGCCGACGGTTCACTTTAATTGTCGGACGACGACGACGGCGACGACGACGTCGCTTCGGTTTTTATTGTTGACCGTTGCGCAGTCGCAGTCCGAGTTGTGACTCAGAGCAACCGGTCCCTGGGGACTGAAGCAGGGACTGGACAGAGTCTGGAATTGGGACTTGGACTGAAACTGGGGACTGTTATCAGTGCAGGTTTAACCGAACCTATAAACAACCGCGCGGAATGCCATGCATAAATGTCCCCAAATTAGATAAACATGGCGCCAATGCAATCGACGGCGCACACACAGCTGCCCAGCTAACCAACACACCTAAAAAACACACACGCACACACACAACTCTTGGTCGCCATTTCAAGGCGTGTTTTTTTGTAATTCTTCTCTCATTTTGTTACCGTCGCCAGTCGAGACAGCCAGTCAGTCATTCAGTTAGTACTTTATTCCTCTTCTTCCACCTTCTCTTCTTTGTCTTCTACTACTACTTTACCTTTCTTTTATCTTAATACCTTTTCTAATTTCTGCCTCGAAACGGTCCGCCGACTGGCGCTCATTTGAATAGATGAGAGACTCGACCTCGGGACGGTGTCTTCTAGTTTTAGACGCTTGTTCCTCTTATCAGTGTACAAATTTTCGTTTTGATAAGACGTCGCGTCCAGTGGTCAACCCATGTAAATGTACTACAGACCCAGACACACTCAAACACACACCAACACACACACACACAACAAAGGGAATAATTTGTTTTTATGACTTTGAACTATGGAAAGTTGATGTGTTGCGTGTGTGTCTTCTCAGACATAGAAAGTCAATGAATTCTTTCAGACAGTTCTTCAAAAAAACACAAAATAAAATAAAACTAAAATAAATTCTTTTGTCTCTGTGCATTTGTTTAAAAAAAAAGAGATTACAGAACTTCTTTTTGTTGTAATAAATTTGGTATCTTTTATAAGCAAATATTTTAACGAAAACTTGCGTTGATTTAAATACTTGACTGCTCAAAAGAAATTATAGATATTTAAATGTTTAAATCATAAAAAAAAAAATGTTTGAAAAGAAAAATAAAATTGGTTAATGAATTGAATTAAGATGTTCATCAAACCAAAAGCAAGATGGTAGATATGCGTTGGCTTTATAGCCACAGTTGTGAATAGTTTTGTTTTGAGGCAAGAAAACGTAAATATATTTAAAGAGTTGTCTTAAAATTTAAATAGTTTTGTATAGTTAAAGCTTTGAGCATTTTTATATAAACGAATAAATGAATTAATTTAATAAGTGGAATTTTTTTCGAGTAAGGTTAAAAAGGTCTCTTTAGCTAAGGATATTAATACATTACATTAACTTAACTTAAATATTTTTTTTAAGAAAGTTAAATAGAAAGAAACTAGATATTGAGACCTGAACATTAACTATGTTTTTTTTAATAGGGAGTTTTAAATGGAGATTTAAATATATGTAGTTCTATAGAACAATATTTTTATGAATTATTAAAAATATTTTAAAAATTTATTAAAATATTAAAAAATGTTATGAAGTTGCCGATGAATTTTTTTCAAGCTGCTTAGGAGTAAAATTTATTGCATTCAATTTAAATTTTTCAAAAACTCTACCCTCAGAATTTTATTTAATTTAGAATATGAATTTATACTAATTTATCTTTAACTATTTAATGTTATACACAATAACTATAATTTTGAAGCTTTCCAGCCCTCAATTGTTCTAGTCTTTTACTACAAAATATTTATTTTGAACTTGAAAACTTGATACTACTTTTATCTATGTTGTAATCCAATATGCTACAATATTTTCACTACTGATAAGGATGGCTTAATTACAGCTTATAGCTTTATGGCCGACACTCACTTAGCCATGTAGATGCTATTGATAGAGGCAGCGGACGGGGTTGACAAGGTAGTGGGGGTGGGGGTGGTTCGTGCTGCTGCTTGCTGCTATTTTTCGTGACATGTGTTGTGAGCTGATAGCGTAACCCCCCAGACCAAATAAGGTTCGAGGCCGCAGTGTTGCATGCATCCCCTGGCAGAGTAGTGAACAAAAAAAGCCAGAAAACCAAATACTGAACACCCGAAAAGTACACTGAAAAGCCTCTGTCTCTCTGTCAATGGGCCAAAGTCTATGAGAGTCATAAATTTCACTCTCAATTTTGCCGCGAACACATGAATTGCATTTTCGGCAACACCCCAGAAGGACAACAACAATAACATGGAAAATGCACAAAATATTGCGCGTTAAATTCAATTTTCAGACCACCCCAATGCTGTTTAGAGGGGGACGCCAAAGAGGGCAGGGGGTCGTGGTTCTTTTGGGCTTAATGCGGGGGTGTTCTTGGGCTCTTCCTGTGCTTGTGTCCTTGCCTTATTAGTTGATTACAGAACGCATTATCGTGATTATCGCGTATGTTCTCGAGAGAGAGCAGAGACCAGATCTAAAGAGATCCATAAATATACTTCCCTTGCTTGCAGAAAATTGAATAAAATTTGGACAGGGATTTTGCCCTTAAAAAGGGGTGTGTCCACATCCACACACATAAAATGTGCAATGAAATTTGCTGCTAATAGTTTGATTAATGGCCAAAAGGACAAACAGCAACAGTTTCCAGTGATGAACCCTTGAACGTGCACTTGGCTCAATCTAAGTCCTATAATCATGATATGCTGTGATTATAGCGGTGCAGCGCTGATTGATAAGATTACAGCTACAAGCTGTAAATAGATTATGCATGGAAATTATGTGGAAAATGTGGCAGAGTGTTTATTAGTGTGTGTGTATGTGGAATATGAAACAAATGTTGACATTTTCAATGGCATTTGCTTTGGGTCAGATCAAATTTAGAGGCGCCACGAAATTTGAAGCGTGTTGTAGCAAAACAGCAGCTGACCAATGATGAGTATCCAGTGGCAGCTGCCACACGCTCAAAAGGGGGAGGAGGTGGAGTAAGAGAGAGAGAGGGGGGGCAAAGTGTGTAAACTGCAGCATATTTCAATGTTTATTGCTCGACTCGTCAAAAATTTCCACACTTTTGATTTTGTAAAGGATGCACATTGAGTGGCGGTTGTTTCAGTTGTTGTTGTTGTTGTTGTTGAGCTGAACTGAGTCGCGTGTTGTCCTTCAAGTGGCAGCCACACAGTGAACACTCGAAACACAGTTGCCGTTTTTGTGGTCGCTGCCACAGCATACGAAATACTCTACATTCTCATCCATTCTATATATATATCCATATACATATACTGCATTGCTTTTATTGGTTTTCTACAAATATTTAATGGATTTCAAGTGGACGCTCTGTTGTTGTCGTGCCACTTCATAATTTTTGTATACCAAAAAGGGTTGCCTTGCCCATTTCCACTTCGACTTCCATCTCTCCCAACCGATTCAAGTCGAGTCGAGGAGAGTCGAGTTGATTTCAATTTCAATTGAGTTGAGCTAAAAGTAATTTTGTACTGTGCATCATCTGAGCAACTGCTTTCGATTCTATTACAATACTTTACTATCGAATGAAGGATCAATAGCAGCTGCTGTATTTTGATCTGCATTATTTTGCAAAAACTAAAGTGGCAAAATTAAGAGGCAGTTGGAAATATAAAGAGATTTATTGGTGCTATCTGAAAGGTAGAAAATTATAAACAATAAAGAAAAAACTAAATTAGAAACACACTATAGAAACTAAACAACCAATTTAAGGGCTATCATTTCAATCTATTCAAAGGACTCTTCGAATATTTAGCATGTTTTAGGTTTCTGCTATATTCCACTGTTTCTAATCTATAATTTATTTAATTCAACGTTTTCCTAGTTTCCACTTTTATTTCTATTCATTTATTCAAAAAGTTCCCAAAGTTCAACTCTTTTAGTCCTGGTTTATTACTTCCATAACGAGCTGATCCTTAATTTGTACAGGAAACAGCCCACGCTGCGAGCACTTCCTAGTTGAGTGATTTATAACTGATTAGATATAGACGATGTCCCGCAAGAAGTTAGGACCGTGGCACAGGTAGGAAGAGAGACCTACAGAATTACCTACAGAATGTGGCATACCAAAGGCATGACGCATGACGCAACTGACAGTCAAAGGATCGACGACAACAGCAACAAATGAGAACAACAACAAACAGACGATATTCAGTCAAAATGCGCTCATAATGAAATGGGTGCAGCGACTGCGACTGCAACGCCGACAGCGACTGCGCCTGCGACTGCGATGCTTACGCTGACGCCAGAGGCTTATTGCGGTTGACTCGCCAGCAATGTCGAGAGCTCCGTGGGCGATCATTAGAGCCTGGCTCTGGCCATGACCAGCTCTGCTTCTTCTTCTTAGTCTTGGCCCTGATTTTTTGTTGTCGCGCCGCATTGATTGTGGCCAATAAATACGCAATTGATTTCGGGCTTCTGGTATTGCGTGCGTGTCTCCGACTTGCAACCGTTGCATGCAACTCGGCTGCCGAGCTGTGTCTCCGATTTCTTCGATACAGGTAAAAACGGCATTCTTATCAGCTGCAACGCGAATTCCTGACGTGCGGACAACCTTAAGCGTTTCTTAAGCACATTAGTGTAGTCAGCAGCAGCAGCAGCAACAGCAACAGCGACGTCTGCAGCGAAGCCAACGGCGACGCCAGCAGCGATGACGCGTCTTGACGTTTTGGACACTTTGCCTTATGATTTATTGGTTCACCTTCGAAGGTTTTCAGCTTATCGACAACTCTCCACGGCGCTAGGCCTAAGCGGCTTAAGATCCCCAAAGGCAAACTTCCAGCTGCCAGCTAAAAACTTTTCTCCCCACCGCACAAAAGTTATTAAGCTCTTAAGGAAGAGGAGGTGTACTTAGGGGAACAAAGGAAGAAAATATAGTATTTATAGAAATATAGCTAAAGATGTTATTGGAAAGTTTTTAGGTAGCTAAAGCGGCAAAATGCAAGGACCTGAGACTGTAAATCATATAGAATACAATTCGGAAAAATTTGTACATCTTTAAAAAGTCAGTACAAACCAGTAAGAAGATTATCAGTCTTGATTATCGCTATCAAAACTCAACCGATTTGGAAGCGGAATAAAAATTGTGCCATTTTTATATCAATTTTAGTCATTTGTATAAACATAGACTTAATACGATTTTTTCAAACTATTACATAATTTTTCCGTTTCCCTATTGACTCCAATTTTAGTCACACATTCTTTTTGCGTAATTCAGTACTCAACAACAAGCAACTATAATTTAGCCCTATGCCCATTTAAGACTTTAATCTGTCTTTAAGTCAGACGCAGAAAAACTGAAAAGGAAAATGCGAAAATGCGAATGCGGCGTTTGTGGAGTTTTGCGGCCTTTGCCAAAAGCGTGCATAAATTGTCTGTGGTAACAGCAGCAGCAACAACAACATTAGTGACTTGTAAGCGCATATGAATAAATTATTGACACACACACACACACACAGCGATACACACGCACAACACATGGCAAAAACAGTGCGTGCAAAAAGCAAAGCGCCAGTGAAGTCAGTTAGAGAAGTCAAAGCCACAGTTGGCAATGCGTTTGCGAGTTTTCCCTTTGAAGTTGGTACAGCAGAGGGTGGATGGAGGAGTAGTTGCCCAAAGGAGTGGGAGGAGTAGGAGCAGTAGCAGAGCTGGGACAACCCTCGAATGTAACACGGCCACGGGCACGGACACGGCATTATTTGTCGTGTATGCCATATGGTGGCTATTTTGGTGATTAAGCAGATGATACTTGCTACGAGTGCAGCACACAAAAACACACACTCCACTTCACTGCCAGTCAAAGGGCAACAAGCCAAGTTAGCTCATCCCATCCCTCTGTTAGCAAACAACAGTAGACACTGGATAAAGAAAAAGTTCGTCGTCATTTCGACGACTGCAAACTAGGATCATAAATTTTGTAACCCTCTGGTGGAAGTAATCATTATACGGTAGTTCTAGTGCTAGTCACTGTTCTTGTGCTAGTAATTCAACTAGTTTAAGTGGAGTTTTTCGGGTAGTTTGTTGCCGCAAAAACAGCTGATGTTGGTCAAAAGCAAACAGTGGAGAAAGGGGGCAGAAATTGTTCAGGAAAAGTGAGACCTTTTGATAAAAAATATTTGAATGCAAATTAAATAAATCAATTGTTACTAAAACGCAGTAGTTTGGTCACTAGTTGAATAGTGCTAAGTTTATTCCTATTTTTGAAAATTTCAATTGATTTTCTAAAGACTAAATCAGTGCATAAAGTTAGCACTATGTTTAGTCTTAGATTAAAGCTTTAACTGCATTGTATTAAAACTTATATAATTTAATTACATCAAAAGTTATTAATACTCTTAATAAACATAATAATAATTATTATTTAATGCACTCCATACTGCTCTAACAAAAGTTAATCGATTACCTCTGTGTGTGCTACAGTACAGGGTGAAAAACATTTGAAATCACTTACTACAGCAATTATCATTGTTGTGCCAATCATTGCCAAGTTGCAATGTGAAATTGTAATCACAATAGAGTCATATTCCACCCCCTAAATAAAAGGGAAATAAGTAAAAAACAATTTACAGGACTCTCCCGAATGACGTGACTTCTTTTTTTGTATTTGGTTCCCAGCAACAAAAACCTGTAAACTCCTTTGCAATCAGCACGAGGAATAGCAAAATCATCAGTCGCTGCTGCAAGTGCACCGCATGTGTGCCAGGAACTGTGTGCTGTGTGTTGTGTCCTCTGAGCTTCGTTCTGCGCACTGTTTCCTGCGTCCTGCGACCTTTGTGTCACTGCTGTGCGACAAGCCGTTAATGAGCAAATGCCGCACACGCCGCACAGTCGGAAAATATTAGCCACAAAACACGCCCCGCATAAAAAATGATCAGCAGGCGGAAGGCGTGGGGAGTGGGTAGAGGGCGGGGTATGTAAGTGTTGCACGCGCCAACAAAAAATGAGCGTAACATCACAATATGTATAAAAACCAATTTCCCAGGAAGCGCATACGAAAGTGTTGAGCATTAAAGTCAAAGGATCAACGCCTGTGAATTAACCAATGAAAATAGCGACAACAACAACAAATTTCAGAAACTATAAACAATAAAAAAAAGGAGCAACGTCAACTCGTAGGAGGATGGGGGACAACGTCTACACGTGCGGCCATAATGAATACGGGAACGAAGCGCCGTAGCTTCCTATAAGCACTGAAGTGTTCGTGTCCGTATCCCTGTCGTCCCTGGGGAAACTGCTAAACTTGGAAAACGGTAGTCAAAGTCGATGTTGGTCACGTGGTTGGACGACGTTGGTCACGTGGCCTACGCGAAAAACAATAGGCAGCAAATTTTCACGAACGTCGGGCAATCAGGAAATAATATCAGCGGGGGGTTATACCCCCAGCTTCTCTTGCCACACCCCTTCCGCCTCTTCTTTCCTGTATATAATGTGCATCTTCCTGCGCGCACAAATTGTTAGTATAAACAACAATTGTTCGCACACGTGTCGGCCATTGCAAAGTTATGCTCGTGGGCGGGGAGGGGGGTGTCTAACGGTCGTCAGGACAAGTGCAAGGCGTTGCCAAGGACGACCCACAAAGCTGTGGGTAACACTCATACACGAGACGAGTGCTCTCGAATCATTTTGAGCACAATTTATTAAAGCAGTTGATTTTTGCGTAGATTTTGATCGATGTTCCCCGTTTCGCTGCAGCACGAAAATTGTCGAGTTCCTGTCGCGACACGCGGCATTCAATTGACGCCCGATTTGGCAAAAGTGATTAACGCATTAGGCGACGGCAGTGCAGCGCAACGCGTCTAAATGCGTCACAACGCGTTGCTTGAGGAACTCTCGCCATAAATGCAAATCGAATTTGAGAACAATCTTGACGCTTTTGGCCATTTTGAGCGCATTTAGCTGCCAGTTTCTGACGCACTCCACTCTCTCAAACACACACTATTTCTGTCTCGCTCTATTGTAAGCCGCTTAGACCACATTTAACGCGTCTTGGGCAAACACAAAGCCAGCGTACAACAATTCCCTGGCTAAGACGGCTTCGCAGTAGGCGTGAAAAGCGCAGCGATGGCGGCAATTTTCCTTTATACCCAAACATAAATGTGTGTATGTGTATGGGTATGTATATGTGGTTATCCGACTATCTCAGAATCCGACTATCCGATTAGCCTAATGCCCATTCTGGAGTCTGTAGTCTTGAGTCCCGTGCAAGATGTTTACCGCGATCATCTTCGCATGATGATGCTGCATTATGTCATTTGCTTTTTCTACACCTTCCTTCTCTTTTTATGGTCTATTTGCCGCTTATCGCTCACCTTGATCGCATGTCGCTGCAGCTGCCATGGAAAGTGTAGATACAACTCGTCGGAGTCGGTGTTTGGTTCCCTTTGCCGCCTATGACTCAATTTTTCTTATGATCTATCACAGTTTATGGCTTATAACAATGCCATAAGTCGAAAGGTTGTCCTTTTTTGACTTGAACTTTTTAAGAAAGGTGTTCAATTTCAATTCATGGACTACAAGTGATTTCAACTAGTAGAATTTAAGGGTAACAGCCGGTTATGTTTGTTAACTAATAAACAAATTTGTAGTTTACTTTTATAAAACAAAAGTTTTCATTGCATGAACTGTTTCTCTTGTCTTAGAAAAGTAAAGTCAACTAAGGTACACTTTGGAAACAAGTTTTATACCATTGGTACTTCAAATCATTATTTGATTTTAATTGGCTTGCCTTAAACACAAGTCATTTATTAATAATTTCTAAAGATTTATTCAGTTTGTATATGCTACTAGTTTTGTTAGTTAATTTATTCCAACTTTGTATAAATACATTTTACTATAATTTAAACGAAGTTATTTTATTTTCCTTAATTTACTTTAAACAATTAAAAATCCAACTCGAAGCTAACTTTGGTTCAATCTTAAAATTGATTCGCTCTTTCAATCAACTATTTTCCAATTTGATCGCTTTCCAACACTGATGGAAAACCTGTTATCGTTTCGTTTCCATCACAAAACACTCTGTGACTGTTCATCTTTCGGATCTCGTGCCCACATCTCAGTTATGCTCATTTATTGATGGATGGGCGGTGATGGAATTTGTTAAACGCCACATTATGTCAATTTGCCGTTGCCTTCTTTTTTTTTTGCCGTCGCTCACCTTTTATGGGAACACCTTTGATCTTCGGCACCGATCGAAACACCGATCGAAACTCAAGCGTCTTCTAATAACCAAAAAAGAAAAAGAGAGGAAGAAAACAGACTGAGAATGGAAAAGAAAAAAGATTATAAAAATAATATTGAAATATGAATGCAAACAAATATGATGTTTTTTTGGATTGTTGGATTGAAATTTTGTGGATTGTGTATTTTGCGGCACGATTCAAACGCGTAGTTTGAAAGGGTTTTCACAGAGTAGTGTGAGTGTGTGTGTGTGTGTGGATTGACTACCGAGTAAACATGTCGCCACTTGACTGACAGCTGCCTGCCGTCTCCCAGTCACAGCCACTGCCACGCCCAAACAGCCTCCAACAGATGCGATGCGACTTTGATGCGCACCAAAACGCGCCGTCAGCTAATCAATGCAATTAGCCAGCCCAACCGATTTGAGCCGACTGCCCTGACCCCCAAAACTATAATAATAAAAGAGCAGAGAGCTGGGTGTGGGGGAAGAGAGAGGAGGTAAAAATGTGGAACCTTTTAAAATGCCAGGCATTTTACAGGTCTCTCCTTCTCTTACCTCCCTTTCTGGGAGGGGAGCGCGGGGTGTGGCAACTTTTACTTACGCGTGCTGCATTTCCTTTACTGGCCCCCAAAATGTTCAATTATTGTTTATTTTGGTTGGCGTTGGCGGCAAACCAAATGGACTGCCATATATAAAAATGCACTCAGCTGCAGCCTAGACAATAAATATGAATTTGAAAGTGTGGCCTGTGGCCCTGTAATGCCTTTGCCCCCTTGTCTGTTGCCCCTGTTTGTTGCCTGTTGCATCCGCATCCATTAGCTGCCACCAGCGTCTAAATATAGTGCAACAAGGTCCATGATAAATGCAGCACGAAATGAGACATCGGCTGTGGGAACAGAGGAGTTGAGTTGCGGTAGAAAGCAGTTTCTTGTGGCCTTTTTCATTTTCCATATCCACAATTTTCATATGGATTTTTCCTTAGTTTTTCCTAATTTTTTTTTTGGCATTTTTCTTTCATAACACATCGTCGCTGTCAGTTGCTGTAATTGTGCCACATGTTTTTCGATAATGTTCGCAGTTCGTTTGTCGCTCAACCCGCAGTACTTAGCCCAGAGATTTACTCATGAGTTGTTGGTTGAATATGAAATGAAGGAAACATGACTAGAAGATACCCATTAGTCTGTTAAGTTAGCCAGTTTATTACAGTTATTGGAACTTTCAATAAGAGACTTCTAGCTGTGGTTTGTTTGCTCGTTATATACAATAAATCTTAGTTTTATGTACTGTGGTTAACTGTGTGAAGCATGAAAAGTTTCAACGCTATATACCCCATTGCCTATAAGTAACGGGTATCACAACTTTTGCCAGTCACAATTGCCTTGATATGATCCAATCCCTAAGAACCGCATCGATATTCAGTTCAATTTAGATCTTAAGACGCGACCGGCGGCGTCTGAGAACGATCGAGCCAATTTGTAAGCCCAGTTAAATGCTGCATCATGATCCCTGACTGAACGGCTAGCTGACTGACTGACTGACTAACTGACTGACGTTTCAGGCCGTGACGCTGCAGTTATTTCGACTGCTTTTAAGATTGAGATTGAGATATTAGCATAATGCGGACTTGACACTGACATTGACGAACTGACATTGCTGACTGACTGCATTTCCTGCATACGAACAGGTGACTTTCGCTCTCTTCCTCTTGACTTGACTGTTTGGCTAACACCTTTAGGCCAAGCTCAGGTGTTGTTGACCGCGATGCGGGCGTCATCGCGTCGCGTCGCGTCGCGTCTCGTCGCGAATTCATCAAGTTGACTTTGTCAGCTTGTCAAACGGCCGAGCAATTAAAACCGTCGTCATTAAAGATTTGTTTAACTTTTTTTTTTGTTTTCGGTTTTTGTTTTGTTTTTTTATTACGAGTCTCGGCGAATATTTAACAATTTTATTGTACACTCGCATGCGCATTCTCCACCAACGGAGGCAATAAAAACAAATATAACAACAACAATTGAAGTAGCCATAAAATGTTCATGTATAATGTTAATGTTTTCATCAGGCGAAATCACCTGGAACACGGACTTTGGGTCTGGTTTCGGCTTCGGTTTCGGTTTCATGTTTTATTTTCGTTTATTTACGTATATTTTTTGTAGCTTTTTTTTTTGGCGAAAGGTGTTTCCAAAGCAGTTCCTCTATTTGTAATACAAATGTTTATTCTTCATTTTATATGTGCCATAGATTTGATTTATGCTAATCGAAACGCATAAACTAAACGTGGTTCGCTGGAACATAGTTATATGCAAAACGTTTGCTTTGATTGCGGCCAGAGCTCATCAGGGGAGCTGAGGAGACTGACGACTTGTGGTTTTCAGTTGAAGGGGGGTTGAATGGTTGAAAGGGAAAGGCCATGTCAAACGGAAACCTCACACAAATGCAAACTGCAACGGCAAACCTAATGGATTTCCGTTAGCCAAGACGGAAAAGCATTGGCACTTGAGCTCAGCTCTACTCAGCTCAGTTGTCCCAAACTTCTTCCCACTCCTCTGCCATTCATCGTCTCAACCTCAATGCAACCCGCATGAATGCCTGCATGACATTTGTAGGCCTCTGGCCGCTTGTACTGCCCCGCCTACTACCTCTGCCGCCCCCCCGTCTACACACATTTAAAAACTCCTGAGACGTCTTTGAAGCAGGCTTTTTGTACACTTGTAAGCGGTTTGTTTCTTTTTGCTGTGGGTAAACCACCGCAGGCAAAAAGACAGAGGGAGTGGTAGATTCGTAGATTGGTAGTATCCAACTCATTGTTCTGCCAACTGATGGCCAACTGACTGCTGCTGACTCTTGGCCAACTGTGTTCAGTTTCTTTGCTTCACTTGACGTTCCTTGACGAGCCCGACACCAATTTGTTTTATTTTTTGTTATATCTGACTATTTGTTGGAGTCACTTTTGTCTTGGCACAAAGCTGATGAGCTGTTTGGACTTTTAGCTATGGTTTTGGGGAACAGTTTCTTTATTTTTCATAAGCAGCTGTGACAGCTGTTTCAGCTGTTTCTTAGTACTGTACTGTCATACTGAAAGTTTAACGATTATGTTATATAGCACATTGGGTTAAATGGGAGTGAATAAATCACTAAAAAGTTAAAACTAAACAGAGAGAAAAACTTTAGTTTATTGAGCTTAGATTTATTGGGTCTGCATAATATAGCAGTTCAATTAATTGAAATGCCAGAATAATATAAGAATTATAGGACTGTAACCCATTAAGCCATATTTTTACATAACTTTCCTTTGACAAATTTTCAAATACTACTTAAAATCTATATAAACTGCCCACTCATTTATTCTCTTTCAAACTTCACTCCTTTCATACCATTTCGCATTAATCAAAGGCATTAAAACATTCAAATTTTGCGAGAAGTGTTAATTATTATTTAATTGGCAATCGACAATGAGAATTTCGCTGGTTTGAAGTTGTTGGAATAAATTGGCGTCTGTTTTGTGGCACTTGAACACTTACGCCTTTTTTGGCCCTCATTAGCATAACAAACGGCGGGACACTTTGTCAGTTAGTTGTTGTTGTTTCAGTTTGTGTTGTTGTTGCATGAATTACAAATGATATTTGCACAAAGGCGCAGAAATATTGCATAAATTCACTTTTATTACAACGCATCATACGAAATCAACTGCAGGGCTACAGTACAAACACACACACACCCATCTATATGCATGTACATTGTAGTAACGGTATTTATTGCGCGTCGACGCCATTTTGTTTGAACCTTTTGCAATATTTATGCGTTGAAATCAACACGCAACACTCGGCGAATACGAACGAAAGCCCCCAACAGCAACAACAACAACAGCGCGAAGAACAACAGTTGTAAGCCCCAAATGCCCTCAAAGCCCCCACCGCTCCACTGTCAAACACCCCCTCTGCACACCCCTCCAACTCCCCTGTGTAACCGAACAGAAGCCCGAGCTATCAAACGGGCAAAAAAGCCGAGCAAGCAACCAACCAAACCAAACCAGCCAACATGTTGGTTATCGTTATCCTTTCGCCTTGACTGGCGACAACGACAATGCGCTCTCGTTGAATCCTTTAGCTACCCCAAAGCACACCACACCACACCACTCCCCTCTCTCCATCCCATCCCTCTGCCGCACAGTCCGACCCTACTGTAATTACAATGCAGTTTAGGGTGCTGAAAGCTTTTGTGAAAATGTGCTTTATGAAATTATGATTATAGCTCAACAGCTGCATACCGAATGGGTTGGCAGTTGTGGGGCATTTTCCTACCCGTATTGCAGGACGAAACTGTTGGATCTGCTTGCTGCTTACTGTGCACTGTGGCGGACGGGCATTTAAATGTGTGGCAGCTTGTGCAAATAATGAAAATGAAACAACACTTTGGCGCATTAAAAGCATTAAAAACAGTTTGCCATATAAATGTGTCCTCTGTCTCTCTGTACTGCGCTCTCTTTCTATCTTTGTGTCTCTTTCTTACTGTGTGCGTATACATAATGTGCTTTCAGCACACAGGGACTTTAACACGCATACGCCTTGTAGGCCGCCTCTTTTGAATGCTGTCGGGTCAAAAAACATAATTTACTCCATAAATGCAGTTTTATTATTATTTCTCTGCTCATATACTCTTAGTTATAAAGTTTTCTATGACTTTGTTGTATTTAAAAAGATGTTTTTTTAAGAACTTTAAATGTTAAAGGGCAGCGTACAAAAAAAATTAAAGAAAATGCCTTGAAGTTATCATAAATAAGTTTTAAATTATTTTTCTTATGTAATAAATTCATTAAAATTTTAATTTTGAACTTATTCAATTTTGTTGGTGTTCATAAATAAGTTCACAGGTTTCTCAACATGTCAATTCAATCCAACTTATTTTTTTTTTGGGAATTTATTGTCTTACGCCTAACTTTTTATAACGTTGCCAAAAAATCCTTTGTTCTACATATATTTTCTAAAGCTAGTGCTCTAAGCCTGTGTCTAGGTTTGTATGCCCCATTGTTGGCTTGACCTCGCACTAAGCTACGGTCCCTGCCACACCCACTGCCCCTTTTTGTCAGCAGGCTAGGCAAATTGCATTTTCAACACTTTTGTTTATGCAAAAAATATTTATGCATGAGTCTCTCGCTACACTTAGTGTGTGTGTGTGTTTATGTGTGTGTTGTGTTTATATAGGGAGACTAAAGCCATGCCCACATTTTCACAGCATTTGTCGCCTAAGGGGAGACAGCAGAAGAGAAGAGAGAGGAGAAGTGGGAGAAAGAGAAGTAAGAGATGGGTATGAGTCTTGTTGCTGTATGCTGTGTTGCATAATGCAATGCAAACATGATTAATGCAAATGTTTTGCGTGGTGGGCGTGGCAGCCACCGGTCACAGGTTCAAAGAGCTGGAGCGGAGAAGGGGTAGGAGGCAACTGTGGTTCGTGGTGTGAATCGGTTGCTTTACATTTGCATTTTGGCTTGCGAGGCGTTGCAAGGATGCAGACCGCACTTAGTTGCTATCTAAGCAAACAACAACATTAACATTAACAACAACAAGTGGCACAGAAAGAAAGAAAAAGAAAATAAACAGCTACAACTACAAGAAAATTAAAAATTTTCTAGCTCGCATATTTCATGGGCTTTACGAGGGTTTCGCCAATAACTTGGCAAATTTATGAGAAATTGCGCGACACATTCGCGATAAGAAAGTGAAAGGAGTGCATTTTCCACTCATCCACTAATCTACTCGTTTTTGGCATTCATTCATTTACTCATTTGTTAATTCACTCGCTTCCAGTTATTATTATTCATTTTGCTGGCCTATCGCCATGGCATCAAAATTTATGAAATTTATGAAATTTTTAGCTTTGGCCATGCGCATAGCTCAAATGATTTTACGAGTGTGCACAACACACCAACTGACACACACACACACACAATGCTACACAAAAGTCCCGATAGTCCTTTTGGGCTCAGACATATGAATCTCTCTGCTTGCTTTGGGTTTCTTAAGCCCTTGCCCGACTCTATAAATGGCGTCGCTTTCATTGCACACACACACACACACACACACTACACCTACACAAAGAAAAGTGTAAAATGTTTACGCTTCACTTGGATTTCCTTTTGAGCCTTAAACTCCTTTCGTCTTCTTCTTCCTCTTTGTACTTCCTTTTTGGCTTTCTTTGGCTCCTTGCTCAACCACTCATGCGGAATGAGTCGTTTTATGCCCTTTAAAAGAGCATCAAAACTATGTTGTATTGGTCTTCGCATTAAAGATTGTATTTTTATGAAATTTATCATTAGAATTGGCAGATAAACTAAGTGAAACTATTAGTATTAAATGGTTTTCATTATTATTACATTTTTATGCATAATTTATTTTTAAAAGTTGGCATTAATTTATACCAATTAGTATTGTCATTATCATTATCATTATCATTATCATTATCATTATCATTATCATTATCATTATCACTATCATTATCATTATCCATATCATTATCCATATCATTATCCATATCATTATCATTATCATTATCACTATCACTATCATTATCATTGTAGGCGATGATTATCACTAAACGTTCATTACTTTTATAATTTTTCATTATTCATATATTAATTATAATCATAAAATAAATTCTCTGTTAAATTATTTATATATTAATTATAATTACCAATTTTAGATCTGATCATTTTCATTTGTAATAATCTTAATCATATCATTATCATTAGCATTATTATTAGTATTATTATTATTTACAGCATCAATAAGATTTTCCTTGTATATAAATTGATCATTATAGTTATCATTATCATTACCATTAGCAGTAGCCTTTTAGTTACTATGCCATTAATTTTATAATTTAAAGTTTTAATGGATATTATTCCCAACTTTCTACTTTCTACAATATAAAATCAAGATCTTCTTCTTTAGTTTGAAAGAGCATAAGTTCTGCAACTGTTGCAAACGTTGAAGTATTTTTTGCAGCAGTTGAAGCTGCCATTTTCTGGCTGTCTTCCTTTTGAAACGTTGAGCTTTTCATTTGTCTGGCTATTGACTTTGTTGCCATTGGCGTGACTGGCGATGCTTTAGTTCGTCGTTGTGCCCGTCTCCACCTCAGCTACCCACTCTACCCCACAGAACTTTCCACAGCGTTGCATGCCACGTTTATGTCGTGTCATCTACCAGTGGAATTTGCTGTTGCTGAAGGTGTCTCTACATATGGTGTGGCTCTGGGTAATCGAAATCAGAAATGGGGTAAACGTCGGATTTGTTGCGTGTCTGAAGCGCATCGGTTTTCCTACTTTTTTTTTTTTGGATTCATTTCGGCTTTGATTTTTCCCGAGCCGAGTTTTCCCACAGATCATTGAATGAATTTCCGCTGATTAAACGGAACTTGCTCATTTCCTTATCAAACAGCTGCGCTTTTTTACTTGCAGTTACATTTCAATTTCAATTCCAAACTCAACTTCAATTTCAATTCTTTAGTTTTTCCTTTATTTTCTTCATCCATTTTCATTTCACATTTCCGAGCTGCACTTATAAGTGAAAATATATTTCTTAAGTGGATATCCCCCCCTCTCCGACCCTTATGGGTTCAAGTGTTTAATTTATGGCGTAAAATATGGAAATCGTCGCAAAACACAAATGCCGACAATGAGGCAACATTTCTCATTTTCTACACTCAACGTTGAACTTGGCCGCTGTGGCAGACAAAGAAGGAGAGGGTGACAAGGGGGAGAGAGGGATAGAGAGCGAGAGGGAGACGGGAACATTTTGTTGGCTAAACTTAAAGATCTGATCTGCCGCACACGCGGATTTTTATTGATTCTCATGTTGGAACAACTCTCAAGAATAATGGGAACTAGTTGTAGTTCTCGTCAATGTTCTGTTAATGGAAGGGCGGGGCTGAGGGGGCGTATTTTGATGGGTAATACGGTAATACGGGGGGAAAAACTGCCACACGACGCTAATGGAATAATGCCGAGACAGAACGCGATGTCTTTCAGTCTGCACTTGGTCTTCATCATCGTCTACAAGGCTTTGGCTACCTCTCTCTCTCTTTCGCTTACTAGTATATATCCATCTCGCTCTGTCTGTCATCATCTTTGCAACTGCTCTGCTCACCTTGGCTGCAACGATCAGACGCCTAATTTATGCCCCGGCTGCGCCCCATCTCCTTTGAAGTTTCAATTATGCGCCTCATATGTCATTTTGTGCAAGCTGCCGACGTTGACGCTGACGCTGACGCAGCAAAGGCGGCAAAGACGTGGCAGTTGAAGTGGGAGCAACAGCGGCAGACGCTAAAAGCCGCGACATGTTAATTGTGCCGCTTGGCCCATAAACACGCCAAGTTGATGGCGAGCGCCAGGCTCGAGAAATGGACAACCAGTTGCCAGTTGCCAAGGAATAAAGAGAGAGAGATAGGGAGAGAGAGAGAGAGCTGGTATAAGGGGTAAGACAGGAATACTGCCAACACTTGGCATTTGTATTTGAAGCGGATAATGGGCTGGCATCCAGAAAAGAGCTAGAAAGCGCCAACTACTTTCGGTGCAGTTAATGGAATGCTGGCAATAAAAGATTAAACAATTTGGCATTTAAAATGCTACAAATTCAAATACCTAATTAGTATTACAACAATTTATTGCATTTTTAATTGATGTATAGACAAGAAAACTTATTAAAACCATAACTTGTAGAGTAAAGGGGTAAACTATAATTTTTATTGCATATAAAGTTTGTTACAAGTTTAATCTACTACTACTAGAATGCAGTAAAGGTTAAACATTCACTTAAAAAATACATTTTATTTTATTTTTAAACACGTAGAAGTATTTCCAAGCATTTATTTTGAGTGTTTGATATGATTTCTCTACTTTTATTACATTTAACAAATATTTAACTTAAGTTTTCCACAACTCCCACTTACCTTTTTGCTCCCATTCAAACAGCTTTCAACATTTATCTCCTGGGATAACTTTTCATAGATAAACAAATCCAGCTGAACTCCAAATAATTACAATTTTCTAATGAACGAAGAGTGTTTTTTTGAAGCTGCTACTGTCCAGGTCAAGTGGCTCAGTGATTGTCCAGTTCTACACTGTCCAGTTGCCCAGTTTAATCCTTGGGTTCGGTCGTGTGTCGAGCATTTGACTTCGGGACAAGCGAAAGGTACCCAGAAAGGTGTGAAAATTAAACAGACTGGCGAGCGTTCAAGGATTACAAATTATGACACGCCACGATGCTATCAAGCAAATGAGATGAGTTACCAATGGGTGGCCGTGGCAGGGTTGGAGTGTGGGTGGGGTTAAGAGACGGTGGTCAACTGGTCAAGTGTCAAAAGGGGATTTACATAGAGCGTGTGTTGAGCAAAGCGAAAAGCGTTGACAGTTGAGCTGGCGAAAATGCTCAACTCAGTGGGCCGTTTGTCAACTCTGTCCACTTGTCCCTGTGTCAGTTTGGCCGTTTGTCAGTTTGTCACGTTGGATCGGGTTGACACTTTGCTTGGACATTTGAAATGCACCGCAAAATGCGCAAGGAACGCAATGGAAAATCTCTTAAGCTTCGAGTATAACTGATTAAAATGGCTTTAGCTTTTGATGCCTCAACCAACATAGGCTTATAGCTTGATATGCAAACATCCACAAATACATATTCAATTTTCGTGAGTGTTTGTATGTATTTGTGCGCGCTATACCCTGTAGTTGTGTAAATTAGTAAAGAAAGTATAAAGTGTTTTAAGTTTATAAATTTTAGCTTTCTACCACTTACCTTTTAGGTGGCACGATGAACAGTTGCAGTTATTGAGTATTTTGTTTGCTTCTTTCTTACACCTTTACGCTACTTATAGGGTATCTGTGGGCCTAAACTGTGTCTCACAGCCCATTTGTTTTTATTCGCCAAATGGATTTGTATGCGGCATTATTTATGCATTTGCAGCTGCAACTTCGTCAATTTTTGGCGGCCCTGAATGTTGCATGTTGCATGAACCAATGCGCTTTTATGCATTTTTAATGTTCATGCCTCACGGTTAATGTTGCAAAATCACTTGCAATCATTATGCATCGTATGCAAAATAGTTGCCAAAATAAAGCAGAAATAAATAAAGATGCAACAATATGCAAATGATAATAATAATAAATGAATGCCGCACAAAAGGCACAAAAGAAATTATAACAAGTGAAACATTGAGGGAAGAGGTAGGGAGAAAGGGGTGGCATGAGGTAGATAGCGATAGAGAGAGAGTGTGGAGGAGACTGCAATTCTCTTGGCTTGTTGCAGCTTTAAATAAACAAGAAAAGCGGGCAACAATAGCAGCAACAATACAAGACTGCATTTCTCTGCCCACTGCAATTTTCACAGTTTTTCTGGTAAGCACACACACATCAGCCAATCACACACACACACACACACACACACATACACACATGCACATCAACGCTTGAGTTGGCCACAAAAATGCAAATAGCCAACGGACCGCGCTCACATTCTACGCCCTCGCCTGTAGTTGCACTGCCACGCCCACAGCTACACCCACACTAACACCTACAGAGCGTACACAGCCATGACCAATAACAATGCAAAATGCAAATATGCAATGAAAGAAAATGGAAACACACAAAGGAAACAAATAAGCAGTGAATAAAAATAAAAACTAGAAAGCAAAACTTGTGGGCAGCTCACGAATTGAAAATACTTTATAGTAACACAAATATAAAAAATAAATATTTAAACAAATTAAAAATTAACTAAAAACTAATTAAGAATTATTGACAGTGAAAAGAGATAAAAATAAAATATGTGCAAGTATTTTAAAAGTCTAAAAATTATATACGCGTGAAGCAAGTTATATTTTAAAATAGTTTCATATCAAAAACTAATCACAATCTTTTATAAAATCATGTAAAAATAGTTTTAAATATTAAAGTACAGCTTAAAGAGCTCTTTTAATAACTATTTTAATAAGTATTTATTAAATTTCTTAAACAAATGTTGTTGGAATTTTTTCAAATTCTTTAATATCTTATTAACATCACTGTGTTCAACTAAAGTTCTTCCTCATGCGCCATTTTTATAGGGTATTCGCAAGAACTGTGAATTCAGAATAAAAATGCATTCACATTGCGCGTTGAGAACAAAAGCAGCAACAACAATAAAGATAAAAAATAAAAACAAAAACAACAGGCAACAGAATAACAACAATAACAATGGACATCAACAATGCGGCAACATTGTAAAAGCCAAGTTTAATCAAAATATAGCCAGACTCGTTGTGGACATGGGCATGCTGCTCTCTCGCTGTGCTGTGGGCGTGTGGTAGGAAGAGGGCGTGGTTTGGGCAAATATTCTGGGCCAGAGCAGAGATTTTTTAATTTTTTATAAACACGCAAATTTGATGCAATTTGTCAGAACATGCAGAGAAATTGTGGGAAATAAAATACGATTGGACGAATGTCAGTGGGATTTTGGTGGACAGAAAATAGAATTGACTGATTATTCAACTGTTTGTCGGTCAGCATATTTGAGTATGCGAGTTCACAGTTTATTACCAGATCTAATCGAGGTACGCACACACAAACTATCCAAGTATCACTATACACAAAATTAAATCAAAATCAAAACGTGCTGACACCAAACATGATAACTAATTGACAGAGTTGTGTGTTTGTGTCCGTTGTCTGCTGTTCTAGCAGCTGCAAATGTTGCCACTCAATCTCGCAATATCATTATTGATGGCTCACAATCGGCTCAAATTCAGTAACGGAATCAACAAGCCAAACTACACACAGATACTTGCATACCAGTTTGCTGCTGATAAGCTTCATTATTAACTGACATGCTACCAATTGGCCTGCAATCAGTTCAACAAACCACAAAAATATTGTTTACCTCAATTGATCCTAGCGGAATTTGCCACTTTTTGGAGTGTTTTCAGTCACTAAACTATTGGATGGGTATTGCAAAAGATACTGTACTAAGACTTTAACTTACATATTTAGTGACTAAATGTATCTGAAACTTTTGGTACGTGATTTGAAGTCTTCAACAATTGTTTATGGACAACATTGTCCACTGCGAGTTGATATCTAAATTTAATTTATAGATTTGTCTGACTGTTTTCGAATTTTTTTGCTGAATACTTTACCATTTTCTGTCCTGAATGGATGTATCTTAAAGGTTGCTTTTATATAGTGTTCTATATCAAGTTACTTTAGTTTAAAAATTGATTAAAATACTAGAATTTTCTACGCTTTAAGCAGCCTAACACTTTATAAGCTGTTCACATATATCATCGTAGGAAGTATACCCTTTTCTAAGTATTTTACAGAGTATCTGCCGTCGAGCATTATCAGACGATTCAAACAGTATATCAAAAATTTAAATGAAATTGCAAAAAAAACAGCACGATAAATACAAAAAATGTATGCAAATGCAAATAATGGTCTGGCAGCAAAGAAGGCGTAAGGCGGGTTGTGGTGAGTGAGGAGGTGGTGGGCGTGGCAGTACAACGCCTGCAACGTTTTCGATGATTAAATGCAAACACGCAAATATGACGAACGACTGACTCGTCTGACTGTCTATATCTCTTCATCTCCACTTGGTGAGTGTGTGTAAGAGTGTGTGTGTGTGTGTGTGTGTGTGTGTGTGTGTGTGTTTGTATTTGTCGACTGCCAACTGTCTTCGAAATATGTAAAAAATAAAAGTTGGCATAAATAATTTATGCAATGTGTACACACAGATATACACACCACACACCACACACACACGCACACACACTCGGCACACCACAAAAAACTCACACACACATGCAAACAGAGCCAGCAAAATATTTGCAGAGATACCAAAGTTGTTCGAAATATGAAAATTGAATGCCTTAAAACGTGGATATAAGTAAGTAGATGATTTGAATACACACACACCCACACACACACACACACACTCACATATTCGTTTGGATCTACTCAAATAAATGCAAACGATTCTTATGGCTTTTGGTCGTTTCTGCAATTGTGAACAAAAAAGCTGTCAACGCTCAGGCAACAGCAAAAAAGAAAACCAAATAAAAGAGGAAAAGCGAAGAAAAACATAAATGAAAATGAAAATGTTGGAGTACAAAAAAATGTTGTATACATTTTTGCCGTTTTGTGAATATTTCATGATGCATTTTGTTGGACAGTGAATCGAAGTGAATAACAAATGTGCACATATCTTATCAGGGAAGCACGTGGAGCGTGGCAGAGTTGGAAAAGCAGGGGAAAAGCGGTGGAAAACGAGGTAAACGGGCGCTAAAACATATGCTATGATTTAGTAGCTTTAGTATCTGCGTTTAATTAACCACTTACATGGCTTTAATTCAACTGCAAATTCATCGAGTGCATGACGCTGCGATAAATAAGTCTATAGTTTATCTTACAACAAATTTGTGGCAACTCGCGACTCTTATCAGCGTCCTTATCGCGACAGCAATTTGTACTGATAGCCGATAGACCACGGAGACCCACAGACCTGGCATGGCATTGATTTATGCGTAGAAACTCCACAAACTGGTGTAGACACCCCACACACAATCTCCGAAAGCAAACCAAAATCCAAACGAGAGCTGAATTAGTGTAGCTATAATTCAATGGCCAAAAAGAGCTAGTATAATTTTAAAAAAATGCTAAAAGTTTCAAAATAAAATTTAAAAGTGTAGAATATTTTTTTAAATATTTTTAAAATGATTCGTAAAGATAGTTTAAATATTTTATGTTTTAAAGCTAAATATATTTTTTAATAAAAATATAATACTGTTTTGATGCCATAACTATTTCTTATTGTATCTACCAGCCTTAAAAAAATCTTAAAACTAGCTTTATATTTGCTAAAATGGCAGCACTAAACTAAACTAAACTCTATAGTCTGACTTGGTCAGTCGTTTTGTTAGTTGGTTCTTTGGCATTAGCAAACATTCTGTTATACAATTTATTCTAGTTGATTATAAATACCCTGTAAGGCTTCTTACTTTGCAGTAGTCTGTAGTCTATAAAGTAGTGAACTGAATACATTTTTTAATGACATAGAATAGTTTTGCTAGAAGTGAACTTTTCCTGCTAAAAGTGTATAAGAAATCTTCTACTTCAATACTTTTGAGCCCTTCTCATAGCTAAATCTTCAATTCTCTTCCAAAGGGTATTTATCTGGCTCATCATTTCACATTCTATTATTTATTTGCGTTATTTATGCATATTTAATATCTTTTGAATGAACAAATGAACGCTTTATTGACCAAATTCCCATCACTCTGCCACTCCTTTCCTCTACTTTTATCTCCCTTTGAGTCGCTTCAGTTCGTTTCTGCTTTAGCCTTTCGGTTCTCAATAGTTATTATTAAAACAAAGAGCGTGCCAAAATTTATAGCCATATTATTTGTTATTTATTTAAGCTATAAATATGCATATGAAATAAAGAAATGGCATTAGGTTTTTTACGACTAAAATACCCTACAAGGGTTGGGGAAGTGTTTAAAAGGACGTCGTTGGGAGCAGAAATAAACAAATGAAATATTTTAAAATTTTTATGAGATAGTTAAGTCTATAGATCGGATTAATAATCTTTTTGAAAATCGTTTAAATACAATTAATCAATGAAATTAAGTTGTATGAATCAAGCAATTTATTCCCTTATTATTCTTGTACTTATATTAAAATATTCGTATTATTAGCTTTCTTGAATAATTAAAAAACCCAATAAATAGGTTTAAAAATTCATTATAAACAGATACAAAATTTGTTGGAACTAACTATGCGCTATAAAAACCAAACATAAAGATAAGAAATTTATTTAACTTACCCTAAAAGAAAACAAAATATCTAGAGCTATTTTAGTTCCACAGATAACTCCATTGTCCAACTTAATTCGTTGCTATCCAGTTTGTAGAGTATCTTTGTACTGGTATTGTGGTATTTTCCATTTTATCAGTTGCCTTTGTTGCTGTTTCGGGGCTTCAACTGCGGCTGCTGCCACTGGTTTTCTCAGTTGTGTTATTTATGTGGCCATAAATTTGCAGCTGAAAGCAAATCCCCGCCAATGGTTTGGGCCACAAATAGTTGCACATAGCCGAGTCCGTTGTGCGTTGGTTTCACTGTAGTTGTGGGTCCCAGGATAAGCCTTGACGCTTCGCTGCCTGCAAACTCACGTGCAAATGAGCAGTCGAAAATGAGGAAAAGCCGCTTAAGGACTTCAAAATGGACATGAATGTGGACAGGGACATGGACATGGACATGGACATGGACAGGAGCTAAGCCAACTGCGGTTCGCTGATTTTCAATGGGCTTTTGAGTCGTGTGTTAGTTACATAATTTAACGTATTCTTGCGAAACATTTCCGCTGAATTTGAGCCCTACACGCGAACAGCACCAAAAGGATACCAGTATTTCTTTATAATCAGCTGGGTGTCATCGTAAGGTCATCAGTGCTGTGCACACACACACACGCACGCAATCAAACGTCACAAAGTCAGTTGGCAATCACTTGCCTTCCTTGTCTCCATGTGGGAATTGAAATTGTTGTTCTCCTTGCCAACACCACGCCTTCCTCCACCTACCCCCACATGCCACCCCCGCTGTACTTTTGTGTCCAGCTGCTTATCAAAGGCCGTGCATCGCGCATAATGTGCGCCGAGCACGTCAACGGTTCTCGTTCTCGTCCTCGCCGCTTGTAAACAAATTAGAAGCGTATCCTGGCCGGAAGTCCAACGCACACACATACAGTATACACACCACACACACACACACATAGGGACAGTTTAGCTGCGACCAGCAGCGTACTAAATAGACCTGGTCAGATCCATCCTGTGTATTTTGGGCAAAGCGCAGCGCCGCAAACAAAACTGAAAAGCCAAAAAAAAGCAACAAAAAATAGCCAAATGTAGCGTCTGCTTTAGCTACTAAACGGGTATATACACTTTGGCATGAAGCTTATAAAATGAACAGCTTAAAAAGTTAATGGGCAGTAAATTATGTGTTTGGTACTACGAAAAAGCGTGAAAAATATTAATTGTTTTAAAACGACAGTTAAATTTATAAGGATTAAAATCAAATTATATTTTAGATGACCAAGAACTATTAAAACTCAAATTAAGTAGGAAAAGGGAATTAAATATGATATTAAAAATCAAGAAATAAATAGATAAAAAAGCTATTCATTATAAGAAACTATTTTAAAACATCTACAAACTAAGACTCTGTGCAGTTATTCTATATAAAAAAAACTCTTCTTAAGAACCTACTAGTATTTCTTCAACTATATAGTTTATATAAATTTATGATAACTACTCAGTCAGCTAAATGATTCTCTAATAAAATGATTCCCTACATGCAACAATTCTTCAACACTTCACACTGCCTACCAAATTTTATAGTGTATCTCTTTAGTCCTTACTTTAACCGCTTTTGTTTTAGCTTCTGCTTTGGTCAACATTTCATTATTTTGTGCGCTTGTTTGTACTTATTTTCTTGTGGCTGCGGAAAAGGCGCGAAATTCGAAATTTGTTTGTTCAACTGCCTTTGGTTGTAGTTGTTGTTGCTCTTGTTGTTGTTGTTTGGCCACACCTCGAAATCAGTTTGTTGTGCTGCTCTTTAAGTTGCAATTAACTTTGTGGCTTTAAGCTGGACTGACCGAACCCAAACTCAAGTCCAACCTCAAGCCCAAAACGAACCCTTAGAGCCCTAGGAATATTGTCATAAAAACTGAAACCTTATGCCTTCACTGCACGCAATGTTTGTCCGGTACTTTTTCATTTTAATTGGCATTCGCCTACGCTTAACTAATCTACACAAAACGCAGCTCCCACAGGGGTTGTTCTAATTGTTGTTGCAGCTATTGTTGTTGTAGTTGCTGTGTAGTTGCTGTTTTTGTCTATTGTATTGTCATAATTTTGATTGAGGAGCCAACGCGTCCCAAATTGGTATTTTGTGATATATTGACTTACTCGCTGAACTGTCGTCTGCTTAGTCACTCTTTCCAGCAACTTAATATACATATATATCTACTATATATAGTTGTTGTAGTTCTGTTGTTGTTGTTGTGCACAACAATTAGAGCCAAAGCTAGCGACCGCATCTACATGGCAATTATGGTTTTATGGATCTGCTCTAAAAAGGGTTGTTTGAGGCACTGTCATTTGCCTACTCCACCGACTTCCCACTCCAGTCAAGCGCTACTATATTTATATACATATATTAAGTACTCGCATACCCTTTTCCCCCCATTCCAACTCCCCTTCTAGCGGCACAAAAGACCCGTCAAGCACTTGGCTTCTGCTAACACCAATTTGTTCATTGATTTTGCGCTACAAATTAAAAATATTGTGTGTACCAACAAAATAAATGAAGAAAACTGTGTTGACAACGACTAGAAATATACGCTATAATTTTTAAAAAATATATGTTATAAGAATTTATTCTACATACTTAAATTTTTACATTTACCTTTTCTACTACCTTTCTAATCATTTATTTTCACTGACTGATAGTTGTTTGGCCCAAATATTAAGAGCTGGCTTAAAAATAATAATAAACTTTCAATCGTTTCAGCTTCATATTTTAATTAGTTTAAGTATAAACGCGTAAAAAGTTCAAGATTAAATCAGCTTGATTAATTTGACTTTTCTTTTGTAACAAAGCACTTGGTGTAGTGCATATACCTAACCCCAGCTATGGCAGACAATGCTGATGTTTGATTGTGCAACTGTTCAGCGCTGTCGCATTTCATTTCAAGTTGAGTGACTTCAATCTGTCACCAGAGAGAGACGCGAGCGAGAGAGTGAGAGTGAGAGAGGGAGACTCCTTTCTTGAGGCCTTTTACTTGTATTATTACGAGTATTACTTGCTATTATTTGCAGCCGCCTTTCAATTTTCATTTATTTTTTTGTATTTATATTTTTTTGTGCAATTTACCAACCCCCTTGGCAGGGGTTGTGCATATGGCAGCATTAAAAAACCCACACGTACAATGTCCAAAGAAATTAGATGTTGTCGTTCTCGTTGTCGTCGTTGACTTCTTGAATTCCCCTTTTCCTTTCTCCTTTTTTGTTGTTGTTGTTGTTGCTGTGTGACAAAATTCAGGCTAGGTGCAACGACGTGGACAATGAGACAATGGACAGCTCAACGCACACGCCCACCGCCCACAGAGTCCAAAACAAAAGACGCTCCACGTCGACGAATCGTCAGCATACAACCCGAGAGAGAACTGTCGTCTGATGAGTTTTTCTTTTTCCTTTCCTTTTCTTTCGTTTTGTTTGCCTGGCATCCTTGGCAGCCCACACCCCCGGCGACACGCCCACAAATTGTTAGGCACATCATTATTGTCGTTTTTAATTTGTGTGCCCCAAAAGAAATTGCAAACAGTGCCGTGTCCATTGTTTGCAACACTTCAAACGTAAAGAAACAGACGGAATGCAACAACCTGAGTTCGGCATACAAAATATTTTATGATTATTTATCTACTCGTAGTACCAGGGAGCCCAGGCAGCCCAGAAGGTGGTTTACTGTCTTCTTGAGGCTGTGTTTAAACGATACTTGAAACTGTCTCGAAATCTGATTAAAATTAGTCAACTTTAACATGACTTTAGTAAGCTAAAAGCTGCTGAAAGCTACTTGACTTTGACATGCCAGCAATAAGCTGAAATTTAATTGATTAATTCAAATTTATACACATTTTTTAAGTCACTTGAAAGCGCTTTTAAACTTATAGTTGACTATAAACATTTTTCCAATAATAAACACTCCTTAAAGACATTTCTTCGTACTTTAAATTTACACCATTTCCAGTTACTTTCCATCTTAAAGAAAAGTCATTTAAAAGTCATATTTTTTCTCAAATTTCTTTATTATATTATTAATAATAATTGATTGGACAGTAGTCTATTAGAAAAACAACTAAATTAGCTTGCCTTTTGTAATATATTAAATTTGTGAAAACATTAAGTAAATGAGAAAATACTTCAATTAAGTTGTGTAAACTGAGATTGCAATAAAAATATTGTAAATAAAAGATATTTTGGGTGAAATTCGTGCAATTAAACTAGATGAATGAATGTGTTAATACTTTTTCAAAAACTAACATAAATTATGATGATAATTGTAATAAAACTATGCGAGTTGTTGTGAATGTGTTTTGTGAGTTTCGAGATTTGATATAGTAGTATACATTATTTATTTATGAGGCGTTATGCGATATATAAATATATGAATATATATAAGTATCTTTTTTTGATTATAAATTATTTGTAAAAATATTATAAATCATTTTTTGCTTTCTTTTCTTCATATCAAAGCAAAAATTTCAATTGCGAATGTTTCAAGTTTTGTTAAAAAAGTTTCTTGTTTTGTTTTTGATTTTCTTTGAAAATAATATCACTTTGTGGGAGAGATACACACACATACACTGGCAGAGAGCGATAAAAAAGGGGTTGGAGATATATATCAAGCTCTGTTGTTGTTGCTGTAGCTGGTTTTAGCCTTTATTCCTTTTTGTTGTTGTTCTTATTGTTGTTGTGCATCATTTGAATTAAACGATTTCGCTTGGCTGCCTCCGATTTGCTGTACTCATCAAGGAACTGCAAGGAAACCAGAGAACGGTGGAGATAAAGGAGTTAAAAGAAGGAAGATTCCAACTGACTCACCCCTAGATCAAAATCACGTGATATGAGCTGCCTGGCTGGTGCATTGTTGTAGCATATGGTGACCAGAAATGGATATATCACCGGGTTAAACTGTGTCGACAGCTTGGCCAAACTCTTGAAGATCACCGCAAACTGTTCCGATATGAGTAGCTCCTGATGCCTACGATTGTTAATGCTAAAGAATGCCAGCGATGCGATCAAGTCGATCAACATGGTCGAGCTCTCGCCGCTCTTGGTATCAACCGTTTGGCTAACACTATAGTTCAGTATTATAGTCATCACATCCAACAGTTTTAGCGACAATGGACCCTCCACCGATAGCACCTCCTGCAAAGATAAAGATAAACAATCAAAAAAAAAGGATACCGTGTCATTTAATTGGCAGAGAAAATAACAAAATAGCCAAATAGACAAAAATAATAGAAAAAGGAAAGAAAACTGTGGAATCACTGTGCAAATGTTTTAATTAAGTCAAAGCAAATATCAAAGAGTGGCACTTGTTTAGAGCAGGAAGTGAAGTGCTCAATTGTTTGTTGTGCGTGTGTACATATAAATTGTGGTGTACATGTGTGTGTGTGTGTGTGGTATACACATTTATTTGCATAGCGGAACAGAGCAGGACACACACTCAGGCAGACGGACACTGAGCTCTCTCGCTTCTAATTTGTTTGCATTGGCAGCCGTGCAGTGAGCGACGAAGGCCAACACGGTAAAAAAAAATTAAATAAAAGAAAGACAATAAATAAATATATAAAAATTGAGCAGACTGAGTGATACTCTCTGAAATAAAGTAGGTATTAAAAGCATTTATATTAGGCAGCAAAAAATAGAGCTTCATTTATAAGAAATAAAACTAAGTGAAAAGAAATGAAACTATTAACTAATTCACTACTTGGTAGTACGCAGATTTATTAGGTATTCTTCAAAATGTTAATGACTAAGAAACACATAATTTAAAATTTGTTTTAGCCATTATAAAATATGTTAAACTTATTTTTAATAGAAGCCAAAAGGAATACATTTTTACTAGCGACAGACTAGAGAACGTTGGTCAGACTAAGTGGGCTTAACTTTATGCTAATCACACGCACACTTGCAGTCATTTAACAACCCCTTGCTTTAGTTGCATTTGCCTATTGCTACCCTCGCTGTACAGTGGGCAATAAAGGCGCAGAGTCCGTGCAAACGAGAAAAAGAAGCAAAACTGAAACTGGCAACTTGTACGAGCATTGAGTAAATATTTAGCCAAACAATTGACGTGCCTGGCTGGTTTACGGGCAGTAGGCATTAGAGAGGAGCCAGAAGTGGCAGGAGGCGAGTAGGCAGTGGCAGAGACAGAGGCAGAGGCAGGATATGAGCGAGGATTTGTGCATGGCTCAGGGAGCATGGCAATGTACGCGATGCGCGGCATCCTTCAAAAAACAATCAGTCTGGCAACAGGACGCGCTTGGCTGTGCATTTAAGTGTGTGTGCGTGTGTAGTGTGTGTGCTGGTGTGTGTGTGTGTTGTCGAATGATGTGCCTTGTGCTTGGGTTAAACTTGAAAATTTCATTTTACAAAGTCAATATTTGCAAGGCAGCATCAACAGCAGCAGGAGCAACCACCGCCACCCCCACCACCAACAGCAGCACTTGAAAACTGAGCAGCTCTCTCTCTCTCTCTCTGTGTGTGTGTATCTTTCACTGATTAAAACCAAATCAAATTATTTGCCAGCCATAGTTATACATATATTTTTTAGGCAGCAAATAACCCAAAAACAACAACAGCAGCAATAAAGCAGATAAAGATGGGAGTATATATAGATATATATACAGATATATAAGGAAGGTGGTTGCTTGCCAGTCTGAGGCTTTATCTATTTTTGTGGTAATTTAAAACAAATAAAACGGCTGGCAAACTTTTTGCCTAACTTGCGTCTAATCCACGAAATGGCTCTATCCCCATCGTCTCCCAGTTTCTAGCTGTGCGCAAAGTTTGCGCAACAAATTAGTTTGTCAAGTGCGTTGCTGTGGTGGCAGCGAGCAGGGGGGGATTTTCGAGGGGTATGAAGCGAGTTGCGTAGACAACTTGAAGCTGGGGCACAAATATTTACACAACGCAGCAGGAAATGAAATGTAGACAAGGCAATCAGTTCGACAATCAACCAGTCAGTCATACCATCAGTCAGTCAGTCAGTCAGTCACTCTGTCACTTAGTCAGTCAGTCAATCAAGCCATCATTCAGTCTACTTTCATATGCCGTTTCATCTGGCAATCAACTTGCTACTTGCAACCTGCAACCTGACATTCTTGCATATTTCAAATGCCACAGCGACTCGTGTTCTTGCCTCGACATGCCCCCAAGTAAAGTGTCAAAATATTTGCGCAGCACACGCCCCCTGCTGTCAGTCTAAGAATCCCGACTGTAAAAGACTCTGTACTTAAGACTTTCAGCTGTAAACCCATTAAACTTTTGGCCAGCTTAATAAACTCCTACTTCATTAGAGTTACAGGGTCTAGAAACCACTGAGTAGCTGCTCAAGCGATCCACCAAAGTTAACCAAATGTCAGCAACGCCGCCATTGCGGTTCAATGCCGCTGATGTTGTGCAAATGTCATACCACTCACACTCACACACACACACACACACTCACCTTTCACCTGATGACATCTGACAGCCAGTGGAAAACATTTGCCATATGCAAATTTGCCCACTTCACTCGTTTTTGCCAAAATCGACAAAACGTCGACAACTTTTCGCCTAAACATTTTAAACTGAGTTCTAACTTTTTATATAGATATATATACATTTAGATATTATTTGTTGCTGCTTGGGGGTTTTTATCAATTTTCTCAGGCGATTTCACGTGCGACAAACTTCTCAAGTGCAAAGCAAAGAAACGCAACAAGAAAAAACGAAAAGCAAAAGAAAAACAACAAAAACAAGTTGAAAATGTGAGCTAATGAAATTTTCAACGGCTGACTTTGTGATTTGTTTAAACGTTTGTCCACTTGACAACCCCAACGCTAAGGGGGCGTGGAGTAGTGGAGGGAGTGGGGGACAGCTTAGTCTTGACAACTCACCTGAAAAGTGTTCACATCCACTGAAGCCAGCGACACGTAAAGATTAAAAGTCGATGCCGCCAAGGCGGTCGTGCGCGGCGGAATGCATTCACCTGCAATAGAAACAGAAAAAAGGAAAAAATGATAAAGATGAGTAAGAGTAAAGCATAAAAAAAGTAAAACTAAAAGGAAGAAGAAGCAGCTGGGGAAGTATTGGAACAGTAAACGGATATTGCAGTTGGTCAGAAATGGATGTACATTGTTGTGTGGCATAAAAATATAAATAAACAAGTGGAAAGTAGCAGGGTATGCTCGACTAGGTATACACTCTGTAGTGAACACATATAGAAATATTAAGCTAGACTACATTGAATTCTGAAGTGTGCTCATGCAGCTCTTTCAAATCACAGAATCAGAGAAACCAAATCTCTAAACTAGACTCTTTAGTTTTATTCTTTACTAAAAACCTTTTACACTCAACCACCCTTTCTTACAGGGTACAAGGTACCATCAACTTTACAACACTGCGAGCTGCACAAATTAATTTCCGCCCATGAGCCAAAATCACGTAGACTCAACAGAAGCAATGCAATTAGCACCTTCTCTCGGCACGCAGATGTCCGGCTACTGTTTGGTCAGGTTCAATGTGGATTTTTGATTAGGTTGAGTCATCAATGGGTTCAATTTATACTCACCAATGGGCACTACACAGCCAGCAAGCATTGAGACGGTGCCAAAGAGCTCAGTTGATTTGGCAGTGCTCAGCAAACGTGTGGGATCCGCAGGACCTACAGACAACACAAAAAAAAAAAGAAACAAATAGAGAAAAGAGGAAGCATCAATTAGAAGTCCTGTTTACCTTAGAGAGGTGCGAATTGTTAGCTCAACTGACTGAGCTGCTGCTCACTTACCTGGCGGACAAACATCAATGAAACGGGTGAGGAAACCCAACGTGGTCAGAAGACTCAACATTACACTCTGATTCTGCTCAATGGACTCGCGCACCTTCATGCAACGACGCGACAGCATGCCAATTAGTCCTGTGATCACCGCATAGCTGCAAAAGGATTAAGAAAAGGTTTGTTTATAAGGAGTTATATGTAAGATATTTATAGAGGGAGCTATAACTACTGTAAGTAGATTTAAAAGTTCTTAACTCAGGCCAAATGATGTGATACATTGAGTAGCCAAAGCTGCTAGGACTCTGGACAGTAATGCTAATCAAAAGTCTAGTACTCTAGTACTAGATTCCAAAGATCGCTAGTGAAAAACTAAAAGAAAAACCCAATCAAACTTGATATTAGGTATGGGGATAAGACTTATCTATTTAGAAATTACTTTCATATAAGACAGACTCTATTAGGTTTCGCATAACGCCCTAAAACTCTTCAAAGTGTTTAAAAATGTATAGAAATCATTTTATTATGATCTTTAGTTTAAAATTAAAGTATTTTATAGCAAACAAAACCCAAAAGTAATAACTTTATCCACATTTAATGCTCTTTTTTCGCTACCTAAGTCCAGCGCATTCGCAGCGTCAGTGGATAATGCTTATATAACTTTCATATGGTAATCAGAGTCACGCTTTTGGCATTAAACGTGCTCAAAATGCAAAAACGATTAGCTGTCATTCGCATAAAATGTCACTGAATGTGTGGTAAGCAAATAAGGACTCGCAATTCTTTACAGGAGCGACTCCTGGCTGTGACACTGCATGCAATGAGGAGATCTAAGAGTGGGCGTGCCTGTGGAAGAAGGTTATAATACACGTTTTATTTGCTCTGCTGTTGTGCAAATAATTCACACGCATGTTGTGCTTTCGTTCAATTAGAGACTTGTGTGTGTTGATTACAAACACTGAAAATATCAAACGTATAAATGCCGACAAGATGAAGTATTTATCGAGTGTGATTCGTGATTTATCATAATATATATATATATATATATGTATATATAGTAAATGGGTAAAACACACAGTAAACAAATCATCATCAATTACAACAAGCGAGACAATTGTGTAAAGAGCAATCGTTGATTTGCACTCTGTAGACTCGTCGCTCTCCTCTCGCCACTCTCCACTCTCCACTCGCCTCTCCTCAGCTTGTGTGCAGAATATAAATGAATGGCATACAAATTTTTACTATTTAAGTGCAGAATTCATCAAGCAATCGACTGTTAATCCAATCCTACCAATTTGATCCAATCTTCGACATCGGCGGATGCTGTAGTGCTATATAAGCAATAGTCGCTGTGTGTGCTATATGAGTGATTGATACGCCATGACAATGTGGGAAAAACGAAATAATAATGAAGCCAAAAGCGTTTGCCAAAGCAAACAAATATGGCTAACAATGTTAGCCAAGTATATATAGCATTTGACCCCTTTTGACACAGCGCCTTAGCAGCAATGGGGTAGCAGTAGGGGAAAGGGGTTCTTCTCCGCTGTATGTGTGTGTTTGGAGCTCAAATAAAAGCGTCCATTACTCAAACTCACACACATGCAGCACTTGGACATGGCGGAGAGGCAAACAAAAGCGAATACTACGATTGCTACGTGCCTGGATGCGACTCCCGAAACTGCGACTTCGATTGGATGAGGTTACGAATACGGGGATTGCCAGTGGTATGCCAAGGATTCAAGGGATATGACAGGAGAGCTGAAGAGCGGTACTCCTCTGGCGTTGTCAACTGTAAACATACTTGAACTTCCTGTTTTGCTATTTGTGCTTGCAAACGTTGTGCGCACACTTAACCCACACAGGCACACCCACTCACACACACACCACATGTTGTTTGCTTGGGTTGGTCAGTCAACGGTCGCATCCGAAAAAGTACTCGGCAAACTCATCAGCACCACAAAAATATCCTTAATAATTTTCTTAAACCAACAAGCACAAAGCTCTGTGAAGGATGCTTTTACCCAGTCAACAGCAGACTCCCGGCCCCCTCCACTTCACTGTCCGCTCTTTCAGCCCTTGGCCTGTCATCGTTTGTCATGTGTCCATGTCCTCTTGTCTCTTTGCTCCATTCTCCACTCCACTCCACTTTCTACTCATTGTGTGGAGGACATCGCTTGTGCAAAGTATTTAGTTCGCATCGCCGGGGCGCATCAATCCAAACACAAAATGGCCAACGCCGTCGACGAGTATCGGATGTGGCTGAGGTTTCCTTTAACCACCCCAAGCCCAATCCTATTCCCCTTTTGCCTTGCCCACATATTCCGCACATTGCCCGGCTCCCATTCCTGCAGAGACACACATAATCGTCGCTGCCCGTAAAATAAACAGCAGCAGCAGCAGCGCCAGTGGCAGCGACGTCAGCAATGGCGACAAAATAAAAATAAAATACGAGCCCAAAAAAGTATCTGAGCCACAATAGTGAATAACAAATTCACTACAAGAAATTCAAATGGCAGTTAAAAGTAGATAAAGCTTAATATAACAAAAGTATTTGTGAATATTATCAACATACAAGTAGAAAACGGTCTTTAGATGTTGATAAGTTGTGCATAATCTACTTTTACTATAACAGAAGTGTAGTAAACTTATTTCCAGGCCGATAGCTCACTCTCTCCTCTCTATAAAAGAAAGCAGAAAAGCTATACTCGACTGACTGATCATTCTGGGGCACTAAAATGAGAGCTGTTACTCTGGCTTCTAACTGAAAAGATACTAATTTGAACCTCAAATGAAAGGAATTCAATTTAATTTAAGAGTTTGCACTAAGAAGATTCGTGTCTTTATGAAATTAAACAGTAAAATCCAATCGACTTATGAACTGCCTGGAAAATAAGTTATGAACTCAACTCTAAAAGCAGAAAGTCATAGCTCATGTGCTAGTTTATGTAACCTTGCTCAGAGTTAGTGTGCGCAGATATAATACGAGACCTCGGGCACAGGACATGAGCATTTTGACTGGGTGTGAAAAGGCATTTGGTGTGCAAAGCTTGAAATAAAATAAAAATAAAAATAGTGCCGCAAAAGGACGACGTGCAGTAGCAACAACAACAACAATAATAGTAACAGAATCAGCAGCAGCAACAACTGTAACAACAACAACAAAATTAACATCCTTGTTAGTTGTGAAAACACGTTCGCTAAATACGCGACTGTCGACGGTCGACGGTCGTTGACAACAACCCCGTCAGGAGCATCAAGAAGATCTCAAGTGTTGTGCCAGAGAGTGTGTGTGTGTGTGTTTTTGTGTGTTGCAGACAGGCGCAAATATTTTAACAAGTGTCAAATGCACACGCTACTTAACTAAGTTTCGTTGCCTCTCTCTATTTTATTTTATTCCATTTCACCATTTTTTTCCTACTCTGATTTTTCCTGCTGGATTTTCTCACGTGCAGCAATTCACACAAACTCTAAACTCAATTGATTAATAAACAAAACAACTGAGCAAAAGCTTGCAACAATTTTGTGCCACTTCCACGCCCACTGCCACAGCTGAGCCGAGTGGTAAGTCTCAACCCCCCGTTGACCATGTAATTTGGCCATTTGTGTGCATTGATTTCGGCACTTAAGGCGCATAATCATCATCAGCGGAAGCTGCAGCAGTGGCAGTGGCAGCAACGACATCAGCGGATTTGTGTTCAACAACAAGCAACACGGATCGCTGCACAACAATGAAAAGCGGACAACAACAGCAATCGTAGGCCAGTTGCATGCCCCGCAGCTCCAATGGCATGCAACATCGACCCGAATCGAGTCGAGTCGAGTAGAGTCGGCATAAGCAGGATTAAAATCAAAACAGATTTGCGTTGACAATGACAACGGTGCAGCGCACAAAGGACGCACAGAGAGACCGACACAAGGACTGGGAGAAAGGACATGTTAATGTGCGATGTTAAACAGCAGGCAGAAAGACATGCAGCAAGAGGCAAGTAGCTTGTAGCATGCAACACACGCATAGTGCCAGAGCCCAAACAAGTTGTTGATATGTGAAACGAAACACCTTGCTCAGAGACCAAAAGAAAGATACAGCTACAGAGATACAGATACATGTACCAGGATGAACTGTCATTTCCACTTGATTACGAACAACTTAAAGTGCAGCGGGGACAGCAAGAGGGAGATGGGTTGAGAGTGAGTGGGAGGGGGCGAAAAAGGCTTAAATCGTCCTTTAATCCCGAGGCAGTTTAACAAGTGCGTAGCAATTGGAATACTTGCAACATATGTCAAGGTAGCTAAACAAAATGGCGGAACAGAGAAGGAGTAGATCAAGGCGGGTGGAGAGGGCGAAAAGGAGCTATTTGTCATAAAAATAAAATTGGTTTTTAGCAGGGTCAAACTAGGCACAACTAGTCAAGGATTAGAGGATTGGAGGGCAAGGGACACAGCTTCACTCATCGTTTCGCTGTCTGAAGCAAGTGAGGAAGTTATTTTCGTCTGGTAAGGGGCTGATCGCTTTCCGGGGCTCCATGAGCGTTCAGTTTTTTGTCAAAGCTTCTTGGGTGCTCTGTACAGGGTCTAAGCACTACATTAAATATGATAACTTATCATCAAAGCATAAACATTATTTATTAAGCTCACCTATCTATCTATGTTTCCCTCAAAAATCTATATCAACCCCCTAATAAATTTAATAAAATTACGATATAGAAATAAGTACTGATGCCCATATTTTATATTGTAATTAAATGAATTTATATTAATTTACTATGCCTACATTCTAATTATGTTCCTGCTTTATATTCAATGAGTAAATTCCGTACAATTAATTCCAAAAGTAATTCATTCATTGCTCATTTTCGAACCCTTAAATAAAGATTTGAATTCAGTCAATCGACAAAGTCAACAAGAGCTAAATTCAAACTGTAAGCAGCTGAAAACCCCGAAAGGGAAATCAGAATAGGAAAAACAGAAATGAAAATGGAAAATAGATTTGGATACAGTTGCAGTTACCGTTGCAGTTTGTGGTGTGCCTAAAACAACATGCAACCAAAACTGTAACAAAGGCAAAAAAAGGTGTTAAATGAAAACTAAAATAGGATGAAGACGAAGGGGACTAAAGGGTGGCGAAGAGGAGTGAGCAGTAGAGGAAACTATAGGTAGATATATCCTATATTCCAGAGTTTATTAAAATGCAATTGTAAAATTGTTGTTGCTGGTTGTCAACACTTGATTAAGAGCAGCCGCCGTGGCGAGTTCCAGCGACAGTTGACAATTGGCAAGCGGCAGGAGAGACAGGCGAGGCAGGCGAGGCAGGAGACACTAGACAGGCAGCTAGAGGCAGGCAGCATGTGGCATTTGCTACGAGGGTTGACAGAAACAGTTGCGCCGGCGCAAATGACAGCAGCCACTCCCGTTTTCCTTCCCTCGCCCCTTTCTAGAATTTCGAATCTGTCGCGTTCCGCTTGGGTGTCATGTCAAAACAATGCAACTTGAGCCGCATTTTTAGGGTTACACACACGCCACCGGGAGTCGACTCTCGACTCGAGTCGAGCTCAGAGACTCGCACTGCTCTGATTGCCCGCAAGTGACTAAACTTGCTACCCTCTGCTGACAAATGCAATTTGAATACGACCCATGAAAATATGTAATTGAAAGTGAAAGGCAATGAAATGGCCAAAACCCATAGATGATAATGATGATTGAGATGTCTGCTGCACACCTGGTAACTCTGTAAAATGTTTATCCACCCATCTACGCTATTAACTGATTTTCACATGCTTGCCAAAGTTTTGGCCATGTTTATGCATTAGACGTGTTAAATATTTTTGTTCAGCTACTTGCAATCGCATGACATTTTTGTGGGTTGCCCTTTATGGCCATTAAGTTACCCATTGCCCAGAAATGGGGGAGTGAAATGGGCACAAATGATGCTGCATAATATACAGCTAAAAATACCACGTAAATTTTATGTTTAGAGTTAAGGACACACCAGACATTCAAATGGAAACAAAAAAAAAAAAAAAAAAAAAAAAATTTTCAGTTTATAAATAGTGCACATTTTGGAGTTCATAACATTAATAAAAATTAAAAAATATAAGAGTTTTAGGAACTAGAAAATTAGTTTATAAAACAGTTACAGTAAATTTTATTATAAAATTTGAGCTGTGAAAAAAGCTGTAGAATTACTAGCTATAAATTTCAGAAAAAAAACCCTTGATAACAAAGCATTAGTAAAAGAAATCTACTGCTTTACAGGGTAACCTTTAGTCGCCACTTTGCCACTAGCAACTGATTGTTGTTACGCCAACTCGAGCCACATTTTAATGGGTAACTGACAATTTAGAATGTTAGCATGTGCAGTTAAGTAACGCTAACATCAAGTATAAACATTATCAGAACTCGAACAACCCACAAAAGCAACAACAACAACAAGGCGTCGTTATCATTAACAGCACAACAAAAAGAACAACAACAACAATGAGAGCCAAACAACTGGCAACAAAAGCGAGCGACAACATCATCATTTTATCATCATAATTATTGGGTTTATTAGTGCGTGCCCTGCTGCAAGAGAGAGTGGAAAGGGGAGAGGGAAGACGTAGAGGAAAAGGGATAGAAACAGCATCACGTATTTGGCAAATCCGTTGAAAAAGCCAAAAGCCATTCACAACCAACAACCACATGCCCATTCACAGGCAGAGCAATGAAGGTTACAATGCGACTAAGACAATTCGTCATGTCATAAGGCTCACTACAGTGAGCTAGCCAAGTTAAGATCTCAATTCCGGCTAATGGAGTTGCCACAACAACAACAACAGCAACAGCAACAAGCATAACAACAATAAACGCCTTCTTATGAATTTCAATTGGCCCACAAAATGTCCTCGACATAAAAAAAAAATAAAATAAAAGGGGAACTAAGTGAATCTCTGGCTCTGACTGCAATTTGCGCAGGGCTTTAAGAATTTAGTTGTACCCTGTAGAGGCACAGAACGATGAGCTGTTTTGACCTCGTAATACATTTAGCTCAAGTAAGGAAAATCAGCAGAAACCAAGTCGAGTTCTAGCTTTTTCATACACTTCCTTCTACTTGTTACTCAACAAATCCCAGAAACATCGGCTAATCCCTTACAGGGTATACTACTGTCAATCAGTGCCTTCCCGTGATGACTTGTTTTGTGTGTGTTTGCATTACTAATACGAAACGCCCACCACAGCAACAACAACAACAACAAGAGCAACTAAACAACATCAACAGAAGCAACAAGAAGAAAGGACGAATGTACGAACGTGCGTCTCCCTAATTCACAGCAAGACGCTTGTCCTCCTGCAATGCAGCCCAGTGTGGAGGAGGAGCAGACAGCAGGCAGCGCTCTGTGTGTGTGGAGTTGGCCTTTTGGGCGTATCATAAATAATGCGCTCAGGTGACACAAGTCCCCAGCGCTTATCACGAGCAGCGCCATGAATTGAAGCCAAAAAGAATGCGAATAAATAAGCGCGTAAAGGGGAGACGAAGATAGCGCGTTACAAAGCCGAAACAACAACAATAATGGAACTGAGCAATAAATGGATAACACAGAACGCAGGCTATATAAAAGACAGATAAGTCTTAAAGTTCTGACTTTTTACGCACATTAGTCAGCGTTTTCATTACGTTTTATATAAAATTTGAATTTAAAACACAGCTTAACACAGTTTATTAGCCATATTTATCAAATATTAGGAATTATATACGAGTTTATAGAATTTTAAAGTCATTTTTAAATAAACTTATCACTTGAAAATTGAAACCACTTCAAGTAAAAAAATTTGAATTTAAATATGCGTCTAATCCCTTAACTAAAAGTGTTATGAATGACTTAATTTCAAGTCAAATTTTGATTACCTAATAATTTATTGAAATGTCAACCCTATTTTTTACACACACTCGCACACACGCACCACCCCTTGCCCTCTGTTGTGCGGATTAAGTTTTAAACCTCTAGAAACTCATATGTTGTAGCTAAAATTGATGAAGGGTTACGGGTTACTTATATGACAATTATTTGTTATTGACTTATTGCCCAATGCCACGCCCCAAATGTGCGTTAAGTGAAATGCAAATAAATTTAGCGACAGTTGCCAGCAACTCCCCCAACTCCTCACAACTTCCCCCTCTCTACAGTTCCCCTTGGCAAGTTGCGCCTCATTAAACGCTGTAAAATGTGAAAAATCTGTGGAGGCTGTGGTGGAAATTACCACGCCCATTAATGCAAATTAAACGCAATGCGGACATATGCCCAAAAAAGTGAACTCAACTGAATGCCTGACTGACTGAATGAGTGAGTGAGTGAATGAATGCAAAGCGTACTGAATGTCACAGCGCATTATCATTCATAAATCAAAACATGGAAATTGCTGAGGCACATGCACATGATTTTCGCTCTCCCTCTGTATCTGTAGCTGTATCTCTACCTAAATATCTGTAGCCAAGGGTTCGACTGGGTTTATTTTCAATTTGCAGCCCTCTCACCATTAACCATACCTTTTGCCCATCAACTCACCCTGCAGCGCTGCTTTGCACAGTCTAATAAACATATATACGAAAAAAGTTATGAATAAATTAAGACATTTCAAAATGAGCAATGTTGTTTGTGTATTGTTGCCATCTATTAAATTCGCATTACAGTGGTAGAGGGCAAGGGGAGGGCAACGGTAGGGTTGCCAAGTGGCTGACTTTGAAATCGAGTTGCGTTTCAGGCGAAATGTGCGCAAAAAAATTCAGTTGAAATGCGAGTAGAAATGATGACAAGATATATGATCATATATAGACGTGTATATAATGCGGTAGGCCAAACAAAAATAAATGGAAAACAAAATAAACAGCAAGAAATACGGATGTGGCAATCATACAAACTGAAAATCCTGTCGAGCGCTTTTCAATGAAAATTCATCAGCATGTCATCAGTGACTTCGTCGTCTTCCTCATCTTCACAAAATAAAATCTGTTTCTACAGAGATCTCGCTGCGCTTCTCTTACGGAGACATTGTTTTCTTAGTAAGAGACGCCACCCAAAGCGTTTTCCATTTGGAAAACTCAACGGGGTAAGCGACGTTTTTCAAATGTGTATATATATATATATATATATATATATATTTATTTTGACAGACAGTTGGCAGCAAATGTCTGGAAGGAGCTAAACTCTAGGGTTAGCCGAGGGGCAGCAGGAGGGGACTGTACAGTGCGTCTTCAATTACGAGACGCGCGTTGAAAATAAAATTTCCACAGTTTGCCATATGGGAAATGTCACTTGGTTTAAAGCAGCAGAAGCTAAAGCAAAAGCACGACAAACATGGCGACCAAGCAGCAGACGGAGGTAGAGAGAAGGCTGCGGAGTGGGAGGGGAGATTTAGCGGAGTTCTGCCTACCGCAGCTGACGGCGACGGCAACGGCGACAGCGAGAAATCAACGTCACCAAATGGACAACACACGTGGGGCCCAAACAACGTTCATAATAATGATGTTCATCATCTGCTTGAAGGTAATGATGCTGGCCATGATGATAATCACGTTGCAGATGACGGCAATGGGGGCCGTTAAAAAGCCAGCGCCAAATAGCTGCGAAAAGTAAAGCCGCTCGTAAAACTCAAACGAGGCGAGGAAGCAAAAACATGGCGCCAAATAACCGCAGCAACAACAACAACAGTGAGAGCAAGAGCGTCGTGAGCCACAAACACAGCATCAGGACAACGTTGGCGACGTTTGCCGCCATTTTGTAAAAGAAAAGTGCATATAATAATATAAAGCAACAACAACAGCAGCAAAAACAACCACAACAACAACAACAGCAATAGCTACACATAAGGAATCATGGCAAAAACAGCATTAAAAGCGAGTTTGAAAATATTTAGAGCAAATACGACGATTAGAATACGCTATAAATTATAGCAGGGAAGCGAAAATTAAAGAAAGTGCAAGAAAAATAATTTAAAAACATGCCAACGATTACGGTATACCCTTTTACTCTACGAGTAACGGGTATAGTCAAACACAGACATTTAATTTAGAAGTCAGTTTATAATTAACAAGTCTAGAAACTGATTTTATATAAAAACAATAAGAGTTAGTCTGTTTTTTAGGTAAAGAAATAGTGTCAACACCATATTATTAAGTTGGCTGCGCTTAGACACGAATTAAGATGAACTAACTCATGATTAAGAGACAGTAAAATAATGAAAAAGTATTTTTTAGAACTTTATAATACTTTACGCTAAACTAACTAGGAATTTATTGAATTTGAAATATTTAAAATCGTGTACTAAAAGATTTATTTAATTTTATAGATTAAGTCGTAAATAAACAAAGTTCAGTATGCATTAGGAACAGAACTAGCTGCTCAGCAAATGAATTTGAGCATTAGGCACAAAAAGCGCTATTTAGAAAAAACTCCTTAAGACTTTATTCATATAATACTTGTAGATAAACCCCTCTAGAAACTCCAAACTCCCCACCGTGTCCAACTGCACAACAAACCCAGCAGACTCCTCCAACAACAGACAAAATAATCGCTCTAGGCATAAAGGCAGGGTAGCTTGAAATAATGGTTTGAGCGCTGAAATGGGCGCCTGTGATTTGGCTTTGTGAAAAGTGGAAAGTGGAAAATGGCGAATATGTCGCCGAGCATCGTAAAAAATTATGCCCAACGTAAGGCCTCAGACCGCACAATAAACATGTGGCAGGAGGGGGGAGGGGTAGGAGCAAGGGCGGAGTCATACTCGTATGACTCTATAAAAGAGCATGAAAAGTCGAGGGCTCCACAACGCCATGGTCAAATGGCGTTCTTATGGCACTTGAGTGGCAAAATCAAATTAGAATTTATGTTAAGTTGGCAATCATAAATGGCGCCCAACGTGCAGAGCATTCGATAGCCATAAGCATTGTCGACTGGACCCACAGCTGAAGCTATAAAAGGAAATATGACTGCAAAAGATTTTTAGTTTACAACATCAATTTTTACAGGTTCTTTAACGAGTGGCGCCCAACGTGGGGTAAACAGAACACACTACTAGGCGTATAGGATTAGTGGCTTGTAATGTGCGCCATCTGTCGGCCACTTGAGGGCATTACTCACGCCACATTTGGCGCATTCAAGTGCTTAGCGCGTTAATTTGCACCAGTTACAGACAGGGATGGACTGCAGCACTACTACTACTACTAGGGGTGGACGCTTAGCAGGCCCCTGGGCAGAAGCAACTACCGAGCTAAGCCCTCACAATTGAGATTTGATTGAGTGATGCGCTCAGTGTTGTCTCGAAGTCTAAAGAATTGTAGCTTGTTGAGGGTGCAACAACAACATAATCATCTTTACGCTGACGAGCATTAAATTAACTGTAACTGGCATGGAAGCTGCACTTTACACATTTTACATATGTCACCTAAGAACTGTTGGTTTGGGTGGTAACCCGGCTCTGGGTTTGTTTAATATTCCCTCGAGGGTAAAAAAAAAACAACAACAACAAGCCAAAAATCAAAGCGAATGCACTCAAAAGATCTCAACTCCTCCGGACACTGCGTAATTCAATAGCCCAAAAGCCGACTCGCTGCCTCCTTCCACATTTCTGCTGAGCCTGTTACCTTTGACATGCCGTGCTGGACAGGCACTCATCAAACTTTTGACATGCAACTGAACATTCCACGAGGGGAAGCAGGCAACTAAGGAAGGAGGGAAGTGGAGAGGAGTGAAGATACAAGAGAGCATTCGGCTGCTGCGCCTTTTTGCATGCAAAATGTCAGCGCATATGTCAGACTTTTGCATATGACCTACCACTCTACTCGTCCCCTCTCCACCCCTTTATCTACCAATACTCTCTACACTATCTTTGGCATAACCGTAACACATGTACAACTCACGCCTGGCTTCAATCGAGGGCTGATTGTTGCATTTCCAGTGGGAAATACGCACAATATTTGATAATATTTGAATATGCGAACATATTGCGGCTATAAAGCAAAAAGTTGCCCTAAAATCTGTTAGACAGGTGCAAAGAGACATTATAATGAACTAATAACTTGTACTTAGGGGTATATCAGGGAAGAAAACTATTGGAATCATTAGAACAGGCATGAAACCGAAGGAAAACTGAGGAAACCTAAGGGGAAGAGTACTTGAAAGTTTATGTGAGTGGATAAACTATCATTAAGTTAGTTAGTTTACTCAAGGTTAGCTAGTTTATCCAGGTATAATTCCTTTGTCTTCCAAAAGCAGGCCAGATTTCCTTAAGAAGGGTATAAGAAGGAAGAAAACTATTGCAATCATTAGAACTGGCATGAAACCTAGGGAAAACTAAGGAAACCTAAGGAAGCCTAAGGGTATAGAACTTGACAGTTTATGTGAGTGAATAAACTATCTTTAAGTTAGTTAGTTTGCTGAAGATTAGCTAGTTTACCAAGGTATAGTTCGATCATCTTCAAAAGCAGTCCAGATTTCCTTACGGGTATATGGAGACAGAAAACTATTGGAACTGGCATGAAAACCAAGGAAAACTAAGGGAAGATTACATGGAAGTTTATGTGAGTGGATAAACTATCTTCAAGTTATTTAATTTACTCAAGGTTAGCTAGTTTACCCAGGTATAATTCCATCATCTTTCAAAAGCAGTCCAGATTTCCCTAGCTTAAATTATTTAGTATTTCATACCCAGTTTAAGCATAAACTATAAACCTTTTTACCTTTGATTTAGTCTTCTTATAAATATAAAAACATTTTCTTTGCTTAATTTGAAAACTTGCTCAATGAACCCTCGCATTTACCGTGTTGTTTTTATGTTTTCTAGCTTTATTCTTTTTGTTTCAGTGCTGACCCATGTCCAAATGCATTTTGATGCAAATCTGTAGTGAACTTCTTTGAGCTCTGCTCTGCACTGCCCACTCTCTCACTGACAATTCTCCCGCTTTCTCTGTGCTATCTATCGCATTCTCTGTGTTTGCTATGATGTCTCTGTAACTGTAATTGATGCTGACTTTTTGACAGTTTGAATGTCGAAAATGAACAGATGAACTCGATGTTCCAAAAGTGAGCACAGCAATGCAAAAGGGATGCAGTGCACATTTGGAAGTGGGAGAGGTCAGAGGATGGAGGGTGTGCCCACACCCGTAGTAAACTGTCGGCTACTGTTACAGAAATGACAACTCTGATTAGTTTTGTGCCAGTTTCGTGAATTTAATTTAATTTTGATATGCAACCAGAAAAACAGGAGGAATTTTCTAAACAAAAGTTGTAAAATTTGGTATACGCACAAAAAAGCTGATTGCTACAAGACTTGCTGGACAGTTTGCTTAGGGTTGTCGCCTGCACACGACGTTGGCAGGATCAATAAACACGCTGTTAAGAGTCAATATTTTGATTTGGAACGACGGCGACGTCGATGTCGATGTCGAAGGCAGGCAAAACAAAAGGACGCACTAAATAAATAGAAAACTTTTCTCTCGTTGCCGCCAACGAGGACAATGGCGATTGGGGATGGGCAGGAAAAACCAAAAGAAAACACCAAGGGATGGGGTGGAAAGACTGTTCAAGGGGGGAACGCGGTATGTGAGCCAAAGAAGTGTTCAATGCCTGCGCCCATTGTCAAAAAGAATCAACAAAAAACTGAAATCGGATATTAAATGCACAACAAACAGCAACAACGTCAAGAAAAACCAACGAACGGACGAACGAATGACGAACAAAGGCGAATGCCTGAAATGAATACGACAGGACGAAACTCGCTGCAGCGGTAGCAAGGAGCAGGAACAGGAGCAGGAGTAGGGCTGCACTGCCAGAAAATTACGGCAAGTTTTGATATAAAATAGCAAGGCAAAAAGTCATTAAAAACGAAGTCAAAAGTAAAAGTAGTTTAAACTTCTTTGAAATTAAAAGGTGACCATATATTTTAATATGAAATATTTAAGCCAATTGTACATACATGTAGTTAATAAATATAATAATATATATAATGTGCTATATTATTTACATGCAGAAAATTTTTAGAAATGTTTATAAAACGAATCAAAATAGTTTCTGTAAAATTTAAGTTTGACGCTATTTCAATGACTTAAAAGTTTGCCTTACAATCAGCTGCTAATTATAACTATAAAGTTTTAAAACATGACACAACGTGCTTAATTGTTTTTCACAGTGTAATAGTTGTTAGCTGTGGCAAGGAGCGGCTGTGGTGGCAACTAAATAGTTGCACTAATATGTCCATGACGTTGGCAAATGGTAAAATGAAACCCACAGCACGTGTGTGAGTGTGTGTGTGGGTGTGTGTAGGAGTGTGTGGGACTGAAGAGACTGTAGTAGCGTCACTTTGGGGTTCGCTGCGAGCAGTTGCCTGATAATTGAGGCAAAGTTAAAGGGTCGCACTGGAGGTCAACTGAGGAGCAAGTGCACGAGAGTGCACAAGAGTACGACAACGGTCCACAGTGAGATACAACACGACTGAACTCCAAATGGGCATTCGATATGGTTACTTAAAGGGTAATTAAATTAAACTGTGCAGCAGAGGAGCTGTGTTGTTGCCACAGCATGTTGTCCCTGCCGATAGCCAAACAAAAGGGACACGCGGCACTGCGAAAGAGAATCTCAATCCGCATCAGAATCAGAATCCGAATCAGAATGAGAATCAGAGGCAATACTTTATACCCTTTAGCTCGACTGGTTACCACTTTTTCTGTTTTTTCTGTTTTTTGTTGTATGCATATTATGCACAGCAGGAGGCTTTTTTTGTGACAGCAGGAGGTAGGGGTTGCTAAGGGCAAAGCATGCGAGTGAGGCTGTAGTTACAAATGCGGATACGGTTGCGGATGCGGATGCTACTCGTCTAAAAAGGAATTTGTGGTTAAATGACAGTTGCCGTTAATACCAAATAAAGTGGGAGTGGGCGACTGGGCCAGTTTGGGCGGCCAGAGAACACACTATTAAAATGTATTTGCTGCTTGAAACCAAATTAGTTTTATGCATTTATTATTGAAATTGAGAAAAGTCAAAATTGTAAATAGCAAAGAATTTAAAGCACATGGCAAAAGTTTTCTTAATTAAAATCAAATTTGAGTTACATTTCTCACTCTACACTTTTGCTACCCTTTCATTCAATTCGTTGAAGCAATTAAAAGTAAACAAAATTAAATTATGCAGCGAAAGAAACGCAAAAAACGAAAATGAAAACGAAAGAAAAACTGCACGTAGATTGGCTGAAGCTTTGGCCTTCCAAATGCTACAATTGAATTAGAGCAAAACGAGAATAGAAAACCCCAAAAGCAGCGCCAAAAGGTAGCGGAGGGGGAAGGTGGGAGAGCGGGAGGGGACGCAGCAAGGTGGCATTCCCATTGAAGTGCGGCGAATTGAATTTCTTTGCTGCTTTTTATGCACGTTTTTTCTTCTCCTTCTTCTTCTTCTATGTTGCCAAAATGGCGCAATGTGGCATTGGGGTTAGAAGCAGCAGGAGGGAGGGCTGACGGGGTGAACAGGTCTGAGGGTGGGGAAATTATAGTCAAAGAAATTTGATTTTGTAGTAAATGGTAAGCAGATAGACGAGAAGCTACAGAGAATAGAAAACAACGTTTTGTAATTGAATTGAGCGCCGAAAAGAGCGCTACACTAAAAAAAACACACAGGAGAGCGGAGGGGGAGTGAGAGATCGAGATAGCGAAGGGAAGCAGGAGAGCGCACTGAGAACAATGGCGGCGGTTTGCTAATAAAATAAACGAAAAGCTTTTGTAAGCAAATTGAAAACATAAACAAACGAAATTTTATCAACAAAAAATAACAAAATGGAGAGTAAGCGAAACTAGAAGTCAATGCAGAGAGGTAGCGGGGTGGGCGTAAAAAGATAGCACACAAAAGGATAAACAAAATGTTTTCACTAACAAAAAAAAAAGGCAGCTAAAATGACAGCAACAAAAAAAAAAAACTGTAGAAAAAACTGTAAAAAATAAACAAAAATATTTAACAAAAAGAAGAAAGAGAAAGACAACAATACAGGCAAATGGACAAATAGCCAGAAAAATAAAAACACAAAAAAAAAAAAAACAAACGACAAAAAGTTACTGAAGGAAAAATGCATAATAACAAAGTTCTTTTTTAGTTGTAACAATGAAAAAAGCGAACACAAAAAGGAAAACACACACACACGCATACCCAAACACACACACATACGCAAAGAGAATATACAAATGTATATGAAATTCAATTTGTATGAAAATAAACAAAATGGCGTCTATGTGTGTGTGTTTGTTGCCCGTCTGCGAGAGTGTATGTGTGTGTGTAATAACAACAGCAAAAATTCGATTAAAACTTTTGCACTGCCCAAACTCACAGACACACAAACACACACACACACAAACGCAAATTAAAGAAAAACAGAGCAGCATTAAAGTTTTTTCATTCAGAAATTAAAGCAAAAATAACAACAACAAAAAACTTGCAACATGCAACTGTAAAACGCTGCAGTCATAAAAACGTAGAGCCAAAACAAGAAACAACAAAAAAAAAAGTTAGCGCGAGTGTTGAAAGCGTCGCAAGCAACAACAATAATAATAATAATAACAGCAGCAGCAACAACAACAATGATTGCACTTGCTGTGCAGTTTGAAAGTCACTGCTGAAACAGCCTTGGCTGCTTTACAGTTTGCAAGCCACTACACACATATACAAACGCAGCGACAGAGCAGCACATGCTAGTTGTCCCGCTCGCACAGTGTAGACACGCCTACTGCATGCAAACCAAGCGCGCGCTCGCTCTAGCACACACGCACTTTACGCACATTTTCGAACTGACTCTTTTTCGAACTCCAGTGCACATTTCCCCTCCAAGGCAAGTATATTTGTTTGTGTGTGTTAAGTTTTGTGCAGTCGCTGCTGCTCTGGTTTTTGTTGTTGTTGTTTCTTTTATTTGGATATTGTTTTCTTTTTGTACTCACTTTATCATGTCCGGTAGGCGTTCCGGTACTTTAGGGTGGGTGTTTTTCTTTACATAGCTCGATGATAGCGCCTCGGTGCATGCCAGCATTAGCTCTGTGGATAACTCGACCGGATGTTGTGGTGATTTTTCTTCGGGTAACTGCAGCAAAAAAAATATATATATGCCAAGAAGAACGGAAGAAAATATGTGAGCATCAGGAATGGAAATAACAAAAAAAAATGGAAGAAAAATAAACAAAGAGAAGTGCAATAAATGAAAAGTCAAAAAGTGACGATGTAAATATTAAGTTGCAATTGTTGTTGTAAAATTCTTGTTGTTGTTGTTGCTGAACAATTGTTGCATGCTTTGCGGCGCTTGAAGCAACATCTGTGTGCGTTAGTGTGTGTTCAAATTAATTATCAAAGTTAACAGCAGCAACAATAATAATAACAACAACAACAACAGCAACAGCAATAACTCTGCTGAGCATTCACATCAATCAAAATGTTAATTGATGTTTTTTACGCGTTGTTCTTTATCTTTGTCGCCTCCCTCTTTACTATCCCTCTCCCTCTTCCTCTCTCATACACACTCTTCTTCTTGATTACATGACAAGCGGCGTGCGCGCTGATCCATCAGCAAAAAGTAAGCGATGAGGAGACTCAAGTGTACCGAAGGTAAGCGGGGAAACGAGGACAGAAGGAGGAGCAGACAAAGCACGACAATAAACACGAGCCAAGGTAACAAGACAAATGAAAGTGCGACCGACCAAAGAGCGTTGTAAAAAATATATATGTATTTATTTTTTTATAGAATAAAATGCAAAGCAAAGCGACCACAACAATAACAACGAAATGAAAAAGTCAAGAGGAGATGAGCACAGCTTGTAGATACCCTGTGTGCTGGGCAGCGAAGGAAATTAACAGTCAAATAAGCGTTAGGCAGCGCAGTAGCAGCATAGAGGCAGCGCTGCTTCTGCTTATGGTGAGTTAAGAGCGAGGTGAACTCTGTTAGATTTCGATTTAACTGTCTGCCTTTATCAACAAAGTGTTGAAATGAGCAGCAGGCTGTGTTGAATAATTCACCACATTCACTATTAGTTATTTCACCATAGCCAAGGCTTCAATTAAACTTACAAACAGCTCGACAAGCAAAGGTGAGTTTTTCTTATAAGACAGAAGCTTCGGTGAATTTCAGCACCCAATAAGAAAACAAACAACTGTGGTGACTACACCAAACTTCTACCTATTTCACCCTGCTGTCAACACTTTCTACACATAACAAAACCCCCTATTTCCCCAAAAACTACAGGGTATACAATCAAGAGTGTCTTTTTACGCGCTTTAACGATTGATTTAACAGCAGACCACAAATACATGTACAATAAACATTTATGTATATAAATGTAAATAAAAGCATTAAAAAACTTGACAAACACAAATGCTGACAAATTGTAGAACCATCGGGGGCAGAAGGAAAAGAGGGGGAAGACAGCGAAGAGGGACTTAAAATTGGCACAGTGGAAAGAAGGGGCGCAGTTTGTGGCTAGTTACAGGCGAAATTTATAGGCCAAGGCGTCAAAGAGCAGGACGAGGCCAGTAAATAAAATTCGAATAAAAATGCCAACACAAAAGAGACGCCACAAATGGAAAAAAGTAAGAAAAGTAACAAAGAAATGACAAACAAAACAAAAAGCGAGCAAAATAAGAAAACAATAAACTTTAAAACTTGCCAAGTTGAAGGTAAAATTGATGTGCCGTTGTAAAAAGTAAAGAATAGTCGACTTACGAATGCGCTACAGCAAAACTTTATAAGAAAAGTCAAGACAAGTTTTGATAAAGCCTTTTAAATTCTATTTGCTTATTAATTTAGGTACACCAAGAAGGAAATAATTAAAGAAATCTATGAAATTAAGTATGTAGAAAGCCACAAAACAATAATTAATTTTATCATGTAAAAAAAACAACATAAATATATACATATATAAAAAATAACTTTTTCACATAGAAAAGTGATAATAATAGTATTGATTTAATTTTTAAGTTATAGCAAATCTAGACGGATCCTATTCGGAATGCAGTACTGTCGGAATCTTGAAAACCCTTCTGAAAACTATCTTAAAGTCTTATAAGAAATATCCTTTTGTTTTTAAATATTTATACAATATTATTTTGCAATAAATCTATGTATCGTCATCAATTAGGAATGCTTTACATTAAATAGTTAGGAAGAAAACTATATATGAAAACTACAAAAGTATTCCGAATTTTACTATCCTAAATTCTAAATTAAAATTTATTCACTTAAAAAATTAAAAAACTTATGTAAGTCAGAATACAAATGAAATTACAGAACATTTACACTTTATGGTAAAACTTTTACAAGTCAAAACTAATACCAACAGGTATCTTTGATATGATATTACCCTAACACATGAGTGTATTTCAGTTTATAGCCCAAAAAAGTGACAGAATAGCAATGCAGCCAAGTGTTAAGTGTAGCAAAGGTAAGAAAAGAGCGAAGTGAGAGTAGAATAGAGGAGTAGACAGGAGAGAGACCAGAGCACAACGTAGACCAACTCCAGGGCTAAGCGCTTTAGGCCAAGTTTAAAGCGAGCGACGCAATTGGGGAATTGGCGTAACGACAAACAGACGACACTTTTATTGTGCCACTTTGGGTACAAAGAATGTAAGGAAAAAAGTGAAGCTGCAGGCCAAACTGACTCACCTGGAAGCTTTTGGTGATGGCATCGAAGAGTGTGGCTATCGAATTGCCCAGCAGAGCATGTCGTGCGATCTGTGGACAGACGGAGCAAGCATTCCGATACAATTGCACGGCGAGTGTGAGGGATCTGCAAAGTAAAATGTAAAGAGTAAGTCGTAATCCTTAGATATCCCTCAAAAACGCCACTCACTTCTTTGAGATCTCGGCATTGTCCTCCATGCCCTTGCTGATGACATGGCTGGCCAGCACGCCCAGTCCGTCCATGCTGAGGAAGGCCTGAAAGTCAGCGGTTTGTGCCTTTGGTATCACTCTCAGCAGATTGCCCAGCGTGCGATCCAATCCCTGAGGACCACCGCCCTTGATCACCAGATTCAGCAGCTTGGGTACGCTGCTGTCCCGCTTCAAATGAACGGGCAGTGCCTCAAGAGTGGACAAGTATTCACTAGCACTGCCAGGAGTAAAGGAGTTAGTTGGAATTGCAGCACATAATTTACAGGGTATTAAACTCACCACTGACTCATGCGTTGCTTCAGTTTCTTCATCTTCTTCTTGTAGCTGCGGGAATGTTCTTTGCCACTGACGCCGCCCAGGTCAGACAACGTGGAGGAGAGATCACAGTCCTCATTGGTGGTGCTGGTCGCGTTTCCATTATACAATTCGTCCTCCTGCTCACCCCGTGCCTCGTCCTGCTGCCTTGTGCTGGGCATGGTCAGCTCGAGTGCACGCTGGCGTATGTGCTCGATGTTCTCCTCATGCCGTCGAGCGGATTCCAGCTGCTTCTGCTGAATCTTGCGCTGCAGTTCCTCCGCTGTCTGCTGCTGCTGCACCTGCAGCGCTAGGAGACGCTCCTCCCGATCACGAGCCTTCTCCCGTGCCAGTGCCTGACGTTGTCGCTCCTTTTGTTCCTGCATTTTACCGATGCGCTGCTCCTTCTCCAGCCGCGTCTCGTTCATCTTCTCCAGCTTGAGCAAACGCTCCTTTTCAAGTGCCTGACGACGTCGCTCGACAGCGGCCTCCTTGGCTGCCTTCTCCTCGACGCGTTTCTGCCGCTCCTGCTCCAGATCCTGCAGACGTCCCTCGGTCTCCTTGAAGGACTCCAGCAAATCCAAACGTTTATTCTGCGCCTCAATGTTCTTGATAAAGTTAATCTCCTTGAGCTTCTTGTCCTCATCGTGGGCCTTCTCGATGATCTGCCGCAGATACAACACGCGATTCTCTGCGGCACGCTGCAGGCGTCCCTCCATCTTCAGACGCTTGTCCTCGATCAGCTGCTTCTTGGCCGCCTTAACGTCCTCGACACGTCCAAACAGTTGCTGCAACTTGGCTGCCTTCTCCTGCTGCAGCAGAGCTCGTTTCTGTTGTGCCCTCGCCTGCTTGGCCTGGTACTTCTTGAGCGTCTCCTGCAGCGAACGACGACGTGAAGGCGACGATAGCTTCTGGTGCAACTCCTGTGCTCGCCCCGGATGACGCGCCACATAGGCTTGTAGTGTAGCCAAGACCTCGGCTCGCTCGTTCCAAGACATGTCCGAGAGCAGCGCCTGGTAGCGCAGCTCCAGACTTGCATTCTCATCGTCGCTCATGGTTACAAAGACACCAGCATCGTCGAGTCCCAACTCCCCGCTCTCCTCGTTCTCCTCCAGCTGCACCTCACAGTCCGTCTCATCCGTTTCGGTGTCCACATCGATCTCTGTGCTCTCCAGTTCACGTATCTGCCGCTCTAGCGATTCCTGCACCTCCACCAGCATGCGTTCGTTACGCTCCTCCTCCCCGTCCTCGGCATTCTGTTCGTCGTTCTCATCGCAGGCACTCAGCATGGAGGAGCCGGACTTGACACAGCCATTGGGCAGCTTGCAGCGGGCAATGCTCTCGTAGAGCTCGCCAATTGTCTTGGAGAATTCACAGTTGGTCTGGATTTTGATGTCGATTTTGTTGTGGTCATCGTTGTTGGCTAGAGAAGAAGTCAAGAATTAGATGGGAATGCATTTGTTAAGTTTTACTAGTAGTCACTAGTTATGGAATACTTTTGTAGCACCCCTCGCTGCTTACCCTCGTTGGAGCTACCAGTTAAGCTGTCGTTGTTCTGATTACTTTGCTCCTTCTGCTCCTTTGCCTGCTTGCGCAGCGCGTTCTTCTCGCTGCGCATGTACTCCTTGTGCAGTGACGTCATCTTGAGTCCTGTTAGATCCGACTTCTGTCGCTTGATGATGGGAGCGCGTCCATGGGCCGCGGTACAGTTGCTGTTGCTGCGAGCCAAGGCCGAGCTGGGCTTCAGCTTGTCATTATCCTTGGGCTTCTCCTTGTCTTTATCGCTGTAATTAAGTTTCTCCTTCTCTTTGTCTTTGTCTTCTTTGTTCTTGTCTTTATCGGCCTCCCTTTCCTTGTCTTTGTCCTGCTTCTTCAGACCTACAGCTGCTCGCTGTGCTGGAAAAGAGTTCACCTTTGCTTTGGCATTCTTAATCTCTGGTCGATTTCCCGCTGTCGTCACAGTTTTTCCCGCTTTGTTGGCGGTTTTTGGCTTGGAATCCGCAGTGGAAGCAGCAGCAGCTGCAACTGGTGTCTTGCCACCCAGACTGGGCTTGGTTTGTGTGGCCAGTTTAGCCTTCTCCCGCTGCTGCTTGTCCTTCTCCTCCTTCTGTTCGTTGAGCAGCGCCAGCGTGGGCAAACTGGCATATCCCGTGGGAAGATTGAAGCGATTCGCCCAGTGCATGCTGCTCCTGCGTCGATTCTTCACTGTTAACCAGCCATCGTTGGCATCATTCGAATTGGCCACCAGTTGCTTTGGCTCCGAGTGTCTGTCATCCAATTTGAGTGTGCTCCTCGAGCTGCTCAGCTGCTCGTTGCTCGCCTTTAGTGTCGACGTGGAGCTGGCAATGTCCTCGCGTGAGCTCAAGCGCACGCTAGGCAGGCTCACACGCTTGCCCATGCCCACTCCCGTGACTGTTGAAGATGTGCTCAGCAGTGTGCTGCGCGTGCGTTTGGCCAGCGGCTTTGGAGCGGGCACAGCAGCCACCGCATTGCCATTCATATCGAGCATGGTACGTGAGCGTGCCGAAAGTCTGCTGGCCACATTGCTGGGTGGACCATAGCACTCGGTTTTGCTGGATGGACGAGGTGGCACTGTGGCCACTGTGGGTGACACCACCGAGCTGCGTGTGGTGCGTGCTCCAAAGGCTTTCAAGTTGGTGTTGCTGTGGCTGTTATTGCTGCTGCGTCGCAGGCCATTAACTGTGCTGGTCTTGGCCAAGTTTGCTCTCCTGTTGGCCACTTTAACACCCGCTGTGGCCGCGCCAGTTCCACTTGCTGCTGCCTGTGACTGTGTGCCTGTCTTCGTATTACCACCACGCGTATTCACTGGATGATTCAAGACACTAGAGTACTTCAGTGGGCTGTTTTGAATCACATTTCCGGCGCTGAGTGTGGCCAGTGACTGCGGTTTCTTAACTGTCTCTTGCAGCTGAGCCACTGCTGGTTTAAGCTGTGTACTCGGCGGTGTGGGCTCCTTGTTGGCCTGTGCTGTGAGCAGCTGATTCTCCATGGCATCCAAGCGGCTAACGGTTAGCTGCAACGCTGTGGGTTCCACCAGCGCCACGTTGGTAGCAGTGCATTGTGTTGGCTCCTCGCCTGTTGTTGCTTCTACTGGCGCCACTGCCTGCTCTGGCTCAGCTGGTATAGGATCTGGTGCTGCATGCTCCACGTTGTCAGCTGCTGCCGCTGTAAACAGAACTTCCAATTATTTGGCCACAAAATAAGCAGCATTTCGAACTCACCTGCGTAGGCTTGAGCTTCCATTTCCTTTGCCAGCCTTTCCTCCGCCTCTAGCCGCATCTTTTCGCGCACATCAGCGAGTGTTAAATGCGGATCCTCCAGATCTGTCTGTGAGTATTGTGTGCTCAGCTGCACATACGATTTGTCAGAGTTCATGTCGGAGGTCTCCATGGGATTCGCATTTAGGGAGGTGTCTGAATTGGAGCAGCCTTGTGTGGCACGTTTATTGGCCGCAAACAGTTCTCGCACATTCACGCGCATAGCTCCACGCGGCAGCTGATCATAGGCACGCATCAGTTTCTTGGGCGACACATGACCATCGGCTGGGCAGCAGGGTGATGTCTTGCCCGAGTTGCAGGGATAGAGCAGGGGACTGGATTTGCCCGATGCTGTGGGACTACACAGACTCTTGGTGCGCACACGTGGCGTGGGATTACTCTTGCGCACCTCCCACGCCAGACTCTGTGGACGCTGCTGGAGTGGACGCGAGTCATAGTCCCAGCTGACTTTAAACCACTCGCTCAATGCCTTAAAGTCACGCACATAGTTCTCTAGCACCAGTATGGCCTCCTGGCAGCTGGATATGTTTTCATAGCACTCGACAGTCTGATAGATTTCATTGACAGCACGCTGCAGATTGCCAAAGAGCAGAGCCCAGTAGCGTGCCTGCAACTCCGATTTCTTGTCGCGTCCAGTAGAAGCGCTACGCACGCGTGGTCCTCCTCCACCAGTTCCGCTGTTGTTGTTGCTGCTGCTCTGCTTGGAGCGCATGGTCGTTGGAGATTGACAGTGTTTGGGCGTCTGTATGCCGTTGGGTGACTTTGGTGGCGCAACTGGCGGCTTGCGGCACGTGGGCGCCGCGTAGCCTAAAAAAGAACAACATTAAAACAACGAAAAACAAATGACAAAACTTTTAACTTACAGTCGCCGTTGACAACGACGCCGTCGTCGCTGGTGACGGCAACGGCGACGGCGCCTCCGCTCGGGTTTGAATTATCTGTGGTTGTCTCATCGCAAAACTGGTAGACGAGCAAATTTTTCGCCTCTCGCCCCTCGCGACTGAGCACCTCTCGCATTTCCATTACGCCTCAAGTCGTTTGTTGCTAGGCTTTTGACTGATTTTTAGTTATTTTATTGTTTTTTTTTCAGCCGCTGCCTCAGTCGCTGTCGCTGCCCACTCCTACGCCTACGACGACGCAGCAAGCTACTGAAGTCGCAACGCAGATGTTCACGCAGTTTTACAATTCGACGTCTTACAACAGGTTAAATGTATTAATATTCACAGCTACCGCAGCTACGTGCACAAAATTACGACTAATATATTTAAATTTGTTGCTTTGCAATTGCACACACTCTCGTTGCAATTGGATTTTCTTTTTTGTTGTTCTTCTACTGTCTTTTAACGGCTTTTGTTCGTGTAGTTGTTGTTGTTGTTGCCGTTCTGTCTGCTGCTGAAAATTTCGCAATGACAGGCAGTAACATTTTTGCGAAATACACGTTTCGATTTATGTTTATGGCTCAGTACACACAGGCTACTCAGGTGAATTCTTTAATTCCAATAGCCAGTTATTAGTTCTGTTGTTTGGCAGGTGTTTTAATTATAAACTATAAATAATTTTGAAACGCACCCAGAATAAGAATTGCATGCCAGCCACTCAGCTGTTCTGCTGGCTGTTGTCAATGGATCAGTGTGTACACACCGCAAGTCAACATTAAATCGATAGCTCCGAATAATGATCGAAAATCGAAACGAAACCATAATATTGGGATTTATTTGATTTTTAATTTTCAATCAGTAAATTATTTTCACTTAATTACATTTAATATGTTTTATATTTTTTTAAGTGAACTATAACCAACCAAATGAACTCTAGCATAAGGTCCCAATATTACCACGACCCCCATCATTTATTTTCCCAATAATATTGTGTTCACAGAATATATCTTACAAAAAGCGATAAAATACTCTTCTTCTGCGATTTACTTGGCTTGATTGCAAATAAAGGCTTAAAAAATCAAGCACAGCGAGCATTAAAGTGTATCGATATTAATTTTGTGAATCGATGTATCGTGGTTACAAAAACATCGCTGCATCGATTATGGTATCGACTTCAGTTCCAGCTCTAATCCGCATTCCGTCACAAACAGTGGGGCGAACCACACACACATACACATTCGCACGGACCGTGATTGCGGAGTTTTTGTTTTTGCCATTCGCTTTGAAAATTTCGATAAAACTATATTTTAAAATTAGCAATTTACAATTGCTGCAAACAAAATCCGTCTAAAGTGCAACGAATATACGTATATTATTAACGGCTCGCTGGCTGGCAAACTGGACAGCGAACAAATTCATAGAAATGAAAGTGGAAATCGTGTGATGTCATGTCGACGACGAAGACGGCAGCGACGTCGACCGTTCTGTTAATTGAAACTTCCTGTCCTCTTCTGTCTTGTGTTTAAAGTGCCGCCATCGGAGGTGCATGTGTGCAGCGAATAAGCATTTAAAACGAGATCCTATCAAGGACAACAAATCGACAAGTGACAGTGAACAGTATTTTGGCTTAAACACTCGAAAAAACGAAAAAGATTCTTGAATTTTCATTCCACCTCCAGCTCCAATGTGCCAGTGAATAGCAGCACAAAAGAGAAAAGGTGAAACGAGCCAAACTCACACAAACACACACATACGTACGTTTATTCGCACGCATACAGAGGCACACGCACCACGCTTGCGTGTGTATGTGTGTGGAGTGAGTTTGTTTTGTGGAGCGGGAAGCAACAACAACAAGAGCAATAGTAGCCAAAGCACTCAAGCAACGTCCGACACAAACAACAACTGCAAACAAAAATAAAAAACGGGAACAGTTTTTTTTATTGATTTCCCTCCAAAAAAAGAAAAAAAGGAAAATTAAAACAAAACAAAGTAATTGACGACAATTCCGCCCAAGCAACAGGAGCAGCTGCAGCTTGCCACAGACACCTACAGACCTGTGGTACCGTCCAAAAGCTCCACACACGCACACATCTATACAAAGAAAAAACATTCCCTACTTCCCTGCTCCTCTATCCCCCCCTTAACCCTTGTGGAACCCACACAACATGTCCAGTACCAGCGCCAACGATGGCGCCCAAACAGTTCTGGATCTGCGCATGGAAGTGGAGCGTCTGACACGCGAACTCGATCAGGTATCCAGCGCCAGTGCACAGTCCGCCCAATATGGATTATCACTGTTGGAGGAGAAGTCGGCACTGGAGCAAAAGTGCGAGGAGCTCGAAACTCTCTACGATAACACACGGCACGAGCTGGACATAACACAGGAGGTAAGCAAAAGACTCTCCCTCGCTCTCTCGCTCCTTCATTGACTCAAGAAACAGCTGTGAGGCAGACTGTCTGTGTGAGTGTAGCTGTGTGTGTGTGAGTTGCTGTTTCCAACCAAATGTCGCTTATCTACACACACACAAACACGTACACACACATATTTATGCACTCGCTTATGGTTAGAGCAAAAGTTTTGCAATCGCCATTCAATTTGTCTTGTTGGCAAAAACAGTAAACTTTCCATAAAGAGAACCACAACTGGTTTCGACCAAAGGGCAGTTAAATTTCATAATGGAATATTTAACTTTTTTCTAAACTTTTATTTTCTAGCTGCAATGCATTTAAAGAGCATAGTAAAGAATAATAAATTGATTTTATTTGCGTAAACTTTTTTTTTTTTTTTCGATTTAAAAACAGATGTGAATTAATGGACTATTTTTATTCTGTCTGTTTTTTATATATTATTTTTAGCGACTATGATTTCAGTAATCACACAATGTCCACAACTTTATTGTGGCTTTTTATAGCTCTTAAAAAACTTATTGTTTCTAAAATTAGCTTTAAAATTATAAACAAATGAAAACAAGTTGTATATTTAAAAATCAAAATCAGAATTTACAAAATTTAAATAGTATGCCCTTAACTATCTATAGTTAAAGTTCAGCTTTCTGGCATACGCCTGAATAGTTTTTATAGCCAAATTTGTAGAGGTTTATAGCGAATGTTTACTGTATTTGCCGCTAGCTTTTTGCCGGTTGTACGGCTCTGATAATTACGAAGCATTTTAACCGTCCATCTGGTCACATGTTTTGCGTTCTATAAACTTGGCTTGCGGTACTTGGCGCCGCCTCAGTGAACGCCCCCGCGAGTACTCTCCCTCGCTCTCTCTTCGATCTCTTTTGCGCTCTTTCTCTCTCCCTATCTGATCATGGTCAATTTGGTCTGTGCTTTATCATCGCCATTCAACACTGTTGCCTGCAGTCGTTTTTTTTTTATTATAACAACTTGGCCAATACAGTTGGCCATTCTGCCATTCCGTTTTGCACCTATGTTTAGCATTTTTCCAACTGACGGCTGAATGGCAATTAAGCACGCCAATTGTTTTGGCATTTCCGCTGGAATTTCAACGTGCAATGCGGAAAAGGCAACTACAAAAAGTTTGTCCTTCGGCTGCACATAAAAAATGGGGAGCATAAAAGAGACAGTTAGTGCTAAAGAGAGACAGAAAGAGAAAGAGTACATAAATAGATTTCGCCTTGCGGCTCATTATCATTTTTTTCTTTCACCTACCTTTCTTGCTGTTTTGCTTGTGGCGTTAATTACTCGTTGCCAAAACAAAGAATTTCTTTGGTAATTGCAAGGGGAGAAAATGGGAAAATAGGTTTTATTGAAAATGGGGGAACTATTGGGATATAGAAGAAATCTAGGAACAGACTATGAGTTTTTTTATAAAAAGTAAATTGATTAATAATATTCAAGCCATTGGAATTCCTCTCTCGTTTCCCGTTTCTTCTGAAACAATAAGAACTTTTAAACGGAATTCAATCTGAGCTCATAGAGTCCAGTAGTTGATTAATTAGCCGACAGGTGGCGCCCACCAGCCCATTAGCAGGCTTGATAGTTTCCAGCTTGTTAGCTTTGAACTCAACTGAACTTTAACAAGAGTGCCGAGAGCAAAATACCACACTCGCACAAACAAACAGAGACCCACACTCAGTTTACAAAAAAAAAAGTAGAAAAGAGAGAGAGAAAAATAATTCGCAACGTCGTCAAACGACGACGACACTGCGGGCAATCTGAGCTTACAGCGGCGTGGAGTGGGTAGGGAAGTAGAAAAGTAGGAGAGAGAGTGGGAGAGGAAGAGCAGCGTAGCAAATGGTAGACATATTTCCACTTGCACTTGTAATCAAGATACAAAACGCCGTGGGCGACAACCCTGAAATGCGCTGAAAATCAGCAAAGGGAAAAAAGACGTCACAATTTTGCCACAACAAAATTAGCCAGGCCTAAATTAATAGAATCTTTTTGCCGTTGGCTGACAAAAATTGGCTTTCAGTTAGTTGGATAATTGTGGCCTAGAACAAGTGCAACATTAAACTGCAAATTGGCCAAAATGCAATTGCAGTCGATACAAATATTTGCACAGTTGGTTAGCTCTGGCGTTTGGTTAACAGTGTTAGCCGTGTTACTGGCCATTTATTTATTTAGCTTTGTTCTGTGGTTCATGTGGTTTAGGCACTAGCAGCGGGTGTAGGAGGGCGTAACTAGGCGTGGCTGGTCTGCTTGCTACACATGTTGTTTTGGACGTGTCTAACTGCGGCAATTAAAAGTGCCCCACCCACTGCCACACCGCCCACTGCCCACTCCATGTCAAAACAACAGTCATAAAACGAACGCAGTGTACGTAGCGTGCGTGTGCGTGTGTGTGTGTGTGTGTGTTGGCCATATTTTATGAGTCGCCTGATGTCCAGCCAAGGACATTTCGCTCAGGGACTTGCAGTCATCCTGTGTGTATTTGTGGCTAACTGCGAGTTGTTAACTTTGTTACTTTCCAGCGTGGCCCAAAATTACAAAAGCCACAACTTTTCAATACCAAACTTTAATAATTAATGCCGTTATTTGCATGACGAATGAGCAGAAGGACAGAGGAAATGCATAGTGGGCTTAGCTATGTAAATTTTAGAATTTTCTAGTGGTGAAAATGAATGAAAATAAAATGTCACAAAGCTAAAAATTATATTTGCAGAGGGATTAAAGAGAGTAGGGTGAAAGCTTAGTCAGCTGGGGGAATTTAGGAAATGGATACACTGAAAAAAATATATAAACATTACATGTATTTAACAACAGTAAACTAGGTTTATATTTGGCAGTATTTTTTTAGTATATTCACGCTTAAAAATTGTTTATAAATCTTAATTCTTATATTATTAATTTTTAGTAGGCCAAAGTGAGTTTTATAGATAATCACCTACTAATCTAACAGAGAAGGTAGTATAATCCAAGGATCCAAAGAGGATGAAGTATTTTTATTAAAAAATCAGCCCAACTTGTATAAAAAGTTATAAAGAAAGGCGACTGTACTTAAGCAGATTAATAATAAAATAGTCCACCTTCTTGTCATGGACCAACTTATTGCCAAAGCGGTCAGAACTATGATACAAAAAATACAACACCAAATATGAAGCTCATTTAATCAGTTTACAAAAGCAGTTTATAAAAGTATAAGCCAAAAAGAAATGCTTATAAAACTGTACTTATACGATAATCCTGCGAATCCAGGACTATACCAATTTGGGAAAAGTCTGCAGACAAAAGCCGTTAAGCGAATTGTAGCCAGACTCCAGCAATTACAATAACAACAACATCAAAGTGACAACCAAAGGGTACTAAAGGACTAAAATGAGAATAAAGAGGGCGAAAGAAGCAAAAAAGAAAGAGAGAAAGTAGAAAAAAATGTAAATCCCGACGAAGAAATTATAATGATTTGACGCTGATGTTCTGTTCTGTTGGCGCAAATTGCAATTCTACGGCAATCAAATCCGGCAGCAGCAAAAGCAGCAACAAGGACAATTGGGAGCTGACAGCATAGGGAGGGGTTTTAGGCAGGGTAGTGTGTAGGGGGTACTCACTGTGGCAAGGGTTAAATGCAGCGCTTGAGCACTGACAAAACATGTTTCCGACTTGGTTGCAGTCACAGCATTTGTTGACTGGTCTCTGGCTTCAGTTGCTGCAAGGGAAATGAGCAGGAAAAATGTTGCAAGCGAGCCAACGACATATACAAAGCGGTGCAGGGAAATTGGGGGAGGAGAAAGGGTGAAAGCATCTCTTTTTCTCACTCTTCGTCTGTTAGTCTGTCCCCAGGAGGCGGCTCTGCAATGAAAATGTAAAGCAGCCAAGTTTGGGGCACTGATGAGCAGCAGTTGCAGCTAAAGAGGCAGGCGGCATGTGGCAAGCACCATGAGGCATAGAGCATGAGGCTGTGGCATGTGGCAGGCGAGTCGACAACTTTTTGTGCCATTTCCATGGTCATAATGGCCATGCAATTTATTTGCAGCAAACTTATTTGGCGCTGATTGGCTTCCGTCTACTGCATCTCACAGCTGCCAGCCACTTGGCCACATTTTATGAGCCCATCTGCAGCTGGAGTGCTGCCAATTGTTGACCCAAACCAACTACATTTGTTTCAGCTCGCTTGGCTTATTACGACCTGTCCGATTGCCTGTTAACTGCAAATGATTTTTTATTATTGTAGCTCATTTTGATCATCTTAGTGATGACGATAATGCTGCAAGACACTGTGTGTGTGGCATGACATTGCTGCAGCACTGTTATCCCTAACCCATTTGCATACATTGTGTTGCCAACTGCTTTCCAACTGCATAAAGGATTTTCCATGTTGCACACACTTTTCCATTTTCACACATTTGCTGTGGAAATGCGCGCACATTTTCGCTACTCTCAGGACAGGATATTACCACTATGTGAGGTCATTAAATGTTAATGTGTGTGAGATTTTTAGTCGGATGAAGAGAATATTATAGAGGAGATTAAAGTTCAGTTCTGTTAAAAGTATAATTTTAATTGTTTTAATGTATTATTAAAAGCGGAAATTTGTATAACAAAAATATAATTAATTAAGTAATTTTAATTTGCTTTTAACTCTTTAGTTTTTGTGGTTTTATTCTTCTATTCCATTCAGTCTACTCTGAACTGTATTTATTTTGTTTTTTTAAAATATTATACAATATTTAAAGTGTATTTCTGTAGCTCTATTTAAATATTTATTTTATATATTTTTAAATAATATTGTACAATATTTAAAGTGTATTTCTGTAGCGCTTAACTTTTATTTAGCTGTTAGTTCCCACTTTAGTTGCTTTTCATTTACTTAAAAGCGTAATTTGTTGTTGCTTTTGTGTGTTTCACAGTTAGTTTTAATGCTCAAATTATACATTTTCCTTTTGGGCCAAATGTGAGGCATTCGTTCTGTCGCGTTTCATTTTGGCGACAATTCAAATTCAAAGCAACAGAAAGGCAGGAAAGAGAAAGGGAGAAAGAAGAGAGGGAAGTCAAATGCGTGCATTGACACGGAGGCCACAAGTGCGTCCACATCCCATGTCCATGTTGCAAGTATCTGTGTGTGTGTTGTGAGTGTGTGTGTGCTAAGAAATTACACGACAGCCAACAACAAAAGTAAGGCAGTTGTACACTGCTGGAGGGTATATTAATTCGGGCATAAAATATGTAAAACAGTGAATGAAAATAAAGAATTTAAACTACTTCACACTATGAGTTTAAAAACAGTTGAAAATCAGACTTTAGCTACTTAGCAAATAAGTAAACAACAACTAGTAAAGTAGAGCAATAATAGCAGATTTAAAAGCTTTACATGGAGTTGATTTATAAATGAATAACTAGAACTTCTAATATTCATTTGGAACTATCCGTGTTTATCCTGATTCTGGCTAAAGCTTACATTTTTTGAATATACTTTTATTTCAACAAAATGCGCAAATTGTAAATTTGTTCTTAGTTTTAACTATCTGCCAAATTTGGCTAGATTCTGTACACTGCTTACGGCCGGAAACTATTATTTCTTAAACAGCAATGCTATAACAGTCTTAATTCATCTCATAACCTAGGAAAATATCTAAAAATTATAGAGCTTTAATCATTTATAATTGAATAAACGTTTTTATATCAAAAAGAAAACTGGCAGCAAGACTACATAATCAATATTGTCATTCATTTGTTAAAAAGGCACCAATATATTCATTCATTTGTTAAAGAGGCACACTAATTTTATTTAAAATACCTTAATAGTTGGCTGAAGTTTACAAGCTTCCAAGGTTCTCCCCATTAAGTTCAACAGGGTATCAAAACTTCGTCTATTTGCGTTCCACATTCCTTTGTTTTTCCTCGTTGTTGTTGCTGTTATGCATTTGCCAGAGTTGCCTGCTACTGATTGTTATTTCCATAAGGCGTGGCACGGCAGAGGGGCAGGAGAATCATGGCTGGAGGAGGAGCAGAGGTGGTGCTGTTTGGTGGTGGGGATTGCGGTGGCAATGTTGTCATTGTCGCTCTGGCGTTGCCCAACAATCTGCTCAGTCATTCATGGCATACTTTATCAACGTGGCCCCCATCCTACTCTCTCTTGCTCTCCCTTGCTGTCTGCGTCGCTTTCCGCCCTGTTATGGAGGGGAGGAAATTGTTATGAGTCGCCCATTGGCGTTCGTTGTTGGCACCGTTTGCCACCTAAATGCGGCAGTACAAACACGTAGCGCCTCCAAAATTCCGCTACTCGTCGCACACATAATGTGGGCAATCTGCTCTATTTTTAGTGGCCGGTAGGAGAAAACATTGCAACGTTTTGACGACAGCTGTTGCCATGTCTGATGCGGGCCAAAACTGTAGAGCAGCTTCATTTAGGCCATTTAGTTGACTGCCTCAGAGATTCAACCGCAGGCAGAAATATACACAACATTATGCGTTGCATTGATAGACAGACAGTTGAACAGAGGGAGCAAAATCACACCTAGAAATGTTTAGTCACATCCACTGCTCCATCTACTGCTGCTGCTTCATCCTGTTCTCCGTTGTGTTAATATTTACTCGACTTAATTAAAAATCTTTTCTAATTTGCATAAAGTCCATGTTCATGGTGTCATTTATTGTGGTTGTTGTGGCAAACTGTCTGTTGCCTGCTCAGCCATAGATGGCGCCACTGATACACTGTTGAAAACTAGAACTGTTGATTAGAATTGCAAATTTGTAAGTTTAGAAATTAAGTCGAGAGCAAAATCAAGCAAGTTATTGAAGTTTAAGAAATATATTAAATGTTTTTAAATTTTTATGATAATTAAACATTTATTTTATGGGTTTATTTGATTAAATTGTTTCAGCTGTGTTAACAGACGTAATTTACTGGTTTTTGAACTCTAGAATTTAATATAATTGCACAAAAACAGACACTTTTCTAAGCTTATTTTATTCAGACCCGTTTTCTTACTGATTTTTAAATAGATAACATATTCAAGATTACAAGAATGCAATCAATCGAGTCTCTATGCAATGTGTACTGCAGGGACTTACGTAAATCCTGCAAAATGCACTAAATTACTGTTGTTACGACAGCTATTAAAAACAACAGCTATTCAACTACATGTACAACACATGTAGGCTAGGTGGCGCCACTGTGTGCTGTGCACAGTGACACACAAAAATAAACACTGGCAGCTGTGACGACATTAGAGGTCTCAAATTTCCAAGTTAGTTGGGACTTTTGGTTCGCTCTTTTGTTTGCCTTTCATTTCCATTGCCTTTTCATCCACACTAATTAGCGAAATGCACTTGCCAAGAGCTTGCCAAGCTCTAAGCGTGTGTAGGTGTGTCTGTGTGTGTGTGCGACAACACACCGACAAAGGCGTTGACATCGCTGCAAGGCATTGACAATAATTATACGACGCGACGGAGAGGAAAGCAGAGCAAAGAAAAGCGTTAAGAGAAATGGCTAAAGGCTGCAGCCCTTTCTGGCTATTTCCGCTACAATTTTGGGGGCAACACTTTTTGTTGTTGTCGCTAAGATAAAGATTGTCGCCTGCTAATTACACAGCATTTAAAACTGCTTCAAAAGACACAATTTTCTCAGAGTCTCAGACTGCGACTCGCTTTTAGCCATCAATCTGGCCAGCCCGCATTCCCATTGAATCGTTTGCTTTGGTCATTTTGCTTTACTGGCTGTGGGAGCTGTGGCAACTCTGGCTGTGAAGCACGTACTTCAAATGGCCCATAGAAAAACTAACGACTGCCCGGCGAGATTTCAATTAAAGCCACAACACGATTACGGCCCAACCCAGTTTCCCAGTTCCACCACTTCCATTACCACTACCAACTTGAGTTCCTGGCCATATGGACACGTTATATGGCCCTTCAATCAGCGGCTTTTATGATGGCACGGTTAAAGGCTTGCCCTCGCACAGTCTACACTGAAAAAAAAAAAAAATGTTAAACATGAAAAAATTGTCTTCAAACAAACATTTTTCCTAAAATTATACGATTTAAGTACTTGAAGTAAACTCTTACTTTCTCTCAGTGTATTTTTGTGTATTTACCTTTATGCCACGTTCTTCAGGGCGTGTGCTGCTCTCGTTAAGCCTTAACGTTTACATACGTGCAGCTTTGCCGCATTTTTCAACACTGCCAATCGCAATTAACAGAAATCCAATAAATGCTTCCATTTTCTGTATGCAGCTCCTCCGTCTCCTAATCCACCGGGAGATTTGTAATGAAAGAAAATTTCTTACCCAAAAAAAAAGCGAAAACAAAAGCAAAAAAGAATGAAAATATATTTGCGTCATTTAATGAAAAATGTAACCAAGTGAAACGAGATGAGACGACGCCCCCATGGAAGCTAAGCGCCAGAGCAGCTCCCCAGTGTGTAACGCCCCCTTTGGCACGCCCTCCGTGTGCCGGCATGTCCTGCAGCTCAGCTCTATCACAATCTCCGAGTTATACATGCAAATGACTGCAATAAAAATGGCAGACTTGTAACTTTTATGATTGTAATACCCTGGAGAAAGCAGCAGTGTGTGGGTGTATTGTATTTGCGGCACGGGAGGCGTTATCAATAATGAGAAAAACACTAAACAGTGGGAAATCAAGTAACGTTTGACTTTAGTTTTAAATATGGTAATGAATTGGCTCAAAATGTGGTCTAAACTTAAGTGCAGGGTATATTCTGTAGTTTGGTTTTTTACAGAAACTCGCAGCGCTGAAAAATCGTCTTCTGTTACTTCCTTCTTTTATATCTCATAACTCACTAGATTTACTGGGTGTTTTGCAGTTCTGCACACTCAAACCTTCATTATATTCTAACCACCTTCTCCTTTTTCACAGGCTCTTACCAAATTCCAAACCTCACAGAAGGTAACCAACAAGACCGGCATCGAGCAGGAGGAGACGCTGCTCAATGAATCGGCAGCACGGGAGACGTCGCTCAATTTGCAGATACTCGATCTGGAGAATGAGATCAAGCAGCTGCGACATGAGCTGGAACGTGTGCGTAACGAAAGGGATCGCATGCTCCAAGAGAATTCGGATATTGGGCGTGACAAGAGCGATAATGAGGCAGAAAGATTGCGTCTCAAATCCGAGTTAAAGGATTTGAAATTTCGTGAGACTCGCATGCTAAGCGAATACTCCGAACTGGAAGAGGAGAACATATCGCTGCAGAAGCAGGTGTCCAGCTTGAGAAGCTCACAGGCAAGTGCTCTCCCTTAAAAAAGAAGTCACTGAAGAATTTTATATAATTTCTACTTTAAACAGGTGGAATTTGAAGGTGCCAAGCACGAGATTCGTCGTCTAACCGAGGAGATGGAGCTGCTCAATCAACAGGTCGATGAGCTGGCGAATCTCAAGAAGATCGCTGAGAAACAAATGGAGGAGGCACTCGAGGCGCTGCAGGTGAGTTAATTATAACAATCACACCAAGATCATTCATTGATTGCATCCATTTTCTTGTACAGGGTGAACGCGAGGCTAAATATGCGCTGAAAAAGGAGCTGGATGGCCATCTGAATCGCGAGTCCATGTATCACATTAGCAATTTGGCTTACAGCATACGCAGCAATATGGAGGACAATGCCAGCAATAATTCCGATGGAGAGGAGGAGAATTTGGCATTGAAACGTCTGGAGGCTGATTTAAGCACTGAACTTAAGTCACCCGATGGCACCAAGTGTGATTTATTCTCTGAAATCCATTTGAATGAGCTGAAAAAACTGGAGAAACAGCTGGAGAGCATTGAGAATGAGAAATCACACTTGACGACCAATCTGCGCGAGGCACAAACGAGTCTGGATAAATCACAAAATGAGCTGCAAAACTTTATGTCACGTTTAGCGCTGCTGGCCGCGCATGTGGATGCCTTGGTGCATCTGAAGAAACAGATTGAATTGAAGGACCAAAAGGCCAGCAGTGACAGCAACAATACTGACGATGATCAGGCCAAAAAGGATGAACAATTGCAGCAACAGCTACGTGCAATAATCTCACAATATGCCAATTGGTTCACGCTCTCCGCCAAGGAGATTGATGGCCTTAAGACTGACATTGCCGAACTGCAAAAGGGTTTGAATTACACAGATGCCACGACCACGCTGCGCAACGAAGTGACCAATCTAAAGAACAAACTCCTATCCACCGAACAAAAATCCCTCGATCTGCAGAGCGATGTTCAAACACTCACACACATTTCACAAAATGCTGGTCAAAGTTTGGGCTCAGCTAGAAGCACTTTGGTGGCACTCAGCGATGATTTGGCGCAGCTTTATCATCTGGTGTGCACTGTGAATGGTGAGACACCAACACGTGTGCTGCTGGATCACAAGAGCGATGACATGAGGTGGGTTTCAAAAAGATTTCTATAAAGTTTCAATTAAAAAGAGTTCTCTACTTTTATTACAGCTTCGAAAACGATTCATTGACGGCCATTCAGTCGCAGTTTAAATCCGATGTTTTCATTGCACGCCCGCAAATAGTTGAGGATCTGCAGGGACTGGCCGATTCGGTGGAGATCAAGAAGTATGTGGATACAGTCAGTGATCAGATCAAGCATTTGAAGACTGCCGTCGAGCACACAATCGATCTGAACAAGCACAAAGTGCGCGCCGAGGGTGGAGAACGTAAGTCTTTTAATTCTAGAAGGAACTTCTCGATTTATTCATGCTACTCCACTTGCAGCTGTGGACAAGGGCAACACCGAGGAGCTGGAGGAACTGCAGGAGCAAATTGTAAAGCTCAAGAGTTTGCTGTCGGTGAAGCGCGAACAAATTGGCACATTGCGCAACGTACTGAAGTCAAACAAACAAACCGCCGAGGTGGCACTCACCAATCTCAAGTCCAAGTATGAGAACGAGAAGATCATTGTCAGCGATACCATGTCCAAGCTGCGCAATGAGCTGCGTCTGCTCAAGGAGGATGCCGCCACCTTCTCCAGTGAGTTTGAAGCAGAACCTTTAAAGGAATTTCTGTTAATTATGAAATTTATATACAGGTCTGCGTGCCATGTTCGCTGCACGTTGCGAGGAGTACGTCACCCAGGTGGATGATCTGAATCGCCAACTGGAGGCTGCCGAGGAGGAGAAGAAGACGCTCAATCAGTTGCTGCGTCTGGCTGTGCAGCAGAAATTGGCGCTCACACAGCGTTTGGAGGAAATGGAAATGGATCGGTGGGTGCATTTGGGTCGCTAAATTGCCAACAGAAATATCCACAAAAACTATCAGTCATCAATATATATATATATGTCTCAATAAATATATTCCCCTATACATAATACCCTCGATCGAAACCAGCACTTGGTAAGCATTTTGCATGTGGCAGACGTGTTTGTGCATGTTGCGCCTACCCTCGCTAACCTGCTGCTGGAAAACGCCTAACCAACAACCAGAAAAACAGAAGGAAATGTGCTTTGATCAATTAAAACCATATGCTATTAGTTAACGTACTTTATTTGAATAATAATATTAATAAGAAGCTTTGGGAACATTCAGTAGTTATCTCTAAAGAAACTTACTAGAAAAAAAAACTGCTGAATGTTCCTTTGATTTGTTCCTCTGAGCTTTCCAATAACTTTTCTTTTTATAAACACACTTAAACATTCACATATTTAACTAGTTTCTCTCTTTTATTTTATCCCCACAGCGAGATGCGTCATGTAAGGCGTCCGATGCCACCGCAGAGCGGCACACGTGGCAAATCGTCCTTCGGCACACGTCCATCGAGCAGAAATCCGGCGAGTGGCAATGCGAATCCCTTCTAACATAAAATCAGCGTGCAGCGTAAACTTTTGGCTTTAGTTTATACTTTGCTTAAGTTGTAAATTCGTTAGGAGCGAAATGATCCTCCCACGCTCTCTCTCTCTCTGTCACTGTATACCCTATAGAAATGTACACACAACACACACACAAATGTATTTGCAATGAGAGACGTATTTGTATTTTGTGAACGAAGCTATAGCTATTGTCTATTTTCTAGTATCTAACTTTCCAATTGATTCTATCATGTATAATGATAACACTATTTTGTATCTGTTTCTATTTTGTATTTATTGAGAGTTTAGTTAGATGAAAAGTTATAAAAGAAAACCACAACAACAAACGGTTATTAACGGTTAGTTACTTAAACGTCCAATTAATTTAATTAAAATTATACATTTAACAAACGTGCATAACGGTATTTTTCTACATACACAAAAAAAAAACAAACAAATTTCAAATGTATTCTAGTTGTTTTAGTTTGATTTAAGTTCGATTTCGAGTTCGAGTTTTGTTCAAAACTTTCGCGTTCTGTTTTTTAACGCTGTGCGCAAGCGAAACTGAAGATGAAACTAAAACGATAAGAAATAAAGAAAACATATGATGATATTGAGATATTGGCAAATGGAAACCATGTATTAATTGGCCTGATAAACTGATAAAAAAAGTGTTTTCACACGATCTGTGTATGTAATGAAAGAAAGAAACCTTTTGTTGAGGGCAGCTGTAAAGGAATCCCACACATGGAGCTCCTAACTGACCCCGAAATGTAAATTATACAAACAAATAAATACAGACATATATATATTCATAAATATATATATGAACTGCGTCTTAAAGACGGCTCGGGCCGCCTTCAAATGGAAATTATAGTAAATTAATTAATTATTGTTTGCAATTGAAAAAGAAGAAGAAACAACAGAAGAGAAGAGGAAAAAACTTAGTTTTTTTTTGTTGTTTAGCTTATTCGGCTGAATTAGCGTTTAATTTGTGCATTATTATTTAATTTAATTAATAAACAATAAAAACAACTACAACTAAGATATTATTTTTTTAGCTCAAATTGTTTTTAATTTTATTTAGCACCACACTTCATTTATTTTTTAATAAAACTTGTGGTAAAGTTATTAAAGTTCTTATGATTTGCCTAGGAATACAGCCTTATAAATGGAATATGGAAAATCTATTCTATTATGAACTAACCAGCAGCTTAACCAACATTAAAATAGCAATTAAATAAACAAAAAGCGTTAATGTTAAAACTAATATTATTATCATTATTATTATTACTATTATAGTAGCTAATTAAAACACACAAAGTAGCGACTTAAAAATGAGCACGTTTTAATCCCAAAATAAGGAAAACAAAGGCAAAATAGTAGCAGTTTTTACACTAAAGAACAAATTGTGTTTTTTGCTTCAATTTGTTTGATAAACATTTTGTTTCAATGGGAAAAGATCAACTTGAAAATTGAGAAATTTTAATATATGCCTTGTGCGTATATTTTGTAAATTTACCGAGCCATTAAATTGAATTTATATTTAAGACAAACACACACACACACACAGAAACACTTACACATCGTCCACTCACACATACACACTCACAGAGGAATAATCTATAGTAATTATTTATGGGAGATTGTAAAGATGGAAGATAACGAAGGCATGACATACATACATAATTACATACTCGTACATAATATTTCAGAATGATTTTATTGTAATTTTACCGTCCCTTTATGAAAATATAACGAATGATGAACAAAGTCTATTTATGCAATACAGCAAGAAACAATACAACCTTAAGTTTCATGTCCAAACATTCTTACATACATTACATAATTACATACGTTCGTACATAAATACATACATATACATATATTATAGATACATCGATCGGAAGAGCAACCCAAGAAGCCAAAATATTGATAGCCAACAACAAAGCAAACATATGAATATGAACACAACAAAATACTGCAATTAACAAATAAAAATAAATAGTTTTCTATTTCACGAAACAAACAAATAACTACATAAAGTAAAAAGCAATTGAATTTAAGATTTAACGGATATGTAATATAAGTTTTATGATGTTAAACGAGAGTGGTCATGGCATTGGTTACAATGGTCGAAAAACATACATATGAGAAATGCAAAATGCAATTGCAAAAACAAAAGTGACAAAAATGAAATTAACATAAATTATACATATGTGAAAAATAAACAAATTAGCAAATAAAAATGAGTTTTATTTTTATTAATGCACTTACAGAGTTAATGTGGTATTCTCCAGATAAAATTCTTGTTAACTTTTTCTAGGCGATTCACTTACAAAACAAATATTAAAATTCTTTTGTTCTTCTTTCGTGCCTACAACGTGTCACGTCGTGACACGATGAAAAAATCAAAACATGGCCACCCCAAAGATTAGGTGCACCCATTGTGCAATACAATCAGTAAGCTTGATTGCATACAATAAATGAAACGATCGAAATGGCAACAAGAGTAAGAGAGTAAGTACTGGAAAAAAGATTGATCTCTTAAATAATCACAATGTGAACTCCGTCTCTCCGTCATCATAAGTGAAGTGGAAGTAACTTTACTCATTTTAACTTAAAATTATTATTAAAATATCTAACTCCAGCTGATTATCGATACCGATTCCAATCAATGTCGATTGTGAAGTCACGCGCCATCGTCACGCGGGCCGCGCAAAACTACCGATATTTTGACCAGGCAAACAGAAAGCGCACGCCGTCGACGATGCTCTATCGAACAGTCGACAACAAACCGATACAGTGCGCGCCGGGCATTCACGTAGCACACAAACACACACACACACACACAGGCACACAGCAGACTGCTCACACAACTGACTGCTCGCTCACACACTTTCACGAAACAGTCACAAACATGCACACGCACACACTGGCGCATGCAGAAACGAAATTTAATGCTGAGTCAGTGCCTTCCTTTGCCTTCTGCTGCCGCTGCTTTGGTTGGTGGTTGGTTGCAGCATTGTTTCTATACGAAAAACCAGTGGCGTATGGAAAGGGTCGCCAAACAGCTCAGCCAACCGAACTGTTTGATAAGTGCAATAAAAATAATTGGCAATCGATGTGAGGGCTTAAACAATTATTATTTAAGATGCAACAGATGAAAACTGAAAAAATTATAGAAGCTACCTGAATTGATAAAGCATTTCTTCTGGCAAGCCGCTAGTATTTGTACAACATAACCCCTATAATAATATTTTACGACCGAATCGAGCGTTTGATACAGATTTCTCGTGTGCTAATCAAACCCCGGTACATCGTTCACAACTACACGCCCCTGGAAATATCGCTTTATTGGTTGGTGAGCCGTCGCCCAGTGGAACTTCGAAAATTTTGTGTTGTCGAATTGCACAAACCGAACACCAGGCGCGCAGGAATAGTGGTAGGTGCTTGCCATGCTATAGTTGGATGGCAACTCTTATTGGCTGCCGTCTCAGCTGGCTGTGGCTGTTGCTTGGCGCGTTCAACGCTGACGTGCGCACACACACCACACATGTCTGTGTGTCGCTGTATTGTTTTTAAATGATAGCGGCCGGGAAGTCAGCTGTTACTGTTACTGTGACTGGTGCGACAGGCGCAGACCAACCAGAAATGCTTTAAAGAGGGATAAAGACCGGCCCAATGGCCAGTAATCAGTTCATTTCTGTTCAAAACTGGCCCGCATATTGGACACTAAAGGGCAAAACCTTAGCGCGCTCAAACTTTGTTCAATGCAAAGACAAGTAAAACTTAAGCTGTAATTCATGCAATTTTGTGCTTCTTCAGTGTGTACACATTAAATATTTGAATAATTATGTGGGTGGAGTTGGGAGACACTTAACGTTGGCTATTTTACTTTATGTTGTATTTTAACTACCTCTGCTGCTGATCACTTAAAGCAAGCAAATTAAAGTAATATGACTCACTTTAATACTTGTTTAGTTAAAGCTAATAAGTACGCTTAGTAAGGGAATAAACAAGTATCGATTGTCGGTTTGTATCGCCGTTAAAGGCAATTGAACGGAGTAGCGTAGATGTGCACACATACACACACACAGAGACTCATTTATTTGCATATGTGTACACACTTTGCTTTGCCTATCAGATTGAAAATTCACTTAATTGAGTTTTACTGGCCATTGAGTCTGTTATAGGCTGGACATTGTCCGAATGCAAGTGCATATCAGCATGAACACTCACACACACAGATATGTTTGTATATGCGCAATTGCATTTCTGCACAGAACCATCTGAAAATGATGTGGGTGGAGTTGGCAATGTTATCGTATTGGCCATTACAGTTCCCCTCCTGCCACTCGCCAGCTACAGCCTGCTTCACCTGCTGCTGCCGTTGTTTTATTCGATGATAGGGCCGAGGCCTATAGGCGGGCAACTTAAATTTACGGTCGTTATGTGTAATTGGCTTTTTGTCTCTTTCAAACCAACAAAGGAAAGGGCTGGCGGGCAAGAAGCAGAAGATGGAGGAACAGGCAAAGTTCACATCACAATCATGTATTCAACAAGTGGGCGCCAAGTTTTCTTCACGCTGGGAATATAGCAACGGCTAGCATAATGCAACACCCCACTGTACGCACACTGTCTCATGCGAGAACAGTCGTGTGTGTGCGTTTTGTGTTTTTCTTCTTTTCATATTCAAACAACGACAGTAAATTTGTATAGTGCGATTTGTTGTATCGCGCGTCATTTAACAGGCGCCCAGTATTTTTAGGCAGCTGATTTATGTACATTTTTGACGTATCGAAGAGCGGGACGGCTATACTACACGCTGCGTAGATTACGTGTATGAGAGTGAGCTAACAACAGATGCAAGACAGCTTTACATGTGGTTTGTGTCTTGGCTGAGTGTAGAGCTTTCGTGAACGCTTTCTGTTATGCAGCTGACAGACGGTCCCTAAAAATGACTTAAATTAATATTTATTGTTTTCAGTCTTCATGTTTGTATTTGGACTGGCCACAAAAGAGAGGTCACACCAATTGACAGCTGCAAATATTTAACACATTTCCTAATGACATTAAGCAAAATTAAATACTTCAAGTGGGTTAGCAGATGAACGACCTCCACTTTGATGGAATTCGTCAATTCCTTGTCACTGATTTCGTCAAATTATTTATAATTTATAACGCTATTTAATTTGATTAAAATTAATATTTATGCTGTTCCGATGAACTGATAACTGGCCAATTAACAGAAATTGAACTTCCCACACAACTTTTATGTCAAAAAAATTGAAATGTTTAATGTTTGCTCGATATATATTTTAATTGTAATCAATTTTATTCACAATTAGGAATATATTTAATCTGTGTTAAAAAGTCAAGGAACCCATTGTCATTTTTTTTTTCTGGACACATCGACAACTTATGCAAATTTATTGTGTTTGTTTATTTATCTTATCAAGTAATCGGCCTTAAAGTACATTTAATTACTTGTAATGTTTATAATTTAAGTCGCTTCAAATTACAATTTGAACGTTGCAAATTTGTCTTTTATTTACCAAATGAGTTAATTGGCATTTCGTCAGCTTGAACCTCCCGCGCTTTTGTCGATAAGTATCGATAGTTAGAACTTAGTCCTTTATTAATACTGAGTGTTGTGGCAGCCAGCTTTTTATATTATTAAACTCAACTGTTTGCTCAAGTGCGTAACAGTTGAGTTTCAGTTAAGAATTCTCTACAATTTCAAAGCTCAAACATAAAATATTCAATGGCATGATTTATTGATTCGTCGACAAGCGTAGGAATCACACCAAGTCGATCAAATTCATGGCCGGTACGCACAAATTAAAATCAGAGCAATCTCCCTGAAATGGAAAAGAAAAAACATGAAACATAACCAAATGATCGGTTAAGTTCAGAGCGGAACCAGTCACATGCGTCTCCCCAAATAAAGCTAGTTTATTGTTCTGTCACGCGCTCGGACATAATGAACAGCGCGAACATCGCGAACAACAACGCATCTCTCGAAGCAGACGATCGTACGGACAAACGTCATCAAGTGGTTTTAGTTTTACATTCACTTTTTTTTCGCATCCGCGTATCTTGTGCGTCCACTGCTACTGATCAAGCGGACGGTTAGACGATCGGACAGAAGGACAGACCGACGGAGGGACGGACAGACGAATGGATGGCTCAAGAAGTGCTCTTCACGGCGGCGGCAGTACTGGTACTGCCACTGGTACTGGGTACGAAAAATGTTGTTGTCGTCGTCGTTGCTCAAGGTTGAGGCAAACTGGTACTGGTATCATCATCAGACACAGTCACAGCCACAGTCACAGCAGAAGCAACAGCAGCAGCAGCATCTGCGGACGTGCGGAGTGTCAATCGAAGTGGTGGTAGTAGTAGTAGTATTATTTGTAGTATCAGCAGCAGCAGTGGTAGTAGTAGTAGTAGTAGTAGAGTCACATAAATGATAGTGGTAGTAGTAGAGGTTTCAGTAGTGCTATTATCAGTAATCGTTTAGTATTGTTTTAGTTAATTTAGTATTAGTAATAGTGCATATAATACCAGTTAAACTAGCAAGAGTGGTAGAAGCAGCAGTAATGGTAGTAGATTTGGGAGTATCTGTAGAATGACTTGTGGAATCTGGTCAAAGTACTGCAATTAGCTAAGCTGGCTTTATATCAATACTATCGGTAGACGAAAAAAGTATAAGTAGTAGTAGTAATAGTACTAGTAATAATAGTAGTAAAAGATTTGAAGATGAATAAGGAGTAGTATTATCAGTAGCACTAGTAGAGGTAGGAGTAGCAGTTATAGAAGTAGTATCAGTAGCAGTAGTAGTAAAAGTGGTATAGTAGTAAAAGTGGTAAATGTAATAGTATAGATTTGAGAATATTTGTGGTAGAACCTGTGAAATCTGATCAAATAACTGCAGTCAGTAAACTGCACTAATGTAATAGTAGTAGTAGTAGTTCTATTAGAATTTTTAGTAGCTAATGTTATAGTTTGGATTGTATCAAAAACAAGTTAAAGTCATGAAATATTTAGCACAAGCATTAGTAATACTATCAGCTTAAGCAGATATTCCAGTACTACTAAAAGCAGTATTAGTAGTAGTACAGACTGAGTATTAATGAGAACAGTTTGACTTGTATTAGTTTAAGAACAAGTTGAAGTTTAACTTCCCGAGTATTAGTAAGATAAGTAGAATCGACAAAATTAAATATTTCAGTCGTTTGAATAGTTATTAGTTATACTATGAGTATTATTAGTAGTAGAAGTAGTAGTAGTATTAATAGTTTTGCCTCAAGTCACTGCTTGGCACGAGTCTCCATGCATTAATTATTAATATCCATTTCCATATCCATTAACTTGATCATTTTAATGAACTCAACGCTTTGTCGCTGGCGTTCTTCTTGAGGTAGTCAAAAAATTAATGGAAAAAATAAAAATAAATAAACAAAACAAGAACGCAACAAAATAAAACAAAGAAAAATGCAAATGTTAGAAGCCTTTCGCTAGCTTTAGAAAGACAAACGCAAATTCAAATACCCGTAAATACAAATAGAAAAATACCCGTAATTGTGCGATGACCTTGAACTGAAGCCAACAAATCGGTGCAGATCAAAAGGCAGTACCATATAGAGACAGATACTGGCACAGCTGTAAATGATAGTATAAAAAAAAGGTTAAAAAATTAATATTTATGTTCATGATAATGACAAACGAGAAGTTTTCAAAGTGCTGTTTACTTAACAGCGGGTTCTTAGCCAAGTCTTCTGCACTTAGCACTTCTTCAGCTTCAATAACACACAATTTACATATCTACAAATATTTAAAACTTTGCTTGTTTCAGTTTCAGTTTCATTTGTTGTTGTTGTTGTTGGCTTTTTATGATTTATGAGCAATTTCTAAAGTGCACTTGTTTGACCGCGTACTACAACAAGTCGGACAAGTTGTTGTTGCAGTCACTTAGGCCGCTAAGTGTGTCTCTCTGCGTGTGTGTGTGTCATTGTGTGTGTGCTTTAAAAATGTAATAACAATAATAATTTGAGTTTTACTTGACCGACGTCTCATCGCGAGGCTTCAACTCAAATCCCGGTGCGACCAACTGGCAACAACAACCACAGCAACTGACTGATCTGGGGTTTCTCTGTTGTTGTTGTTGTTGTTGTTTCTGCTGTTTTTGTTGCTGTTGTCGCTTCTAATTCTGTTGACAGATGAGGTCGCCAAAACGCCAACAAGTGACGCAGGCAAACAGAAAAAAAATAACGAAACTTGGCAACCCTGAAACTGTTAAGCTCAGCAACAACAACAAAAACAACAACTTGGACAACAACAACACGAAGAAGAACAGCAAGCAACTTACACAACACACACAGCCTGCAACGACCCATGAACTTTATAGAACGCAACCCCGCTGATAGTGTTGGCTGCATTTTATGGCCAAAAATAGCACACATAGCTATGAAAAATGTTAAGAGAAATAGCTAAAATTTAAGTAAAATTTTTAAAATATTTTTATGTTCAACAAATAGTTTTAAAATATAGCAAATAAATTATCTTAATTTTTAAACAGCTTTATAAACATATCCATAGGTCAATTTGATATCTTACAATTACAAATGTCATCTCCACTTTAAAACAATTTAAAAAAAAATCCTAATAAAAAAAAAAAAATTTAAAGTTGACTGACAAAAATAAACGAAATAATAAAATTATTTTGAAACTAAACCTATAAACAAAAACTTAAATGCAAGATAATTTATTGAAAATACTTTTATTGAAAAATGCATTAATAAAGTTATAAAATCTAGCTATAAACGAGTCGAAACTTCAGCACTTCCCATGGACTTCGCACTGAGCTGCAGCCACTGCCAGTGCTGCTACTGCTGCTGTTGCCACTGCTGCTGTTGCACATGCAACGCCTGCAGTTTTGCTTAATTTGCTGAGCGTTTTCAGTTTTTTTATTATTTTTTATTTTTGGCTTTTTTTTTTAAAGCAAACAACCAAGGCTGCTGGGTCAAACGATGGGTCATTGGTCTCCATCTCCATAAACGCGTCTCAAGTGTGGGAAGCCAACTCGAGTGTGTGTGTGTGTGGGGTGTTCAGGAATTTGCTCAACCATTTGTGTATGGGTTAAATCGGTTCATTGGCTATTTGTTAAACCACAAAATAAATATAAAAAAACAGCACATCAAAAAGTATCTATACGAAGATGATTGTCGACGCTTTTTGGTTTTAATGGCAAACATTAAAAAAGTTGTTCTGAAAGTAGAATCTCAAAGCTGTGGGAAAAACTAGTTTCAAATTAGGCATAAATTTGTTTAACATTAACTCAAGTGGAACATCAATAAAAACGATAACAAAAACGTATACGATTTGGTTTAAAACATAGTTAAAACAAAACTAAATCAAAATACAGAAATAAAGCGCAGACTTAAGTGATGAAAGGACTTATTTTCTACACAAAGTATTAAAAAAGACAACGATGCTTTGAAACATGTTTTACTAACCAGTTTTTGAAAGCATTTGAAAGCATTTGAAATTTCTTTATATTATGTAACTTAATCTAAATATTTGGCACGCGTTATTACTCGCTCAAAAGCCAAAACGCTTTGTGCTACAAATTTGTTTTATTTTCAAATATATCACATGCTTATTAAAAGACTAATCCCGGGGAAAACCCACAAAAACCAGTTATGTACCTAATGAATTTATTTAACAAACGATCAAAATTTCTGACAATTATTGCACAATATCATATTTTAAAAATATATATAAAAAATAACGACATAAAAGTTCAATAAACAAAAGAACGTGTTTCATGCTTAACTCTTCAAAAGTCTACAGTTTTAGCAGTTTTAATATTAACCGTTAATTTTTTAAAAACCCAAATGAACTAGTTCAAAAGTCACAAGAACCAGTGACGCCCACAAAAGCAACAGAAAGCAATTAGCGGCAAACAACTGCCAGAAAAAATATGATTGAAAGCAATTGGGATCACAGAGTTCGAGTTCGTTGCCTAAGTCTTTTGTTTTGTTCTCATCAAAGTAACAAAAATTGTTACTGTATGTGTGTGAGTGTGTTTGTCTGACTAAGCATTTGTGATTTATGAGCAAACATATGTTCAATTGATTTCATAAGCATGACACCGCACACGCCCCAACCTGAGAAGCACCAACAGCAGCAGACAAAACAGAAGAAAATAGAAATAAATAAAAAAAAAGTATTTATAAATAAATTTAAAAAAAAAACTTATAAATATGCAACTTCCTCCACGACAATGTCTGACCGACTGATGCTGCTGATGATGTAAAACGCTGAATGTAAAACACACACAAATTATGCAAAGTTATGTCTGTTGCATATTCAGCTACAATTCTATAAATACACACAGCGGATTTTAGCCAATTTTGCACTAAAATCGAACAGTATTGATTTAAATATCGTATTTAATTTGTGTACACAAAAAATTAATCCAATTTCGCTCTAAAATTAAACAGAAAGTTTATTATTTTATATAAATTTCCAACTGAAATCATTTAGAAATGCTTTAAATAATATTTTACTAAGTGTTTCAAAGCTTAAAATCTGGCACAAATTTTTGTTATTGTGTACGATATATTTGTATGACTATGCCCAGATTTATAGCTAATCGTTTGCTGGATTGCCACATCCGCATCTGCCCCCTGAGTAACATAATAATCATGAGGATGATGATCACGATCATTTACTTTAAATCCGCACACACCTACTATATAAGAAAATGCTTAAATATGAATACACTCGAGCGTTATTCATAACTATTCATACTCATATAATTTGTCTGATTTATGCTCGCTGATTAGACAACTGGCGATTCTAAATGATGTACATAGTTCGCAGTTAGACGATCTGTTGTGCAATTAGCCTGCGGCTTGTTTATGTTGCATTGTTTGTAAGTAAGACAAATAGCGGTAGAGTGACAGAGCAGGGAGAGGGGCAGAGTGAGCCAGAAACTCAGTTAGACTCTTATAAAGTCTTATAAAGCAAACTAACTGCCAGCTCATTCATAAAACAACTTAAAGATACTTTTGTAGCTTAAAGATTCTTACCAGCTACGTGTATGTGTGTGTGTGTGTGTGTGTGAAATGTGTGTCAAATTTTGCAACCATCTCAATCTGAAAACTCTAGTGTTGTGTTTCTAGTTGTTTTTTTTCGCATATGAAAATTTTTGTCACGTTTTCCGTGACGAATTTAAAATGTGCCTGGGCACTTAATTCTTTTGTGTCACACCAGCAGCAGCAACAACAACATTAAACAATAACAATAATGATAACTGCAGTAGTTGTTGTTGCTGCTGTCGCTTTACACAGATGCGCTAAATTGCAGACATCAATCATTTTTTCCAATTGCGTAATCATTTAGATGCTGCAGAGCATCGTCTGCATTTAGATAGATAGCTAGATAGCTAGATAGATACAAAGATACATAGATACATTTATTTGGGGGGAATTCTTCTTCTTGGCTCAATTATAGCGCCTAACAAAGTCAACACTTTGTGTGTGTGTGTGTTTATGGACTTGTGTTGGTGTTTTGACTGTTTTTTTTTTTTTGGTCTTTGGTGTTCATCTTGGCAAGGTCTTGATTAATTTGTTGCCAATCACTTTTTGTTGTCGCTTGACAAAAGCCGATGCCAAACTCAAACAAATAAACGAAACAACGAAACTTTATGTACATAATTACACACATACATATATATGTGCGTATATATACAAATAGTTATATATAAATTTAAATTTCCAACTAATGTGTAAATGAACATGCGTCGGCCTCTTGGGGTCACATTTGGCAACATTTCATATCATCAGCAACGCATTTAAAAGGCATTTAAAGCCAAAAAGCCAAAAAAAACAACTGACTGAGCTTCTTAAATACAAATTGCAATTACGAGTACTCACAATACGCGTCGTCCTTCACGCATTCCCAGATGAGTCTACAACTTCACCTCTGAGTTCGTCTCCAAGTCCAAACTTAGACTCGGTCTCATCGTCAGCATCTCTCAATGTTAATGCTTAAAAATTCTATAGCATGTAGATATATATATACTTATAATTTGTTTTCGGGTCTATTCATTCACCAACGAGGGTCATTCACAATCAAATGAACGGTTTTATGGCTTTCAAATCGGATACTACACGAAAATCGGATTAATGCTAATTATCAATATACATCAATAACTACAAAAACTATTAAGTTAATTAATAAACATTTCTGCAACATTTTGTATGAGTTTTGTGCGTTTTGAACTTTAACCACGCGAGAATTACAAATGAACTGTCAAAATATTGTATAAGATTTAATTAAAGTCAAACAAATTAGTTTAATTTGTATAAACATAAACATGATTAAATTAATATTTAAATAAATAAGATTATAGTTTTTAATGAGCAAAAGGTGTAAAGATTTTTTTTAATAAAAATTTAATGCAGTTTCTAGTTTGTTTTTGGAGTTTAGTGTTGTTTTAGTGTAGTTTAAGGTGATAGGAATTATGAATAAAGCTTCTCTGACCATAAATTTATGCCTGAAATGAATGTTTTGTGACTTCTTCTCCTTTCAGGACCTTTCCAGCGACCTTCCCCTAGCAAACAAGTGTAAATTGCAGCCATAAATCAAACCTAATTCGTTTCAATTCACTTTGATGCCATTCAAAACCGATTCGATTCCATTTCAATTCCAATTCATTGCAATACTATACACACCATAACTCAATCAAAGGTCAGTCGCTGCATGGTTGCTTCTTTTTCTCGCGGTTTTGTTTATTTATAGCTCGAAATTTCTGTTGTCTAAACAGATTGATTATATTTGTAGCTCTTTATTTTTCTTCTTGGTTTAGTTTCTTGGCAATTAGCATCTTCATTGTTGATTGAAGTTTTTTATTTCTTTTTTTTTCGCGCGCTTCTGATTATTATTATTAGTTTTTTGTATTTTTTCAGACAACGCATTCACGGAAGCTTCAGTTTCAGTTTGAGACTATTTGAATTTTATTATTATGCTCTTGTTGCTTTTTTTTTCTTCTTAGTTATTTTTTTTTTGGATGGGCTTCCGGCGCTTGAAGCTCGTGATCTTGTTTAAATTTTTGTAGATTTGTTTTTGAATTTGATATGCAACGATTATGGAAAACAAACCAAAAGATCAAAACGCCTATTGTCGATTGAACAAGCTGATGGAATGGTTAGTGTATGGTTTCTAGCAATTCGTTGGGCTTAGTCATCTTCAGGGTCATTGAGGGGCTCGCATAACACTGTCAATCAAATTGAGATGAGAAGCCAACGCGGCGTATGAACAATTTGCATACAAACCAATTTTTAACCAGATTCTCGAACAACTTATCGATTTTTAAATGCCATGATTACCAACACTCGATGACTGCTATTGAGAGCTGGATGACTGACTAACCAGGCGATTGGTTCGTGCAATTACAACTGAACTCCACAAGGTCAACAAAAAAACGCTGCGACGTCTAGAGGCAGGAAATGCATGTAAGAAAAACCCACTACTGGGGCAAAAATGATTAAAAGGCCACGAAAAAAATAGTAACGTAAAAAAAAAACTAGATAGGAAATTGCAGTGAAGTGCACACGACAGTAAAATAGCCTGTAATGGTGTAGTTTGTTACTGGATTGCTAGAAATGAAACAATTCTAACTGGCAAAGACCTATAAGTCTTTTAGATAGAACCGATTATACGATCAAAGTTTATATCTATACCCACTCTATAGCAAACCTATAACACAGCTGCTACAGCGTATAAATAAGATGCACAGCAACTGCAAGTGCAGCAGCAGCGGATGTTGATTTATGCTGCAATTGCAATAAACGAGGTGCGAAAAAAGCAACAATAACAATCGACAACAACAACAGCTTAAAGTTACTATCAACTGCGGATGTGTTCAAGCTGCAAAACAAGCCAAGATCACCAAAAGATCCATTAAAGTTTATTCAAGTAACGATGAAGTAGTTAAAGAACTTGAAAAACATCGAAAAAAAACAAAATTGCATAATCTTAACTAGATTACGAGTGTGTATTCGATTGATTGCTTACATTTGTTATTGTTTTCAGTTGGTTTGTTGTGCGACTAACCCAAAGAAACGGCACACACAACAAACTAAAGTCCAACAAAAGACTTGAAAGATAAAACTGATTGGAGGCAGTTGAAATAATTCGATTTATTCAACAAGTTTAACAGAGAAATCTAAAACAAAGAGTTTAAGTGTTTCAAAATATTTGTTTACCCTAAAATATTAAGAATTAATAAACAGAACACTAACCAGTTTAAAAATTTATGAGTTATAAAAAATTCTCAAAAACTGAAACTTAACAGACAGAAACAGATTTAAAAGGAAGCTAAAATGAAAAATACTTTTTTTTTTCATGAACCATTTTAGCAAGAATTCTGCGCTGAGTAAGAAATTAAAAACAATTTACGAATTTCATTCAGCAAACTAATTTAATTTTAAGTTAACTGATTCGTCATCAATGACTTGGTAAATTTTTAGCTCCATAGTCTGAGTGGACTCTAAAAAAATCACTTTAATCTTCTGCTATTTTAACACTTTCGTTTATTATTAGTAGCACAATCAACTCAGCATTGCAATAATAAATTCTTAACTGAATTAAATAATGAATTCTACTAATTTTCTTTCGAAACCAAAAGCGACTTCCGTAAACGTCAAGTTAAAACAGCTAAAAAACTTGCACCGCCTTATGCAATAAACTAACTAAAATTCACACAAATTTTAACACAACGCAGCTAAATGTAATTAAGTCGAACTTGGTGTTAATTTTGGTTGGCCCACCAAATTAAAAAGAAGATAAAGACGGAGAGAAAGAGAGGGAGAAAAAAGCAATAAAGAGAAGAAAACAAAATCTTTTGCACATGGCTGGCAATCAAAATGTGTTTCAATAAGATTAATTAAAATATATTCAAACTCAGCTGGAGCTGGAGCTGTGGAATCAGTTGATCTCTTATCGTGTTTCTCTTTCGTGTTTCGGGGTCTGTCTCAATTTTTTCTTTTGGTTTGGGCCACGTGAGAGGCAGCGGACTGCAAAATGGCTCAATAAATTAGTTTTCTATTAAATGCTACTAAATGGCAAACAAAAGGCGCCACCCAAAAAAAAAAAAAACCACAAATACAAAAATGCTTTTATATATATATTTTCATGGCCAATTAGCAGACAAAACAGAAATCAAGTCAGCAGTCGGCAGTCGGCAGCTGGCCATAAGGTCAACATAAAAATCAAGCGAGAGTGTCACAAGTTCAGTTGGCCAAAATGTCAAGTTTGTGTAGCTTGTCATTAAAAAGGATCTGAGTGTTTACTTAGATAGATTTTTGTGGACTTGAACCCAAGTGGCAAAAGTTAGACTAGTAGTTAGTTGACTTATTAGCCCAACTAATCACATATCTAAATAAACTAATAATAAATCAAAAATAAATAAGTACATAAATTTAAGCTTGTCCCTATGAGCAAGTCTTTCGAAAAATGCCAAGCAAACACTGTAATATTGATTATACAGCAAATGGGCACCCTACTGTCGAGCACCTCTGCCTATATTCACTTTACTTGTATTTCATTTATTGCCCAAGCCACAAAAATTCACACCAAGCCGTCCAAAATTAATTACATAATCAAGCAAATAAAGATTCATTTGCATATTTATGAGCGAAAATAAAAAGCTAACATAAATGTCAATTTTAAGAACAAAAAAATCGATATTTTTAACTGAGCTAAACTCAGTTTAGAGCAGAGCTCAGAGAAACGTCTTCCAGAACGATTTAAGTCGATACTCAGATCCGGCTGGCACCGCCAAGCACCAGCTGTTTAAAGAGGGGGCCAAAGATTTGGGGGTGAGCGCGTTAAATGATATTTATGAGAGCAGATGCCTAATACGCAGCTTATCCTTTACCAGTTCATTCACATGGCAATTAATAAGAAGACGAATAAAAAACTCTAAAATAAAAAGCAAATTGGTAAAACAAAAAAAAAGGCATAAACAAGACAAATTATAAATTAAATATTTAGCTTCTACTTGGAGCGCGTGCGATGAGCTGCGCGGAAGCTGAAATCGTAGAGCCCACGGCGACATTTCGAAAGGCTTTTCAAGATCAAGGCCCAGAGCTGGCAAGCAACAACACTTGATAAATTGATATATATGAAGCAAGCCCCAAAGCCATCGAAGCCGTCATCGAAATGATGCGTAAAAGGTGCGCCAAGTGTTTGCATAAATTTTGAAATACGCCGTATTTGTATTGAGTGCCAGGCACTCAGCACTCGGCTTATACTAGACTCACAGAGCTATTAATATTAAAAAATGCTGAACGTAGTACAGTTTTAGCCAAATACAATTAAGAATAGAATAAACAAAAAACAATGTGATTTAAATTTCAAGCAATTAATTAATATTGTCTGGCAAAAAGTTATTTTAACAACAGTGAGTCAAAATTTGTTTGCAATTTGCAAGTGAAAATATTTCCTCTTTGTTTAAATTTGAAACATACGAAAATTGATGCGCCATTTTGAAAACTATTTAATTTTTGTTTGTAGATTTCGAACACAACAGTGGGCCATAATGTTGCACATCGTTTCGACGACAAACTGAGTTATGATATGAGATGCGAATCAATGTGCCTGCCAAAGAGAGAGAGACAGCGAAAGAGAGCGAGCTGCCTCTCCGATCACAGCGGAGCTTCACAAACAGCTGAGAGCGCTTGGAGAGCTTATAAGCTTTTATGGCGCTCTTTCTTTTTGCTTTGTTTATTGGTGTGGTTCACTCGCGCTCTCGCACTCGCGCATTCGCTCTCTATTTTGAAGTGTCGTGAGTGTATATTTAATAACGGGGAGTGGCAACCGCCCATTTTGCCAATTGGAACGTATAAAAGCCGGCACAACAGCTGCCTGAACATTCGTTGCTATTCACATTTACGTCTGGTCTCGTCTCGTCTGATTTTGTCTCCGACACAATATCGGAGTCTGGAGTTGGACCACAGGGGAGCGAAACATCGTTATCGTTGATTATTATATTAAACCTACATATAGCAAAAGGTAAGACGCGTTCAAGGATATTCAGTGTACCTTTTCTGTGCGGACTATTACTCCGAAGGACTTAAATGCCCAAGTGACTTAAAGTGCAACAAAACTCATACAATAATATGCATAAATATTATTAACTATTAAAAGTGCTTACGTGCTAATCCTTTGCCTCAAGGATGTGACAATCAGTAAACGGATTTATTATGGATTTTTTAAGAAATGAAAAGCTGCGTTTTGGTTATGTGAAAATTTAAATAGTGCAAGTTTGTTTCTTAAGTCTTAAGTTTTACTTCAATTTTCTCTGAAGAATTCTAGTGTCGCTTTGTAAATCAAGTTCGCTGTTTAAATCTATTTTTTGTGACCAAGACAAGTTCTTCTTGGAATGCTGACTTTACAGTTAAAGTTAAAGTTCATTGACTTAACCCATTGTTTGACCACAAGTCGAAACTTTTCTTCAAATCTTTATCTTCTGCCTTTTTTGAAAAACAGCTACAAAAAAACGGCTATAAATGTACCAGCAAGACTAATGTTTTAAACGGAAAACTTTGCGCAACTTGCAACATAAAACTCACAACACACACAAATTTTCATCCATAAATTATGGAAAACAAATGAAAAAATATTAGACTAGCTGATACCTTAGCAAAGTTAAAGAAAGCTGTAAACTTTAAGTAAATAAGGTTTGAATTTTGGTCTATAAATTTTAAAATACAAAAATATGCAGTTTGGAATTTTTTTCGTCTACATAAATTAGATTAGGAAATGTCAGCGTTGATGTATTATAATTACTCAAAACTAGTCGAGCCGTTTTCAATGAAAGCAGGGTATGAAAACAAAAGAAATAAAATGTGTGTCGAACTGGTATGCATAAATATGACACAAAAGGGCGCATAACTAAATATATTTTGGAATATACATATGTACGTGTGTGTTTATGCATACATGGAGTTAGTTATAATGAAATGCATCATCAGTTTGTCGGCTGATTGATATTGATTAACATTCATGAGCCGACGAAATAACAAATAACAAATAACGATAAACAGCAAACAAAAAGCGCCAATGGACAAATTACAAAACGCGACTTTAAATAACAGCAACACACACACACACACACACACGTACGCATACAAACAGAAATTGAAATTTCCCAACTACCTATATTGGGACTGACGGACTGGCTTAGAGGCGTGAGCTTATTTGAACTTTTCAGTTTAAAGCTCGCAAACGTCGAGTTTGGACATTGTCGAAAATCGAATTAATAATCGAATAGCGCAACGTTTGAAATCAAATCAAATTTTCATTATGCATGAAATTGTTTTCAATTTCCAAACGTTGTTTTCTGATAAGCGACTCTTTGGACCGCTTCGGGCAAGCGTTTGAGCCATTAGGCGAGATCCATTAATGATTTATTTGTTACCAAATTCAATTCCAACACTGAAGCCACAATGTCTGAACGCGTTGATGTCTTTTCTGTGTCTTTTTGTGTCTCATTATGTCTGTGGGGGCAACTCATGAATACGTTTGCCGATAAAGATCATAGCAGCCAATGAAATTCAAATTAACATGCGAAATTTCAAATTTATATATCTTCAATCCTCACTCTTCCCATTCCGCACACCTCACCACCACCCGCAGACATTGAGCTTTGATTGATGGCGTCTTCGATACTCGATATGCATAAGGAAGAAGCAGAACAACTAGCGGCGGTTGCTTTAATCGTTTATGCTAAAGACGTGGAAGGTTCTAGCCAGGCAAAAAAAAAAAAAATGCTATTCGCGCAAAAAGTCAATAAAACCAGTTAAGGTCAGCTTGGCCACTTCGGCTACGCTTGACTTGGCCAAGTCTGTCAGTGTGTCTGTTGTTGCTTGTGTAATCAACATGTTTGCCTGCAGATGCTAAATGAATTTTTATATATATTTTTTTTTTATTTATGAATAATGTGACGTTGCCCACCGATTCCAAATGATGCTCAAGCTAAAAGCTGAGATGCTGATCACGTTGCCAACGTTAAGCTACAATAAAAATAAAGTTTCAAGTGTCGACGCTGTCGTTATTGTCTTGTTGTTGTTATTGTTGTTGTCGTCACTGAGGCAGTGTGTCAGTGGCCGCTGCTGTGACTTGAAACGCCTCGGGCAACCGGTTGCTTGGCACCAAAGCATCCTTGACATAAAAACCACGCGCGTCCAAGTTACATCTTCGATAAAGTCACACACAAACACACACACACAGGCACAGAAAGACACGGACTCACATATATTAACAACTTTACGCACTGTATACATCATACTCTTATGATGGACATTATCGTTTTACAGCAAGCTTTGGCTCAGTTTTAAAATGGTTCAACTGCTTAGTTATATGAGGTATTAAACTAATTTAAATGCAGTTTCTTAGCCGTATTTGCTTATTACCTATAAGTCAACCGTTTTACTTCTTTGCTTTGCTCAACAACTGTGAGAAAAGAGTATCACATCCTTGGCTAGCTTTCTTTACAATAGTTTTACCACCTAATTTTAAACTATTTTCTATTTTTTCTTTGCTTGCAGATGAAAGTCACTTTGGCATTAGCGACTTTCTGCCTGGTGGCGGCCTGTGCCGATGCACAAAAGGGCAGAACCACAACAACAACAGCGACCAAGCCGGGCCGCTTCCTCTCCCTGCCCGTGCCCGCCAAGTGCGCTAGCCGTAAGTATCTATAAATACCACAACAGTACTTGACGAACGTGTGACAAAAAGTAAAAGTGTTCAACGTTGTCAGAATATCAAATAGTGCGCGCATCCAGCGATTTGCCAAGTTTGCACTTGAAATCGTTTGGCAATGCGACGTGTGGGTGTTATCATACCATCAAACATATGTAAATATATTTAATAGCGAAATATACTACAACACATACCTGAGCAGATCGGGGGCGTTACCTGAAGGTCGCTGACGTGATGCCCAAGCTTATGTATTTTGTTGTCACCGCATTTGCACTTGGCATTCGCGCACTTTCTTTGACTGCATTTATGCACTCCAGCGTTGCCACTTAGTTGAAGCTTTTTCATGGTGCAATTATGTACAAGGTGACAATTAGTAAACACCCGTTTTTAAATATTAATTTCATCATAACGGAAGAATAGACCGAAAAGATAGTCAAATTATTACATTCGATAAAAGAAATACGTTGCCGTTCAAAGCTCATTAAGTATTTAAGCAAAAGATTGTGCTGCATAAATACGCTACCTTTTTATTAGTACCATGAAATGCATTTTGTGACTTAATTGCTGCACATTTACAGCGTTGCCACCTAGCTAAAGCTTCTTCCATAGTTCAGCCAATTATAAAACACTTCGCAACTGCAAGTCATCCGTTTGCAACAATTGCGCAAGTGCCGCTGGAGCTGCTGCAGCAGCTTGTTTAAGATTTAAACAATAGCGTCATCGCTGCATATCCGGTACACTAATGAACACAGTGCAGTTAGTACTAATTAGGCAAGCACACTCACACAAGCACACATGCACACATACACATGTAGTACATCCCGTTCGAATAGAAAATGCAAGTTAATGTATGTATTTATTTTTTTAGTTTTTATTTTATTTTTGGGCAATAACTTTAACGTCGCAACGTTATGGCGGCAGACAAAGTTGCATAGCCAGTTTAAAGCCGCTATTGCTGTTTCTGCTGTGGCTTAGATCTTTCATCTTTTTAGAAATTTCCAGTTATACAAGCGCAACTTTAAGTTAAATAAACTAATTATCTATTCAAACTTAATTACCTGCTATAGACGCGACTCGTTCGTTGTTAATAACAACTTTCAGCCATGCAAACTGTATGCGCATGCTTATTAATTTCCATTTAAATGCTACAACAACACCAACAACACCTACAAAAATACAGATTTTTCTAAGCTTAAGATTGAGATTCTGCTTGAACGAGCAGCTTATTAAGATATTTATCTGCAGGTATATGCAGGTACACACATACACAGTTTGTGGAAGTTGTCAGCCAATGATGCAATTGCAATTGAGGGGAATTTTTTCAGCTATTTTTTTACCACTTAGCTACTCAGGAAAACTTAACGAAAGAAAGTGAGGTTAATGCGCGCTAATGTGACGCCCAGTTTTATTGCCTTGACCCGCAAAGTGAGGAAATTGCAGTAAAGACAAACAGACAGGCCGCGACGGATGGCAGACAGAAGACAGCAGGCAGCATCGGCTCACAAACAAAAAAAAAAATAATAATAATGTGCAAACAATGGCAAATAAGGTCATTATGTTAGACTTAAGCTGATTTGACGTGCTCTCTGCAAGACGCCAAGCGGAGAGCAGTGGGTAGTTGGGAGACCAACGAATGAACAGGCAAAAAGCAATTGCAAAAGTGACGGCAAGAAAAAAAATTACTGACATGGCAGCTTTAAAGCGGCTTAAAGCGGGCCTAATGACGCGTGCCGCTCGCAGTGCCAACAAGAGGGCGTGGCACACAGGTTGGTGTAAAAATCCAAAAAAACAATAACAGCTAGTGGCAAAGTCCAGCAAACTAGACCTATGAGAGACTCTATAATTAGTCGGTATAAAACGAAAAATTAATCTTAAAATATTGCAATTATTTAAAAATGGTATTCAATTAAGGGGGACTTTACTCAGTCAATCTTGAATGTTTACTGTGTTGTCAAACTTCATACGATAAAAGAACTACCTTGCTTCCAAACATAAACATCAAAAAATCTAAAAATTGTCAAAGAAAAATTACTGTGAGCTTAACTTTTTTAAGATTCCTGAGACTTTAACGACTAACGAAATTATGTGAAGTTATTAGTGAACTTTTAGCTATAAACACGCTAAGCTCAGGTAGTTTATACAGGAAGCTATACACAAAGTATGTTGTCTCAAGATCTGATGTTTATTTGAAAGAAAGACTCTACTGTTGACTGTGTTACTTAATCGACTCTTTGTACTTTGCTTGAGTACAGGGTATACAAACGAACAAACATAACGCTCGGCCATTCAAGTGGCTAATCAAACGGACAACGTTGCAGTAGCCACAAATGACGGAGGCAACGATGTGAAACAAGTTTCGTTTTTGTAGGAGTAGTAATAAGAGGTGGAGAAGTGGGAGTAGGAGTATTATGGTGATGCTGCTGCTGGTGCGGATGTGGAGGGGAGTTCCCCATTCCATTGTTGGCATTACCCATGGCTTTTTGTTTGGCAAATGGAAAACCTTTTGACACACAGACAAAGGAAAGCAGCAGCATCAGACGATAGGGCCGATTCGGTGATGGCATCAAGAGGAGTCAAAAACAGCAGCTTGGTGCATAAATTGCTGCAAAGATTGCGCAACAAATTGTGGGGGGAAGTTGTGTAAGCATCCGTGTGGCATGTTTTGCCAATCATGAGGTACACACACACACAAGTCACTCAAGCATCCATCTAAACGCCAAGTGTTGGCACACCTACAACAAACAGCAACTAAACTTTGGACTCTCTACTTTTTGCAGGTCCCAAGGAGTTCTCCTACCGCGGCAAAAACATGTTCCTAAGCACCCATGTGCCAGCTCTGGCCAACAGGAAGGTCGACTGGTTGGATGGCCGCAATCTGTGCCGCGAATACTGCATGGATTTGGTCGCTCTGGAGACCCAAGAGAAGAACAATCTGATCTTCCGTGTTATCCAGCAGAATGATGTACCATACATCTGGACCGCTGGCCGCATCTGCGATTTCGCTGGCTGCGAGAATCGTCCCGATTTGGAGCCCAAGAACATTTATGGTTGGTTCTGGTCTGCAACCCGCGAGAAGATCCAGTCCACCAACCGCATTCCACAGGGTTGGGGCTACAACCCCTGGTCACAGACCGGTCACAAGAAGCGTCCACAGCCCGACAATGCTGAATATGACATCAACCAGACCAAGGAACAGTGTCTCTCGGTGCTGAACAACGTGTACAACGATGGCATTGCATGGCACGATGTTGCCTGCTATCACGAGAAGCCCGTCATCTGTGAGGATAATGAGGAACTGCTCCGCTATGTGGCGGCCACAAATCCCGGCATTCGTCTATAAGTTTCAGCAGATGTAATGCTTCGTATTGTTTGTGTAATTTTAAAAAAAAACTACTTTATTATAATACTCCCTAAATGAGTTTTTTTGTATAATTTTTTGTGTTTAATATGTGTGTACGACGAATGCAAGACAAATAGACTTTAGAATTTATAATTCCACACTCCCGATCTTACCACCTATATATAAACACACCTACACACACGCACACACAATTCCATAAGGCAACTGCCGTGCTCAAAAATTCACAATTTCTATACTTTCGAAAAACTGCCAAGCTTTTTACACACCAAACTTTTCGACTACAAAAACCCAAACACGAATTGTATTTATATATACTTATAAAGAAATTTACAAATTGTTAAGTACTAGTATTCACTAGCATTTCGATCTGCTCTTGAAATCTCTTCAGCACTATTCTATTGCAGCCCAAAAACGAAAAGAGATTCAATAAAATGTTGTAAAAATCCATCCAAAAAGAAACAAAACTTACAATTATTTAAACAAGCGTTTAGTTTATTCGCCGACGGTGTCGTTCGTGTCGATATCTCGCCGGTGAACGGGATCGACTATAAGTACGTTCTTGGCTTGATCCAGAACTACTTCGTCTCGGACTTGTTCTCGAGTTTCTTCTATAGTCTGTACTAGAACGCCTTTGGTCTGCGTCTTGTCGAGATCTTAAAGATCTTCCATCCTTTATATGGTCTGGGCTGCTGCTTCGTGTCTTGGAAACATTCAGCTCAAGCTCAGGACTCTCTGACCAACGCCAGTTGCGTAATTCCTTGCCAATATCATTCCAGCTGTTGAGAGTATTGATTTATAAACTTTATTCTATAAAGTAGGTTTATGTGCATTACCTGTTTGTTTGAGATCTAACAATTTTGGGTGGGGATATAGCTGGTCTTGGCTTCTTGTAGCTGCCCAAATTGCCATGGAATAGATTGTTCGGATTGTTAAATAGGTGCAGATAGCCACAGCTGTAACCCTTAGGACATTTGCGTGTTAAGGACAAACCTTAAAAAAGCAATAAGTTGTTTGGTAAAAAATATTAAGCTTAAATAAGTGAGAACACTACGGTCGAAGTGCTCGACTATAATGTGCCCAGTTCCGAACTCTTGCAGGGAACTGCACTCAATGGTCTCTTTTGTAAATATGTTTTTGATAAAGGATACAGCTCTTGCTCTGCGGTTCACGTACCGCAAATAGCACCACGCCAAGCGCTTATATTGGAGAACTCCACATTCAGACGCTTGGAGGCGTAATAACGACCCTGCAGATTGATAAACGCTCGTAGCGCAAAGCTAAAATACAAAATTGGTTTGAAATAAGGTAAACTGAAGCTAATTAATTCCATTACGAACCGTTCCTGTGCGTACTCCACAAAGACGTGGCCACGCAGATATGGTAAAATATTACGCACAGCGCGAAAATTAACAATTTTGCCAAACTTCTCAAGTTCGTCGACCACGTCCATGAAGAACTCATCGTAATCGGCTCGCAGATCCTTTTCGGTTAGCTCCAAGTGCTCGTCGGCATTTGCATACTCCGTGCTTGTGTCTTCGGTCTGCAGCAGTGGATGGTTAAAGAAGTGACGGATTAGCAGGATTTTTGCCAGCATAGGACGCCTGTGATTAAAGGTACACGCGTGACCGAATCTACAAAAATTCGTGCGTGTATAGAACTCGCATAAACGCTCCTCCGGATGCGAGTCAACAACACGACGCAGCTCTGGCGGCGGTGTGTGATTTCCATCGTCTTCCATGTAATCATGCAGACGTTGCATCCATTCCTCGAATTCAGCAGCTGCTTTTTCAGCTTGCTTTTGCTTCTCCTCTCGCCATCGGCGTTGTTCTTGCAACAATACCTCTAATTCTTTGGCTTGCTGTTCACGTATTCGCTCCGCTTCAGCCTCTTGCTTACGAAGCTTGGCCGTATCCAACTGAAATTGACGTTGTGCCAACGCCTCGCGACGTAGCCACTCCTCCTCCTCATTCTGTTTCCTACGTTCTTCTGCCAATCGCTTGAATTCCTCTAGTTCCTCCTGCTGTTTTAACCATTCCTGATATTCAGGATCTGACTCTTTTTGGCGCAACTCTAGTTCGTCTTCTTTATCTCGATCTCGTGCAGTTTTCTGTCGTCTGCGTTTTCTTTGCTGTTTCTTAATAAGCTTTCGCCAAGCTCTGAATTGTTAATGGGTTTTTAAAATTTATCAATTTAAAATATTTATTTTTCTTTACCTTTTTGTCGGCATTTTATGTTTTGATTTGTGAGATCAGTGTGACCGCATAAAATTCTCTGCTACGGAACCTTAACATTGCGCTCAGCTGTTAACGCAATGTTAACTAACATATAAAAACCGACAAAACAGTCGTACATGCTTCTCAAATTAATCATTTATTTCTTACTTTACCTACATACATGCTTTTTAAAATTATGTACGTTTTCTTTTTACAACATGATTTGCTTCTGTTATAAACAGTAGTCAGCTATCTACGTCAGCGACCTTCGAACGCTTGTCGAACTTAGTATTTTTAGTATTTAACGAAGTTGTCGTGTAACATTTCCGAGTATTTTTACTCTTAACGTACACGGCCACACAAGCATTTTCATGTTTTGGTCTATTTTTTATGTAAATACTAGAAGAATTACCAAATAAAATACACATAAAGTCATCAATTTGGCGCTAATAATTTGATTTAAAATATAAACACCTAATTAATAATACATATCGGTTGAGTGCAAACTTTGAATCCGCAACAATTGATAACCCACAGCGAAAGACACAAGCTATGAGCAAAGTGCGCAGGCTGTACCACCAGAAATATCGTGAAGATTGGGAGAAATTCCCATCGTTCTCGAGTTGGTTACGGCGCGGTGATGACGGCTACTCAGCCCACTGCAGAGTGTGTGATGCTAATGTCTTGGCACGCTTGGCCTCCATTAAACAGCATCACAACACAGCCAAGCACCAGAAGGGCATCAAGAACTATGCATTCGCATCAAAGGCAAGCTAACAAACATTTTTCACCAATTGCAAAATTATTGATAAATTTTTGTTAATTAATTAGGGCTCACCCGTAAAGTTGGAGCATATTTCACGGGACGAAGCCAAACCGATGGCACAAAAGATGAGCGGAAAGCCGAAACCAAAAATAAAGCGCATTAAGGCCGAGAAACTGGATCATCCCATGGAATCCATTGAGCCCGACACATGCTCAAACGATTCCATACTAGAAGATTTATTGGGCAACGACGATATGGAACAGGAATTTTTACATGAAATTAACGACCATGAAGTGGATCTAGACATTAAGACGGAGGCACTCCAAGATTATAAATATGAGGACATGCACGAGGATAATTTGACGGATGACAACATAATTAGCGAATTTGATCTGTTTGGCAAGAGTGTTTCGCTCCAATTGAACCACATGGAGGTAAGTTAAGACTAAACTTGCAATTTCGATTATGATTATCAAGCGTTACATTTAATTTCAGCTTGAGGACGCGTTGTTGTGCCAGGAACGCCTGCAAGTTGTCTTAACGGAATTTAGACTTAAAATACTGAAACGTAAAGGCAAACGTAATTTTTAATATTCTATTATAAGTCAAATTGTTTATTCATAAAGATAACTAATATAATCGGAATTAAGCTGCGTTCATGCGTTTATTCCGCCTCGATTTCATCTATAAAGGCGCGACACTTTTTCTTCAACACCTTGACAGCTTCCAAGAATATCACCTCGGGTTTTAAAGCACCCACTGATTCCACATTGAATATGTAGTGATCGCGTACACGGGCCATGGTAACAGCATCGGTTAAATGCGGGTAACGATATACATTTCGGCTGCAACTATCGTAGCGAGCATCTTTTACGTATGCACAATCGTTCTCATCGATTCCAATTACACCCGGAGAGAAACAGTTTTGCAGTAGATATGCATCTTTGCCGGACACTTCGCGGTTCAAAGTGATTTGTGGCAGCAGCCTGTAGTAAGCTGTTGCCACCGGTGAGAACTTAGCATGGTCTTTACCAATGCCCTTGACGGCTATCAGCCGCAAATCCATTTCGTGACCAGGTCGCAGTTGAGCAATCAGTATATCGTCATGTATGCAGCCCACACTGCTCTCATTGTAGATTTGTCCTTGCTTGCCCTTTGGCAACCACTTTAGATGACCAGAATAAACCTTGTGATTCTTGTAGATGTCATCGAAGTTGGACTGATCTTTGCTAGCATCCTTGCGACGTGTGCATTTTACCTTTAATTCATACTCCAGCGTATCCTGTTCGGTGCCCTGTTCCGTGCTTTCTTCTGTGCGATAAGCAAATAAACGAGGATCAGCTCTCAATGGCAACAGTCCCATGCGATGGGCAAGCACTTCATCCTGTATGATCGAGGTGTTGTTATAGATGTACACCTTTTCAATGGCCATGCTGGGCACCTCGCTCAACATCAAGCGCCGAAAGGCGTTGGCAATCGCGGGATACACTCCAATCAGATCAAATTCCAAGCCGTGTTCCTCATCATTTCTACAAATAATGTAGTTAAAGATACTAAACACAACTATGCCTCATAAATCTCACCTCACAATTACAATTTGCAACTTGCTCTTAAAAGCTCCCATACTGAAAACTTCATCGGCCAGCCCATAATCCTGTGGATCCTGCTTAAGCTTGTACTCCTCCATGTAAAGCAACGGCTGCTTTTTATTATCATGCATTGCGATGTTTGAGGAACTTAGTAATAATTCAAAATTAATCAAAAATTAAATGCTCCCTATTTGATGCCGCACGTGGTTGTTGTCAAAACAAATGGAAATGCGCCCAGAATGGGTAACAGTGACTGAGTCAAAGTCACTTTGTCACAGTGACTATCAAAACAAATACCGGCAACTGCAAATTTTTTTTTATTTAAAGATTAGCAATTTACAACCGTGTTTTTTAAATAGCATTCAATTAACAATTAGTATCTGTTGCGTTTATTAAACCTTTTGTTTTTCCGGCGCTAAACTAAAATCACTGCACAGAAATTGAATCGAGTTGGCAGCATCGTGTGCCGCCTAGTGAATGGCAAACTTTAGCTAGTTGACCGGCGAATTTTGTTCTCCAGTAGCTTTTACGTAAAAGTTTCTTGAAACAAAATAAATTATGTCGCGTGCATTGCAACGTTTGGCTGGAGGCTGTAGACGCTGGACTCAATCACACTGCCGAACACAGCTGCAATCACAGTCTTTGGCACAAAACACGCAGCAACGGTGGTTGTCGGCCGGACCCAAAGATCCTACAAAGGGAAAAGGCCCAATATCATGGAAAAGTCTGGCTGTGATTGGCGTTATGGGCGCAGGTGGCCTTGGTTTTATGCTCTATGTCAAAAGTGAGAAGGACGAGGCTCTAATGAAAGAGCGCAAAAGGCAGTTGGGTAAGGCTGCCATAGGAGGACGCTGGGACTTAGTGGATGCTGATGGGCAAGTACGAAAGTCTGAAGACTTTTTGGGTAAATGGCTGCTTATCTACTTTGGCTTCACCCATTGTCCGGACATTTGCCCAGACGAATTGGAGAAGATGGCTCTCGTTGTTGACGAAGTTGGTGCGTATATCAAAATTCATTATGTGAAATCTTTTTAAAACAAAGTCATCTTGCAGAAAAATCACCACAGACACCACAGGTGCAGCCCATATTTATAACAGTTGACCCCGAACGTGACTCAAAGGAAGTAGTAGGCAAATACGTTAAGGAGTTCTCGCCAAAATTGCTTGGACTGACTGGAACCGTAGAGCAGATTCGAAATGTGTGCAAGGCCTTCCGAGTGTATTTTAGCGCCGGACCGCGCGATGAGGACAATGATTACATTGTGGACCACACAATAATCATGTATCTGGTCAATCCAGATGGCGAATTTGTTGACTATTATGGACAAAATCGGGACAAGGATCAGTGTGTGTCATCTATTCTAGTCAACATTGCAAAATGGAATTCTTTGAACAAAAAGGGCTGGTTCAGTTAGATTTATGGCGTTGCCAGACATTGTTATTATTTTTATTAAAATTATAATTCGTATCAAGTTGGCAGAGCTTCAAAATAACAACCCTGTTTGATTTGTATTCGCTCGCTCTTTTTGACGTTTGTGCTGCGTGGATGTTGCAGAAATTGTTTTGTTTTCTCGCAATAAATATATATTAAATTTCAAAATGGTGTGTGTTCAATTCAAAATATATCTAATTGGGTTAATAAAAGTGTACTACTAACAGTGTCAATTAAACTATATGATTCATCAACAGAGTGCACTTTTGTGATTCTGTTAACAACATAACCTAAAAAGGCGGCGCAGTGCGCTTCGTGCTCAATTTTTTGCAATTAAAATGTGTAATAACAATATTTATTTTGCAGCGTCCGTTGATGCTACAAGGCCACGAGCGTTCTATAACGCAAATCAAGTACAATCGCGAGGGAGACCTGCTGTTCTCCAGCTCGAAGGATCAAAAGCCCAATGTTTGGTACTCACTCAATGGTGAACGTCTGGGCACTTACGACGGACATCAGGGCGCTGTGTGGTGCTTGGATGTGGATTGGGAGAGCAGGAAGCTCATTACTGGTGCCGGTGACATGACCACCAAAATCTGGGATGTGGAATACGGCACTGTGATTGCCTCCATTGCAAGCAAATCTTCGGTGCGTACAAGCAATTTCAGCTTCTCCGGCAACCAGGCGGCCTACTCCACTGACAAGGCTATGGGTCAAAATTGTGAACTCTTTATCATTGATGTGCGCAACGCAGATTCCACACTTTCGGAACAAGCACCAACTCTGCGTATACCCATGATTGAGTCTAAGATCACATCGATGCTGTGGGGACCTCTGGATGAGACAATCATTACAGGTAAGAAAAGTGAAAGCTTTGATTCGAGTAAATGCCTAATTCACTCTCATTTTAGGTCATGACAATGGTAACATCGCCATTTGGGATATCCGCAAGGGTCAAAAGGTGGTTGACTCTGGCATTGATCACACTGCCGGTATCAATGACATGCAGCTCAGCAAGGATGGAACCATGTTTGTGACTGCCTGCAAGGATACCACAGCCAAACTGTTCGATTCTGAATCACTTATGTGCTTGAAGACCTACAAGACAGAAAGACCTGTTAACTCGGCAGCTATCAGTCCCATATTGGATCATGTCGTGCTTGGTGGCGGTCAGGATGCTATGGAGGTGACAACAACTTCCACCAAGGCCGGGAAATTCGATTCCCGTTTCTTCCACTTAATATACGAAGAAGAGTTTGCCCGCCTTAAGGGTCATTTTGGTCCCATCAACAGTTTGGCCTTCCATCCGGATGGCAAGAGTTACGCCTCGGGTGGTGAAGATGGTTTCGTGCGTGTCCAGACATTTGATAGTACATACTTTGAAAACATTTTCGAGTAGTTCCTTCAATAGTTTGTAGTTTCACCGATTTCGTCACGCGCCATGTTTATGTCCATAGAGAATTTTCAAATATACGCGAGAACGAAACGAATTATCGTTTATTGATTAAATTTGAAAAGTATATATATGTATGTATGTATATAATTAAGAGGCATTCGAGTAAATTGCTTGTTGCGAAACATCTTCGGTTTAGAAAAATGAACGTTTCTTCTGCTGCACTATAACAGGATGTCCCTGCATTGCTGCCAGTTGAGCTGGAGTTGGCAAGCAGCCGGGCGGTGGTGGCGGTATAACCACAGCTCCAGCGGCTGTGGTACGCAGCGCAGCACGAGAATCAATGTTTAGTACCCGCGACGCACTAGCTCCCGCTGAGGTACTCGGTCCAGCTAATCCATAACCAGCACCATGATACATAGCAGGCAACTGCTGATGATGAGTCATTCCATAATACTGATTGCTAGGCGTATGAATGGGCATCCCATAGCCAGCTGGTTGTTGTGCATATCCGGGCATTTGTTGCTGACTCTGCTCGTATGTTGGAGGCGGTGCTCGCTGCGCAAAAAAAAAAGATAAGGTCGTTTTATAGTTTAGAGCATTGTACTTACTATAGATGCATTGCTGTCATATTGATAGGTGTAAGGCGGAGCACTGGTACCCTCTGTGCTTTTTCCTTTACAAAAAAAGAACAGATTGAGTAATGGCTGTGATAAAGTTATTCTTTACCTGTATTTAGATTGGACATTGCTTTGTTTACTTGAATTAAATCTGCGAAATACTCAGATTGAAGTTGTCAGAATGTTGCCAGACTTATTTTAATTGGCTATTAAAAAACAGATGCTTATCGATACTATTGTTATTTTTATTTGTAAGACGAGTACAAAACTAAATGTTTTCCAAATTTGGCATTAACTTCTTAATTAAGCATAATTAATTGTTTTCAAATTAATTGGATAAAAACGAATTTGAAAACAACAAAAATGTACTATCGAACTTTGTCGAATTATCGATACTTATATCAATGCTTTTGTCGTTCACAGAATAACGTAAACATATGTCAGCTGTTTGTCAAACGAGACGAGGACGAGAGCGCACCGTTGTAGCCTGACCGAAACAAATATTTAAAAAAATACAATTTGAGTTGAGGTTTTAAATAAATTGATTTGTAGAAAATCGTTAGACAACAAACGGGTTGCAAGATAGAGAATGGCCCACGCTACATCGCAGGTTGGTATACAATAAGCTCGCGTCGGTCCGCGCTTCTGTGACGCAATAGCCTCACATTCTGGCTAAAAAAATTGTGATCTCTCTTCGCAGGGCGTTAAGCTTCTAAATGGCTTCAAGAGGCCAGGTCGCTTCGAGAAGGGTTTGGGAGCGCAGCTGCCTGATGCCTACAAGAAGTTTTGGCGTGAATGGAAGTTGACAAAGCCAGCTGCGGTCCATTACATACCCAAGGAGAGCGAGTGGGAACGCGACGAGGTCACGCATGCGATTAAACCAGTTCAGAATATACCATTGCCACTTATTGATACACCTGAATCCCACCAAGGTATTTGGGGCGGCGAAGCCGTTATCAAAGGTTTCCAGAAACGAGAAGCGACAAAACGTCGTGTGCCGCATTTTTGGGTTCCAACACTGAAACGTTCGGTGGTTCATAGTCAAGTGCTGAACGAATACATGTCCGTGGTGGTAACTGAACGTACGCTTGAGCAAATACACGAATGCCATGGCTTCGATCACTATTTGCTTAAGAATTTGGCATGTGATTTGCGTTCAGCATTGGCTTTGAAGCTAAAGCGTGAGGTGCTTAAGGCGTTGCAACAAGGATGCCCCGCACTGGCGGCGGAACCAAAACATCAGGAGGAAGTGCTCAAAGAATACAGCCCCTATCTAGAATCGTATACAAACGAAGAAATTGACTGGTATGGCCATACCTACCTCGAAGCCATTCGTAAGCTGCAGAATCAACTGCGTGCCGCGGAGCAAGTCGTCCCTCATAAGGTCGAGTTTCGCAGCAAGTTGATTGAACAGCTTCGTGAGGCTGGCATATCTGAGGCAGGCAAACCCGAGGCAAAGGAAGCTCAACCCGGTGTTGAGCACAAGGACTCGGACATTGAGGCATTGACTAAGCTGTAAGTATAGATCAAGTTCTAATAGGATTCATATCAGACTTTAACATTAACTGTTTTTTAGGGAATCATCGTCCTCGTCATCCAGTTGGTTGTCTAAAATCAATCCGTTTGGTAAGAAGGAAACGTAGTGGACACATCTTTCCGTCGGCTTCTAATGGTTACATGTTGAACTACAAAAATTAAATAAATGGAAGTCTCACCAGATCATCCAAATTAAATAATCAACGTTTGGTTTATTTTTATCATCATCTTTAGTTATTGCATGTATATACTCGTTAGATTTGGTAAAAACTACAGATAACATTTAGGGAAACAGCACACAGAAAAAGGAATGATTACAAATTCCGTCACTTTACATACTTAAACACTATATATCTATGTATATGTAGCATATTGTATAAATAAAACTCTGCCCGTTGTGGAGCAGAGCTTTGTGCCAATATAATTCCAAGTCGACTCAAGGAGATGCCCTCTATGCGATAGGATTCTTTTTCATCAACTCAATGTCGGCGTTCATCATGTCACTGACCAGCTCAAGGAAACTAACCTTTGGCGACCAGTTCAACTCACGTTTAGCTTTGGAGGCATCACCCTGAAGTAGATCCACCTCCGTTGGCCTAAAATACTTTGGATTGATGCGTACACGCACAATGTCGGTGTTGCGTTCCACGCCCACCTCTTCAACTCCTTTTCCTTTCCACGTTATCTCCCTTCCGATGTGCTTAAATGCGGCTTCCACAAATTCCCGCACACTGTGAGTCTCTCCAGTGGCAATTACATAGTCGGCAGGCTCTTCGCGCTGCAGCATCATCCACATGGCCTCCACATAGTCGCTGGCATGTCCCCAATCACGTTTTGAATCCAAGTTGCCCAGCTCAAAGTATTCCATCTGATTTAGTAGGATTTTGGCCACCGATCTGGTTATCTTACGTGTCACAAAATTCTCGCCACGTCGTGGACTCTCGTGATTGAAGAGAATGCCATTACAGGCAAACATATCGTAGGCCTCGCGATAATTGATGACTATCCAGAAACCGTACATCTTGGCACAGGCTGTAAAAACATGAATATAAATATAAAATAAAAGATTTCCATGTTTTCATTAGCTCACCATATGGAGAACGTGGATAAAATGGTGTCTGTTCGTTTTGTGGTGTCTCCACCACCTTGCCGTACAGCTCAGACGTAGAAGCCTGATAGAACTTCACAGACTTCTCCATGCCACACGTACGAATCGCGTCCAGGATGCGTAAAGTGCCGACGGCATCAACTTCAGCCGTGTATTCACTCAGGTCGAATGATACCTTCACATGCGATTGTGCTGCCAAATTGTAGATCTCCGTTGGTTTAACCATATTGATAATCTTCACCAAGCTGCTGCTGTCCGTCATGTCACCGTAATGAAGTTTCATTTTTCCACCTTTGTGCGCCTTCGGATCGGCATATAAATGCTCAATGCGCGTAGTATTGAAAGTGCTGGCTCGCCTTATAATGCCATGCACTTCATAGTCCTTTTTCAAGAGAAACTCTGCCAGGTATGAGCCATCCTGTAAGCAACGTAACAAATTTGTTAAAATTGGGTAGACAGTTTGTTGTTTGTAAGTACAGGGTTTAAATAACACGTATGCACACGCGTAGCTAGTGTAAACAATGCCGATTTGTTAACACCCGGCAATTGATAAGCGCAGAATTATTGAATATTAATGACTCATTAGATTAGGATTTTAGACGCGTTTTCCGAACACCCACCTGTCCCGTTATACCAGTTATCAGCGCCACTTTGTCACGGGTTACTTTGCCATCGACACAGTCTCCCTCGCCGGTTGCAGTTCCATTTAAATCCTTGTTGTTATGATTGTTGGCTAAGCGCGCTTGTTTGCTACCAGTGGCCTCATCGTTTGTGGACATGTTACTTTCGTAAGCTTAGCCGTGTTTCTGGTTTTATTTTTTTTACGGGCGTGTAGGCTTTTTATGCCTGCCAACGTAGTATAAACAATTTTTCTTTATCTGTAGCGGGAAAAGTTGCCACCCGCATGAAAACTAAAGTGTTGTTTAGAAGGTAACGCAAAGAACGTTAGCAACATTGAGAACAACGTCACAAAATTACTCTCTTAGCGAAGTTAATGCTACCTCACAATAAATCATTACTGCGGCGAATGCAACTGAGCGATCTGGCAACGCTACTCGAGTCGACGACACCGAAATACACAAACGCAGTTAGGCTAAATTACTAAATTGAATTTATTGTAAATTAAAAATACGAATACAAAATGATGGTAAGTAAACAAAGGAAAATCATTTGATATTTAAGCAATAGCAGAACTGCAACAAACTGCAAGGAAAGAGTGTATAATTTATGCAGTTTCGCGTACACAAAGACTGTTGCTTATCAGTCATAAAATGGGCGTAATTAGAAATGGGTGTAATTACAAAAAAAATTTCACTGCACTTGCTTTGCATTTAGGACGGCACGGATGAGTCAAGCATAGTCAACAGTCCACTGGCCAATAACGGTGGTACTATCGAAATATCGTCACCAAACCCATTAGCACCAACGACAACATCAGCGGCAGCAGCAACAAATGGAAGCGGAAGTGCAACTTCGCCGGACAGCTCCTCATCGGCGCCAGCAACACCAGCAGTGCTGGGCGAGAATGCGCTGCATGTGGAGATCTCCGATGCACTGAGCGAGAAGGAAAAGGTCAAGTTCACTGTGCATACGCGTACTACGCTGCCAGGATTCTCTAAAAAGGATAACAATGTGGTGCGTCAGCATGAGGAATTTGTCTGGCTCCACGATCGCATCGAAGAGAACGAAGACTATGCGGGCTACATTGTAAGTAAACGATCAGTTTTTTATATACATGTATATAATAATAATTTCTTGTAGATTCCGCCCTGTCCGCCACGACCTGATTTTGATGCATCGCGCGAGAAACTTCAGCGACTGGGCGAAGGCGAGGGCAACATGACCAAAGAGGAGTTCAAGAAAATGAAGTCTGAGTTGGAAGCGTAAGTCAAATAAATCAAACGTTAACAAATTTGTAATACGTTTTCCATTTTTACAGTGAATATCTTGCCACGTTTAAGAAGACTGTAGCCATGCACGAAGTATTCCTGCGTCGTCTGGCCAGTCATCCGGTCTTTCGCATCGATAATCATTTGAAGGTGTTCCTGGAATACGATCAGGATCTGTGCGCCAAGCCGCGCAAGAAAGTGGCCATCTTTAGTGGCTTTGTCAAATCGCTGGGCAAGACCACAGACGAGATATTGCTAAGTGCCACAGTGCGCGATGTCAATGATTTCTTTGAGAATGAATTGCAATTCCTTACGGAATACCATGGACATTTGCGTGAGGCAGCTTCGCGTACTGAGAAAATGACGCAGCGTCACAAAGACGTGGGCGATTCGCATCAAAAGATTTCGAATGCACTGACCCAGCTCTCTACAACCGAGAAGGGCCATGTAGAGACCTTTGTGGCTAAGGCAGCGGAGGTGTTCGAGCGCATTAAGGTGGGCAAATCAAACAACTAGAAACTTGCCGGTAAATATTTATTAAATGTTTCATTTATAAAACAGAATCTGGAAACTCGCGTGGCCAGCGATCAGGATCTTAAGTTGGGTGACACCCTGCGCTATTACCAGCGAGATAGTGATGCAGCCAAGGCGCTGCTGATTCGACGTCTACGTTGTTTGGCCGCCTATGAAACGGCCAATCGGAACTTGGAGAAGGCGCGGTCCAAGAACAAAGATGTGCATGCGGTAAAGATTATTATAAATTGCCCACAATTCTTACTTTTGTTTTCGATTCCATTACGCTCACGGTGCTTGGCAGCAATTCTAATCTCAAGTCTTGGCAGACAGCAGCTGAACTCTTTGCTTATTAACCATGAATTCGAACTGAGCCTAAATCAGTTGAGCATCTCTAGTTTTCTGTTTGCCAGGAATTAAAGTCTTCGGTCAGCCGACGATTATTATTCCCTTTCTTTGATTTTGTGTTGTTTTGTTTTGTTTTGTATATTTTGGCATATTTTTTTACACTTTGGTTTAATTTGTTTAAAATCTTTCAATGAATTCACTCACCACTCTTCACCTTGCTCTTTCTCTCGCATTTCTCTTTACTTGTGATTCTCTGTGATTGCGTGTGATTGTTGTGTCTTTCGCTGCAGCCTTTGGAGGTGCAAGAGGTATTTGGCATTTATCGTTAACAACAAATTGTTCACTTTACTTAGTCTAGCGTCTTGTAATTCTAATCCCAGAAACTAGACACAAATCACTTAAATACTTGTAGCTAAATACGCGATACACTTACCGCATGTTATTGTACACATAAATTAAATATATTTATATTCTTAGCATGCCTCTGCTATGTCTAGATTTATGTAGATCTTGTGCTAACTTTTCCATTTTTACCAATCAGGCTGAGACTGCACAGGCCGAAGCTTGTGAGAAATTCGAGTCCATGTCCGCCTGCGGCAAGGAGGAGCTCATTGGCTTTCGTAATCGACGTGTGGCAGCTTTCAAAAAGAGGTAGTGTGACTAAAATAAATATTTTCATACGATTAACTTATTACATATTGAATTCTTTGTAGTCTTGTGGAGCTATCTGAATTGGAGATCAAGCATGCCAAAAACCAATACGATTATTTGCGCCAATCTCTGTTGGCCCTCAAGGAGATTGCCTGAGAGGAGAGCGGGAATGGGAGTGATCTTTGATTATAGCCTGCACCTTGTTTACACACCATTTTAGCCAAGGCCCCCAAGGAGTAAATCAATTGGTTATTGCTAAGCAAAACAGTTTTATTATCATTATTATCTACATAATCTTATATATATAATACTAAGAGCTATCGCATTGTATTTATATGCATGCCGATTACCGAATATTGATTTTGTTTGTGAAACAGATCGCTTTTATATATAGTATATACTTATACTTATATTGTATAACGAGCATTCCTTTATCAACTTTACTAAATGTACAAGTATTGAATTCTAAATATATGAAACTATATATACAACAAGCTCATCCAACAGTGTCAACAAATTTGTTGTTATTGGCATTTATTGTTTAAAACTCGTAGCCAGGACAACTAGCAACAAGTAACGCTCTAAATTATTTTCCATAACAACTGTAGAGGTTTAGTTTCTTGAAAAATTTTCGTTCTAATTGTATTTCTAGATAGTTGTAGATAGATATATTTCTATTGTAGTTGTATTTGTTTTTGGATTTTAACTGTGTTTAGAAATCATGGATGAGTTTGGTTGCTTTGATGCCAAGATGCCGCCAGGTCCAAGAGTACCAGATTGGCGTACATCAACCTATCGTGGACATCGTCACATTACAGACACTCGACTGGGCAATAAACTAAGTGCTCCAGTGGAGTGTAGCAATAAGGGTATTTATGTCCGAGATAAATTGATGCACGATAAGCAGCTCTCTGAAGTGGCCGACAATTTTACCTGGAAGGTGAGCTTAATTCTAAGAAATTTCTGCTATTTTTATAACTCTTTTATACTATTGTTTTGCAGTATTCTGATCCGCATATTTTGAGAAATCCTTCGCTGAACATGAAGACGCAGTTTATGAAGCGCTTTGAAGAGGGGAATCTACGTTTTGTCAAACGAAAAATAAAACCCATGACGAGCATAAGTCAGGACACGTACACCTATGTGGAGTTGCCTTTTGAGGCGGACCCATTGCCCGTGCACATGCCCACACCTGTCGAGCCAGTCAAGGTGACAATCGATCGTTCAAAGATCGGTTATACAAAGTACTTGGATCCGAGTGCCACTACCTATAATCTGTCCTATGTGCCCATGTCTCCACAAGATCTGCAAGCTAGCGTTGCGGTTCACGACAATATAACCTTCTGGAACTGGTCACAACATGCACCCGCTGCTGTTCCCATTGCGCGCATTGCCGATGAAACCATGTGCGATGAGTCTGCCACGGCAGAGTGCACCAAGCGGCGCCTGGAATATCAGTGCCAGATCGCACGTGTTCCTCATACAGGTCTCATCACGGAGGTGCGGGCCAACTATCTTGATCCCAAGTTGAACAAGGAATATATCGAGTATAACACGACCGATGTGAAGCCGCTTTTGGTTCACGAGCCAGTAACACCCTTTGCCACCCACAGCGAGTACAATGTTTATGGATCTGGGCAACCAGTGATCAAATATGTTTAGAGTTTTAATGATTAACGACTTGCAAATCAAAAGCAATACTTTCGTTTTCATTTTGAGTAATTTAAGTAGCTGTAGTTAGACAGGACGGTCCCACAAATCTAAAACCCATGGTAACATCTGTCTAAAACCATTCGGAGGACTATTTCATATAACTACTGTAGGACCAACCCTTGATTTATAAACAATTACTTAAATTTATTGGTCATGCCGAAAAACCATGCGGTAAAAGATTATAAATGGATGTGACCAACACTTCATCGTTATCATCAAACGCTGGCAGCTTTGTGCTCAGTTCTGGAGCCTGGGCAATATAGATGGCTATATCCGATTTGGCGAACTCATTTATAAACTGACGACAGACGCCACAGGGTGTACAAAAGCCGCCTTCATGGTAGGCCACCACAGCACCGGCATTATAACACCTGTAGCCCTCGCTGAGACCCTTCAACAGTGCCGTTCTCTCCGCACAGCAGCCGGGCGTGAGTGCCACGTTCTCAACATTACACCCCGTATAGACCCGGCCGCACTTGGTGCGAAAAGCGGCTCCGACTTTGAATTTGGAGTAGGGCGCATAGGCATTACAGCGTCCGTTGAGTGCGTCCTCCAGCAGTTCACGTCCGCAGTTATCTGGGGAGAGTAAAGAAAACAAGGTTAGTGTCCGCAAGACTTTTAAATACCCTGTATTGGTTCAGTGCTCTAATCCAATCGGCTTCTGGTTACTAAAAAGCTCTCGCATGCTTTCAACAAACCGCCTATACCCTTTCACACTCAGTATACTGATAACCCCTTGACTCACCCAGATCGGCAAATCGAATGGTGTACTCCGGTAATTTAACGGGATGTCGCAACAACACCGATAGTCCAACGGGAGAACGTCCATCCTGTGGCCCTTGGCGTCTGTCCACCTCCTTCTGGAGCTGCTTCAGCTGATCCAAGTAGCACATCAGCCGCTTGTGAGTCTTGCGCTTGCTGAGTTCCTTCTTAAGTCCATCCAGGCATTTCATACAGTTTTTTAACTCCTTACACTTTTGTTGCATTTTAGTTTGCATTTTTTTAAGGTTTTTTTTTTTTTTTTTAATTATATTTAAAAAAAGAAAATTTTCTGACTATCTCGTTTGCCTAAAATGATAACAAATAAATTAGGGATATAATTTCAAATCTCTAAAGCTCAAATGGGTTGATATCCAAAGCATTTGCCTACTGAGAGCTGATCGCGTCATATCGGATTTTTTTGGAATATAATTTATTGATATTAAGTCACACGAGTCAACAGATTAACAGATTAGATTTGCCCATTTCCCCGATAAGGTTAGAAGGTTTTTAGTTTTCTTTTAAAATGAATTAAAATAAATCTGCAGAATTGTGAATTCATAAGAATTTTCTCATTTTCAAGGCGGCATTATTTTCTTATTAACATAGATAACGCCAATTAGTTTGTTTAATCAGAATTCCTGTGAAATTTGATAACTCGTTGCATTCTTGCTGTGCATAAACACCAGAGGCGTTGCAAAGGGGGGTTATGGGGGAAAGCTTACTGAAATTACCTATGGAAACTCAAAGAACTTAATAAAAATAGGGGAACTACATTTTAAATTACTTCATACTTACAAACTGATTCATCGTACACTCCAAACGTGAAGAGCTATGAGCCTGAAAAGCACATCCAATAAACTACTAATTTGTTAGCCAGTGTAAGTTGTTTACTAAGTTTATTTATTACGCTCACGGTGCTACACATAAAACACATATGATTGGTTTAAAACAAAAATCTTTAGTATGTATGAAAACTGCTTGGCAACAGATTGAAAATGGATGTGCACAACACAGGATCGTCTTCGAGGAAAGGTTTGTCCACCGGACGACCCTCTATAGCCCTGGCTATATAGATAGGTACATCGGTATTGCCGGCAAACTCTCGTATAAACTGACGACAGACACCGCAGGGGGAGGTGAAGACATCCGGCGCGTAGGCAATCACAGCACCAGCAGAAAACTTTTGGTATCCCTCGCTAACAGCTTTGGTCAGTGCTGTGCGCTCGGCACAAGCTGTGGGCGTAAAGGCGGCATTCTCAACGTTGCAGCCGGTGAAAATAATATTGCTGGGCGTGGCACGGAAGGCGGCACCGACCTTGAAATTACTGTAGGGCGCATAGGCCCGCAGTCGTACAGTATGTGCGTTAAGTAGTAGCTCCTGGACGTCAGCAGCTGTTAAAATGAATTATTGTTAAGAATTTTTATAAATTATGTATAGTTTAAAGTTAGAACTCACCCAGAGTGCCGTAATTGGCAACGGTTTCTTTGATTTCTGGCTGTGCAAAGCCAATTAACAGATGCGTCATGATAGTATTTAGTTAGATATTGAATGTTTGGAAATAAATTGTTATATATAACTACTGGCTGTGCAGTGAAAATAAAATTAAATGAAAAAAAATTGTTATAAGGGGCGCGCTTCCGTGTTCGTGCTCCGAACGTCCAACGGCAAATGGACAGTATTTGCTGACGGTCAGCTGTGAGATCGACTAGTTAGTGCCTCATATTTGTAACAAAAATAAACATTTAAGTGAGCGCGAGAGATTCCAAGCTAGCAGCTGTGCCTACTGATAACATTTGCGATCAGAGAGATACACAGAGAGCAGGCACACGAAGAGAGACCGAGTGACAGACAACGAAAGGGAGAGAGGGGACAGCAGGCATTGTATCGGCCAGAAAGAAACAATAGAATGCTAACAATAACATACATTTATACGTGTGGTGCATATACATGACAACATTTCGGGGTAGTTTTACACTTTAGGCCAATAACAAAAACGGGTATTCACAAGTAATAATGCACATTCCTCCTGGTGTACGTCAATTATTTGCCATTTTGTAGGCTGAAAACATTTGGCAGCAAATCCAACACACTGGTGCAGAGCACACGCAGTGGCAAGCTGCTGGGCCGTGCTGCATACAGTGGTATGTCCTTGCCATTGATAACAAACTCCGAAAGAAACTGTCGACACACACCGCAGGGCGTAGTGAAACCAGTCTCCTGCTGGGCCACCACAGCACAGGCCACAAATTCACGTTTGCCCTCGCTACAAGCAAATCGACAGTTATAGAAATTGGTCACTTCCTCCTACTGTTCAAGGACTCTGCTTACCTTATGGCCTTCACAGCTGCCGTCCTTTCTGCGCATATACTGGCAGCATATGCTCCGTTTTCTATGTTGCAGCCTGTGTAGATGGTGCCATCGGTAGTGCGTAGGGCGGCGCCTACAGCAAATTTACTATATGGACAGTATGCCTGATTTCTAGCCTCTGTTGCAGCTCTAATGAGCTCTTGTACGGACGCATCTGCGGAAATAGAGCGCAATATCCATAAATCTATAAATATTTATTTTACAATATGTGCGTTCTCTTACCTAAGCTGTCGTGCTCCCGGACATTGGATTCATCTCTTGCTCCATTCAAATATACTTGCGTCATTGCTCTATTTATGAAACCGTCTAATTGTGTCGTTTTTATTAGCACATTGGTTTGCGTTCTACTTTTGGTACGATTTAAACCCTGTATGATGTTTACTTCCAATCGTGTGCAAACTGCATAGGTCAACTATTAATCACCATCAATAATATTTCAACTTTGGTACATTTGATAAGCATATTAGTTTGTTAATTAGCTGACATCATTTGTTTATTAAATCCATTAACATTGTTTCCGTTATAGCAGATTGCGCCTGTAGCTGATCAGCTGATTCAGAGTCATTTTAAATTATATCGATAGCAATTGCTTAAATATCGTTAATCGTTGACTTTGTAAACAACATTTTACATGTATGTGTGAGATTTTCCGACCTTATCAGGCATTTGTATGATAATCGGGAAAATTTTCAAGTGGAAGCATATTGCTAACAAGCGGCTATTTAGTGAGTCGTGCTAGTTGTGAATTGTCCTAATTAGATTTAATATGTCGTCGCCGTCATCCAGAAACCAACAGCAGCAACCAGAAGACGTAGAAGTCGATATGGGAGGGCTTGGAGATTCGGTTCGTGAGAGATTACCGCCAATTGATTTCGACTTGGATCGGTTTCCATATTGCATTGTTTGGACACCGATTCCAGTCTTAACATGGATTCTTCCACTAATTGGACACATGGGCATATGCATGGCCAATGGAGTCATTCGGGACTTCGCTGGACCTTATGTAGTTACAGAAGACAATATGGCCTTTGGACGTCCCACCCGTTATTTGCGCCTGCACCCAAAAAATGTTGAAGGTGGTTCATATGCCTGGGACGAGGGAGTCTCTAAAGCATCAGTTCTATATGGCACACGCACCCACAACTTATTTTGTGATAATTGCCATTCACACGTTGCGACAGCTCTATGCAATATGCGCTACAAGAACCGCGGCAGCTGGAACATGATCATCCTGTGCTTTTGGATGTTTGTCTGCGGCCGTTATGTGGGTGTTTGTGGTTTCATTAAGACCTGGCTTCCCTTTTGCATTCTACTAACTGTTGTTGTATTGTTAGCCGTATACTTTTAGTTCAAATTATCGCAATATATGTACACCTGATTAATGTTTATTAATATAGAGATAAGCATAAGAAAATTTCTTAGTACTACTATGAGACATGGGTTTTTTTTGTTTGGGCTGATGTTTTATTGTTCAAGAGCGCGCGTTACCTCGTCTGCCACCGCGAGCAGTTTTCGCCACTGTGAAGCCGACAGCGAAATACCCTTCTTGCCCGGCAAGACTTTTCCGTCCTTCTCGTAGTGTTCACGTATGTCAACCATTTTTCGGCCACGGAATTCATTAATGCGCACCTGACGCATTCCCTCTAGCGTCCAGTTGGTGGCGCCGTCGCCAGCACCATCAGTCTTATTGGAAGTGGCGCTCTCCTTAGACTTTTTGCTTGGCGGCGGAGCATTGCGCTGTAAATATGTCAATAATTAGTACCGGTACTTATAATTATAGACTGTCCAACATACGTCGTCTGGTCCACTATCACTGTCTGATGAGGAACTTTTTTCTTGTTTTTTCTTGCTTATTCTCGGCATTTTATTTATTTTATTTTAATACGAAGTCCTTGCTGAAAAATTTGGCGCAAATATAGCCGGTCTCGTCTCAGCTTTGCATTGCCATGGCATATAATGCCATTCACATGAAAACGTAATAGCTGACGATAGGAATCACTTCATAGTGAAACAAACATATCGATAGTGGCATCCGAATTTTTAACTGTTTCGAGCAAATCTTTGATACAATCGAAAGAATTTTGTTTTGAAAATATTTTTCTTTTCTGTTCACAGCCGTAAAAACCGGTAATTACCGAAAATGCACTATCAACCAATTCTAATGCAGCATATCGATAGAAAAGCCGATATTTCAAACAATATGGTCGATAGTCGATAGCTGTACAGCTTCAATCTCTAATTCGCGGCGGCATCGCAGAACGCGCACTTTCTTCTAGATTCTAGTAAAAAAAATTGGCATCGCCGCAGTGTAAAACATAAATAATATTTAACTATTTTAAAAACAGTTCTTTGGAAATCTTAGTAGGTAAGCGTTTGTGTTCATTCTGTTTAGCAAGCTTGTGTACTCAACAGCTTTAAAATTTTGCACACTTTTGTGTATTCTCATGTACATACATATATACTAATGCAAAACTGCGCGTTTTTTTTCAGCATCAAAATTTAAATAATGGGAAAAAAGGCGGATCATGAAAGTAACGATGCTTCTTCCGGTGCTGAGCAGGAGGAAGAGGAATATGCAGTGGAAAAGATTCTAGACCGCCGTGTGCGGAAGGGACGGGTATGATTGACGCCAAGCTCAAAAAGTTGTTCTTGTAAATAAACGTAAATAACATTTATACTTTAGGTGGAGTACTACTTAAAGTGGAAGGGCTATGCAGAAACCGAAAACACTTGGGAGCCAGAGGGTAACCTCGACTGTCAAGACCTAATACAACAGTATGAGCTGTCTCGGAAGGATGAGGTAAGTACAGTTGCGATACAATACGACTTTTGCATAAAGTGCTAAAGATTTTTATGCCAACAGGCAGCTAAGAAAGATCGGCCAGTGAGCAGCCCTAAGGTTAAGGAATCGGGACGCACAAGCACCACAGCCAGTAATAGTAGCAAACGTAAATCGGAGGAGCCAGCTGGTCCAGCAGCATCAAAATCCAAGCGTAACGATGGTGAGGAGAACAGTGATATAAGTAAGGGCAGCGCTTCCACTGGCTTTGATCGTGGTCTGGAGGCCGAAAAGATCTTGGGCGCCTCGGATAACAATGGACGTCTGACATTCCTTATACAGTTCAAAGGCGTGGACCAGGCCGAAATGGTGCCCTCGACAGTGGCCAACGTTGAAATACCGCAAATGGTTATACGATTCTATGAGGAGCGCCTCTCCTGGTACTCGGACAACGAAGATTAAAATTAAAACACGAAAAAATCAATCTTAGAATCAATTTTCATTTGCAAGGATTTAAATGTGCTTTCTCCATACGATTCCAGAGTTGAATTTATATTAAGGACAGAAAAGCGATTGTAGAAGCGTTAAAAGGAAATGTACATTGTTTTTTTTTTTGTAATGGAAACTCATCATACATATATATATTTTAATAACCATATAACACTTAATATGTATTTTTATCATAAATTCCATAAATAAAACGCGTTCAAATAAATGTATATTCAAAACTCTTCAAATTTAAGTGTGGTCACCATTAGGAATTCAGCAGCTTGTTAGCCACTTGGCACTCGGAGTTCTCCAAGACATTGCCGCAACAGGACCAATGCCTACGTCCTGGATGCCCCACATGCCCGTGTCCACAGCCGTTGTATCCAGGCATACGACCATCGCAGGAGCACTTGACACTCTTGCTGCCCTTGCCGGAACAGAAGGCACAGCAGTGATAGATGCCACTATGCGGACGCACTTGGCGAGAGTGGAAGGTGTAGGGACTTCCCTTTATCTGTCGCTCATTTATGCTGACCGTCAGCAGGAGTGTGCCCTGTGTATCCGGTGTGAAGGAGATGCTGTAGGTGCCATCGCGATGATCGGACACATCAATGGGCAGAAACTTGACACTCGCATCCTTGTACTTAATCATGCAGTTTATCTCCAGTCCACCATGACACAGAGCAACACCATCAGCATCCCTGGAGTGTAGCAGCAGATCCACTTTGCGATGCAGTCGCAGCTGGGAGAAACCCTCCCATTCAAGTGTGCAGAGCGTTGGTTCCACAGTCTGCATCGTTATGATGCCATACAGGGGAATATCGTGCTGGTCCTTGGTGCCTGGTGCTCGAATCTTGGACAGAAAATGCAACGAATCAGAGATCTGCAAAGGTTGTGTTTAAATTTAGTATATTTATTTAATTTGGCTGCTCACCTTGGGATCCACTGGTGGCTTAAATTTCTGGCAATACTCAAAGCGTTTGAGCAGAATCCGTGCAAAGCTGAGAATCTCCACCTCGGCTCCAATATCGCAGAGCTCTTGACTGAAGCGTATCGTGTCCACGGCCTGTTGGGTGCGTTTTTCTACAGATAAGGGGTGCATGCTTAACTAAATTAATACCCTATGGTAGTTCGTTTGAAAAACTGAACATTTTTAGGTTAGGTGCATAACATAACCTCAAGTTTAAGGTACAGTTTGACATGCTCGTGACTACTGCGATAGTTCTCAGAATTGATCTTTTCTAAGAAATGTCACAAAACACGTGTTTTCGTTAAGAGCATCTCAAGTTGTGCCTTTGATGCTTATCTCATAATTTTTTTAAGAATAAGTAAATTACCCAATTCCATCTGTTGGTTGAGTATCAACTCCACTTTGGACTCCCTGGCGCGACTGATCTGCTGTAGTAGCGTATTCCGATGGGCCTGCAGTGCCTCAAAGTAACAATTCATGTAGCTCTCAACCTGCGATTGGATATCGTCGCATCTGGCATTGATGCCTCGTGCAATATCGTTCAGACGCTCAATGGAATGCTCTGCATACTGACAGAGCGGACGCGTTTGCTCTGTGGCTTCTTTCAGTTTCTTGGTCACCTGCAGCTGGACAACTGCCTTGGCTATGGTCTCGTGCCGATGATTGCGATGCTGCAACACCAGACAGTCGGAACACGCTAACTGCAAGAAGAAGTGAAGGGAGAGTCAAGCAAATCAAATAAGGTAGGTACCTCCTATGATAGTTCCTAAGCCAGCTATCTGGTATACTCGTTTAATATCTTTAAAATTAAGTCAGCCAACTAATGATAGTACCACATACCCAAGCTGAAAGTTCGTTAAGGAAAACATGAATTGGTTCTTGCTATAAAAGAAAACTACCACAAGATCCTGTGATCTAACCCTTTGTGTGCCGACCTAAGTACTCTTAACCCTATCAAAAGTATCATCACAACCACAAAGAATCGTAGGACTCTCACCTGATGGCAAGGTATACAGAAAGACTTGAACTCGAAGCCATGCAGACCGCACTTGAGCAGTAAATGACTGCTGTCCCCCAATCCCAGTTGCTGCTGCTTCTGCTTGCGTGCCCGCCTTAGCTCCACAATGTTCCGCATGTGATGATTGGCCGTGCTACGTTGTCGCTCATGCGCCTCCTTGCACATCGAGCACAGATTTAAGGTGCAGCTAATGCAGTGGTAGATTGCCTGGAAGGCATAAAGAGTTTTAATCAAATTGACTTCTAAGACGCTTTTCGACAAACTCACGCTCGTCTCGTCGGTGCAGAGGGAGCACCAGACACGGGAGATGATATCGTTACCGGCATGCAGACGCAGAGTCTCAATGCGTCGCACCAGCATAAAGTTCTGTGGTAACTGCCGTACGCCGCCCACAGCTGGTAGATTCGTGGGATACTGACACAGGTGGCAGCGTATGCAGCGTGTGGACTCCGTTTCGTGAACAAAGCTAGCATTCAGCCGTGTGCTGGAGGAGCACGCCGAAGTCGAGCGCTTGGCATCGGTCTTGGCCTGGAAAAACAAAGGAAGATTCCTCTAAGCTCAAAACTTTCACCAACTACTGGGTCTTTTTAAGTCAGTGTTACCCGTAGCGCCATGCGTTCCATTGATTTTTTGCTGCGCAGACTGAAGCTGGCGCCACGTTGCCTAGCCGGCGATACTGTAGCTAGCTCCGGCGTGGAGGAGCGCAGACTGTAACTGGAGCGATCCTCCCAGTTGCCCTCCTCCCGTAGCTGCTCGTGGACCAGACACTGCAGGCAGAACGAGTGAAGGCAGTGCAGCGTGCGTGGATCTGTGTAGACGTCCATGCACATGGCGCACTTGAGATCATCTGGAAATGTGATGATCACAGGGCTGCCCCCCGTCGGACGCATTGTAAAGCTGGAGGAGGGTGAGACCACAGGGGTGCCAGCCACCGAGGGCAAGGGGGAATAGCTGCGGGAGGCCAAAGATGCCATGGTATCGGAGGGTACAATCGCACCGGGAAGCACCAACGTAGTGATATCCAATTGAGCTCCGCTATCCGGCGTGGGCGGCGAGATACGCAGCTCCGGTGATGACTTGAGGCTAAGCACGCGTTTGGGTTTTGGCGGCAGTGGGGACTTGAGCGGGGCAGGCATAGCAACTGGAAATGAAGGAGGTAGTGCAGGTGCTGGTGGTGGTGCTACTGTGATGTCACTGGCGCTGCTGCTCTGCACAGAGACGGAGGAGGCACCGCTTAGCACATTATCGAGCAATGACTCTGGCGAGGTGGAGCTGCCACTAGGTTCACTGTTGCTATCTGTCGAGCTGACAGGCTGTTCCGCGGCCAGACCCAAAGTACGAGATCGTCGGATGAGATTGCTCTGCCCGTAGACGGGAAGACGTGGCACCATTTGACCATTTCCAACCGCTGCACCCAACTGCTGTGGTGCTATGCTGAAGCTATATAGCTGCGGTGCCGACTTGCGACGCACTGCATCTGGCTGCTCCGTGTCGGCCTGAACTGGCGACTTAAGTCGGATTTTACTGGCGCTCAATTTGAGCTGCATTTTGTTCGTCGTGGGAGGTAGGAGGGGCACTGGTGGAGTGGGTGGAAGGGGAGGCAACGGAGGTATTGACATTGAAGCAGCTGTCAGCTGTGTCGACTGCATCTGCTCATAATCGATGGGATTGTTCAATGGGCCGCGCTTGAAAGTGAGTTTTGTTTTGTTGACTTTATTCATTGCGATTTTCTTTCTTTTTCCCCGATTTGTTGATGTTTTTCTAAAACAGTTTGAAAACGTATTTGTTATGCAATCAGTTTGTTATTGGGCTTTTACGCTTGGTTAAACCGTACAACAATGTGCAATCCACTTGTCAGCTGCTCGTTCCGTTTCCAACTGGTCATCAACGGGTTTTGGGAGCGACCAATAGGGCGTATGCCTAATCTAATTACTCGAAATGGAAATGCGAAATGAACATTGGCAGCAAAACAAAACAAATAAAGAAGAAACGGTTACAAATGTGACAAGTCTCTGACATTGTCGGTGCTGTAACTGCGGGACAGTGCTATGATTCTGTGGGTAGTACTCTATTATGCCCTGTGCTGTTCCTAACAAACAAATAAAGGTATCTTGGAATTGGTTGGATCCAGTAGTATCAAATGTGGCATATAAATGCTAATTAGAATAGTTGATCGGCGTTGATTTCCATTTTTTGATACCACTACCCTTTTGCTCAAAAGCCAAGAACATATTTGCTATCTTATTTTACTAAGTTATGCTTAACTTAAAAGCTTTAAATTAAATGGATGCTTAAGGAATAGGTTGTTAAACGCTTCCGTTACTTTCATTAAGATCGCTTCGTGGATACGTGTGTTAGAGCGAGCTAGCTACAGTATTCGGCTAGGCAACCATCAGGAGTTGCATAGCAGCCAGCTATGCCTACTACATGCCTAATCTACACTAACACAGGGTTATATTGCTGTTATTTTTGAAATAAATAATGTTTACAAATTTTTAGGCTCTCAACATTTCAATAAACACAATTATGGTTACACTTTCAAATGTTCACTCTAGTAAATGCACATTCAAAATTACTTTACAATTGCAACTGTTATCAAAATGCATTTAATTCTCAAACTCTGATCAACAAGCACTCATGCACACACACACACACACACACATACATGCCCAGTGTCCAACAGCGAACGTAATGAAGCTTTTACGCAAATACATTGTTGCTGCTGTTGCCCTTACATGCTCTCCCGCACTCTCGCTCTCTCTCTCCGCTTCTATTCTCTTAGCACTTTCAGCGCGAGCGTAAGCTTTTGCGTGATTGGCCCCCCAAACCCAACGCAGGCGCTCAGTGTGGGTCTCAGTGCACTTTGGTATCGGGCGGCGTGCGTACGTTGTTAACGGTTCTTGCTTTCTTGCTCGTTGTCGACAACAGTGGCATCGCCAGCAACAACGACAGTGGTGTGGGTGACGCGTGTCTCGGCTTTTGTCAGTATTTGGCATTTTAAGAATCGGTTCGGTCAGTCAGAGGCACACAGAACTCGGCGGTCAGGCAGCGTGAAGCAACTTTCTATTTTGTTTTCATTTCGTTTTCATATTGTTTTCGTTTTCGCTTTCGATTTGATTTTGAGTTTTTGTGCTTTTGAGTTTTGTTTACGGCTGCAGTTTTTCAGTGCTGTAACAATTTCGATTTGAACGCACGCACAAAACGTTGTCAAGTGTCAAATTGTGTAGTTATTGCTAATTGCGGTACTTTGGAATCTTATGCAGTGAGCAGTTACATATCTCTCCCATGTACAACCACAACAACAAGAGCAAATTTTCCGTTGGACTGTGCTGAACTTTTTCGTGTTCTCTTTCGTCTTGATTTTCGCATTTGACGCACATTTTTATTTTTGCGTTTGTTTTTGTTGGTGTGTTTTTTTTCCTCATTTCGTTCTCTTTCGCTTTTGAACTAACAACAACAACATGGAAGCGGTAAGCATGACTAATAAGCCGGCATCGGCATCATAAATAGATCTGTTCCGAAATTATGCAAAACATTTGAGTACTTTACGTATCAGTTCCAAAGTTCAGTTGTGATAAACCTCGGCTGCCCATTGCGCAAAAGGTTAAAGTCCCGTTTGCTTTTGGCCCATTAATGTGACAGTTGTATAAATAAGACTCGTCGATTTCGACTCTGATTCCGTTCGAATTGAATCGAATAGCGCTTGAAATTGTTCTCAGGTTTATCTCTATAATTTCAATCGCATGATAAGCACCTAATAAGTATGCCACTAGGTAAAGGTATTTGTTATCGGACATTCAACACTTTTAAATGAAAGATTTATTTACACCTCTAATAAATTGCATTTTAATGAGAAATTCTTACTAATAAAATATTAAAGAGTTTTCTCTGTTGATTCAAATAGTTTGTCACTATTTTATATCTTATCTCTCTTGATATACGACTTCCTATAAAATATTTGAATGAACATCTTTATCTTTTTTTTTAAATACTACTCTAAAATATAAATATATATATTATATGATATCAGAAATTGCAGTAATTTGAATCATGCTCCAAACATAACTAGGGCTAATAATTTCCATCTGCCTATAGTTTTTCTAATATCATTCATCTCTCAATACTAAAATCTTTACTGACTTATAGTAAAACATATGGCAACTTTATTACTCTGCTGGAGCCAAAGCACCCAATTTATATATTAGCTATTCGAGGCCTGATAAAAGATAAACTAGTTTATATTATTTTTTATCAGACAACGCTCATAAAATAAAATAAAATTCGTCTCTTTGTATAACATAAAAATGTTTATTTTTTTTACAGGAGAATAACTACAGATTTGGCAATGTCGATTATATAGTCTTCCTGGGCATGATCGTACTCTCCACAGGAACTGGCATTTACTTTGGTTGCCTCAAGTGAGTTTACTTCAACTAAACCTAGGAAAAACTATAGTAATACTCTAAATTCTTATAGAAAGAGCAAAAAATCCGTTGGAGATGTGGAGCCCACGCTGCCCACCAGCACGAGCAGTAGTTCGGTGACCAAAAAACATGATTTTGGTTCTGAAAAGATGAGTGAATATCTGTTGGGATCGCGACAACTCAAAGTATTTCCCGTTGCCATGAGTTTGATAGCCAGGTGATGAGAATGATAAGAAGCACAAATCTAATACAATGTCAAAAATAATCTTTTGGATTCCATTTTTATCTACAGTTATGTATCGGGCGTTACAATACTGGGTACTACATCTGAGATATATAACTACGGCACACAATACTGGTTTATAGCCATAGCAATTGTACTGCAGGGCTTTGCCGTCTCCTATATCTACATACCAGTGTTTGCGACTCTACAAGTCGGCTCTTCGTACGAGGTATGTCTGCAACTTGACCATAAACTTAACGACCCCACGGCCATAAGTATCTTGGGGGTAAACACGATACACGATACGACGAATTAATGAGTTGTTGAAGGAAATCAAAATACTACCGATAAGAGAATGCCAGACATTTTAAAATAGTACCCAATTTAATTATACTACATGTTTTTATCGCACACACCGGGTAGATTAGTTGCTGCAATGATTTTGGTATTTATTAAGGAGAGTTTTACAAACACAATTTAGTTTAAAGATAAACAGTCTGAGTGCTTGAATTAATGCAAATTTTAAACTAATTTAGGGAATTGATTTAATTTTATTTCTTATCACGATATGCATTTGTTTGATTAAACAAACGATTCGTCATTGGATCGAAAAACCTTTGGAACAGAGAAGCACAAATTGTTGCAAACGTTTTAATTAAGCAAAGACATCACAAAATGGACTTTGGTCTGGACTCTAGATATATAAATATACATATATATGTATGTATGTATACTTTGCTCTATTGTATTGCTATGATTAATTGTAAATTCATTTTCGTAGTTCCATGCCACTTGACAGTTGTTTGTGTCTAGGTTCAGGCAATTATACTACCCAGTGTAGAGGGTTGTAAAGGTTTGAAAATGGAGGATCTGTAACAGAAGCTATGTAGGAATCTATAGTATAGGTTATTTTAAGATTGAATAAGCTCGACTGCACTATTTTAATAGCGAAAAATATAGTTTTTTTTCTATATAGTTTATGTTTAGTATTATTTAAAAGAATTAGCTGGCTTATAAAGTGTTTCTGTCATTAGTGATTAGTCTAAAAGATGTTGAACTTGAGTTAATATTATTATTGTTTATGAATCTAAGAGATCGAAGATCGGGAAATCATAAGTATTAAACTTGTCTTTGTTACTATTATAAAGTTTTGCTTGCTTTCAGTATCTGGAAATGCGTTTTCACTCGGTTATACGAAGCATAGCGTCTTTCATGTTCATTTTGGATGAGGTGAGTACTATAAGATCTATAGGAATGCTGTATTTGCTATATTTACGGTTCTTTCTTTTGCAGATACTCTTTCTGCCCTTTGTGGTCTATGTGCCGGCTATAGCCCTGAATCAAGGTAATATCAGGGGAATTGTTCACTTGAGTGTATATTTATAATTTCTTTAACTTCTTTTAGTTTCTGGCATTAATTTGCATGTGATATCAACGGTGATTGTGATCGTGTGTGTATTCTACACATTTGTGGGCGGCATCAAGGCTGTGGTGCACACGGATGCGTGGCAAACTCTGGTCATGTTCCTCTCGGTGATGGCTGTGGCTGCCCTGGGCACCTATTACGCCGATGGAGTGGACAAACTCTTTGGTGATGCTACCAAGGGTGGCAGATTGATATTCTCCAATACGGATCCATCGCCATATGTGAGGCACACAGTTTGGAGCGTACTCATCGGTGGATTCTCCTACTGGACATCCTTTAATGCCGTCAATCAAACGATGGTTCAGCGTTACATGTCCTTGCCAAATCTGAAACAGGCACGTGCCTCGATGGCCATATTCACGATTGGAGTTGCTGCCTTTGTGTCCGTCTGTTGCTATGTGGGATTGCTGATCTATGAGATGTATCAGGATTGTGATCCACTGAGTGCTGGTCTCATTACCCACGATGATCAGCTGTTGCCTCTTTATGTGGTACAAAGTGTGGGACATATTCCTGGCATGGCGGGACTCTTCATTGCGGGCATATTCGGCGCTGCGTTGAGTTCATTATCCGTGGTATTGAACTCCACATCGTTGGTGATACTGCAGGATATTGTGCGCGGCTGCTTTAAGATGCAACCAAGTGAACGTGCTTCCACCGTGCTGGTTAAGACATCGGTTATTGTGCTGGGTGTGGTGGCGCTGTCCCTCGTCTTTGTGCTGGAGAAACTGAGTGGCATACTGAGCATCTGCACTTCCATGACAGCCATTGCAGCGGGCACCACCTTTGGCCTCTTTACGCTGGGCATGCTGGTACCTTGGGCCAACAATGTGGGCACTGCTGTGGGTGGCATCGCTGGTGCGCTGCTCGCTGGTTGGATATCATTTGGTACACAAATAACCATTGCAGCTGGTGGCCTCAACTCGCAGAAGCTACCTGTTTCTGTGGAGTACTGTGCAGGCAATGTAACAGCGCCCGAAGTCATTTGGGTGAATGAGGAGGAAGTGTTTCCATTGTATCGTCTGTCTTATCATTGGATCAATCCGATTGGTGTAGCCACAGTCATCATTGTTGGTGCTGTTGTCTCGCTGTTCACGAAGCCCACGGAGCTAAAGACACTTAATCCGGATCTGATATCGCCAGTAATACACAGATGTTTGCCAAAGGAGTGTTTTGTTGGACGTAATCATTATGCGCAAGCGCAAACGAACCTCTTGAATGGCCAATAAAACGGAGGATTCACTGCCAATTGTACATAAATACACGTCTCCATTTAACAAAAACAAATCAAAAAGGAAAAACAAAAATAGTTAGCTAAATATTCCTAATCAAGCTCTATAAATCTAAGTAGTTAGTAGCTTAATTTATCATTAGTCTAGTAGTAGTACAAATTGTGTAGTATGATTTTTATAAAAAGGGCGCACATGTAAACAAGGTACAGGAATTTATGAATCTGCATACGCATCTTTTGTCTTATCCTCTTCTTAAGTTGTAATACATACATATTATAATTTATATACTATATATATATTCTTAATGAATCGTTGCCGTTTGTCGATTCCAGTTACAACTTATTTTCTTTGGCATTTTTCTGTTATGTTCAATCATCAATCAATTAATCTTGTCGGCAGACTGTGTGTGTGTATTCCGCGTGACTTAGCAAGCATTATGTCTGTGATAAAAACGATTTAATAAATATAAATATACATCTTTATGTATACTATATCTATGCTAACTGTTTGGTTTATCAGAAATTGCGTTTTCGAATGATATGGGAAAAAAATTGATACCTAAATGTAAGCCTCTAAATTTGGCTATGAATCACATAATCTGCTTACTTGGTTGTTATCTATATGCATATTTACAATTTTAGTGACTTTTCGGATGCGATAAATCATCTGTCGCTGGACTCCTTCTATGAATAAAGTATTTTCTGAGCCGGATAGCAATCAGCACGAGGCAGGCAACACCAGCGCTCACATAGCTGTTGAAAACAAATTGTTGTGGCAACATTTTGCACTTGAGCACCGCATAATCATCCGGCGTAATTGTGGCCTGTAATTGAAGTGTTTAATTTTATAGAAAGGAAGAAAAACTTCAGTTACTCACCAGCATAAAACTAGGATTTACATTGTTGCGCCAACTAAAGGACGCCACCGTGTACTCATCGATGCCCAGCCGATTGATGTTGTGACAGAAGTAATGCGAGTGCCCGGCAAAAGCCAGGCGAGGCTTAAGCAGCTCACCTAGCATATCGGTGGCATCTTTGGAGAGCACATGGTAACGCTCCCGGAATGCCTCAATGTGTGGCGCATCGTGCTCTCGACACACTCGATCCGAGATGCGATACGTGGGAAAGTGTTGCATTATTATGGGCTGACTATACGGATGACGACGTGTCCGGGCGCACTCGGCCTCATGCGGATGCTGCATGCAGTGCAGAGTTCTCGATATATTCTTTAACGCCGACTCGGCTTCTGTGCAGAACATGCAGGAATCCCCCTCCATGGCCATTGAATTGACAACCACGAAATGAATCTGCTTAATTGTGTACAGGTGCACCTTGGAAAAGTTTAAGTAACTCTCAAAGCGCGACATAAAAAATGGATGCATTCTGTCAAAAGATAAGTTAATTTAATTTATTTATATAGCACTATGGAATTTACTACTCACTTGTAGTGAAAGCCTACATCATGATTGCCGACCACGCTGATAAGGGGTATACCAGCGGGCAGATTAAACATTTGCAGATAACGCCAGACGTACTCCTGGAATTGTTTGTCACTGACCATGTCGCCCTCGTCAAACAGATCGCCCAACACAAATACCACATCGGGTTGCAGCAGCCTTGAAGCTGCTTGGAAGGAGCGTGTCATATGCCACTCGCGGTACAACTTGTCCAGCCAGTGTCCCCTATGTGGACCCAACAAATGGGGATCGGCAATCACCATGGCTCTCAACGGATCGTCCACATACTTTTTTCGTCGAATTTCAGGCCATTTGCACTTCTGTAGCACCACAAAGTCTGCCACATATTCGCAAAAGATTAGCGCACATAATACAATAACAAAACATGCGTAAAGCCAACGCATTTTGCTTAAATAATAATAACAATAAATATTGCAACTGCCGGCGAGCTCACAAATGCAGCAATAAGAACCAGAGAACACAGGGTTGGCGGCTCACTTTACCAGGGCATGGTGCAAGAAAACAAGAGGTAGTCATGAGAGCGACTTCTATCTCTCTCAAGGCGTCATTTCGCTCGCGGTGCGCTATCAACAAATTTAAATATAAACAAAAAACAAGTATTTTAACAACTACAATGCATTTTTATATTTTTTTTAATTCATGTGTTATTACAGTTTAAGAAAAGTTATGAGTTAAATAAATTCATAAAATGTTGGGCTTTGCAACGTAAGAGCGTTGCGGCTAGTGCGAAATAGGCATATCTTTACCAATTTCACCATGTACCAGGGTTGGAAAAACTTAATTTGGTTATTCACGCAGCTGGTTTGTTTCGTAAGAAAACAAATTTCTTAGCATTGGCATTAAAAAATAAGAAATAAGTGAATCTACACAAATATTTCGTCATCAAACGGAAACTTGTGTTTTAATATATTTGTGGTAAGTGAAATAAGAAAAGTGCACTTACAGAATATCAAAGTTTTCATTCTCTTCTTTACATAATTGACAACATGCGTTTTACAGATAACAGACATACATACATACACATAACTATGGAGGAATATACACGTGAGCCCTGCCCCTACCGTATTGTGGACGATTGCGGTGGAGCCTTTGCTATGGGATGCATTGGGGGCGGTGTCTTTCAGGCTATCAAAGGTTTCCGAAATGCGCCATCGGGAATGAGCAGACGATTTATTGGAAGCTTGACTGCAATTAAGACCCGCTCACCAGTCATTGCCGGAAACTTTGCCGTATGGGGAGGAATGTTCAGTACAATCGATTGCACCTTGGTACATTTTCGTAAAAAGGAAGATCCATGGAATTCTATTATAAGCGGTGCTGCAACAGGCGGAATATTGGCAGCCAGAAACGGTGTTGCTGCAATGACTGGTAGTGCTATTATTGGAGGTGTTCTCCTGGCTCTCATAGAAGGTGTCGGTATTTTATTCACGAGAATATCTGCCGAACAGTATAAGAATCCGTCGCCACCAACCGAAGATCCAGCTGCTCTGGGGGATCCGTCGAATTTCTCGTTTGGTGGCCCCTCCAACAAGCAATACCAATAAAACAAAATGTTATTACATATTTAATTTGTATAATAGAATTTAAATTAGCAACCATAAAAGCCGAAGTCCAAACCGACAGATTGAACTTGACACTTGTATCGATTATTTAACCGCATTTATCGATATGAAGTAGCGGCAACAGAAAGCAGTTAGAAGCAAGAAAGTTGTTATCGGCTTATGAGCCCCTTGACAATTAATTAATAGTTTGATGAGTACAAATATTTCGTTTATTTGGTATTATTGACTGGAATGATATTTATCTTAAAAGAGATCGTAAAAATAATTGAGTCCTTGACCCAGCTCCCAAATGGAGATGCCAGTTCCCAGCTCCTTAGCTAGTTTAATTCGCTCATTAATGGAATATAGCGACGGATAAAACACTATATGACGTCCAGTGTCAGTCCTGTAATTAACTTGTGTTTAGTTAAGAGTATAAAATGTAGTTTAATTTATACTTTACTTGATTTCAAAGTAATTTTCAATATCGCGCTCATCAAAGGTCAGACGTTTCTTCACATGCTTGACCAACTCCAAGTATTGTCCGTATGTTATGGGGCCACCTCCATCTGGCGTATAATCATTGCCATACATATTCAAGCCCATCAGTATTTTGGCTCTTTTCTCCTCCATATCATGGCAACCAGCTGGTGCAATATGCTCCACCGCTTTGCGTACCCAATAAAGCGGTGCATTGGCCCCGGGACGTTGCACACTCGAGTAGTCATAGGTCATTAGGGAGAAGGCATACACATACTTATACAGTTTATCCATGTGCTTCTCACCAAACAAGTTTGGCGTGTCCCTGCGCTGCGGCGGAATCACCAAAATCAGTCGCAGTTGCTGCTTCTGCAGTTCCTTTGCTGCAAATGAATGGGAATTCTTTATATTAATATATTTTATTTCATATCACAAGCTTACCCATTTGCAGCACCAAAGTGTAGAGGATTTGTTCGTCGATACGGCCAGCTAGTTGGGACCACACCTCCAGTATTAAACCATCGAATCCATGCTCCTTGCAGGTCTTGATAAGCATGTTATTGAGACTTGTGCGCTCCTTGGCATCACTGAGCAACAACTTAATGTCACGATCGGTAAAATGATCGAAGATAAAGCGTGGAAAGACTGCAGAGGACAGAAATGAATATTAAGAAGCTATTGATGGACTTTTAGAGTAATTGATTCCCACTTTTAACAGTGCGTATTAGTGGCGGTTGTTGGATCTTTCCCTTGCGCCGCACATCAGTCAACCAGCCAGCGTCGATGTCATGAGTGCCTGCCACGGCATAGTCACTACCCTGCTTCACAATCTGCAGCCACACCGGTGATATGATGTCAAACTTCTTGGCAAATATCTTGGCCACATCATATCCATGGGAGTTCCACTGCAAAGCAAGTGGTGTCATTAAAGAGCACATAACCAAATGTTTTCTTAGCTTACCGGTGTTACATATCCCAGTGTTGTGCCGTTGAAATGCCTCAAAGCCGTATCCTTGTAGTACGCCTCATGATTTATTAATATATCCTTGGCCGATGGCTCCCACGATATCAAGTCCAAGCTAAACACATCATTGTCCTGTGGACCACGCAAGAACTTTGACTCCTTCTGCTTGGACTTGGATTTGCTGTCGGGCGACAAAGTACAGAGCACATAATGGCTGCTCAGCAGAATGCTCAGCAAAATGTGTAAATTGGACGCGGTCATGTCTCAGATAGGGAACACCTAAACATACACCAAACACTACAAAATTATCGAACTATGAAAAAAAGCATGCAATCCTGTCCAGCGATGTGACTGGAGTACCTATTTATACTCACCTAATAGCTACACTTTAGTAAATACATAAATATTGCACATAAACAAAGATTGTCGCCAGCAACACAATTCGCCGGTGAAATCGGTCTTGGGTTATCGATAGCGATAAATGGTTTGTTGTTGATAGGCCGCCAGCTGTTACTTTTCTGCCTTATCGATAGTGCAAAACGGACTGTTCCCACTGTCAGCGTAAATAATATTCAATTCGCCGCAGACAAAAAGACTTGAATTTGAAATTTATATGCATGCATTTTTTGTATACATATTTACCATATACATATTTTTATGTTTAAAAGTTTATATTGTATAAATTAGGGGATTTGTTATCAACATAATGGTGTATTAACTTAACATAAAATTAAATTAATTCTAGTGCATAGACTAACAGAAAACTAGTACATACAATCATCTCGTTTCCAAATCTAATTATCACTTTTACAAAAATGAAAAAAATTGATTTAAAAAAATTTAAAATATTTAACATAGTGTCTAAACTAAGCATAATCATAATCATAATCATACAATGCTATATTAATAATCATAAACATACATAATTATGTATGCATTTGCATTTAGCATCTGCAGAATTACTCAATTCAGACAAATACACGCATTAAATCGCTGCCCGCTGAATTGCTGCCCGGCGTGGAGCTGTTGCTCTTCCATGGATTGTTGTTGTTGCTGCCGCTGCTATTGCCACCGACGACAGTTGCTCCGATGTTGCTGCTGTCGGACAGTGTTCGCATCAATTGTTTCTTGAGCAGCTGATGATGCTGAGGACTTGGACTACCAATCGCATTAATGCCACCACTCTGCTGCAGCTGCAGCGGCAAATGTAGCGGTCGCTGGCGCACAAACTGTCTGTTGTTGCTGTGGGCGTGGTTGTTGCTACTGCTGCTGTTGTTGCTGCCAGAAATCGTGTGTCGCTTTGGCCGTGACGCTAACAATTTCCGACGCTTCTCGTAGAAACTGTGCATGCGATTTAGTTGCTCCTGTTGCTGTTGATCGCTGGCTTCGTTGTGGTCCGACTTCTCTTTGTCCTTGTCGGCTAGTGGTTTCACCTTCCCCGAGAGCAGATCATTCAGACGCTTAACTGTCCTGCTAACTCCATTGCTGTTGCTGCTTCCATTGCTCATTCGACTGACCAACGCTCGTTTGTTGCATCTGAGTCGATCTTGGGCTATAATGCTGCACTTTTGGGCATATATCGTCTTGCCCAGTGCTGCACTGCGCGGAAACATTTGCAATTGCTGTGACAACGCGTTGCCATTGCAGTTAACTGTGGGCAGCGGTGGCGGTGGGCGAGCAAGTGTGCCGACAACACCGCTGCTGCCATTAAGCGACAGCAGACCGTTGTTGGCCTTGCGGGTCATCAGTAGATTCTTGCGGAGTGTGGCGCCCATGCCATTGGGCAGCTTGACCAGGCCAAAAGTGTTCATGGCCAAGGGACGCGGTGGTCCGGCATAGAGTGTCATGTTGAAGTAAGTGGTATCTTCGTGATATTTGGCATTAACCAATTGGCGATGTGGCTGTGCTTGGAACTCGCTCTCATAGCTATTGTATGTTGTGGTATTGTTGTTGTTATTGGCTTGTTGTTGTGGCTGGTTCATTTCCAGCTTGACAGTCTTTGTGTGATTGGCTTCCGCGCTAAAAGTCTCCAGTTTCGAAAAGTCAAAATCGCTTAGTTCATCGATCAAATGATTTGCCACGCCTCCATCCAGACCATTTGCATTCGCTACTGCAGTTACCGTTGCTGCCCCAGCACCTGCTGTACCTACTGTTGCAGCTCCACCTCCTGTAGCTTGCTGCAGCACATTCACATCGACATTGTCGTAACCAGCTTGTGTCAGGAACTCGGCAATAACCTGCTGCTGACTCTGTTGATCCAACACAGACACCTGATTATTGTCCGTAATCTCATAGATAATACTTGGCAGTATCATGTGCTCATCGCCTGTCACCGCTGTGCCTCCACCAGCTGCCTCATCCGCATCGTCTGTCAGCGAGGGCACATCGTAGACACTGAACTGTGCCACTGCCTCCTCGTTGAGTTCCTGCTTCAGTTGCTGCTGCTGTTGTTGCTGCTGCTGTTGATCTGCCTCCAGCATCTGTTGTTGCTGATAGATTAGTTGCTGTAACTGCATGGCATCAATAGCAGTCAGTTGCGTTTGCTCCGCTCCATGGGGATTCTCCTCACTGTACACCTGTTGCGCCTGCTGCTGCTGTTGTTGGTACAGTGTGGCGCCATAGTCACCAGCGTCGGGATTAATGGTGCCATCATCGTAACGCAGACGCTTTGTAGCTGGCGCATGCTCCACGGCTGACAATTGTTGCTGCTGCTGTTGTTGTGGCTGTGATTGCGACTGCGACTGTGAGGTGTCCAGTGCGCTCTCATCGAAGGGTATATCCGACTCCACCGTGTTTAGTATTTCATTGATAAACTTGCTGTCCAGCATATCGTCTAGTGTGAGCGATATGGAATTGTCATCGGATGTGTTATGCATGGGCAGTGGCTCCTCGGTTGCAGCCGAAAGATCGACTTGATGCTGGCGTTGTTGTTGTTGTTGCTGCTGTGCGTGCGTCTCCACATCCACATGACCAGTTATCGAGGACACAGCCTGATCCAGTTCGCTGAGCTGTTGTTGTTGCTGTTGTTCATAGACTGGTGCCAATTGTTTCTCTTTGGCAGGTTTGCTGCGATGATGGGAGCCCGCTGCATCCGCTGCTGCACCTTTAAGCTACAGTAAAAGAGATTAGCCTAGCGTATTGTTTAAGGATTTGGTTATATCCCACCTTCTTTTTACTTGGCTGCGTCTCGTCCAGCATTGAGGAAGCGGGAGAATAGCTGACAGCATGCTCAGTGACCACAGGCGCCAGTGTTGGTGTCGGCGGCAATGAACATGATGAATTCGATGAGGAGGAGAAGACCGTTATAGCTGCAGTTGCTCCGGCTGTTTCCTCTTTGACAATGACAGCAATTGGTGGTGGAACGACAGCTGCTGCTGCCGCTGCTGTTGCTGCTATGGCACTGCTGCTCTTCTTGGAGCCAACCTTGTGATGCAACTCCGAATGGTGGCGATTTTTTGATGATTTCGAACGGGAACGACTTGTACTGCTGCTGGTCTTTGAGGAACTGCTACTCTTGCTGCTGCTGCTGCTTTTGTGACGCGATGAGGATGACGATGAAGCCGAGCTGTTGTTGTTGTTGGCATTGTTGTTATTATTGGCAGCGATAACTGAACTACTGGAGCCATTGGAACAGCTGGACGTTGTGGCTGACAATGTTTCTGTGGGTGAACCCAGCAACTCCGACGGCTCACGCACACCATCCTGACTGTTGTCCGCCATCGCCGATGCTGTGGCAATCGAACGCGACTGATGTGCTGCCTGATCCGTGGTGCTTAGCTTGTTGGGTATACTATCCCAGATGCTGGGATGCTGCAGTGCTATGTGATTGTTGAAACCTGCCTTGGTGTAGCTGCCACTGCAGGTGTTGCACACGACAATGTCTCGTGTGGCCTGCTTGGGCACCATGTCATAGTAAGCCATATCGGCGGCATTTAAACGTTGTACCTGAACCGACGCATGCGCTGCTTGTTGCTTTGTATCGTTACCGCGATTACCGCCACCCCCGCTGCCGCTTCCGCCACCACCGCGTAAATGCGTCTTTTCCGCAGCACGTAACTGTTTGATCATCTTGTCCAGATCGAAGACCTGTTGCCATTTCTGGCCCTGCATGGCAGCGAGTGCTAAGTTTGAGGATGCTAACATGCTGCCAAGTTGTGCAGCTGCAGCAGCGCTACCAGCAATCACATCTGCCTTGGACGAGTTGGTCATATTTGTTGTTGATCCACCTGTTGCTGCTCCACTTGTTGTTGTGGATGGCGGCGCCTTGGTGTGTTTCGTTGTACCGTGCTCCGTATAGATTACTGCTGCAGCCACATCGCTCATGGGCATTGTGTTGCCTCTCTTCCTGCCTGGCAGTTTTCTTGTCGCTGTTACTTTTGTTGTTATGAATGTGATGCAAGGTGGAAGCTGCTGGCGGCCTATGTTGATGAGGGTAGAGTAGAGTTAGCTTGGCGTAGCGTGTGTCATTTTCTGTAACAAATTACAAAACATTTCACTTTCTCTCTTGTTATCAAAATTTTAATTGCGCGTAGAATTGTATATGGCTAAACAGTGAATCCAAAACTGTGTTGCCTGACATTGTTGGGACACATTGTACCCTCACCACAGACGGTACGAACAGCTGTTTGTCGCTTTGACAGCAATAAATGCAAATGCACTAAACAGGTTGGCAGCCCTTTAAGCACCATCACAAATACGAGCATTGCTGTCCCGCTTGCACTTCCATGCTTAGCACACACACACGTACACAAACACTCACCCAACCAACAAACAAAGCCTGTTTGGAAAAACTGTGCACACGGAATTATTTAAAACTTTCTGCTCTGATTTTGCAAGCGTTCGTTAGTTGTAATAATTTTGACTTACATGTGCATTAACGTTAACACAATTCCATTGTGTTCACACGGCTTGCTGTATTGTATAGGGATGGCACGAATAATCGACCAATTATAATTAATCGATGATGGTCGTCTTATATTCGATTAAATGTATCGTTACTAGGTTTACAATTTTACAAAACCTAAATCGATTATTTGCAAACTAATCAGCTGTTTTTGAAAATCAAGTGTATTTAAATGGCAACGGGATGAAGTTCGAAGAATCAAGTCAAAAGAAAATATACGGTTAATCGATTACTTTATCCTAATTTTTTGTGTTTTGCACTTTATTTTTACTATCAGTAAACGACTTCAATGTTTTCTAATGTCATGTAAAACTTTTACGATAGTTACACCACAAATTCATCAATATTACAAGCGCGCTTTTTAAAAACAATCCATTAAATAAAAGTGTTTATTTATTGTACAATCAATTTAAAGCACGGGAAATTTTACTAGACTCTTTTCTTAAATTAATTGTATGATGCACATATAATTGAGTATATTATATGTATAACAGCCTCTTTGGGCAAAACGAACACGACAATAAAAATGAATCTCCAAATCGTTTTCCTTTCAAAGGAATGAGTAAATTGTAATTTCTGTGCGTTTAACCCTGTTTGTTGTTTTTCTGCTGTAGCAGTTTAAGCTCCGGTGCCCAGACAATATTGTTAACAAATTCACCAAGGAAATAGCAAACCATACTCAAACCGAGCAATCCACCAAACATAACAAAGCGTAAGGGCATTGAAAGGATCTCCAGTAAGGGGTAGACCCAGACTCCACTAAAATAACGTACTATATGCACCCATATGATATATAGTATCATAAATGAGGCATTTCCAGTAACGCCGGCCAATCGGCTGGGATAGCGACGGAAGCAAGTAAACAAATCCATGATGGCCAAAAGGGCAACATTCGTATGAACAACGTGATTCAGCCAGCTGCAAAGGTCAATGTATATAATTTTTGGTTTACTGAATAAACAATAAAAGGTTCACACTGTTAATGAACCGATAAATGCTTGATGTGCACAGTGTGAACCCGCCATAGTTAATGGTTTCCACTTTACCTGGGAAAGATGGCGTCAAGTGCGGCGGGAAAGATGAGTTCACGATCCCATAAATAAATGACCCAGAACGAGAGGGCAACATTGTGAGCGATGGGAAACGCAAACGTGGCAAAAATATAGTCACGCAGCTTACGCAAAAAGGACTTTGGAGCCACTGCTACGGTGTTGTCTCCAAAGAGATCGTTTAACAGTGCAACGCTGTGGTATATCGCCTGCAGCACGACGTCAAGAAATGTAAGGTACTTGAATTTTCCACCCCAGCGTGTTTTGAGCTCCTCCTCCTCGTGCAGTCCCTTGGGCCAGTGTACTTTCATTAAATAGTAGTAAATTCCATAGGAAAACTGAGCTGCCGCCAGCAGGTGAACCAAAAATCGCAGGTAATTAAACGCTCCACTCGTGTATGCATCATTGTGCGTTTCCAATTGAGCTGTGTTTGCCTGGGCTGCTTCTCTGGCCGCTTGCTGCTCTCGAATTTGTTTTTTACTTTTGGCCATCGTTTAAATAACTAATGTGCAATAAATAAACGCGGCGTGTTGACGTATAGCTGTTGAAATTCCAGGGCTGCGGCACTCAGTTAATTTATACTGTTATGCTGCGTGCATATCTCTTTAGTTTCAAATTCTACACACTATAATCTCTAAACAAACAATCTTGAAACAAAATAATGTTTCTGTGGAATGTAATTTCGTATGTTTTTGTTATTTTTCCCCTAAGTCCCTAAGTACCGGTGGTCCCGAACAACGATATGGGTGGACGTGGTATAGGAAACAAATATGGGTGGCCATAATAATATGGGTTTTTTTTAAGCGATATAATCAAGAGCTGCTAACAGTTCTGTTAAGAGAGGACAGAACAGCTGATCATTGTTTTGTTACCAAAGAAACAAGAGTAATTTAAGCATGTGGAGAAAACTATTATTTAATACACAAAGTTTACTGAAGCAGCAGCAACAGGTAAGATTGGAAACGTTAAAAAGCTAGGGAGTATTGTTAAATATTATAGTTTTGTAGTTAAAATGTTTGAACGTGCGACTGCTGGCAGCAAAGGCAGCTGCACCCAAAATATTAGAACTGGAGCAAGCCCACATCGACGAGGCCGTCAAACTGGAGCCTACACTGTCTATCTATACGCCAGAAGTATGGAAACGAGCACATGCGACATTCAAGAATCATGGACTGGAGACCATTAGCTTCCTGCGTATTGTAACAGGCAATCCAACGGTCTTGAAGCGAACGCCAAAGCGCATCATTGACAGTCTGGAAATCTGGAGGGCTTGTCAGTTCGGAGAGCACTTTCTGCACCTGCTACTAACAAAATATCCGGAATTGTTGGATGTTGATAATGCTCATCAACTACTCACACTAATTTCGTACTTAAAGAGCCGCGTTTCAACCAACAAAAATGTTTGGAAGTTACTAATGAACAGTCCCGACTTGCTAGCGCAATCCGAAGAATGTCTGGAGGAGAAGTTGGACTATATGATTGATATAATGCGTCTGGAAGTTCCTGAAATTGTCAAGTCAGCAGCATTATCCATTTCCTTTGACGAATTGCGTTGTCGCCACACGTTCCTGCTGCGTTTGGGTTTGTTTAAGCCTCGGGCTCTGAAAGCTGATCCCGACGAGCGTACTACGAATCATAGACTCTATCAGATTACGGATACATCAGAGAAATCGTTTGCCACCAAAATATGCAACGTTACATTGCCTGAATTTGAGGCTTTTAAGGAGTTATTGGCACGCGAATTAGACCGCAAGTCACGAAAAACCAGAGAAGAAGACGAGTTCAGCGACGATGAAGAAGTTGTGAATAAATAGTGTGTTAAATTGTGCGTTATTTACTAAATTAAATCATTGTTGTAAGTTGCCCCAAACACATTACCTGAGAAAATTTTGAACTTTTTAACATATGTTAAGTTGTGCAAAACTGTTAAACAGCTCTGTTAACTTAACAGCCACGTTGACGTGTGAGTGGCAACATTTTTTATCTTGTCGCAAATGGGAGGAAGTGGGAGAGTTTTATTTAAAATTTAATTAAAAATTACACATTTCGAAGTGTACCCAAAGAGTAGTGGAGCAGTAAAGTGGCATACCCCCTTTCCAGGGTAAGAGCCCACGTTGACGTCACTGCGCTGTTAACTGTGCATAACAATACACCCACCAAAAAGAGAAATCCAAATTACTCACAGCTGTGACAATCAATGATAAGATGTCTGGTAATCCCTTTGATAGCGAGGACGAGCCGAGTGCCACCACCGATGAGATACTGGAGGGCTTCCTCTGTCCCATTTGTAGGGCCGACTTGAAATCCATTGATTTTCTAACCGAACACTTTGCCCGCCAACATGCCGAGGAGGAGGACGCTCTGAAATCCGTGTTTAAGGATATATTCACCAAAGCCAAGAAGAAGATTCTAAATAACTTTGAAGATGATCGCAGTCGCGTGACAGCTGCGCCGACGTCAGCGTCTGCGAGCGTGTCTGGAGCCGCAGCGGGAGCATCCAATAATGGATCGCGACCTAGTAATGCGAGGTCTAGGAACAATGTATTTAATTATATGTCCAAGCAGAGTGTCGGCGCCGAGCGCTCCTATCTGGAGTACTTTCAATCTGTACGCAATCCCCGCCTGGAGCGCTATGCCAGCGAGACAAATAAGCTGATCATTCGGCTACATCGTCTGCTCAAGAACTTGCCCACGGACGCTGTGCAGCGGAAGCAGCACGAGCAACAGACAGTGCCTTGGCTGGACGGCAGTTCCGTTAAGCTGTGTCCCAACTGCGCCAAAAGTTTCCACATTGCACGCAGGCAGCATCACTGTCGTCTCTGCGGTGGCATAATGTGTAACGACTGCTCCCGCTTCCTGCAGCTGGAGAATGCAAGTAGGTGTGGCTGAATTTAGCTTAAAGATTTGATATTTAATGACTTCTCCTTTTGCAGTGCAATTGGCCAGTTTGTCGACGACACGGAGTGAGCCACTGCAGCAGATGCAACATCACGAGGATCGAGCCATACGCCTCTGTCAGCACTGTCTTTGGCTGCTGGACACGCGCCAGGACATGCACGAGAGTCGCACGTGCCGTCCACTGCTTTCCCAGGTGTACGATGAGATTACGCAGCTGCAGAAGCAGGTCACACCCGATTTGGACATGTACTTGAAGATTGTCAACAGTTTGTATGAGGGTGAATGCATTTTCACCATCGCCGATGCGGGTGCACTGCGTGCCAAGATTGGTCAAGTGGCGGAAACCATCGATTTGCGTAGCAAGCGCATATTGACCATACACTCGGAGCCGGGCAGCCGTGAAGAGGCGCTGAAGAAAGCAATTCGCCTGAGCTGCGTGCAGGTGATCAAGGAGCGCATGTTGTCACTGCCACCACTGCCGGATGAGGCGCATATTCGGCAGATCCAGGAACGCAAGCGCATGGAAACCGAGCAGCGTATACTCACCGAGCAGCGCATGGCCATGGAGGCCTACGAGCGCTATGGAGCCACAAACCAACCAGGCGTTAGTAGCGTGGAAAATCGCAGCTTTGCTCAGGGCGTAAGTATGCCAGAGATTAGCGAGTATTATGGTGTTTTAATGGGTTTACTTTGTAGTCCGATCTGCAATCCTTGAACAATTGGTCAGCGCCACAGACATCCACCACCAAATCCAGCGTAGATGATCCACTTATCGAACAGATCAACATAATTAAGGGATACATAAAGCAGGCGCGTCAGGACATGAACTTCGATGTGGTCGAGACGCTGGAGTACAATCTACGGGAGCTGCAGCGTGAGGTGTACGAACGGCAACGGCAGTCCAGTCAGAGCGCCAAATGAGCCCGGCAAAGCAGCTAGACACACCCATAGTATAAATTTGTATGTATATGTGTGCATACATATATAAATAAATTATGCAGCACAGGAACGGAGCGAGGGTAGCAAATGCCGCCCAAAGGTGCGCCAAAACTAACTGATTAGCTTAAAAATATGGTATTACGACTGCTAGTTTGAGTTTTCAATGGCCCCACTTGGAAAACGGCGCCCAATGCCAGTTGCCCCCTAGCTACGCACCTGTGTATTTAAATATCCATTCCCATTCCCGCTTTCGACTCTAAATAAATGTAAATATATTCGACGTGTGTTTATTTTGTGCAAAAGCGAATTTTGTGCGTATATACGTGTGTCACAAATAGACAGAAAAGATCCAAAAAAAATACGTTATCAATTTTACAATTTAGGACTTTAGACCCACAGCAGCAATCAGAGATTTCACTTTGGCAATATACGCCGATTGGGCGTCGGCACTGCTCATGCCCTTGATTTTATTCCATGCCTCCCACTTGGCTTTGCCTTTGAAGTCGAGGAAACCCGGCTTATCTAGAAGTATAACACATTTCTAATAAAAATCGTACCACATTTTTTTGTTATAACTCATTACCGGTATTACAATCTCCCACTTTGGCCTGCTTGTAGAGGCTGTAGAGTTCCAGCAAATCATTGTCAGCCGGTGTGGTGTTGAGGTTCTTCACATCCTCAGCCGCTTGGTCAAATTCCTTTTACATTTTCAATAGACCACATATCCCATATTAGATTTTTTCATTTAATTGGTCGTGAATAATTTATTTACCTGTAACTCGGACATGATTAAATGAATGTCAAAAGTTTATCGCCTGCCGATGACCGATGAGTAACTAAATTAACAGGCCATGATTATGTTTTTATACAACTAAACGTGAGCAGAACTGTTATTAACATGCAGACTACGGCCGGTACTTTAGATTCTGTTAAGCTAAAGAATAAAAATACTGCTGTTATAATAAAGTTAATACATAAAGCGTAATGTTTATGCGTACATTAAAGCAAACATAATTGTACTACATTGAATTTGGATGTTTAAATTTAATTTCTATATTAAGTTCGAATTGGCAAATTTGCGATGTTCTATCGTACAATGGCTCATCTCTATTTTGAACGATATTTGGCACGAAATAGCGCAACTGTTAGTTAACAGGTCCAGGGCCGCAAACGCATAATTTATGCTGAAAAGAATACCCAAAAAGTGGATAAAGTTGCAGTTTTTCTTCAGTATTTATACGAACTTTGCATCAGAAAGACCTATTACATTAAAGTAAATCATTTACTGCAGCCAGCTGCTTGTAATTTCAAAAACCTTCCTCTTCGGCATAAAACCCGCTAAAGTGGACAGCACTAGACTTAACAGACACAAATTCGTTTGCAGCCTCTACTTTGTTTACAGCTGTAATTTCGCGTTTAACTTTCGTTGCGAACGGACGTGTTTGCGCGGGGGCGTTCTGTAAAAATCGAAATCAAATCGTAACAAAAAATTTAATAATAGCCCAACAAAAAAGTGTATGTTATATATCAAAATCGCAGAGTGCAGTGCGTGTGTCTGTGTATATGTGCTGGATGCAAAGCTAAACAACAAACGTGATCTTAATATTTATTGCGAGCGCATTTCAAAATCCAAAGAGAAAGTGCCAAAGCCAAAGCAAATTTTGTTGTTATTGCTTGAAATTTTGTGTTGTGTTCTGGTTCTGTGAGTGTTTTGTTGTTGCTGTCTCGGCGCGCAAGGCGCTGCTTATGCAAATGTGGTATGATTATGATTTTCTTTACCTATCTACCTAGCAACTAGTATCCAAACCACAGGCATAGATTTTATACACACACACATAAAATGAGCCCTTCATTCATGCTAATTGGTCAGCAACACGTAACTCTTTTAAGACTTTCAACTACAACAAACGCTGCTACTAGTAGTGGTGCTACTATTTTAAGTGTTAAAGTTTGTGGCAAATCGGCGGAATCGATTGCTTTGGGAACAAATTCCTATGCATTGTATGCCGGTTAAGATTTTTGTAGCATGCGATAAATTTATAGCCTCGCGTCGCGTCTTGATTCATTGAAATGCCTCCAGCTGCTCTTGACGCTTGACTGTCTCTCTATGCGTGTGCATGTGCATGTGTGTGTGTGTACGTTTTTCAAAGCAAACAAATTTTCAGTAGTGTCAGCGGCTACTGCCAACAACAATTGAAGTGCGAAAAGCAAACAACAAAGCCGCTGTTTGATTTTTTTGTTGTATTTATTCATATACGGCATTCTCATGCCCATTTCCTTTTGCCTCACTCTTTCGCCAGTTTCGTTTTCATTTCGCGCTTTTGTCATTGTTTGTGTTTAACTTTGTTTTTTTTTTCGCTCTCTAGATTTAATCGTCCACACTAATACAAATGCACACATGCACACACGCGCTAAAGAGAAAAGTTCTTTGTTTTCGGTTTAACTAAATTCTTTGAATATTTTTGGCATTTTTTTTTTGGGGCATAAAGAAATGTTTTTCTTATAATAAATCATAAGAAATTTTGTTTAAATAAAACAACATTTAATATGTTATGTTTCATTAAAAAGCAGTTGCAGCTACTCGTGCAGTGGCGAGCAATTTCTTACTGCTGCTAAAATAAATTTCATTCTTTTTTTGTACATCAGAAGCGACCCTCGCATGCAGTCGTTTATTTTCACTTTCCATTTCTCTTGCTGTGTTTATGCAGCTGTTGTTTTTGTTGTTGCTGTTGATTTTATAATTTTATTTTCTATTTTTAAATTCATTAACACATTTTTCAACTACGTTTTGTATTTTTTGTAGATTTAGAGCAATTCTTGTTCTAATTAATGCAATAATAATGAATAATCACACTTTGTTTAGTTATCTCTTTTTCACATTTGTTTACATTTCCTTCCCCTGGCTCTTCTTCCACTCTGCCCTTCCCTTTTCTTGCTCCGCCTTCACTGATAAGACACTGTCGCTTTTAACTGAAAGTGGAACTGGTTTGCACCCTGATTAAAGTTGACCCAGTCGCTGGCATTATCACGGCCAAATTTGAGAGGCTTTTTTATCACTAAGATTCACTTTAGTTTCGATGGGACCTTGAGCCATACTCTTAAAAATTGCATTATTAATCTAACAAGTATTTGAATTGTTTATTTTGGCGTTGCCTTTTTGCACCTTATCGTATCGCGATGATTCAGTTTCTGTTAAGATATTGGCATTGTATGACTTTTTCACTTGAAGTTGAATAATGACGTGTGCAGTTAACGCCTTTTTAGTCATGGGCTGACTGATCTGTGCGGAGTTGTAGTCATAAGGTGTAGAAGCTTGTAGATCAACATTTGTAACAGACGATGAAGAAATTAGTTTAAAATTGGACACTTCATGGCTCCCTTGAATTTGAATCAAAGTAAACCTAGCTTATAGAGCATACAGTATTTAGAGTATTTTTCCATTCTCCGAACTTGGGTCAAAGTAGGCACAACTTCCCTTGTTCCCAATTGAGTTGACTTTTAAGCTTGTTCCACATCTTCTTTCATTAAACTTACTTCGACTTGAACGATTCGCTTCAATTTCTCTGTAAAAAATAATCAATTTTTCAAAACGAAAAATAAAATGTTTTTAAGTGAATTCGAGTCAATGTTCGTAGCCAAGCCAGAGGCTGAGGAGTTGGGCGTAGCTGCTGCGGAAGTAGAGCCAAATACACAGCAAAAAGCTGCTGCTGATGCCCCCGAACTGGACATTGTGATCAACAACGTCGTGTGCTCGTTCAATGTGCACTGTCACCTGAATTTGCGCTTGATAGCGTTAAATGGTTTGAATGTGGAACTGAGGCGGGAGAATGGCATGGCTACGATGCGTCTGCGTCGTCCCTATACGACGGCTTCGGTGTGGTCCTCGGGGAGAATCACGTGCACGGGCGCCACGTCTGAGCTGCAGGCAAAAATCGCCGCTCGTCGCTTTGCTCGCTGCCTGGGCAAACTGGGATTCCCTGTGCACTTTCGTAACTTTCGCATCTTCAATGTGCTGGGCACTTGCAGCATGCCCTGGTCCATACGCATTGTCAATTTCTCGGAGAGGCATCGCAATAATGCCAGCTACGAACCGGAATTGCATCCTGGTGTCACCTACAAGATGACCGATCCCAAGGCTACGTTGAAGATCTTCTCCACTGGCAGCATTACGGTAACGGCTGCCAATGTGGACACCGTGGAATCGGCCATACAGCGTATCTATCCGTTGGTCTACGAGTATCGCAATGAGAACAACAAGAAGGATCTGCAGAAGGTCCAATTGGAGCAGCAGTTGTCCTCCAAGGCGAGTTGTCGCATGCCCAACACCTCGTGGCGTCCCAAGCCACAGATTTACTCTTCATCGAGGTGTTTTGATAACCCTCCTACAAGTATGATTACGGATATGGCCGGTAGCAACGCCTCCTTTAGCTCGCCCTATAGCACCGCCTATAGCAAATCCTATAGCACCGCCTTTAGCGCTCCTTCTACAACCCCCACGGCAAGCCCCTCCGCTACCCCCACTCCTACTCCCACTCCTACACCTAGTAGTAGTAGTGGCGGTTGTAACATTTTGGCCAACGCACGTCGTCGTGCCACTGATTGCTGGGTATCCAAGATGCAGAACAAACGTTTGCGTTTCAACGATGTTTATTCCATGTCAAAGGTTACGGCCGTGGCTCGTTCCGTGGCCTGCAAAATGCCAACGTCATCTAAAACTTCAAATGGAGCCTCCAAAATGCCAACGTCATCTGAAACTGTCTCGGGATCTTCAAATGGAGTCTTACCAAAAAAACGTCCGCTTAACTCCCGGGACAAATATGAACCTGACGTGTATAAAAACTAGAAGATTTCAAGGGATTAGATTTCAAGAGCTTTCTTCAGAACATGACCTCTAATATAATAATTTGCAGCCAGATTTGATCAAGTCAAATATAAATATATAAAAGCAAGAGAAAGCCAAAAAGTCAGCCTTAAATTTAACTTATAATAAGCTCATTTGATACTCAAAGTAAGCTAAAGTAACTTTTGTCTTGCTGATCAGCACACTTAAGAAACCATCTAAAGTAAGAGTTGCTACAGAGTATTTTCTAGTCGAGCTTACGCTTCTTACCGTTCAAATTTAAACAAATTACTTTATAGCTTTTTATTTCACTCATTTTACATTTATAGCCAAATGTTGTTTGCATTTAAATTTCGCTTTTCTGCGCTGCGATCAAAGTGCAGAATTTTCATTTGTTTTTCCTTCGATTGCAAATTGAGAGATTTTCCAAAGTAAATTAAACAAAAGTTTTATTATTGCTAACGGATATTTAGCTTTGATTTCATTTGCATTGAAATAATTTTATTTGTATTTCCGTTTTATTTATTTGTTATCAGTATCGAATGGTGGCAATTGATATGAAAAGCCATTAATATCTATGAATACTTTGAAATACTAAATAACCACTAAAGCGCCATATCATTTGGCTAATATTGCTCTTTGATTTGGGCCATTTATCAAAGTTCCAGTTGCCCGTTCTATTTTTAGTTGTTTTTTTTTAAATTTTTTCTCATTTGCAGTAAACAAACAAAATGTTGTTGCAATTAGTTGGCCACAGCTGGCCCAGTTGTGTGCTGTCTAAGCCTGGCCAATAGCTTGCACTGTCAACGTTAAAAGTCATTTACCACACCCCGCTCCTGTACCGCCCCTTTTGCACTTGGCCAAAAAGTTGGCAAGCCAAAAATTGCAGTTCGAACCTTTGGCAACCCAGCGAGGCGTGTGCCTAAAAATGCACCCTCAACATGGTATTATAGCAGGTCGCACACACACACACACTCTGGCAGACTTTTATTGATATACTATATAGGGTAGTACCACTAAGATATGTATACATATATATAGCTGGGATTGCTGGGGTTAGTTGTGGGGCTCAACCGCATTTATAAAACTGCAACAGCTGCAGTTATTTTTCAGCTTGTTTGTTGTCATTGATGCCAGTGCATTTTGTATACCCTATAATTTTTAAAGACAATGGCTAAAGTGACTTTTTAACTGAGTTTGTGCTAAATTGTGGAAAATTATTCTTTTATTCCTAAAACTAACATATATTATAGGGGTGTCACTGGCATTTATTTTAAAAATATATTTACACTTTCTCAAACATTCGTATAGTTCTTTAAGATTGCAAATCTCGAAATATTTGATCATATGAGAACTACAAATTAAAGACATATAAATTCTATTTAAACTTTATATTATTTTATAAAGTAATTTCCACTAATTTAGTATATACAGCTGTTGAATTTAGCTATGAAAGCTTAAGGTCAGTTTTGTACAGCTAAAACACTTTGGGAGTTTTGACTGATTTAATGCAAAAGTCAATTAAATAAACATATAAATATTCTGTCTATAAAAACTACAAGTTTTAAACAAAGCTCAAGTATCTAAAGTTTTTCCTTTGATTTGAAGACTTTTGTGGGCAAAAAGTAAGATAAACTTTCATTTAAAACTGCGCGGGCTTTTTATGTTATTAGTATAATATACCTCATTTTCTTGCCTTTACAAAATATATTTCAATACATATTGATCACATTCTAGAGCATACAACTTTCGTCCTTAGTTCTATTCATGTTTGTTAGCCATTGTATTTGTGTTTCAGTTTGGTTTCAATGCAAGATATTTGATTTTTCGATTTCGACCATAAACGAAAAATAGTAAATGAATTCAAATTTGATTTTCTCGTTTTGGGAAATGTTTTCAATTTAGTTTTTATTTTTTTTATGATGACAGCTCACTCTTTTTTACTCTGTTGAGCTCTCCATTTAGTCCGCAGCAGCTTTCATGGAGATGAGAATTTGTTTAAGCAAAATTTTTGTTAGTTTTATGAAAGCATTTCTACGCTCATTTGGACTGATTGCAAGTGGATTTTGTGTGAGCTGGTTCTGTCCTTGAACTAGTTCCACTTTGACGCGCCTCAAATGAATTAACTGAATTTATTTTTTTTTTTGTGTACGCTTATCTACAGCTGCACCTTTAGCTGACCTGTTTTCGGCCAACACTCTTCGTTCTAACCGTTTTTTGTGTTGGCCAGGTAGCTGGGCTGCATCCTTTTGGCCAGCAGCTGCTGTTACCTGTGTCGGCATTCACTACAAACATATTTTGGACAGTAATCCTACAAATGCTGCGAAGACAAAAACCAAAAAATAAGATGGAATTTTAAGATACATAAATTCCTCAAACATTCAGTGCGTTACTTTCAGTTGCGTCATCGCTCACGGAAATGAATTCATCTGTAGTACATAGTATATTAGCTAAATAAATACGTATATATTTGTCTATATACATGCATGTACATATGCTCCAAGCTATAAAACAAACGTCGAGTCTGGTTTTCTAAATTCGTTTACTTTTTGTAGCCAATTTGCCGGCTAGTCACAAACTTGTTTTTGCTAATGTTCTGTTACATAGTCACTATATACCGGGTATCTTCAAATACAATAGGGGTATGCTAATAAGTGTTCAAATTGGTAACACTTTAAGCCTAGTTTTGTGTTACAACAAAGTTGAAAAAAAACATGTTTTAGTATTGAAAAGATTTTTGTCTGCGCTGCTATCAGAACCAAGTTTATTCAGAGTGTGTAGTACTGGCTGTGTACTGACCAAGTTTGATCGAAATCTGACCACTATATCTACAACTTTGATAGTCAGAATCGGTCTAAGTATGAAAAACTATTTTATTTACCAAGAAATCTGAGTCAAACTCACGCAGCATAAATTTGCCGACAGTATAAACATATTAATCCAATTTCATGCAAATCAGATTACTATATCGAATAGCTGCCATAGGAAAAATATATGCTCCAAGTATAAAAATGACTTACGATTGTTGCTTTTGACAACTGATACTGATATTTTATCATTGCGTAGTATATACTAGTCTATCACTCTCTTCTTCAGACCACCCGCACTTGAGCGTTCAGTTCTACAATTATTTTAATTAAGTGCCAAATTTACTGCAAAATTTTTTTATAATGAATTTAATTTTCGTCATCGTTTTTAAAATCTGTGTACGTCTTATCTTAGAATATATATCTGAAAATATATAAATTTTATATTTATACACTTTATTATATGTGGGTGTTTGTGCTAATTGAGTGTTTATACTTTATACATCCTATAGCCTGACATAATTCCGAGTCGTCGCTGTTTTATCATGCGTGGAGGTCGTGAGAGAATTCGCAGTTTAAAAATGTGTGTTTTTTTTTTTTGGTAACGCCTCAATGCGTATGCTCTGTGTAAATTAGTCAGATTTCAGATATTTGTTCTCAACGATTGTTGTGGCTGCTGCTGCTGCTGATATGCCTGAAAGATTTGATTCTAGAATTTTGCAACGCTTCGTCGCCGGCCAGCAATTTATGAAGCAAATGGTGTACTATATTTCTCAAACATTATTAAAGATAGGAAATATAGTTAGCGAAACTATTCAACATTTTATCAACAGTTTGGTGTATAAAATTTATTTTAATTGTATTCCCCGGCGAATTGTTTGGAGAATAAATTTTATACTTGACTTTGATTTGAAAGATTAGAAGCAAAAGAGAAATCAAATGTTTTCCAAACCATTGATTACTTTGATAATTGATTCATTCTATAGACACACTTGACTTTCTGCATATATCATCTTCGACTTATTCACATTCACAAATATCTACTGAAACTGTAACAAATTTGAATTTATGATTCAATCTTCGAGTGAATTTGCAATTCGCTTGGCGTTTCAATGACTCAGACAGACAAATCGCTATTGGCAGCGAAGGAAAAAAACACATTCTCCGTTTCAGTTTTTCGCACTTTTCATCTCATTTTTTCTGTTATTTTTTTATTATCATCTTTATTTCCATGTCTGGCGACTACTTGAACTTTGCCTTCTCGCTGATAACTCGTCTTATTTTCTGTATGCACTTGGCAAAAGTTCTTGACGGTGCAGCGTGCAATGAGCACCCTTTAAAGTGATCAACGTGGACTCCACCCTCTAGAACAGGTGGCGCCATCTAGTGGGCAACTAGCTGGCTTTAACCCCAACCCACAGTGCCTGCGAACCGCGTGTCTACTTGCCATTAATTTCACATTAATTACCAACGTCACAGACTAGCGCGCTTTGGTTTATTTTATACCCTGTACTAAGGGGTAAAAGGTGTATAGGCGTTGGAAGGAAGGCGGGTTATTTAGTGTAGTAAATTTAAATTTTAGTCCTTAAGTAAATGTAAGATATAAATTAATAAAATAATTTAGTTACTTATGATAAATAAGCAAAAAATATGGAGAAACTTATTATTATTTAATATATGTAGTTATGTAGTTTGTTTAAACAGCGGTTATTAACATTGGTGTAATTAACAGGGAAACTCCAACATTTTCTGTAAGATCATTAACAGACTTTAACAGTGCTATAACATTTAACAGCGCCTCTCTCTCATACTCTGTAAAGTAACAGTCTGTAAATGAGTTAAAGTAACAAAGCTGTTATTAACATGGCGCTGTAAGCTCCTTAACAGAGTTCCCTTTAAACACATAAGTCTCTTTAACAGACTTTAACCTTTTAATACCGATCGGTTTTAAATAATTATTTTGGGAACTACTTTTACAGGGTATTGTTTTGTTTAGCATTACACCCGTTGTTCTTCTCGGACTACTTTATTTTTGTAGTTTTGCGATTGTAAAACGTCGTAATCTGTGGATTATTGGGACAACTGATGGTTCGTTTAAGAGCTCCCTCCAGCTATTTATAGTTGGAGCCGGACTTTTGCAATTGTATAGCGTCCCGGTTACTGTGTGTCACTTGGGGGTGGTCAGCAGGGTATAAAGAAGAGGTCGGGAACTGTTTTTTTTGTTTTTGTCATGTCACGCGTTTTGCTTTTTAATCTACTTTGGCGGGTGACGTCATGTGCCGTCTCTCATGCCAATGTCTCTGCAATGATTGTCAATGTCAATACATATGGTCTACGGTCAGTTGTTAACCCCTTTTGGTAGTGCTGTGGTTCCAATGACCCCGCCAACTCACCTTTAGTTGTGAAAAAGAAAAAAAAATAGAAAAAACGCAGACGCACGCAAAAGAAATTCCATTTGAAAGCAATTTTCAAACAATGTGCAAGCAATTTTCAGAGCAATTAAAATAAAACTGAGAAGAAATTGTAATTATTTACATGCCGAGGGGTCACTGGGAGTTCAAAGCGACACGAAGTGCTCCACTTCAGATATCAGAACTTCTTCTTATCGCGGCAGTAAATTCAATTTAACTGATCAAATAAAGTGGCGTTAAAGTTTAATTGAAATTTGATTAAGAAATTTATGTATGTAAATTATGTCGTTATGCACTTTTTACAATAATTGGGCTACAATGTGGCGCGCACAGCTGGACAAGATGTGGGTCACTTTGTGGCGTTGCACATGCAATGAGCTTTGCATTTTCCTTCTTCGTTTTTTTGGGGCCAAGTGTGTCATCATAAAGCTCCTTTATATTACGTATACGTAAATTTCACTAGGGAAATTAATTTCAAAGTGGTTACGCCTACCCTTTGCAGCTGACACGCCCATTTCACAAGCCCCTTGCTGCTGTGGCACATGCATAAGCCGAGCTAATGGCCTGGCAAGCTGCGTCTACGCCTTCGCTTCATGTAAACTGACAAAACAGATGGTCAGCGGGGAAAAAAGAGACAGATGAATGGACTGTGGGAGACAGATGGATGGACAGGCGGACAGACGAACCCACCTAAAATGCATATCGCTGGCTGCTAGCTGCACTTGGCCTACATTTATCTTTTTGGCCACCACCCGCAGCGACACAGTGGTGCAAAGCAGTCACAAATGTTCAAGCACGAACATATTATATTAACAGAAATTACCAACGCAGCGATTATTTTAAGAAACGATGTAAACCCTAAATTTCTAATCTATGAATATACTTGTCTATCTATGCTTGCGACCCGTTTCCATGCTTGGCAACGAAGCCTAAGATAAAAATACTTCGAAATATAAAACCACGCTCTGTCCTGTGCGTGGGGTACAACACCAAATTCTTAGAGGAGAGCTGTACTCCGCTGTAATTTGTAGCTATATAAGGCCTAGGATTTAAGAAATAAAGTCAGTTCAATTTTTGTGCTCAACCAACCAAGTCTTGATGTCCATTTATTCATTGGTCCTTCGAGCATTCTGTTGTTTTCCCCACCAGTGGTAAGAGACACAGAATTTTAAACCAGCACCTTATAGTGATGTACTTAAGGTTGCTAAATATTGGTCTGTTGCTATCATAAGAAGCGCAGTACTGATGGCTCTTGTTCTCCCTTTGAGGAGACAGAGTGAGCGTTTTCGAGTCTGTGATCGAAACGCAGAACTGATGGCTCTTGTTCTTCCCTTGAGGAGGCAGAGTGAGAAATTTCGAGGCTGAAGTCGAGAAAAATATAATAAAGTCTCGAAGTCCATTTATTCATTGGTCCTTCGAGCATTCTGTTGTTTTCCCCACCAGTGGTAAGAGACACAGAATTTTAAACCAGCACCTTATAGTGATGTACTTAAGGTTGCTAAATATTGGTCTGTTGCTATCATAAGAAGCGCAGTACTGATGGCTCTTGTTCTCCCTTTGAGGAGACAGAGTGAGCGTTTTCGAGTCTGTGATCGAAACGCAGAACTGATGGCTCTTGTTCTTCCCTTGAGGAGGCAGAGTGAGAAATTTCGAGGCTGAAGTCGAGAAAAATATAATAAAGTCTCGAAGTCCATTTATTCATTGGTCCTTCGAGCATTCTGTTGTTTTCCCCACCAGTGGTAAGAGACACAGAATTTTAAACCAGCACCTTATAGTGAAATACTTAAGGTTGCAAAATAAATTGGTCTGTTGCTATCCTCCACCAGTGATAAGAAGCACAGAACTGATTGCTCTAGTTCTCCATGTGAGACAGAGATAATAAATATCCGAAGAGGATTAACAAAAACTCTAGCGCTCTAAAAGAAAAGAGGCAGGGAATAAAAAAAAATTTAGTGTTTCCGAGGCTTTACGTCGGAATTGTGTGCGGTCAAAAAAAAAAAATAAATCGACACGAAAATATTATAGCGTTTCCGAGGCTTACATCGGAAAGTGAAAGAAAAGTACGAGGTCGATTCTAAAGCAATAGAATCGGAAATCGGAGTGGCTAGAGGATTTACAACCCCAAGAGCCAGAAACAACGTCCGCAAAGACAGCAGCGACTAAGCGTCAGCGACATAAGCGTCAGCGTCAGCATCGTCAGCGGCATCAGCAGCAGCGTGAGCAGAGGCATCAGCAGCAGCGTGAGCAGAGGCATCAGCAGCAGCGTGAGCAGAGGCATCAACAGCAGCGTGAGCAGAGGCATCAACAGCAGCATCAGCAGCAGCATCAGCAGCAGAGTCAGCATCAGGACAGAAGCAGCGTCAACAGCAACAGCGACTACAGAAGCGTCAGCAGCATTAACAGCGACAACAAAAAAAAATGTGGTAAACATGGTTTAAATGTAATTTAATTTTAATTGAGTAACCGCCGTTTCTGTGGCCCTTGGCAGAATGTTCAAGCACGAACATATTATATTAACAGAAATTACCAACGCAGCGATTATTTTAAGAAACGATGTAAACCCTAAATTTCTAATCTATGAATATACTTGTCTATCTATGCTTGCGACCCGTTTCCATGCTTGGCAACGAAGCCTAAGATAAAAAATACTTCGAAATATAAAACCACGCTCTGTCCTGTGCGTGGGGTACAACACCAAATTCTTAGAGGAGAGCTGTACTCCGCTGTAATTTGTAGCTATATAAGGCCTAGGATTTAAGAAATAAAGTTAGTTCAATTTTTGTGCTCAACCAACCAAGTCTTGATGTCCATTTATTCACAAAACTAAAGTAAATTATTTTATTATTAAGTAAAAAATGAATTTTAATTAAACTAATTTGTACGCAGCTGATTTGTAGACAATTTGTGAGACCAGCTAAGCCCCCAATTTATTTCAGTGCTGCTCTTTGCGTATCTTAATTTATTAATATATTCTACCCCTACCCAAGCCTCTACCCCCATTATGTTTAGTATTTGCCTAAAAGTGGCCACTGTACGTGTTCAGTTGTCGGTGGAAGCCCATAAATTGAAAGGGACTGCAAGGCAAAGTGCAACGTGTTTGATGGCGCAGCGTGGAGAACATTACACATACGCCATGTGTTGCGCTTTGCTCGTTGGTGTGAGTGGCGGCCATTAAGAGGGCTCCACGTAGAGCGCCATTGACAAACAATTTGGCTGATGCATTTGGACAAACCCCAAGCAGAAAGTACCGAGCAGTGAGCAACGACCACCGAGTCCATTTTCACTTTTCTTATTTGCCGTTGGCACGTGTTGAGCATGAGTTTTCCCCTTTTGCCTTTTGCCATTCGCTTTTCTTTTTAATTTATTAAAAGGACACGTACAAAACGCATGTTAAACGGCGACTCTTCATAATTTCGCAATTCACAATTACCACTACGCCCAGTTAAATGTCTGCGGGACATAACAAAGTGAATTTTAATGGAGCCTAATAGCTCTACCACCAACTGGCAGATATCATGAAAATAAAAACTCGAACTTGTACTTGTGGACATTACCTGACGTAACTCTCTCGCATCCCGTTTCCACTTTTTATTCATTTTATTTTTACATTTTTGGCAGTCATAAAAAAGTTTGTCACTTTTACGTGGAATTTGTCAACTAATTTCATTAGTTGGTTTGTTACTCTTCTTTTTGGGCAAAAGGAATTTTTATGCGCATAGACAAAGTACTAACTCATTTGTCTTCATACCATACGTCTGCCCTGTATAGTTTGTCAAGTTGGGCTGGTCAGTCAAAGCCTAACTGAATTGTAGTTTTTTTTTACGACATTTTCTTTGCTGCTCCATTGACACGCAACAGTTTTTCTTCTTCACCTGCCATTTGTCTCTGTCTCAGTCCTTCATCGTCTATCTCTGTCCCAATTTTGGTTGAGGAATGTGTCAATGACAGCCAACTGTCAAATGAGTGTCAACCTGGTGGGTGGCCTATGGATTATGACCTGACATTTATATGAAGTCAGTCGGGAAACATAACTCAATGGATAAATGGGCATGTCAACAGGTTATATTTGTGTCTAACTATGAATATAGAGCATGGTTAAGGCATTTGTAAGCTAATCAAGTTTAATAAGTAATTTAGTATAAGTTTAGCTAGGTTTAAATGTGGGCTTAGTGACTATAATTATAGTTTATTATTTTTAAATACTATTGTAGTAATAATTAGATTAGAAATGGTCGATTAGCTCGCTTAATTACTTACTACTTTGTGTAAAATGTTAAAAAATTAAAGTTATGTTAAATTAACAGCTTCACTACATTTCCTTCTGTATTCCAGCTTTGCTGTTAATTAACATTAGTTTAATTTTACAGTTTACATTAAAAGTCGTAGGTCTTGCATATAATTTACACAGTGCCCATTTTCATGGCACACAGTCATATATCTTTTAACATTTGGGGCTCATAAACAAATGCTAATTGTTTTTAAGACTCGTTAAAGTTTACAGGCAGCTACTTAGAGGTTATATATCAAGTATACGATACACAAAATCTGTTTGCCGTTTAAATAAGTAAATGTTAATTTTAATTTCATGTAGTTTTATAATATGCAACTTATTGCATTTACACCCACAACTTGTGCGACAAGTCTGAGCAGACGATGCCAATGAAATGTCCAATGCAAAATGTGTGCCAAGTAAACAAGACAAGACGAGTGACAAAGAAACAAGTACAAAGTCAATAACAACATGTAGTAATGCAGTTGAATGTGTTGGCAGCGAGTATGGTAGACTTTAAGATACTTAAGCGGAAAGTAGAAAACTTAAGCTGACATAAGCTTTAAGAATTAATCCGAATGAACGTTCAAATGCCTACCAATTTCTTTAAATTACAGGGTATACGAGCACTGTTTACATTCCCAAATCAAAACGAAAACAAAAATAAACATTTGATTTGAAATTAGCAACAGACCAAACAGTCATTGGCTGTTGATGGAGCACATCTGGCAGACATTCAGTATAACATAAACCCCCAAATGAGATAGCGTACCACATACCGTATATAGCATATAGCCAACATTCTCTGCCATCCACTTGAATATTAGAGCATCTACTTATGCTTCTGCAAATAACACGCATCAGTTCTGAAATCAGTTTGGCATTTCATCTACATTTCTGAGTGGCATTTAATGGGGGATACGAGACAGCGGGTAGGGAAAATTGAGGCCATTGCTATGATTATTCAGACACAGACACAATACGACTCTAGGTTCATATTCGTTTTATTTGATTTTATTGTCGCAACGCAACACGTTTTCCTGATCAAGTCACACCCCTCAGCTAAGTTGACATCTGTGCACATATTTGTACCATAGGCGTCAATTGTATTTGCCCCTCGCTATGCGGATAACGATATTAAATGAAAATAATTTTATTAATCATAGCCAGATTGGCCGGTTGATGATGCTACGATGATGCAATCAACTTGTTTCACATTCATTCATACAATTTCCGACCAATTCTCATAGCAACTGCATCACAGCTGATTCGCATATAGAACTAACACTATTTAAACTTATAGTAAATATATACTTAAACTAAATATAGCGCAGCACGAAACGATTCCCAATTTATCGAGGTCAAGTACAGCTGCTAGTGACAGGAACTATTCTTAAAATAAATGCATTCTTAAAATGATTTAAATATATATTTTGACTTCCTCTTTTAAACATCACATATTTCTGATATCAACAGTTGTTCTCTTTTATTAAGAACTATCGAAATTTTATTATTTATAAAAACTAAAATAACCATTTTAATGTTAGTTATTTATGTAGTCAAATGGTACTTTGTGGTGCGCTCCTCCGAGTGGAGTGTGTTTTTAATAGCTTTATCATGTTGCAATGCTCTTTTGTGATTACATTTGGTTGACTTACTTATGGCTGGCAGTGTGCCCTCTCTCTCTTTCTGCCTGCCGCACCCACGGCAGTCTCATTAATGCGCCATTAGATGTCTGTTTTTCTACTACTAAAGTGCACTGGGAGAAAAGGGCGATAATTTCTAGGTGATTTAAATTAATTTGTGCTTAAATTTAGCTTGAATTGTATGAAAGCGCAATTCTTTAACATAGTTTAATCGCTTTTCTCTTTTAAGAAGTCTTTTTTCTCAGTGTGAACTCCTGCCATTTGTATGCCTACTACTTTTTACGAGTATTGCCGGCCGCTTTTGCTACTTTTTTTGTTTTTTTTTTGTCTAGCCGCCGTCTGTTTGTTTTAATGTGTGGGTAGCTTGTGTTGGTGTGGGGTGTGGTGATTACACTTGAGCTTTGCCGGTTGTTCTCTCGCCCTCTAACCGTGGTATCTCTTTCTCTCATGCTGCTCATCTCTCTGACCATATGTGCGTCTGTGTGTGAGTGTAAGTGTGTGTGTGTGACTATTTGTGTGAGTTTGAATTGTTATTTTTTTTGTGCTCTCTCATTAGCCCATATTATGTTGATGTGTTTGAATGGAGACGTCGACGTCGACGTTGACGTTGGCATGTTGGCATGCAAAGCGGAACACACACACACACGCATACACTTGCCTTTACATGCACAGGCATTGTTCGCGTGTGTGTGCGTGCGTGTGCTTATTGTTCGTTGTTGTTCTTTTTGGCGAGAAAATTGAAGAATTATAAAGTTTTGTTCATGACAAAATGACGTCATCGATGCTTGGTTTCTCGTGGTTTGTTGTTCTCTTTGGCATGCGAATATAGAAAGAACTGATTAAATTATTCTAATATATACATACATATAAATATTATTTGCACTTTAAACATTTTATTAAAGTAAAGTCCAATAATTTTTTATAAGCAAAGTAAACATTTTTTATTCTCAACTTTTATGCCTTTTTATTGTAGTTTTAAAGTTTCCTCTACGGCTTTTCCTTACTGCTCGTAATCCTAAGTGTTTTTCCATTTCCCGCAACTTTCGCTCGTCATCCACTTGTTGGGCTTCTAATGTTTTTCCTGTTTTCGCTGGCTTAAAACAAATTTGGTAGACATTATCGTAAGGACATGTAAATAAATGGCACATATTGTGCCATTGAATGTCGATTACTAACGTTTATCCATAAGGCAGGAAGGCAACATGTCCTCCGACCTTCGCCCCGCTCTGCCGTGACATGCCAAATGGCGCCCAATTGCGCGGCTAATAAAGGAGCTCGATCCCTGCGCGCCTTGTGGGCTCAGGACGGACGGATAGCGGAAAACGGAAAAGGAAAATTGAAACTAACCCAACCCAAGTTGGAATAGCGTGTGACTACTGTCTTTTTATGGGCATAGGCGCCAGCCACGCCCTCGTGTGTTAGTGTTGACGGAGCTTAAAAGCTAGTTTGACAACAAAATTAGCTAGTCTTAAAGGAGCAAATGCTTGAGGATTGTTTAGGCATTTTTTTAAACGAATTTTAAGAATTTTAAAGCAGCTATTGACTCAAATCGAACACAAATTATATATTAATTAATTGGAGTTGGAAATACATATTTTTATAAGCTCTTCTTCATCTAGCTTTTAAATAGCTAAGTTGCCAGCACTGCCGCTTATCGCTGTGGACGCACCCAACTCTTGACTGCCAAAACTGTTTGCAGTTCTTACTGTTGTCGTTGTTTGTTCTTTAGTTGTAATTAAAACCGAGTTAATGTTTATAAGTCAAAGATTAAAAAACTTGTCCTTAACGTAGTAAAAACGGCATAGCACAGTGTGGAGACAGAGTAAAAGAAAGAGGGAGACAGATGGGCAGTTGCTTGACTGCACTTTAAGTTTGCTTCCTCTTGCCAGTTGCCATTAAGCATGACATGTTCTGACAGTTGCTGCCCCCTACCTCCCCTTGGGGGCTTTGCCACATGCACAACAAACGCCTTATCTAATATAATTTCTAATTTATTTTCTTCCAGCCGCGCTGCGCTGCGTCCTCACACAGCGGTGGCCAAACAAATTGCAGCTGGTCTAAAGCGCCTGCAAGTTTTATGAATGAGTCCAAGTCGGAGCACAGTGACTGGATCAGCCGCAACGTGAATAGCACCACGAGCAGCAGCTGTAGCAGGAGTAGCAGGAGCAGTAGTAGCAGAAGCAGCAGCTGAAACAGCCAACCAGCTTTAAAATGGCCTTCAGCTATGCCTGCCTCGTACTGCAGCGAGTCGTTGTGCCGGCGGTTCTGGTGCTGGGTGAGTTCACATATTTTTCTATGCACAAACGAACTGAATGCATCATGACAGAGTTGTACAAGTTGGTGGCCAACAACTCTATTTTGTTTTGCATCCAATCGGGTCTTCTTAAGTTTATAATACTCAACACTCGGTAAGACCTAGAACTGATTATGGCATTTGTTTGTTGCAGCTTCGCTTATGCGACCGGTGGGCATATCGTTTGTGTACCTGTTAATGTTCTTCTTGTCGCCCTTCATCCCGCTGGCCACACGACGCAACATCAAGGGTTCAGTGACTGCCTACTTTATCATTCTGCTCGCACTCAGCACACTGGTACTGCTGGGTCACATAGCGCTCCAGGTGCTGGCTTTGAGCACCACCTTGCCCATCTACAACTGTTCCTTTAGCGAGAATCTGTTGCGGCACATTGGCTTCATAAGTTTCGTTAACCTGAAGTGAGTAAGGAAAACTATTTTTTTATGTAGAAAAGTCTAAACTCTTTTGTGCTTTTGTAGACCATTGGCCATAATTGAATGGTTGGCACCGGAAGTGCTGGTTTTGGCCACCTCGCTGGGCTCCTTTCTGACCGTCAAGCGTGTGTCAATACAGAGCATTAATGCCGAGCAGCTGGAGAATGGCGAACTGCCAGAATCTCAGTCGGAACAGCAGGTGGCCAGCCAAGATGCCAATGGTGGCGGTGATGTGCAACAGGCAACGGCCACAACGCCACTGCAACAGCAGCAGCAACAGCTGAGAAAACGCGTCTCGATGATCAGTCAGCACATACACTTCGAGGGATTGATCAAGATCTGTAAGTATTAAGAAATTTAAATTTTGTTGACCGCGTTTAACTTAACCCAATTGAATATCTTTTCTAGCTCCTTTGTTCTGTTTGGCCACACTTTTCTTTGCCGCCGTGCTGCGTCCCTCGGTGCCTGGTGGCTTCTATTTTCTCATCTTTCTGCTCGCTGGCACCTACTGGGCAACCTGCCAGACTCTGCAACGGTGCGTGTCCCTCATAGATTCCAGATACAATCAAATCAATTGTCTCTAACTGTACTTTGTCTTCTGCTTCTTTTTTTGTGTGTCTTTTTTAGGGGATTTGCCTTGTTGCTGCGTTGCGTGATGTTTGTCCTTGTGCTGCATTCGGTGTCCATTGTTTCATATCAAACGCCCTGGATGCAGAGCTATCTCAATAACACGAGTCTCACCGCACGGTAAGCTTAAACCAAAATCAATTCTTAGCACTCAAAAACTGAGCAAACTGGACGAGCTGACTGTAAAAGACCACGTACTTGTTCTAGAGCATAGTTTGTTATACAAAACCAAAACATATTATATTTAACATGTAAATACCCTGTAAATTGCAGCTTGATTGGACTGGAGCCGCTCATCGAGTCCAATTGTAATCGGGATATACGAGTGCTGATCTACAACAACACACTCTCCCTGGACTCGTATCTAAATCCGTTTGCCATGCTCTTTGCCTACTTTGCCATGGCCTTGACCACGAAGCATTTGATTAAGCCAAGGGTAAGTGCACGTTGACCTCGCTTGAAGCAGTTCACCCATTTTTTCCCAGCTCCTTTTTATTATAAAACTTTGGTTAAGTGCAACTAACACCGATTGCTCTTTGATACATTTTTTTTTTCTGCTCTTCTTATGCTCTTCTTCTTCTGCTGCATTTTTACTCTCTTTTTATACATTTGCATTGGATGCAACTTTATTTATCTGTGATAATTCGATAAAAACAATTTCAACTTGAACTTAAACTTTTTGCACGCATACGATAAAAATACATTTAACAATAAAACTGACTCGTCACTAACAACATAAACACAACAACACGATTTTGTTTGGCACCTGCTACCTAACCAACTGTGTGCCACCTGTACCACCTGTGCCACCAGCTGGAGACGAAGCCTGCCACCGCCTTTGGACAGACACTGGAGTGCAACAACAGCAGCAGCAGCAACGCCAACACCAACAACAGCAGCAACAACAAAGTCAGTCGACAACTGTCGCTGCTTACGTCACAGTCAACACGCAACAGTGGTGGCAGGGATAACGTTAACACCGGTATTCCAGCCACTGTTGCTGTCGGCGTCTCTGCTGGCGGTGGAACAACGACAACAACAACAGCGAGTCGCACACAGCGTTTGAGTGTAAGCGTGTGTGTCTGCTCTATGGGCTCAACTGGGAAGAGTGTGTGTGTCAGAGTGTGTGACAGTGTGTGTAGGAAATTGAGCAACACTGATAACTTTGACTTTTCTTTCCACCTTTGACTTTCCTCGTTTAAAACTATCTCAGAATTTTTATAAGCCAGAGAAGAAGCAGCATTTTTGGGTTTAACTTAAAGCTTATGCTAACTAAAAGAACTAACTGGGGAACCAACTAAACAAGATTCCGAAACTTTTTAATAAATAGTAGAACAAAATGAAACAATTTGTTAACTAAAGATAACCAAAAGTTTGTGGAATCTACCATTTTATTTTATAATACTTAAACTAACAGTAATCACATCAAAGTCCCTACAAATAAGAGCTTTTAATACCCTCAATGACCTGGCTGAATTGTACTAACTTTTTAGATGTTGTGTCGTTTTCCGGAAACCAACGAATTCCGCCTTCTTGTCGTTACTCTCTTTCTCTTAATTTTTGTTTTTTTTTTTGTTTTGTTTTTGTTGATTTTTGTTTACGCTCTCTCTTTTATTACCTCTTCTGCTTTAGGTTTCTTTACGGCGTGAACAGCGTGCAACGTTGAATGAACCGACTGAGACGACGCCTGTACGTAAACTAACTCCCTCTATTCGCTACTAAGTCGCCCCCCTTTACTCCCCCTCTCTCCCACCACCAACAAAACTAACCAACTGTTGATCATTAGTTTATAGCTCTATAAATAACATCGCTGTAACTATATAACTCTCTCTCTCTCTCTCTATCTACATAATATATTCTGTATATATAGACATATATATCTTGTAAAACTGTTACGTCTTGTTTTGTTAATGTTTACTGTATTTGTCTAACATCTGATTTTACTAATAATGCTTTGCCTAGTCCAATCGTTCAGTTAATAGTAATACTCATAACTTTAACCCTTAGCTAAGTACTCGCCCTCTCTCTCCTTCCCTTTCTCTCTCTAACATTTAACTCTCTACATCTTATATTCCGGCGTAAGTGTGGGTGTGTGTGTTTGAAATTCTGGGTATAGTCTAAAACTTGTCTGTAAATATACATAGCTTTAAAGATTCACATAGTTTTGGACAATACATTATCACTCTTAGCATGTAGTTGACCCTTCCCCTGTTTCACCCTCTCTCTCTTGCTATCTGTCTCTATCTCTCTCTGTCTATATCTGTCTTTGTGTTCATTGTTTGATGGGAAACTAAAATGTTATGGCATTTCTTTAGCTGGTACGTCAGACTACTCGCAAAGCTCGTGCTTCTCAAGCCTTGGAAGCTGCGGGATCGGCAGCTGGAGCAACGGCGCCAAGTGGTTCACGTGGCAATGATATACAGCTGGACACTATGGAGCACCAGTCGGACCAGGAGAATAACACCACATCGATACTGGATCAAATATCCTATGGCTTTGTCAGCGTCGGTGGCTTTATCTATCAGAATAGCTATATATTCACCAATATTCTCATGATGGTAAGTAACGGTGCATTTTATCATAGAAATGTTAGCACAGATATGTAAAAAATCGATTGATATGTGAAAATATTATTTAAAATAGTTTGTAAGATGAAAATGCACTCTTGCCCTGAAAAGTATGCTACAATTATTTTAGTTAAGTCACACGAAGCAAATACTTAAAAATGTCTCAACAAATATTTGCTGCACATATTTATTTAGCATTTATTTTGATACTTATGGAGAAGCAAATATTTTGTATGTAGGTAAATAATTGCTACGTGTAAAGACGTGTAAAGACCTCAGGGCAGTACAAATTTATACTTTAGTTTTTGAGGCACAAAGGGGAGCGAGGCAACACATAATCGATTTGTACACAATTAATAAATTTTTGCAATTCCTTTGCAGGCCTGGTCCATAGTCTACCACAGCTGGTTGACCTTTGTGCTGCTGCTGTGGGCCAATGTGCTCTGGATGATACCCAATCAGCGCAAGGCCATGATGCGCTCCAGTCCATTTATAGTGCTCTATGCAGAGCTACTGCTGGTGGCCCAATATATTTACGGCATGGATTTGAATAACAGCGAACTACCCACCAGAGTACCCGTAAGTTTTCTCCAACAAAACTCTTAACAGCATCTTACCAAACTGTTTCTTTCTTCCACTTGCTACAGACGGCGGGCATTAATCTGCAGCAAATTGGCTTTGAGCGACCCATTGAGAATCAAATGCGTCCCTGCGTGCCGCTGATAGTGAAGACAGCCTTTGTGCTAATGTTTTGGGTGACGTCACGCCAGTTCTTTAAGGAGAAACGCGATAGACGCAGGGATAGCACCTTGGCGGATATTATAGCACCGCTGCAGATAACTGTGGGATCGGCTGGCTCCAGTTACCTCATCAATGATGGCAAGAAGACCTCAAAGTTCCTAAAGAAAGCCGGCGATGTGATTAAGAATCTATTGGTTCGTCTATGGATTTGGCTGCTCGTCTTGGTCATCTTTTTGTGTGCCATTACCGGAGAGGATATGACGGGCTTTCGCATCTGCTATATGGCATTGTTCCTATTCTTCTTGCTTGTCTTTCAATCATCGTCCAAGGCATGGGTCAAGATTATGTATGGCTTTTGGCTGTTCCTAATCTTTTATGCCATGTCCATATTGATATTGATCTATACATATCAATTTGATAAATTCGATTCCTACTGGAAGGACTATCTCAACGTATCCGAAACACTGTGAGTAGCTTGGAAATTAACACATATTTCCTTACATATTAATGGCCTTTTTCCCATTTACAGACAAGCTGATATTGGACTGAAACGATACAAGACTAAGGATTTGTTCCTGCACCTCGTATCGCCCACAATAATTGTCATACTCACTGTGATACAGGTGCATTACTTTCACAAACGCTTCATTGCCTCGCTGCAGCAGCAACCAGCGTCTGGCCAGGCACAGCAGAAGCACACAGAGACAACTGCCTTGGAGCTGGCGGCAGCATCAAAGCGTCGTGGCAGTGCCGGCTCCATGCGAAGATCGGTTGGACCCACAGCGGAGGCCGCAGCCGCTGGAGGAGCAACCACCACAGACTTTGAGACCTCCGTGCGAGATTTGGTGCGCATCTCATTCCGCAAGATTAAGAACAAATCGGAGTATATATTCAAAAGATTCAAGACTGTCTTTTGGCGTTTCCTTGAGCTGCACATCATGAAGGCCGTTTATATCGCCGCCTTTGTTTGCAGCGTCAGCGAAGTCTGTGTCCTGCACATTGTCTTTGTGGGCTTCTGTGTGCTTGGCGCCACATCTCGCAAGGCCGTCCAAGTGGTTATCAGTCGTCTGATATCGTTTATAGTCACCATCATAGTGCTCTCAAAGATGATCTATCAAATTGAGTACTTGGATCACACACAATACGGCGTTACCTGCGTAAGTACTGGAGGTTGACCTTTAAAATACTTTCTATTCATATCATTTCTTATGTTTACAGTCGGATAATCGCACTGCCAACAATGCCGAATGGGTTGGCCTCAACAAGGCGGATAAACTGGAGGGTGGTTTGATGGGTTTGCTGCGCACTTACATCATTTACATGGTCATTGTCACCATGCACGCTGTCATTTCGCTGCGTCAACTCCAGATGCGTGTAAAGATTGGCGAGAATAGCGCCACATTGCCCAAGTTACTGTTCCAGAACATTACACGTGCGGATGCGGAGAAGGATTTGGTTGGTCTAATGAAATATCTGCTCAACTTTGGCTTCTACAAGTTTGGCATTGAGATCTCGCTGATTGCCTTGGTCTCCACCATAACTTATCGCCAGGATATTGTTGCCGTGGCATATGCTCTGTGGCTGGTAGTGCTGCTGTTGCTCAAGCGTTCGCAGTGTGCCAAAGTGTGGGGCATATTCCAATCCTTCTTTGCCGTCTCCATACTTGTGCAGTACATCGTGCTGGTGGGATTGCCGCCCAGTTGGTGCATGGGTAAGTTTTATGGTAGCGCTTTTCTTTAATTTCTTGAAATAATAATTATTTTCCCTTTGCAGTTTATCCCTGGGATGAAGGCTCCTTTGGTGAGAGCATACAACGCTGGACTATGTTGCCGGGATCGCTGCACTTTAATCATGTCTCGAAGCTGATCTTTGACTTTATTGTGCTGATTATACTGAATCGTCAGAAGAGCATCTTCTGCATTGAACAACGTTATGCCACCAACGATGATTATCCTGGTGGCAGTAATCGCAGTGTGATTGGAGATATTGCCCAACTGGGACGTGTGCCCTTTGATAATCCTACACATGATTTCTGCTCGTATATACGCAACTATTCGGATATTCTGAAGAATGGTACACTGTGTGGCTTCTACTGGTTTACCTTGGCGGTGGTTTTCCTCGCCGGCACAAACATTGCGGATCTTTTGGCTTTGGGTTATCTGATTGGTGCCTTTATCTTTCTCTGGCAAGGATCTGATTTCTATTTGCGTCCTATTAACACCATTATCAGTCGCTGGAAATGGCTGCTGGCCTTCAATGTGGCCAATATTCTGATCAAGACCAGTTTCCAAATGGCTGGTTGTTTGTTCATGACACCGCTGACCAACAATTGCTGTTGGTTGGTCCACATGTTGGGCATCACTTGCTCCAGTAATGTGGTTAAGGAGCTGCAGGAGCAGCAAACGGACGAAGCATTTGTTATACTTGCACCCGGCGAGTGTCCCAAAATTACACATCAAGTGGTGCTGCTCTGGGATGCAATTTGTTTTGCATTTATTATCTTTCAGTTGCGCATCTTCAAGTCGCATTACTTCTGTCACATCATCACGGACACCAAGGCCAATAATATACTGGCCTCCAGGTGGGTTCAATTAATCTTTAATCCATGAATTCCTTATCAAATTTGTGTTCTTCCCTTCACAGAGGTGCTGACATCATAGAGAGCCTGCGGCAGAAGCAAATTGCCCATCGACATGACCATGAGAAGCAGGTGCTGCACAAGATCAAGCGCAAGATGGAACGCATACGTGCCACACAACAAAAGATGCTGCGTCCTCTGGACAAACAAACCCATTTCGATGGTAAGTAAGCCAGAGGGAATAGCATTTATTTCTTGTATTTTTTTTGCCATTCGAATATTCCTCGCGTTGCTTCTTGTCTCGTATTTTTTCTGCGCAACTTTCCATATTTTTTTGCATTTTGTGCTATGGAAATTGTGTGATCGCGCGTGTGTTTGTGTGTCCTTAATACTTGTCCAATGCTTGACTTGAAATGAAGGAGAAGCCACACCCTTGGACCAATCCTTGGCCGAGGCAGCTCCTTTGGCCCATCAGAATAGCTTTGTATCCTGCCAAGGATCTGGCTACCAGACACCCGATGGTCCCAGCTCCAATAGCAGCTCTGGCACATCCTCGCCAGCTCATGCTTCGATGCTTTCGAGCAGCGGCAGCAACAGTAGTGCCGAAAGTGTCGATAGCGCCGATGCGGCTGTCATTATTGAGCCAGAGATTAATATAATGCTCTGTGATGATGGCTTGGATTATGTGGATGTGCAGTCGGCCAGTGATGAGCATGATGAACCTACTTTGAGGGTAACCAAAGCTACGGAAACAGCTGTAAGTGATGAAGGCAAACCAAGGAGTCATCAGACCAATAAAAACTTTCATTCCTCGAAGCCCACGACGCCAAGTACGGAAGCACTCTCCGCACTGCTTACCGAAGGATTTCTGGAACCAAAACGAATCTCTCTGGGCTTGGCGCCTTCAGAGAAGAGTGCTCAGAGTCCAATGGCAGCGTTGGTACCACCGCTAGTGGCATATGCCACAGCAATGGCTACCAGTGCGACCAGCTCGGCGAATCTTACGCCCAATCTGCGTAGACAGCATCGCAGGCAGTCGTCAACAACGGCAGCCGTGTCCTGGAATGAAACGGTGTCCATTAAACACTCGCCTCTGAAGCAGCATGTGGTAAACTGTATTATTAAGCTGCGTTCACACTGAGTTGTCAGTGTAAACCTGGCTTAGTTAAAGTCTTTAAGAAAATATACTATATATTCTATTGATTCCACCTTTGCAGTCCTCGGAGCGTGAGGAACTAGTCACACTGCGCCAGAAGTCGCTGCATCGTCGTCATCTGAGCATGGGCAATGCCACTTACTCGCTGGACGAGGCACAAGCGCGTCTGCGTCGTGCCAGTAACATATCCGGCTCCAGAGATGAGACCATGCTACGTTATGCCCAACGTCCGCATAGTTGGGGACCCGTCGGTACGGCCTATTATAGGGAATCGCTGATGTGCGCCTTCTATGAGCCCACACTGCTGCATGGACCATGTATTGGATGAATCTTATTAACATTACTTAATCTATACATTTATTTCTATATCTGTATTGTATATGATACTGAAAACGATTGTATAAAGTATAATCTTTCTCGATTTTAAGTGTATATGTCCCGATTATTTGGGGGCGTAATAAAAACTCACTGAGGTCGTGTGTAGCAGGCCTCAAGCAAATAATGTCCACTAAAACTGAATACATTTGTAAATATCACCGATTTTAGTTATGTTTACAACTACTTTGATTTATTCGATCAATGCCGAAAGCGTTATCAGAGTTATGCGCGCTTCTACAAGTGTAAAATATAAATTATCCATAAGAAATTGCTGCTATATCTTCTACTATATCTGTGTTACTTCCAACTACTACTTATAGTGCGTGCTACGTGCTACATTTTGCAAATTCTCTTCTTTTGGCTGTGATTTAAATAAGATTATTCATAAATTCTTCAGATATGTTTCAAGTATTTTTATTTAAATTTCTTAAGAGTCTCGAATGCGCTAAAAAGAAACTAAAAGTTTAAGAAAACTTTTTTCAAAACTACCAAATTTATTTTTTATATTTCTGAAACAAATCTTCGAAAGGTTGCTGATGTTTTTATCAATTTACTTTATTTTAATTTATATAATTTGCTTAAAATTAAGTTTTTATTTCTGCTCTTTGATTGATTTTTGTGTGTGTTTTATTATAGAACTTCCTGCACCAACAATACGCAGAGGAAAGGATATTAAATTGCATCCACATGGTAAAGTTTATTATTATTTCTTTCGTTGTGCTTGATTTGTATCATCCTCATAGTATCCCCACTACCCTATATACATTCTGTCAAATAAGTTCCCGGAAATTCTTATTTTAAGTTTTCCCTCTAAGAATATTTCTAAAAACTTTATAACTTTAGGTTGGCACAACTGTCAGCCACTATTCTGTGAATTTTCATTGCTCTGTGTCATTTAGTTTAGTAACGGCGTCATTAGTAAAATGCCAACCTTTTGTGTGCGTTGCGATTTTTACTATGGATAAAAATATCGAACAAAGAGTTTGTGTGAAATTTTGTGTTTCAAACGAAATTTCTTGTGCCAAAACGGTGGAAATGTTGAAAAAAAACTTTTGGTGATTCAACCATGTCGAAAACTCAAGTTTACGATTGGTATAAATCGTTCAAAGAGGGGCGAAAAGAAGTGAAAGATTTACCACGTTCAGGACGACCTTCGACCTCTTCAACTGAAGAAAACGTCAACAAAATAAAGGAAATGGTGCTCGAAAATCGTCATTACAGTTTGCGAGAGATAGCCCTAGAAATGAACATGTCTCATGAGACCGCTCGTCATATTTTGGTTAATGTTTTGGGTATGCGGAAAGTTGCAGCGCGATTGGTGCCAAAAGATCTGAATTTTCGTCAAAAAGTGAGTCGCAGCAATGTGGCTGAAGACGAGTTTTTGAACAAAAATTCAACAAATATCATCGAACAACCAACGTACTCTCCAGATATGGCTCCGTGTGACTTTTTTCTGTTTCCAAAATTCAAATTACCACTTCGTGGAAACCGTTTTGAGAGCATTGAAGACATCAAAACAAATTCGCAACGAGAACTGAAGGCCATCCCGGAATATAGCTTTAAAAAGTGTTTCGATGATTGGATTGTTCGTTGGAAGAAGTGTTTTGCCTCAGAAGGGGCCTATTTTAAAGGGGATATAATAAATTTAGATGATTGATAAGTTGTTTGTGTTTTATATCAAATTTCCGGGTACTTATTTGACAGAATGTATATCTAAACATCTTTTCAATATATCTACTACTCTTGCCTTGTATATAATCTATAAGCGAATTTAGCATAGAAACATATATCGTATATATAAAAGCTGCATGTTCTATTGTTGCTCAAAAACTCCAGTTTTGTGTGCTACTTCTAATCATCCTATAACTATAACTATCTCCAGTAACTACTTGTATACATACATATATAATCTCTTCTGAATGTTGTCATTAGCTCAAGTACTTTAATTTATCAAATTGTCTAATAACATACCTGTTTTGTTCTACTAAACTAAAGCCACTCGAGCGGGAGATTACTACATGTTTGAGGAAATGGATGATAAGTTTGAACTGGATTTGATACACGATGAAATCGATTTTATGGAGGAGGAAAACATCACCGAAAGCGAGATGAAAATGCAGCGAAGAAAGACGTTGTATGATGTAAGTTTTATGCACAAAAGATTCAGTTATACATGTCTATATATGCAGAAGTAAAATTTTGTGAATGAAGGAAAATAATTTCACTTAACGTTAATCGATGTGCATTAGACCGGAGAAAAAATCGATTTATTTTAAATTAATCAAATCAAAATAAATCGACACATCATAAATTATTAAAATTTCCTTTTTCTGTCGATAAATTCGATTAATTTATCGATCTTTTTACCCGCTCTAATCTGCATGCTTAATGCATGTGCTATAATTTGTTGTGAATTCCCCTTAAAATCAAATTACGCGCAACATTGACTTGAAAAGGTTTGGAAGGATCTTAACGATGCCGAATATCGTCGTCATTTATATATGCGTGAACGTTCCTATGCCTCCGAGCCGGGATCCCGTATAGCGCTCAAATTGGACGCCGATAAGGAGCTAAACGAGCTGGATGAACTAGATGATCGTGAGCGTGATGGAGTAGGAGATGGTGATGATGATGACGATGGTGATGATACGATTGAGTGTGAAATTGGCGTGAGAACATCGACATTTTCCGAGCCACTTGACTTTGGTCGTCGCAGTCAGACGCTGCTCGAGACACAATCACCGCCACCGCCGTGTCTACCCCTCGATCCAGTTGTGAGTGTGCAGCTGACAAAATTCTTTAATTGGCGCACCAAAAAAAAAAAAAACAAAAAAAAAATTTCAAATCGTGTTTCTTTAATTATTTCACCTGTTAAATGCGCTGCAAAACAACAACTACAACAACAAGTTGGCGCACACACTTAAACTATATAATATTATTAATTATATCTATACTTTTTAATGTACAAATATCTTTATGTATTATCTATCTCAGTTTTATTTCGTTCTTTGCGTCTCGATGTTTGAAAGTTCGCCACTTAATTGACATAACTTGGCTAATTCGTGTTTCTCTTGGTCCACACAGAAATCAAAGGATGCGCCCACAGATTTCTTCCCTTCGACCAGCAAAGGTGTCTCCAAGGAACGTGAGGCGGCTGCCACGACCATAAGCAGTCCAAAGCCACCGAAGGACATTACGGATCTACCCACAACTGGCGCACACCGTGAGGCCACCTCCAAGGAAACCTCCGATAGTAAATCTAAAATGGAACTGGATAGCGCTGATGTGACTGCAAAGGATTCGGATGAGGATTTCGATACGAATCCCATTATACGCTTGCTGGAGGGATTCTTGGTCACCTTAACCATACGCCTGAATCGATTCTCACGGAACTATCGTTTTGTCAATCGCATTTTGGCGGGCGAAAAGAAAACACTCAAGGTAAGTGCCACATAGCGAGTGTCTACTGTATGTAAACTAAAGTTTATTCCCAAATTTCTTTGCAGGAATCGAGCTCGTTGAATCGTTTGGGTCTTTCCAGTGCTGCTGCCATGTTCCACTTCCTTAAATCGAATCTCGAGAGGTATTTAATGGCGTCCCAGTCGCTCTATCTCCCTGTCTGTCTCTCTATCTCTCCCCCCCTCTCTTTCCCTGTCTCTGAGAAGTGTGCGCCGCTTGCGTTAAATACCCTATAATTTTTGTTAAACACATCCGAGACTGGGAAACCTGCGTTTTAGCGTTTAGCGAACGTTTTTTGATTCTTGAATTTTGAATTTTGTTTACAAGTTTAATTTTTGAATATCCTTTTTCATTTTGTGTTCGAGTTTTGTGTGGAGTTTTTTTTTAGAAAAGCAAGAAAATTAATTTATTTTTTATATTCTTTATCTCTTCTTATTTTTTTTTTTTTATTTGCATATGTTACCTTTTCTGTTACGTGTGTTTGAAAACTGTGTACCTGCTTCTACAAAAACAAATTTAAATTTAATTTGAAAAAAATTACAACACATTGAAATTGAACACTCACATACTCACCTCATTGTGTTGTGTTGTGTGCATTGTCTTGAAAGTGATGAGAATGGTGGACAGCCGGCATCATCATCAACACCGCGTCGCACACTGGTCACCGCAACAAGTACACCACCGCCAACAACAACAACACCATCTGCTACAACAACAACAGACAATCTCACAATCGAACACTATAGCACACCACTTAACTCAAATACAAATACAACCACCACACCGCTCACACCGCAAGATCCACTAGTACCACTTGATCCACCAGCAACCAGTACACCACACAACCAACAATCACAACAACAACCACACGCTGACGAAGATATCATCGAATTACCCGTAGATACCGTTGATGCAGCAACCTCTAGGTAAAAATCTTAAAAGCTCACTCTAAAATCCTCTTGTACCCAAATTAACCAAAATATTCTGTACCCTTTTAAACAGTTATTTAAAACTATATATCATTTTGGAATTTTATTTAGAAAGTATTCGATATTAGTACTCTAGATTTTCAGTTAAGATTTGTTTAAATCTAAATCTGTGCTTTAAAGCTGGGTACAGGGTATTATACAGTCAGGTACTCTTGACTGCCCTAGTCAAATTAGAACCTCCAACCTTCCTTATAAACCGTGTACTCGTAGAATTCGCACATCGCTTTTATTTTGATTTCATTTTAAAGAAAATTGATTTTATTTCTAATTTAATTATTTAAAGAATTATTTTTCATACGAAAAATTCAAAAATGTATGTCAAAAAGAACCGGAGTCTTAAGTGAAATAAGGAATAATCTGCCAAACAATATATATATGTTTACTAATTTCTTTTTCTTACATTTTACATTTAATGCGCGCATTTTGATCATCTGAATTTTTGTTTTTAGAAAACAATCAATCAGTTCATCGCCGCCAAACAAAGGGTAAGTAAAGAAAATCTCTGGATTTTACATTATATTCACCAAATACTTCAATTTCAATATAATTGCGATAACGATAACAATTACTAAACAATAAACTGTCTTCAAGGGCAACTAACACATTTAAATACATATACTGCTACATACATACACACACACAAGTACACAAACTCTTCTACATGCTCTTCTAACATGCGTATAACAGTTTTAATACTTGATCAATGGTTGCATTTGTCCTACTCGTATAATACTAAAACTTTACTACTATTATACTGTGCATTTTGATACACTCACACACACTCCCACACAAATACATACTCAACATGCCATGCTAATTGGTGTGCTCAATACAGCCGCAAATCGGATTGTGGCCTGCCTGAAATTTAGTAATTCATATTACTAATTAAATTTTATTTGCTTAGACACTACAATATCAAAAGTTAACAGTTGGTTTTTTATTCTTAGAAAATAGATGAAGCTTTCGAGTTGACGCTTGCCGAAGAGAGACCGTTTTTCTATCCATCGTTATCGATATCTTTTTAATCTGGTGTTGCCACAATCTTTGGTGTTGCCACAGCTACCCCCTCCTCAGTGACCAGGTCGGGAGCGAAATTAACTTTACGAGGCTTTTCGTAGGTGCGCAGAACTTTCGGTTGGCTGAGTCGTTGCCAGGTTCTAACTCCTTTAGAACAAACGCCGGCTTGAGACGCTCTGTTGAAACTGCAATTTCTTTGCCATTAATGTTAATAACAAATACTCGGTCTGTTGATCGTTTAACCACTTTGTATGGGCCAGTGTAAGGTGGCTCTAATGGTTGTCGAACTGCATCTGTCCTCAGCATTACGTGCGAGCAGTCATTCATATGCTTGAGAACAAACATACTTTTGCTAGAACTTCTGTGATGTGCTGCTGGCGCCGGTCGAACTAAACGCATATGCTCTCGAAACTTTTCGATGAAGTTCTTCGGGTGAATCGGTTGTGATAAATCATCGTAGAATTCATTGGGAAGTCGAACGTGGCTTCCGTACAACATTTCCGCTGCAGAAGTACCTAAATCGTCCTTGTAGCACGTCCTAAGGCCAAGCAGTACTGTCGGAAGAAGATCGATCCAGGATGTTTGTGGGTGGCACATGAGAGCTGCTTTTAAATGAGCGGTGCCATCGCTCAATCATACCGTTTGACTGGGGGTGGTAAGCTGTTGTGTGTATACGCTTGCTACCCACCAAATCACTTAGAGCTCCAAACAGAGCAGATTCAAATTGAGACCCTTGATCGGTGGTGATAGTCTGTGGGCATCCGAAGCGCGCGATCCAATGTGTCCAAAACATCGATGCTACAGTTTCGGCTGACATCTCTTTGAGAGGAATCGCTTCGGGCCATCTTGAAAATCTGTCGATCATAGTGAGGCAGTAGCGGTAGTTGTCAACCCAGGGCATAATGACTATGTCCAAGTGTACATGGTCGAATCGATTGTCAGGCATTCCGATCTTTTCAGGTTTTAAGTTATTATGGCGGTTTATTTTGGCTCTTTGGCAGGATAAACAATTCCGAGCCCACGATGTAACATCCTTTCTCATCTCAGGCCAGACATATTTTCGGCGGATTTGTCGCATAGTCGATCTTCCGCTGGGATGAGACAATCCGTGTACCGAAGCGAATACGTCATATCGAAGAACCTGTGGAATATAAAGTCGCTTTGGATCGCCATTAGTGTCACAATAAATACTTATGTCGTTGTCAAATTGAACACGTTCTAGGCGGAGGGATGTGTTATTCTGAAGAAGCTCGACTAATTCGGGGTCTTCCTTCTGTGCGTCTTGAATTTTCGACAATGGCATTGTAGTTGGCATCGTTATGGCATTTACTCTGGATAACGCATCTGCCACTGTATTGTCGGATCCTGCCACATGCAATATGTTGGTGGAGAATTGTGATATGTAATCCAGGTGGCGAAGTTGTCGAGGTGATGCTTTCTCAGGCTTTTGAGAGAACGCATAGGTTATTGGTTTGTGATCCGTCTTTATGACAAACACTCGTGCTTCCAGGATGTGTTTAAAATAGCGTATGGAGTCGTATATTGCGAGCAGTTCGCGATCATACGTGCTATAATTTCTCTCAGTTTGGGTTAGTTTGCGAGAATAGAAACCCAATGGTCGCCACGAGCCACTGACGTGCTGCTCAAGGGCTGCACCAATCGCCGCGTCGGAAGCATCGCACACTAGCGCTAGCGACGTCGTTGGCGCAGGGTGCACAATGAGAGCAGCTTCTGCTACGGAACGTTTGCACAACTCAAATGAGTTAGTGGCCTCCAGTGACCACTCAATCCTTCGCTTGTCGTTTTTTGATGCCTCGACACATTTCACTGAGTGGAGCTTGAATCTCTGAGGCATGAGGAATACAGCGTCTATAATAATTGACGATGCCGAGGAATCGTCCAAGTTCGCAAAGTGTATCCGGTTTCTTGTAGTTGACGATAGCGCTAATTCGATCATTTGGTGGTCGTATACCCTCGCTATTGATCATATAGCTTAAGAATTGTACTTCCGTCTTTGCTATTTGGCACTTATTGGCGTTAATACTTAGCCCGTATTGTCTGAGTATTGAAAGTACCTTCCGTAGGTGCTCCTCATGCTGATCCGGATCGTCAGACATTATCAGTATGTCGTCGATATAACAGTAGACAAAATCGACGCCTCTGAAAATGCTATCCATAAATCGCTGAAATGTCTGTGTCGCATTTTTTAGTCCAAATGGCATGAACAGGAACTCGATCAAACCAAACGGAGTGCATACAGCAGTTTTTTGATATCTTCGTCAGACATTGGAATTTGGTAATAGGCGCGGACTAAGTCGAGGGTCGTGAAAATCTTCTTTCCGTGAAGCTTTTTCGGCAAAGTCGTGGATATGACCTATGGGGTAGCGATCGGGCACCGTGATCGAGTTGAGTTTGCGGTAATCTCCACAGGCGCGCCAGCCTCCGCTCCGTTTGGAGACCATATGTAATGGGCTAGCCCAAGAGCTCTTCGATGGGCGGCAGATTCCTGCTTCGAGAAGAAAGTTCACTTCGTCTTTGGCAACAGCGAGCTTTTCACCGGAAAGGCGTCTGGGTCGATCAGCAACAGGGTTTCCAGTGGTTTCGATATGATGCGATACGTCATGGATAACTTTTTCCGTGCTGTGTTTCGTTGGTGTCATAGTCACATCGACGAATTGTTTCAATAATCCACGAAAATCGTTATTATTGTTTATTGTTGAAACAGATGTGTTTGGATTGCTCAGCATTGTGCCTGGAGTACAGACTTGTGTGGTCGTGTCGATGAGTTGCTTCGTGTTGAGATCGATAAGCAAGTTGTAATGGGCCAAAAGATCAGCTCCAATTATTGATGATTGGACATCAGCGATAATGAAAGGCCATTTGAAATCCCGCCGTAATCCCAGGTCAAGATTCATGACATGAGTACCGTAGGTTCGAATTATTGATTGATTTGCGGCGAATAAGTGAAGATCGTTGACGGTCGTTTTATTTTTAATTGAAGTTCGTGGAATCACCGACACCACTGAACCGGAGTCAATAGAAACGGTCTCTTCGGCAAGCGTCAACTCGAAAGCTTCATCTATTTTCTAAGAATAAAAACCAACTGTTAACTTTTGATATTGTAGTGTCTAAGCAAATAAAATTTAATTAGTAATATGAATTACCAAAGTGGTGACCCCGACGTGATATGAATATTAAAACGCAATAGACAATTTTCGAATACCGACGTGTCGCGACGCCGCCTCAATTCGCGCGCCATTTTCATATACATATTTGGTATTGCAACAAATTGTGAAACTCATGCCGTACAATTTGCGCTCAAGCAACGACAGCAAAGATTCGACACCTTCTTCGACAGCACCAACAAGATGGCTGATGAAGACACTAAAGCGCAACTGGAAGCGTTGCAAAATCACATTCAAGAATTATCCCAAGCAATGGCACAACAACTAAAATGTTCGCGCAAACCTGCAACGCGTCCACGTACCTAAATTCAACAAAGAGAACCCGCAACTTTGGTTCGCACAACTGGAGCGTTCATTCCAACTTGGCAACGTAACTGATGATGCCAACCAATTTGATTTGGTCGCAGTACATTTGAGGACGACATAGTGCAATCCGTCGAGGATTTGATCTTAGCGCCTCCTCAAATCAATCGATACAGCACATTAAAAGGCCGAATTTTAAGCACATTCGCCGAATCCTCAGAAGTCAAACTACAACGACTACCCAGGGAATTGATTCCACTGGCCTCAAGCCCAGTGAGACATTGGCTCGCTTGCGACGCTTGGCCCCCGCCACGGGATGTGATTCCATTTTTGCGCACTCTGTTTATTGGTCAGATGCCGCAGTCAATACGACCACTACTAGCTATCCGTCCGGATGACGATTTAAGCAGCCTAGCTAAGACCGCTGATGTAATGCTCGAAGCAGCTATTCCGAATGGTGTATCGGCGCTATCCTCATCACCGCAACCGCCAACCACAAATGCGAACGACGTAGAGGCTGTATCTCGCCACTCTTCTGAGTCAAGTTCGTCGTTGAAATCAATTCTGGATGCCTTAAATAAACTCCAACTGGAAGTCAATAACTTGAAAGCATTCCGCTTCGCGCTCAAGTTCTCGCACACGCCCTTCCCAAAACAGTTCAGGTGATTCCGGGACCGACAAAGGAGAGCTCTGCTGGTATCATCAAGAGTTTGGCACCGAGGCCCGCAAATGCCGCCCAGGCTGCTCTAAGTGGAAGTCGTCAAACTAAAGCAGCTGCCGACAGCGCTGGTTGGCGGCAGCTGCATGACAACCAGCACCGACCATAGCTCATTGCAGGGCAAACGAAGCCTGCAGCATGAGCCTCGTCTACATGTTCTCGATCGCACTACAAAGAGACAGGTTTTTAGTTGACTCCGGTTCAGTGGTGTCGGTGATTCCACGAACTTCAATTAAAATTAAAACGACCGTCAACGATCTTCACTTATTCGCCGCAAATCAATCAATAATTCGAACCTACGGTACTCATGTCATGAATCTTGACCTGGGATTACGGCGGGATTTCAAATGGCCTTTCATTATCGCTGATGTCCAATCATCAATAATTGAGCTGATCTTTTGGCCCATTACAACTTGCTTATCGATCTCAACACGAAGCAACTCATCGACACGACCACACAAGTCTGTACTCCAGGCACAATGCTGAGCAATCCAAACACATCTGTTTCAACAATAAACAATAATAACGATTTTCGTGGATTATTGAAACAATTCGTCGATGTGACTATGACACCAACGAAACACAGCACGGAAAAAGTTATCCATGACGTATCGCATCATATCGAAACCACTGGAAACCCTGTTGCTGATCGACCCAGACGCCTTTCCGGTGAAAAGCTCGCTGTTGCCAAAGACGAAGTGAACTTTCTTCTCGAAGCAGGAATCTGCCGCCCATCGAAGAGCTCTTGGGCTAGCCCATTACATATGGTCTCCAAACGGAGCGGAGGCTGGCGCGCCTGTGGAGATTACCGCAAACTCAACTCGATCACGGTGCCCGATCGCTACCCCATAGGTCATATCCACGACTTTGCCGAAAAGCTTCACGGAAAGAAGATTTTCACGACCCTCGACTTAGTCCGCGCCTATTACCAAATTCCAATGTCTGACGAAGATATCAAAAAAAACTGCTGTATGCACTCCGTTTGGTTTGATCGAGTTCCTGTTCATGCCATTTGGACTAAAAAATGCGACACAGACATTTCAGCGATTTATGGATAGCATTTTCAGAGGCGTCGATTTTGTCTACTGTTATATCGACGACATACTGATAATGTCTGACGATCCGGATCAGCATGAGGAGCACCTACGGAAGGTACTTTCAATACTCAGACAATACGGGCTAAGTATTAACGCCAATAAGTGCCAAATAGCAAAGACGGAAGTACAATTTTAAGCTATATGATCAATAGCGAGGGTATACGACCACCAAATGATCGAATTAGCGCTATCGTCAACTACAAGAAACCGGATACACTTTGCGAACTTGACGATTCCTCGGCATCGTCAATTATTATAGACGCTGTATTCCTCATGCCTCAGAGATTCAAGCTCCACTCAGTGAAATGTGTCGAGGCATCAAAAAACGACAAGCGAAGGATTGAGTGGTCACTGGAGGCCACTAACTCATTTGAGTTGTGCAAACGTTCCGTAGCAGAAGCTGCTCTCATTGTGCACCCTGCGCCAACGACGTCGCTAGCGCTAGTGTGCGATGCTTCCGACGCGGCGATTGGTGCAGCCCTTGAGCAGCACGTCAGTGGCTCGTGGCGACCATTGGGTTTCTATTCTCGCAACCAACCCAAACTGAGAGAAATTATAGCACGTATGATCGCGAACTGCTCGCAATATACGACTCCATACGCTATTTTAAACACATCCTGGAAGCACGAGTGTTTGTCATAAAGACGGATCACAAACCAATAACCTATGCGTTCTCTCAAAAGCCTGAGAAAGCATCACCTCGACAACTTCGCCACCTGGATTACATATCACAATTCCCTCCACCAACATATTGCATGTGGCAGGATCCGACAATACAGTGGCAGATGCGTTATCCAGAGTAAATGCCATAACGATGCCAACTACAATGCCATTGTCGAAAATTCAAGACGCACAGAAGGAAGACCCCGAATTAGTCGAGCTTCTTCAGAATAACACATCCCTCCGCCTAGAACGTGTTCAATTTGACAACGACATAAGTATTTATTGTGACACTAATGGCGATCCAAAGCGACTTTATATTCCACAGGTTCTTCGATATGACGTATTCGCTTCGGTACACGGATTGTCTCATCCCAGCGGAAGATCGACTATGCGACAAATCCGCCGAAAATATGTCTGGCCTGAGATGAGAAAGGATGTTACATCGTGGGCTCGGAATTGTTTATCCTGCCAAAGAGCCAAAAATAAACCGCCATAATAACTTAAAACCTGAAAAGATCGGAATGCCTGACAATCGATTCGACCATGTACACTTGGACATAGTCATTATGCCCTGGTTGACAACTACCGCTACTGCCTCACTATGATCGACAGATTTTCAAGATGGCCCGAAGCGATTCCTCTCAAAGAGATGTCAGCCGAAACTGTAGCATCGATGTTTTGGACACATTGGATCGCGCGCTTCGGATGCCCACAGACTATCACCACCGATCAAGGGTCTCAATTTGAATCTGCTCTGTTTGGAGCTCTAAGTGATTTGGTGGGTAGCAAGCGTATACACACAACAGCTTACCACCCCCAGTCAAACGGTATGATTGAGCGATGGCACCGCTCATTTAAAGCAGCTCATGTGCCACCCACAAACATCCTGGATCGATCTTCTTCCGACAGTACTGCTTGGCCTTAGGACGTGCTACAAGGACGATTTAGGTACTTCTGCAGCGGAAATGTTGTACGGAAGCCACGTTCGACTTCCCAATGAATTCTACGATGATTTATCACAACCGATTCACCTGAAGAACTTCATCGAAAAGTTTCGAGAGCATATGCGTTTAGTTCGACCGGCGCCAGCAGCACATCACAGAAGTTCTAGCAAAAAGTATGTTTGTTCTCAAGCATATGAATGACTGCTCGCACGTAATGCTGAGGACAGATGCAGTTCGACAACCATTAGAGCCACCTTACACTGGCCCATACAAAGTGGTTAAACGATCAACAGACCGAGTATTTGTTATTAACATTAATGGCAAAGAAATTGCAGTTTCAACAGAGCGTCTCAAGCCGGCGTTTGTTCTAAAGGAGTTAGAACCTGGCAACGACTCCAGCCAACCGAAAGTTCTGCGCACCTACGAAAAGCCTCGTAAAGTTAATTTCGCTCCCGACCTGGTCACTGAGGAGGGGGTAGCTGTGGCAACACCAAAGATTGTGGCAACACCAGATTAAAAGATATCGATAACGATGGATAGAAAAACGGTCTCTTCTTCGGCAAGCGTCAACTCGAAAGCTTCATCTATTTTCTAAGAATAAAAACCAACTGTTAACTTTTGATATGTAGTGTCTAAGCAAATAAAATTTAATTAGTAATATGAATTACTAAAGTGGTGACCCCGACGTGATATGAATATTAAAACGCAATAGACAATTTTTCGAATACCGACGTGTCGCGACGCCGCCTCAATTCGCGCGCCATTTTCATATACATATTTGGTATTGCAACAAATTGTGAAACTCATGCCGTACAATTTGCGCTCAAGCAACGACAGCAAAAGATTCGGACACCTTCTTCGACAGCACCAACAAGATGGCTGATGAAGACACTAAAGCGCAACTGGAAGCGTTGCAAAATCACATTCAAGAATTATCCCAAGCAATGGCACAACAACTAAATGTTCGCGCAAACCTGCAACGCGTCCACGTACCTAAATTCAACAAAGAGAACCCGCAACTTTGGTTCGCACAACTGGAGCGTTCATTCCAACTTGGCAACGTAACTGATGATGCCAACCAATTTGATTTGGTCGCAGTACATTTGGAGGACGACATAGTGCAATCCGTCGAGGATTTGATCTTAGCGCCTCCTCAAATCAATCGATACAGCACATTAAAGGCCGAATTTTAAGCACATTCGCCGAATCCTCAGAAGTCAAACTACAACGACTACTCCAGGGAATTGATTCCACTGGCCTCAAGCCCAGTGAGACATTGGCTCGCTTGCGACGCTTGGCCCCCGCCACGGGATGTGATTCCATTTTGCGCACTCTGTTTATTGGTCAGATGCCGCAGTCAATACGACCACTACTAGCTATCCGTCCGGATGACGATTTAAGCAGCCTAGCTAAGACCGCTGATGTAATGCTCGAAGCAGCTATTCCGAATGGTGTATCGGCGCTATCCTCATCACCGCAACCGCCAACCACAAATGCGAACGACGTAGAGGCTGTATCTCGCCACTCTTCTGAGTCAAGTTCGTCGTTGAAATCAATTCTGGATGCCTTAAATAAACTCCAACTGGAAGTCAATAACTTGAAAGCATTCCGCTCGCGCTCAAGTTCTCGCACGCCCTTCCCAAAACAGTTCAGGTGATTCCGGGACCGACAAAGGAGAGCTCTGCTGGTATCATCAAGAGTTTGGCACCGAGGCCCGCAAATGCCGCCCAGGCTGCTCTAAGTGGAAGTCGTCAAACTAAAGCAGCTGCCGACAGCGCTGGTTGGCGGCAGCTGCATGACAACCAGCACCGACCATAGCTCATTGCAGGGCAAACGAAGCCTGCAGCATGAGCCTCGTCTACATGTTCTCGATCGCACTACAAAGACACGGTTTTTAGTTGACTCCGGTTCAGTGGTGTCGGTGATTCCACGAACTTCAATTAAAATTAAAAACGACCGTCAACGATCTTCACTTATTCGCCGCAAATCAATCAATAATTCGAACCTACGGTACTCATGTCATGAATCTTGACCTGGGATTACGGCGGGATTTCAAATGGCCTTTCATTATCGCTGATGTCCAATCATCAATAATTGAGCTGATCTTTTGGCCCATTACAACTGCTTATCGATCTCAACACGAAGCAACTCATCGACACGACCACACAAGTCTGTACTCCAGGCACAATGCTGAGCAATCCAAACACATCTGTTTCAACAATAAACAATAATAACGATTTTCGTGGATTATTGAAACAATTCGTCGATGTGACTATGACACCAACGAAACACAGCACGGAAAAAGTTATCCATGACGTATCGCATCATATCGAAACCACTGGAAACCCTGTTGCTGATCGACCCAGACGCCTTTCCGGTGAAAAGCTCGCTGTTGCCAAAGACGAAGTGAACTTTCTTCTCGAAGCAGGAATCTGCCGCCCATCGAAGAGCTCTTGGGCAGCCCATTACATATGGTCTCCAAACGGAGCGGAGGCTGGCGCGCCTGTGGAGATTACCGCAAACTCAACTCGATCACGGTGCCCGATCGCTACCCCATAGGTCATATCCACGACTTTGCCGAAAAGCTTCACGGAAAGAAGATTTTCACGACCCTCGACTTAGTCCGCGCCTATTACCAAATTCCAATGTCTGACGAAGATATCAAAAAAACTGCTGTATGCACTCCGTTTGGTTTGATCGAGTTCCTGTTCATGCCATTTGGACTAAAAAATGCGACACAGACATTTCAGCGATTTATGGATAGCATTTTCAGAGGCGTCGATTTTGTCTACTGTTATATCGACGACATACTGATAATGTCTGACGATCCGGATCAGCATGAGGAGCACCTACGGAAGGTACTTTCAATACTCAGACAATACGGGCTAAGTATTAACGCCAATAAGTGCCAAATAGCAAAGACGGAAGTACAATTTTAAGCTATATGATCAATAGCGAGGGTATACGACCACCAAATGATCGAATTAGCGCTATCGTCAACTACAAGAAACCGGATACACTTTGCGAACTTGACGATTCCTCGGCATCGTCAATTATTATAGACGCTGTATTCCTCATGCCTCAGAGATTCAAGCTCCACTCAGTGAAATGTGTCGAGGCATCAAAAAAACGACAAGCGAAGGATTGAGTGGTCACTGGAGGCCACTAACTCATTTGAGTTGTGCAAACGTTCCGTAGCAGAAGCTGCTCATTGTGCACCCTGCGCCAACGACGTCGCTAGCGCTAGTGTGCGATGCTTCCGACGCGGCGATTGGTGCAGCCCTTGAGCAGCACGTCAGTGGCTCGTGGCGACCATTGGGTTTCTATTCTCGCAAACTAACCCAAACTGAGAGAAATTATAGCACGTATGATCGCGAACTGCTCGCAATATACGACTCCATACGCTATTTTAAACACATCCTGGAAGCACGAGTGTTTGTCATAAAGACGGATCACAAACCAATAACCTATGCGTTCTCTCAAAAAGCCTGAGAAAGCATCACCTCGACAACTTCGCCACCTGGATTACATATCACAATTCTCCACCAACATATTGCATGTGGCAGGATCCGACAATACAGTGGCAGATGCGTTATCCAGAGTAAATGCCATAACGATGCCAACTACAATGCCATTGTCGAAAATTCAAGACGCACAGAAGGAAGACCCCGAATTAGTCGAGCTTCTTCAGAATAACACATCCCTCCGCCTAGAACGTGTTCAATTTGACAACGACATAAGTATTTATTGTGACACTAATGGCGATCCAAAGCGACTTTATATTCCACAGGTTCTTCGATATGACGTATTCGCTTCGGTACACGGATTGTCTCATCCCAGCGGAAGATCGACTATGCGACAAATCCGCCGAAAATATGTCTGGCCTGAGATGAGAAAGGATGTTACATCGTGGGCTCGGAATTGTTTATCCTGCCAAAGAGCCAAAATAAACCGCCATAATAACTTAAAACCTGAAAAGATCGGAATGCCTGACAATCGATTCGACCATGTACACTTGGACATAGTCATTATGCCCTGGGTTGACAACTACCGCTACTGCCTCACTATGATCGACAGATTTTCAAGATGGCCCGAAGCGATTCCTCTCAAAGAGATGTCAGCCGAAACTGTAGCATCGATGTTTTGGACACATTGGATCGCGCGCTTCGGATGCCCACAGACTATCACCACCGATCAAGGGTCTCAATTTGAATCTGCTCTGTTTGGAGCTCTAAGTGATTTGGTGGGTAGCAAGCGTATACACACAACAGCTTACCACCCCCAGTCAAACGGTATGATTGAGCGATGGCACCGCTCATTTAAAGCAGCTCTCATGTGCCACCCACAAACATCCTGGATCGATCTTCTTCCGACAGTACTGCTTGGCCTTAGGACGTGCTACAAGGACGATTTAGGTACTTCTGCAGCGGAAATGTTGTACGGAAGCCACGTTCGACTTCCCAATGAATTCTACGATGATTTATCACAACCGATTCACCCGAAGAACTTCATCGAAAAGTTTCGAGAGCATATGCGTTTAGTTCGACCGGCGCCAGCAGCACATCACAGAAGTTCTAGCAAAAGTATGTTTGTTCTCAAGCATATGAATGACTGCTCGCACGTAATGCTGAGGACAGATGCAGTTCGACAACCATTAGAGCCACCTTACACTGGCCCATACAAAGTGGTTAAACGATCAACAGACCGAGTATTTGTTATTAACATTAATGGCAAAGAAATTGCAGTTTCAACAGAGCGTCTCAAGCCGGCGTTTGTTCTAAAGGAGTTAGAACCTGGCAACGACTCCAGCCAACCGAAAGTTCTGCGCACCTACGAAAAGCCTCGTAAAGTTAATTTCGCTCCCGACCTGGTCACTGAGGAGGGGGTAGCTGTGGCAACACCAAAGATTGTGGCAACACCAGATTAAAAGATATCGATAACGATGGATAGAAAAACGGTCTCTCTTCGGCAAGCGTCAACTCGAAAGCTTCATCTATTTTCTAAGAATAAAAAACCAACTGTTAACTTTTGATATTGTAGTGTCTAAGCAAATAAAATTTAATTAGTAATATGAATTACTAAAGAAATACGCATTAAAGCGCCATCTATGGAGCGCAGCGGTCAACAGCAGCAGCAAACGCCACATCATTATACGCATTCGCATCCGCATCCACATCCACATCATCAACAGCAGGCGAGCATTGGTTCGGGTTCGCTGAGCAAGCATTGGTCCTACGAGCACGTGGACAGGTATTGACCACGCCCATAAATGGCACACTAAGCGCCCACACTGTGTTGCAAATTGCAAAATACTCGTAGAGCTGTTGTTGCTGTTGTTAACTGTGCTAATTAAACACATGTTTACATAAATTTACATATATGTATGTTTGTCTCAGTCTAACCAATGGAACATGCCATTCTCATCGTAACTTCCTTTCTCTTGACTAACCCCATCTAACTGTCTGTCTCTTTCTCTCTCACACTCTTTCTCTAACTCTCTCTCTCTGTCTGTGGCTGTCACTTTAATTCAATTAATTTGTTGTTGCATTTGCCGCTTTTAATTTTTAAAGTCAATGCGAATCTCTGTGTGTTTCTTGCTAGTATGTATGTATGTATTGTTCTTTGGCTTGTATACGGCTTATCACCCACACACACGCACACCTGTAGACTGCGTGGCATGCAGCGCACATGATCCCTGCACTGTAGCATGTAGTTTGTACCTTTAAACTTGCACCGATATGTGAAGAGACTGGCTAATCTTTTGTCTGACACTTTGCAGCGCCGGAGAGTTCAATCTCGAAGAAGAGAACTTTGCTCAGCGAGATCATCATATCATTGTTGAGGTGCTCATCTCATCCTGGTATGCCTTGCTAGCCAACACGGATCTCATTTGCTACATTGTGGTCTTCATCAATCAGGTAAGTTTCCAAAGCTCTAAAATGATCTTTATTAATCCCATTTTTATGTTCAGGTGGTCAATGCCAGTCTTATTTCGTTGCCCTTGCCCATAATGGTCTTCCTGTGGGGCACCTTGTCGCTGCCACGCCCAACGAAAACCTTTTGGGTCACACTGATCGCCTACACACAGGCCATTGTGCTGATCAAGTGCATCTTTCAGTTCAAACTCTTTTGGGCCAACTATCATCGTTTGCCCAATGAGCCCTTGTCTGCGGCCAAAATCTTTGGTGTCGAAATGAAAAGTCATTATGCTGTCTACGATCTGATATTATTGCTGGTGCTGTTCCTGCATCGTTATCTGCTCAAGTCACAGGGTCTCTGGAAGTCCGGCTACAAGGATGTGGATCAGCAGTTTACCAAACCCACAGCTAGCATGTAAGTATTCCAAATTGGAAAAAAGGGTTTATTCTTATGATTTACTTGTCTAGTGATGAACGCGAGGATAGCGATAATCTTTCTCAGCCGGATACCCGTCAGCTTAATGAGGAAGCCGCCCAGAAAATGAGCCTGCAGGTGAGCCAGGTCTCCTTGCCTGGATCACCCGAGTACAGCAAGTCAGCCATCAATCAGTTGGAGTAAGTCAATGATTACAATAACTTCTACTCGATATTAATGATCGTTTCTACCACAGACGCACCAAGTACACCTCATCGCTGCACAAGTTCTTCTTCAGTCTGGTGCACAAATCCCGTTTGGCCACCGATGTCTATGCCTTGATGTTCCTCTGTGACTTTGTCAACTTCTTTGTGCTGCTCTTTGGCTTCACAGCCTTTGGCGTAAGTAAAGACTCCATAAACGATTCAGGTACACCAATAATCTTGATTCTATCTCTCTTATAGACCCAACAAACGGAAAGTGATGGTGGTGTGCAAACCTATTTGGCGGAGAATAAGGTTCCAGTGCCCTTCCTGATCATGTTGCTGGTTCAGTTCCTGCTCATTGTCATCGATCGTGCGCTGTATTTGCGCAAAGCTCTGGTGAACAAGATCATCTTCCACTTCTTCTCGGTGATTGGCATACACATCTGGATGTTCTTTGTGGTACCAGCGGTTACGGAACGTACCTTTAATTCTTTGGCGCCTCCCATCATATTCTATGTCATCAAGTGCTTCTATATGCTCTTGAGCTCGTATCAAATCAAATCGGGTTATCCAAAGCGTATTTTAGGTAACTTCTTCACCAAAGGCTTCTCGATGGTCAATATGATTGCGTTTAAGGTCTACATGCAAATACCCTTCCTCTATGAACTGCGTACAATTCTGGATTGGGTGTGCATTGATAGCACCATGACCATCTTTGATTGGCTTAAGATGGAGGACATTTTCTCGAATATTTATCTCATACGTTGCACACGGCAATCGGAAACCGATTTTCCGGCGATGCGCGCACAGAAAAAAGCTTCGCTCTCCAAGCTCATCATGGGCGGCACGATTGTCCTGCTGATTGTGATCTGCATCTGGGGACCATTGTGTTTGTTTGCCCTTGGCAATGCCGTGGGCACATCCAACGTACCCTATCAGGTGTCATTGTCCATACGCATTGGACCCTACGATCCCATCTACACGACCAACAATTATGATAGCATTTTCGAAATCGATACCAAGATGTATGGCCAGATGTCGAATGCCTTCTACAAGAACAACAAACAGGCGATAACCTTCATAGCTGGCTACGATCCGACGGATGTGGCAGCTGTCAGACTGGCAGGAAACTCACCCTCTTTGTGGAACATAGCACCGCCGGACAAACAGCGTTTAACCAACGACTTAAGGAACAGTAAGTTTACCTTATCCCAAATTAAATACATAATTCATTATTTAATCCTTCATTCCTTTCAGATCATACGTTGATAGCCCGCTTCTCCTATTCGCTGACCCGCAAGGCGCCGGCCAAGGGTCTCAAGGAGAATGTGGGCGATGAACATGTCATAAAACTGGATGAAACATTTGAAGGACGCGCTGCACTCATTAACATGTTAAACGAAACGCAGGATGACCCAGAGGCGGGTACTGAAGTCAATGGCACTGCCACTAATGGCAACAGCACCACGCCCGCTGTCAAATCTACAAAGGAATCGGTTGTGGTGCTGCCAAATATGATACCCAAGTTCATCAAGGTACTCAATTCGGGTGATGCCTTCGTGGTCACTGTGCTTAGTGGCAAGGAACAGGAATATCGACCGCTGATCATTAAAATGCATCGTGATAATGCAACCAATGGTCTCTGGTGGGAAATACGCGACTATTGCAATGACACCTTCTACAACAACACACTGAAGGATCTGCCCTACAGCGACTGTAGTTCCGGCATTGTCATGTACACGTTCAACGACAAGAAGTTCCCATCGACCTTTAGTTTTCTCACAGCCGGCGGGTGAGATTTAATAACTTTTCTTGAGCTTTGAGTATATTGTAATCCTATTTCTCTGTTCTACAGCATCATTGGTCTTTACACCACGTTTGTGTTATTGGCCTCGCGTTTCATGAAATCCTTCATTGGTGGACAGAATCGTAAGATCATGTTTGAGGATCTACCGTATGTGGACAGAGTGCTACAGCTGTGCCTGGACATCTACTTGGTAAGTGCTTAACTGCTTTGTGTAGATTCACTTTTATCTAATCTTATTCTTAACAGGTGCGAGAAGCTCTGGAGTTTGCTTTGGAGGAGGATCTATTTGCCAAACTGCTCTTCCTGTACCGTTCACCAGAGACGTTGATCAAGTGGACACGGCCCAAGGAGGAATACATGGATGATGATGGTGATACCGACTCCATACCCAGTCGAATGAGTGTGCGACGTCCCGAGCAACTGCAACAGCATCAATATCAACAACAACTGCAACAACAACAGCAACAATAACATAGATTACTTAAGTAATTGAAGTGTTTAAGTTAATTAGGAATTTATTTACGTATTTAGTACGTATATTGTGTTAAACGTGTAGGTTTCATAGTCTTTTTTAAATTTATACAGCTAACTAGTTAGAAATGAGAGAAAAACAAACGAAATACGAATAACAACTGAATCACAATATAGTATAATTAATACAGCATCCCAACAATTGAACACTTAAACTGTTAATTATAATTACAATAATAATTGTGTAGTTAAAAACGATGTCAAGTACTGCCGCAATGTGAAAAACAAAAAACTGTGTAAAAGTCGATAAGAAAATTGTACACCAACTAATTATAAACTAGTGCATGTGTTAGTGTATAGCAAATGTAACTAACTAACTAATTAAGTGGAGTTTAAGGGAAAAGTGTTTGCTGTTCAATTAGTTCAATTGTAATTGCCCAAAAACGAAACGAAACGAAAAGAAAAAAAGAAATGAAATAATAAATATTAATTTGCTTAAGGTATTAACTAAGTCATACTTATATACGTATGTGTGTATAAACTCTATAATAATTATTGTTATACTTATAATAATAATGAGAACTCATATTCAGGGATTTTTAGCATTTTACAAAAAAACAAAAGAAAAACTTACTTGTAAATCAAATCAAGAAACAAAGTAACTTAAACTACGCATGGAAGCGTTTAACTTATTTGCATAAATAAGTACAATAAACAATAAATGTTTTATATTAATAATACAATTTATTAATTAATTATTGTAATTCGTGTCGTGTGCGCAAGTTTCAGAACTTTTTGTGTTGCCTTTGAAAAAGTTAAAAGAAAATTAATTAATTGATATTATGTAAATGTTTGTTAAAAATATAAAGCTATTGTACCATATATAAATATATAGATTGAAATATTGTGAATAACGCGTATATGTTGCATGCGTAATTATATAAAGCGTTGAACTTATTTATAGGCATATCACCTTAATCATATTTTTGTATATCGAATTCAAATTGTATAATTTGCTTAACGGTTAAGCGGCAATTTCATATCAAAATGCAATAATCAAAAGGCTTAAACAACGCATTCTGCTTAATCAAAAACTGATTGAATGTTATCATCCAATACGCCTGCGTATACTTAATATGCATCTCGAATGGGCAATCTCCAATTAGTATTAGACTAAACACAAACATACACACACACGCCAACTAAACTAACTTGATGTGCTATTTTATATACATTTAATAAATTAATAAACCGAAAATCAACTAATTTTTGTACCAAGAAACGATCAACTTAATTTTAAACGTAAGCAAATTTAATAAAAGAAAATCAAAACAAAAAACTTGTATGTGTATCGATTAAATGCTGTGGTTTGCATGATGAAATCGCTATAAAGGTTTCAGCAGATGGTTTTCACAACCTTTCAATTACTTATTTAATGCTTACACAATATATCTTCATCTATTTTTGAAGTTTACCATACTCAACGCTGGAATTATTCGTCGTGTACTTTATATTCCACAAAGAAACGATATAAAAACTTTTCAAGGTATAAAAACTATTTGCAAATAAATTTTAAAATCAATTAAATCACTTTTACTGCTTTAAGATGATATATTTAATAAGTTCCGTAGTTTCATAATTAACAAAAATATTACAATAATTAAAATATATACACATATGGTAAAATCTGTCATATGAGTTCAGGTAATGCGCGTGGAGCAATTACGATAGTGTGTAAATTTACACTGTGTGCTGTCCAGACTGGAGGCGCTATCGTTGCTCTGCTGCCGACTAAACTGGATTGCTGGATAAACCTCCTCCCAATGGGACTCGCTGCGACTGAGCACGCCACGTCGACGTGGTGTTGTGAAGGAGCTCTCCTGCTGTTGGCAATCCCTCGATGTGGTGCTGACTGTGTTGGCTGCTGTCGGTAGAGGATTGTTGAGCATCTGGGTAACACTTTTGGATAGACGAATAGATTGTATACGATTGTATCCACTATTTGTAGGCTTATAGCGTTCTAGTTTAAGCGTCAAACGCGCCATTTCGTTGCTCATCCACTCCGGTGCACGCATACTGTCCGCCGCTTTGAATCGTAGTAAACAGAGTGAAGACCTGACCACTGTCTTTTATAGACATTAAGTCGTTAGGGTGATATAATAATCGATATGCCTTGGTTAGACTGGCATTGCATAAAGCAAGTTGAACAATATTGCAGGGGTTTCCCACCCTTGAAATCGGTGGTACTGACCTATTAACTAAACATTGACCAAGTGTTGTTGCAACAAAGTATAAGTGTATATATTATAAGTATATAACATTTAATTAACAACTAAGGCAAAAGAGACAAAGACAATACAAATAGTAAGAACAGGCTACAAATTCGAGCAAACTTTGGATAGTTTCATTTTTTATATGTTTATATAGTTTCTTTTTGAACCAGCACTAAAGATGGGATATGCCAAACTGTGCTATGTACATGGGCCACACGGAATCCACTGTCTTAGGACACTTTGCAGTTGTCATCATGCAGATGATCACCATCAAGCTGCACATCGTCCTCGGCTGTGGAGAAGACGCCACCTTGCAGCACCTTATTCACAGCAGCACGTGCCAAATACCCTGTAGTCTCAGAGTAGGGCAAAGAGTAGAACGCTGATAAATCCGCTTGTTTAGGATTCTGCTCCGATGATTGTGGCTGCTGTTGTATGTTGTTATCCTTGCAGTACATGGCAAAGGCTTCCGCAATGATGCCATCCAAATCGAGTGCCTGCTTGAAGTGCAGCTCGGGATTGCTGAAAATAAATATATATAACACCCCTCTTCTTTAAGAAAATCTAGTCTCTTACCGATTTAATATGGTGGCCACAATGCAGAGCAGCTCAACTGTAATCTGCCTTCTTTCGGGACGATCGATGCAAATGAGTGTCTCCTCCACTAGCAAATTGAATGACAACTCGCCGCGACTCATGCTTGTGAGTGTGGGCGTGGCTGGCAGATGATGACCCTGCGTTAAGATGCCCTGCGGTGTGCGCTGCAGAATCTCCCAGATCTTGTTGTAAAAGTGCTTTGGCACACGGCACAAACAACCCTCCAGCTGACGGCGTTGCAAGGTAGTTAATCTAAATAAACAAATATTAAATTAAAATTTGGTTTAACCTTTAGCCAGCTTCACTTACTTCTCATCTGCAGCCCACTCGCTGACCGTCAGCACCTTTTGCAGCAGTATGCGCACTTGGAACGGCGACAGGTTGTCCACATCGATGCTCTGCTGTCCCGAGATCTGCAAGTAGATGCGCATAGCCTCCAAGACCCAGCCAATGCGAATCTTAAGAATACCACGGAACATGGACGGATTGGTGGCAATGAGACGGCCACAGTATAAAACCACCTCCTGTTGCAGCACAGCCTGAATAACATTATACGGCTGCACGCTGGTGTACATGACATTCTGGATTTCTGCCGGTGTCATGGGCTTATCGAAAACGGTTTCCTTTTGTCCAATGATGCCAACGGTAAGCTCCTTGCCATTTACCAGCACGGTGGTAATAAACGGACTGATGGAGTCCACAATGTGATGCAGCAATGAGGAACAATAGCGAACTGCACGCCAATAGCGCAAGGAACCCGCACGATGATAAAGCTGCGTCAAAGCTGTGTTCACATTAAGCCCATTGACCTCAAAGTGGGGTCCTTCGCGGTTCAATAGGATGCCCCACAGCTGACACAGGCAGTAGATGGACTCGGTGTTGCGCAATGCATTAATTATGTCCGGCGTGGGTTTGCTATCATAGTGCTGTAAGAGTGTATAAAGTAGTTTAGTTAAAGTGGTAGTAAAAGACTCTCACGTCTCTCATGTCAATTACTTACTGCTACGGAAACCTTCTCCTCCACATAAGTGAGCGCTTTAGGTACATCTGTCAGCGATTGATAGCCAATATACTCATGATTGATCTGTGAGAATGCGTTCTCATTGTCGGTCAGATCGCTTTGGTTCATGAAATCCAAATGCTCAATGCAGGAGCTGCTAATGAGATTCTGCAGACGGCCAATGCGCACCTTCATGCCATCACAATAGCCCTTCTTGAGCATGGCCAGCAGATCCAACATCTCCTTGAACTGCGGATCACGCATGTGCTCCTCTCTGATCAGTAGACAAACTGTGGGTCTTCCTGAGAGACGCCAATATTTGCCCACGAACTGCAGTTCCGTCTTGATATCATCGATGAGCAGCGCCATATCGCGATACAGATAAAAGTCTGAAACCTCGAAGATTAGCGGATAACAGAGCACGGTCATGCCGCAGATGCGATAGACTTTGCTGGTGCCCAGTGAACCAACAGGACGCGATGGACGACCCGAGAGTCCGACCTTGTTGTTCACACCCAAATGTTGATAGACTTTGATAAGTTCCGTAGAGCTCCAGATCTGCACGGGTTCCACCTAAAAATAGAGAGAAATGTAATTAAAGTTAGCTGATTTAGCTAAGTTGGTTAGCTTTTTGGGTACTCACCTCATGAGGCGTCTGGGTTTGTATGCCATAGGTGGCCATCATGGCCTGCAGACGCATGGACTCGGCAATTAGCACAATTTGTACCACTAAGTCGGTAGCGGTGCCCTGTAAACATGCACAATATTTATTATTAGTCAAGAATTAAACAGATAATTCAAGTGACAACTAGTTAAAGTAGTTAGAAAATGCATAAAGCCAGTTAAATTACAAGAATTATCATCGAGTAAATGACAAGAACGAACCAAATGCGAAAATGCAAAAAGACATTTAAAGTATAAAGGACACTAGCAATGGAATTGTGGGAGACAGGAAGAGGTGGGAATGTGGAACATACGGAACAATATTCGATCAGGACTTTATACATGCCGGAAACACAAAGAAGACAAAATAATTTACAAAACATTACTTACAGCTAGCATATGAAAAGAAAAATTTGATTTTTAGTCAAGTTCAGGCAATAAAATTAAATAAATTATAATCGACTTTGATTTAGATGAATAAAATAATAATTTCTTCAGGTGAATTTGGAATTTCTGTATCAATTTGCTGCCAATTTGTTGCCCATACAACGCAATTTTAGATCCCAATCCAAGCACTAATTACCTTATTGGCATCCAATATTAGAGGTATGCGTGATTTCTATATTTAGTTGGATTTATTTTGTAGTTTTTAGTAGAGAATAACATTTAACAATGGGCAATTAATTAGTAGAAACATTTCATTGGGTCGCACTACTTGAGATTCTCATTTTTGGAATTTATGTTTTTAAGCGTTGAATTTCCTTCTTTATTTTAAAAAATAATTATTGTGTATTAACTATTAAATGCTTGCTTGATTTATATTTTTTTGTTGTGTGTTAGCTACAATCGGTTAACAAGAAGAATAAGCCAGAAATAAAAAGATAAAATGCAAAAAAGAACTGATTAAAAAAAAAAACTACGTTTGAGGAATATAAACCCAATAACATCTGGTGGTGATCCATCATTACTTACAGTGCCCGGTTTAGCCTATGTACGTTATATAGAGCGTGTGTAGGAACAAAATATGCAGTAGATTTTTAGACAAGAAACAGTACCGAAAAGAGTAAAGAAAAAACTTTTGATTTAGATACAACAGAATTAAATAAGCAACAACTTTTCTTTGTTGTACTTGGGTTTAAAATTTTTGTTGATTTGTTTACACTATTTACAATAAACAATAAACACAGCCATAATGTAATTTATACAAATTTGCAACAAAATAAGAATTTTTCTTTTATGAACTTGTGGGTGTTTTTGTGTGGGGTGTGGTTGTTGTGTTACCCAGCAGGAAATAAAATTTGTTAGTTGCCGAAGGAACTTAAAAATTCTTAACAAAAAAGATTAATAATTTCAAATAAATTTTCTAAACAGAAAGGAGATTGATTTTTCTGCTGAAAAAGAAAATTATTTTAAACATTTTTCTATGCTACTAATTCCTGCTGGGGTATTTTAAGAGTACATGTTTATATAAACTATAACTTCGATCAATGTTTTTGAGTGTGTGCGTGTATTTGTGTGTGTGTCGCCAAATAAAAAAGGTATTTGCATAAAAAAGTGATCTAAGGTGCAAAACATCTATAAAAAACAAAGCATATAAAAGAATAAATTTTAGAAATAAATCTAGATCAATTTGTGTAGGAATTTTTGATAGAATATCGACTACTTACTTTGTGTTTATCATCAAAAGCTTTGCCCTGTTAATAATTTTGTATGCCAACCGATTAAAATATTTTTTAAGAATTTGATTTTGTTTTTGTGTTGGGAAGTATTTTTGGAGCAGTAGTAGTTGGTAGTAGTATGTGGACGATGGTAGTAGAGAATGGACAAATTATATTCGATATATATATATAAATATTTATATGTAGTATTATAGAAGCCAATCAGTTCACTTAACCCATTTAGTTAATCTTACTAAGTAAATACGATAACGATTACAATTAATTCGCAGACACACACAGCAGACACACAGAAATACAGCAGCAGCAGCAGCGGCTAGGACTGGACTTTTCTGTGAGACAGTTTCCCAGTTCATTTGGGTTTCCCACCACTCCCTATCCCACCGCTGCACTGCAACCAAACTCACCTGAAAGGCTGAATAACGACCTGCTCGCCGGGGTCGGTTATAACTTGGCAAATAGCGGCGAATGGGATCCAATTCGTTGATGTGCAGCAAACCAGCCGTCAGCAATTGTGCAATAATGAAGAACGATTGGCCCCAGAGGAAGAGGGATTGGGATGGAGCACGCATATAGGAGCCCTCGCCATCGGGTGCATAGTACATGGTAACCACGGGATCACCATTGGCATCGGTGCGCAAGCAGCGTCTTAAATCATTCTGATACTCCTCGATCTGTTCGTTGTTATTCTTAAAGACACCATCGATTATCATGGTGATGAAGAACAGTGGCCATTCGCATTCCAGACCCTCGAATTCCTTCAACTCGCCGCCTTGATAGTAGCGACGGGTCTTGTCCTCCGCTTTGCTAAGAAAACCATCGCGAGTGAAACGTTTGAAGCCCATTTTACTACGCAGACGATTTACAACATTCTGTTTGGTCTGTTCCACCAGACGATCTTCGTGGGAGGCGAAGGCCGGGAAGGAAAGCGTCAAGAGTAGTGAAGCATCCACGCCCTGCAGAAGAAGTTAGTTTCTAATCAGTCTATAAAGTTGATTTGGGATTATAAGTATACCTTGGAGCTGGATTCACGTGGCAACATTGTCTCGAAGATGCTGCGATTGCGATTGTGCGCATCAATGTCTACATAGACAACGCTCCAGGAGGCGCCCTTTTCGCCAAACAGATTGCATCCATTAATGGCCTCCAAAGCGGACTTGGCCATGCCTACAGATTAACAGTTGATAAGTAAGAGCAGTAGGAAACAGAAACTAAAGCAGACTCACCTATGGAGGAGGCATGAATCTCTGGAGTGCCATTGTTGTACTTGGATCCACGCTCCCACATGCCAAAGTCGGGTGTGCGGTAAGCACGCTCCACGTAGTAGACAAGATTTTGCACAAAGGCCACCTCATCGTGGGTGTAAATGATTTGCAATCCTGAGGTAATCATTTGCACCAGAAACAGCAGATAAAGAGACACCTGTAACAATAAAGCGTCTGATATAAAGTAAACCAAATAAAAGCAGATATTAACTTACGCAATCAATCTGCAGATGATTATAGAACTCATCTGGATAAATCTTTTCGCCAGTGTGCAATTGAAATTTGCTGTGAAGGGCATGCTGATTGGACTGACGCTGCTTGAAGAGCTCCACGCGAGAGGCCTGCTTCACCCAGCACTCCAGAATGCCTCGCATGCATTTGACAGTGCTCTGGCCAAGCTCGTAGGATTTGCCGCGATCATCGTCGATGCGTCTGTAGGCCTGATACAAGCTCCAAACAGCGGAAGCACAGTAGACACTGTCACGTACTGAGCCCACCACTTGGTCGGTGCTCATCACCGGGAACAGACCGGTGATAGGACTTTGATAACGCAGCAGCTGACGCTTAACTAGAATGAGATCAAGGTAAAAATTTAAAGCTATCACAAAAATTAACTTTGATAAGAGCCTAAATATGCTCAGCATCAATATACCCACTTTACAATGACAGGTATTCAGTTTACATAAATTATAAACAAGATTATTGGGTATGTTAAGTGCCATGTGTCTGGAGCACATGTCGCGACTTGTTGACAAATGCAAATAAACAAACCGCAAACAATGAGAAGCTTTTGTTTGTCACGGAGAGCGAGGGAGAGGACAAGAGAGAATGCGCGCGAGCGTATCAGAGGGAAAGAGAACGCCTGAGCGCAACAGAGAAAAAGAGATCAATCAAGCAAAACAAGTGCCGATATTTTGCGACTGTTTATAAATAGAAACGCGGCGACGCAGCGGTTTGGCATCTAATTGATGCTGCTATAAATTGGCTGCCCTACACAGTTGTCTCCAAGGTTATATAAAGGATTGCAAGCGTCGTTTAAATGCAGTACATACCAATGCCATAGTAAATGTCCAGCTGTTTTACGGTATCCTCGTAGTTGATTGTCTTCAAAAACTGATCCAGATTGATGTCCTCCAGGCTATTCTGCCGCCCACTTGTCGATATTCCACTGTCCGCTGTTCCGCCCGCTGCGCTACCACCAGGCGTTGTCACTAATAGGCCGAGTCTGTGGGGGGAAATGTTGTGATTTTAGTTACACAGCCTTAATATTAATATTTATTTAGTTTACTCACGATTTCGGCACATTACGCATTGTAGTTGGTCGTTATTTATCGTTGCGATTGCTTTAATTAATAGCAATCATTGAAAAATGTATACGCAAAGTGAAAAATACCCTTCAAGAGTCAAACGCGAAGTGCAATGAGACCAGCTGCTCAACATAGCGCAGGGTGGGAGCGTATAAACAGGTGGTGTATAACAGCGACAATGCGTAACAGTGAGTACGTGACGTCACAAGTAAATCATTTGCTTGACAGAGCTTTGTTATTTTGAATAATCAATAGTATGTGGTTGTTATTGATTATTCAAAATGCTTAATAAGATCAAGAATAATTTTTGATATGCGTTTGTATTTAAAATACAAAAATTTTTAATCAGTTTTAAAGTTCTGTTAATAGCATGTTGCGCAACCTTGTACAGATTTGTCTACATGGGCTGTAAACTAACACTGTAATTTGGCCTTTCTAAAAACAGCTGATTACAACAGCTGGTCGTTCTAAGCAGGTTTTTTTTGTTACTTTTGTCATGTCGCACCTTTTGACGAACGTCGGCAAGACGGCAGCTGTCGGTGTCGTTGAATTAACTAAATCATAATCATCTATCATCAACAAAACGAATAAGTGAGATCATCGGCCACAACAACATCGCCATTAATGGCCGTGAAAATGCAGCAGCCACAAGCGCGCTGAAAAATGTTAGCCACAAGTTACTTTGTCTAGCTGAAAGAAAGTGTGTGTTTTCGTATATAAAAGTTAACCAAGGACTTAAAATAAGCAGTATTGTGATGAATCTAAAATTGTTAATACTCAATGCGCTGCTGCAGCTGCAGTGGCTTAGCCCTAATCTTGCCGAAACGAATCCGGAACCAAAGCACACGCTGACGTTGCCAAATCTGCCAAGCGATCATCTCATCCGCTACCTCAACACATTTCCCACGCTTCGTGGACAACTGCCCGCGAATGCAACAACTCGCACGGAGTCTCGTGCTTCGCTCTGCTGGGGACACGAACGGAACTGCAGCGCAGAGGCACGTTTCCAGACGCCCCAATGTCCTGGCGATCACACCGGCTGGGTGCAGAGCAAGGAGGCCCAAGTGGATACATTTTACTACCAGGCGGACTTCGGTTACATACAGCAGCAGCTCGCCGAACTGACGCCCCAGTGTATGCCCAAATACTTGTCGGATTCGGCGTTGGAATGCACTCGTTACCTTCGATTTTGTCGTGGTCGGAATTTGCTCTTTGATTTGCGGGACTTGGCCATGCGCAAGGAACGCATACGCTATCACATGGATGTGCTGAGTCCTGGTCAGCTTCTGGGCCACTGTGAGCTAAATCGCTCGCGTCTTAATGGAGAAATGGATCACATTGGTTCGGCTCTGCAATCCTGGGGGCCGGAGCTGCGTAATTTCGATGTGTTGCCCCATCCAGTGCTGGAGAGCGGAGCCTGCGATCTGATCGTCAATACGCCCACATTCATCATGAAGATCGATGCCACTTATAACATGTATCATCATTTCTGTGACTTTTTTAATTTGTATGCCTCGCTCTTTGTCAATCAATCCCATCCGGCTGCCTTCAATACGGACGTGCAGATACTGATATGGGAGACTTATCCATATGATTCCCCCTTTCGGGATACATTCAAAGCGTTCACCCAACGTCCACTGTGGACACTAAGCGATGTCCAGGGGAAACGTGTCTGTTTCCGAAATGTGGTACTTCCCTTACTGCCACGCATGATCTTCGGACTGTTCTACAATACACCCATTGTAAGTAGGAATAAATTAGTAAACAGTTGCTTCTAGTAATACCATAATTACCTTTGCAGATCCAGGGATGTTCCAACAGCGGTTTATTCCGCGCCTTCTCTGAGTTCATACTCCATCGCCTGCAGATTCCGTATCAACCGCCGGTGTCTCAGCGCAAACTGCGGATAACTTACCTGTCACGTCGCACAAAGTACAGACAGGTGCTCAATGAAAACGCCCTGCTTGAACAGTTGGAGTCTAACGAGGATTACATCGTGCAACGTGTATCCTACGAAAGGTAGCTTTACTTCATTTTAATTATGGCTTCTGTTAAATGCACATCTAATCTGTAGACTCAGCTTCACCGAGCAGTTGGCCATCACTCGGAACAGCGACATCTTAATTGGCATGCATGGCGCTGGTCTGACGCATTTGCTCTTCCTGCCCAATTGGGCTTGCATCTTTGAGTTGTACAACTGCGAGGATCCCAATTGCTACAAGGACTTGGCCCGGCTGCGTGGCGTACACTATGTCACCTGGGAGCAGTCTGATTTGGTCTATCCACAGGATGAGGGACATCATCCCGAGGGTGGCGCCCATGCCAAGTTTACAAATTATCGTTTCGATCCCAATGAGTTTACCCGTTTAGTTGCTCAAGCGGCTGAGCAAGTGCGTACGCACAAGGATTTCCCAAAAGAAAAGACACAGCATGATGAGCTTTAGAGTTTAATTTAACACATTGTGATTTTATTTACCCAATGCATTTATTTAAGCATAGATTTATTCAAAAATATACCGCCAGTATCAAATGCAGAGCAGAGTTATCGATAGCAGTAAAAGTGTGGCCACACGTGTTATCGGTAGCGAGTGGGAGAGTGGCAGCACTGGCAAACAGCTGTTTTTGTTTACTAGATGTGCAGTTGTGTCTGCCGCAACAATTGGAATTTTTCCAGAGTTTTTAAGCGTTATAAGTGCAATGAGCTGGCCGGGATTAGACATTGGATTGGGTCCCGGTAAAGGCTTTTACTACGATGCCCACAATAGAACGACAAATTGTGTATTGCCGGCACCGTTACACGTATTTCAAAGCTATATGCTCAGCAACGGTTGGAGTCCTGTTGTGGACATCGACTCGGTCGAGGTGGTGGTGTACAAAACGGATATTAAATCCTTGAAGACAGTGCAAAGTAGTGTGCATAGTTTTCTAACCATAATGCCTGTGCTCTTGGGTTTCACATTGTCCCAGTTGTGCCAAAATTTATCGCTGCATTCCACGCGCCGCTTTTTCCTGGAGTTTCTGCTGGTTGCTGTGCCCAGCGTAGGCTGCTTGAGCCTGGCCAGCCCGTACACTGATCTTTATATCCTGCTTGTTGGCGGTTACATTGTCATCCAGCTTTGGCGCTCTGGTGTGTGGAGCCGATCCACAGTTGGAGCGGATTACATCTACAAAGTCGGCAAGCGACCTATTGTCTTCACTCTAATCCGTGCCACAGCTTATGTGGGCACTGGTGCTGCTATACTTGCCATTGATTTCAAGCATTTTATGGTGAACAATGGCAAGAGCCGGGATTTTGGTGCTACCATCATGGACATGGGCATTGGTATGTTTGTTGTCACCATGGGATTAGTTTCGCGACGTCTAAGCCAACTAAAGGAAATGAAGCAGCTGACCAAAACCGTCCTACCATTGTTGCTGCTTGGTTTGGCCCGTACTGTGGTCATCACAACCATTGATTACCATCAGGATGAGCGGGAATATGGCAAACACATGAATGCGTTCTTCACTTTGGGACTGACGAAACTCTTTGGCAGCCTCTGCACTTTGCTAGCTCAAAGCGATAAGCAGTTGCTGCCTATTGGTCTGGGTAAGATGAAGTATTCCTACATAAATTGTTTTTCAAACATAGTTTTTCATCAATCCTTACAGTTATCTTGGTTATGCACGAGCTCCTACTCCAGTTGGGACTCTCGGAGTACGTCATGCTTAGTGTGGAACGCAAGGGCTTCTTGGATGCCAATCGGGAGGGTCTGAGTGCCTTGCCCGGTTGCATATCCCTCTACTTGCTGAGCATTTATCTGGCTAAATGGTATGCAGCTCAGCATCATCTTAACCACCCTCAATTCTGTACCAAGCTGCGTCAGCTTCTCATCTGTGCCATCATTGGCTGGATAATGGTCATCATTTGTGCCTACACATGTGGCATAGCGCGTGTTACTTTTAATACGGGCTATGTCATCTGGTTGTTAAGCATCTGCGTCTCCTTGTTGCTGCTCTACTCATTCCTCTTTGAGTTTGCATTGGTGGCCACCAGACAAAAGTCTGTTCTTATACCCGATTCTATTAAAGCTTCGGTACCTTTGGAGCAGAGTAAATCTAGCGATTTACCAGCATTTGTGGAATCGTTAAACATGAATGGATTAACACATTTTATGATCTCAAACTTTATGACGGGTTTTGTTAACATGTCGCTGGCGCCCAAGAATCGCAACTACGTGGAAAGTATTATCATTATGTTGCTATATATGTTAGGCACTTCAGGATTAATCTATGTTTTGTTTAGGAGAAAAATTCGTATCGCTTAAGCCTGTGATTAGATTATGTTTAAAGTGACTGTTTAAAATTTAAGCCTCTGTTGAATTTGAGTAATTTTAATCAGATAAAAATTGTAAATGCCAAACCATTTTGTATATAGTTAAAATATGTTTCACTTTTGAACGCTTTATATTTTTTATTCCTTATCATTCCAACTCCTTTTAAAAAATTGTGTAAAAATTAAACTAAAAATAAAATTTAATATACTAACAAGTAAGAAAGGCTAAAGAGGAGCCATAGCCGCAGCTCTTCTCTGTTATCAGTTTGTTTGGTTTAAATTTTGGATTTGACATCTACTGAAAGTTCTGTTCGCTTGGTATTACAGCTGGAATATGCAAATTCCCAGTTGAATTCTTAGGCGAAAAGAAATCCACAGTAAGATACAACACAATTTACAAGAGCCCAGTTTAAGCAAAATAGTTTTCTGCATAACGAGCAGCTGTTAATTCTGTTAGCCTGGTAATGCAATGTTAATGCAGTGTTAATGCAATGTTAATGCTGTTAATGCAGTGTTAATGCACTGTTAATGCAATGTTAATGCAATGTTAATGCAATGTTAATGCAATGTTACTGCAATGTTAATGTAAATTCAATTAATTAATGTTAACGCAATGTTAATGTTAATGCAATGTTAATGTTAAAGCAATGTTAATTTAAACACAATGTTAATGTTAACACAATGTTAATTAATTTAATGTTAAAGTACTGTTAATGTTAATTCAATGTTAATGTTAACACAACGTTAATATTAATTGAATGTTATTGTTAAATAATTTTTCCACTGCGACCTGCTGATCTTTCTGTTTGCCTGGTATTTCAGCAAGAATTACCAACGATTTTTGGCACTGCAGATCGCAGCGGTCAAACAAAAATAAATCCGCGAAAGGCCAAAATCGAAGGTTTCTTTGTGTGAAACACCAGGCGATCAGAATCAGCAGCAAGCGCCAGACTGTAATTGAAATTCAATTACAGAGAGAAGAGTGCGCGGGCATACGTAAACAGTAAACAGAGAGTGCTCCTTGTTAGCGCCACAGATGACAGCGAACAAACACACAAACCGTTCGTGCGCTCTGATGGCGTCCGCGAACAATCACACAAACAGCGGCAGAGATCTCTGAGCGCAATTAGCGCAGAGAATGGGAGATTGCCTAAGCTGTTAATGTTAATTCAATGGTAATGTTAAATAATTATTGTACTGCGACCTACTAATCTTTCTGTTTGCCTGGTATTTCAGCAAGAATTACTAACGATTTTTGACACTGCAGATCGCAGCGGTCAAGCAAAAAAATCCGCGGAAGGCCAAAATCTAAGGTTTCTTTGTGTGAAACACCAGGCGATCAGAATCAGCAGCAAGCGACAGACTGTAATTGAAATTCAATTACAGAGAGTAGAGTGCGGGAGCATTAGTAAACAGTAAACATAGAGTGCTCCTTGTTAGCGCCACAGATGACAGCGAACAAACACACAAACCGTTCGTGCGCTCTGCTACGTCCGCGAACAATCACACAAACAGCGGCAGTGATCTCTGAGCGCAATTAGCGCAGAGAGTGGGAGCCTGCTTAATCTGTTAATGTTAATTCAATGTTAATGTTAAATTATTTTTGTACTGCGACCTGCTGATCTTTCTGTTTGCCTGGTATTTCAGCAAGAATTACTAACGATTTTGGGCACTGTAGACCGCAGCGGTCAAGCAAAAAAAATCCGCGGAAGGCCAAAATCGAAGATTTCTTTGTGTGAAACACCAGGCGATCAGAATCAGCAGCAAGCGATTGAAATTCAATTACAGAGAGAAGAGTGCCGGAACTCACGTAAACAGTAAACAGAGAGTGCTCCTTGTTAGCGCCACAGATGACAGCGAACAAACACACAAACCGTTCGTGCGCTCTGCTACGTCCGCGAACAATCACACAAACAGCGGCAGTGATCTCTGAGCGCAATTAGCCCAGAGAGTGGGAGCCTCTGACAAAACCTAATAGACCCCTCTACTCTTTTTTAGAGCACGTGGTCTACAAATATCAGTTTTTCCAAAATACTGTACACACAAGAATTTAAACATATATTTATAAAAACGCATAAAATAAGTTAGGACTGGTTTTCGTTTAAACTGGATGGGAGCGACTCGAAGGGCATCACATAGCCGTTGGGCAGGACCAGGAACACAATGACTGGTGTCTTTGGAGTGGACGATTTCCAAGGTTTCTTTTCCTGGCAATTTTGATACACCTCGTACAACTTGGAGCCATTCTCCGAGTGCACCATGCGTGTCCACACACAGTGCTCCTCCTTGTTAGGAGTTAGTTTGCCCTTGAGACGACGGCACGCAATGGAGCAGCCGGATAGGGATTGCTTGAGACGTGTGGAGATTGAGCTTCCACCCGATGTCAGGCGATCATCAATCACGGGATGTGCAAAATCTACACGTGGAGTGCGTTGTCGTGGTGGACAAGCCGGCACTGTTACCTTGTGGGATTTAAGACTCGATGCTTTGGTTGCATTGGCTGCTGGTTGGGCAGAGCCTTGCTGTGATCTGGCTGAGGTATATTTGCTAAGGCAGCTGTTGCTGCTTCCCAAGCTGTCTGTCTTCCAAGCGCCCAGAAGACTGCAGGTGGACGTGCTGCTGGCAACGGTGCATGGCGCTGGAGCACGTGGAGTTGTACATGTAGAAGCTGGACTTGGAGGCGGAGAACTCACTTGGAGTGTGCCCGGCAGAGAGGACAGTTCCAGTTTATGCATGATTTTGGTGGCACCCATATAGTAGAGTATGCGATCCAATGCCAACATAATCACCTCATCCGGATACGGACCAATGGCACTGGCGAGCAGTCCTTCATTCTGCTGACGTGTTTCGCAGCCAACTGGTCCAACACAGTTGCCTCTGGATCCAGTCTGTTGGAGTTGACAGCTCATTTGGAAGACTTTTCGCTGCAATCGTTTGAAATGAAATTGAATTTTATTCGTTCCTACGAACTTTGCCCGGAATTTCTATGAATGTCAGACGAAATTTCGAGCCTAGGACTACTACACACAAACACACACATACAGCAAAGTGTGGGCGCACCAATAATGCCCACTTAAGCACACTTGGACTTTGAGTTGGGCGTGAACACCACGTCCCCAAAGGCAGATGTCAAAGGTGCGATATCCGGCTTAACGCTCGATGTCTTGACTCCGTTGGTCTTGCAAGCAAACGCGTCACAAAAAGATAAGATTTCTATTAAGGAAATGACAGAAATTGCGCGCTTTGTGTCCGAGTAGGTCTCGTGGACTCTGCGCCAGGATATTTAATTTAATGGCCCAAAGAAAGCGCCTAAGGATTGCGAATAAGAATGACCAGCAGAAAATGAGTTAGCGTAGTACACTGACAAAAAAAAGGACTCATCATAGACAAAAGTCAAACAGTGAATAATTACTTTTATTTTCAATTCTATCTTTCTTTTCGCAGTGTATTGGTTTGTCATCAAACACAAACTTCGGCTAAGAAACGCACATTCTGGCCACGTTGTGATGATGACCCTCTTTGTGTCTTTTACTTCATTTTTTTGTTGTTCCCTGAGCTTTTGTGCGTTCAACGTAATTACAGCAACAGTTTCCGCAGTCGAAGCGACTCCTCGTGATGCGCATTTAATGTCATATCCTGGCGCAGGACGACGCTCAATGTTATCTGATTTGTGAGCGCAAATGCAATTTCCTGCAATCGCAACCCTTTCAGCTCGACAATTTACTTTAATATATTGAGTTAATAGTTTCATATTCATCAGAGCGGGAGTTGGAAGTTGTGGGCGTTTGGCAGGCAGTTGGCGAAGTGGGCGTGGCAGTGCATGGGGGTGGACACCTGTGCGCTTTGGGGGTGACTTTCTGCTTGGCTTTGATGACAGATTATTTTCATTAGCAAAACGACGGCGAGTTACAGTGGGTTGTGCGCTAAAAATATACAGTAAAAATAAAAAGAATATATTAAAATTATATAAAATTTGTCTGAAAATGATAAGCAACATATTATTTAATATGGGCGGAACTTAAGTCTCTTAATAAAATTTGTTTTTCATTAAAATTTGCCTTTAAAATTATCAGCTAAAATAGTCAGAAAATAAATTTAACAAATGTAACAAGACTTCAAGTATTCTGTTTGCTATTTGGCTTATTATACCCACAGTACATTTGTGCATTTGACCAACACGCGCCAAAAGAGCCAACCAAAAAAGCCATGTAAAAATGATGTACGTTAATTATAACGCATTTTGAATGTTTGTTAAACATGACAAGCAACAAGGAACAGCAGCTGGAGCAGCATTTTGGTTACGGATACGGATATGGAAGCCAACTGATTGATGTGGCCAACAACAATCAGTCGAAGCATTCGTTTGTCAGTTGCCAGTTGCCAATTTGCTGACTTTGTGTTTAGAATTCGCTTTCTGCCTGCAAATCGGATTTCATTCAGATTGCTTTTTGCAAACAAAAAAAAATCACAAAAATGAGAAAAATATGAATGTGTGAGTGTGTGTATTGTATCTGCATATGGCTAAAGTAGGGGTGTGAGTGTGTGTGTGAGTGGGAGTCTCAATCACTGTGAAGAGGCTTAGTGCATACCCAAGGGAAATCGCTTAAGCCGTTCATAATGAGTATTATGACTGACTGTCTACATGCATGGCTTGGTTTGGGCCCAGTTTAGGTTTGGGCTCAGTGTTGCTGTCGACCAGGAAAAGCTGCTTTTGGACACTGGAATTGTGTTGTGCACTTTAACATAGCCGAAAATGAAAAATTTACTATAGAAAACATCATGTCAACAATCCGCTTTTAATTAAAAAATATATTATTATAGTATACAGTTTAATTGGCCTCGAGGGTCAAAAGAAAACATTGGAAATTGTATAAAAATTATACTTCATTATTTTACTAACCCAACTAAATTTACAAAGTCTTAATTGACACTTTAAACCGACTGATTTAAGCCTAATGAACTTCTTGAGCTGCCCTCGCTTTGATTACACAATTATTCTGCACTGTACATTCAACTTGTTTGCCCCAAAACAGCTTTTGCCACACGCAACACAACAACTCATGCCACAGTCATAAACAAAATGCTTATCGAACGCAATTTTTATCGCAGCTTAAGTTCCATGACAGCGCGAAGCACCACAAGATACTAACAACAACTACAACAGAAATCAATCTTAACAACAACAACTGAGAAGGCAAACAGTCTGCAATTTGTGGGTACAATGGCATATTCAGGAATGCTTTCAATCGATGCTTTTAGCCAGAAATTGCGCAATTTTCATGCAATCAATGGGAAGCCAAAGGAAATAAAAAGTGTTGAGCGTCAGAAGGGCAGAAGAAATGCAGCTAAAAGTGGAGTAGTAAAGGTAGTAGCAATAGAAGTAGAAAAAGGAGTAGCAAGAGGGGAAGTAGGAATAGTTTGTGGGAAAAAGGAGTGGGTAGGAAAGGGAGTACCATACGGAGTACGAAAGAGGTGCAGAAAAGAGGAGTATGAAAAGGAGTAACAAAGCGACTACAACACGATGCTGCTCCAGTTGCCATGTGAACGACTCTCGAATGCGGCGCTGTTAAATCGTGTGGAAGCTGACATGATTATGCGTGTCCATGGCTACCACAACAAGGAGCATGCAACGTGGTGCGGCAAGCGCAATTAGTCTGCGATGACCACTTTAAAGCTGCCTAACAACATTTAACAAGCGCATTATGTGATTGCAAAACACAAGAAAAAAACTGAGTCTTTTACTCAAGAACGGGAGGGGAACATAAACCAAAGAATTCTTTAAGCCAAATTCACAAAACATTAAGAAGATTAATTCGGAAAAGCTGTTGTTGTTTCCCCCATTCTATACACACCCCCGCTCCTTTGCCGGCCCAACAAATCTCAGATAACGTTATGCATCATTGTGTCAAGGAATTGACAAATCTTTAAGCAAGAAAGGGACACACAGAGAGGGAAAGAGACAGGGAGAGTGTGGGAGTGTCGCAGAAAAATTGTAACAATTTCGAGTTTCTTGAGTTGAAATGTGAAACCCGTGCAGTTTTTGCTTGGAAATCGATTCGACAAACTCAGAACTCGAAACACTCAAAAGCAATCATTAAATCAGCACACACATGGGTGTGCGTGTGTGTGTGTCTATTGCTCCCATTTTACAACAAAACAAATGTAAGAAGTTTGATAAACTCAAAAAAAAAAGAAACCAAAACATAACAAAAAAAAAAACAGAATTCGCAATAAAAAATTGTGAGACAGGACGTTGCCCTGTCCCCCTCAAACACACACACTCGCACACACAGTCACCCAAAGAGAGCGACTCACACATATACAGCTAACCATCCCGTGTGAGCGTGTGCCTGCCCCCTCCCACTCACGCATTTAATAAAGCCCAAATGGAATGACTCGCTTCGTCTCGTTTTTTTTTTTTTATTCCGTTTTCCTTTTTGCTTTCATTTCACTGTCGCTGTCGCTGCCTCTGCGGCAGCAAAGTCAGCAGCGTAACCGCAACACGTTAACGGTTTCGGTTTCACTCTGTGATTTACAACAAAAGGAGTGAGTGGGAGCAGGAGAGCGTGAGTGGGAGAGCGCGGTTGAGCGAGCGAGAGAACAGCCCTTGTGGGTTTGGGCTGTCACACTGGGGAGCTAAGCGTTGCCAAACTGTGTATACCCTGTGCGCTCATGTGTGAAAAGGTACTTTGGTTATATGCAGACAGAAGCTGCCTGAATTTGCTCGCTGTGAAACATTTCCCAGGACGTTTTCCGTTGCTGTTGCAGTCGCTGATGGCTTGTATGCAATAAAAATTGTATGCGCTAAATGACAGACTTAGACATATCCTGTATTTTAAATGTTGGTAGATTTGTACTAGTTAATCAACGGTAATAGTTGCATTTGGTTTGCGATGAAATATTATGTGATAGACTCTGACATACCCTGCGAACGGACTAAGTCGTGTTGAATGACTCTCACATACCCTACAAAGATAACTCAAGCTTCTTCCAACTTCTTTTTTATATTGTTTAATGACTATCCATCAGATAAAGTAAATGATAGTCTACTGGTTACCCTGTAAATCTGAATGATTCCTAACGAATTAGAAAACTTTTCTCAAGTCGTACTACAGACATAAGCTTTTGATATCTCAGCATATTCAACTCCGAGCTCATTTCCACTTCCATTTCATTAAATTCATTTAGACAAAAGTTTTCCACGTGCCTTCGATAAGATAAGGGAACGTTGTCGCAGCAACCGTTTGTCCACCACCCCGAACACCCCAAACCAATGCGAACACTGGGTATGACTGAAGTGCTATCAAGAGGACAGCATCATGCATATATTAAGACTAAATTGGCTTTGGTATTTGCAGGAGCAGCTAATAGAAATGTCTGCAAGTTAATTTAGCGTCATAAAGTTGTCCAATAAAGCAAAATGGAAAAAGTGGAAAGTTGGAAAAAAGAAAATGGTATCCACAGTGACGAGTCTTTGAAGTGGACGAGAGTTGCCAAGGTGCTGACAACACATGTAGCAAAGTTATATGCAAAGATACCCTATAAGTCTACAACGTTTCAATTGGACTAGAAATATTGAAATTTTTCAGGGTGTTTGTAGTGCTTTGATACCTCAAATGCAGCTGAATAAAAAGAGTATTCTTTTTTACAGATTCCCGTGTAAGTTTTAAATTTTATTGTATATTGTAAAGTGTACAAAGCCATATAAAAAAATATAGTCCTGACAGCCCTTTCTGCTTCCTAATGTTTCCCTTTCCTCTTTTGCTGTACTTTCAATTGCATCAAAAATGCTGTATCGGAGTCACGGGCTTGTCGCTCATAGACTGCAATACGCGACTCTAGTTCCATGACGGTAGTTCTCAAGTTCTTCACCGTTGTCCTCTTGAGCGTTATGTAATCCTCGGTTGCATCGTAGTCGTGTAGCAGAGCCGTCTTGAAGAGCAGTCCACACTTGTCGTACAGTTCGTTCTTTTGCGTATTTAAACTTGCATGCTGAAGTTTCAGTTTCAATAGTTTATCCCGTAATAGTCCCTGTTTTTTGATTTGCTCATCCAACTTAATCCTTTTGGACACTAACGTGGCTGAATTCATGCTGATCTTCTCCCGTATGAAGGCCAATTGATGCATGTGTTTGGTGCAACGATCTCGCATGCGATTTAAGTCGTGATTGCGTTCTAAGTGTGGAAGATTCTTTTGGTTAAGTGGTGTAACGGTAAAAGATATTGGTTTGGCTTACCTTCAACCTTAGTGCCCAGAGCAACGACCTCACGTTGTGCTAGAAGAAACTGATCCATGGTCAACTCTTCGGTGATTTGATCGAAATTGCGTTTGCGCTAAGGAAAGTAAAGAGAAAGATAATGTTATGAGAGTAAGGATCTCTTTATACTACAGTTTGCTATCCCCAAAGTGGAAGAAGGAAGAATAAAGAAGAAGTGTAGCACCCACCTCTACCAGACTGCCCAGGGTATGCTGTCTGGTGATCAGCCACAGTCGACTGTCGCTGACTTCGTTCCTCACGAGTTGCATGCGCCGCAGTTCGTTCTCAACAACACGTGGCAAGTACTCGACATCCTTGCGCAGAAGGGTCTCCCGGAAACACGCCTCCAGAGAGTCAACCGATTTGATGGCAATGTTATGAGCATAATCAAGATCCAGTTTAACGCTGGAGAGAACAGCGCTATTAGTTTTCTTAGTCTCCTCGGCTTTGCTCTTGAGGTGATCCAAGAGATGAATGGCTTCCATGTAGCGATAATACTCTACCAATTCGACCTTGGGTGCCAAGTGGTCAAAACAACGCAGTTGGCCAACACGACGATAATACTCATACATTTTGTTATTCACATCGGTGTTGAAAAACTTGGCTGCCAAGTATTGGCCATAGAGTTTCTGTAGCTGAGCCATCAACTTGGGTTTGTCCAGTTTTCCACGCAGCTCTTTGATGGGATCAACATATTCCGCTATTTCGACGGCATCGTCGATCATTTTCTTGAGGAAATCAAAGGCGATTTGACGTGTTTCTCTCATAGCGCGCTCCAGCTCGTTGGCCGTCGTGGATTCCTCACGCACTTGGATGTGCGATTGTTGGATATCGAGGAACATTTCCATAGCCATTTGGGCAGCGTCAGCTTTCATGGTTACAATTGGAATATCATCGTCATCATCAAAGGGCCAAATAAATTCGCTGCTTGAAGATTCCTCCTCCTCCTCGACCTCCTCCTTGACTGGTTCTGGTTCCTCTTCCTTTGTTGAGGATGACTCCGTTTCTCCTGTCAGCGGATTTACAAAATGTCCTTCATCCAACTCTTCCGAGGGCGCCACTGCCTCGGTTGTTGCACGAATAAATGACAACGGCTCCTCACTGGATTCGCTGGTTATATCCGACATACTGGGTAAATAGAAGAGCTCCAAAAAGTCTGTCTTGAATGAAACGCCCAGCGGTCCTCTTGCATAGTCTGATTCGTCCTCTGAAGATGATATTGCAGTACGAAGGTCCTCCGTTTCGGACACCGCCAAAGAACTTTGCAATCGCTCCAGGTTTTCCACTTGTGGTTGGTATTCTGGTGCTTCAGTTAAATCAGTTTTCTCCGATTCTTTATCATTAGCCTCCTCGTCATCATCGCCTTCCTTCTCCAGCTTTGACTGCCTTCTGGACGGTGGTGCGGTCTCCGGTTCAGGAGACTTGTAGTGCTTATCCAGTCTTTCGCGTGCTAAACGCTTCTCCTCACGCCGCTTCTTCTTCTTCTGACGCTGCAGTGCCTCCAATGCTTCCGGCGTCAAATTAGATTCGTCAACTTCTTCACCTTCCACTTCCACCTTTTCCCCAATATCTTCGTCACCGCTACCGCTTCTATCTTCGTCTTTGACCTCTGCCTCTTCATTTTCACTTGATTCTTTTAAACTTTTACGCTGCTCCGAAGGTCTTCCCCCATATGTCTTCTCTGACACCACAATTTGATCTGCTTCTGTGGTTTTTGTATCCCCCACTGTTTCAGCTGCACTTTCTTCCATTGTTTTGTAATCTTTTAAACGTTTCTTTCTTCTAAGTTGGAGCAAATGATCGAATACTTTTGTATAAATTTGTTATTCGTTCTACAAGTTCTTGAAGAAGTATTGAAGAATAGAGCTCTGATAGAGTAAGTTATGTGTATGAGTTAGGTATATTTAGTAGTATATAGATCTATGTGTTAAGTTTCTAAAAGGGTATTTGATTGGGTGTTTTGTTAGAGGTAGGAAAAGGCATAGGAGCATCTTAATATAACTATTGTGTAGGTTGTCTGGTGTCCAATTGAAACTGATTAAAGCTTTACGATAGTAGATTCAGTTGAATAATTTCTCTTCATTTGCGCTCTAGGCTTTGACCTTTAGTCACTGACATTCTCTCATTTGTTTCGATTAAAAGTTAACAGCCTTTCATGGCACACGACAAAGTGCTCTACATTGAACTATGTCGGCTTTATTTGCTGGACGTGCTGACGACACAGTCCATGCAGGAGAATGTCAAAACTGACGTCAAAAGTGTGACTTAATAGTGGAAAAGTGTGTGATGTCGTCAGTGGAAAGAACTTGCCAAAATTGCAATTGATGAATGCTCATAATGAGTGTGAACTGCTCCTTGTCTGACTGGGACTACTCCTACTAAACCAAGACAATACTAATGCATTTCATTGTCTTATCAATTTAACGGTTTTTAACGCAGTGAGCAGAGGGCTGAGGCGAAGTTGAAGAAAAGGGCATAAGGGAGCAGGTTACACAGCAACCCCTTCGGGAGCGACAGCGTCGACACTCCATTAATTGAAGCCCCTGGATTACGGTAAATTGCATTGTCTCTGAGTCAGGACACCCTGCGGCGTATGGTTGTGGCAAGGGGTTGAGCTGAAAAGGGTTGGAGGAGCGCAGCAGGTGGAGGGCAGCGGTCTTAAGGGCTGCCGTGGCAGCGCATCAAATTGTGTACAAATCTTTATAATCCTTGATAATTTCGTTAATGGCTTTAATCACTTACTCACAGGCAAAGCAGTCAGAGCAAGGACACGAGCAAGGGCAGCTAAAGGATTAAACAGCGTTGGTATTTAGTGATTTTGTTATTTAAAAAATACGTTTTGGCATTTAATGTGAAGCTCAGCGAAAATATTCGTCAGCCATTGCGATGCTTAAATTTTAGCTCCTCCTATAGAGTATACACACACAAGTAAGCACAGACACAGGCACAGTCACAGACGTGGGCCGTTATATAGACAGCTGTTTACCTAACGGCACATACTCGCTGCTATTTACTCGCATACCCAATTAGGCAGCTACAATTGTTGCCGTTTACGTCACGAAACTCAACACAGCTGCACACATTGAAGCAGAGAGCGCGCGAGAGAGTGGGCGCGAGTGAGAGCGAAACTCAACACACTTTGGTGTGGGCAGTTGGTGGGGAGTTTAGTTGAGAAAGCTCTGCCAGCTATAAAAGCGCTGACTGCGCGACTGGCGCCACACACAAACCACAAACACCAACACAGCAGCAGCAACAGACGGCGATGGCGTGGAGCGGGCGAGAGTTTTGGCTACAACTTTGCCGACGGAGCAGCAATTCTTCTACAAGAAGAAGAAGAAGCAGCGGGAGTAGAAGCTGTCGACTGCAGCTACCAGGTGCTTGGAGTGTTGAGCTTGCCTGCTATAGGCGATATCAAAGAATGCTATAGACGACCATGTAGCAGTTGCCACATTCCCTTGCCGGAACTTGTTGGCTTCTGTTTTGGTTAATTTTTTGCTAATTATTCGTATAAAACTGAACCTAAAGAATATCATAGCAACATCATATCAATCCATATCGATTAAATGTCTATAATAAGTTAAATGTATTTAAATAGTCAAAGAGATAAAAACGTGATTTTAATACAATTAAAATTATAAAAATTTTAAACTTAATTATATAAAAATATACCTACATGCTGAATAAAGTTATTTAAATGTTTTAAACCAGAAAATATTAAACTGCTTTTTATTTGTGCATTAAAAGCTGTTTAGTCTTAAAACAAGCTTTTAAAAGCTAGTCCAATTTTCTTAAAAAATATGTTTTAATTTTAAAATTGATCGAGGACTTGCAATTTGATCTCTAAATGTTTGTGAAGTGCAGTTATGTTTAATGTTGGGCTTAAGATACTTCTTACTTACGTGATAATATGCACAAAGAGTAAACAATCAAAGGTAGTAATTGAACTAGCTGTAAACTGCTGCTAAGCATCAACCTGATCTATTTCCCCCACAGCTAAAGGGAGAAAATAAGCGGAGTGGCTATGAAATGGGAGACAGAGAGTGGAACGCTTAAAAGCAATCAAAAAATTTTGTTGTACGCGTGCAGGCAGCAAAAATTTGCATATGTCAACAAAAACAGCAGCAAGAATCGCCCTGCAAAACAATTTATTTATTGCCGCAGCCTAAAAGGGAGAAAGAGGGCAAAAGGGGAGTAACTGGTGGGTCAACTTAGAGGCGGAGCGTACTGAAGCAGAAGAGATACATTTGCCTGATGGTATCGCAGGTCTTTGGGCATGAAGCGTAGCGGAGAGGTAAATACACGCGGTACAACATAAAATTGAAATGTTAATTACATGACTGAACAGCAGAGGGAGGCAGGATTCCCAGTTACGTAAAGTATCTGAAACTCTGCGGATGATATCGCAAACAGTTTAAAATACAGTCGAGAGAGCTGTTTAGACACTGGATAAGCAAACAAAACTGTCGGCATCTGATTTGTTTGCCCAGCTCTTAATCAGACCAAGTTCTAAGCACTTTTTATTGACTGCGAGTCCTTCGAAGGACGAGGGCAAAGTTTAATATGAGTTTGTCGATAACCTAAGGCTTATGGCTCTAGGGTGATACGGGGTGAGGGGTTAAACTTTGCGGCGTTAAAGGCAAACAGACGAAGACTTTATTAACAATTGGTAGTAGCCGAGCTGTCCATGTGTCTTCCCTGCCTCCCTTTCCCATTTCCTCCTACCCACTTTCCTCCCCTTTCTGATGTTGATATTGATGAGGTGTGAATGGGAATGCCACCGCGTTGAAGCCACAGCGTTTTGTTTTTATGCTTCACAATACTGCTGCTACCACTCGAGGTTAATTGAATTTCTTGACGTCCTTGGCTTCCATTTGTACACGCATCCCTGTTGCCAACTTTCTCTGGCTGCGGCACTAAATTGAAAGCGTTTTTTTCTCGCTTTTAAGCCGGTTAGACAAACTCATAATAGACACCAAATGCAGTCATCATTTACCGCGTAATTAATTGAATTCGACTTTAATTGAAATGTTTTGAACATAACTTGATTTTGGGAATGTTGGAGACTTGAAATGTTTGAACAGCAATAGCTATATAAGAGCTACAAAGTCAATGTGTTTACTCATCGAAATTGTAGCAAAAAGTGTCTAAAAATTTGGAGTAAAATTAAGGCCTTAAAACTTTTAATTGTTGTCATTTTATTAACTTTCAAACTTTGTTAAATCTTAACTGATTTTGGTGTAGAATATGTTTCGAAGGCTTTGTTGATTCTGCATGTAAAATTATATGCATTTTAATGATGAATATAATTTAAATTATTTCTTTTAAATTTCTTTAAGCTTCCCTAGACATTTTTATACATGTTTAAAGTTTTATCAAGCAAATTATGTCCATGAAATGTTGTCTATACAGCTCATAATCCACTCAGACGCACAAAAGTATGCAGCGAAATTCACACCAGCAAAAAATCGTCAAATTTGTGGATTTTTATCGAATTTTGAAGTTTTGGGCCACATTAAAAGGATTTGTCTGGCACGTGACATCGAATTTTTATAGACGATTCAAGAAATCGACACTCAATTGAAACAAGAGCGTACAGGAAATTAGCATTTATTTTCAAAGTGCGTGTTTATTTAGCTATTTATTCAATTTTAATTTTAATTTCCATTCTCTTTCCCATTTTCTTTCTCTCTCCCTACTCATTTTACTGCCTCCAATCAGTCATGCCTATGTATAGATGAGCAAATAAGTAGATGCGATTACATTTAATTGAATTTTTTCATTGCGCTGCGAAAACTGTAGAAAAATTGTATTGAATTACAAGAAAAATAAAAAAGAAAAGTAACGACAATAATAAAAAATGCGCAACGCGATTGAGAGAATAAAAAAAATAAAAGAAAAACGTGACACTACAAAATGTTGGCGTATTCAAATTTCCTATTGTCGCTAAGCTGCTCAAATTGGCAATTGAGGGAGGATTCCCGTTATTATTTACACAAAAAATGGTAGGAAAGTATAGCTAAGGAGGAGTAGTGATAGAGGTATGGATAACAAAGCTTTTGTGTCATTTATGATAGCACAGGTTTTTTAAAAAGATATCGAAATGAAGGATTTAAAGTAAAGAACCTTTACTCCGAGTTTTACTAGTTAAAGCTGCCGCTATAATTATAAATACAGCATAAATAAATGCTTATAGTCACAGCTTTGTCTAGTAGTCGAAAAGTAGAAAGACTCATGAATTATGCGGCGCTAACAAGCCACAAGTTGTCATAAAAATGGCAATCTGAACGGCAATTACCTGTTGATGGGCACACGGTAGTTTAACCCTCAATTACGGGGCTACCAGCAGTTGGCAGTCTCAGGGGTGAAATCGAGACGACCACAGTGAGTCCCAAGTGTGTGTGAGGGTGTGACTCTCTGGGCGTGAGTGAGTGCGAGTGTGTGTGTGCCCAAAGGACGCATAAAAATTTGATTAAATGAGTTGCGTCTTCTTGGCGAGCAAATTAAAAAACACTTGCACGTTAAATCAATTTGTGATTTTATAAATCTTCATTTGCACCTGAGACGTGAGGCGGTGAGTTCATTGCTGTGGCTCTCGTTGTTTCCGGGCGTGTTCGGGCATGTCTTGGCGTGTCCTGCGCCACAGGTGGTCGAGCTTAAAGCCTAAGCTCCAACGGCGAGACGTGACTGCTGTGGGTTGCCAAGGATTTTAGCCACGGTTTATTTCTATTTCTATCTATTTGCATAGCACAATTTTTGCACTCATTTCAATTAACTAAAATGTCCTTAAATGGCCTTAACTGTGTGCAGTTCACGCCATTTGTCTGATTGTTTTGGACACACGTTGCTTGTTCTGACCATTTGGGGTTCATTGCCCATGCTATTGTACATTTGGGTACTTTTATTTTTTTTTTTAATTTCTCTAATGCCTTTTGTGATCTTTTGCTGCTTCTTGCCGAAAACTCTGCCTGAGTGCCTTGAGTGCACTCTAGTCCTGGCGACATCAAGCCAAAGATATTTGCAGTCACATCGAGTGGAGCTTTTAAGAAAATTATGCAATTGCATTATGACGCCACATTGACCAGTGAAGTGCTCAACAATATCAATTGATGCGTATTGTAGTCGCATTGTCCTGGCTACAAAATTTGTACTCCAAACGCAGAGTTTAAATTTCAAACATATATCAAACGCATCAAATGGTGTAGGAAGCACAGTTGACAGTGCGTGGAGGCGGAGCAGGGAGACATTCACTGTGAGTTGTGTATTACAAATCGCACGACGGGCGGGCAAGAACGACTGCCTTTTTGGCCGGTGGGTGGCATAATTTATGGCACTCGTTTCAGCTGGAGTCGTGCGCTTCACTGCGGTTATTAAAATGCTCAATGCTCTTACCCCAACCTGGAGACACACACTTACAGCTTCCAAAACTCCAACTCCAGCTACAGCTTCTGATTCAACTCGAATTCAAACTCCAGTTTGTTGTCCTCTCTCGTTTACAGACAAGGCAAAAAGTGTAGCATACTTGCCGGCGCCGCGTAATGGCAACTGAAGTAGCGACAACAAAGTCGCTGCACAGTGGTACAGCACTGCAATAAATGCTTCCCGACTTTAAGATATATCTTTAGAAGAGCTAAGTAAGCCAAGCGGTTAACAAATAAGGTAATTTTTGTTATATAAAATAAAATACTTGTATATAATAATATTTACTCAAAGCTACTTAGTTTAATCCTAGTGTAGGCTACTTCCTTAACCCACATTTATATTCAGTTTCCGCAAATCACTTTTGTTCCACTGTGCATGCGGTGCTTGTTTAAGTCGTTTCAGCTCTCGCTCTGCCTGATAATCAATAAAATGTTTTGGCATTTACTTTCATTGTTTGCTGCTGCAACGCCCACTGAGCCACGCCCACGCCTACGCTCGAGAGCTATTTGCATATCTGTGTGTTGTTTTCAGTTTGCTGTTTTCACTGGAGTGGCAAGTGGCAAGGCATATTGTAGGCTTTATGTCCTGTCGTCGTGCTTAAGTCCTTTGCACCGGGCGTGCCTTGTGAATTGTTTTACTATCGACGTTCATTTGAGTTGATGGCAGCGGCAAACTGAGAAAGGACCACATAAAAGTCGCTTAATCTACTTAAATGTCTTTGAATTTGCGTCTCAAAAAAATGAGATGGCTGCATGAGAAGGAGGGAGTGAGAAAGAGACTTGAATTTTGCCCATCTAAGCAACTTTTGAGGCAGACTAAAAAGGGGGGCGATCGACATGTCTTGGCCTGTCGTCTCGTGTCCCTTCCTGTCCTGTCACCGCGGCGTTATTAACATGGATTTATGGCATATCCTTGGCTGACTTAAAGCCGCTATTAGCATCTAACGATGTAAACAAGTCGAAAGATTTTCAACCACGCATATCAATCACATTTGAAACTTTCAAATTCACTTTTCAAATGAACAAAGGCAACAAAGCAGAAAAACGCAAATTTAACTGCGATGCCGATGCTAGGAAAGGTAGCATCAGATAATTTCAATTAAAAATGCCTTTGAAAGCAGGGAACACAGGGTATTTTATCGTTGACTGGCAACCATGACAAAGGCATCCTCATTGATGTGTCCTTGTTGCCGTATCAGCAATTTTAAATCACTTGCACAACTCTCAAAGTTGAGGAGCGGAGAGCAGAAGGAAAGGGAGAAGAAGGGAGAGAGGCTCAAAATGTGGGGAAGCAACTGCAGCTTAATTGAGTTTCGCTTTGACGGCAACCGCATAAAAGACGACTTTTAAGTCTTCACATAGTAGTCGACAATTAAAGGTCCTTTTGCTCTTCCTCTGCCTCTTCCTCTTGCTCAATGTCCTGTCTTTTGCTGTAAATGCTTCAAAAGCTTTTGTTGAAATTTAATATTTTTCTAATGAGCAAAACTTTGACACAAAATTTGCCACAGAAACAGCTTTTGTGGTTTCTTCTCACAGTTGACCACAGGCAGCAGGGTTGTCAAGCGTCACGATGTATAAATTAAACAAACGAATATTTGAAAAAACTGAAATAAACTAAATTGAAAGTTGAAAGAAGAATTGAGGTAGATATAGGCACTGAAATAGGATAGATGGCCGCTTAGAGTTTTGTTTACATGCTCATAAATATCACGCTTTCTACAACTCTATAGAGTTGCCTCTTACGGTACATATATTCACACAAACATTCTCATAAATACTATATTATAAAGTTACCAACTTGATGTTGATGAGCTTGTCATTGTTGTTGTTCAAGTTCTTGTTGTTGCTGTTGATGACGCTGCAAACAAATTTTGGAGAGTTAACAATGGATGCGTCGCTTCTGTTTGTAGTCCCCGTCCCAATAGGAAGTCAGGGAGAGTCCTGGGGAATCAAGAAGTCAGGGAGTTAGGGAATCAGCCGCCAGTCATTTTGCCTGTCAGACTCTGTTGTCTGGTCCACTGTCTGTCCTCCCAGCCGCACGTCCGTCCGTCTGTCTGTCATCGCCTCTTTCAGGCCGTGATGCTTGATGGCAGTATAATTGATGCACTCGAGCGTAAGTGATTAGATTCATTATGATGCCAGGCAGGCACAACGCTCGCTTCATACCCAGTTTCTGCCCCGGTAACGCCATGATTTTGGTTTGGGTATCAGGTGTCCGGTTGCCTCATTCTACTGCCGATTTTAAATGCTTAAAAATTTGTAAATTACAGCACTTGGTACGGCAGCTGTAGTCCTACTTATTTACTACTTCTGCTCGCTGGCCAAATGATGTGTGACAGCAATTTTATTGCCCGTTCCCCAAATCAGGTCTATATGGCAACGGGGTAGGGGTAAAAGCCAACGCGCGCCAACATTAATCAAGACATTCTATAGACCGAGATACTATATACATATACACAAGTATTTATGCATTTTGAGGGTAAAAAAGTGGAAAAGTCATAAAGGGCCGACACACGCCGGGCGCAAAAGCATCGTTTCCGGTGTGTCGCCGTTGTATCAAAGTCATGAATGTAGAAGGGGGCCGAGGGGGTTGGGCAGAGCTAGGTGTAAAGGGTGGGAAGGGGTGAGGGATGGTATACAAAACGTGTGTGCATTCTAGCTTAAAATAAAGTTGCAGCTTTGCAGGCAACCGACGGAGTAGCTTTTTGTTGTTGGCACTTTGGCTTTTGTGTCGTTATTCATTGTATTCACGTTTTGGAAAATATGTATTATATAAATGTATTGTATATTTGTCGTATTGTGCCTAATGGACATGTCTGATGGGGTTGGCACTATTCACCAAATGGGCGAATGCTAATTAAACAAGCGTAAAAACAGTAAACAGTCGACTGGAACTTGCTTTTAGAGAGGCATTCCCTTATAAGGAGTTCTAAAAATGTTGGTAGAGAAAGTATACTTATTCAACTATATTTAAATTTTAAAAAATAATATATATACATTTTATTATAGTTTTTATAGAAATCAAGCTAAGCAAAGTTGTCTCTTGGGAATGTATTTTTGGAATAAAAACATAATAAATAAAAAAAAAAGTGTTCTATTTGATTACCTAGTAAACTCATTAACCTATTTTTGATAATATTGAAGAACTCAAAAAGTTAACTAGAACTTTTAACATTACTTAACACAAACAAAATTTCTGTAAAACTATTTTCAGCCAAGCCACGATTCCTTTTAGTTTAACTGGCACCACAAGTCAGACATTTTATCCGACTTTCAAAACTAATAACAGAGAAACCACTCTTATTGCTCCCCCAACCCACCCCTATATTCTGTATCCCCTACCTAAACACCCCTCCTTCCCTTGGCCTCATATCTGTGACGCTTCCAGCTATTTGCACACAAACAAAAATAAATATTAAATCTCTGACTGACGAAAGCGAAATCGTTTTCTGCCAACACAGATAGAACTCAGCCCCACCCCCATCGCAAAACAAGCTACCCCCTCTCTGAGCCCACTCTGCAGCCCCTCGGCAGGTTTCAGTTAACGGTATTTTACGTGGCACGCGCTTATCGAGTAGCGCACAGCGTTTAGTTTGGTGATTGAGTGGGTGGACGTGTGGATTGACAGCATGAATCTGCTAAATCAACAACACCAGACCGTGTCCAGTTGCCAATGTCCGAGCTGATACTGATAATGATGATGACGTTGAAAGTTGCGCTTTAATCATCGTCGTCATTTTTGTAGCATACTTTTGTGGGCTTGCTTTTATCATCTTGAAAATTTTAAAGCTGCTCAGAGCTGGTAATTAAAAACCAAAAGCCTTTTGCTGTCAGCTATCCGCTTAGCTGTTTTCCACACTCCTGTCTATGAGTAAATCATGCTACGAAAAGCCATACATCATAGACGCCACGGGGAATCCCAACAAAGATGACAACGCAGTCGTAGAAAAAGTTATTTTGTAATTAGTGCACAAGCAGCTAAAGTATCAGAGTTGGTAGACAACAACAACAACATTAATAAACAAAATGATGATTACGCTGAAATTGAAGCTGACTTCTGGGCGCCGCTGCACTAATTACCACTGACGTGCGCTACCCGCCCACCACTTCTAGCTCAGTACTCGCCGCACCCGAATCCATGTCGAATCCTCCTGCTGTCGTGGCTGTCAACTCAAGTTTGACACTTTTTTTCGCACAATTTATGAGTGGGAGGCGTCTAACATGCCTACGCAGCATAGCACTGCACAGTGGATAAAGTTCCGCGTTTGTGAAATGGCATATGAAAACTAAAACATAGTTTGATAATATTCGAACAGATTAAAATATTATACTATATAATATTATATTATTTTTCAACGATGTCTTATTTCTCTATACTTTGCACCACTGTGCTTCCTGTGAATTGACACTTGTAACACTGCAGACGAGCGGAAGCAGCGGAGAGGTAGAGCGAGGTAGAGCACTTAGTTTAGAGTTTTATGAACGCAATTCGATTATTCTTCATTTATGTCAATCAATGTGATTTTTGTTGGCTGCTTTTAGGCACAGGATGCGCACCCTTAATCGCTTTGTTTAAATAGTAAAACGGATAAATCTGGAAATTTAATATGTGAGCTGAGAGCTATGAGCTGAGAAAGTTGTTGACGCCACGTTGTCTATAATGTTGTCGACTGTCTGCCCTTCTGTCTGGCAGGCTCTCACTTCCTGTCTCTGCTCAGAGTATCCTTTTGTACTGCGGCAAAAAGGAAGAAGACAAAAAAAAAAGCGAAAATCCTTTGCGGCTATGATGCCTGATGTTTTTGTTGATTTTCATTTCATTTCCCATAATTTTTTTTTTGCTCAGTTCGTCTTGTTGTTGTTTTGCTGTTTACTTCCGCAACTTTATTATAGCTTTTGGCTGAGTTGCAACTGTTTGACTGTTTGCTCTATGCTTATGAGGGTTATACCAATGCGTCGTATTAGCAACGTCTCCTGAGCATGGGGATGACTGGAGATGGGATCTCTTGGTTTCAAAGGTTTTGCTCTGTGTGGGATTATGAATTGGTTGCCTGCTCGTTTTCACTGGGAATCGAGGCAGTTGCCGAGTGTTGGCTCAGATTATTGGCTACTTTAAGTGGACCTTTGAGAATGCGTGTTGAACGCTCGATACATGAGATATAAACTAGCAAACATGTGTAAGTGCTTGCAGTGTTTGCTGTCTACTATTATATGGGACAACTTTTTTGAATTGGCTGAACACGAATTGAAAATTATTAGCCTATCAAACTGCGGGAATGCGAAATAATACAGAAGAATTTATAAGGATAAAAGTAAGTAATTTAATTTAATTTATTCGGTAGAAAGTTAATGTCTAAATAAACATAATTTAACTATAAAGTATAAAGAAATAAATGTCGAGTTTCCCCTGTAAGTTTAAATTATAATTTATCTTTGTCTAGCAAACTCATTTCAAATTCTTTAAAATCCACTTAACTGGGTTATTTGCAGTTATCAAATGGCCTGCAATTAATTATTTTTGAGTTGGAAAAATGCATTGAAACGCACGAACGAAACAAATATTTCAAGTGGCAAATAGATGAGAGGTGACTTTCTTGTTTAAACTCAACTGAAGCTGGGCAATCAATAAGAATGATTTCTAGCCAATGAACAAATGTATTATGGCTCATAAATCGTGGCGGCTAAGCGGCCTGCCCCACAGTGTGGCACGGACCACACACAGATAGAAAAGACGAAAAACGATTCAAAGTAAATATTCAAAATGGCTGACATTTTGCGCTATATACAGCTGTATATATGTGTGTGTGTTTGTGTGGATACTCCTGGAACAGGGAGCGAAACAATGGCGCTTGTCCTGGCAACATGTTAATAGCATTTCATGCACAACTGAGATTCACATTGTTCGCATGCCATTCCATTCCCATAACGCCACTTCCCGACCTGCCATAAACACACACACAAATATATAAAATATATATAGCTATATATAGTACGAGTACATAAAGTTGGAGGTGGATTGTGACGCACGCTGATTGGTGCATGCTCTTGGCCAGGTGGTTTCTGGCCCACACCACACGCCTGTGGCAGACAGTTTGCTACAGTTGCCACCAGATAAAAACAACCCTCGACCAATGCTACCAAATTCCTGCACATAACGCTTCAAGGCCCACAAAATTCAGCGACTGCGCAGCTCGGAACATGAAGCTTTTCACCACAGAGACGTCGATAAGAGTGGCGTATGCCCATGTGTGAGTGGGATGGCTATATTGATTATGCTGGCAGAGCATAATCTGGACCAGGACATCCACTGGCTGGCCAGACAAGAAGGGCACATGCTGTTGGCGTTAGTTTCACTTCGTGCGTTGTCCTGCTGAGGCCAAAGCAAGCGCCAAAGCAGCGTTAGTGTCAGTGAGTGTGGACTATAGTAGCCATATCTATACATATATATTAACTAATACATATATAAATACAGTTCTAAATGTATATAACTAAAGAATTACTTAAATAATACTATTAAAATCGAGCTTGTGTTTGTGCAATTGTTTAAAATCGTAAAAATTACTTTGGCTTTTCAATCATTCACTGCTTGTTCCAAAAAAGAATCCCTGGAATTTCCCGTTCCAGTTGTCGAAAATTTCCAGTGTATATACCAAGTAGTAATACCCCTTCCACTACACCTACACCCACACCTACACCTCCCACCGTCCTATATACACCTTCCAGTTCAGACCGAGATGGCAGCTTATGTATCTGCAACTGTCGCACTCTGACAGCGCCACCTGATTTCATCCATTGTCTGATCCTCGCGAGGTCTACGTTCATGTTGTGCCTCGACTGACTGCCACACAGTCTTCAGACAGAGTTGAACGCGGATCATCATCATCTACGCCCACGTCGTCGTTGTCGTCGTCGTCGTCGTCGTCGTTGTTGTCGTTGCTCTCCTCGAGGATTGCCGTCGGGTTCCTCATCAACTCTGTCTGAATGTTGTCGTGCCGGGTTCTATATCCAGAGCCCTTTCCTTAGTTTACCCTTAGTTTCATCTATTTTTTAAGTTTTATTTGATTCCCACTTTTTTTTTGGCGGGGCGAGTGTTGCTTAGAAAATGTGAGAAACTTTTCCAAAATCGATTGCATAACCTACAAATCTGTATCTTATACTTAGTGCATATATATTCATATCTATCTTACGATTAATTTCGCAGGGTTACGTGTAATGTGTCAAGCGATTTAAACTACGTCTATATATCTACAATCTGTGTACCTTATTTGTGATATCATAACCAAAAAACCAAAACATATAATATATAAATTTATTTAAATTTTGTTGCTTATTAAATAAATTACCATAAATAATAATTTAAATCAAATAATACTACGATAACTGGTTTGGGATTATTACGAGCGATTACATAACTGAGAACAGCGTCAAAATGGATTACGCAATAATTGTGAGCAACGTAAGTGAATGATAAAAGTGTAAATGTCAGAGGTCAATGGGAAGCTGACTTTTCGACAGCACTATGAATTTTCTATGGGCTTATGGCTTACATAACTTTTGTGGATATGCGTTAAACTTGCTGTTGGAAATGGTTTAAATTAGTCAATAAAAAAGTTTTTTTATTGAACAGATAGTAATAATAATTCTTTTAACTGTAATATATTTCGTTTTCCATTTGGTTTTTTATTAAAACAATTTTAGAGTTAATGAGAGTCTTTACATAGTTCTTGCAATCCCAAAAAGTATGCTATAATATTATTTTTTCAGTCATTTAATTTTCTACTGCAGTTGGTCCTTCTCTTTCCGTTCTCAAACTCTAAAAAAATTGCTAACTCTTTTGAATTGAAAATTCTTCACAAAGTTTACTCTTTAAATGTAGTAAACATTCGCTTAAAATACCTATAAAACATTCTTCCTCAATCCAAAACTCCTTCCAAAAATTATCCTCCTTTCCAACAATCAGTCAGCCCTTAGCAACTACAACTGGCAAACAAATTTATGAACATAAGCAGCTTAAGCAACTTCCACAACAACAACAGGGCTTACAATAAATGTGGCAAATTATGAAAATGTTGTTTGGGATTCTCTTATCGCTGGCAAAACACAAAGAGCACAAACGGCATAAAGAAAATCATTAATAATGCTGCAAATCTATTTTGGCAGGCACTGTGAAAATGCAACAAACTTTCGGCTACAGCAACAAATAGCAATAAATTGAGAAAGAGAGAGCTGCAAATTAAATGGCGACCAACTGATAGAACCCACCTCGCTACGATTCTGACGCACCAACCAAAATTGAGTTATAAAATTTGCTGTCTGCTGCAAATTAGCCGCCTGCTGATTCGACACGCCCAAAATTCAGCAGCTTTCACGGTAAGCCGCCGTGAAGTAGGCAACAAAATATTTATGCGCACAAGTGATAACAACAAGAACAACAACAACAACCAGTAAAAAGGGCAACCCAACGGACAGCGGGGAAGTCGGAAAATCTAACAACCAGCAAACAAACAGCAGCATCATCATGAAGGGCTTGACGGCGTTTAAGGAGAAGGCAACGGGAGTTTTTAGTGGGTGAGTAGCTAAAAACAGAACCAGAACGAATCGTACAACACTGTGCAACAAAATGGGAGTATGGTAAAATTGTCAAGTTCAGGTTTATAGCTATAAACTGCTCAAGTCTTGCAGGCTCACTCCACTTCCATTTCTGCTACTTTATAAATCTCAGAAGTCTTCTCCAATTTTGTAGCACAGTGTTTAAATTATGATGTGCAATATGCCGAGACTGAAATATGATTGCCATCGAAAGGTTTTCTCCGAAAAAAAATATACAAAGTTTAATTTAACGCAACGTTGATCAGGTGGTTGCATCCACAGAGCAACCACTCCACTCCAGCCTCGTGTTGGCTTGAACTTGACCATAACAGAGGCAAATAGGTTGGGGATGAGTAGCACAGAAATCGAAGGGAGTTTTTTATTTTCCTTTTTTTTTGACTGCGTAGCGTCGCGAAAGTTGGGCACGTGTCGCGACGGAAAGTTGTAAATTTATTGTCATGCTTAACAAGTCATTAAAGGTGACAGTAGAAGTCGAGGCGGTTAGTCAGTCAGTCAGTTAGTCAGTTAGTCAATCCAGTCAGTCAGTTATGGCATGCCGAGACGTCCAGGATGCTCACCGATGGCTCAGGAATTCCGAAGCAGTAGAAGCACGTGCTGAAACGGAAGTTGGTTGTACGTATGGGAAGTTAGAAGAAAGAGAGTAGAGGCGAGTTAACCAGACTATAAAGTACTCTTCCAAAACTTTTACTAAGTGTTAATTTTTTAGACACTTGAAGAAAGGTGTTTCTTGATAAGACAACTTCAGTCCAGCTTTGTCCAAACTAAGTGTACCCTTCATGCAGGGTATAGAAACACAATAAAACGGCATATTGTGTGTGTGAGTGAATTCTTGGTATGCAATTTTATGAGCACGCCAAGAGAACGCACAACTGGAAATGGAACAACAGATTTGCTCAAGGACCTTGAGGGCCTTGAGGGCGTTAGAAATTAGAAATTGGAACAATAGGTGAACGCGGCCTGTCATTGAGGTTCGTTTTCATTAAGGAATGTGCGAAAGAGTGTTGCATACCAACAGGCGTTGAAGGCTGCTTCAAATTTGAAAAGGCTGCACGCAAATGAAATTGATTTTCACGACCATTCTGTGGTTGCCAAGACACCAGCCAAACTGCCAGCCTCCCAAACCCCTTACCACCCCCACCCCCAACTATACATAGCAGATCTGTAGCTGAAGTTGAGTGTCACTTGAAACGCGCGTCGCGAAGAAATTGAATTGAATTGGGTGAGAGTTTTTCGACTCTTGTTGTTGTGCGTGAAAATGAAATTAGAATTGCCAGCGCTGAGTAAAGTGGAAAAATTGTCTTGTGTCGCTGACAAGACAACCATTTAAATCTAAATAGTCGTCTAATGGCTGCGCCTTTGTGGCCAAGTTAAAGCCAAAAACAAGCTTCAACTTGTCAGCACTTTCTTACTCGCCTCTTAGCGTAACGCTGTCTCTCTCTGTCAGTGTCTAAAACAGCGGCGCCAGTTAGCCATAATCTATGTGGCGCCTAAAAGTCTGCAAAATTTTTACTGACAATCAAATGCGCCAAACAAGTGGCTGAAAAACTTTTGCCAAAGCAGCGAAAGCTAAACAGTTGCAAAAATATTATGCTTGACAGACGACTGCGGAATACTCTTTAATTTAAGTGAACAATATGCATTTTAAGCCCAAATTAGTTTTAGTTTATGCTTAAAAAAGAAACTAAGGCATGTTAATAAGTGCTAAGCCACTAATTTTCTAGCTTTTCAGAGTCAAATAGTACATTTACAGTGTCTATGCTCAACCACAAAAAATTCAAAAAAATATACGAAAAAATTGAGTATAAATAGCGCATAAAATTGGCGTCAGACATGCCGGCATTAAAGTCGGTCAAGGCAAAAGAAATGGCAAAAGGAAGTGAAGAAGAAGACGTAGAGAAAGAAGACAAAGTAGAAGAGGACGTAAGGAGCCTGCTTGTGGAAGCTGCGTGACCAGACGAGGGTAGATTTGGCGGCAGACATTTGAGTTATGTGACAGTCGTTGGCGACGAAGTTGTTAGAGTTGGAAATGGAGATGGAAACTGTAGTTGGAGTTGATTCAACATGCCATAGGGTCTACTGTAGTGGCTTGTTTGACTGCTGGCTGCTTATTAGTTTGTATTGCATGACTTTTTGGTGTGGGGAAATGGTCGATTGTCTGGATATTTATGAGGAAAAATGCCACAGAGAAAAGCTAAGAATTTGAGCTGGAGAAAGTTGAAGAAAGTTGCTCGGCATGATGAGGGGTTATCAATGCTGATGTGTCACTTAGGCTGGGTTAATGGTGTGTTGTTCCAGTGCCCCTGTCATTAAGGCAAGCCAGTCATCAATCAGCCTTTGACAAGTGCTTTATTTAAACGCCGACTTTAGGCCACAATCAGTTTATTAAATAGAGAAATCAAATTGATGCGAGTACAGCTCTCACTCGCTACCTTTTACCTGCTGCCTTTTTAAATGTCCCTCGAGCTGCTATCAGCACTTAATAAAATTGAATTCAATTTCGATTGGATGACGCTCTGTGCTACCCCAAGACGAACCAACTCACACCGAGACCACAAAATGCCTTTGGGAATACAACAACGAGCACAGCTTGTTGTGCACCAGCTTTTTTGGGGGAAGTTTGTTGTGGTCTTAACAAGCTGAAAATATTTGTGTTTTCACGCCCCTTTGCTGAACTTGGCTCGAATGCCATTTCACCTGTTGCTGCTGACCAAAACTTGCTAATTGGCATGAGTTATGCGTTGTCTTCCCTTTCTTCTTGTAGCATGAAGCCAAATATGGAAAAGTTTGAAATATCGCATAGCTACCATGGCGGACACGGTGGCTACGAGGAAATGGAGGGAGGCGACCGCGAGGGAAGAGGACCCGGCGGTGGACACGCCTACGACGACGACGACGATAGAGCTGACTCGCCCGCCTCCTTCGAGGAGATCGAAAGACCTCCGCTACGCAAGGTCGACAAGTACTGCAAGGCCGAGTGCCCCTGTATGCCCTCCCGTTATACCATCGCCACCATGGCCTGTTTGGGATTCATGATCGCCTTCGGCATGAGGTGCAACATGTCCGCTGCGAAGCTCAAAAACGAACACAATGGCGTAAGTTTAATTACTTAAACTTTTTGGTTGTTATCTGCAAACTGCACTGAAAAATAGAAAGCAACTCAATTTGCCTCATTTGCCTCATTTGCCACTTGTGCTGCTGTCAATTAGAATGATTGTGTTCATATCAACCAAAAGTCACACACAGCACAGACTCACACCCACACCCACTCACACACACTCCCACACACTCACACACTTACATTCATCCGCTTTGCCGCTCGTTAATAAAGTCCCGCGGCAGTTTTTAATGATATCGAGCTTTGCTTTTTGCTGTTTCCTTTTGCGATTTTTCACATTTCCCTTTACACCATTTTTCGCGCAGACTGTCTTTATGAACTGGACTGTGGTGGTGGAAAGCCATGTGGACTCATCGTTCTTCTGGGGCTATCTGGTTACACAGATACCCGGCGGCTTTATTGCATCCAAGTTTCCGGCTAACAAAGTCTTTGGGCTATCCATTGTGAGCTCTGCGACGCTGCATCTGTTTGTGCCCGTCGCCATGACCATGATGCACGGTCATGTTGTCATCTGTGTGCGTGTGCTGCAAGGACTCTTTGAGGTAAGTCACAATCACACACACACTCCTACTTCTACTCCCAATGACACACGTATGCGAATTTCAATTCGATTTTCGACTAGCTGCAGATCAAAGCTAAGGATTACGACACACGCGGGGGTGGGAAGCATAGAAGGGAATGGGGAGGGTTGAAAAAAATGAAGAAGCTTCGGCTGTGGCTGGTTATCTGAAAGGATTTTGCTTTATGATAAAGCAAATATGTGAAATGAAAACATGTTCTAAGCCACGACTTGAGCAGGAACTGGGGGAAAAAAATAAAGAATAACAAAAGCATTTATTTTAATGCGATTTCTTTGTGCTCAAATGGGATGTGAGCCAGAGTGTTTACTTGTGTGGGTGGCGAGAAATCTGTGTGTACCCAGTATTTAAAGTATGTAGAGAGTATCTAAATTTATTGGTTATATTTGTAGCGTTATGAATAAGCTGTGTCTGGTCCTATAAACAGTTTAATCAGTTACTATAGTCTTAGTAGCAGAAAAAGCTAAAATCTCATAGCTTAAATAATCGAAAGCTTGCAAATCTGGTAACTACCCGAGAGCTACAGGGTATTTATAGGTTGAAGAAGTTTACTTAACACTCATATCTAATAAATTCAGGACATTTTCAGACCAAATTCTAATGTAACTTACCTAGAATTGATTACTACAGGGTAATTCTTAGTCGAGCAGCCACAAATGCGTCGCTTACTAAAACTACAGCGTATTTCTACTTTGCCCTCCATTTACAGGGTGTCACATATCCGGCTTGCCACGGCATCTGGCGCTTCTGGGCGCCACCCATGGAGCGCTCGCGTCTGGCGACACTGGCCTTCTCGGGCTCCTACGCCGGCATCGTTGTGGGACTGCCACTCTCGGGTCTCCTGGCGGATGATGTGGGCTATCAGGCACCGTTTTATGTGTACGGTGTATTCGGCATTATATGGTATCTCTTCTGGATCTGGCTATGCTTCGAGAGTCCACGCAAGCATCCAGCTATCAGCATACCCGAACTCAAGTACATTGAGAAATCGCTGGGAGAATCGGGAAGTCCAACGATGCCATCGATATCGACGACACCCTGGGGTGCAATAGTTCGTTCCATGCCCGTTTATGCGATTATTGTGGCCAATTTCTGTCGTTCCTGGAACTTTTATTTGCTGGTACTGTTTCAGTCGTCGTTTCTGAAGCACAAGTTTGGTTTGAGGCTGGAGGAGGCGGGTTTTGTGGGTTCCTTGCCGCATCTAATCATGACTACAATTGTGCCCTTTGGTGGCATGTTGGCGGATCACTTGCGAAAGAATGGCATCATGTCCACGACAAATGTGAGAAAACTCTTCAACTGCGGTGGCTTCGGCATGGAAGGACTTTTCTTTTTGATTGTGGCTCACGCTTCCACGTCGGTGAGTGCAAATTTGCGGAAACCTTTCAAATTTCCTTCCTGATTTCATTGGTTTGCCCATTTCAGTTCGGTGCCATGTTTGCTCTCACTTGTGGTGTGGCTTTTAGCGGCTTTGCCATTTCTGGTTATAATGTAAATCACTTGGATATAGCACCGCGTTACGCCAGTATTCTGATGGGTCTCTCCAATGGCATTGGCACCTTGGCAGGCATCATTGTGCCCTATGCACTGGACGGTCTCATTCTGGCTAATGTAAGTAGAGGAAAAACTTTGTTTGGCTTTTCTTTTGATTTGCTTTTTGCCTTTTCTGGATTACCTTAGCCCACAGGCTGCTGGACCACTGTCTTCACACTGGCCGCCTGTGTGCATTTGGTTGGTTGCACTTTCTATGGCATCTTTGCCTCTGGCGAACTGCAGCCTTGGGCCGAGCCGCCGCCGGAGGAGCAGCAGGTGTGGGCACCTCCAGTGGGCGCCATAACCAATGATGATCCCAGCCAGGCGGGCATGATGGGCACGTACATGAAGGAGACCTCATTCGTAAGTTTTAGAAAGAAACCCTGTACTATTAGTTATACAGGGTTTTTATGATGATTTCTTCCACTTATTTCACTTACAATTCTCCTGCTTCCTTCAACTCTTCCTCTATCTACCTGTCTCATTCCAACAGGGTGCACCTGAGTACACTGAGCAGAGCCAAATGCAGAAGTCGAATGCAATTAGCTATGGCGCCACTGGACACGTGGCCAACAATCCATTTGCCATGGCGGCGACGGCGCCAACAGCAATCGAAACTTCACCACCGCAATACACGGATGTGACAAACACGGGCTTCGACTACACGCAGGCAGAACAGCCACCGCAAGAGCCATCAAATCCCTACTTGCGACAGGCCTATCAGCAGCAGCAGTAGACGTCGCACGTCAAAACGTCAAAAGATAATCAAGTAACTAACTAATGATTAACTAGCTTTTAGTTGTAGTCAACGAAACTCGTTTGCCGTTTATTGTTTGATTGTTTGTTTGTTCCTGCTGAAGGGGTTGACGTTGAATTGGATTATATACTTCATATAGAATAAAAGTTATATACAAATCTATATATAATACTTGACCATTAACTGTTCAGCGATAACGAATTTCTATTCAAACACGAACATCAGATCAGACGACACTAACACAATGAAACTATGTACCTAACAGAGCAACTAATACATACACAAACGCACAGCACACATATACACGAGCACACAAAAGCACACACGAAACTATAGCATACTTTTAAGCGCCGCTTCAGCGAATTTCTATTTACAAGCTCCACAGCGAATTGCAATGCACAAAAACACACCCACACACACACATGCACACAAGAAAAACCTAATTAATAATATTTCACATATGTGTATATCATAAAAAAACATAATCCAGGCACGCCACACGTCTCAAACCGTTATAAATATTATTATAAATAATAATAAATCATCTATTAGTATATTATATAGCAAAAAATTTCGAAAATAAATTGTTGTTAACTTTGCCAGTAACAAAATGAGAAGCTGCAAGTTTTATTACCGTTGATGATATTCTTCTGTATATGATAAACATAAAACACTCGGCTCTAAATGTCATTTTATGTCTAAGTCAAGTCAAGAAATCAATTTTAATCAAAGTAAATACTAAAGAAATTACTATAAATAATAAGCAATTGTTGATGTTCGGCACGAATGATAAACATTAAATTTCTCAATAAACAATATATATATACACATGTACTTAATAATACTTATATAACTACATTTATGCTGTTCAGTTAATTATGTTGTTTAGTATACTAAAAAGAAATAAATATATGCTTTTGAATCTGCACATTTTGAGCAAGGCATGATATAGGTACTAAAGCATATGCTAGTCTAGACTAGGACTAAGTAGTTAGTTGTAGGCGCCAATAACCTCAGAATTGGTCTTCAAGTATTGCATCTACAAGTTATGTTTTAAATTTAAGTAAAACTTATAGTGAGCAGAGAGTTTGAAGGATTTTAAATTAAACTACTAAATTAAATGTCGTTTATTTTTGAAGCACTTTATATAATTTATATATTAAGTTGTTAATGCACTTTTAGTCTTAGAATGAAAGCACCCAATTTAAATAATTTTATGATGATTTTTATGCACACCTTTAAGCTCTCTAACATTATAAATTTGATAAACATTTGTCATCTACATTTAAAATAATGTTTTAGCCTAAGAATATAATAAATTACACTACTTAATGTACAGGTATACGCACTATTTATAAATTTATGATTGAGAACAATTTAAATTTTAATTTTTTTGCACAAATTAATTTTTATTTTGCACCGCACAGTAAATTTGTTATTTTCAATGTCTGCACTCTTCCATTTACTGCACTTTATTTTATGTTTTACGCACTCAATTACTAAATTATACATATAATTTTTTCCCTTTCGTTTAACTGACTTTTAAGCACTCTTTAGACGCACTTACTTTGTCCGGTAATTCACAAAAGAAAATCTTTAATGTATTATAATAAATATAATCAAAATAAATTAGCCAGTATAAACTTAATATTAAACAAATTGTTCACAATTAAATCACTATGTATTAAAAATGTGAAAATTTTCTAACTAAAAGAGTCAATTCTTATACCGTAATTTGTACAGAGCAGCGAATATTATATAAAATGCATAATATAAATGAACATATGCCATATACACTAATAATAATTACATTTATCTAGCGTGTAATTAATTAAATTTTAAATGTTATTACAACAAATGTTGAGCTGAAAAGCCATCAACAAAAAACTGCTTGTGAAAGCGACAATACCTAGTTAAATAAGCTTTGTTAATGCAATTATAAATGTATTGTTTGTTTAGGATTCTGATTGTGTTCTAGATTTGTTTACAAAGAGTAGGCAAAAATTATTTTAAAGCTTATATTACAACAAAATTTGTGGCCATTGGGGCGTATGTGTAATATTAGCATTATTCGAATAAAGTCTGTATATACAAGAATACTAACAAGATATATGCTCAAACTATGTAGTTATTATATAATACAGATATAAATATAAATATATACGTGTGTGTCTCTAAAAACTATAAAGTTCTTGACAGGAGAGATGAAAATGAACGAGGCTCTCAATTGTCATTAGAGCAACTTAATTGTTTTTTTAGTTATCTTGTTTTCGTTTGAGAGACTCCAAAGCTCTCAAGGCTGTGTGGACAATAATAACGAATGTGTTAACAAAAAGCCACAGTGTTTTTTGTTATTTAAACTAAAAAAATAAACATAAATAAATAATTAAACTAAACTATGACAGAAATAGTTGAAATTTAGACAAGACCGTCTGTATATATGAATAAATAGCTAAATATGTCATCATTAAATGCTTTTGTGAGTAATTTAAGTGTACATAAACATAACAATTAACTAATACCATAAACTGGATTAAACTGTATATCATTTAAAGCATATTAAAAGAGCATAAACAACATGAAACCGGTTACAACTAGGGTACTAACAACTTGAATGTAATGTCTGTAACTTACCTACGATAATACACTCTAAACGGACTGGATTAAGTTCAGTTCCATAATTAAAACTAAACTCATCTATTGTCAGATATATAGACGCACAAAATTACACAAAATACACGCATTAAAATTATAAATGTTAAACGAGCTAAACAAATAAAGATTCATACAAGACTTCTTCATGGAATCTTCAATTTATTCAAGCTTTGTATATATACATAAATAAATATATACATAAATATACAATTAACACAAATATTTTAATAAAACTTTCTTCTTTGTGTTTTCTGTGAGTTTCGTTTAACATTTATTAAATGTATAAAATTGAAAGCATATTGATAAAGTATTTCCATATTATAATATTAAAAGGAAACTCCCTTTTCTGGCAACACCCGCCCATGTTGTATAATTTAATGAATATAGTCCAAAAGGTATTCAACAAATATTCATATTAACAAATACAAGTATTGTAAAAACTCATATATATAATAATAACTAAAAAATACTTAACGAAAACATAAATTTTAATTGAGTTACAAACAGCTAAAAGACTATAAAACAATTGATTCATTTGAGAAACTTAACCAGTTAATTTATTGAATGAAGACTATAAAACCCGACTATACAAATATATATATACATATATATATGAGTACCCGTATCCAACACATATAAAGGCTTAACAAATTATACCCGAAGAAATGTATTTGGAATTCAATAAAAACAAAAAAAAACATGTTAAAACATTATGCCAAAAAAAAAAAAGCAATGAAAAATGTCTTTTAATTATTTTTTTATTTTTTTGTTTCTATTTTTTGTGTTTTTTTTCCAGCAAACATCAGCTTAAAACTTAATGATTAGATTTAGATTTGTACAAGGCGCGGACAAATGTAACTGGGAGCACTCGGCTGTGAAATTGGGACACACACGACTCCCAGCATCGATGGCGGCAGTAAAACTAACAAAAACAATTCAAATAAATACAAGTAAATAATTAGGAAACAAGCTACTAAAATCACAAGAGTGCTACAATCTGAAACATAACTTCGACTTAAGTTCCTTCTTTTTCTTCCTTTGTTTTACTCTTTTAACGCCTAACTCCTTGGTACTCCCCATTGGCACGTCCCTTGCCCGGAAAACCTCGGGCAAAGGGCGCCTTCGCATTGGTGGTCACATAGTAATTGCCACGAGCTCTGTAAGGGTAACAAGAATTAGGATTAAGTTATTGTCTAGTAGTTGGCTAGTTGCTTGTACTCACTTGACGGAACAGTGCTCACCCATGAGCACATACTCCGAGTCCTTTGGCTCACACCAGCCTATCAGATAGGTGAACAGATTCGGACAGGGTCCAGCATAGAAACCCTTAGTCGATGTTATGGATTCAATGAAGTACGGTGTGACCTTCGTATGATCACAGGCCAGTGTTTCTGAGGAAAATATCAACTTATTGATTACAAATATTATATAGAAAGCTAACTAGTAATCCATATGTTAAACAGATCAACCCTCGATCACTTACGAAATAGCGTAGCAGAGCCCACACAAGCAGGTTGTCTGGTGCCTCCGTTGACATAGAAGTCGGCATGTCCACTGGAATGCCACTGTCCTAGTATGCCAGCACCTGTATGCATCACATCCACAAAGTGGGCATCGCTGGTGTCCAAATCCCGTGAGTTATTGGCGCCGGCATAGAAGAATATCGTGGGATCCAACGCCGTAATGCGTCCTATTTTGCCCTCCTCGGGCTTCAGGTAATTGGCCACCAAACCAGCGATGTGGGCACCCACACTATAGCCAATAAAGTGCAGATCATCGGGCTGAACACCACGTGGATGCCTGGCCAAGTACTTGACCAGCTGTGAGATGCAGAGACTGCCAAAGCGGGGAGCCCATTCCATTTGACTGAGACACGGTTCCTTCACCGCATCACTGTAGTCCACAATGATGATGTTATAATCTCCCACCGCAAAGTAGGCCTCCCTTAAGTCTGGACTCGGACTGAGATTTCTGCCACCACCAAAGCCATGTATGATTATCTTGGTCGAGTGACGTGGATTAAAGTGTGTGTAGTACAAGGCATTCGCATCGAGCACGTCTAGGAACTCTGGCTCGGTCTGCGTGCGCCGTGTGTACAGGTAGAACTGTATCTTGGGATGTGGACAGCGATAGGGTTTCTCCAGGCAGGATTCAGTGACGTAAACCGACGATTGATTCTGTCCCGCGGCAACGGCAGCTGCCACTACAGCTGGGTTTTGTGCAGCTATAAGAAGAGTAGGAGTTTATATAGTTGATCAAGTGGCGAAGGCCCTGTACTTCAGTTGCACTAAGGGGATTCAAGACCTTGTAAAAAGAATACTTATTTTATTGGCATTTATTTTAGATTTAATATTGGCTCTGGTCTTGGTTCTGTCCTTCAGTTGAGTTGGAATTTAAATAGTTGAGTTAATGCTGCAGACCCTGTAGTTATGTAGAGCAAAGAGTCTTTAACGCTTTGCCAAAAACTGGAGTAATTTCAATGCTTCAAACTTAAAGTTTAACTATGTTTCTTTCTATGAATCTGTCTTTCCATATGAGATGGAATTCGAATAGTTGCTTTATTACTGCAGACCCTGTACTCAAGAAACACATAGAGTCTTCCATGATTTGTTAAAAACTCAAATCAATTGGAATGCCACAAGTCTGGAGTCTGTTTTCCACATTGTATGGAATTTAAATAGTTACATTTTTGCTCTGGGTCCTGTACTCAGCAAACACAAAGAGTCTTTCAAGCACTCCAAAAAAAAGTTAATCTATTTTATTACCACAAACTTTAGCTGTAACTCCATCTCTTTTCTCCACTCTGTCCAGTCATTACTCTATCTCTATTTCGTTGTGTCTCTCCCGCTGACTAAACAAGTTTCGAAGAGTGACTTACGTAAGCTGCGGGCGACATTGAATGTTGGCGATTTGTGGCAAATGTCATGCAACATGCATTTGCAACATTTCAGTTGCAATGTTGCAACTTTGCAGCGATTGCATTTCTGCAAATCTGCCACTGTGCGAAAAAGTAAAAGTCTCTCGAATGCGCCGCAAAACGGAAGTGTGTCTTCAACAACAGCAACAACAACAATAACCACAACGAGTGTGTTGTATGTTTGTTATACCCTGTGATTTGTTGTTGTAATTTCGATGTGTTTTTTTGGTTGTTGGCCTGCCTGCTATTTATAACAGATATTGTGGGGCGTGACATAACTGGTCTGCCAAACGATTACCCGCACTCGTATTCGCATTCGTATTCGCACTCTTGCTGTCAACATTACGGGCATGACTCACCGCAGAAAACCATATGATAAACCCATATTTAATGAGCCCAACTGACGTCTTCAGTGTCACGTTTCAGCTGGCCAAAAGCGGTACGAAAAGTTAATAAACTTTTTTCAAAAATCTTTAAATGAAACTGTCAATTTTTTTTAAGTCCAAAAAATGTCAAATTTATCTGAGGAAACTCCCAAAAATTTCAGATTGGCAAATGCAGAGCTAAAGCTCCGTGAGTTTAATCATTTAGCCAAGAAAACTGGTTCAAGAAACTAGTTATTTTTGTAAGTTTTCAATTAAATTAAATTATTATTGGCATTTTTATTTTATAAAAATGAAAATAACTTAAATTCTTTGCAGTTAAATAAACTAGTTTTATGTGTTTATGTTTTATGCAGTTAGCCTTCATAATTAAGTTGAGCTAAGAATTCAAAGTAATGATTCATTTGGATTTATAGACAAATTCGACTGAGGAAATAAATAATTAAACAGAAGCTGAAACTGAGTCTGGCAATTGTATATGTACACAAATTCAGTGCGCTTTGCATATAAATTATGGAATTATAAAAAATTAAGCTGAAAATCAGCCTTCGACCAACAAAGTTGAAAGACAATTGGCCCAGTTGCTGGCAGACTGGTCAAAAGGCTAAGCCAGCAAGCAGATTTTGCAATGCAACCGGTCGACAAATTGCAGTAGAAGTTGTTGTTGCAGTTCTTGTAGTTGCAGTTGTGTTGTTGTTGTTGGGGCATTTACTGATTGGTGACTCTGGGAACTCTGCGCCTTTTAGGGCATCCGGTGCAGTGAATATGTTTTGATTTCTCTATTTGTGACATGTTGTCATCAAATTGAAGCATGTAACAATTTATGCACGAGTACAACCTGATTAACAGCCAAGTGGAATTTCGTCACACACTCCCCCTAGCTCGTACCCAGCTGTCCCCACCTGCCTTTTGTCTTAACTCCCCCGCAACTGAGTTTGCAATGAGCCGAATCGTGTTTATGCCTCAATTGCGACGAGTTGCTGTTATTTTTTACAATCACTGAGCTCTCCGCTTATATAACCTGCCCAACTGTACAGCTGAACAGTTGTACAGCTAGACAGTTGGACAGGCAGACAGCTGGTCAGCTGTGGCTTGGACATGGGCTTGCTCCGTTTATAATACACTTGCCAATTAAATGTCTCTTTCTTTTGTGTTTTACGGTTTTTTGTATTTTTTGGGAAATTTTGTGACGAAATTTCTGCCGGAAAAGTCAAATGGAAGCACAGAAAACTCAAAAATTGCAAAAGAAATAAATTTAGTTCCAAAAGCGCCAAAAACGGAAGCGCCGCTAAACGCGGAAGGCAACTGCAGTAACAACAATAATAAAAACAATAACAAATGCAACAACAACCACTTCAAATCGTGCTCATCATTTGTCTGTCTTGTGTTTTGTTTTTGTTTTTTCGCATTGCTGTTAATCGTCTCAGGTGAAAGATGCTTTTTTTATGCATTGTGTTTTTTTGTTATTATTTTGGTTTCTTTTACTATGTTACTTATATGTTGTTGTTGCTGCTTTATTGCTGTCTCTTTCGCTTGCTTGGATTTGTTTTCCATCATTGTTTTATAGGTTTTTATGTTGTGGCTTCCAATTAAATTGTTTGTCATGAGTCATGTTCCACAGCTCTGCGGGTTTGTGGCACGAAAAACAAAGAAATCAAAATAGCAGATGTTGTATCATATTTCGAAGATATACTTTACGTGCAATTTTGTTAACTAATCTGTGGCAACTAATCGGCTGTTATTATATAAGAAGTTAACACTGATTTATACAAATGCATTTTTCTTAACCACATTATTTGTGCCAATAGTTTTCTATATTAACCATTGTAGTTAATAATTATTGGTCTACTAAGCAGTGTCTTTAGAATGTATTTCGACTTAAAGCTTTGAAGCAAGGTTAGCATGTGGTAACTACCATGAAACTAGTGGCCAATTTAGTGTTTTTTTTTAGTGTGGAACGTAACCGAAATCGTAAAGTTGAATACTTGATGGGGTAATAAAATACATGCACATAGAAGTGCAAAATGCCCAAGTATCGAGAGATTAATTGCGTATTTGAACGGTTGGTAGATTATATAACTTTGGCCTGTAAGCTCTTCGTGTAGTTAGAAGAGAGAGAAAATCAGTGAATTTCATTAATAAGCTTTAAAACTCTTTAGAAATATATTTTACTACATATAGATTTTAATTACGCAAATATAAAATAATTTATTAAAGTGCCTATATAAAAAATCTCTTTAATCCCACATAAGCCCGTTAATTTTCCTCACTGTTTCGCCCTGCAGCAAATAGCAGAGGTAAGTGAAGCCCTCTGCCGGCATGCTGCTCTAATAATACTCTCTGCGCTGTGTTTTCTGCTTTGCAGCGCTGCGACTGCGCTGTTAATTCTGACATAGCACATACTGAACTGTTCTCACTTGCATGCTGAGTGCAGCGCGTTCTCACAGCTGATCACTTACACACGCATACTAACTTAACATTGCGTAGCCAGCACACACACATACAAGCATGAGGACTGCTGCAGCTGCGTTGTCTGCGCTCTCTCCTACACAACGCATGCTGGAAGAGAGAGAAAAGCCTGCGACAACAACAAATAACTGTGCATGTTAACTGCAGCGCTTTCTCTTTCTATCACTTAAGCTTTGAATGGAGTTATGAGTTTGAAGTGAATGCAAATTATGTCTTCTCATTTCCGCGCACTGCAAAGTGCTCACTATCAATTTGAATGACTTAAAGGAAAGATAAAAGGCCGGATAAGATAAATCATAGGCTTTTATTGTGATGTTTCATCACATGACGATTATGAATTCAACAAAACCTACACTTTTGTTTTAATTATAGTAATAAAAGCCTTAAGTCGCATATTTATACTTGACTTTGGCCATCACATAGCTGCCTGCTATGACACGCACTTTCGCATTGCGCACTGCGCATACGCCTCATCCGCTAGTTAATGTGACAGAACTGCAACCTTATGCTTATAAATATAACTCTGATGACACTGTTGACAGCAGAAAACCCCCAACAACAACAGCAACAACAACAAGCACAGCACAAATTTTATAATATTTAGTCGCAAATATTGCGAAATACAGCAGAGAGCAGCGAAGGGTGTCAAGGTGCTGACGCTTTGGATTATGTGGCACATTACAATGAACAATTAAATTTAAAAAATTATGAACTATAAATTAAAATGGATGTGGGTAATTAAGATTGCTGTTAAACGGTAGCTACAGCTGGTTAATTAACTGGGCCAAACAAGCAAACGTTAGCTGACACCAAACAAGGCTACTTGCCAATGATGAGGCACTTTTTTTCTGTTATTGTATTTTCTTTTCTTTGATTTTTTTTCTTTTTGCGATGAGCAAAAAATATGCGTAACAAATTTGTAAGCAAAAACGAATGAAAAAGACGTCAGCCGATCACAACAAAAAGGGCGACAACAATACAAAATGTTGAAGTGGTAAAAGAGACATTTAGACTTGCTCGACTGACCAAAGAGCACAGTGGTTTGACGGCAAAAGTTATTTATGGCTAAGAGGAAATTTGAGCAGTTTTTGCTAGGAGGAAATTGAAGTGCAGTAGAAGCGAAAAATCTATAAATGTCTATTTGCATCGAAGTCCAATATAAGCTCAAGAAACAACAATAAAATGTGTGACTTGTGTTATGTATTTGACATAGTTTCTCTTGTGCGCTGCACACTGTGCAAGGTTGGAAGCTAAGCTGTGTTTCTATTTGAATGACGAACACTGGACAAGTGTCTGTCTATTCACTGCTTGTTGTTGTTGTTGTCGTTGGACAAACAACAAAATGTTTATAAATAATTATAAGCTTGTAGTTGTTGTTTTTAGAGTACGTGCTATGGAGAGCATCAACCTTAAAAGTGCTCAATGGTCAAACCATAAAACAAAATCAAATCTGAAATTATTACTGTGTGTGTTTAATGGTTGGTGTTGCTGTTGTTGTTGTTGTTGTTGCTGGCGAATATATGTGAAGCAAGGTCGCCAATGGAAACCAAAATGGAAATTTTGATGAACTAACGCAACAAATTGTGCAACTATTTATGCAGTTGACGCAAATTTAAAGTGTCAATAGCGACGACACGCCCCAAACCGAACACAAGACGACAATAAAACTAAAACAGCATCCAATAACGATGACAACGTCAATTCAGAAGAAAGCCAGAGCCAAGAAAAAAGCCAAAAAAACAATCAGGCATGACCAAAAAAAAAAGAGGTGCCAAACTGTCAGGGCAAAAGTAAAAGTTTTAGCTTAAGCACTTTATTGGGCAGTTTGATTAACTTTTTGACTGAATTTCTTTTTAGCAGAAGTATGGAAAAGATGAAAATTAAACAAACCGGCAAATTTCGGCTGAAAAACGATGCAGCCAAAGAGCAGCAACAAAAGCCGCCAACTTGATGATGATTTAATTCCACTTGACAAACACTTCCAAAGCATTTTCTTAACGCTTTTGAGCCGCAAGAAAGTTGGAGTAAGTTTTACTTTTTTTACACGATTTGGGTCAGTTAATTAACTCGTCGTTGTATAATTTTAACACGGCCAAACACTTTTCACCCACTACAATATTTATTTCTCACTCTTTCGCTCTCTCTCTCTCTCTGTGTTTTATTTTGTATATTTTTGTTTGGGTCAAGGTTTATTTAAAATATGCTTAAATTTCGTTGTGCAGTTGCAACTCAGCTGGCGATAAAGCGGCTGCTGCCTTTGCTGGTCATTGGACTCGGAAACACTCTCGATTTCGACGCTGGCGACGTTGTCGCGGCATAATTCCGCACCAAAATGTTAGACAATAATTTGCGGGACACGCGCGAACCGCCCCAAAAAAAAAAAACAACAAGAGTCTATGACGACAACAACTTGATCTTGGCTTTCACGGGAGCGCACGTGTCTTTCGCTTAGAGAGCGCAAGCGGGAGAGAGGGAGAGTGAGAGTGAGTGTAAGCGTAAGAGAGAGTAAACGCCCGCACTACGAAATATCCAATTGGAGCTCAAGACGTGCGCTTGGTTTGCGACTTGGCAAGCAACTGAATCAACAGCTCGCGTCTTAAGTTCGTGTCTTAAGTCTTTCGTTTCATTATCGTTTTCGTTTTCATTTTCGTTTTTGTTTTCGTTTCTGTTTCGCCGAAAAGTTTTGTGGAGCAGCGCGCAAAAAAAAGCTCTGGCCGCCACTGCCGGGCAGCTTGTAGCGCCAGCAAAAGCTTCGTGTTGTTCCAGCTATTTTTGATGAATTTTTTATCGAATTGAGATATGGCTTGGAAGGAAATTATGATTGATTGAAACGTATTTTATTTAAGTGGGTTTAACTGTTTTGAATTGAAGGTTTAAAAAACTAAAAACTGTTTTAGAAATATGTTTATCCTCAAGTTTGCTGTTAAATTCGTTGTTGCTGTCGTTTGCTGACAGTTAAGTAACCAAAAAATTTAATCACATTTCGGCTACTTCAATGACCACATCCACCAAAGGTCCCTTGGCAAAAGGCTGCTTCTCATGAGTGCTCAGAAAGTAGGAGCCAGTGGCACTAAAAATACAAGTATTAAATATAAACTTCTTTTAAGTATAAAATTAATACCATAACTTACTTAGGTGACACAAAGTAACCCATTTGTGTGTTGGGCATGTGCGCGTAGAGACTGCAACGTTGGGTAAAGAACTGCAGCCAACCACCGCATTGCTGTGCCCAGAAGCCACGCTCACTGATAATCGATTCGGCGTAATAAATTGCAGCTCTGTAGTGATTACAATTGTAGAATCTCCACTGATTAACATAGCTACAGCCACGTTGATTCAAGTACTCCAGATTGGGATAGAAATCAGCGTGGCCCATGGGCGTCAGCATGGAGAACATAAAGGGATCTGTGTGTATCACATCCACAAAGTCCGCATCGCTGGAATCGAGTTTGTCATGCCGCCAGTTGATCATAAAACCAGGACCAGCTGGATCCAAGCCCGTAATCCTCGCCAGCGGCTGCTCCACATAATTGGCCACCATGCCAGCCACTTGAGCGCCCAAACTGAAGCCAATCAGATGAATGTCCTCTCGACTGTAGATTTGGGATGCCAAAAGATTGTCTATGAGTTGTGCTAAGCATCTTGACACGATAGGAGCATTTTGGACCGCCCAGGGATAGTAGCATGGAAAACGCACCAGGCTGCCATAATCCACAGAGATCACATGCACCGCCTGCGTCTGGAGCAGCACATCGCGCACCTCGAGATTCGGAGACAGACTGCGATTGCCAATGAAGCCGTGAATGAGTATTTTGAGTGGCAAACGTGGCTCAAAGAGCGATGCGCTGAGATTCAGTGGATTGAGTTGAGTGGGTGCATCACGTGTAGAGCTGGGAGGGAATAAGGAGTTGAATAACTAAGTACACTTTCTCTCTGTGCATTCCAATTGCCACTCACTTGGTGTAGAGCCAGAAACTAATGCGCGAATTGGGACACTGCTGCTCTGCCGAGACGCACATCTCGGGTAGGAATCGCTGCTGGCACTCGACATTACTGCTCAGCACCACTAGCACCACTAGCACCACCAGCACCGCTGAGTGTATGCCAAGAACTGTTTTAATCCGATATTCGCACATTGCAAGAGTCTGCCATAATTTGCAGCTTTGCTCTAATTTAAATTCTATTAAATTCTGTCAGTTCGACATTGAGATCTAACTGAAGTGTGTTATCTGCCCTTATGTCACTAGCGTGGTTGTTTGAGTCTCTGCTGATAACGAGTCAAGGTTCAAATTGTTGCTCTAGGTCAGTGCAAAAAACTTGTGCGGGTCTTTATTTCCACTTCATTCAAATTGACAGTGGAGTGGAAATAAATTTTACACACATTTGCTAATCATAATAAATATTTCATGCATTTAATTAGCGCTCATCGCGCAACATTTCCGGCTTAAGTAATTGATTTAGTAGCAGCTACTAAGACTAGTTGTATTAGCTGTTAAATTATTTCGGCTAAATATGTAGGTTTTTAGCCATTTGTGCCGAAACTTCTTCAAGACAGATTTTATCTACCACAAAAGCATTAGAGCTTTGAGTCTTAATTAATATTATTTACTTATAAAAATAAATTAGTAAGTTCTCAAAGAAAATAATTGGTGGAAAATTTATTATTCTTATTTATATATATTTTGTTTGTTATACTCTCTGCAAGAGTATATTGGGTTTGTGCAAAAGTATGTAACAGGCAGAAGGAGGCGTGGCAGACCCCATAAAGTATATATATTCTTGATCAGCATCACAAGCCGAGTCGATATAGCCATGTCCGTCTGTCCGTCTGTCCGTCTGTCCGTCTGTCTGTCTGTCTGTCCGTATGAACAAACAGATTTCAGAGATGGTAAGAGCTACAAGTTCGAGCTTGGTGTCAAACGATCAGATATTTAGTCAGTCAATACAAGAATCTTTTTTCGATGCCACGCCCCATTCGCCCACAATAAGCAAAAAACTGGACACACCTCGGAAAAAATTGGTGTTTTCGCCAAATATCTCAGTAACTATGGCACCTAGGATCACCAATTCTGGAACGGGAGGTTCCTAGCCACGGCATAGTTGCATTGCCATTTAAAATTTTGGACTGCCACGCCCACTTTTCCCACATTTGATAAAAAAGACTGGAACCTTCAATGCCGGTTTTGGCGAACTTGTTCGTATCGTACAGTATTGTAATTATATACTTCGTGTGGAGACCTAACTATATTAAACTATACTGAAAGGCGCATTAAAATCGGACTATAAACAAGAAAACTAGAAGCGTTACAATATTGATAATTGAACGCAATACCAACCCATAGGTGCAAGCGAGATAGAAACACACAAGCACATGTTCGAACGTTTTCGCTGCCTGTGTCGGCAGCGCTGCCCGCGGTCGCTGGCTGCGCCGAATACACACACATACATACATATTTGCATCATATACATATTGTCAAACGTATGTGTAGTCGAACACAAACAAACAGATGAATGTTGATTATGCTTAGATTGTTTTTGTTTCAACATGTTTTAATGCAAGTAATTCACATTGTAATATCTCCATACCGATTTTAATAATTTAATCGGGACAAATGCAGAGAGTATTATACGGTCGGGCGCGCTCGACTGTACTTTTCTTTCTTGTTTTTAAGTTAATTAGTTCTATTTTAAATGAAATATTAAAATAGATAAATATGCAAAAAATACCCAACTTATAATTTCTTGATTATAATCCATGACATTATTTAAAATAATTTTTTTATCATAATTTTTAATCATAATGACTAAATGCCCAGAAATTGTCAAAATAAATCTTAAAAAATATAAAAATTGAACTTTAAATTTAAAAATATATTTAAGTTAATAAATTCCAAGGCAGAATTAAATCAAATGCAATAAAAAACTTTTATATTTTAGACATTTGCAGTTTATTAGTTTAGTTCATAAATAAAGCAGCTTATAAATATATTTAATCTAAAACTAAGTTAGTATAAATGTTAAAAATATTATCACAATTAAGTTTAGCATAGAGGTTCGTCTAGCAAGTCCTGTTCGTGATAGACCAGCTGCCTCTCCAACTCATCCGCTTCGATTTGGTTGCACTCGAGATCAGGAATCGACTCCCGCCATTGTGGCTCGTAGTCATCCTCGATTTCATTGTGCTTGGGATTCAGATGGAACTTGGCCAAGTACTTGCTGTTGTCCAACTCCTCTAGTTTTCCCATGGAGAAAGGTGGAGTGCTGGTGGTCTTGAGGAAATAGGAGCCCTTGATGTCCTCCGCTACGTGGTAGCCCATGAGAGTCTGCGCTGCTCGCGTGGAACACAGGCCAAAGAGATAGATCAACCAACTGGAGCAGTGGCGTCCCCAGAAACCCAGAGTGGAATTAATGGACATGGCATAGAAGCGTACGGCACGCTCATGATTACAGCTGCCGGGATCATTGGGATTCTCCTCCAGGCAACCAGGTTGCACTGCCCCGAAGTTCGGGTAGAAATCCACATGTCCCATGGGACGCAGCATGCCCCTGCCAAGTGTATCCGTGTGAATCACATCGACAAACTCCGCATCACTCGGGTCCAAGCGTCGCTTATCGCTGCCCAGTATAAACAGTGGCTTGGCAGGATCCAATCCCGTAATCCGTTTCAGCTTACGCTTCAGATAGTTTGCCGTTTGCCCAGAAACCTGTGCGCCTAAACTGAAGCCAATGATGTGGATCGACTCGTGCTGGACAATGCCACGTTCCACCAGATTGTTGATGAGCTGCGCCAGACACTTGCTGACCAAGGGAAGGTTCTGCACCGCCTGGACATAGCAAGGAGAGCGCACCAAGCGACCGTAATCCACGGAAATCACGTAGACATCGGTGTTGTCCAAGAGCATGGGACGTATGCGATCATTGGGAGCAAAATCCCGATGTCCTGTATAGCCGTGTAGAAGTATTTTTAGTGGGCGTGGCGGCTGAAAGTCCCAGGGATTGAGATCAAGTGGATTCAGCAAGACAGGAGCATTTCGAGTGGCGCTGCAAGCACGAAGAAAGTGTAGCAAACGAAAGGCAAAACAATTAAATTACCTACTTCGAGTACAACCAAAAGCTGACATTCTGATGAGGACACTCGGTGTTTTTAGCCACAAAGCAGGCCGGATCCACCAATCCCAACAAAGGATTAGCACTCAAACCAACAACGCCAGCTTAAATTGCGTATTTATTTATTTGTTTTGTACAATTTGGTAATTGAAAGTAAATTCTATTGCTCACCTAACAGCAGGTGCAATTGTAGCAGCCTCATCTTGACAAACTTCTAAGCCAACTGTGCGACAAACAGCGAAAGTGTCGCTATTTAAGCCATCGACGCGTGGTGGCCCTATCAAAGGCAGTGATCTGTCTGCGTGAGATTGACTTCTCTGTTCATACATACATAAGCACCCACACAAGAGATCAGCGCCAGTCGTTGGCTGCCAATTCGCTCAATTTTCAGCGTGTGTGTTTTGGTTGCTAATTGGGGTCAAAATAGAACTAAAATTTGTCATTGGACGCGTTCACCAGAACACATTGATTGACTAATATCGATGATATTTGTTTAATTGTTCAGTTCAATTTGTTTAAATGGCAATTATGTGTTATTTTGATTTAAAATGCGGTTTAATTTATTTGATTTTAATGCTTTCGCTATTGATAAGAAAACTTTGTTTTGAATTTAAACGTTTCTTAGCGCGGTCGAGTGGCGCCATCTATGTGCCATGATATAGCTAATGATGAATGGCGTGCTGCAGCAAGCAGCTTTCTATGCGTAGCTAACATATGTGTGGCAGTTAGCGATGGCCAGGAGTAGAATTTTGCGCTGTGAGTTTTTATAAGAATATTAAATTATTTCAATCAAATATTTAATATTAATATTAAATAAAACAAATAATATTTTGCATGTTTTAGCTGCTAGTTGTAAGTTAATTAATTAAATGCTACTACAGCAATAGTTTGTTATCAGCTGTTACTGCTTGTGCGATAGTGTCCATCACTAACGAGAGTTCCAGTAAACAACAACAAACTGCGGTTTCACCTACAAATTTGACCCGGCAGCAGAGATTGCTATAATGATAAGTAAACCGAGAATTTTTATTAACTAACTAAAAGGTAACAAGTCAATTGGTCTCAAAAAGGTTATATAAAAAGCGTGAATTAAACCAGTTTGTTTTAGTGTGCGTCTCATCGTTATAAAAGCGGCATGTTAAATTGTTAACAAAAAAGTAAACAAAGCATTAGAAGATGGCCAACAGACAGTTGTGGCAGCACATGCGACAGGTGTTCCAGCAGGCTGTGAACGCAGTGCATCCGGAAAAGATATTCGTAGACTACAACAGCTTCGATTTGCGGCCGAAGGAGAAGCAGGATAAACGTGTCTATATAAAATTGGATGGACAGGAACACGATATAACTGGCAAGACATGCCATGTGGTGGGCTTTGGCAAGGCTGTGTTGGGCATGGCCAACAACGTGCAAGGGGATCTGGGCCACTGCACAGCTGGCGGTGTGCTGAGCGTGCCCATCAACACATTGCAGCAATTTAAGCACCCGCTCAACGATAAACTACAGGTACACGAAGGAGCACCCAACAATCTGCCTGATGAGACTGCGCTGAAAGCAGCACAGGCTATTAAAAAGCTGGCCGAGAGCATGACACCAAAGGATGTGCTCTTTGTTTTCATCTCCGGCGGCGGATCGGCTCTGTTGCCATTGCCCCGAGCACCACTAACGCTGCAGGACAAACGCAGCATTGCGGATAAGCTGATGAAGCGTGGAGCTAGCATTCAGGAGATCAACACGGTGCGTATTGCCTGCTCTGATATCAAGGGTGGACGCTTGGCACGCGCAGCTGCTCAAGCACACCTGATAGTCACCTTTGTACTCAGCGACATCATTGGAGATCCTCTGGAGCTGATTGCCTGTGGTCCCACGATACAGTCTGACGATGTGAGCCAAGCAGCAGCAGAGATCCTTAAGAAATACGAAGTGTGGCAGGAGTTGTCTGCTGAGATACAGCAGCAGTTATTTGAGCAGCAGGAGCAACAGCAGCAGTATCAACCAAAAGCATTTCAGAACACCAAAGTTTTTGTGGTGGGCAACAATGGAATTGCCACTGCAGCAGCTGCGCGAGAAGCGCTCAAACTAGGCTACATACCCAGTGTGCTGAGCTGTTCGGTACAGGGAGATGTGGCCAGCGTTGCAGCGGATTATCAGCGCTTGCTCCAGGGCATTCAGGAGTACAAACAGCACACAATCAATGCACAGCAACTGCGGGAAAGATTTGCCTTCGATGAGCAGAGTTTTCCACAGTTTCTGAAAGCGCTGGAACAACATATAAGCACAAAGTCACCGCTTTTCATTGTCTGCGGTGGTGAGCCTGTCATCAAGGTGAGTTTTGACGCACAAGTGTTGAGCAATTGTTAAACAAATCTATTTTAAAACAGGTAACAGGCCAAGGTCTGGGTGGACGCAGTCAGCACTTGGCGCTGCTCATGTCCCAGATGCTGCATCGTGATGAATCCCTTGCTGGGTGCACATTCCTTAGTGCCGGCACCGATGGCATAGATGGACCCACAGATGCAGCAGGAGCTATAGGAGATAGCAGTGTTATAGACAGCTATCTGGGCAGTCATACTCTGGATGAGCTGGCCGAGATATTACGCAATTGTGATAGCTACAATTTCTATAAGCAATTGTCTAGTGGCGATTATCATGTGCGCACTGGACACACGGGCACCAATGTGATGGATTTGCATTTTCTAGTGGTGCCGTAGTACAACCCGTAATACCCCTGAGACTCGTTTAATTAACTGCTAATGAAGTTGGTCTTGAAACCCGCAGAGATACAGATACATTAACAAATAGAGAGACAGATAGTTTCAATTTGTTTAATAAGTGTTTCAGACAGTTTTTACGATTTTCCTGCTTAATGTTCCTCTAAATTTTTTACGACTCGTTTCATTAACATTTTTAATATGCATTTAAATACGAGTATTTAAACAGTATTCGGTTCTGTTCGCTGCTCTACGGAATGCTCTTCTTATGCTACGGAATGCCTCAAGATGCTCAAGTGACAAATACATAAAATGGCAATTAGCTTTTGCCTCACCATAAAAACACAGAAAGGAAAAAAAAATTCAAAATATGTGCCTTATGAAATCAGCAATCAGTAAAATATTTTTTTAATTTGTTATGTTTTTTGTTGTTGTCTTCTTTTCATTTGATTTGCAGCTACCAGATGAATTGTGATGATTTTATGGTTGTGTGATAAATCAACTGATGTATCTATCTTTCTATCTATCTGTGTATAATCATATGTGATTATTATGAAGCATAAATATTTGTCATATATTTTTGTTAATGTTATTGTTATTTCTTCTTTGTTGTTGTTGTTTGCGCCTCTCATAAAAATGCGCTGCTAATAAATCATCTTAATTGTTTGAGACCCCAAAGGCAAACAGTAGCAGCAGCAACAACAACAGCAGCTAAAAGCTACAACAACAACAATAGCTAGCGATAATTGCAATTAAAAATGTAAATTTATTTGTTTAGTTTATTTTTAGCAACAACAATATAACACAAAAGAAAATATAATAAAGTTTACTAGAAAAAAACAAAGCAGCAACAAAAACAACACTAAAACTAAAACGCGACGCGCGCCCAGTTGCAATTTACAATTTTACAACTGACACTTCGCTTGCATATTTTTCTAATTGCGCTTTTTGCATACCCTAACCCAGGGTACATACAATTTTCAACAGAACATGTAACGCTTTGTGGGAGAAAGGCGCTTAAAAGTCATGTAAAATTGGCTCTTTCTGTTAAGATGTTGGAACTTGAAGTCTTTTGTAACTTCTGCATAAAGTGCGAAGAAAAATATTAATTTATAACAACTGGTTTAAAATTCTACTTAGTGAAATGTCTGCTTAGTTTGCTTGTAATCATTGCAAAAATAATTAAACTTTAAAATACCCTAACTCATTGGCTAGATCGCCTCCTTGATCTCAGCGCACAGTTCGATGAATTAGTGTATTTAATCTTCGACAGACAGTTTGGTTTTTTGTTTTAATTGTTTTATAAACAATAGACACTTTGTTGTTGTATTGCTCTATGGAATTATTGTTATTTTTGCCGCGCATTTGGCACAATTATTAAATAATCACATTCGCTTACAGCTGACTCTGTGCTATTTTTGCTTGATTAACTATATTATAAACTAAATACGAACACTAACTATTATAAAAATAAACAACAGACTGCAGCTGTCGGCGATGACTAAGTTCTCAGTTGTTTCTCAGAAAATACTAATTGATAAATCAAGACTATATTGTAATTAAAAACATTACAAAGAATTTTTTATATGAAACGTTGACTGTTACTTTTCTTTCACAGTCGTTTAACCAATAGTCGAACAAAAAAACAGATTTGAAACTAAAGTCTTCAAGTAATATAACTGTGTTAGTAAAAGTACAATGGAGTGCTGTTTAATGAAATCTTGGAACAAAGTTTTCTGAGGAAATTGTAGGAACAGCTGGACAAAAAGTTTTGCAAAACAAAAATCCATAATAATTATTAGTCAAATGTAAATTGATTCACTTGACTATTAATACATTGGTTTAAGAAAATATTAAATTATATGTTAATACCAAAATTTGTTTTGTCAGATAAATGCCATCCACAATTATAATCGATTTCAGTACTTAACTGATTGATGCTCTAAGCAAAACTTTTCTTAGGCACACAATAATTGAAATTAACGCGGCCGTTCACAATTAAGTTTTATATCTTTAGCTATAACTTTTAATCTGACTGCCCACATTTTAGAACTTCAGGCCCACGCCGAGATCTGTGGACAGTGATTAGAAACATTTCCGTTTCCGTGTCAAGAGTCTGCAACTGTTGCTGCGGCAAGAACAGCAGCTAAATTGTTGCTGCTGCTATATTTAACATTACAAGTACTTGTATTATGATTGGGGCAAGCAACTAACTCCCCCCTAAACCCCTACCGAAAAAAAATAGCAGTAGATGAGGCAACTTTTCCAGCAGCTGTGGAATGTCGCGTCAATTTGTCTGCCTCGTTTGCCGATGGCGTAGCAACAATCTCGGAGAACATCTGCTCTAAAGTACTCTACTCTACATGATAATTATCAACATGCTGATGCTGATGCTGATGCTGATGATCATCAGCGAGAACATAGTAATCGAGTTGCTGTTGTTGCGGCCATTGAGTGCAAGTGTCGCGTTGATTTATTAATTAAGCATTGAAGAGAACTGCGCGTGGCAGCAGCGAAGCTAATGAAGTACTCGCTCTAACTCTATCTCACTCACACACACACATACACACTCCCTGTCTCCCTCTAACTCTCTGTTACTCTGGCAATTTTAATTAACGATCCGATTCGATCCGATCTCGAATCCGCTGCGTGTGAGTTTTTTTTCCTCTTCGAGTACATATCAAATAGACTTTTGGGGGCAGCTGAGATGTTGACTTATGACATCACACCCAGCTGCTTCTGCCTGGCACTGACCAGACAAGCTGACGACGCTTATCACGCACACGCAGAGTCCAAAAGAACACACACACGCACACTCAGACTTTGGTATTGCGCATACGCCGCGTGGCCAAACGAATTGAAAACTGTGCGACATCAATTTGACTGCTCTTAATTTGTCTAGACAATGGCAAAGTTCAGCTTAAGTGTCAAGCTATCATACAGCACATATAATATATCATTTATATATCTCTCTCTATAACTGTTTGCTATGAGCGCATACCTAAGCAATCACACACACTCACACACACACACACACAAGTTCAATTAATGCTTTTTGTCACTGTTTAGCTGGAATACAATTTGCATACGATTTTTATGAACTTTATTCGCATTACTCAGTTTCATTGGCCATGATTCATGTCAGCTTCATTGGAATGTCTTAATTTGAAGCATCTGTCTTTTCTTTTGGCGGAGGAGCAGTGGGCGGGTAGGTAGAGACAGCAGAGAGTGTGCTTGGGGATGTGGGGTAGGTGACAGCTTTTCAGAGCATCAGACTTGGCCTTCAGGGGTAAAACAACCGAATCAAGTGCACTGAACTGCAGCAATTTGATCACAAAGGCTTCAAAGTTTTTAAGGAAGTGCAGGAAGAGAGCGATTTGATAGAAAATAAAGCTCAAGTTATACATTAATAAACGTTTAAAGGAAAGCAGTCTTAAACAAATAACACTTTTCATTAGGTAAAGCTTTCAAAATATTCTTTTTAGCCATAATTACTTCATAAAATTACTTCCAGCCAAAGCTTCCAAAGGTTCCAAATGTCAAAAGTTTCAGACTGAAAGAAAGTAAACCAAGACAATTAAAGACATGCACTGAGAAAACACTTGAAGCATCTAGAAGTGGCACAAAACGACACTTTTCTAAATTATTTTAGGCCACAAGCAGATTTGTAGTGTTTTTATTTTGCATGTTAATAAATTATAAGGTTTTTATATCATTTACTAGTTTCGAAGTTACTTTTTTCTCTCAGTGTATTTGCTTTGTATGATCTTGCGCCAATTATCAATTATTACGGAGACCTAGATGCCAGTTCCATTCGATAAATCTCCCCTTGTAACCCCCGATCAGAGTGTTAATGCGCTGCTTGCCATTTATCAAATGCATCAGCTTCTTTGATGCACGGGGGCAAGTGGTGAGGCGCAGGGGGTATGGGCAGAGGCAGGGGCAGGGGCAGGGTGCATGAGCCATGAAGCAGGCTTAATGTCAATCTGTTGAGCTGCAATTGCTGCTGGCTCTTGGCTCTTCGCTGGCTATTAATGCATTACAAATAGGTGCGCCAGACTACAGCAAAAAAAAGTCGGAGTGCTACACACGAGCTGCTCGACTGCCTTAAGCCCAGTTATTGCATTTAAGACTTTAAAAATCGATTGTTGTGAAATTAAAGCTATGTATTCTGCCAACAATTTGCGTTTATTTTAAATTTTATTTACTTCTAACTAGTTCTTTTATTGACAACTGAAATGAGCATCCCTTAACGCCCACTGCAAACTGGGCTAACAACAATCACAACTGGTAACACGGCCATAGACGCATCGGTGCCGTTGACCAATCTGACTGTGACAAGAGTCAAGTGGAGGGTGGGCAGAGGGGCAGAGGGACAAGAGGGGCAGAGCTGCAGGATAGGGCTGAGGTAGCAGCCACAGCAGACGACCTCAAGTGTTGGCAACAATCGCCGTTGCCTGCTGCACGCTTGGCCGCAATAACCGCACTTAAGTGCAACAGCAACAACAACAACAGCAAGAGGCTGCAACTGCAACTGCTCAACTGCAACAGCAGCAGAAGCAGCAGCAGCAGCAACAGAAGCAGTTCAAGTTTGCGCTGAGGAATTCCTTGCCGCTGAAATAATTAAGCATTGCAACATTGTTTGTTGTAGTTGTTGTTGTTGGGGTGTTGCAGGCTCGTTTAACAAGGCAGTCATCTTAACAAGTGCCTCGCCGAGCTGTTCTACAACTTTTTGTTTTTCCTTTGCCAAAGGAATTTCCATTTTATTTACATTTAGAATGTGACGCGACAGGCTTTCAGTTTGCCAGTTAGCCAGCTAGTCAGCCAGCCAGCTAGTCAGCTAGCCAGTTGGCCAGCTTTGCGGGCCAAATCGAAAGCTATTTGTCCCATTTGCATATAGCTTACTATATGTTGCTGGCAGCAATGTTGACAACAATCCTACACAATGTTGCTAGCAACAAAGCTGCCAAAAATTCAGTTAAGACATTCAAAATTTTTAGTTATTTCGGTTTTGCTGCTGCTGATTATGAAAACGTTTATAAGCCGGGCATAAAATAAAAAAAGATTGTTTAAAATAAAAATTATAATGCCAGCATAATAATTTAATTAAAGCAAAAAGTTGTTTTTCCGCTTTGTTTGTTCGCCTCTTAGCCGAATGGCAGGCAAAAGCAGCTCATGAAATAAATGAGAAGTAAAAGAAGAAGCTGAAAACAAAATGTGTGAGATGTTGCCTTAAATGAATGTTTAGTTAACTTGGCTAAGTCGGTTTATTGCATAATTATCGTGTCAGGCCCAAGTGATAGACAGTCGGCAGTTCCTTCCTTGCTTCCTTCCTTGCCCCGGAAATGTTTCCAATGCTTCAAGGAAATGCATGTTGCCAATGCGTGAAAGTGTTGCAAATGTCGTCGACGTTGTAGTCGTAGTCGTTGTAGCTGTTGCTGTTGGTTTTGTTGCAGCTGCAATCACGACTTGCTGCTGTCAACAACATGACAACAACAACAACTTTTCCATAACCTCAAAAATAATAAAGCGTCGGCTATTTTTATAATGCGCAATCTTCGATGCGTACAACGATTGCGCTGCCAGCGTCGCTGCTGCTGCTGCTGTAGCTGTCAACGTCGACTTCGCTGCTTGCCGCCAGCTGTGTGCCATGCATCCATTCTCTCTCCCTTTTCCTCACTCTCCCCTTCTCTCACTCGCTCTCCCTTTAACCCACCTGCTTCCTCAACCCATAAACAGCATCTTCGCCCACCACCCACCGTCCCCTACGCCTTCTACACTTCCCTACGCCCCACCAAATCCACACCACTCACAATGTGTTGTCTGCGTTTATTGATTTATTAGAAAATTCCAATGAACAAGTTTTAATACATGACGACGACGACGATGGTGCTCGCAGCAGTTGTCTGTGTTGTTGTTGTTGCAAAAACAATGTAGTGGCAGAGAGCAGCAACAACAACAACAACTACAACAACTACTGACAGAATTGTTGGGGCGATTGCTGAAAAAGCGTAGCAAGTGCAATATTTTAATTACGTTACCAGGGGCAAGAACAACAGCAACATTAAGTGGCAACAAGCTGCATATATTGGCTAATGGCGTTGCCACATTTTTAGATTTCTAGGGACGCGACGCAACGCTGCGTATACGCAATGTGATTGTTTTCTTATGTTAAGTTTAAATTAGAGTATTAAATATTTAACTGCAGCTTTTAGTGGAAATTGATGAAATCCTTGAAAAGAAATCAGTTAACTCGTTTACAACAAAAAGCTTTTACTATTGATTTAAATTTTGCTGCTATAACAATATGTTCTTAAACAAAAATTCATTCAGTTTAGAATTTTTGAAATTATTATTTAAATTATATTTTGCAAAGCTTTGAATTATCTGCTTAATATAAATTCAAAACATAATTTTAATATAAGCTACATTTTCAGATACAAATTTTAAAGATTTAGTATTCAAGTAACTTTTACTTAATTACAACACACAAAATATAAGAAACTTTGTTCATTATTTGCATGTTGTCAAGCGCTCTTCTTCTTCGCTTCATTTAAGCAGTCTGGCAACGCTGTGCTGCGCTTGTTCACATGGCGTATAATGAATACGCTTAGTTTTAAACATTTTGCAATCAATTTCGATTTACATTTGTTGCACTTCACAGCACTAGTTGCTGCTGTTGCTGTGGTCGACTCCAATCCAGTTGAGATTTCGGTAACAGCAACGGCAACAGCAACACGTTAGATCTGCAGCAGACAGCAGCAAAGAAAGTCGCGCATACAAAGTAGCTGTGCCTGTGCGTGTGTGTGAGAGAGAGAGAAAGGGAGCGAATGAGCGAGGGAGTGAGGAGAGCAACAGAAAAGCAAAGCAGAGCAGATCAGAGCAGAGCGATGCTGAGAGAGTTGAATATTTGTAATTGTCTCGCTGACAGACAGACAGACGGACTTGTTTGTTTGTTTGTTTGTCACTGCTGCTCTTTGTTGTTGTTGTTGTTTTTTGGAGCTTGATTAATAATTAATCGCAGTCACACACACACACGACTACACACACAGAGAGGCACACACACACACACTGTTGCCTGCACACACATGCAAATCGCTGCCTGTTTTAATTACTCAACTTAAATGGCGCTTGAGCTTGAGAGACTTAAGCAACTTGATATGTGAGCCAGTAAGCAAGTGTGTGTGTGTATGTGTATGTGTGTGTGTGTCTTGATCGACTCTCACTACTACGCGCTCAAACTAAGTAACTAACTAGCTCTGCTGCTGTCGCTGCTTTGCCTCTGCTGCTGCTGCTACGACTGTCGCGGCTCTGTCTGTCGCCGCTGCCATCGCCGTCGCCATCGCCGTTGCCGTCGCCGTCGACTGTGTGGTGGTGTGCCGCCTGTTTGCCTTGCCCGGTCGCTTTGGCCGCTCATTCAGTTTTTTGCGCTCAGCGCTCGTTGTACGGAAACCGAAAGATTCGTCGTTGTCGCCAACAAATTTGTTGTTTGCTGTTGTTGTGTTACTGTGTTATTTTTTTTTATAACTCAACTTTAGCATATCCAAAAAAATAAAACCAAAACCAAAAAAGAAAAAAAAGAACAACAATAAACAAATACAACAACTTGTCATAACTTGATCTAACTCTTGACGAAACAGGCACAGCAAATAAATAAATCTGCATATGTATATTTAAATTCAATACGGTTTATATTTTGTTTCGTTTTCCTTTTATGTTCTCGTTTTGTTTTTTTTTATTTTGCTGTTCGTTTTGGTTTTCGCGCTTTTAAAGACGAAGAGTAAAGAGACGAAGAGTTAAAGCTGTGCATCGCCAGCAGCAGCAACAACAACAACAACAACAGCAGCAGCGAATCGAGATAGCAGCTGAGCTGAAGAACAGTAAACAGCTTCCACTCGTTCGCCCCGCCTCGTCTCGTCTTGTCCCGCTGTTCGCCGCGTCTGAATTCGCCGCGACTGTTACACTATCGATACCGATAACATGCCATGTGCCCATGGCTAGCAGTGTGTGAGTGAAGCCTAAGGCCAAAAACGACTGGCCAACATGTGAAGTGCAAGTGATTTCTATCTAAAATTAATAGAATATTATGCATTTATTCCTATGCATAAAAGAGCAAGTGATGTCGCTTTAATTATCATTAATATATATTGATTAAATATATATGCACGCGTTTCTGCACAAATATAATGTATGCTACGTTCGTGAATTGCCAAAATTGGTTGTTGTTGCACTTGCAGCCAAAGGATTTGTGGATTTTAAAGCAGGCTTGAGCTGTGCAACAGGTGCACAAGGTGAGCAAACCTCAACTCATTTTCTAGATAAGTTCTCTTAAGTCAGAGATTTACACTATATGTCAAACTACCGTATTAAATAATGCGCATACGACATGGTGTCTGCGTGTCCAATTTGCGCTCTCAGCAACAAAGCTGCACAAATCAAATCAAACAAAATCTGGGGAAGTAAAGGTTTGAAGTCTTAATGATGCATGAAGTTGCAATAAATTGAAGAACTTTTAAACTTTTATTATTTGTTTATATACTATGTGGGTATTTTAACTACCGAAACTGCTTTGATTATGATTTCTAAGATTGTATCCTTTTAAACAAATTGTTCTATATTGAGAGTTAAATTCTATATTTCCATTACCGTACGGAAATCACAAGTTATATCTTAAAAGATATATAAACCAACACTTGAAATGCCTGCCTACATTCCAAGAAATTCCTCAACTCCTAGCCATTTAAAGTACTTAGGTGTTTCCCCACATCTAAGCGGAAATATTTCTATTTAAATAAAGTAATAAACAGCAAAAGCCAAGGAAATGGAAATGGAAAGACATATAGAAACGAGATGCCTAAATCGACTGCATATTCATAAGACACAATTCAGAATGACAAACTAAATTGAACGGCATTCCGCCTTAACTAATTGACACTGCCACCTGTGAAGAGCAGGGCAGGGGAGGTGGCCGAAAGGGGGCGTAACTAATGGTGGGGCCCTTTTCAGATACGTATGTCAAATGGTCGGAGACTTGATAATTTATGACGCCATTTGGCTAATTGAATAATTGCATGTGACTGGTTGGCTTTGGGCGTGTTATGATTATTATAGATAAAGTTAAAGTTATAGATTTGCCAACACCTCGAGGCCATTGGCGCATTGCACAAGACCAGGCCAAATGAGTTTAGGCCACAAGATTTGACAGGCGCTCTTTTGAATTTGTTTTGCAAATCAGTGACTTTATCCTGGCTTTGTTTTATTGTTTGTAGTCTCGTGAGTTGATTTGCTCGCTACTTGGCTTAGAAACTCGTTGGCTTAGGTGTGAAATTGATAGCCACAAAGTGAAGCGGTTTCCACGCAAACCTGATAACAAACTAAGCAGCAACAACAAGTGGCAAGCAACAACAGTAGCAGCAGCAGCAGCAGCAACTACAATGAAGGTCTTCCACTTTCTGAAATTCGACAAAAAAAAAAGCAACAACTACGAACTGGGCTCAGATCTTGGCTCACAATGTGGTTGATGTGGCTCTGAAAGCACTGAGTGTGTAGCTCTTAGCCTGTTCGGGTCTGCGCTGGGCTGGCAAATCACAAGGCTTCTTTCTGTGATAACAACAAGCGCAGTCGCCAAGAGCAGCGCAGTCGGCAGCGCTGCAATGCGGCAATAATTTGCTGCTGTTGCAACAGTTGCAGCTGTTAGCGGCTACTGGTCATCAGCAACTGGCTTAGGCTAGGCCAACATTTTTATCAAAAGTGGTGGCATTAGCTAGTCACAGGCCCCCTTTCCCCAACGCACCCCTCTGCCCATTCAGTCACTAAACTGGTCAGGTGCAGAGCGGCAGCAGCTTCCCAATAGTTTCACTTATTTTACACACATTTTCTTAACGATAAATAAATTCCACAAGCAGATGCAGCTACTGCTGCTCTGCATCAAGCCAGGCCTACAACAAACCTGGCCAACAACAATAACAACTTTTGCTATCACGTTTCCAGGCAGCAACAACAACAACAACAACAACAAAGTTAATGGTATTTCGCATGTACTTGAATTACACGTACTTAAACTGTATGTGGCCTGTGAAGGCGGAGTTACCAGGCTAAAAACACCGTCAGGTGTTTAATAGAAACTCAGATTTTCAGTTTAAATATTTTCTTTACTGCTCAAAAACAAAGAAACTTCTTTGTTTTCAAAAGACAGCGAGAAGTAGAGAAACAGCGAGAAAAGAGAGGGTATTTGCCTATCTGTTATCGATAAAGTCAAGGCCAACTGATCGGTCTGTAGAATAGTGTCGTGGGGATACTAGATAATCCCTTAAATGGCATCAAGTTGAGCAACTCCAGTAATTGGGTCAGTGTTGATAGGATTAGTGAGTGCACAACTGTCACTTGGCAACAGCAGTGAATCATATTACTGATTCACTTCAAACAATATTAAAGCATAACTTTATTTTATATGCGACCTTCTTAATATTTAAACAACTATTCACATTTTCAATCAATCAGACAGGTTTTAAGCACTTGTAATCCAGTAAGAGATATATTTTTATATGCTTGAAGCATTTATTATTGCTGAGTTGACAATCTTTGGAGATCTTTGATTAATTGCTTAACTCAATTTGCTTTACTAACCTCTAAAGCTCAGGTTACTACAAGAAAACTAACAATATTTGTATAGGGTCAGCGAACCCGGAACTAAGTTCATAGAGAGCTTACTTGAGACTTTTATATTAGCTAGGTATTTTACCAATTTTCAGTAGGAAACGTATAAATAAATTGGTTGTTAAAAGTATCTATCTATCTTTAGAGTTGATAGGTATAGCATTTATATTACTTATAGCTAGCAAGCTACCATCTTTCTAACTATTTAATACAGTTAACTAAATATATATTTTCCTATGTCATGTGCCCGATTTTCAACAGTGCCATTCTTCTGCTTCTTCATAGCTAAAACTAGCACTATCTCAGATTTCAAACCTCAAGCAATTATACATAATATTTTTATATATTTACTTCTGTGGCCTTCGACTGCTCGACTTGCGCCGTTGTCGTCTTCCTGTAGCCCGTTTATCGCCACAAACCCTATATATGTATGTTATACACCATATATAGTAAATATCTGTACTATACTATATACTAACTACAAAACTAAGCTCTGAACTAAATTGCGTTGAAAAGACGACAGCTGTGGTTTAGTGAAGGCTTTTGTTTTGTTCTGTTCCGATTAAATGTTTTGCCTTCTTTGGACGGGACTAAAATAACGGATTTGTTTGTTTGTGTTTTTGTTTTATCATTTTGCTTTTTGTTTTCATAAGCGAATTTCAAGTTCGTTTTTTCGAAATCGCAGTCAACAGCTGATTTTGAAGTCGTCGGCTGTAGTTGTCAATCCAAAAGTCGTGCAGTTGCGTTATAAAAGTACACCGAGAGAAATAGAGGCAGGTTTGACTCTACTTTAAGTCAAATGATTTTTAGCAAGCAGCTTTGTTTTCTTCCAGTGTATGTTCGCTTAACTGTAAATGTAAATTTTGTCTCCATTTGAAGCTTATCGAAATGAACGCGCGCAAAATAACGCATAAATAAATAATTAATATTAAACGCACACATACACTCACGCACACCGCCGTGCATGCATGTGTGTGTGTGTGTGTGAGTGCCAAGTGATTTGAACTTTGAAGGCAAGACAAGTTGAGTTTGAGTTATGAATTTATCTAAAATCACAGCATGTAGTCGCTATCGTTGTTGTTCTTGTTGTTGTTGTTGTTGTTCTCGTTTGCCTGGCCATTTGACAAGTGGTTAGGCCCAAGTGTCAGACATGATAAATCATATATAATAAATATACTTGCGATATATCTGAATTTATTTATTGAGAGAAATGGCACAAGAAATGCAAAACGTCAGCTGACCCAAAACTGTAGTTTCCATCAATCTTAGCAGACATCAAGCATACGCCGTGTGGGACAATACGAAAATTAACATTTGTAAGCAACTATTGTGCTGGACAAAGCAAACCTTTAATAGCATTTAATTAACAAATTGTAAATTAATTTATTACATAATTTTATAAACATAAAAATTAACAGTTTGAGAACTTTTAGAGGAACAAATGTGTAGCATTAACCAAGTATCGCCTAAAATTTGTTGCTTTTACTTACAGCTTACACTTCAAATTATGTTGCATAATTTACTTAATTTAATTTCTTATTTATCTGCTGGTCTACGTGACTCTCTGACAGAAAATTCTTCTGCAGTTTCAGCAGACTTCTTCCAACTCACCAACAACCTGTCTTCCCAAATGCTTCGATTTACAAGCTATTAAACATTTTTAAAGCTTATAACCGATATGATCCATAACAAAATTAGCACAAAACCCGAAAGAATCCATGAAAAATACACAAATAAACGAAAAAAACACGACGTGTATATTAGATTACAAGAAATCGACAGCGTTTGACTTTGAAAACACGTTTCGAAGCAACTTTGTTTACTGTAGCTATTGATGTATCTGTATCTGTATCTCTGTTTCTATTTCTATCTGTATCTGCATCACTATCTGTTTGCTGTTGTTACTGTTGTTGTTGTTGTTGTTGTAAGAGACAGCATCAGCGTTACAAGCCGTAACCCTCACAGCTAGTTATATACGCCAGTTTGATCCACTTTCGGTTGGATTCAAAAAGAGTTGAAAATTAAACAGTAGCACACACAGCTGCCTCTACATATCGATGGCAAGCTGAACATGTCTATGCTTGTCTGTATTTGCTTTCAATGCAACCACAGTAACTGAAAACTATAAAACTTTACACGAATTCTCAAGGAAGCAAACCAATATGACCATAAATATCTATAATTTAGCATTAAAAATAACTGCAAATTTGCATGCTTATATAACAACAAAGTAAGTTAATTTACACAAAGAAAAATCAGAGACAGTGGGCTAAAATAATTTAAGAAACTTGGCTAGAAGTTGGCTAGACTTTTGTCATACTTTATTAAACAATTATTTAAATTAATGGTATTAATGGAAGATTGCAGCTCTAACTTTCATTATTTAAGTAGAAAATTACTTACTTTTAAGACAAATGAAGCTTAAGTTAAGTTTTCTATGGCTTAATTCAAGCAACAACTTTTGTTGCTGTGCAAGAGTCGAAGTAGTATAATATGCCACTTGATTTTTATTGTTGTGATTATCATAATTACTAAGAACACATGCACACAGTCTGTGTCTTACATGTGTATGGTGTGTGTGCGTGACAAGTCAACATCCTTTGGTGCATTCACATGCCACAGAGAGAACTCTAAAACGTTCCATTTTCGTTGATGCAAATCGCTTATCAAGACAAGAAACTTGCCACGCACACAACGAATGCACACAGCTGTAACTGTGTGTGTGTGTGTGTGTGCGTCTGTGAGAGAGTGACTAAGTTAGTGACACACGTTGCAGCTACAGCTGGGCTATCACTACAGTTCAAATCAATGCAGCAGCCTCGCAGTCTCCCAAAGGCAAAGAAAACTGCAACTTTGCGCCTCTCTGATAACATGACGACGCCGCAGCTGCAGTCGCAGTCGCTGTTGCCGTCGCAGTCGGCGTCTGCGTTGTCGTTCGCAAAAGGTCTTCTTTGTTGGTCCAGTGAGTGTGGAAAAGCAGCACGAGGTTTGCTGAGGCGGCGCCGATTGCTAAAGCAATTTACAATAACAACAGCAACTGTTGCTGCTGCTACTATGCATATAGCAGCAACAACAACAACAGCAACAACTACAACGAGCGTCATCGACAACAAGCGTCGACTACTCCACAACAACGGAGCGACGTTGATTGCCCCGGAATGCCGTCAAACAGGTTAAAAATGTAGGTAGAAATTCAATTAAAAATTGGTTATTTATTTATTTAGCTTGCACCGAGAGCAGCAACAAGTTGCTCAGTTCCTCAGTCCCTCACCCTATCAACCTACCAACACTAACTAGCTGACACGGCACGGCACCCCTTCCACCACAATTCCCCCATCTCCACACAGTTCAGCATAATTTAACTAATTTAATTAAAGTTTCATTTATGTGTCGCCTGTCAAGACACAACTCGAAACTCACGACTGTCAATCAAATTCGCCTGCAGTGCGAATTTGAAAGTGAAAACTTACCAAGTGCTTTATAGCACAGCATGTGTCCAGCTATGTGAATACGAATATCAATGTGAATATGAATATGAATATGAATAAATGCAGACAAGGTGCAACGGCAGTCAACAGTTCGTTTGGGGCAAAGAAATGGCAATAAAAACTAATGTGGCAGCAAAATTTGCATGGAAATCAATCAAAGTTGTAGGCAACTAATGCGTAGTCGATGTGGTGATACCCTGGAAGATATTTGAGTTAATCAAACGTAGATAATCCTTCAAGTTGTGTGTTATTGTTATAAAAATTTTTATACGAAAGAGCATTAACTGAAAGCTAAAATAAATGATGTTAGAAATAAGCTAATGATTTTCTGTATCTCTCTCTCTTTCATTCTATCTCTGACCCAGCCTGTCTTTGAGGGATAGAATCCCTTTCGCTTATTAAAAAATATTTTAATAGGATTTTTAATATGACTTATTTTGTTAGCCATCACAGTGAGTCAAAACATGGGAAAATTAACCAAAAATTTATAAAATTTTCAAACTAAGCCGAGGATTTCTTTCAAAGAATTTTTAAAAAATGATTCACTTTCATTGGGAAACTTTGTACCTATAATTTATAGCTATGGCTTTAAATACAATACATTGCTTAACAAATATTGTCACATCTTTAATCAACACTTTTCGCTATCCTTTCACATTATTAACTACAGGGTATAAAAACTTGCACCAGTTAAATCCGATTGCATTCGCTTTTATTTATGCACATTTTGCTGGTGAACCGCAAAAAGTTAATTTTAGCATTGCTATTTATAAATACTTAAGCGTCCCACTAACAAATGATCAAGCCAGCGAGCCTTATACGATACTTTATGATACGTTCCGATACGATCGGATACGTAAGCCCAGATATAGTTACCACCCAGAGCAGACTGACTATCTGTAACTGGTTGCATTTCTCGTCTAAACCCGCTATCTCTGCTCCCTCTCTCTCTCTCTCTCTTACTCTTTCACATCTCTTTCTCTTACTCTCTCACTCGCTAGCTGTCGTTCAGAAATTTATTTGATGGATCGTTGCAATTTGTGGCCGTGACATGCATGATAAAGATACTAATGCGATCGATTCGATGATCAGCTAAAGCTGCTTCTGGAACTGATCCTCAGCTAACCTGCCATCAATTTGAAATAAGGAAAAAAGCGCACTGAATTCCACTAGAAATTCTGTTGAAACAAATGTGTTTACTTATTGGCATTGTCGGATTATTATTATGGCCCCATTGAAAGAGAATTTCGCTTTCCAGGAAGCGAACGGCGATCTCTTCCAGCGATCACTCGTTCCGTTTGATATACTTATACTATATAGTACTTTATACATAACATATTTCAGGTGTGTATGTCTACTATAACATATGATGGAAAAGTTTCGATTATGGCCTTGTGCCTAAGAAAATGATTGGTATGACTGTCTGTCCAAACGTCTCCCCGTCTGTCTGTCTGAAGTGTGTGTGCTTTTTGTTAGCTTTGCGAATATATTTACGAGTGTTTGTTCTATCTGGGGTTTTTTAGCCCAATAAAATTTCATCTGAATAGGTGAAATAGTTCATTTCAATGAAACACGATGACAAGCATTTTCCAAACACACACAATACCCGATTATCTGGTATACGAGTAATAATACCCATTTCAATTGTAGTTTTTCAATAATAACGCAAATTTTGTGAAGATGGTGAAATCAAAGTGCTTCGTTTGGAGCTGTTAAGTGAGCGAATGGAAATTTTGTGCCTCCTGAGCAAATCATCATTATTACTCGCTGAAAGATTCAATGGTTTTGCGCATTTTTGAAACATATTCCAATAAATATGTCGATTGATCATTTAAACAATACATAAAGCATAAAACTGTCCGATTTATAGCAGATCTGCAGTTCATAAATATTTAATTTTAAATAGATCATTTTATAATTGAAGGCAAATCAACTAAAAAATGCTTTTAAAGAGCTGAAAATTTTGTATTAAATTGTTTGGCTTTAAATTTTTAATTTAATTTTATTTCTTTTTCTTTAGCTGTCAGCTAAAAATCATAAAGATCTTTTAACATATAACTAAACTGTCCTTGAACTCTGCTTCTTTCCTAAACACTTTGTTTATAACCTTAATCTTCCACTCAATGATCAGCTGACAGAACTCTGTGTGCTATTTGTCTACTTGTTGTGCACATGATTTTGTGAAAAACATGAAACTTTTGATCGGGTAAATGAACTCTCGACCCAGCTGTGTATTCTACGTTCCAACCATGACCACTAACTAGGCCTTTATCGCTAGATTTTACCTTGGAATTTTCATGCAACTTTCGGCGTGTAAATAATAGAGCCATAAAAGTTCATTTCCAGATACAAATCATAAGGTAAACTCAACTACAGATACACTACTTTATCTTTACCTAAACCCAATATTAATTAATTATAGCATTTATTTATTAACAACTTAGGTAAATGACTTGTTGTAGCTGTGGGAAACAACTTTTTGTTGTAGTGTATTCAAATATTGAGCATCATTTCTGGCATTAGCTCTCGGCCATTAAAAGATCTTTTGGATGGCCAAATTCACGGATAAATTATAATAATTGAAATATGTACTTTGAAAAGTTAATTGCGCTATGCGAGAGGCGCGCTTGTTGATGCTAATGGCCAAACATAAATTCAGGGGCATTGGAACGTGGCGTCGACGGCGGCAGCAGGCCATAAAAATAATGCTTAGATACAGATCGATCTGGGGGTGTATACTACTAGCTGTACGAGCAGCTCCCACGACTGCTTTCCGCACCCTTCTGCTATGCCGGCCGGCGAAAAAGGCGCGCATATGTATGCAATATGTTTTGCTATTTGCGCTTTTGGTCAAGGTTATGCAATGGGTGAGAGTGAGAGAGGGGAGAGAGAGAGATGGAGTGGGTGTGGAAGGGAGAGCGCACACACATTGCTAAATTTCCATGAACGCATTTTCAGCGCAGCAACAAATCAAAAATTCGTTTCGTTTCTTTTATTTTCATTTTTTTTTTGCATACTAAATATTTAGACAGAGCCCGTTTACAGGTGGCTGCTGTTTGCTGTGGCCTGGCCTGGCCTGGCCAAAATCAACTTGGCCAAGTTGCAACCTCGCCAACTTGCAAACTTGCAACATCATCATTATCATCGTGTTGCCATCCAGCTGGGCGTCGGCACAGTGGTCAAGGTTAAGCAAACGAGATACTGTATCTGTATCTGCATCTGCATTTGCATCTGTATTTGCAATTGTATCTCTCTATGTGTGTTCGTGTGTATCTCGCGCACCGCAGGACATCATCATCAGCATCGATGAGGCGCTCGCGATGTTTTAACGATTTCGACAAAAACTGATTTCTTTCTGCAGCTTTCCGCACTCCTCATTAATTCGTTTCGATTAAAAAATTGTGTTTTTTTTTTGTGCTCTTTGCATCATTTTGCAGCCGCTTGTTGTGCATAAAAATCACAGCAAGATATCAGACTCGCAGTTAGCACCGATTGGAGTTCACACACAACACAATGAATATCTTATATACCAACTTATGGATAGTTTGTATATATATATAACAGATAGACAACAATTAATTGATATATATTGTTCGTTAACTGACAAATTTATGTTATGTTTCTAACTAAAATTAATATGGAAGTATAGTAGGATTTTTTTTTAATAGGTTTTATTTATTTATTGTTTGAAGTGTGAAATTGATAAATCTTACTGCTTATTGTGTTGTCATTTTTTCTCAGTGCATAAATATTTTTGGGCATTTTTTTGGCATTTTTGTCTAGCGGTTGAAAAACAAGTTGCTGCTCATTTCGAATACCTCTGAAATTTTAATGGCTTCTCTTGCTGTCCCAGTCTCCACCTTCCCTGCCAAATTAAAGAATCTTTCCACTCTACGAGTCTTTTGGCAATTTTCGCTTGTTTTGTTTATGTTTAAAGTACGCGATGTGCAATTCTTTTGGCAGTTCATTTGTTTATTATAAAGACGCCGCAGACTTTCCTGGTTGCCACTTGTTCAATGATTTTCTGTTATTTTTTTTCTTGTTTAGCGTTTTCCTATATACAATTATATACACTTGTTCGATTAGCCACTTAATAGAGCTTAATAAATTTATACAGTAACTTGAATTGTTACCCAAGAAATTTGCTGAGTTGTGCTATCATTTTAGATGTGAATAAGGGTTATAGAAATGTATATAAATAGGAATTGATTAAGCAGTTAAATATATAGACATGACAATGAATACTTTAATGAAACTGTGTAGTAAAGTGTATTAGGTCTTCGACACAAATTCTTCTAATTTTTATGCGCTTTGTTCTTTTTTATATTTTGTGTTTGTTTGCTGAATTTTTTTATTTAAACAACAATTGGGTATGTAAATAGCACACGCCACAAAACAGTACTAAACACACGTACTCAAACTTTGTGCAAAAAATTTAGCGATGATTTCTAATTTGATTTTTTTCAATTCTTGAGTTCATTTGCTTTTTTCATATTATTTTGTAGCAGTTTTTGTTTTTTTTTTTGGCTCTAAGTGAGGAAATAAATTTCACAAGTATCTGCGAGTATTTCTATTGTGGGTAGTGGGTGGTTTTTTCAGCATGTTTAGTGGGAAACCTGGCAATGCACTGATATATAATTAATAATGTCTATTCTTAGCATACAATCTAAACAATTTGTCTATGTCTGTCTCGCTCTCTCTTCCTCTATTTGAGCCTAAAAATATGAGTGCCCTCAACGTAAGTTTTTTTTCAGCAGAAGTTGTAGACTTGTTGTTAAGCAAATGGTTTGTTTTTACCCTAAAATGCCACTGATAAATATTCCCAAGAACTTTGATCAATCAACAATTAAAATTTTTGAGTTTAAGGATGATAATTCGTTTTTAAATATTGGAAAAATCATGCAGAAATTAGTGCTTAAATGTGATAGAAAAAAAGCCTTTTCAAATGTATCACATTTTATAGAAATACTAGTAGTACTACTTTCCTTTAATTTATAGCTTAATTAAGAACTCCGTCTAGAGAAACTCTTTACAAATTCATCAAAAATCAATTAAAATCAAATAAAACTAGTTGACTCAATCGACGCCAATCTGTATGATCTGTGAATGGAAAATGACGCTTGTTTTCATTACGAAAAGAAAGTCAAAGTCAACCAGCCACTTACTTAAGGCCTACACTCGACATAGACTCAGACTCAAATAGATCCGTAAAGTCGTAAAACCGTTTGAAATGGCATAACAAATATCACGCATACGCAGCGTTTGACAGATCTTTAAACCGCTTTCGACAAACACGCAAACCGAAAAAATGCATTTAAAAGCTCATTACAAATGCTAATTGATGCCAAATGAAATGTGGCCGATAAGAGGGCCACAAAACTGAAGAGAGATCAAATCGAGACTGACAATTTGGTATGCAATGTATGTTGGTTTGGATCACATCAGTTTAGTTCACTTTAAATGCATAATTTTGTGTGTTTCACTCTCTTGCTGCTAATCGCATTGAAGCTACGTACAATGTTTGTTATTTTCCAAGTGCCCACACGCTTGCCGCAGCTTCTTACATAAATTATTAACAGCTAAAAGCAAATAAATAAACAAACATTGAGTTGGGGGCAACTGTTGTGGCAGTCGCAGCATCTTGTGGCAAAGAGAGGCACGATAGCCAGTTCTCTCTCTCGCTCTTGGTCTGCTGCCGCAGCGTTGATCATCGCCAACGCTAAAGCTGTCATCATTCATATCTGAATTCAGTAGACTCGTATTCGGACCTGGACTTGGCCCTGGCATTGGCCAGAATGCCTGGCATAAACTTGCAGTCAAACAATTAATTTGTTCCCCGCCCAGCTTGCCACTCCCCCTACTCCTTCACCTCTTGCTGCTGTGCGGCACTCAGAATGCATGCATTACCAGCTACTTAACAGCAAATCACTAAACATGTTCAAATATTTTGCCTACAGCTTCGGTAGCTCAATTGTCATCATGTCTCTCCCCTCTGTTGCTGCGACATTTGCCAAGCGGCAAAACTAAAAAGACACCAACACGCGCACACACACATGCACTCACCGAAAGCCTTGACAAAAGAAATGAACTGTTTTAAAGTGCTCCCAGAGCAGTAGCTACAACAACAACAACAACAACAACAGCATTCAGCGGAAAACTACAAAACCCAAATTGAAAAATCATCAACTTCGTCAGGCTTCTTCTGGTTTTCTGGCCTTAACATCAGCAACGACAACGACAACGACAACGCCATCGACATCGACTTCTGGTCAATATTTGACTAAGAAATTTTTCACATTACCAGCAAGGCGAGAGCAGCTGAGCGTCTTGTTGAAAATACCCTACAATATGAGGTAGTTTATAGAGTAGAGTAAGAGCCTTAAGTATAGTACAGTATAGTTTGAAATAAAATACTTATTGTCCCTAATTTATTCTTTATGAATTTTGGTTAGAGTATTCACACTTCGCTGTGATCAGATGCTCTTGTTAGACTGCGCCTTGGAGTGCCTCGCCTGTTGAGTGAAATGTTAGCAATACAGTTCCACACACACACACACACACACACACACACACACACCTGCCTCTGCTAGCCTAGCATTGTTTGCATAGCAGAGTCGAGCTGACTCTGGGTACGATCTTGGACAGCCTCTGGTCAACGTTTTGTTTGATGTCGGCCTCGTTAAGAGCCAACGAAGCCAACGAGTTGTGGCCATGTTCCATGTTGTTCTTCTTGTGTTGTTGTTGTTGTTGTTGTTGCTAGTGTTGTTTGCTCATGAACAGTTGAACAGTTGAATGTTGTCGTTGTTGCTGCTGTTGCTGTTGCTGCCTCTGCCGCTTACTTTGCATTAAGTTATTTTCATTTTCAATAGGCCGTGGCTAGCTCAAGGGATTCTTCGAGAGAGTCACCTTCTTCTTCCTCTTCTTCTTGATCATCATCATTTGCTGCTTCTTCTTCTTGCTACTCCTGTCTGTTCTCTCAATACGTTATCTCCTTGCTGGAGTGTTTTCTTTCGACGGTGCATTCGAGTGCTCTCCAAACTGTTGAACTTCACTTGTTTTCTCCAGCTATTAAGCCACTTCAACTTGCGCATCTTTTCCCCATGCACACACACCCAAACACACACACACACCTCTACACACTCACAGGGCTACGCATTTTTCGGCACGACGTTTGACTTCCAGGAATTATGCAAATTTTCAACGTTGTAATGTTCGCTGAGTTGATTTGAGCTGAGCTCAGCTCGATGAGCGTGTGATTTATGCCTATAAATCGCTCTATCTGCTACTTCTGATTGCATAATTAATGATCTGGTCAAGAGCTGAGATGCTGCTTATGACTCTCAACTCTCGGATCTTCACTCTTGGGGCTTTGTAACAATTTTTTCCATAGTTTTCGGTGGGAAAATCTCTCAAGTATTTCAGCTATAGATACAAGTATGCATATATGTATGTGTATCTTAAAGATACTCGCACTCACATCTGTTTATTTATGTTTCCAGCAAAAATGTACTACGTGCTCTCACAACGTGCAGCAATGTTGCAAAAATTGATTTGGCAAGAACACACACAAATCAGCGCAATTATCAAAAATGTGGCAAACTAGCTAAATTTTAGACTTACCCCCCCCACGTACCACCACCGAGAATGCCCTTCCTGCTTAGGTCCAAGCCATAAATTATCAATTAAATGAGCTTGTGCGAAAGAAGAAAAAAAAATACAAACACACACATCGATTTTCTAACTAAATATTGAAACGCAAAAAGCACAAATCTAGCAAAAGAATACAAATGCGTTTTGATCAGAGTCGAAAAACACACAGGTGTGGTACGTGTATACGGCGTACGGTATACCAAAATGTTACAGTGGGTCAAAACTTTTGTGTCCATAACAAATGTGGCTAATAAATGCGCATTTTATTCAAACAATTTGTACAAGGAGGCCAGCGAAAGACACAGAAAGTGTGAGGGAGTGGAAGGGAGAGAGTAAGAGTGACTGAGAGGGAGGGGAGACTGGCAGTGAGATTTTTAATTTGCATTGGTTTTTATAATTCTGGTTTTTATGAGCCATAGCATATGAATCGATATAAATTTGTTTACTTCGCAAATGTGATATGCGCAATAATGTGATTAGCCTATTGTTATACTTAGTTGTTATCAGGAATAGAAACTAGAACTTGCCATAAAACTGTTAGCTAGAAATTGCCATAAATTTCAAAAACAGTGAAAATTTCATAAATAATATAACTTTGATTGTTATCAGAAAAGATATAAACTGGAATTTGGCATTTAATATGCGAATAATTAGCTACATGCTCTGCGAAACTCTTACTCCCTTTCCCTCTTTCCACTCGTAACTTTTTAGTGCTTCACTTTTTATGTATCCCCGAAATTTCCTTCAACTCATTTGGTACCACTATGCAACAGTTTGATTTCTATATTGAAGATAGCACAAAATTAGTGAAAAACCTTCGGCCGTCAGTCTCTTCATCATTTTGAGATCTCTTGCTGATATTGAGGAAAACTTTTGTTATAGCTCACAGAAACTGATCCGTGTGAATGATGAGCCAAAGAGAGAGAAGGCGAGACACTGTGTGGGGGAGGGAGTGAGAGGGGAGATCGGGTTTTTAATGGGATGGTGCACATTGATTGCTAAAACGGCGTATTGTAGCTGAAAAGTATCGAACAGGGGCGTGGTAGGGGCAGAAAGGGGTATGGGGTTTGAACGGCAGGGGCCATTGGAATTGCGCCTCTCGTTTTTGGCGCGTTTGCGCTTTGCGATTAATGCGCTTGTGTAAATAAACAATAAATATTAAGTGCGCTACATGCCACGGCGCAAAGATTCCCAGAAAACCAAGGGAACCAGCACGGAGCGAGGGGCCGTGTGGCGGGGCAGGTCTATGCTTGGGGCTACTTGCCATTTGTAGAGCCACGTAATTAAATGTAGCACTTTATGCTGGGCACAAACTGGACTACTTCCACTCTTTTCCGCTGTCTTCCTATCCTCTGTTTTGTGGGTGGCATGCGCGTATTATCACCAGCGACCTTACACTGTTAGAAAGCAGCGCTAAACATAGATAGCTAAGTGACAATACTTATAAAAGATTTAAGAATAAGAATAAGAAATCATTTTATTAGACTATTTAAAATGATGATCATATTATGCTGGATGCAATCAAGTACTCTGATAGTCCAAGCATGGTTTTATATTAAATATTTGTGGCTTTTATAACCTACTTTATATATTAAACTACAAATAATTGAAAAGTGATTCACAACTTTAGGTTTTCGATTAAATAAAGTGTTAAGTAACACGCCTAAGCTAAAGAAACTATTTTAAGACTGTTTAAAATGAGTTAAAATTTATATTTATTCTCTTGAAAGAAGAATCGATTAAAGCAGAATATTTAGAAAATGTTTTCTAGTTGTTTTTAAACTAACTTAATAATTTATCATAACAAAAGTAATTATTAAATATCTAGAGAAAAAATTCCAACCGAAATTAAAGCGAATAAGAACTACTGGGTTCTCATTACTCAAACAAATCGAAAGAGAAACACATTAAGAACCCATGTGTTGAAATGCTGACCCTTTGTTTTTAGCAGTGTACGCCCCTTGGGCTGTTGTCTCCATGAAATAGCCACCCAGCAGAGCCTACACCCTCCACCCTCCACCTGTGCCTTCATCCCACCATGGCACCTTCCCCCACCCACCCACTGAAACACGCACGAGCGCCGATCTCCAAACATGTTGTTGTAATTGCCGTGTCCATCTGCCTCGACTGCTCTGCTCTGCTGTCTGTCTGTCTGTCTGTCTGTCCATCTGCCCGTCTGTCTGTCTCTCTTTCTGGTCTAGTGTCTGTCTAGTCTTATGTGTGGGATTGAGACGGTGTCTGGACCATCGACCATTCGGGCGTAACGCACAAATTGTATTGATTATGCCGTAATTCTGCCTTTTTGCAAAGATTTCTGCAGTTTTGTATCTTTTTTATGCGCTGTAAATTTCATTGATTTGCGTGGCAATCTGTTTGTTGTGTAATAAATTAATGCACTTGGTTTAATTTCAACGCTTGGCTGTAAACCCTCTAAGTTTCTGAGGATCTGACGATCTCACAACCGATACAGATACAGCTACAGATACAGACACAGACACAGACATAGACAAACAGTTTAATAATCAACATCTGCCAGATACGCTCAGAGATGCGTTCGCGCGATCAATTTAAATTCATCGATCATCAAAGCATCGATACATGCTTCCGACTTTACAGTTCAACAAAATCGAATACAAAATATTAAAGTTTATTCGTGTATTTAATGGTTTGCATCAATTGACCTTTAAATTATTTAAATGAACTGTTAAACATTGGTAATAAAAATTATATTAATTATTACATGTGAGAGTAATATTAAAATTCAATGAATAATGCACGAAATGAGCAATGAAAGTACGACTAAAAATCGTTCAACTATTTATATAATTTTAAATATTTATTTTAATTTATTATTTAGCAAACTAAGAACTTGTCTTTAAGTACTAAATAATTCCACAACAAAAGCTTTATTTCATTACTGGATTGTTTATTATTTTGGCTACTGAAACACTTGTTTACAAAACAGAATATTGCATAAACAATGCAAAAAGTAATGCATTAAAAGTCGAACATTTCCAAAAAGCTATAGATCATTTTGAGGTCAAAGGATTTCTGTACTTGTACTTGATTGTAACGCACTTAAACCAACTTATATGAGTTAAAGTAATCCTTAACCTTGATCCAATTTGTTGATGCCTTAAAAGCGCAATAAATAATCGAAGTGAAAATAAACAAAAGGCTTTTTTTTTCAGTTTCATGCATTGTATAATCTGGTGAAATTGGCAAGGTTAGATAATTACTCGTAAATTCGATAAATCCTCTATATATGGGCCAAAACGAATCCAGCGAATCCAGCGAATGGATTCATGAATCTTCCGTGTATTCACAATTCTTGTGAATTGTTTGCAAGTCAAACAAAATCAATAAGATAATAATTTAAATGTACTTAATGGACAGTACCTAGAACTTGGCTAAAAGGCAAATGAGCAACTAGTATCAAAGGTCGAAATGAGTGTGTGTGTGTGTGTGTGTGGAAATTGAACTACAACAAATGATTTTCGTTGGAAAAGAGCCGAAAGGCAAACGGCAAACGGCAAAAGGCTAAAAACGCAAAACGCGTGGCAACAACTTGTTGTGAATATTTAAATGTTGTTGTTGTTGATTTTAGGCGCATGTATCTATATGTATGTATGTGTATCTTTTGTATCTATTAGATACAACAACATTGTATTGGCCTGGAGGTCTATTTGGGGCCTCTTGCCGCCTTTTGATGTTGATTAATTGCGATTGCTGTTGATTGATTTTTATTGCAAATATTGATAAAAAGTTTTGTATTAATTAACGTGAAAAACACGCGTTTTGTGTTAATTGGAAAATGGTTATTGAAACTAAACAGACCCCAAAAGCTAAAGCCAAGTGAGCGTACAAACAAACAACGCCAGCAATGGCTTGTAGAAGCTGCTGCAACAACAACAACAACAACAACAACAAACAAACAAACAGACCGTGAGATACAAGATACAAAAAATATAAGTTGCATTTTGTGGAGCGTACAAATTAACGCAGACGAAAATTAAAAGTTTCGAAACAGCAACAAAAACAAGCACAAGCACAAGAACAAGAACAAGAACATGGACATCAACTGAATAGTACTAGCTATAGCTGTATCTATAGCTATACCTGTAAATGTATCTGTGCGATATGTAGAAGCCAACATTTGATTTATGCTCAACTTTGATATTTACCGCCTAATAAACAAAAAATTAACGCAAACGCAGATACAACTTTGATACACACACACACACACACACACACACACTAGACTAGACTACACTACACTACAAGTATCTGCAGCTGTATCTGTATCTGTATGTGTTGCCTGCAATTTTCGCTTTGATTCTGAAGCACCCGCAAAGCGCCTCTGACTGACATGCGTGCGTCTGTCAGAGGGGCAATTAAACAACATCACCAAAGTGCCACAGCATACCACGTCCCCTTCTGCTCCCCTCTCTCTCATCCCCTCCTAGATCAAATCCTACAGATCAATACCGTCCACAGCAGCGAGCTGGAGAGATCAAGAGATCAAGAGAGATCTCTCGTGACGACGACTTAGCGCCGGGACATACGCGTTGAAAACCTGAATGTTAATATTTGGTATTTGTTTGGGAGTCCAGTTCCAAAACTATTCGAGAGGTTTGTCCCGGTGGCAGCCCACCGACGTTGCAGCAATCAACAAACACACACACAGTGGAGGGCACAGGCTGAGACAGCAAGTAGAACGATCAAAGTTAGGTGCTAATTATGGAATTCTTGTTAAAGGGTTAAGAGGGAAGGGTTTAGTTTAGTAACTAGCATGCAGTAGAAGTGGTAAAGTTCATAATAATCATAAGAAACGACAGACTAATTAAAATATTAAGTGTTAGTATAAAATATTATAAATTTATTGTTATAAATTGTATGCCATTGGCTGTTAAAGTTTTAATCTGTCAGATACATAATAAAATATAATAATTTCTTAGTAAAAATTAAACACAGTAAAATTTACCTACAAAAACGCCTTTTTGCTCCATGGTTAAATTGGTAATTAGTCAACTGAAGTGGCCAAAGGGCACATCACTCGTCGCTGGCAAGCGGCGTTCCTTGAAGTTGTCAGTTTCGTTCAGTGTGTGTGTGTGTGTGTGTGAGTGTGTTAGTGAGCGCCAGGACCAGAGGTTGGCAGAGTTTAGAAAGACGCCTGATAGTCTCAAAGGAGACGCTGCGACTTGGAAGCTTCTAGAGTCATAAATCAATGGCCTTTGTGGCAGTTGTAAAAATGCTGTGGCAGTGACACTGGCATTGCTACAGTCGTTGGCCAGTCAATTGGCATGGCTAATGCGATGGCAACTCATAAATTTATTAATTTTTAATTAAACCTACAACGATTTGTAATTCCAAAGCAAAAAGAGCGACTCGACCATTTATGGCCACTGGGCACTGTGTTGCAAGGAAACTGTGGCAAGTGAATGAGGCGACTACGACTGCAGTTGTTGCTGCTGCCCGGAAACAACTCATTATCCTAATTAAAACGTGCGCCATGCGCGCCCGTTTCCATATATGTCCAATGCACGCGATCTGGCAATGAGGCTGCAGCAGTAGAAGGAGAAGGAGAAGCTGAAGGAGACAGAGACTAGGAGACTTTGAGGAGAAGAGTTGCAGACGAGGGCGAAGAGCTAAAGCTGAGGCTGCGCATGCGAAATTAGACGCACGTCGCATGTGGGGGGACAGAAAGGAGTGGAGTGGAAAGTAGCGAAGAAGAAGTGGGGTGGAAAAGGGGAGAAGTAAGGGGAGCGTGGCGATCCTGTCTTTTTCATTCATACGCACTGTGGCACACAGCAGCAACAAAGTAGCAACACGAGCAGAACGAATGTCGCAATTGCCATTCACTTGACTATCAGTCAGTGTTGACACAAATTGTTAGCTCAACAAGGAGTAGTCTATAAAAAAATCTAGCTAGAAATAGCTGCTTTACTTATTTAACTCAAAGCTACTACCTTTACTAGCCATAAGTTGGCTAAAATGGCAATTCTGTGGCAGTCTGTGCAGCGGGGCGCGGTGCGTTGTTCATTGTCATGCGTTGCATTACAAGATGCCAGCTGGCAACATGACCACATTGCAACAGTAGCAGCAGCAGCAACAGCAGCAGCAGCAATTGCCTAGAAGAGCCACATTGCATTGTTGCTGCAACATTGCGGCTGCTCAAGCATGTTGCATACTGATCAATCAGCGGCTTCTTTAGCCGCTAACCTCTTGTTCCCCACATTTCTCCTCTCTCTCTCTGAGTCCCCCTCTTTCACTACCTCCCCACCTAACTCATGAATGACTTTAACCATTTTTGGTCTACAGTTAAATGCCGTGTGGCAACATCTGCGTCGCAATTGCATTCATAATGAGCCACAGAATGAGAATCAATCTCGTCAATGAATGAATGCGAAGACTGTAGACATCACGGACCACAGACTAGAAGACCGTAGACAGACTGTAGAGCATATAGAAGACAGCAGACTAACAACTGAAGAATTGCATTTTACACATTTGTGAGTTTATAAATTGTGCTGTAAAAGTTTATAAATTATTTTCAATGTCAAACATGCACTTATAAATAAACAACAACAACAGCAAGTTGAACTTTTCTTTTGCAGATATTGCGGCTACTCTACTCTATATAAAAGAAATAACAACAAATCGTAAACTTATGTAACTATAAATAGGAACGAGTCGAGAACGTCTCGACTCTGTATCTCAATCTAAGCAACAACAACAACAACAACAATTTAAACAAACAAACAGTTTGCAATTTTCACAAATTGAATTTCAGTTGCGGTTTGCACTTAATTTGGCAATCGTTGCAATAATTTTGTTTACAATTTACGACTACGCGTTTCTATGTAAACTTAAATGCGTTCCAAGATTTTCCCAGTCTCCATCTAACACCTCCCCTGCTCTTTCTCTCTCTCTCTTTCTCTTGTTTTGTGGTTTCTCTTGGCTGGAAATTTATGAGTGACAAGGTGACAGATTCTCAAGCAATTTTATCATCTTGGCAAAAAGGCAACACTGTATTCACCTCAATTTGAATTGAAATTGAAATTGAGTTTGAGATTTGTTTGGATTGCTAAGAGAAAGAGACAGCAAGAGTCAGAGACAGCGTGTGAAAGAGAGGGATAGCGTAAGATGCGTGCGAGAGTTTTTAACAATTTTTATGTGCTTGGCCATAAAGTCAGTGGAGCTGTTGCATATGTCCCTAAGCACCGATCCATCCATAACTGACTTTATAGACACGCAAATCAATGATCAATGACAGATGATTGCAGTTGTTTCCGGGCGAGAAACGAGGTCTGCATTCTGCTTAGTAACTAACACTAAGTTTGACTAAAATACGCAAAACTTCCAATTACAACACTTTGCAGCACTTAAATCGTTCAAGTGAAATTTGGCAACGCTGTAAAGTGAAGTTTGCGACAATGCGTTGCTTTCAATTCTAGGACTATTACGCTGCTCGCTATTTAGATAAGTAAATGGGGTGGTTTAAGGGGGCGTGGCTGTTAAATTTTGTTATTAAATTAAACTAGAGACTGTTGAAAGCATAAATATTGCATAAGAATTAAGTAAGTGGCCATAATTGCGCCATTTGAATTAGTTTATTACACAAAATTAACAGCTAAATGTGTTTCTATGAAGGTGTTTGTGTGTGTGTAGGTGTATGTGTGTGTGTGTTTTGTATTTACAACAACTGCAACAGCAGTGAATGAGTGTGTGTTTACAGCAAAGACAAAGTAAATTAATGTGTTGTATGTTTGAAAGTTTGTATAAACAAGATTGCAACATTTTTTTCTACCTCTGGGGATTGAGCAGTGAAATGATGTGGCATGCCACAGCAATACAAACAACAACAAGGTCTCCTGGTACACCATTTAGCCAGTTTATATGCCAAATATTTATGAAATCATAAAATTTGATGTTTCCTCAATGTGGCACTTGACATTCGTGCAGCGGTTGAACCAACGCGTTGCATTCCCTCTTTGCCTCTTTGGGCAATTGCCGTTGCCACAAGTGTAGTCGCGGTGTTAATGATGATTTTGATGTGCAGTTAACGGATTGGTAACAGCTACTAACTATCGACTAGGCCCATTTACGGGCCGATTACATAAAGTGCCTTTCTCAAGAGCTCTCGATTGAGGTCTTGTCTCAAACTGTATCAATATTCAGCTATATCTATCTATAACTGTATTTGTTTGTTTTATGCACGATTTGTTGTTGCTGTTGTTGGCCGTAAATAAATAGTGTTGGCAAGTAGTACGTGAAACTGGCCTCAGATCAAAGGCCTATCAATTAGCACCCATTTCGATTATGTTGCATGCTGCACTCAACCCAGAAACCATTTGCCGCCAATTCACACCCAATTAGTAATAAATTTGAATGTTGCTGCTGAAGCTGATGCTGCATGTTGTATGTTGCATGCTGCAATTGCTGAATCCACAATCGAACGCCCCATCGTTATACTAATCACAATTTCAATCTGGGTGCGCTTGTCTCAGTCTACACTCAGAGACATACACTGTTATGTCGAAATATTTCTTGGCTAAAAGTTAATTTCGAATTTAGAATTTCTCTCAGTGCAGCCGCATCTAACTCCACTCCATTAAGGCCAACAGTTATGGCGGCCATTAAGTTTTATCGATGGCGCTACAAAAAAAGCCGAGCAATTTGATTTGTAACCACTTGAGCAGGGCCACAGCAAATTTCCACCTTTGATATTTTCACACATAGCAACTTGAAGCACAGAAGGGCACAGAGGGGTGCTGGGGAGGGGCTGTGTAACTTTAGGGGCTTTAGGGTGAACCAAAAAAGAAGTGGGAATCCGCGGCCGAAATAAAACTTAATTGCAATTGACTTTTAATGCTTCGTTTGGGGCTGCCCGCTGTGTTAATTCGAATTCAAACTGTTTTCATAAATGAAGTGGCTACATGGCCAAAGTACTTCAAACTATTAACTTGGCCAGGACTAGGGACGAGTAAGCCACCCGCAGGCAGCAAGACAGACACTCCCTTCAACTGAAACAATTACCAAAGTGGCGCTAATAAAAAAATAACAAAAAAGGAGGAAAATTATTTTGGTTATTGATATTGATAAACTGAAGATTTATCTATATAAAGTATATATAACTGTCAGATATCGGGTTACCAAAGAGAGACAAAATCGCATAAATCAAGCATTACATGCATTGTCCAGCTCTAATGGCTGTTTCCCTGCGATTCAATTCGATTTGATCCGATCCGAATCGACTCGATCGGGTCTTAACCGAGTATAAACACAAACAAAACTGTTTCAGACAAAAGAGAACAATGACAACTACAACGGCAATAATAACAACAACAACAAGCAGCGGGTTCTGGCAGTGGAGGGAGTCGGTGGTACGGAGCGGGGCGGGGCATCGCATCAAATTACCACAAAGATCAAGAAACTGGCTCGAAGCTGGCTAACAAAACGTTTTGTGTTGTCTTTTCTGTTGTGTTCTTTTTTATTCCAGCCAGGATCAGCTTTCACAAAACGCAACTTAGACTTTGAGTCCCCAGTCGCAATTGCAGTCGCAGTGGCAGTCACAGTCGCTGTCGTTTTGTCCATCTGTCAATGCGTCAATCAGTCAGTCGGTCAGTCATTGAGGTACACAATAATAACGTTTTAATTGAACAAAAGTCCAACAACAACAACAACAACAAAGTAATTCAAGTAGTCAAGCAACAATTCATCCTCATCCTCTGACATCTCATCTCTTTGCCTCTGTCTATCTGCATCCCTCTCTTTCTCTCTACTCCTTTTGAGTTCCTGATTCCTTTGTTTCTTATTTTTCTTCTTACTGGTGACTGCCTGAATGACTAACTGACTAACTGACTGACTGACTGTCACCTTTCCATCAAACGGTGGCAGTGAAAGGCGCGTTCTTTCCATGATGTCCACGTGCCAGAGACACTGTGTATTGCTTACCAACTTTTGTTCCGTAACCCTCCAATAATTGATTAGCTGACAATTCTACCCAAGTCGGTTTAGAAACAAACACAGGCACAGCCACAGTGACCAATAAAGATAGAGATACAGCTACAATTACACTGCGCTACAGCTGAGAACAAAGCGCAAATGTTTTATTGTGAAATTCTAGACGAAATTCGGACACTAATGAGGGACTATTGAGGCACAAAAAGCAGGTGGAACTTACAGCTGTGTTTCTAAGGGGACTAGTAAGGTGGAGTCTATTAATTAGTTAGATTTATTATAAGTTTTAACAGCATTTTGTGTACAACTATCATTAGAAATTATATTTGAGTTGTGTGGAAAGAGCATTATTAAACTTTTGATTAGAAGCCTTAGAGTCTTAAAGAATTATATTACTTGACAAATAAAGCAGGCTTTGAACAGTTCTATCTGGTAAACAATTATCTCAGCATTACCTTAAAAAAATCATTTTCATTAGCATTTCAACATCATTATTAATTAAACTCATACTTGCTTTGATTTGAGTAGTCGAATTGACATATGTAACTATGTATTAAGTTCAAATATTTTACATAAGAAAGAGCACTGCTATTAACCAAAATATTACCATAAATATAGAAATTATTCTTATTTCGATTAAACATTTCTTTAATAATTTTTCTATAAGTACAAGTATTACATTTGAGACTAGTGCTTGCTCTATTAAAAGCTTTAAACATATACACAACTTTTATTATAACTATAACCACACGTGTTCTATAAAAACTTCCCTACAACTTTAAGCGAATAATAATAAGAATGACTGCTGAATATTAATAAAACATGGGCTAAGTTACTAAACTCCTTTCGAAGTAGTACAAGTCACAGTTAATCTTTGCTTCAAGTTTGTATTAAACTCAACTCTATTTCAACCAACTTGTCATAACAACAAGTAAGAAAACAGTTGCAAACTTTACAACTCATTGTTTAAGAATAATCCATTTCCTGAGCTTGTTCATTTCACTTCTACTACAGCTCAAGTGGTCTGACTTTCATAGTATGAGCGGTACTTCCTCTAGAATTTCTTTTGGCACTTCCTCCTTAAGATACATTTTTGACTAATTTGCCTAGTCCAGTCGCTGTCCGGTCTTGTGTCGCCTGTCTCGTCGCTCGTCTTCCGTCCCTCTTTGCTTAGTCTAGTTCTTAGTCTGGACAATTATCCATTCGCCCCCGTTGAGTTGTCTGCTCTGGAAAAAAAGGATCGCAGTGATCTTCCTGCTGTGCAGGATACTTTTTGGCTCATGTGCACAAAACTGTCTCAAGCAGTTTTTCGCAGTGCTGCAGTTTTTCCGACTGTCCAAGGATTTTGTTGGCATTTTTATAAATGACACACGCGTCCGGGAGGCAGTTGATAAATGAAGCTGCCACATGAAGTCTTTAAGTTGCCGCTGTTGTTGTTGTTTTGGGCAGTGAAAGTAGCGCCGGCGCTTCAATCCGTGTGGGCCAACAAAAAAAAAAGGGCCATAAGGGCCAGAAATCAAGTTGGCTAAAAGTGAGGATGATTCTGTTGGCCTCAAAGGGCGTGCGATAAGCCAGTCGAAGGGCAATTAAATGCTTTTAAAGAATGGTGAGCCATCAGAGTGTGCGACAGAGAGAAGATACAAAGATACAGTGTGGCCGGAAAGTATCTGTTTATCTGTTTGAATGCAGTGAGAGTGGAGGCAACACTCAGAACAAGACACAACAAGTTGAAAAGAATAAGCAGCAACACCAAATCCAGTAGGAGGAGCAGACAGAAAAGACACACCAACACACACACACAGAGGCACACACACAGACATTGGGACGTGTTGAATGCGATTAACATACAAAAGGATCTTGGGCTCTCTTGAGTTCTGTTGGATCCCGCCTTCTTCTTCATCTGTCTGCGCTCATCCGCCAATCGGCATGAATCACCACCACTCAACCGCCACACCTCACCGCATCGCGCATCCCCTCTCCTCCCCTCCCACAGCACTCAGCTCACCTCTTCGCAGCGCAGTCGCAGCCACAGCGACGACATTCTTAATGCGCTGCATTCAGATACTTTTTTCTCTCTTTCTTCTCTTCTCTTCTCGTTTCTGTTTCTCTGTCTGTTTGTGTTCTATCTCTTTTCCGCTTTTTCCTTGATTTTCTTAATGCTTTTTTTGTAATTCTTCCGGTTTGGTTTCTGCGTTTTTCGGCCATAGATTTGTCTCGTTTGTCTGTGAAATATGATGCCCAGCACAATACAGAAAAAAGATACAAACAGACGGCGTCAAGTGAGCTGAGCTCTGGACTCGCAGCCGCTGAGCCGCGGACTACTTAAGCAGACTTTGGCGCCAGTTGGCAACGTGCAATGTGCAACACGCTGCATGCCACCGGCTATTGGCAAGCAATGTGGCAAGCAAAGCCACAATGTCTGGCAACGCTTAAGTTGCAGACGTCGCTATCATTAATGTCGCCAAGTGCACAGTGGACAGTGGGTTCTGGTCAGTGTACAGTGGGCAATGCACCAATAAAAGGAACAAATTCGGAGACTCTTATATAATTATACTTCTACTTATTCTAAACTGACACTCTTTACAGTTCTTATTAAAGTTTATTAATATCAAAACAGTATGTTAAAGTGTCAAATAATTTAATTTTATGCCAAGTTGCTTTCTTATTTGTAGAGAAATCAAGAGTAGAAATTAACTACCGACCAAGCTTCCTACGATTTAAATCTCATACTTCATTTCAGTCCAAGAACTAAATCAAACTCTTCTGTAATTCTTTAGTATAATGTTGAATTAATTTAGAATATAAGTTATGTTTCAAAGAATAGAAAACTCGTCGAGACCTCTACGCCTTTAATACACATTTGTCTATTAGAAATGTGAGGCTGTGCACTGGTATGAATAACTACATAAAAGTTGTTTTAATGTTGTTTTTACCATTAAATAATCGGTTGAAAAATACATGGAAACTTTTACTTAAATACAGTTTCAATTAGAGACCAATTTCTTCTTTTTTAGCGACTTTATAAGCTATTACATACAACATAAAAAAGCAAAAGATTTACAGAAAAGAGACTGCGCAAAAGCAGCGTTCAAGGCAAAATAAAAAGGCTAAAAGCAGAGACAGGCGGCTCCACCTACTCAGGGCCAAGAAGTGGCCAAAGTGGCCAAGAGCCCAGCGTCGTTGTGGCTGGCTTGCAGCACCTGCTGCCAACTTGGCAACAACAGCAACAAGGTCTGTTAGCCAGACCAACCTTTGTGGCAGTCAAGTTGGCTGCCTTCGCTGCTGCGGCTGCGGCTGCGGCTGCTGCTCTGGGCGCGGGTGTGTCAAGTCATCTCCACAAACACACACATACACCCTAGAGGAAACTGCAGTTTTTTAACTGTTTGCTTTTGGGTTTGTATTGGTCTTTAGTGTGTTCTTGTTCTTCCCCGCCGTTCCAAGTGTGAAAGAGCCAGCAAGTGTCATTCTTATGGCCGTCTGTCTTCTCTCTCCGCTTCGCTTCGCTTCTCCTCTTATTTCTTTCTTCTTCTTCTCCTTCGTTTTTTATACACCTTTTTTACCTCTTGCCAACCAATAAAATTATACTAATTCTTGACTTTTTGATTTCATTTTGTGTGTTTCTGTTGTTGTTGTTAAGGATTTCGTTACCTAAACACACACATACACACACCCCATTTACTATTGTGTGTTTGAGCGTGTGAGAGAGTGAGCATATTTGGTGTCTGCTTCTCGCTCGCACCTCACGATCACGACCCGAGTTGGACCCTCGCTGACTGGCAGCGCCAGGAGGAATGCATGCGTTTTGTGGCAAGACGAGACAGTTTGGTTTCATACTTGGCTCATTGTGCGCGTGCAACTCCCCGAGCAAAGATGCCTCTCTCTGACTGAATGCCGAACTTGTTGTACTTGGCTAAGGAAACGGAACTGGGTCGTTAATCAGTTAACTCAAATTACTATAAAGCTTAACAGTAAGTAGAGTTGGTAACACGTCTCAGTTAAGGGTTAACAAACTTAATATTCAACCGATTAAAAATAAGTTAATTTAAATAAATTTAGTAAACAATTTTAAAATGTCCCTTTAAGCTTCCATTTTCTTATAAGCCACCCTGTCAAGTGAGAGCGAGAGAGGGAGCATACAGCACTCGTAACTCAGTTTTTAACTCAATTAGCTTCGAGCGTGTTTGTGTGTATGTGTTTAGCGAACTTTCACTCAATTTGTCACTCAATACGAACTGAGCGAATGAGCGTAGCAGCAGAAACTGACGACGCGCTGGCTGCCAGTGGCAAAGGGAACTTCGAACGAGATGGATGCGTGATCATCACATAATGATGACGATGATGACGCTGATGATAATGATTATCAACAACAGTTAAACTTTCAGACAGTCAACGCACACAGAGTGCCAAAAAGGGGAGAGCAAGTGAGTGAGAGCGTAAGTGCTTACGGAGTCAGAGTGTGTGAGAGAGCGGCAGCGAGAGAGCAGAGAACACAGCAGTGAGTGTAAAGCACGAAGCAGAAACGAGACAACGACCGAAGAGTAACGAAGGCAACTTCGTGTGCTCGGGTGCTAGGCGATCGGGCTCGTGTGTCGTTTTACCTGTCCGACTGTGACTCGAATCAGGTAGAGGCAGACATGAAGGCGTTAGTCGTTCCACAGCGCTGATCGAGTTGAAATCTATTTGCTCAAACGACGCGCCAAGTGCCAAATTCAACAACAACAGCAACAACAACAACACAAACTAAAGTGAACACACAAATTGGCGTAAGAAACAAACTTGAGACAAAAAGAAGATACAACAACAACAAAAACGAAACGAATCAAAGTTAAAGATCAACTCAAATTGCACAGCAACAACAAGTGTTTAAGAGCAACAAATGTATGCTAAATCTATAATGCAATAGTTATGTTGTGCGTACGTGTGTGTTAGAGTGTGTGTGTGTGTGTGCGTGTGTCGCTGGAATGTCAACTGACAAGTTGTAAAGGGAAACCCTGAAAAACGAACACAAATTGTGGTACATAAAATAAAAGCAAAAATAATAATAATAAAAATAAATAAAAAAAAGAATGCCAAGCAAATCAAATCAAACAAAAGATACAACTACTAGACACAGATAAATGTGCGTCCGGGGATTTGCATAGCAACAACAGCAACAGCAACCAAAACAACAACAACAACAGCATCTACAGTGACTACAACAACAGCAACAACATTAACAACAAATAGAAATCGACGCGTCTCACTTTGCATTTTTGGACTCTATTTTGATAGTGATTTGTTCGATATTTTTTTTTGGCATTTCGGTTTGTTGTCACCTTTGAAAATATGTGGATTACTGTGTCGTCAGCAGAAACTCCAACAACCGCAACAACAGCAACAACAACACGGGCACGCTGCAAAGGCGAGCGCGTGAACCAATTGCAAATTGTATGTCAAATTTTGTCAGTGTATTGACAACAACAACAACGAGTCGAAGAAAGTGCCAATGCTTAATGTATCTGACAGATACGTTTCTGGTGTGTCATGTGCACTGACAACAACAACAACGACAGCAATACAAACTGCCACCGCAACAACTGCAACAGGGCAGCAACTGCGCCTGGAATGCGGCAATAAAATTTTCAACAAGAACTTTATCTACTTCATATACAATTATCGCAAGAAAGATACAAAACTGAGATACAAAACTATTGACAAAGCGTGATTTATTTTTGTTCTACCCCAAAAAACGGTAGCAATAAAGTAAAACTAATAAATAAATAACAGCTGTAAATTGTGCAAATATCTAAACCAAAGCAACAACTTTAGATAACGCTGAAAAAAAAGTACCCAAACATCATAAATTCGTTAAGTGTCAGTAGCAAGGGGCAATCCATCAAAATACGCGGCTTACAGAATTACACGAAAATACGCAAGAAGAAGCAGCAGCAGCAACAAGAACGAAGAAAACTAAAGGAGAAGCAGAACGAGGAAAAAACATAAATAAATAAATAACTATAACTACACACAAAAGTCCAAAATACCGAGATACGACAACATAGGAAACTTCATAAGACTGAGGTGAGTTCAGTGCGTGTATCTGTCTCTCTCCCGCTCTCGCTCCCCAACTCTACCCCGCCAAAAAGTCTCACTTGTCGCCCTAAGCTTATGTAAATTGAGAGCGGAAAATTTGTTTGTGTTAAGAAAGAAAATCGTGACAATTTTTTTTAGCTGTGAGAACCGCACACAAAACCCGAGTTAACCTACCACCGCAGCACCGAAAAACCCACCGCAAAATCCACCGAAAACCCATCGAAATAATACCAGTCAGAGACCCAGTAACAGATCCAATGCCAATATGCATAATCAGTTCTTACCATTTGATACGACACCGATTTCATTCTCTTGCCTCCAATTATTTGTAGGAGCTCAGTTTTCTGATATTGAACATATTTTTTGGAATGTCTTCTTCTTTGGGAAGAGGGTGTGTCGGGGGCTTTATGTAAGTCGAGGGCGTGTCGAATGATATGTAGAAATTTAACAAGTTAACTATGCTAAAGGTATGAAAAATCTTCAAGTTAAAAAATAAATGCTTAGAAGATTTTTTTTTAATAATAATAACTTTAAAAAAAATTAAAAAACTGAACTACTTTTTGTTTTAAGAAAAGACTCTACTAAATTTTTTATGATTTTAAATTCTATTATAATAGAATAGGCTACATAGAAAAGTGATTTAAATTATTATTATTACTTAAAAATGGTTTTCTGGTTAATGTTTAAAATTTAAACCGTTTGTAGATTTATATAAATATAATAAATGACAATTTGTGTCAGAAAATTCGTTATTATATTTGCTCTAAAACAAATAACCAGAAATATCTTTTCTTTGATGAAACCCAGGGAACAGGGAATAAAACTATTTTAATGGCTGCTAGAAGATATCAATTTTGAATTCAACCACTAAAAACTAAAGAGTTTTATCTAAAAATACCTTTATTAAGATTTAAAATTTATCATTAATGAATTGATTAAAATCCTTAATTTTCTGCAAGAAAAGACTAATTTTCCTTCAAATTAAGTCACATGACTATCAACTAATTTTCTTTAATAAAAAATACCTTAATTTTTCGCTTCCTCTTAAACCGATTCACAAATTCCCAACTGTCTCCAAGCTACTTCAAAACTTTGCTCCAATAAGCAGCACAAAAACTAAAGTTCTCCTACACTTTCCACTCCCGACAGAGGCGTGATTTTCCTACAGTTTCCCAAATGTTTCCCACATAATCAGTCTCCAAAGCGTGCGATCAAAATATTTCCACGCGTGAAACTGTCGTCTATAATAATATATCATAATCGTAACAGAGGGAATCCACAGGAGTTCCAGGAATTGACATTGTTGGCTTACAATAAAGTACCGTTCTTACTATAGGCCAACTGGCTCTTCTTCATCCCCCTCTCCCTGTTCTTCTTGTGTAGTTTTGAAGTGTCGGCACTGAGGACAAAGCCACAAAGGATGTCAATGTCCTGGCACATAAATTACGTATTGCATTCGTATTAGTTGCCGCATCTAGTGCCATTGTATCTAAGTATCTATGCGGTGTAGTATCTATGTAGCTACAAGTGTGTGTAGTCTTGTCTGTGTGTATGCGAGTGTGTTGAAATTGCTGACGGTGTGTTTGACACACATCATAATGGTAGTTGTACTATAATCGTTTATTGAGCAACCGGAATCAAACTATAAACTAGAAAATAAAATGTGTCAATTTGCGAAACACTTTTGAGTTTGCAATTTGCGTTATAAAAAATTAATAAAAAATTTTTATGCACTGCGGAAAATTTTCTAGTAGCAGGTAAAATCGAATTTGAAATTTTTAAAAATTGATTTTATTACGTTTTATATTTTTTAATTTCAAACCACTCTCGATTAAATTTACTATGATACTTGTACATAGTTTCTTACTGTGTATTAATTTAAAACGAAAACGAAAAAAAAATCTACGTGTTATTCGAGCTTTTAGCCAAAGTTGGCGGAATTTCACAACTCGCGAGTCGGGCAGGGTGGAAAGAGTGTAGGAAAAGGGGTGTGGAAAGTCTATTGAATGACAGCACGCGTGGAAATTCCCACATCAGAGCCTGGCATTCATTGGGACGCAGGGGAAACCCCCGGAACTACACGGCTAACCACCAGGTAGTACTCAAATCTGGTTAAAGAACTTATTTCCAAGAACATATTAGAAACAAACATGAAATTATGAAAATTCATAAACCAATGCATATTTATGAAAAACCGAATTTTCATTCACCCTTCATTTGGTTTTTTTCGGGCTTATCAGAGACGTAAGATCTCGGCTCACTTAGCGTGGTAGAAGGAGTGGGAAAGAGAGGAGAGCGAGGAGATATAGCTAGAGGGAGAGGCAGAGAAACCCCCGTCGTTGGATGGGTTAGAATTATGCTAGCACGTCTAGCGGGTCTACTGGGTCTATTGGGTCTATAGCACCCCCCAGCGTGTGCCATCTTTACCATTTTTCCATTTCCCATTTGTTCTCGCATGTGTGTATGTGTGTGTGCGTGTGTGTGTTTCTTTCGGTTTCGATTATAACGAAAATTTGAAATTCCTTTGCGCCTAGCGCCTTGTCATATAACAAATTTTTTTAGTACAAGATAAGATTTTAATCTTTATGTGAAAAACAACATGTAATTTGTTGTGCCAGCCACACACACTTGTGCGTGTGTGAGTGTGTGTAGGGCACGTAGACCTGCTTAAAAGGTGCCTCTGCCACTAATTTTCCTCGGGACTCATCTTGAGATAGCATCTCACAAATTTATTGCCTATAACCAAAAAATATATATATTTATTTCTATGTGGAGAATACACTTTTAATAATTTTCATAAATTTTGTGAAAGATAAGTTTCGAGAGTCACAAATTTTCCAAGTTTTTGGATTCCTTTGTGGATTGTATGAAAATGCCGCCGTGTGTATAAATCAAAGCGCCAAGCGATAAGTTCGTCTTACGTCGTATATTGTGTATTGTACTGGGTATTATTGACTTATTGAATTATTGATAAATCACAATAAAATTATGAGCTTGAGCTTCTCTAATTTCCTCTCTCTCACTCCGCTCTACGCTCTCTTCTACCTTGCGGAGCTTGTGTAGTATCTGTATCTTTAGTGCTGTGTGTGCTCGCATTTGTAGTTACTTTTGTTGTTGTTTTTTGTTGTATTGAATTTCTAAACGTAGACACAAATCGCTGCTGCATACCACAGATCGTGTGTCAGCGCCGAAAAGGTGCAATGTCCGCGATTGCAACACCAGAGAAGAGTCAAATTGAATTGAGCTCAATCGAACTGAGCTGAACTCAACAGAACTGCATGTATGGTGTGTGTGTGTGTGTGTGCTTGCCTGTGGGGTGTTGGGTAGGACAGCGGGCGCGCGGGTGTTAAGCTTTGGGCCCAACCAATGGGCTAACTCATTTTCATGCTGCTTTTTCCCTTTCCCTTCTTAAGTTCTTTATACTGGGCAAGACGCACCTTTTTCGCCGGCCATAAAAGTTTTTGGGCTAAAATGGGCCAGGCGCTTAAGGAAGCTGCTTTACCTGTGAGCAAATAGCTCAATGCTCTTCCACTCCTGCTCACTCGCTCGCTCGCTTACACTCTCTCACACTGCGCTCGCAGCTCAAGAAGTTTTGCTCACTCGCTGCCAGACAGAGAGACGCATTGACTGCGCAACGCAGACGCATTGGGCAGCTGCAACACGCTAGTTGTCTCGCTCTAGCGCAGGCGCATGCCCACTGAGCGTGTGTGCGCCCAGTGAGAGAGAGCCGCGCGCGCTCTCTTGAGTGGAATTAATTTAAGACTGTATGTGTGTGTGTGTGTCCGCGTTAGTTGAGCGCTGTATGCTGCTGGCCAACGATAGCGACTGCGACGTCGACAGCGACAGAGACAGCGCAGCCGGCATCGCCTTTAACCCTATCGACAAATGCTAAACAATTTCCTATGTTTTTGTATCGTTTCAGAGTTGCAAGCGACCATGCGCGCATGGCTTCTACTCCTCGCAGTGCTGGCGACTTTTCAAACGATCGTTCAAGTTGCTAGCACCGAGGATATATCATCGAGATTTATCGCAGCGATAGCGCCAACAAAAACAAAGGCCATAATCAATACAAAAACAACAACAACAACGGCGATAGAAACTACAGCGTTAGCTAAAACATTTAAGCCATTTTACGAGTTACAACTCAATAACAAGAACCACAGCAGTGATAGTGATAACAACAACAATAGCAAAAGTGACGATTTCAAACATTTTAACGAAGTGCATAAAACAAGAACACACCAATTAGAAAATTCCAAAAATATCAAAAATAAGCATAACAAACATCATAAGCAGCATAAATTAAACAATAATAATAATAATCATAATAATAACAAACACAAGCATAATAACCACAGCAACAAAATGGCTATAAAGGAGCTACAACAACAACAGCAGCAGCAACAACAACAACAACACAGCATCCAATCCACAGAATCTCAATCACAATCCGGAATTACGGATGTGTTTGTATTGGATCATCGAACACCCGCCTCCAAAGCACCCGCCTCCGATTCCACATCAACATCGACATCGAAAACGATATCGAGTTCGAGTTCGAAACTTAATACGAATTATGACAGTAATTCGAATACTGTTTTGGGGGAATTTGAGGTGCCTGGAATTGCAAATGCCATAATCGTTGAGGACGAACCTGCCACATATAGCAGCAAGGAGATCATCAAGGATAAAGTCAAACCGGATCCCTCAACTCTAGTCGAAATCGAAAACAGTTTGCTCTCACTGTTCAACATGAAGAGGCCGCCAAAAATCGATAGATCCAAAATCGTCATACCGGAGGCAATGAAAAAGCTCTACGCCCAAATAATGGGACACGAAATTGATTCCGTCAATATACCCAAGCCGGGACTATTAACCAAATCAGCGAATACAGTCAGAAGTTTTACACACAAAGGTAAGTTGCGTTATTTATAGATTAAGATACATATAGAGTTTTTAAATGGGAAAGCACCTAGAAGAAAATATGTCTTGAGATTAGAAAGAAAAATTATATATTTGGAGGAGTTGGAAACCGTTTAAAGTGGAAGCTAGAAGTTGTATACAAATTTCTTAATTTAAACTATACAAAGATTAGATTTCGTTATAAAAAGTTACTTAAGTCATCCACAGCAACAAAATAGATGAATATTTTACTCAAATGATAGAAAACCGAAAATCTTCTATAAATGTTAGAAACTCTACTTAATTTAAACTTACAATTTCTGAAGTTTATAAGTCTTTATATAAGTCTTTATACATACAACTTGCAGAAGCTAAATGTATCTAGAGTCTAGTAGCTACATTTTTAATAGTTTTGTAGCCTCATACCACCTAGCTGAGAAATTATAGAATTGTTAGACTCACGTACACCACCAAGTCTCAAACTATCAAATATATATGCATCTGTATCTGTACTGTGACCTGTGCTGCACTTTTTCCACCTGCTCGCCTCGTGTGGCAGTTGCATCTTTCGCAATGCCTGCAACTCGTACTTTCCGCTATCAAAACGCGAATGAAGAGCTAGCCTGGATTTTCCCCCGAAATTGTGGTTCATCTAAGCGATTTGCATACCTGCGTGGTGCCATATAACCATATACGAGATACATTTGTATCTTTTTTGGGTATCATCATTCACGCAAGCGCTGTGAAATCACGCGGAAATTCCACAGCTTCAAATGAAAGGACAGGCCAAAAGGACACACACACAGACACATGTAGATGTGCCCATTTACCTGCATTGCCGTTTTCTTAACCCAAATGTGACCTTGAAATTTTTCTAGAGAATTACACCCGGAACGTTTAGCGCATGCGCCAAATGGCTTTTATACTAAGTGTGTGTGTGCGGGTGTAAGTGTGTGTGTGTGTGAGTGTTTGTAAAAATAACAATTATTATTAAAGCGTATTTCGCATTATTTTCCACAGATTATAGCTACGACCAACAATAAAGCAGTTAGGCTGCAGTTACAGATACATAGATACAGATACAGCTACACACTCACACAGATAATTGAATAGATATTTAGTTAGATTGGTTGAATCAGGTAGTTCAGTTTGGCAAGTGTCTAAAGCCAAGTTTTTAAGCCGACTGAGAGTTCGATTTTCAGTATTTGCCAAGGAGCAAAAGAGACGGCGAGAGAGTGTGTAAGCGAGAGAGAAACCATTTACGACTTGTGCCCTTTAGTTTGGTGCAAGCGGTACTTGAGTACTTCTGACCTGGTCTTGGTCTGCTCAGACTGCGATCAGCTCAGCTCAAATTAAGATTTGCACCTTGCAAGCGGAACGAAAGGAATGGAAAGAAAAGGAACCTCAACCATAACCGTAATCGTAATCGTAACCGTTCTCAGCCCCGTGGGTGGGTGGGTCAGTCAGTTAGGTCCTTTGCAAGAGGCGCCAGTCGTAAAACAAACGGCTCGACAAAGTGACCGACACGAAACGGTCTTCCGATCGGACAGCTGGAACGCGTGATTTTCTACCTTCGCTCTGTCTACACTGAAAAAAATGTTGTGGCACTTCAAACAATACTGAACGGTGTTAGAAGTAGGATACTACTGTAAATTCGATTCGTTATTAATCGATTAGATGATAATTTCACACAATTTCTAATCAAGATTAAACTTAAACATTTTAGTGAAGATTTCGTAATATTTTTGGCTTCATAATTTAAAACCTTTTATGAAAATATTTTTTATTTTTTATACTCAATGTTTTAAGCTGAATTTGGGTAGTTAAAATATCTATTAAAGTACTGACTACTTTATTGAAGTATTCTATACCAATTTAGACATTTGCTGGGACTGATTTAAGTATGGAATTCCTAGCTTACTACTCTGTGTAAACTTTAATTTTTCCGCCCACTCGGCATTTCCTTGCTCCCACATGTACATATTTGCTTTAAAATTGACTGTTATTTTCATTATTTATCTAAATTTTTTCCCCACTTTTCCGTATCTTTGTTTTGCAGATAGTAAAATCGACGATCGGTTTCCACATCATCATCGGTTTCGTCTGCACTTCGACGTGAAGAGCATTCCCGCCGAGGAGAAACTGAAGGCAGCGGAATTGCAATTGACACGTGATGCGCTCAGTGTTAGTTCATCGATAAATCGAACGCGGTACCAGGTGCTGGTCTATGATATAACCCGGGTCGGTATACGTGGCCATCGGGAGCCGAGCTATCTGCTAATGGATACGAAGACGGTGCGTCTGAATAGCACCGAAACGGTTAGCTTGGATGTACAACCTGCTGTGGATCGGTGGCTGGCATCACCGCATAGAAACTACGGTCTGTTGGTGGAGGTGCGTACAATGAGATCACTCAAACCGGCACCGCATCATCATGTACGCTTGCGCCGCAGTGCGGACGAAGCGCACGAGGATTGGCAGCACAAGCAGCCGCTGCTCTTCACCTACACAGACGACGGGCGGCACAAGTCCCGATCCATACGGGATGTCAGCGGCGGTGGTGGTGGTGGCAACGGCGGTGGTCGGAATCGTCGCCATCAGCGACGACAGCGCAAGAATCATGAGGAAAGCTGCCGACGGCATTCCCTCTTCGTTGATTTCGGTGATGTCGGTTGGAGTGACTGGATTGTGGCACCGGCGGGATATGATGCATTCTACTGCCATGGCAAGTGCCCATTTCCGTTGGCCGATCATTTGAATTCCACGAATCATGCGGTTGTGCAAACCTTAGTCAATAATATCAATCCAGGGAAGGTACCAAAGGCGTGCTGTGTGCCAACGCAGCTGGAGGGCATCTCGATGCTCTATCTCAATGACCAAAGGACAGTTGTGCTCAAGAACTATCAGGACATGACGGTAGTTGGCTGTGGTTGTCGATAGAGAGACCGAGAGTAAAAGAGAGTTAAAGAGAGAGAGAGAGAGCGCGCGAACGAGAGAGAAAGAGCATCAAATGCTGTTTGGTTCCAAGCCGTCAATGCTTTAAACACAACGCAAACAAAATGGACTGAATATTTGAATTTTAAGTGTAAATCGTAGACTTTAATTGTATGTAGAGCGAAATGCAGCCACGCCCAAGCCCCGCCCCCATCCACCACACACAGCCGTTACAAGCGCCTGTCACTTTCCACAGCCAGGCTTTGGAAATGTTGCACAGCCCGAAAGAGAAAGAAAGAAAGAGAGCGAAAGAGCACGAGACAACTGTAAATAGCCGCATCTTCACACACCCTTCCCCGCCCACCAACCAGCACCAAACAACCCACCCACCCCACTCAACGTCTCCTGCAGCCATAGCAGTCGAAATGCCATAGACCGCACTTTGAGATACATTTGTATCTTGCAGCTTGCGCAGCTGATTTGAACAAATTGTATAGATAGCTAATGCTAAGCTATAACTACTAGATCGAGAAAAGTTACACACTTTTCCCACAGCCTAATTGTTAATGTAAACTAAACAACAAACTTTGTAAATTAATTTAAAAATGCTGCAATTAAAAATTCAATTGAGCAAATAAAAGAAGGAAAAACAAATGCAAATGAAAACTTGAAATTATGTAGACCCTATCTACAGTTTTTTTAGATAAAGATACAGATATAAACATACATATATATATAGATATATTACATATATATACTATAAATATATACTGCGTATGTCACTCTCTTGTATATGTACTAAAATTAAAAAAAACAAACACAATATATCAATTTATATGCAAAACTTCGTTCCCCGAACCTAAATGTAACTGTATAAAATTCTTAAATACACAATACACTAAACTAAATACTATAACTATGACTAAAACTGAGAATGAGATGATGAAGAAAGCAAAAAGTTGAAGAAGAAGATGAAAAACTATCGTTTATTGTTATGCGTTTTAAGCTAAACTCGAATATAATCGTACCACGTATGCCTAAATTAATGAATTAGTATTTAGTGTTAACATTTAAGTGCAGCATGTTGAAAATTAATTAGTTAAAATTAAAAAAAAATCAGAAAAAAAAACAAAAAAATTAAACAAAAACATGGAGTCGAAAACAATTTATCGAATCGTTTTGTGCCTGAAGTTGCAGAGCGCTTCCCTTTCCCCTATGTATTTTGTAATTTTCTTATAAACTTTATTATTTTATTTATTTAAAAAACAAAACATTTTTGATGAATGATGAGCAATGTGCTGATGATGATAATGATGATGGTGATCATGATGATCAAAGTTGAAAAAATATAAAAGAAAAATTTTATTAAAAACAAAAACAATTTAAAACGCTAGTCTTTTTATTTCAACAAACAAACAAACCAAACAGCAACAACGAAACGGAAAAAAAAATGTATTCAAGACAGCGCTAAAAATAGCTGAGGTGAGTTACTTAAGAGCGTCCGAAATCCACCCCTCTTCATGTACCTTCGATAGCTCAGTTGGTAGAGCGGTGGACTGTAGAGGCATTTGCAAAGTGTAGATATCCATAGGTCGCTGGTTCAAATCCGGCTCGAAGGATTTCAATTTTTTTTTGTTTTCTACTTTTTTAAATTATGTATGTACTTTAAATATACATTTGACGCAATAAAAGCATTTTTTAATTTTAATTAATTATTTTTCTATGAAATGTACCCGTGATAAGTACAGTTTTATTGTAGTTAGTTTAAAATAAGATTTAAGTGATTTTAAACTAGTTCAATACACTAAATATAAATTAAAAATGTATTTTAAAATAAAAAGCGAAAAAAAAAAGAAATCACGATCCTTCGAGCCGGATTTGAACCAGCGACCTATGGATATCTACACTTTACAAATGCCTCTACAGTCCACCGCTCTACCAACTGAGCTATCGAAGGTCTATATATGGTGCCGCCCAAAATGAGTCTAAAAATTATTGACAACAAAATATCGTTCAACACAGAAATAAAAACAATCGACACAACAATAACAACAATGTAAATCATATTAAGCAAAAGCGAATACAACTGCTTATCACAGCATAAAAGCAGTCAAAGCTACGTGTTGTGATAAGATATTTGCGAGTGCAGGCTAAATTATTAATAAAATATAACCTTATGTTAATAAATAAAATGTGAACTGGACTGTAATTTGCTGGATGCATTTAGCTTTTCAGTGCTTGGTAAAATAATCGTAAATGATTATAATCTTTATGTTTTTACGTGCAAATGTAAAAATAGATCAATTGATAAAGTTGTGTTTTCAATGAAATAAAAGCACAGCTGATAGTATTTTAATTAAAAACAAAGCTACACTTAACAACAAATTTAAGTTTCAGTAAAAGCCTTTTAAAGCTCCAAAAGCGGTGAGAAAAGAGAAAAATATTTTTAAACTATTCTAACTTATAAATTGAATGCACTTTAAAAATAATAATAACTTACATATCATGCGTCAAGAGAGCTTCTTGAAAGCTTAGCTGTCACTGAAAAGAAAAAACGTAAAGAACATTAAACCGGTGTTATGAAATGTGATGAAATCCAGAACAACTTTTAGTAAATATTTATAAACAAGCAGAGATAGGAGGAATTACCCTTCGCTAGGTGCAGTGAGTCTTTGAATCAACACAAAGATTACAGCGTCGTGGCATCGGAAACTTGACTTTGAGTCCAACTAGAAACTCAAGTCCATGTGAGTCATCCAAGTTGTTGTTGCCTTTTTTGTGTATATAATTTTTTTTTTATCAACGGACAGTAAATTAATTTACCGAGCACTACAAAGTCAATTTTCGGCTCAATTAAATGACTCATCAGGCAGCAAAGATGCTGAGAGAAACAGCCACACACAAGCCAATACAGAGAAAGGGAGGAGGAGAGCGTGAAGGAGAGGAAGAGAGAGAGAAACGCAGCAGGAGAATAAACCCAGCAAAGAGGTGGGACTGCAGGAAGAATCATTGTATCATCTGTTGCTAAAATAACTATGAACAAAAATTGTCAAATAACAATTATCATGAAATATTCCTGGAACTTGGCAATATGCTAGATGTTGTTAGTTCGATAAGACCCCCACAAGTCCAGAGATCGAGATTAAAATTGAGATAGGGAAAATAACTTAAAAAAAACTAAAGATTCATTCAATCATATAGCAGGAAATTGATACCAACATCAAGGTAGCAGTACCGAAAATACAAAATTTCTAAGATCTTTCGACCATGATAATGAAAATGGTTAGGGAAAACTAGTATTTTGAGTCATTCTTAAAAATTATGAACATTTGTTTCAAGATACCTGAGCAAATTACTGGAGGATGCTGCAGGTTGCTCACCGCAGGGCTCCCTCCCTAACTATGCCGCTCTCACTATCGCACTCTCTCTCCCACACGCTCTCTTGCTGTGACTCTACGCAACGAAGCAATAATTTTCTTATCTAACAAGACAGCTTGGACCATCGATCCAGCAGAGTTTCAATTCTCTCACTCTCTTTTATTGTTTTACTCGCTCGCTCTCATACCTTGCTCAATGGATCACACAAATTGCCGCAATAGTCCCTTGGTGTATCCAAGTGTGCGTGTGCGTTCCTGTGTGTGTGTGTTTTTGTCAGTAATTATCCGTAAGCTGTCAGTTTTTTCGCTCTCGCTCTCTACTTGGACCTTTGGACCCTTGCACACATACACACACACATGTATGCATGTATAATGTACATACATATAGATTAACTGATATAATAGCTGCTCGTTGACTTGCTCTTTATGACTTGCTGCCTTTTCATGCTTCTTTTGTTCTTGTTTTTTTTGGCATCCTAATTGGTTTGTTAAGTATCTATCGTCATCCCTTTTCCTCCCCGTCTTTGAGGGCCGTCAAAAATTGCCCCTCGTGTGTGTTTCTTTTGGCTTATCAGTAACACTTTGCGAGGCGCCGACGACGCTGCTGCTGCGGTAGTTTGTTCTCTAGGCCAGGCCAAGAAGCCAATGCCGTGGCCACCTGCCACTGATAACAGTCAACCTTAAAGATTTGTCTTGTGCGCGAGTTTGTGGCATGATTCACTTGCGGGCCACAGGCGTTGCACACAGTAACACAGTCTCTCCTTTACTCAGTGACGATGAGTCACTTTGGTCAGTTGTAGCATCGTTTACTAGGTGGCCCCCTTAATTGTCACCGTGATAGTAGAACACATTGTTTTTGTTTAATTCACTCCAAGCGCCGCTTTTTGATCTAACCGAAACCGAAACCAAAAACAAAATCAAATGAAACACCAAACAACAACTGTGAAAACAGCGCAACAGCGACAACGAAAATCGTTCATTGCTTGCGCAGCGAGAAAGCGCGCACGAAAAGCTCGTTCGCTCTCCCTCCCACATTCACGCAAGAGCTTGCAGTACCGTTTTGATTTATACACAATTTGTTCGCTGATAAGTTCACACTACATTGCCGTTTGCTTAAATATACGTTTTGGCTCAGCACTTACATCGACCTTCGATAGCTCAGTTGGTAGAGCGGTGGACTGTAGAGGCATTTGCAAAGTGTAGATATCCATAGGTCGCTGGTTCAAATCCGGCTCGAAGGATTTAAATTTTTTTCTTTTTCTTTTTAAAATTTACTTTTTTAAATTATAACAAGAATTTCTACATTTCCGAAAATTATTAGTTACTTATAGATTTTTTTTAGCGTGCAAATTTGTATTTTTACATAGAAAAATTACAAGTTTTTTTTGCTATGTATAAATAGAAATTATAATACGCCGTCGCTAAAACAATTCTATTTTTTAGATGTTTATTCGTTATATTTAGTATTTGATGTAGTTTTTTTTAGTGACAAGTCATAAATATATTATTAATTGCCCACAATAGTGGGCATTGAATGCCGACCACATGCGGCATTGCCTTTTATGCCTACAGATTCGTACACGTACGCGCTCTTGGGCCCAAATGGCGCAGACAAAGGCAACAAAAAGTCTGTCAAAAGTTGCAGACGTCCTGCCGCTGCTCACTGTTGACTGGTGGCTTCTGCTGCTGCTTTTGCTCCCAAACAGATGCTATCAATACATCATTTGCCTTTGTGCTGCTGTCACAAATTCATTCACCTGTTCTCGGGCCACGACTTCATCATCATCCACATCAGAAGCCAAAGCCAAAGCCAAAGCCGATGCCAAAGAAGCCACAGCCGGGCAGACAATTATACTGCGTTGATCTCCAATTAGGCTGTCGAAACTCCATTTACACTGCAACGGGCGTCCCACAAAAATATATGTACGAGACGTGGCCTTTCATAAAAAATAACACAACAATATAACATAAATGGAAAAAAACAACAAGAAATAAAAGAATAATAAACTCTTGCTGTGCCACAACAAGTTGCAAGTCATCATCGCATCTCCAACTCTCTTCAGAGGCAACATCATCATCGGCAAGTTAAGTAAATACAAATATGAATGAATTGCTGCTCGCTCAACGTCGATCTGAATCGGAATCTGAATCTGTATCCGAATCTGTATCTGACTCCGACTCTGTGTAAACTTGTTGTATATGAATGTGAAGATCTTGATCTTGGCGAATCATCGGCATTGTGTTTTTGACTTTTTAGTTTTCAGTTCTCAGTTTGAGTTTTTGAGTCTTGTGCTCGACTTGGAAGTTCGAGTGTCTCAGGGCACTGCTTGAGAGCTCTACTTGGTCAACAGTTGCAGTTTTTTTTTTGTATCTCCTTTACCTTCTTTAACAATAACAAAACAGTTTTACGAAAACCAATTCGTGTAATTTGCTGATCGAGCGCCCTCTTCTGATGTTCTTGGTCTTGTTCTTGTGTTCTTAAAGTGGCAAGTTGTTGTATATACAGAAGTACACAGAGTATATAGAAGCCCTAGGCATGCCTCAAGTTGCGCATTAATTAGTTCAACACTCGTTAGACATTCCTGAAGCCACAGGCATTTGGCATTTGCATGCCAATACAATCAATTCCATCTAGAACTTAATACCTTCAACTATTATGTTACTCAAACATAATTGGAATTCCGAGAATTTATTAGAAAGTAATACTAACTTTGGTTTAATAATAATGGGAATTAGGGTATACTTAATGCTACTAAACTTTATTTTCAATTATTATAATTAAAGATGGAATTATAATGCCAAGTTTTTGCTGCGATTCACTCAATTTAAAGACATTCCTGCTCGAGTATCTTAATAAACTTAAATACCTCAAATGCACAGATGCTTAGATAAATTAAAATGGGGCGCAACACACACACAAACAGCTGTATAATGTTGCCACCAATATGGGGGGCATCAACATGCAACACGAAAGCCGCGTCGTTGTGTCTGCAGCAGCGACTCCAGCGTGTCTTTGGAGTTTTGCTTTCGCCAGCGACAAGGAAGAAAAGAGAGACAGAGAGAGCGAGAACGAGAGAGAGAGAGAGAGAGAGAGAGAGGGAAAATCTTATTAAAGCGTAACTAAATGCCTCGAATTAATGTCTAACTGGCAGGCTGCTGGTGGCAAGCTGCGACCAGTTGTGCCTCCCAACAGGTGCTGTGCCTAACTTACCTGTAGTCGTTCATGCCACTTAAGTGACTCGCCTGACAGTGGCCAGTGGTTAACCCGTGGACCCCACAACAAATACTACCTCCACAGCCTGTGGCATTAGCATATAAGCTGTCTTCTCTAATGAAGCAAGTTGCAAGTGACTGTTGCAAGTTCAACTGCTCAAATCGCTCAATGCCAAACGGAAGCAAACGAGTTGCAATCAATGCAAATTTCATAGCAAGAAAAAAAATCAATAAATAAATAGAATACAACAAAAACAAAACAATTAATCAGCGTCATTTAAATCAGACAAATTCAAAGTCAAGAATCGCTGAATTGTTGAATCAATTGCAATTAACATTAGCAATTGCAGCAACTAATTGTTAATCGCGATTAAATCTGATTGAAGCCGATTTCAGTCTTCGACATACTTAATTACGTCACTCAAACGATTTGTGCTGCATTGATTAAATTTTAATACCAATTAATATACATTTATAATATATATAAATTTATATATTAATGATTATTGATGCTCGTGCCTGAACAGCCACAGATACATTTGATTTACATTTAATTAAGATAAATATGGTACTTAATTTAAAAGGTTTTTAAGTGATCAAAATAAGCATTAGTTTAAATTCAACTTATTTATTTAAGCCAGTTAAATACATTTTATTTTTACGATTTAATACATTTAATTTTATTTCAGTTATTTGCATTGTTAACTTGACACCTTTAGTTTAATTGTTTTAAATCAAAATATACATACTTTGTTTAAGAAATATAATTGATATTTATATTATTTTCAAATTAAGGTTGTAGTTATGTTATTAATAAATATATACATATTAAAAATTAATTAATTTTAGATTTAAAAACTCTATTTATTTCCATTTCAGTATTAAAAATTGTTTAGATTTCTTGAATATATTTTATTTTATTTTTATTTGTTTTGAAAAAACTATTTAAATGGAACTTCTCTTTCAAAAACTGATTCAGCGACATTCAGAGTCTACTCTTAACAGTTTATATCGTCTTTGTGGGTGCGCAGTGCCCTTTGCAGCAATTATTTTATAGGGTATATTGGGAGTAAACAAAATAGTTTTTCATATGCGTAATTATGAATGCAGTTTCGATGCGAGCAGAAGCCGAAGTCAAAGCTAAAGCTGAAGTGGCAATGCAATTAATAAACTAAAGACTGCAATTGACACAAGTGACTTGGCTAAAAGGGTGAAAAATGAGAAGCAGGGAGAGGAAAAGGGGGCGCTTATACTGGGTGTTAGTTTGATTTATCATTTGCTAATTGAAAAATTATACTGTCAGGCAGTTAGTTAAAATGTTGTCAACTGCGGAGTACAACTCGAGAGAGGAGAGAGTGGGAGAATGGAGGGCGGTTAATAGGGCGGGGTGGACTGGGTGGACAGGCTGACAGTGCCAATTTATTGAATGATCGGACGCAAGTGCTGGCAACTTGTAAGTGATACAACTCTGGAATTTTTTCCTAGGAATTTTGATTGAGTTGAATAAACAATGATTATTTTATTTATTTGTTTATTGTTGTTGTTATTATTATTTTTATTTTGTATACGTATTTAATATGTAAACGAATTGTGTAAGTGCTGGGCGCTAAAAATAGCTCAGTTCGGTTCAATCGATTGCGATTGCGACTGCGTCCATTGCAAATAAAGCAATGCAAACACACCGAACTGAAACGAAAGACTTAGGCAACGAACTGAGCAACAGTTTATGCGTTTAAGCGGCTCAAAGCCAACTGGCTAACAATAACAACCGTTCATTGTTTGGCCAACGAAAATTTATAATCTACCAGGCAAATCAATGCACATAAATAAACAAAATGTGACGTTGAGCGAAAGACAAGCACTTGAAGTATTTTAATTGTCTAAATGCCAGTGTGCTGATCATCGCCGACCGATCGACTCCGAGACTCACAGACTCCCCCTACTTCCCTGATTCTTCCGATCTTTGACAACAACAATTTACATTGTATCGATTGCACTCTGCTGCAAAGCACAGTTTATTTTTACTCTTAGCTGCCGAATGGCAAACAATTAGAAATGTTTTGATTTAAAACTTAAAAAATATTAGACATTTAACTAGATTTTAATTAAGGATAATATAAAATCAATAGTTCTAGAATACTTTCTGATAGAATAAAAACTTTTTGTTTATAAATTTCATATTCTTTGAACAGTCTTAATATATTAATTAAAGGAAATTCTTTTTCAACTTAAGAAGAGAATTAAATCTTTTCAATCTTACCGCTACATAATAAAGTGCAGAGTTCTATGCTTCTAGCTTTTTCTTTCTTTTGGTTTTGGTTGCATAGTGTTAACTGAAAGTGCTGGCAAGCTGCTGGCACTGGTGACACTCGGAGCTGAGAGATGGAAGCTGGCAGCTGGGAACCGGGAACTTTGGAACAAACTGAATGTTGTGGAACGTCCCGCTTGCGCCTACGACAATTTATGTGTTGGCTTGAAATTTCTCACAGAAAACAAAGGAAATTCCAGGTGAGTTGAGGAATGTTAAGGCGAGTGGCGTGGCGTGGCGTGGCGTGGCATGGTGTGGCAAGTACGTAAACGAATACGAATACGTATACGTATTCGAATTGCAAGCTGGATGCTCTTGACTTCTTTCAGTCGATTGGGCCGCCGTTGCTGACATTTTGCATTTCGTGCAACGCATTCCTTGGGGCGCTGCTGGGCGCATGCGTACCACACACCAAGGAGGAGGCAACAACAACAACAACAATAACAGTAACAGCAACAACGATGGCGACGCAAAACATCGACTCTTGGGCAACATTGACACTGATGAGCCGGACTGAGTTCGAGACTGAGAATGAAACTCTGGTAACATCGATGTTGCCAGAGGCACAGAGAGTTTTGTGCCGCTGCCTGTTGCATCTGGCAGTCAAGGTGGTCACCCCAAATGCAACACGCAACGGCAACAGCAACAGCAACAACAACAACAACAACTGCGGCGTGATTGTTATGGCTGCGTTGGCAGTCGCCTTGTTCCCCAGTTGCATTGTAAATTCGTAAAACAATAAAGAAATAAATTACTTTCGGCCCCAGTGCAAGTCTAACTTCCAAGTCCAAGCTCAAGTTTAAGAACTCTTGTACTTGTGCTCGTGTGAGCCAGGAACAGGGACAAACTGGAGAGACTGGACAGACAGTTAAACAGACTAGCAGACAGTGGGACAGACAATAGCACAAAGAACACGACAAAGCGTTGAAATCGTCGTGCCTTTTGTCTGGCAATCCGGCAACCCAAAATGGCCGTCACTTTTGGCTCAATTGAGTTTTGGTCCAGCCAGTAAGCCAGCCAACTCGGCTACACTAAAAAGAGGCAACAAAAATGCAAACGTGTACCTCCTACAATTCTGTTGTCCGACATGAACTTTGCGCGCTGCCTGAAAATTGCAATTTTAATGCAATTCGTGAGTCGAAACCGGCAAGCAGCGAGCCGAGCAGCAGAGCAGCAGAGGAGCATTTCAGCCAATCGTTCAAGTCCAAGTACAATTGGACCACCCCGACTGCAAATGCAACTGCAATTTCAACTGCAACTCCAACTCCTGCCCCCCAAACTTCAGCTTGGCGTTCGACTGCGACTGCCAAAGGGGCTGGAAGAACGGCAAAGAAATCAAGAAGAAGGAATGAGAAAAAATATAAAACACCCGCGCAGCTGGGCAGATGACACGGAACGAACATAACTAGAATAGTGGGCGGTTTGAAAAGTATTGAGTGGATTTGGCAGAGCAAGAGAATTAGCGAGCTAAACGGCGAAAAAAGACAATTGAATGGCTAGTTTGGCAGTAGTATTCTAATTGCGAATTTACTCAACTGAAAATTAATTAAAAGTATTAGTAGAGAATTTACTTAGAAAATATAACTATTATATAATTCAGAATCAATTTGAAACAATATATTTAAGCTTTTTAAGAAATTTGGTGTTATATTTCGAATACATAATCGATTTTATTATTCAATAAATATTTGATTTATTTTGCAAGCAGTTACAAAACAATTAAGTAATTATACTTATAAATTAAATTAAATAATTACAAATTAAATTAAACAAATTTATCAAGTTTTATTATAAATCACAATTCAATAGCACTTTTAAATCTTCTGTATCGATAATAATTGTTATACACAAATAAACATTAACTTATTCTTTGCTACTTCAACTCACACTTTTTATCAGATTTAGTTTTCACTACAAATATTTTTTGAAATTGTTTTAATATTTTTCTTAAGTTTTCAATAATCTAAACACGTCTCAAAAAATCTTTCTAATTTTTGTAGAAAAAGTAACTGACAGCCTTGTAATAGCCAAACAGTTAGAGTTATCGCTGATCATCATCATAATGTTTTAACACACACACACAGTTACACACACATGTATGAAAACAAAATATAAAGAAGACAATACCTCTTCGATCGTACCTCGTGTACATCTTTATATATGCTGTTTAGCTCGAGGCGAGCAGAAAAAAACATTTGGCGTTGCCAACATGTCTGCCATGACAAAAGCCAGAGACAGACTCGGAGTCAGAGTCAGAGTCAGCGACTGGAGTCTACAGACTGAACAGTCTTCAGTCTACAGTCTTCAGAGTCTTCGAGTCTGTGGAGAACTGACAATGAGACTCTCATGAAATGCCAAAATGTCTAGCTGCGAATGCTACACGGACGGCAGCCAAAAAAAAGTAAGAAAAACAAAAAATTATAACAACAAAGTCAAAAAAAAAAAAAATGTTGAAAAAAAACCTCAACACAATGATTTCAATAATGAACTGTAGTTTTTTTTTGTGTGTAATTTTTTTCTGCTTGTTTTTTGTGTGTGAGTGTGTGTGTGTGCGCCGCGAGGGTTTAATCTAGATAAACAGACAAGCCACAAAAAAGTGCTTCAACATGAGCCAAAACGGGGCTCAAAAACAACAACAACAACAGCAAGAAACTCGTCTTTGTTGTTGTTGTTTTTAAGACATCGTGTGTTGTTCATTTGGCCCGACACGCCCCTCTACCCCTAGCAGCTAAGACTCGACTCGACTCGACCACCGGGCGACAGCTCAATACATTTTGCGCCTTTAATGGAATTCAATTCAATTCTTATCGTGCAGCAAATTATTGTTATTAATTATATGAAAATGAGGGGAATGTTAAAGGGGCGGTAATACGCTTAGAAGAGTGGTGGTGTGTAGGGGCAGAAGGGGGAATGGTCATCGCTAAGCAACAACAATTGCTCAAGGGCTGGGAGCGACACGCTGTCTGTGGCTGACTGCGAATCGCTCGAGCTGCCTGATTGAAGCATAAATAATTTCATTATTATTATTATTTATTAGTTGTGTAGTTGTTGTTGTTGTTGTTGCTGTTGTTGTTACCAGTATTGTGTGGGGCGCACCTTTGGCAAATTAGAAATCGCCGCATTCGCGTTGATTGCGGATTAGCCCCCAACTTGAATGATGACTGACTAAATGACTGAATGACTGACAGGCAGACTGACTGACTGACTGAACCTAAACTCGCATTGAACTTCAAATCAACAGCGTTCATATTTCATCAGCTCTTTACACTTCACATCTATTATTAACAATTCATTTCAAATCTGAAAAGGAAGCAGTTTCAATCTCACAGACAATATGTCGACTTTGCCATTATAAACAACAGATATAGGGCCTTGTGTCTATAACTTAAACGCGTTGACAGGCGTAACTTTAATTTCAGTTTATAAATTATGCAATTAATTTGTATTTAAATTTATTTAATAATAGCTTAGAGTAAATTGCTTAAAGCGAAAGTTTATTAAAATGTATTAGGAAGATAATATGGGCTATTAACTTTTTAGTTATTATAATATTTAATTAAAATTCAACTTAAGGAAAAAATATAAATAAAGAAAGAAAATTCATTATAAATTTGAATTTTAAAAAATATAATATTCTTTAACATTTAAATATTTTAAAATATTTTATACAAAATACTACCAAGATAATATATTAAATTTTAATTTAAAATTTAGTATAATATATTTTATATCAAGTATATAAATATATTTATTTAGGATGTTTTTTTTTTATCATTTATTGATTAATTAACGTTCTTGTTTTTTAAAAAGTTTGCTAAATTGTTGTATTAATATGAATATAGACATAAAATTTGACCTTGAACCAAATTAAATAAAGCAAATAATAATTTAAAAGAAAAGTCTTAGTCTTGAAATATTTCAAGCTCTTATATAATCTTTATTTACGGATTTTTTCCCAAGTTCTCGGCGTTCTCAGCACATGGAAACAATTAGTTCAATGTTTTAGCAAGTGCACGTCGATGTCGTAATCCTCAAGACAATATCTTTGCTTGTTTCTATAATTCGTTGCTGTGTGAGATTATTTTTAATTTTTTACGTCTTTTATTTTATTTTTTCTATATTTTTTCTTTCCATAGTTTAAAATAACAATGTGATCTATTCATGGTGACGACGATGTGAGCATTTTGACATTTGCGCCTCGGCGTGCCAAAAAGTAGCGAAGCGTGTGGCGATCGCAGATCTCAGATCTAAGATCTTAGTGCTCAGATCACAGATCACGGATCTTGTTGCTCACAGATCACAGATGACAGATTTGAGTTGTCAGTTTGGTTAGTTTGTTAGTTTGGTGGCTGAATACAAATTGGAAATGCCAACAGAGTCAGTCGTTTACAGGATGATGGCGATGCAGATCATTATCATGAAGATAATAAATATATATATACAGCATAGTGTACTCATTCATCATGTAAGAGCATTACGCATTCGGTTTTGTCTTGGTAAGTAAAAAACAACAGATAAAACTGTCGTTTTCTTGGCTTCTTGACAGTCTTTATGTTTGTGGTAAGTACGGGTATTTGAGCAGATATATATGCACTTTAATGGATCTTGATATATGCGCACTTCAAAGTCAATCAAGTGATCAATATTGTAGCAAATTTCATTGAAGAACTCTTGTCGAACAAAGCAGTGCATTCTTCTCTAGAGAATACTTGAAATTTGACAGGGAATATTGCGTTTTAACACGAGTTATATATCAGTTAATACTATATGATACTTAGTGGCATCAAAATTAAGTACTTCAAAGTTGAAGTTGATTAAAAAGTTGATATCCTTCCAATTAGTTTCTTTGCTTTGCCCAAATCAAGTTTGTTGCCTAAGTCGTTTGTTTTTTTTTAATTTGTTTGAAATTAACGAAAAGTGATTTAGCTTTCAACGATGTCTAAATAAATTGTCTGATACGTAATGGCCAAAACCGAGTTGTGTGTGTGGTCCACATCCTGACCGCAAATTGCTAATCAGCCCGTCAGCCCCAGGGAGAGAGAGAGAGAGGGGAATGGGAAGCTTTATAAAATTTATGCGGCTTATTAGCGCGTCTCAAATATTTTAGCAGCAAACAAATTAGGTCCACTTAGGCGGCAGATCTTTCATGGAAACCCCAAAACCCAATTGGCAAAAATTATTTCATCAAATATGAACGACTGAGACAAAAGGCGATAAAACCAAAACGTTGTTGCAAAAAAATATAAATATATATGTGTATAAAAAGCTTAACCTGGCCAACACCCAAAGTGTCTATGCGCACACCTTGACTATGCCAAGAGAATAAACAAATCCAAAACCACAAAAAAAAAAAAAAAAAAAACAAAGTTAAAAAACCGAAACAGAAACAGAAACCAAAAGCAAAACGAACCACAACCGAAACGAGACATAAAAAAATCATATAAAAAATCGTTAATAAATTTCACATACACATCAAGCAGTTGGTGGGAGTGTGGTTAACGGGTAAGCGGTGGAAAGGAGAAGGGGGGAAATCGGGATCTGAATCGGGATCGAGCTGTCGGATCGCAGCTGCAGCCAAAAGGGAGCTAACCTTTTATATACCTTCGGCTGACCAGCGACTTGGGTCTGAGATAATCTAAAGTAAAACTCGTGGAGCATAAATAAAAAAGAAATTACTTAATTTCTTAATAATGTTGTGTTGTTGCTGTTGTTGTTGTTGTTGTCGGTGTTGTTGTTGTTGTTGTGTGCCAATGGCTTGTTTCGACAACTTTTTTATAATCCTTTTAGGCCCCGCGGCTGCTGGCTGCACTGTGAGAAATGCTGCAGTGCTTCATCAATCGTGGTTGCTGTTGTTGTTGTTGTTGTTGTTACTGATGTTGTTGTTGTTGCTGTTGTGTTTGTAGCTGCGGCTTGTGCGGGCCTTTGCATTCTGTTGAAATGAAATCTTTATTTCCTTTCGTGACTATAATTAATAATTTTCGGTTTGCTTGTTTTTGTGTATTCGGTTTGTTTTGCGCTGCTTGTGTGTGTTAGTGTGTGTAGATTGCTCAAGGAGCAGCAGCAACAGTTGGTGCTGCAGACAGTCAGCAACTTGCAACTGGCCACTGATCACACCACACACGCAGCAAGCTAATAATGATCAGCATTGCCTCTTGCTGATCATAATAATGATGTACATAATGATGATGGTGTTGCTGTTGGCCTGGCTAAATGCGCTGACTTTTCTACCTTATCACACAGAGAACGAAAAGAAAATAAAACAAAAATAAAAGTAAGAAATAAAAACAAAGAACAACAAAATGTTTTATGCCTGAAAATTGTTGGTTGTTCTTGCCATTGTGATTGTTATTATTATTATTGTTGTTGTTGTGGCTTTTGGCCACTTTTTGCATGGTGGCCAACATGTCTCCTGCGGTTTGTTTTGGTCTTTTCTGTCTTTTGGGTGGTTACTGGCACTCTGCTCTCCTCTTGATTATCTCTCCCTGCTTCTCTCTTTCTCTCAAGCTTCTCTGCTGCGGCATAAAGCAAACAACCGCGTTGTAAATCATTTCCTAATTAGCGGGCAGTCGCAGCCGCCACAAAAAAAAAAGACGTTGACTACAACGGGAACTCGAACTTAAACTCAAACTTGAACTGGAACCGAAACTGGAACTTAAACTGAACTTAAGCTGGCCAGTTCAGGCAGTTTGCATCTGCGGCAAGGTTTTGTAGCACGGCACAGCAATTGGGTGGGACGGTACCGCTAATTTGAATTTAATTGCATGCCTATTTGCATGCAGAAGAAAACCCTTCGAGGCTACACTGTCCAGCCCAGCATTGCTTTAAAATACTCTATGGTATGTTAGAGTCATATGTTCCACAGAACTCTCTGTAACATTTTATAGAAAAGTTTTTAGACATTCCCTTTTAAAAACTCTCAAGTCTTTAACTGCAACCATATTTATTAAGTTTTTAAATCGATTATTAGCTGCTAATTGGTTTAAAGAACTTTTGCTAACTGATTGTTACAAGGTCACACAATGAAGCTGCTACACAGCAGAGACAATCAGGCAAGTGGAGAGTTTAAGGAACAAAGGGAGAACTCTACTGGGCCCACGCTGCGTATGCGCATTGGCAGCTTAATTATCAAAAGACTTCGATGCTAAAAAATTAAGTGCAAATGGGCAATTAAATGAGTAATTTATGAAACAACAAATTTGCAGTCAGTTAACAGCTTATGGGCAAGGATCACAAGCGACCGGTTAAACAAATTGAGTGCGCTGATATTTATATATACTGATCAGAAATCGAGTGTACTATATACTCATATCGATATGGATATAGTCGATTAAGTGCGAGTGAGTATTTTTGTATTTCTTTGCATTGTATTAACTCATAAATTCGAAGTTCGTTAAGAATGTCGAAATAATAAATGCGGCTGCCACATTAAGTTCCACCAAAACACAACAATAACAACAACAATCACAGCAACAACGATAACTACTGCGAGCCATCAACAAAACAATGAACAATCGATTAAACACAAAAAGCAACAGCAGCCAACAGCAGAACAAAGACAAAAACGCCGACAAAATGCCGAAGACCTCAACGCATCCCATTGGACAACAGATGCAGCCTAAAACAACAACAACAAACTGTGCAAGAAGAAGAGTAAGCACAACAACAACATCAGTAAGAGCAGCAACAACACCAACAACAGCAACAACAGGCACTGCAGCAAGCGAAAATGAAAATTTATTAAAAATCAACTCAGAGTGATATGCAAGAAACTTTTAAGAATGCATTTAAAATGGGTAAACCCAACATTTAAATGCTCAGCAACGTATTTAAAGAAAGCACAGAAATACATTAATTAAATATGTTTAAAAGAAAAAAAATTAGTGCTTATATTTGATACTTTCGAATAACGTTATGTAAAATATTGAAATTAAATTGCAAAATGTATAAACTCGACATTAAAAAGCTCATCAAAATATTGTTAAAAATGCATAGAAATAAATTTATTTCAAAAGTTCAATAATTCTTTAAGTAAATCAGCTTAAATGCATATAATGGTTCTAATTATTTATTATGTAAATAAAACTGTGAATATTTTTCATGATTTCTAATTTGCGCGTGTTGAACACAAACGAATCAAATGTAATTTCTTTTTACCGAATTTTAAATTAAAAAATTATTTTAAGTATCATAAATATAATTTACAATTTGAAAGAAAGCTAAATAAAAAGGTAATCAGAGTTAAATGTTTAAAAAACGCATTGTTTTATCTGATAATATTAACATTGCCCACTAAGTTAATAATAAATTACACTACTAATTTCTTACTAAAGCCAGTAGTTTACAACACTTCCCTGTTATATTTTATGCGTCATATGTACAGCATAACATACCCATGTCATGCTACGAGGTATATCAACAGTCGTCAGCAGAGACACAAAAGGGCATTGCAATTTGTAGCGCAGGGTCCATTAACATAAATTAAGGGAAATGTCGAGGCGACAATGTCGCTGCTGGTGGAAGTGGAAGTGCCAGTGACGCCCCTACTCACTCGCCAACCCGCCATACTCCCCTTAGCCACTCCCCTACACTACAATCCAATCCAGTCTACTCTATAGTCAAGCCGGAGATGGATGCAGTGCAGCAAGTGGCGAACTGAGGCCAACACGGAGCAATTTTGTGTGGAATTTATTAAGAGATGGGCTAACAAAACAATTTATGCCTTTTTAATGGCTTATTAGCCATTATTAGTCGCGCTTATCGCGCCCGTCTCCAAAACACACACACACTCACACAGTGCCCCTGTCTCTGTCTCTGTTTCTGTCGCAGTTTCTTTTCTCTCTTTTTCAGCTGCGTCCTCGAACTTGGCCAGAGCTCAAATTTCAAGCAACGATTGTCTGTGTGTTTGTTGTTGTTTTTGTCGTTGACAAAAATGAAAAATTATCGTAATAAATTAAATTTGCTATCGCAAGGCATTAATTCTGGTCACAAAAACGACAACAACAATTGAAAGGAATTTCTGTGTCGAGCATTTGTTCATTTTGTTCTCTTTTGGCTTTTTACTGTCTCTGTCTTATTTGTTGTTGGTTTTATTTGCCAATTTTAGAAACAGTTGAAAGTGAAGCTTAACGAAGCTTAGTGACATTTGCTGCTGCTGTTGGTGTTTGGTGTTAATGTTGCAGCTGTTAATGATGATGACATACGAAAGACTCAGGCAACGAACTTGCTGCCTGATGAAACAATTACTCAAAGCAAACAATACGATTTTTATATTGATAAATTTAATTATTTAAGTACTTTTCTCAATGTATTAATCAATTTTATAGCACACTTAAGTATAAAATTCTAAATTAAAAAAAAATATATAATATTTAACCGTATAAATTAATACATTTAGAAACCGCTTTTAATTTTGATTGATAGCTTTTGGGATTAAGAGATTATTTTTAATTAATATTGACTTTGGAGAGTATTTTTAAGCCTTTCATGCCTTGAAAGATGCTATAATTATTGCTAAAATAAAAAATTATCCATAAAATAAATTCTTTGTATGCATAAACAAAATAATGTAAACATTTATTTTTATTAGCAACATATAAATTCACTAAATAATTTTATACAAAATATTTATAGCAAATGAATACATTTATAAGCCGCTTTGAATATTTGCCAGAGTGAAAACTTTATGCACGGCTCACTGGAGACGATTTGTCTGGCATCAACAAATAATAGGAAACTATGCGAACATTGAAAATAGACAAACAATTCGCTCGATGTCTGATCTGGACAAGGTATCGGTTGTTGGCTGTGTTGGGTTCGCTTTGGTGGTGCCAGTGTGGCTGTGGCTTTTGGGTACGCAAAGCGATATGAAACCTGTATGGAATTTTTTGACAAATGTTTAACATGCGACAGCTGTTTACTCAATAAATCCATTAGCTGTACAAACAAAACAAAACAAAAGAAAAGAAAAAATACTATTGAGAAAACAATGTGGCACTGGGTGTGACAGTAATCACTAATTGTGTCTTCTAATTTATCATTAGCAAATTGAGAAATGTTCGCAAAGCATCTGTGCTATAATGTCATAATATCATTTTTATTAGTTTATTTTTGTACCAATTAAAATGCATTAAAACGTCATTAATTTAATTTGTATTGATGGCAAGTCGTAAATAAATGTTGCTGTTGTTATTCGGTATTAACTATTTGACGCAGTTGAGGTGAGCAGACATCGCAGCGCCAGTGGCAACAAGTCGCCAAAACGAAAGACTCTGGCAACAAACTTGAAACGGTCAAGACACACAAAAGACTCTGGCACATTTCTCTGATAAGCTTACACACACACACACACAAACACACCTGGAGGGCTATGTGTGCGTGTGTGTTAGTTTAGCGAAGCGTAGCTGCATCTTATCTGGCCAATCAATCTTTGTTGTTTGTTTAAACACGTTTCATAAAAATTAATTTTTTTATTTATTAAGCAAAAGCATTTTATGTCGTGCTGTGAACAGAGCCCCGAACTGGAAAGAGCACGCCAGAGTGTCCAAAAACCCAAGTTCCTCCCCAGATATCATGGGAGTAAGTTTGTGTGTGTCTGAGAGAAACACCTGCTGCGTTGCCCCCTCAGCAAACGTTTTCTCCGCTTTGCTTCTTTCTCGACTTCACTCTTCTCCCTCTCTCTGTCTCTCTCTCTTTTGCTACGATGCGCATTTCTGTTGTTGTTGTTGTTGTTGCTGTTGCGTTATTATCATATGATATCATCACCCGAAATTCCTCGCTCGCAAATAAATCCAGCAACTAAATGAATTTCAAATTCTTGTGCTCAACGTCCCGCTGCTTTGTTTGCAGAGCGTCAGCAGCGCGGCATCATAAAATATTAATTAATTAGTCGAGACTCGGTTAGAAAGCGTGCTTCAATACACACACACACACACATGCACACGCAGGCACACACTCTTGCATATATTCACACACTTTGACAGGGAGCTTGATAATCGCTTTGATAGTAAAATTAGATAAGCTTGACCATCAATTTCTATTGTATTTGCTTAACAAATCCAATCAAGTTCAAGTTTATGAGCAAGCTTTCGCTCTCCCTCTCACCCACTAGCTCATTCACACACCGCTTTCGCTCTCTTTCCCTCATTTTTTTGACATGTTGTTTAAGCGCTCGTTCTTGAAGAAGTTGTTAAAGTTCAGTTATTGAAGTGAAAACGGTGAGAAAAGCAAACAATAATTTATTCGAACTGATTTGAGCGATAAGCGACTTTATTTTTATGCCATGATTTAATGATTTTTATGTACCACAAAAATAAAAAAACAAACAAACAAAATAAATGTTAAACACGCTGCAAACAAATTTCAAACTATTAAGAGACAATTAAGAAAAAAGAACTTGAAAATTAAGGAAAACTATTTTAAATTTTATTCTGGTAAATAAATATTTATCAGATCTTTTTTAGTATTATTGGCATGGAAACTTCTGAGGAAACCACTTAAAATATTTCTTGCAACTCATATTTCTGCTTCCCACTGCCAGAAGCATAAAGAACTCTGTCCATTAGTCAACACAACAAATAGATCAAAATATGATTAGACTATGAAAATGTATTTATTTATTTGCAAATATTAAATATTATTTATATTTCTGTTGTTAGATGCATGTATGAGTTGAGCGTTAAACAAGCTGTACTACATGGCGTATGAGCAATAAGGAAATGCGCAAAAAGACGTTGACGACGCCCACGCGACGATTTGTGATTCGATTTGCGGTGCATAAACAGAAATGCATAAGTTTTTATGGGTCAGCTAGAGTACTAAATCACTTTGCGACAATAAATGTTAAATAAAATGTTGAATATATACATATATGTGTGTGTGTACAGATATTTGAATATATGTATTTGTCGTACTTGAATCTATAGCTGGACCTGTTCCTATTTAACATTTGCGTGCCGCGTTTTATAGCGTGCACGTTTTAGTAATATGTCAAAATCAAAATACGCGCAAGCCTCGCTGCATTTGCAATTAGTCAACGTCAACGTCAAACTGCAATATAGACAACAGCAAAAACAACAACAGCAACAACAACAAATAGTTTGCAATGCAGTCACAAATTAATTGACTAACAAATTACAAAACAATTAGAAGGCATTCCTTAAATGGCAGCCCACACACAAAAACAACAACGAAAGAAGCGCTCAGGCATTCCAACAATGCAGTTAAGAAGATTGAGATATTAAATGTTAGACAAGTCGACTAATTAAACACTCTACATGCTGTGGTTAACTTAATAAATATTGTTTAGAGCAAAGCGGGTAAGTTGGAGGTAATACAGAGAAGTATTTTTAAATTGAGGCATGGTCACCCTTAAATAGGCATCTTATGGTCACCCCAAAATATGTGTCTTATGACTAACTTTTAAATATAACAGTTATGGTCACCCTAATAATTTACAATTTATGGTCACCCTAAAAATTAAAATGTTTAAAACTCGCTTGGTTAAATAATTTGTATAGAGTGTAATAAGTAAAACACGCGATCATACTTTAACTCTAAACTGGTCACCCTAACAAACACCTTTAAAACAAGGAAGCACAAAAAGTATTTAAAAGCTAACTTACCAAATACTACACTCCCTAGCACTACAAAGCTAATATATCCAACAAACTTTAGGCATAAATATTGATAATAGTATAGAAATATTTAAGCGGCATTTGCTAACAAGATTTTCATTTTGTAAACAATTTTGATTTGACAGACGCTATTTCAATTTCCACAAAATATGCAAAAGGCGCCGGCAATTTTCAGCTATGCCACAAGTGTTAGTGTGTTGCCCATTTGATGGCTCGGCGCTACCAAAATTGGCCCCCAAATGGCTTAGACCAAGTGTCTGTAAGAGCGAAACATGGCCAAAAAAGAAAAAAAAACTACTACAACACGTATGTGCATATATATTTATTAAGTCGAATAATTCAAACTGGTTGCTCAGTTAGCTCACCTTGGTGGTCTGTTAGCAATTGGTGGCTCACGATTTTATAACTTATTATTTTGTGTATAGATCAGGCAGAGAGGCTCTACTCAAGTTGTTGTTGTTGTTGTTGCTGTTGCTGTCGTGGAAATATTTCAAATAGTTTTCTAATAGCCGCCTTGCATGAACGAATTGTTTTCCATTATAGCCGGGACTGGGCAATTGGGCTTAAAAAATGCATTTCATGCCATTTGTGATTAACGAAACGATCATAAATGCCAGGAGCCGGTGTTGAGAGCTCAGCAAGTGGTACTTAATTTAGAAACACAAAAATTGTAATTATTTAAGAATTTTATATGCCAGTGTAATTTCATTCAATCTGTAAAGCGAAATGAGTTTTAAATAGCTAGCATACTTTCGTTATATTATAATTAAATGATTATGATAATGATGGCGGAATTAGACTACTCCAAATACCGTGAAGCCTGAAATATAACATTTTCTTGCTTTTAGCATACTACAGTTTATTAATGGATCATTTGTTAAAGTAATTGAGTTTAAAGCTATTAAGTATCTCTAGACAAAGTAATGGTAAAATAAATTTAAATTTAAATTATTTTTACAATATAATCTACTCTGATATTTTAAAATATATTAAATTTATCCAATAAACTTTACTCATTTTTACTTGAGCGCTTTCATAAGAAACTTCACGTAATCCAACTTCAAAGTAAACTTATTATTGATAATTTATGACTGATGATTGACATTTCTAACTGTTTGTTTGTACTCTAAAGCTGAGCTACCACAGAGCTTCAGTTCGCAATCAAAGCCGGCGCTTCCAGACTTTATTTATAGTTTCTGCTATCATATATTTTCAAGATCAAACGATTTCCAAACAAAACTCGCCAAGTTACTCAATTTTTCAATCGAAACGATTGTAGACAAATTGTCGCCAAAAATAACAGAACTAATGTTGTTATTGTTATTGTAGTTGTGTGTGTTTGTGTGTGGCATCGATTACAATTGCACTCAATTGTTTATAGAATTGTTTATGCAAAGAAACTGGAACTTAAAGTCGGTCCCCAAGTGTCTGTCATAAATTTCCAAAATGTCAAAACAATAAAAACTCCAAATAAATTTAGCACATGGCAACATCAACAAAGCTTTAAGACTGTGAGAGAGGGAGACGAGGGGGCGTGACGGGGCGCTGCTTAATATATCTTTTGATTATTATTAATAAATAAAGCTTCGTTTTGCTTATGTTGTTGTTGTTCTGGTGCTGCCGTGCGGTCTGCTTATATTTTATTTTATGACGCGCTTTCGTTGCTGTTGTTGCTGCTAAATAAACAAAAGGCGTGTGTCGACGTCGACGTTGACGTCAGCGTCGACTGCGCAGTCCACAACTGCTGCTGCCCCAAGGCTTTGACTTTGAAAAGCGTTTAAGCGGCTTAAGCGTTTTGCCTGCCATATTACCTGTCTCCCTGCCTCTCCTTCCCTTGATCTGCACCTCTACTTCTCCCTCTCTGTTCCTCTGTCCCTCCCTGCTCTATTCTTCTACTCTAGCGTTGACTTTGCGCTTGATTCTGATACTAAGTCTGAGGTGCCACAGAGGCTGCCGCGATTTTGTTGCTGCTGTCATCGCATAAAAATTTCGCCAGCTTTTGTTGTTGATATTTCTTATTTGTTTTTTTCTTCTCTCTCGCATATTTGTTGTTATTATTAGTATTTTGGTTGCTGCAGGGTGTGACAAATGATCATCGCTGCCCAAGCAGCAGCAACAACAACCACAACAACAACAGCAACGACGACGAGCAAAAATTGTTGGAGCCAAAATGTCTGGTTGGTTGTTTGTTTAAGTTGATTTGTTGTTATTGCTGCTCGTTGTTATTGTAGTTTCACGCACATTACTTACTACACACATATACAAACAAATGTATACAAGTGTGTGTGTGATTAGTTTTAATCATACACAACAATTTGTATGCATAGAAAGCTACAACTTAATGCGCTGCGCTTTATGAAGAGTAACAATTTGAATATGATTATTTATTCTCAGAATTCGCACTAGCTTTTAACAAATGTAAAAACTACTTTGAGTGTAAATATATATTGCAAAATTATGTTAATGTCAGATTTTAATATAGTTGTACTTTGGCACTTGATTTCTTCCCCATGAATTAAACAAAAGTTTATGTAATCGGAATGTTTTGTTAAACCCAACTAATTACACAACTTTTTTAAGTTTTACTAAAGTCAAGTTATTCTTAATTAATTTTAAACATTTGGCCAATTTTTCTAATATATTATAAGCTAAAATTTTATTTTTTAAAGCTTTATTTGCTGCTCTATGAGCTTTGATTGATCATTTAGGCAGCTTCCGCTTTAAATTATATTTATTTAAAATATTTATTTTTATTTTATTTCCTCTTTTGTATTTATTTATTTATATTTAATCAGTTATTAAAATAATTTCATAACGAGCTGCCAAATTTTTGGTTCGGCTTTTATTTTTTTTTTTCCTTTTTTTTCTGTTTGTCTGTTCAATACAAAAACGTATACTATAAATATCCAAAAATAAATTTATTATTTTGAACCAATTTTTATTATTGTATAATTTTGTGGTTAGCGTATTGACGTAGAAACCCGGCATACCCTGTAAATATGAATCACTGAGGAAATATAGTTTGCAAGGAAAGTTTTTGCAACAAGAAATATAAACTAGAAATAAACTATGAAATATTTCAAGCCGAGAATAAATAAACAAATTTTCTAACTTGAAATATATTAGATAATGTTAAACAGGGTATTTGCTAGTCTAGCACGTGGAATTTGTTACTTTTTGTTCGCAGTTTAGCCATAAATATACAGCTGGTTGGCTGCTTGTCTGGTTGGGAATGTGGTGTGATATTATATATTTATTTTGGACCATAAGCCAAACTGCTGTTTAAAGCAAGTCAAAGTCAAGTTTTACGATATGCGCAAAACATAAATTATGAACTGCTTATGGCTGTTCGAATTGGAGATGCTCAAATTCACAATTTTTAGTATCTCAACGTTTCTATTGTTTAATTTATTGTGCTTTTATTTAAAAAAGTCGCAATTTAAAGTCGAGCTAAGTCGACTCGAGTCGAGTGCCAAAATGGGTCACTAAGCATGACAGTTATGGAGCAATATTTGCGGTCAGAGAGTGTGACTGTCTGTGTGAGCAGAACAAAAGACTTAGGCGACAAACTTGAAAACGATGTGGGCGTGGGTGTGGTCACTTGGGGTGGGCGTAGGTGTTGTGTTCACTGCTCACAATTACGCATGCTAATCGTGTTGTCAACGTAATTAAAATGTAATCGCCGTCGGCCAACTAATGAGCGAGTTGTCATAAACAATATGCAGAGACCCCCCACCAATCGATAACAAGCGGTGGAGAGGGAGAGGGAGAGGGGAGTGGCAGCGGGATGTCAAACAGGCAATACGGGGCGCAGTTATAGTAAATAATATCTTAATGGCAAATTAAAGCCGCAAACGCGTTTACTCGCTGTGATCAGTTCACTTTAATACAGTAATAGCAGCTGCCACACCCCTTTTACCACCACTGCCACCCGCTACACAAGGCGATAGTTTTTCTATTACAATAATACAAACAAAAGTTAAAGTCTATTTTCGTATTTTGCGGTTTGTGGTTAACACTTCTTACTAGCCAAGTCTTTTTTATGGTTATTTATGGCACAGTTTCCAATGTGACTTAATGTGCCAGAGTGTGTGTTTGTGTGTGTGAGTGTGAAGTGAGTAGTGTAAATATTGTGAGTAGTTCGCGCGTGGGTTGTAAGTGAATGTTATGGCGCTTCAAGTGACATTTTGAATGCAAAAACGGTTTAAAGTGGAAATGGTCTTGAATTGGTTTAAAAGGCCAAGAGATCACAATTAATGTGCTAATCCGATTTCAGCTGTGAGTGGAGAACAGTAGACCAAATTCGATATGCTTCACATTGAGCTCTTTATGCTGTCAATCTGTCAGTCTGTCCATCAATCTAATTAGGCAAACGAGTGGTTCAACTGGATTCAATGAGCTTTAATGAGAAGTCGTCGATTTTTGGTAGCTAAATTTGTAGAATGATTTCACACAGGGTATATATTAGTCCATCATCATCATAAGTTCGTCTTTATATTTAGTTTTCTATTGTTTACAGCTGTCTCTGCTTAGCTCGCATCTTGGCTCAAAGTCCAGTTCAGTTCGCATAAATAACAGGATTTTTTTGTCACTCATTTGCTGGTGACAACTTGACTCCCGTTGTTGTTGTTGTCACAGTTTTCATACTTTTTTGTTCATTTGCATTTTGGTCGCTGGGGCAATGAGTGTCGATTATTCATTATTAAAAATGAAAAGTGTTGGCATTAAGCGGGACTCAAGACAGGGCCGGCAGGTAGTTAGCCCCCGGCTTAATCAGTATTAGGCACAAAGACATGCAAATTACTCATACGCAGCGTTGCACCTGTTCAAACAGTTCAACAGTCGGCAAAACTTAATTACTAAGCAGGAAATATTAGCACGAGTGCTTAAAGCAAATAAAACTAATGAACAAGAAATATGAATTTGCCCCAAATCAAATAAGAAAAACACGCAACGGCAAATAAACAAAAATTTTTAACTCAAATCAAAATATTCGAAAAACTACAAAACACAAATTCAAATACGAAACCGTTTGGACAAAAATCAAAACCGTAACGAAACGAAACGAAACGCGAACAACTTTCAAGTGAAGTACCACGCCGGTGGACACATTGCCACGAAAAGTTGAACATGCATTTTAATTGCAACCCAGCAGCTCTTGAAGCCGAATGCAAGGCAAATAAAACTTCAGTCACAATTTGTACAAACACACCAAGACAAATAAACACACAACATAAGAAAGCAACAGGGTCGAAAACAACTAAAGACTTGACAACACTCTTACTTTTCTGTAGGAATTTAAACTGTTATTAAATAGTAAATTTACTCTACACTCTATTTACAAAATAAACTGCAAGTACGCTGCTGGGAACACAGTGTCTTAATCCCCTTTGATTACTCAAGTTAATACAAATGAAAACTACTTAAACTAAACACTTTTTACATGGACCCCTTTGTCTTTTAGTGTATTAATAATTGCACAAGCAATTGTCTGCAACATGTCTGGATGCAAGTCGTCATCAGCTGCTGCTGCTGCTGCCGCTGTGGCAGTAGCAGTTGCCTGTTGCCATTGCTTTTGCCTCCGATGCTAACGATGTTGTTGGCTCGTTGAAGTCTGCGGCAACTAGCGAAAATGTTGAGCAATCAAATCAAAAATACACAAAAAATAAAATACTCAAAAAAAAGCTGCAAAAATAACGAAATATATAAATAAAAACAAAAAAAAAAAACATTGTCACGTCAAATTCATGTCATTTAATTAATTTTGTTTACTTGCCGCAACGTTAATTTGTTTTTGCTGCTGCAGTTGTTGCCGGCGACTTGTTGTCTTTGAAAAAATTTTCCATGGAAAATGCCGCAGTTGTCAGGCAGTTGGATGTTGGCGAGTTTTAAGTTTATCATACTTCAGGTACATAAGCTCAGGCACTCAGACGATCTGTAGTAGTAGTAATCGTATCTCAAGACTCTCATAAAAAATGCCCAAAAAAAAATATATATTTTCCCACATGGCTGCACTTTATGCAAAACTCAACTCAATTCATTTCGCATGAAATCAAACCAAGTTGTTTTATATACACACACACGTATGTCACTTTTTTTTTTATTATTTATATTATTTTTTATAGTTTGCCGACAGACTCTTGACGGCCTGTCAAATAAATGTCGCTTTATTCAAATTTCGCTTCGCACTAATTGTCTTTTTCTTGTGTGTAGTTTTTTCTTTGGTTTTTGGGCTAAGACAAAAGCTTTGCAAAAGCGTAGCTGCTAACGAGAAGCCAGTTAAAGTTTTTAGAGCCCATTCTTAAGTGCAGATTAGCCGATTTGTCCTCTCGGTTCGGGCAGACTTTGTGTCGCACTCTTTGAGGCATTTGCTCCTCAATCAACTTTCGATCAAAGAACAAAAAAATCGTGCCGCATCTGCAAAATGCTCCTTTTGTCCCTGTACCGGGGGATCAGCATCAGCATCAGCATCTTTCTAAGGGCAAACAACAACAAAGAAATGCGATTCGAGTGGTTGGTGGAACCTTTTTGGCGGTATTTTGCATGGCTCATTTGATTTTTGTTCTAGATGCGTTACGATAGATTCACAAATCACAAAATGCCAATGCACAGTGGGCCAAACTAAAGGAAAAATAATTAGCTGAGTGTATGAAAGGAAAGCTAGAGAGGTAAGTAAGTATAAAACTAGACTGCTTGGATATATAAACCTTGATAGAAATAAGTTGTGAGTTCAGTTTGGGTTAGAAAATCAGTGAATTTTGTAATAAGCAGATTGAATGAAAGGCGTTTACTTAGTAATTCATTTAGCGTATTTATAAAAGAGCAATATATTTTTTTATTTTATTGAAAAAGTGCTGACATCTCATAGTTTCAAAATTATTTGTACTTTTATATTTTTAATTTTTTGTACTTCATAAAAATTGTCATTAAAAATCTACAGAGCCCAGCCCAGAAAATAGTGTTAGACTTAGACTTCCATTTATCTGCTCTTTTAGAGTTAAACTCAACAAATGTTTCTTAACATCTTTTAAGCTATAAGCACTGTGCAGCAGCGGCATCTGTACACACGGTTCATTCAAGTTGAAAAACGGAAATTATGAAACGAAAGAGATACGAGTACGAGCAACATACGACACCGGATGTCTTGCAGTCTGTCTGTCCGTCTGTCGTCAAGTAAGGAGCAGCAGGCGAAAGGATAACTTAAGCTAACAACCAACTGATCAGAGACTACAAAATGTCTGCTTAAGCTGCGGATGAGTTAATTAAATCTGTCAATACTTCAATAACACACATTCACACACACACACTGCCACTCATAAAGCTTAAGGGACAGGTAAGAGCCATCAAACGACCATCTCCATGTCCATGTCCATGTCGTCGTCCATTCAAGCGCCCATCATCAGCAGCAGCAGCGGCAATAAAAAATGTAGCGCAACATGTGCGGGCCACAATTCGAGTCCCCCTCCCTTCCCTTCCCGTGCTGCTCCACGGTAGAGAAAAAAAACGGTATTCGGAGCCAAGCTACGAGCTCTAAGCTTCGAGCTCCGAGGCCCGAGGTCCGAGGTCCGTTTTAGCCTTGTGCTTCTTGCCTGGAATGTAACTCGATTCCTATTAACTCATCAAGTTGGGCGCTGGGGCGTTATTTTTTGGGTGCCTTTCTTGACTTGACTTGGTTTTGGCCAGGCCAGCAGCGGATTGAGAGACGAGTTAAAAATTAAATCAGTTTCGGTTAGGCAAAAAGCAACAGCAAAACGAGAAAAAGGCAAACACTGCCAGGGCTTAAGGCAATTTGTAGCCCTGTGCGGTCCTTTTGCCTGTCTATCTGTGTGTGAGAGTGTGTGTGAGTTTGAGCGTATGCATGTATGTGTGTGTTTGGCTTTATAGAAGCAAATATGTTCACACACTTTACTAATAGCTCCATAAATAATAACCAAAGAGGTCAAAACGTTGCCAGAACTACACTGAGAGAAAAAAAGTCTTGGACTGTGTATAATATAAAATAAAACGATTTATTTGTACTTTAAGTTTATTAATAGTGAAGGCAAAGGTACTTTTGGAAAAAGAAATACATTGAAAGTCGAATTTCTAGCTACTAAAATTAAATGTTTAAAGGGTTTAATTGAGCTTATTTTCTATATTAAGAATTATTGAAAGCAAAGCATTGAATTTTTAATATTTTTCAGTACACTTATACTATTAGACTTTCCCAATACAGTTTCTATTTTTTTACATTTTCTTTAGCGTATTTCTATCTTTAAGATTAGGCACACAAAAGCAAATCCATAAAAACTTTGTCTGATTTTACTTGACGAAATTTTTTAAATTTAAATTCTTTTGCTTTAAAGTATGCTACAATAAAAAACATGATTTTATTAAATTACTGATGTCGTACACTTTATTTATGATATTATTTATTATAGCTTTTTAATCATATTAGATATTATTAATTCGATATTATATGTCCAACATTATTTTTCATTGAATTTCAATCTTTAGCCAAATTACTAGTCAAAATTATTTAACTTCCTTATAATAATTATGTTATATAATATTATAATTTCAAAACAAGATAGGAGATTGTAAAATATTTAATTCAGTAAATTTTATAGTAAAGTTTTTAAATAGTAAACTAAAAATGTTTGAACTGTAGTCTGTAGAACGAGCAACAGGCAGCTGCCCCCAAACTGACATGCTTGTGCCTGTTGCCCCACACAGAGCTAAACGTAGATGAAGATGTGTGTTGTGCTATGTGTGTGTGTGTGTAGTGTGTGTGTGTGTGTGGTGTGTGGTGTGTCTCAGGTTTTCAACAACAAGCTGCATAAGCCAATAAAGAAGAAACAAGACCAACACCAAAAGGCCACAGTCGGGCAGCAGGCCAAGTTAAGACCAAGCTGGCTCAAAAGGATGAGGAGCAGCTAACAGAGGGATGATGCACTGAGGGGGCAGCGCTGAGAGAGGAAAGTAGAAACAAAAAGAAAGCGCAGGCAAAAGAATACCTTAATTACGGTTAATGGAGCGTTCGAAAGGCCGCTGACTATCTGTGCAAATAAGCGACTGTGTGTGCGTGTGTGTGTGTGTGCGTATGTGAACGCCGCAAAATAACTTAATCACATTTCAGGGACCACAAAAATTTGCGGGCCATGTTCGTAATTTTGTATATAAATGAGCGGCCACCTAATGAGCCTGATTAACCATAGACAGCAGGGACTGGAAAGGAGAGAGAATGGAAGAGAGGAGGTATAAGGGGGGGGATAAGGGAGGAAAAAGCGATGAAGATACTACTCGGGCGGTCGAGAGTGCGGTGTTTCATTTAACTGCTTTCATGCCACAGATCGCGTCGAATGGGACGCGTCCTTTTGACCTCGGGACAAACTCGACCAAGTCGACCAAAGTTTTGACTCGTATCGTTCGATTCCCGTGTTCTTCACATTTTGTGTGTGTTTGGCTCTTTTTTTTATGACCGAGACTGAGATGCTTTTAATTTGCGTACGATGTGTCAATGATGTGGACGATGTTGTCGTCGCGTGTGGCTTTCATTATTGTTGTTGCTGTTGTTGGCCGTTTGGTAATAAAAATCAGCTTTGCTTTAAATGCCATAAACAAAACGCCTGAACATTTTTGCTGACAGATGTCTTCATTGAAAATTATGCAGGAATCGAGACTGCGACTGAGTCTCCGACTGAGACCCAGACTCTGATTCAGACTCCGATCCAGACGGTGACTCCAACTCCAACTTCGACGCCGACTCCTCCTCAGACTAAGGCGTCAGGTGGCTTTAAGCGTGAGAAAGTTTGCAGCTTAGCGCAGCTTGATATGAGCTCAGTTTTCTTGGCTGTTTTCAAGCTGTACTTGCTGCTCATCTGCTTGTAACCAGAGCTGGCTGGATCGATGGGCTGATTTTTTATGTAAACTTGTTGATCAAAGTGATTAAAGGAAGCTTTGAAGCTGTATACTCTAGTTACTGTAGTTAAGTTATAACTTGTAGCTTGTTTATCGCTTACTGCACTGGTAATTAATAGCCAAAAGCCACAATTAATCCACTGGTTAATAAACTTTTAAGCACTTCCAAAGTCCCAAAATTTTGATTAGTGTATAAACAGATTCGAATTAACTGGTCTAACTCAAAAATGTTGTTAGTTGTCGATCTTTTTTTGATGTGGCTTATATATTTTGTGGGTTGCGCTTAGTCATGTTTTGGCTATTTGCGAAGAACAACGGCTACAACAAGAAGAGCGACAGCATAACTTAATCATAACTTTTTGGGTGGCCCCCAATGGCCAAAACAATGCTGAATTGTTCTCCTGCCACAAACACACACACACACACAGAGAAACACACTTTGATTTCAATCTGAAAGTGAGCGCCTGGACCAGCATAATAATATTGTATCATTGTATCTCAAGGAGCCGCCGACATAGGATCGTGTTGTTGTTAGTGTGTGTGTGTGATTGTTTGGGGCCAAAAGAGTGGCTCTCCGGCCTGTTTGCTGGCCAGTTTGAGGCCCATCATCATCTCCATCATCAATGGCAGCTCTGGGCCTACCGTACAGCACAGTCTCTTTTTCAGTGCTCTCCCCTCTACCCTCTTCCTCTCCTCTCGCCCCTTTGCCACCCTTTTCCTTTTTTTGACTTTGGCACGCTGAAAATTTTATGACTTCATTTGTTGACCACCAAGCGAGAGCAGTCAAAAAACACAAGCACAACAATAACAGTCGCGGATTGCTTCATAATAGGCTCTTGTTGTTGTTGTTGTTATTGTTGTTGTTAGGGTTTTTGCTGTGGTGTGTGGTTGTTGTTAGTGTTTGGAGTCTGGACATGCAATACTTGGAATTTCATGCAGCGGCAACAATAGCACAAAGGATTCTTTGAATTTTGATAAACATTTCGATTGAATGGCGCTCTCTAAGTTGGTCTCTGTATCAAATTAGAGTGTAAGTCTTAGACTAAGTAGACTGATCAGTGAATAAAAGCTATAAATTTAACTAAACAAAGAGGAAGCGGAGTCTGATTTAAAGAGCTAGCTAATAAGCTAAATAATTAGTAGATAAATAAAATATAAATTGATAAATAAAAACTTATCAAACGATTTTAATTATAATTCAAAGAATTTTATGGTTTGTTTATCCGATTTTTAGTTCATTACAAGATAGCAAGAAAACTTTAAGGCTTAAAACGCAGTTCGGGCTGAAATCAACAAAATTGGTAACATAAATTTAACATGAACATGAGAAACTGGCCCATTGGGACTAAGCATTAACTTGAGTGACTTCATTTCCAGTTGTTTTCTAGTTGTGAGTAAACAATTTAACTATAAATCAAAATCTCCGACTCCCCTCACTCCCTCCCTCACTCTGTTGCTCTATCAGCTTGTCTGCTGCTGCCTGCTTATATTTTTTTTTGCGCTGGCCAACTCGACAAGTCCAAACACGTATCGTTATCTGTAATTTATGCACTTGTACTTTGAATCACTTAGTTGATCTCGTTTCTCTTCCTTTATGCCCTCAGCTTCTGTTTCTGTTGCTCTGACTTTTGCCTCTTCCTTTCGTTATTGTTGTTGTTGTCACACACACACAAACACACACACACAAACAGTTGCTGCGATTTCGATCTTATCAACAATGCGCAACGATCAACAACAAAAGTTGGGACACACACGCAGACGCAGCAGCGACAAAGGCAAACACAATCGCAAGGGTGAGCGAGAGAGCAGCATGCAGGGGTGTAGGGAGTGCAGGGAGTGTGGGGAGTGTGGGGAGTGGGAAGTGGAGTGGGGCATACAGCGCTGGGTGCGCGCGTAGAACAGCTTCATAAATGTAAATTAGAGCTCGTTTAGCATGGACTATGGGCTCGTAAATAAATGCCAAATGACATCATTATCAACGTGCTTTGTTGCCTGCCACAGTTGCAACTGTTGTTGCTCTGACTTCTACTACTGCTGTTGTTCTGGCTACTCCTGTGTTTCCTACTGCCTGTGTTGCTTTTCTGCTCCCATTTTCATGTGTGTCTCTTTTGCTCGTTATCGTTTTTTATGCCTTTGATGTTGTCGATGGCAGCGCTGATAGCAGTACATTTTGAGAGACAGAGGCAGCTAGCAGTGGAGTGACAGGGAGGTAAATACACTCAAAAAATATATATAATAAATACTGTGTTTTGTCCTGCAAATGTGCATGAATTATAAATTTAAGCGACTTAGTAAAATAATAAACATACTCAACATCTTCAATCCCTTAGCAGATAATTTTGTTCTACTCTTTTAAGCGGACAACAGTTTCTCGACAGTAAGTGTTTGTTTCTCTTGCTTTTAGCCAGATTTCCTAAACATTTTGTACTGTGTAGATAGCGAGATGGATGGACGATGGCGTCTTATCCTTATCAGCAACTGGCGATCACCTGCAGCTGGTGATAATGACTTGTAAGTACAAAATGCCTTGTCAGCGTCAGGCTGCGGATGTACTGCAGATTGTTCGGATTTAGTTGTTGTTGTTGTCAGCTGCTGTTGTTGCCAGTTGTTGTTGGCAGTTGTTGTTGCTGTTGTCAGTGGTTTTGTGGCTGCGCATCACTTCAATTAATTTGGCTTGGCTTAATTTGCGTTTTGTTGCCTGTCTCGAGTTTTTTTTTTTTTGCCAACCTTACAAGCAAATCGTGCGACACGGCGTCCGTTTGTCTATGCCAGCTTCATTATTTTCCATTTCCATTTGCCTTTTTTATTCCAGACAGCGGGACTGCAACTTGTAAGCGACAACAACATCATGAAAAATGCATTTTCAATTCGAAGCGACAACATTGAGGATGTGGTTGAGGACGACAACAACAGCAGCAACAACAGCAGCAGCAACAACAACTACAACGACAACTGCAGACTTACAGACGCTCTTTGCTGTCTGCTGCTCTGCAGCTCACTTAAAATTCTTGGACCATGTATTGGGGAGCTTGAGACTTGGGATCTGGAAATCGAAATCGGAATGATGTAGCTGCTAGATGTTACCTGAGAGCCAGGAGCCAACGGCCAACAACCAACAGGCAACAGCTAAGAGCTAAGAGCTCAGAGCCAAGAGTTAAAAACTGAAAAAACACTTACAACGTCAACTGCAAAAGTTTTGTCAAGTATTGTAAAATTGGTTTTGGCAGGAATAAAAACAAAAGACGCTGATGAGTCTTGGGGTTTCTGTAGTGGAATGGACGGCAAATGACCCTGCCGAAAGACACTAGTCAACAGCATTGAGGTGTAGTCAGAGTATTCAAAGTAATGACACTTTAAATACTATACAATCATATAATGAAATTGTTTAGCTTTATTTTAAAGCTTTGCTGATCAGACTGATATTCGCGGGGAGCTGTGGTACGTAGATTTGTCGCTCACTCTTAAGTTATCAAATTTGAGCTTCGAAAAGTGTTTAAAAAATCACAATAAACTAAAATCTTAAGAAAATATATTTTATTTATTTGCTTATGATATTTCTTAAGTCAAATTTAAAGTTCCAAACGTGTTCGACTTCAGATATTACAGGAAATTAAAATAATTTGACTTGTTGTCTGGTGTAATCGAAGTTTCAAGTTAATGGCTTTGACTTTGGGAACATGCTTAAGATGGTCAAGAAGTCACAAAGAAAGAGAGGGAGAGACAGTGTGGGAGAGGGAGAGCTTAGTGCGTGTTGTGCTGGCTTTTTTCCTGGAAAAACGTCGCCCACATAATTTTCAATTTTGAGTTAATGCCACGCCGGATGTTGCCGATTGCCGCTGTTCTCTTCTAATTGTCCACTGCAAGTTGCAGCCGGGGTCAAAGTGCACTCAAGTGCGGCCGCTGCAAGGTGCAGCTGTTCTACCAACAACAGCAACAACAACAACAACAACGAAACGACAGTAAGAACAACAAATTTTCAGGCAATTAGTGAAAATGTTTCAATTTACAAAACATCCAAATGATAAGCGGGAAATTAGTAAATAAAGACATCAAAAGCGCATAGATGGAGGGAAAGGGAACGAGCAGGGAAATGAGCAGAAGCAGAGGGGAAAGGGCGGCAAAGCAAGCCAAAGGGAAGCCGGCGCTAATGGCGCTACGAATACACAGGGAATACAGTGAGAGCGAATGCATACAACAGGTGATTAATTATAAACACTGACAAAACATAAAAATACAATTTTTACCACATACCAAAAAAATGTAAAGGGAGTGAAATAGAGAGAAATTTTGGTAGGAGGAGGAAAGTGGAATGGAGAAGGGAGAGGGGCCAACAAGGGCCAAAGGCGGTTAACAAATTGGTTAGAACATTTTTATGAGTGCATGGCAGTATTATGAGGGGTCACTCTCTCTTCCTCTAAGTATGTGTGTGTGTGTGTGTGTGTGCCCATTAATCGCAGGTTAATTGCCTACAAAGCGGTGAGCTAATTGCCCATAGGCAGAAAGGTATCCCAGGTAAGAGAGACACATAGTCGGGGGAAAGGGAGAGCAGCAAAGGAAGATTGAGACATAAAGTGGGCGTACAGATCTTAGACGGGACGTAGTATAAGAAAACAACCAAGTTTTTATGGAATTGCTACAATAATTAATTATAAAACAACTTAATTTCTGTTTTACTTTATGATTTATAGAATCAATTTTCAAAATCATTTCTTTAGAGCTAATAATGCATTTTTTTTAAGTTAAGTAGTAGGAATTTTAAAAAATTAATATGAGAAATGTAACAAAAATGTAATGTTGAGCAAAAAAGAATTCATTACGTGTTTTTTAGAATTTTTAATAATATATAATACAACTTTTCCATAATTAAATTGTGTGTAATGCTAAAATTTTAAATAAAGTTTAAAATAACCATCTTTTCTTTAATAAATTATATTTAAAATCTTTGTTTTATTTAAATTTTAATTAGATTGTTAATGTATTTCCTAATTTTTCTACTAACAGACATGATTACAATTATAAAATATAACTGACTGGCTTCTAAATTATAAACCTACATTTTGAAAGTGCATAAAGTACATATGTCTTGTACACATACTTTTACAAGTAACTATATTTAGTTGCTGTATCTTTATTATGCACCAAAATGAAACTAACCAGAAATCGAGGCTGCAAAATTACTTATGGTATGAGGAGCGAAGGAGTCTCAGGTGTAGAACGTCAGAAAGTTGCCTCGTTGCATGTCCACAGCGCTGGGTTGGCAACTCGAACTCAGCTCTGAGCTCTGAGCTCTCAGCTCTCAGCTCCCAAGTCCGAGCTCGGAGTCAGCACATACTCGTACTCGAATGTATCTTCTAGCGATGAAGACGGCAGACAAAGCGGTGCGTGCAATCGCAGCCAGAACAGCGTCAGTTGGCCAAAAGAGAGGCGAATATAGGGAGAGAGACGGAGAGTGGGAGAGCGACGGAGACCACGCGGCATAAATTGCGTATAAAACATGGAAAATGAAGCGATAAACTTGAGATACGCGATCGTAAAGCAAAGCAACTTCGTCGTCATCGTCGTTGTAGGTTTCTGCAGTCAATCCCCAGGCACAGTTGCACAAATTAGCGATTTTACAGTCAAATAAAAGTAATTTAAATATTTTATGAAATAAAAATCTTAATGTTAATTACTACAAGTTCATAAAGGCATTAAAAATGTATTTAGATAATGGGGCTTACAATATGTTATTGAAAATTTTGTATAGAATAATGTTTCCGACTTGAAAGTTCAAGCTGTATGCAGTCTTTAGATATAAGTAGTACTATTTAGAAGGAATTTCTTAAATATGACAGTTTAAAAACTGTTTATCTTAAGCTTTAAGCTTAACTCAATGTAAACTAAGGAGATGAAACATATTTCCAAATTTCTACTCCTCAAAGTATGCAATGCAAAATATTATATATTATTCTAATTTGTTGAATATTTGTATAATTTTGTTTGCACGATTTTATATAAAATATAAATAATTATTTCGAAAATTCTTGCCAGTGATTGCAACAATTATTTAGTTTTTACTTAATTTTTTTTACTGTAAATTTATATACATTTTAAAATGTTTTCAAATATTAAACATTAACAAAATTTGTTGTTAATTAAAGTTCAAATGAACATTCAAGTGTGTCAGAAATATTTTGTATATATAAAACTGACATGTTTAATATTTCCATCCACTTTCGAGCGATTTGTGCCACTGTGCGCTGCTTGTGTGTGTGGGGATCAGTTGGCGCTGCTGGCACTGGTCAGTCGGAGGATGGATGTGGCTGTGTTTGCTTTTGAAGCCTGATGAAGCTGTTTGGGGAGCGGCTGTCGCTGCTGCTGTTGGTGGCCATTAGGCGCGGCTTGTGGAGAGCCCGCGGCTGTGGCAGCCACAACGATTGTGGCATCGCCAGGATAATGACACGCCGTACACACAAAGAGAGTAAGAGAGAGGGAGAGCTGCTCCAGAGCTGGAGTAGATCGGTGGTGATCATCACATTCAGTTATGTTGTGTGTGTGCATTTTAATGTTTTTGGCTTTCGTTTTGGCAAGTTGGGCGTGGCCAAGAGGCGGCTGATGCGTCACGCAATTTTTTGGGCCACTTTTTGTTTTATGATTTCAGGAAATGGCCAAAAGCCATGAAGCATCAACTTTTTTGTTTTATTTCTACTTATTTGTTTTTGTGTTTTTTTGATGTTATTTATATTTTGTTACCCGTTCGCCGTTTGGTAGTTTGAGCAGCTAACAAGCTGCTAACAAAGCTAAACAAGCAACTGCTTTCGAGTTAGCTCCTGCTTCCAGTTTTCAGTGTTCAGTTACCAGCTTCCAATTCCTTTTGGATGATCCCTAAACGTCGTCGCCGGCTGCTCTTTTATAGCCGGCAAATATTTGGCCTTTTTTCGGCTCGTTTCTTGGGGTGCTCTGTTATTATTTGGCTGATTAATTAACATGCCACACAAGGGACCACCGTAGGTGCCAACAACAGCAACAACAACGACAAACAACACTGACACGACACGACACAAAAGGCTGCAATGTCAATAGCAACAAGAACAACAAAAACAACAACAACAAATTTAACTAATTGTGAAATTAGATTTGAATAGAGAAGGATTTATAGTTTGGCAGTCAACAGTTTTAACAACAACTTTAAGTCTCTTAAATTAAATAAATTTAAGTTATCTTATTATATAGAAGGATTTATAGTTTGCAGTCAAGAGTTGAACTATCACTGAACTGAACCATTTTTATTAAATTTAAATTGTCTTACAACAGAAGTTACTGATAAGATTCAATAATATTACCATGACTACCTAGACTTTAATAGTAATCATGATAAATTCAGTCAAGTCAAATCATTATGAAATTAACATAGAAAAATAATTTAAAGTTAAAATTATATTGGAAAATGATTAAAAAATGTCCCCAATCAATTTTATATAGCTTTTATAAAGAGTTATTTCTTTAAAAATAATATATATGTATATAAATTGACTTTAACTAATGCATAACTTATTTGTATAACTAATCTAGTATGTTAGGTATTGCTAAAAGTATGAATAATTGTATAGAGTTTCAAATAATGTGTCATTTTTCGATCAGTTTTAAAATATAAGAGTGTTATCAAGTAATTTTATGAAATCTATTGAAATATTATTTAAAATGTGAATTCTTGTTTTAAAACTATAAATGCAAACTATGAAAGATTTCCAAGAGTTAATAATCAGATATTAAAGAAAATAATTTTATGATAATACACTTAAAACATTAAGTTATAAGAAAGTGCACTCTGGTGATGTTTGAAGATTTGTATGCTATTTTAAAACGCTGCTAAATTTACAGGAGAATAAATTTAAAAAACACTTATTGCAGCTCTTTACAAATAATCAGCATTTAAGAATAGTAAGAAAAAAGCATCTCAAGAAAAAGAGCGACTCCGAGAGAGCCACGTTTGAGAGCAAAGTTAAAAGAGCTAAAGTTTTGAGTAAAAGTCAAAGTCGAAGGTTTTTGGCTGCTGCACTGACTCCACAATCTTCAAGACCATTCATGTGTCTCTCTCTCTCGCTCACTCTGCTGCTCTGTCTTCCTCTCTCTTGCTGTTTGTGTGTCTGAGCCCACTTCATTTTGTAGTCTTTGTCTGCTGCTCTGTGGACGTCTGACTGGCTGTGCTTTTTGCCTTTTTTTTCTGTTCTTTTCTGATGTTTTTTTTGCCTGGTCGCTGACGAGGCTTCTTGGTCTTCGAATTTTGGAATTTGTTCAGGCTTGTTAAGAGTTGTTAAGATTATGATATATGTATATGTATATATGTATAAATGTGTGAGTGTGTGTGTGTAGCGACGACAGCGGCAGCCATTATGTTTCGCAGCAGGAATGTGGGAAACGGCTGCCTCAGACCATTTTAAAGCCCAGCTCCAGCTTCAGCTTCAGCTACCTCGTCGCAGTGGTTCTTTCCACACGTCTGTGTGTCTGTCTGTGCTTCAACAATATTTACCCACACACACACATACACACACACACTGACAAACACACCCACAGATATACACAGTGGCCACATAATCGATTCATGGCTCTTGCGAGTAGCATTTCTTTCATGTTGCGTTGTTAGTTTCTTCTTATTTTTTTTATTTTTTAGTTTTTTTTTTGCTTTATACGATTTTATGATTTGTTTGAGCGCATCTTTTGGACCACCCGTGAAATCACTTTGGGTATTCGGGGGCCTGGGATTTTTCGGGGCACTCTTCGCCCCTCCTCCCCCCTCTGTTGCTTCGTCGAGTCGTTTGGGCTTTTGTTAAATTGCTCTTGTTTATGTTAACATTTAAATTGTAGCCACGGGTTGCCACAGTAGATTCAGCCTCAGATCGACAGTAACCCAACCCAAGTCAAGTCAAACCAAAAAAAAAAAATCAACTGAAAAAAAATACAACCCAACCAAAACCAATATTTAAACACAACGCTCCATGAATAATCATCGCCATCACCACCACCATCGTCGTCGTCATCGTCGTTGTGGTCATAATCTTTTGGGCCGCTTTCAACATGGCCATCAATTCTGATTTACCAAAAGTGTTAATTAGCCAACCAATGTTGTTACCAGACTCTTATATATGTCCATAACTGTATACATAACTTTATCCATTATTATAAGCCACTGAGTTGTTCCTTTAATTCCAATTTGTAAGTTCATTTTATTATAATTTAAGAAAAGATTTAACTAGTATTAAATAGGAATTATTAAGTGATTGCCTAAATATAAAACTAACGCGACTTATTGCAAATATTAAATGTTCATTTATTTTTCTCTGTATGAAAATTCTTAAAGAAATTTTAAAAAATTGTTTACATATCTAATTTTCTTACAAAAGTGAACAGCTGAAAATTCTCAAGTATTTAAACGGATAACCAGCTTTGTTAGTAAATGAATCTCACTTGAATAAGAATTTAAACCTGCAATTTATATTATTTAAAGTTCCTAAAAAAATTTTGAACCAATTTTAGCCTATTATTATATATAGCATGATTACTGACTAAGATTTCTTGTATAATTAATTTCAAGTTCAAGCTTTATATTTAATTAAAGCAATTTAAACTTTCTTCATTTAAATAAATTTAAGTCATCTGATTTTGAAACTTTCTTTAAGCTATAAACCTTTTTAAATCCATAAGATTCAGGATTTTAAGAATACATATATATAAAATTGTTCTTATAAGCACTAAAATTTGTGTTGCTTACAAAAGATTTAAAAGTATGACAAGTAGATGAATAATTAAATCAATTGAAGCTGAATGAGATGGGTCTGAAATAAAATTAAATCCTTTCATAAACTAATCTTTTTCAAAGCCATAAAATTCGCTTTAAGATAAGTTCTAAAGAAAAGTCTATAATTTATCTAGATTTGAAAACTGGTTATTTTTAGAACAATGAGTAAGCGTAATATTTATCTGTGATTTAAATTGGGTTAAGCTTTTTCATATTTAGATATATAACTCATATATAGCTAACTAAAACTGCTAAGAGCCAAAGAGAGCACTCATTGATTTCTTACCACTGTGAAGTGTAATTGCTGCCAGTTACAATCGTTTTGCAGTCACTGTAACCCATTCATAGTTCCGATCGTTGGTGTTAATTGCAAGGGCTCAGTTCCCAAGTGCCTGGCATAGTTGTCGCCCCATAATTGTCGCCGTCGTCACCGTCTCTTCAGCTGTCTGTCAGCTGTCCATCAAAAGCGTTACCAACTTGGTGTTAATGGGCGCCTAGAATGCGAGCGCAGTTTGTGGCTGTCTTTCAGTTGTTACTGCTGTTACTTGTGTGTTTGTTGTTGCCACAACTTGTGGCAGCAGTTGTTGCTGCTTGTTGTAATACACGCGGCAACGCATGTTTTTTGCTTGTTGTCCTTCGGGGATTACGCGTCAGTTTCGAGTAATTGCCCAAGGCTCTGGACCCTGAAAGGCGTGCACTTTTTCAACGTTTTTGTTGCCTTGCATTTAATTTATTTTTGGATATGCTTAAAATATAAGAAAAAGCCACAAACACACACACGCACACACGCAGCCATACACACACACAGGCCAAGCTTGTTGTTATTCCCACCGCTCAGCAGCAGCGAAAGTTTAAAGATCGCTTCTAACTCGTCGCTGGCGTCTGAATCTCGCCACCCAAAGCCGAGAGCTCCTTAAGGAACTGTTTCGCATTGGTCAGCGTGGAGCCACCGTAGATGATGCGTCTGTTCACATTCGAAGTTTGCTTTTGCTTGATAAAGTCCACAAGATTCTGGTACTCAATGTAGTTACCACCGCCGACCATGAAGACCACCGCATCCTGGAATGGTGCACGATTCTTGGGCAGCACATCGCCGCCTTTAAGCAGCTTGGGATCCAAGTAAAGATAGTCATCGGTTTCGGCGTTACTGCGGCATTCCATCACCTGCTCCGTGATCTTAGTCACCGGCAGATTCTGCAAAGGATTCCATCAATTAAACTTTAATAACGATTAAGTTACTGTTAACTTACGTGCCGCTTGACCACCAGATTCTTGACGCCCTCCATGACAAAGGAGCTGCCCTGCGAGACGAGCTTGGTGAACATGGAGACGGTTCTGGTGCCGCCGCCTTCGTATTGCGTGGCCTGGCTGATGCTCGGGGAGCGATTCATAATTGCCTTCCAGCGTTGCACGTATGCCAGTGAGGTCAGATCGCAGCCTGCTGCTTGAAGTGCCTCACGCAGTCGCTCCAACTCTGCTTCAGGCAGCTGTTGGGCGCAAATGTAGTAAATGATGTACAGGCGCAGTTTATCTTCTGGCTGTCCAAACTCTGGATCACGCAGCAGCTCCAGCAGCGGCTTGTCCAGCGTTTGCTTTGACATGATCTTCTCCTCGATCTCAAAATACGAATCCAATCGTCGGGCCTTGATGTAGTTCAGAATGGCAGTGGCAATCTTGGTGTGCATATCGATCAGACGCTTTTTCTCCATCAACTGGGGCAACGAGTTGACCGCATTGGTCAATCGAGCTGTCGTGTCGTTAACTAGCGAGAAGGCAATGTCTGATTCGCCCTCAATGCCCATGGAGGTCTTAAGGCGTTTGATTTCTTCCTCCGAATTGCGATAGGATTCCAGCTCTTCTTGTATGGCCTCCGCGACGGTGGGGAATGGACTGCCCTTATGCGTGACCCAGAAACGATCGGTGCGATCCAAATCGCAGGCCTTGGGCTTCTTTTTAGCTCCTGTAAGAAACCAACGGGAGTTAGGGAGTGTCTCAAACCCTAAACCAACTGCTTACCTGTGCTTACGGCCGTTTCATCCTCCACGTAGACCAGATTTAGTCCCAGATCGAGCACATCATGCACCAGCGCCTGATACGACCAGGTGTGATGCAGCGGCGTCGCCAGATCCATGTTCCGATCTAGCAGCAACAAAACTGGACGCTGAAAGCTAAACACACCGCCGCCCGCCTGTGTGGCATCCATGTGAAACAGATTGGCTCTCGCATCCCAAAGATTCTCGCGAAGTTTCTTCTCCAGCTTGCGGGCTACCATCTCAGCGGCACTGTTCCTTGGACAGCGAATGATGGGCACATTCCCGAGCGTCACAAATAGAGCGAATAGCGAGTCCACAATCGAATCCATCAAAGCCTCCATCTCCTCGTCCCGTGTGTTGGCACGATTGATGGCATAATACGAGAGTTGATCGCTCTGCTGATGCTTCAGTATGAAGAAATCATCCTCCAGGCTAATAAAGTTCACATACTGATCGTACACGCGATGTATATTGGCCACACAGCCAGCATGAAGAGCAGCTGCTGCTAGATTCTCGATTTTGCTGCGTGTTATGGGCGCCAGGAAGTTGAGATGATAAATGTCGTAGAGTCCATTGGAGAAATCCTGTTGAATTCGATCGAGATTCTCGTCCGTGGGGAGGCAAAAGTAGACAGCCGGCACATCGGGTATGGAATCGCGATCCGAGTGCAGTTGGCTACAGGTGATAAAAGTGGTTTATAGCTGACTGTTGACCCCTTTACTAATTTTCTTATTGGATTACTCACACATGCAACGTCACGCCGAGTTCGCGTAATTCCTTGATGGATATTATGGGCGATATTATGTCCTGGCCAACGCGATCGTATATCAGTATCTTCCACACGGGCTCCGCTGCTAGCGCTTTGGGTTGTTGCGAATTAAGATTAAGCATTTGCTTAATTGCATCTGTAAACGCAGGCAAAAAAAAAAAAAAATTTAAGTTTCTTGTTGGTTTGTGCTGCAGCGCCATAGTTTCTCACTTATTTGCCGTTCCCGTAATGTCAGCATGGTGTTTGTGCTTGATTTTCGTAGTGCGAGCGAAGAATACGAATTTTAATTAATTAAATTGTATTAAAACAACATAATTTACAAAATACAACACGTCACAAGCAAAGAGAATGCGTTTTGGCCAAAATTAGTAAATTACATGAATAACAGCTGAGAGTAGAAATGTGGCGGTGGACCGATAGCTTGTTATTGCTCCACTGAACAATTTATCGAACTTACAGCTGTTCGTTCAGGGAAGGGCAAATATCGATAGACACGCTGTGCTGATTATAAATCCATCGATATATGTACTGAGTTCGAAAGTGATTTGACATATATTCAGTAATATATAATCAGTTTCAATAAATAGCCGATAAAAGTACGAAAAATCAATCGTGATTGTATTACAGCTAGATATTTTAGTTTTGCAGCATATGTTGCGAATGCGTTTCGAAAAAAGCTAGATGTAACAGATATTTCAATTTCGCAGCACTAACGTTAACAGACACTGTTAATTGTTCGTGAGCAATCTCAGTCTCGTGCTCTATTATTGTGCACTGTTGTTGTTATTTTGCGTCAAACTTTCGAAGCGAACGGACGAACGGCGCGGACGCTAAATAATATCCGCGTCTTTTCCCAACGCAAGGGAAATCTAATCGTATCAAGTGACTGTGCAAGCATAAACGCAGTGTGGCGCTGAAGTATTAACAGGCGAAATGATATTGGATTCGAAGCACAAAAAAAAAGTGCTGTTAAAACAATCAAAATGGCAATTAGCACATCGCCAAGTATTAAGCAAGTGCGGCATAACGGGACGTCGACTCTGTGGCAGACGGTCTGTCAGTTGTTATCATTTCTTTAAACACAGTCGTGGTTTCCTGTGGTTAATGCTATGCAATTTATTGCTCAGTTCAAATAACAGTGACGCCCAGCTGCTAATAAATGTGCAAAATCAGGTGCGTTTCGGTTTTGGTCTTGAATTCTAATTTCAAACACATTGTGAATGTCAAAAATGGCCTCTGTCGACGTCGTCGCCGTTTGTTGACGCTAACAGCGCTGCTTTTAGCGGCTGTCTTTGTCGGTGTTGCTGTTGCTGTTTTTCGAACATCAATTTCGAAATTGAGCGTGTCAAAACAAGAGAGGGAGAATGTGTTGCTGTGTCTGTGTAAAACAAAGAGAGATAGTGAAAAAGAGAGCGCGTACAAACATTTGTTGTTATGCATCAGCTGCAATTGCTTATTTGTTCGTCTTGTTTAAACTAATTTAATCTTTTAATTACTTAAATTGATGATGCTGCGATGCGTCACTGTATAATCAACACTGTCCTTGAGCCTGTTTCCGCGGCGAATAGTTTGCAAGTCATCGCAAAACAGTTTTCACTTTTACTTTAGGCATTTCTTTTATGTTGTTGTTTGTCATTTTACTATACACGTGGCTTACATACAATCATAATATTGACATTTGCTTTGGCTTTTCTATACATTTTAGATTACCTTTGCCAAAAACTCGCGTACAACAAGAACAATAACAACAGAGCCTGTAACGAGTGAATATGTTTGTGTAAGTGTGCGAGTGTATGTGTGTGTGTTTGTTTACATGTGACATCCTTCGCCATTGCTGTCCCTGGCCCCAAAATGTCTGATGCTGTTGGCGTCGCTGCCGACGTCGCTGTTGCTCTCATCGTGAGCTTTGTTTACGTTCGCTTTGTTCAAACATACAAAGGCAGCGCTATACAAACAGGTCATACCACACAGATGCACACAAGTACATATTTCTTGTACCAATGTATGTGTAAACGCTGAGCCCAGCAGAACTTTTCGACCTTCGGCTTCAGGGCATCAAATGAATGAACATTGTAATGATTAATTCCAGTGCAAAGACATGATATGACATGGCAATTAGCTTGAAAGCATAAGATGCGAATGTTTTCCGCATGTAACGGCAGACAATACTCTAACTTGGGCTTATTTTAAAGTTGCTAGCACTGACTGATCTTAGTAGAGACTAAATGAAAATACGTTGGTGTCTAAAACACAATGCAAAAAAATTGTAGTTTACAAAATGGACACATTTTTAAAGAAAATCATAAAAGAAACTAGCCTTTCACTCCCCAAAGTTTTCACTACTACTGAAAGTGTATGCTAATTGCAGTGCCTTTTGTACTACCCCGCTTTCCAGCTGGGTGCACAAGTTTCACACATGTTGTGGAGGCGAGAATTCAGTTGTTTCTGCCTGTCATGTTGTTGGACTACTTTTTGGAGGATACCCCTGACTCGCGCTCAAACAAATCCCTCATCTCGTTTTCACCTTTTTCAGCTTTTGCCCTTTGCTTTGGTAATTTTACTATTTTGCTTTCCTTCTTTTTTTTGTCTTTTTATTTTATTTTACTTTTTTTTTGCTCAACTCTCTTGACTCTAATTTGGTTCATGGCCGTGTCGCGTCGTGTTCTGCCCCAGTCGTCGTCCTGTTACTTTTTCCTCGCCTGTCATAGTTAATTTGTGTTCTAGCTGCGTCTTGGGTTCCCATTGTTGCCGCGTCTCTATTAATATTCTAGTATGTCCTTTGGAGGATTACGGAATTCGTTCAGGTTTTTTCTTACACTTGTTGCATCTGTTGTTTGTTTCGCAGGGCGGCGAGGTAATACAGGAAAGTATTACCTCCAACATTGGCGAGGATTTGATTACCCTGGAGTTTCAGAAAACAGATGGTACTCTCATCACACAGCTCATCGACTTTCGCAGTGTGAGTAAACACTAAAGTGCAAATTAAAGTGGAGTGAAGGAAATGCAATCAATAAAACTCTTTATGTCTGCAGGAAGTACAAATTTTAAAAGCCTTGGTGCTGGGCGAGGAAGAGCGTGGCCAGAGTCAATACCAAGTCATGTGTTTCGCCACAAAATTCAACAAAGGCGACTTTATCTCCTCGGATGCAATGGCCAAGCTGCGTCAAAAGAACCCACATACCATCCGCACACCCGAGGAGGACAAGGGACGGGAAACCTACACCATGAGCAGTTGGGTTCAACTGAATCGCTCACTGCCCATCACCCGTCATCTGCAATCCCTTTGCGTGGAGGCCACAGACGCCACCTATGTAAGGGATGTGGATCTCAAAGCGTGGGCGGAACTGCCAGGTGAGTGAAGGCTTCAAGTCTTATCGCTGATTTACCCACCTGCACCTCTAAATTCTCCTAATTGGTTTTAAACTGCACAAGAATGGGAATAAGGGCTTGGTTTAAGGCATCCTAAGAGTTGATACATTGAGGGAAGCATTTTCCGTTAGTTTGGAAAGCTTTTAAGTTTCAGACTATTGTTTACAATCTTTACTTCTCAAATTTGAACTAAGGTATAACTGAAGCGATTTTATGAACTTAATTTGTGCCGATTTTATATAAAGGTTTATGCGTATAGGTCTTCAGTTAAGATAGATGACCATTCTTAAGCTGGTGCTTAACTAATGATAAATCTAACTTTAATTAACCTTAATTGCCAATTTGTTAAGGAAAACTTTCATGTTTTGTGACGTTTAATTCGCATTGTGGAAGCGTCTGTATTATTGAGATAAAATCGTCTTTCCTGCTTGGATTCAATTAGAAGAGTTTGAGGGGTTTTTTAGTTTGAACGATATGAAAGAAAAGCATTAGAATTATATATTATTTAAAATATGTATTAGTTTTATTTGTGTTAAATGTTTTAACGATATTAAAGTGTCCAAGTGTCAAGTGTAAAATGTTTTATTAAAGTTTAAAAGGATTATCTCAATTGTTCTTCACAGAGTTGATTGTAACTCTAAGTTTAAATATGGTTAAGCCACATTTTTTAAGAAAATCTGAAGCTTAAACCTTTGTACTTAACATGATGAAAGCACATTAATCACAGGATTTAATTTAAGCAGTTTTTAGAGTGGTTCACACTGCTCAACAAGCTGTGACCTGCAGCTACCTTTAAGCCATTCTCTAAACCCTTTTCTTGTGAAACGTTTGGTCAAAATCTAATTAGAGCTTTGCTTGTTTAGAAGATTATTTTAAAATTATTGTTAAGCAGCATTGAACATTTTCGCTTTGTTTTGTTTTCCTCGCTTCTTTTCCGCTCCAATTTTGTGTAATATTCATTTGTGAACTGAATGGATTTGTGGGACGTTTAGGCTCCTCGATTTCCAGCCTGGAGGCAGCCACCGAAAAGTTTCCTGATGCGCTATCCACACGCTGTAACGAAGTGAGCAGCCTGTGGGCGCCGTGTCTCTGTAATCTGGAAACCTGCATCGGCTGGTATCCCTGCGGTCTGAAATATTGCAAGGGTAAGAGCGCCATGGGAGGTGGGGATACGTCGGGTGCACAACAGCAGCAGCAGCAGACGAATTATCGGTGTGGCATCAAGACCTGCCGCAAGTGTACACAGTTCACCTATTATGTGCGGCAGAAACAACAGTGCCTCTGGGATGAATGACGACGCGGCGAGCTGCAGATGCTGCAGTTGCGATGCGCCAAACAGGAGGCAACCAAGGTGACTGAGATGGTGGCATGCGATGCTTCTGATGCTGCAACGGGAATTGCGAGTGAAACAACGGCAAAAGTAACGACAATAACTACAAAAGCAACAAAAACTACTGCAACGAAAAGAAGTGGAATGACAGCAACAGCAACAAGAACAAAAACAAGAACAACAACAACGACCAACAAATTACGCCAACTGCTTTTGTTGGTGCAACAACAGATGCCTTTTGCATTGTGGAGCTTTCCGGTCCATCACACTTCCCATCATCATCAACAGTCAGAGCAAGAGCAAGAGCCAGAGCAACAGCAACATTCTCAGTACCATTACCAGTATAATTCCCATACCAATTCACTTTCCCATTCCCAGCTGCCATCCCAAACCAAATCCCATGCTCAGCATTATCATCACACGGCGGACACCTTGTCACATCACCCATCAACAATGGCTGCCATCGTGGCGTGATAATAGCACTGAAAACTCGGACTGTGAATGCTGAAAACTCACAATTTTACACTCCATCTCTCTCTGATTGATGCAAACTCAAGCAGAGAGTTTGTTTTCTGGCTCAGTCGGGCTGTATATATGTAACTAAGTATGTTTAGATAATAGCCAAGCTACATTTACGCTTATGCTGATTGTGTATTCTTTTAGCCAACATTTGTCAATCACGAGTAATCACTAATCATTTTGATTTATTTATAACAACTTTTAACACTTGTTTACAGTAAAGGGAATGGGATTTTAAGGCTACATTTACGTCGCTAAACTCCAGATTTATGTTGGACCAGTGTCTTAAAAGAATCTAAATGCATACAATTTAATATTTTTTAAATACCCAACTGAATTTTTCCTATAAGAGTGTAGCAAAAACTACGACAAACATTATTTAAATGCCAAAACTTTTCTAGTTTTCAGAAAGTGTTTAAAGAACTAAACTTTGCTACAACAAAATATGTACTTTAAAATTTGAGTTTAGCGTCGCTAAATTAGTCCTTAAAGATATCAACCCCTACAGCCATAACCTGTAGACTAGTGTAAGCACTTTTATTTCCCAATTTTCAAGTCTCATTTCATTTTGATTATCTTTACTTTGGTTATTTGCATTTCGTGCACCTTTTCTCGGTCAATTTATCTTTGCTTTTCACATTAAATAATGACTCATTAAGTTTATTTACACAGTTCGACAAATTTTTCCAGCTCACTTTCCTTTTTTTTTTTTTCATTTTCATTTGCATTTCCATTTCACATTCGCCATTTGTCATAATTAATGTGTACATAAGAATACAAATAATTGTCGCTTCATTAAATTACGCTTTCCAGCTCCATCATATTATTCTTTTGTAATTCGTAATTCGATTGAAGAAGCTCAAGAAGAAATGTTTTTACAGCATTTAGAGATAGACAGGTTTTGTTCCCAATTACGCTTTTGCCGCAAAACTGAACCAATGCGACAATGTTTTGAATGAAATTTGGGGATTATCCCGAAAGTACACACCAATCCGTGGCAAATGCGTAATCTGGAACGCATCTGTTAAGTAAAGAAATATAAAATTAAATGTGGCCTTAGCATGTTTTATGAGCTCAGTTCGCAAGAACTCAAATTCTGTCTGAATTGTGCTCATAACAGAAATTAAAGTTTTACTTGCCATATATATATATATTAGAGGGTAGTTTATAAAGTTTCTCAAAATATACTAACCAAAACGACTGCCGCAAATGCTTTTTTTATAAATTATCCCAAAAGATGGCTGTTCAATATTAAAACAACTACAAAAATTAATCTATTTTAATTTAATATTTTAATACTTGAATTCATAAATTGTTCTTTCTCTTATCGCCCGCCTGCCTTTTGTCCACAATACTAAAAATCGATACTGTTTCTTAACTTGATACCTATTTAGATCGAAGATAATAGCAATAAGAAGCAAGAGGAATAAACAATACCAAGAACAATAATCTATTGTAAAATTTGAAACGATCTAGTCTACTTAGAGTGTTAGAATGGCTATTTTCCTATAAAGCATACTACAATTTATTATGGTACTACGAACAAAAAAATGTACACACTCAAAAATTCAACGAGAATTTCAATTTCGACTTAAATGTTTAAATAAACGCAGAGATAATGGTGATAATAATTTTTTCTACAATAAGAACATTTCTCTTTCACACACACAGACACTGCTATGCAATGTAAAGAATATTTAAATGGGGAATACAATTGTACATAAAATGAAGTATAATAATTAGTTTGTAATGTAAATGTAACTTTAATTGTAATACCAACTGTAACTATAACTTTAACATTAAGCAGATCTAAACACAATCTGATTCGTATATGTATAGATTGCATAATAATCGACTAGTCATAATAAAGGCAGCTGATAAATTCTACCATTTTATAGAAAAAAAAACAAAAACAAAATTGAAATATTTTACTTGAGTTGTTCGACGCTTAAACCACTTGCGAATTACAAGCACTCAATTGAAAATTGCTGCTTCTCACTTATGCTGCAATGTAAACACAGTCCAGGAATGCATTTTAATAATCATTGAAGCGAGTGCAGTGTCGTCTTCCTTTTCTCACTTTCTCTAGGTTTCGAGTGAAGTGCTCTCGCTTTCTCTGTCTCCCTCTCCTGTTGCTGGCCTGCTCTAGAACAAACAAGGTGCAGTCTGCTGCTACACAGAGGAGACTTCGACTCCGTCTCCATTCGAAGGCATTGGCAAATCCTTTATGCGATTTGTAATTCATGAGCAGCGCGCAGAGATTCTTATCATTTATTTTGCTGTGCCATCGGTATCGAGTGCCAGACAGACAGACAGACAGCCAGACAGGCAGACAGACAGTTGTTGGCTTTAACAATATTCATGGCAGCAACTGGGAACCCAAACGACGATAGCTCAAGACGTGCGGAAACCAAATCGGCGTCGTAGAAAATTGAATTTGCTGCAAAGGGAGTAGCGGCAGCTGTGCCAGGAATGGAGCACTGGAGGCACAGTGGGGTACAAACGTATGTGCATGCCTAATGAGCCATGAAATACCAGGGATTGTGTCCTGTTCCCCTTCTCCAATCCATACCGCTCCTTGTTCTTTTTGCACTCGGTGCGTTTGTTGGGTAATCAGCGGCAGCTGGTCAACTCTCTCTCTCTCTCTAGGGTCAAAGGCGCCTACAGCATGCCTTTGACCTCTGTACACATGCATACCAATAAATACACATACACCCACACACACACACACACACATAAATATATGCATGTATATAAATAGCTTTAGCTACATAATTACAGCTGTGATGAGGGCTGCTGGCGCGTAAATCAAACAAAATCAACTCTCAGCCTTACACTCTTCCTCGCTCTTCCACTTTCACTTACTCCTTCTTCTCCCGCACTCTTTTTCTTTCTGTGGGCGTGCTCTTAATTAAGTTTACAACTCTCGCAATTCGATTTTCCTTTGCGTTTTCGTTGTGGTATGATGGGAACTGTTGCCACAGTGACCGGTTCACCCCACAAACGTGTCGAATTTGCTTTGATTGGGATCATGGAAAGTCAATAAAGTGATAAATTAAATAATGACGGTAATGTGAATTTCCAATGCAAATTAATAATGGCCGGACGTGAGGAGTGGTCTGATCAAAAAGGCAGACAGAGGGAGAAAGAGCGCAGAAGAGGTACAGAAAAATAATATAATGTCAAAGAGGTAAGTTTTTAACAACAATTTATTTAAACATTTCAATAGTATTGCATAATTTAATATGTAAATATTTTTTATAAACTTATTTTTGTAAAGTTTTAATATAATAATATTTATGTAGAAAACTAATGAAAGAAAACTTTAGTTGTCACTTTTGTCGCCTGTGTGAAACAGCTTCAACAGTTAGCCAATATTGTTCAGACATTCAGCATATGCGAAAGTCGAGTGTTTGCTGCTATTTGTTGCTGTTGTTGAGTTTAAGTATTTTGTATGGCCGTGTGCACTTTTCGTATTGACTTTTTCAGGTCAAAAGGCGTCTGTGTGCTTAACATTTGCATAACTACTTAAAAACACACTCACACCGTGTGTGTATGCAAGGGAAATACACTGGAAGACAGAGAGAGAGAGAGAGAGGGAGAGCGAGTGAATGAGTGGCATAAAATTAATATCGCTCATACGCCATGTAATCGTCTCAACTATCAAATCGGCTCAGGCGCCTGCTTTTTGGGCTGGCTTAACTACAACTTGCCAACACTCAAAGTTCAAGGCTTACAATTTATAGAAATATATATGTATTAAGGGTGCCACGCCCCCCTTAGCCACCCACAGCGTTAATTTTGTTGGGTCACGTAGGGCAGGCAAATGTTGACGACTTGCCAACAGCAATTTCAAATGAAATTTGCACTTGACAGCTTGACGAACTGACGCATTGACACACTAAATGAACGCCACAGACATTTGGCTACAGCCTTCGTTTAATTGTAATTGAAAGTTTTAACAATTAGCTGGGCTAATAGAAGCAGAAGGGCCCAAGTGGCAGCAACGCGCATTTCATGACTTAACATTATGCAAATTCTGTTTACGCCTAAAAGCCGGCAACAAGTTTTGTACGCTTTAGCCTTAAACGGAATGCAATTTAATGAAATTATGAAAAACGTCAAAGGAACAAGAAAAACAGTTGAAAATATTAAAAGAAATGGCTTTATTAAATAGTTTTTTTTCTGGCATTTTAGCTTTGTAAATTGGTCTTCAAAATGCATTTATATTTCCACTTGAACTTGACGTATTTCGTTTTAACGACTAAGCAATTTTCTTGTTCACAAATTGAAGCGAAATAGTTATTTTGAACTCAGTTTATTGCGTTCTTCGCTGGAAGTAATTGGCATTTTGATGACTCTCGAATTGAATTGGTTTATTATTTGGGACAAACGTTGAGACTCCCGCTCAGTCATCGTTTTGGTATGTGAATATTCCACTTGTCATGATTATCTATAGCATTATTGCGTGAGCAGTGGGCGTGGTCAGTGCCACCGAAAGTTGGTTGCCTTCAATTGCAACGCACATAAATCAATGACAATCAAAATTCATTTCGTTTGCGTTGATTTATTGCGTTTGTTTGATTTGCTACAATCGCTAGATGGATAGACAGATAGATTGATAGACTCCAGGAGTGAAAGGGAGCACCAGTGGCAGACTGTGTGTGAGTGAGTGGTATATGTATTTTGTGTGGACCTGCCTTTTTCTTATCAGCAATGCATATTAATGCGAACGGTGAACTCTGAAGGCGTAACAATGTGGGATCAGCTTTGTTCGTCTCTGCATTTGATATTTCTTTTTACTGCTGTTTATTTTTTTGTATTAATATTAAATGGTAGATGCGGTGGAGGGGGAATCACTGCTTGTAGGTGGGTAACCTTTTTTTTTGCCAAATCATCAATCAATCAAACGCGTGTGATTTGCTACAGTTCAAATTTCGCTCTCAGTTCAATCGTTCAGGCATTCAAGCAGAAATACAAATATTTGCTTTTCTCCAAAGTACAATAGCGTCTACATAGCCGCCTCCAACTGGGCGTGGCATACCTTTTCTTTCATTTTTGTTTTTTTTTTTGTCAGAGCTCAAGAGCTGCAAGCTGTAACAGCCAAAGGACTTAAGCCCCGTCGTCCGTCAGTCTGTACGCTTGTTTCTTTACCTGACTGACATGGCTTACAACTGGAGGCCCAAAAAGGGTAAGACTTGCCTTTGGCCCGAAGCAACACCATCTGCTACTCTGCTCTGACTGGGCCTAATCTCCTGTGTGATGTGCTAGCAACCTGTTACATACACAGCTGGCCCCTAAAGTGCCACCGTGCCACCGAGTCAAGGGGCAGGGCCCCAAGTGCGCTAAGAGTTTTGTGGACGAAGGCCTAGCCTGGCAAATGGCATGGGTAATAAGGGCTCAGTGAAATTATTTAGAAAATTCAGGCTTAAGAACACAGTGTGGAAGGAGTCTGAGGTTGAAGAATTTTTAAATATATGTAATAAATACAGCTTGACTTTGGCCTGTAAAATCAGTACAGGAGGAATTTTTAAATAAAGATATGTATAATAAATAAAGCTTGACATTACCCTCAAATAACATTATACTTTTGTGGTCTTGTCATATAAAGAGTTCTGTAGCTAAGCTAAGCTAAAGAAGAGCAAGAAAACAGCGTAGATACATCTTAATTCATGCCTTAGATTTTGTAGTATTCTTAACGAAAATTAAATCCTAATAATAACTAATTTTATTCGCTTAAATATTATATTTTTATTGCTTTAACTTTTTATACCTCAAATACAATATTTTTGTAACTTTAAATTAAATTCTACGTTAAGATTTAAACCCAATTCAATTGATTTCCGTTTTGTATTAAAGTTATTCCATATTTTGTCACTGTTGAGTACTGTTTTGAAGCACAATCGACCCAATTTTCTCCGAGTACACCCAATTAGCTGGAGGGGTAACTGAAAAGTAGCTTTTCCGTTGAAGCTGTTTCCGGAGCCGTTTGGCAGAGCGTCTGTTTCCCGTCGTCTTGGCCAGTCAACCAATACGGTTAGCTTTGGGGTTTACTTGAATTGTTGCCAAAACAATTTATGTTGAATTTTGAACAACATTTTGCGCACAATTGTGAATTGTGCAATGGCATTCGTAGCCTGACAGCAGGAAAGCGGCAAGGGAATAAATGGCTGCCAAGTGATGGCAGGAAGTGCTGTGCAGCAGCAGCTGCCACTTGAGTTTTGCATATTTATTCAATATCAAAAATAGGCGACAGCTAAGTTATAAATAAGTTGCAGTTGCAATGGTAGTTGCATTTGCATTTGCATTTGCCCCACTGCCAATGCTCCACTGCCTTCAGTTGGTGTCTCCTCTCCTTGTCTCTTGCAGTTGCTGCAATAATTACGAACAATGCGATAATGCGGCTGCAAGCTGCGAAAACTTTAATGAGAGGCAGCACACAAAAGGCGGAAGTGGCAGAATAAGGGGGTGTTTGGTGAGTGAGCGGAGGGGGAGGAGGAGCAGGCCTCTATAAATCTGTGAAGTGCTCACTTGGCTTCGTTTTCGCTGCACTGCCTCAAGTGCATTTGCTAATGACAAAGTCAAACAGGCGCGTGGCAACGACTTTCAGCGACTTCAGGCGCTGACAAATGCTGGCACAGTGGTGCAAATTGTCAAAAAAACTAAAAAAACTTATTAGTAATTGTACAATCATGATAGAAAACCAGCTATCATGCCATTAAACCAGCCGCAGAGTATGTTTCAGTCGTTTATACTTAATATTTATCTTACTTACCAAATCTATGTTTATAAAGCTACAATATTTAGGGGTATGGTGACACTGTGCGACGGTTGCGCTTAGTGTTGCCTGCTTTTGGGCGCGGCAGACAATGTTCCTATACCGTTGTCGTCCCGCTGTCTGACTGTTTTCAGCCTGTTGTCAGTTAACACGTGTTTGTACTTGTGTGTGTTTGTGTTTGTGTACATATTATTTGTGTGTGAGTGTCGGTGAGTGTGCGTGCGATTTACACGTCCAGCGCCAAGTGGCACACGAGGCAGGCCACAAGCTGCAGGCGATGCCATTGAGACCAGTTGGCAGTCATGCAACTTTAGTGTGTGTCTGGTTGGCGGCAAGTGTTGAAAACATGTTAATTGCTAACAATAACAACAACAACAACAACAAGTACTACTACACCAATAACAGTAACAATAGAAACAACAACAACCACTGACAGCAGCAGCAGTTGAAGGCGTCAGCTTGGCTGCCCCACTTGCAACAACGACAAAGACGACAAACATTTCCATGTGCCAAGCGGAAGTCGTATGCCAGCCACACCCCTCGTCCGCCCCTTTTCAAGCCAAAAAAAAAAAAAGTAGAAGGAAAATGGTAAAAGGGAGACTTTTCAAGTAAGCCGAAGGCGGCTCCAAACTTCCTTCCTGTTTTGCTTTTTTCTCTGATTTGTTATGGGCTTCTTGTTAGGCTCTTGTTTACATGCTTGGCTCTTGTTACAACTGTGTGTATTTTCCTGCCTTATCATATATTTTTTTTATTATTTTTTAACGACCTTGTAAACTTTTTATGCTTGCATTCAATTTAAAAATCACAACAGCTGAAATGCCGCATCAAATTATTTCAATAGAAAATGCATGCAAAACGACAAAAGAGAAATTTAAAAAGATTAAATAGAAAATAAAATCGTTAAAAAAGCGCACGCGCTGCAATCATTTAATTTTGCACATTAAAGCACATCAATTTTTAATTAAAAACGAAGCAAAAGGATGGCAACAAATTGTCTTAAAAAAAGCAGACGAGAGACAGGAGGCGAAAAAAAAACAAATAAAAGTGCCTGCGAAGTATCTCAAGCACATAATCCTTTTTAATGGCATTCAACGACCAAAAAATAAACCAAATGAGTAAGCTCCAGTCGAGTGTGACAAAACAGCAGATACTCTGCGGCTGGCCCTACTATTAGACAGCTCCTTCTGCCTGTTACACATGCCTAACAAGCCTATTACTCTTCCACTACTGGGCATAGCAAAAAGGGAGAGACGAAGCGACAGCATAAAAAAATTACTGACGACGCCCGCAAATTAATTTGTTTATTTAGGCGGCATTTTTGCAGCTGTGTACCGAAACTTTTGCTGACAATTTAAAAAAATTTTAAATTCAAACAAAATTAAAAGTATGGTACGAGTATGTGCAAAAAAAAGAATTCTGTGATGAGGCTCTGCATTTAGTTTTGTCTAGAAAGCGGAAAAAACAGAGCAGCTCGGAGGTCACAAAATGTATCAAATTTACACGCAAAATATGCGCAAGGGAAACTAGGAAAAGAAAGGGTATGCTGCACTGGCAGATACTCTGGAAAGTGTAGCACAACTTGCTAATGGAGTGAAAGAGATCAGAACTTCTTTTGGGAAATGCTAAAAAAAGATAGTTTACGTCTAAATACCCTACGAAAAATATGTTTACTTCAAGGGTATGACAAAAAAGATGCTAAATTCGCGAATGACAAGTTTTGCACTAAGCATAAACGTAAATAGAAGCTGGCCAAGAGCCGCAGGAAGTAGGGGGTAAGTATACGTGTGTGTGTATTGGTGCCACTGTGTAAAAGGAAGTGGAAGGGCAGGAAGGCATGACAGTTACATTGACACACTTACTGCATGATGAAGCAAAATGAGTGACATACTGACTGCAGCATGTTGTAAGCTGCTTATTAAGCGCCGCTACCGCTGCTGTCTCCACCGCTGCCTTGCTGCAGTGGCAAGAGCATTTGACATGTTGCACAGCTGCACAACGACAACAGGCGATGCTTCGTGTGCCACATTTCCGCAGAACAATTTTCAAACTGCGACCCATAAAACGAGTCGCCCAAAAAAATATAAAATATATAAATGAGCGCAGAGCAAGCGACAAACTTAAAGCAAATAAATGGGTTACTTTCACTTGAGAGATGCTCTCGCTTTGGGAATTGCTGAAAGGGTAAAGCCAGAGACAGACAGGGCGAGAAGAGGAGGGAGATGAAGTGGCTGAAGCAAAACCCTTATCCAAATCAATGTCAATTGCGGCTGTTTTCAGTTAAAAAAGAAAAAGTATAAAATAAAATGCTTGATGCGTTGCCTTTGCTGCGTGGCAAGATGGGTGGCAAGTTCCTGCACGTGCCTTCAGTTGATGAAGTTGCCGCGCTAACAGCCGTTAAACTTGCCACTCTCGAAAGGTTTTTTTCGCACCGTTGAGATTTCAGTTTTGGGAATTTAACAAAACTTTTGCCGCGCTTTCAATAAATTAACAAAATGACAGCCATAACAACAACTGATGGCAAAGAATTACTTTGCAATGAAATAAAAAAGCTGGAAGTATGGTTCGAAAGCAAGTTTTACATTTAATTTAGTGCCAAAGATACCTAAACTTTAAGATTCAATTTGAGTGACTTTAAGCAACTTATTTGTGTGCAAACTTAAAGTCATTTAAGCACTTTTCTGTACCTAATTATAACAGACTTTAAGTTAATATACTTGTTCATAAGGCACAACTTTTTACTCACTGATTCAAGCAAATAAATACTTTTAATTCTGGCCATTTTCTAGCTAGTGCAAATTGTTAACTCCTTAACAGTCGTCGTGTTATAAAAGACAGACTTTTCCATGCTGACATGAAAATGCCTGTGCCATGTTGTCATTAATTTGCCAAACAACATCAGTTGCAACAGCTAAGACAAGCTTAGAAAGCCATAACAATTAAAAGGGTGTGCTCAAAGATACCCTATAATATTATATATATATTTTTAAGTTGAATTAAAACACTTACACAAATTATGTGATTAGTTTCAACTTGTACTTAACGTATTTTCAAACCACCCTTATGTTACAATCATTTACAGGATACAATTTGAATGGCTGGCAGCAATTCTTGATGTTGTTTGCCTTCTCGATGTTGTTGTCGTTGTCTGTTGCTGCTGTTGCGCTTTTAACGAGCGCCATTTTTAAGCAGGCTGCCATGCTGACATGAGTTGCTAAAGCTTCTTGAAATATTACACATACGCAGCGTTGTCTCCTCACATCGCCATCTGCACACTTTGCTGTTGCTGTTGTTGTTGTTGTCTTCGATCTGAGCAACATTTACTTTCAATCAAGTTGAAGCTGTGCTCACTCAGCGCTTGTGCTCGAGTGCAAATCTCAATGGAGAAACAAAACGCTGAAGTGCAAATGAAATGAGATGCGATGTGAGTTCAGAAAGCAACTGCAGCAATGCTTGTCAAACTGCTGTTGAGTTTACATTACTTTTTGTTTTTTTGTTTTCTTCTTGTGTTTTGCAATTTCATTTACGCCATTGAAATATGATTTCTCTGCTGGTTTATTTTCAAAGTGGCAAACAACTATACAAAGCAAACGAATGAGAAATTCAGTCGTGTGTCATTTAATGTGGGAGTTGAACGTGTTCCTAAATGCGATTTCCACCAAGCAATTGGTTAAACTAAGGTTTGTTAGACAATTTATACAGTTAATTAGTTAATACTTTAAGTTTAATATGGTGATGGATTCAATTTAAAGCTGAGTTTGCTCCTACTATAACCAATTTGAGCGTTTTACTAAACGAGAACATGATTAGATTGGTGAAAAGCTTTCCTTGTTTTGCGCTACATTGGCAAATATTGCTGCATTCTCTTCGTTTGTCGAGCTGCAAATTCAAGAGTGCATTTTGACATTTTCGTGCGCTTCGTTGAGTCCACAAAGTTAATGGAAAAGCACGCAGGCCAAACAACGATATGTGTTCATATCGGTTATATGCTGAGTTTTCCCTGTCATTGTCTGGGTGTGCTTCTATGTGTTTGTGTGTGTGTGTGTAAGTGTTAGGGGATTCTCTTGGGAAAGTGCGCGTGCATTGTGCTCAATGAACGAGGAACAATGGGAACATTTGCTTATAGCCAACTTGGTTAGCTTGGCTTTGGTTTCCCTTAGCTTTGCCTTTGACTTCTGCCTTCTGCCTTTGCCTTACCACCTGCTGGGCACTGCAGCGCATTGTCTGGGCTCTTGGTTAGCTTTAAGCCTACTGGCTAAATCTGGCTAATTGCCTGATTGCTGCCATTGATCCAATCGATTTTTGCTTTCTATTTTACTTTTTCTTTTGTTCTATGTTTTTTTTTTTTGGAATTTTTGTAGCTGCATTTGGCAAATATTTATGATATTTCAGTTTTGATTCGAATTTCATTTTGCTGGCATACTTACTCACTCGAACAACTGTTTTGCAATAGAGGAAAAAATTGGGATTTTGGCTCAAAAGAGTTTGTTGGCCAAACAATAGGCAAACAACTTGGCAAACTGCCGGAAAAATCTTGTTTATTTATTGCTAAGACAGTTGTAAAACCTAGATTGGAATTAAACTTACATAGTTACAGAACAACAAATAAAAATGATCAAAAAGATAATAAAATAGTTTAATTTTTAAGCCAAATATTTAGCTAAAAGTCACCATAATTCCCAAATTGGATTATTTACCAGAATATTTATACACATCTCCATGAAGGCAAAAGTAATTTCCTGCCAGTCTCAGAGCCATAAGCACGCTTGGCTAACTTTTTTCAGGCTCATTTCTCTCGCTGGATTTATTCTGGCACCTGCGGGGTAATAATCACACTTTGTAATTTCATTAACGCTTTCGTTTCCAAGAAGCGACTGTCACTAGCAATTATATGGAGCAGAAGAGTGAAGAGAAGAGGAGATTAAAACACCTGAAATTCAACTGCTTTAACGCCTTCGGTTTGGGACACGCCCCTCGGGGCGAGTAGAGTGTTTGTTGCACATTAATTTCGCCTTATGAAATCTTTTGCACATTAAATTGCCTGATGCGTAACCCTTTGTACCAAAAACGCGCCCCAACGGGCCACGCCCTTCCCACCCACACGCTGTTCCAACGCCCTACAGTGGCGTCCAAAAGTTACGCATTAAAAACCTTTTTTGTTATGCTTCAAAAGTCGTAAAACTGAGTTTTATGAATGCGATTAAGCGCGTGAACTGCACGAAAGCATATTTCACTTGCTCTTCATTTTTTCTCCCTCTCACACACCCACTCGCTGTCTCTCTTTCTCTTTTATTTAACCCACCTATTATGTCCCTTTCTCACTATATCTGTCCGTCTCCATTTGGTCGTCCTACTTTGCTGTTATTCCCGGAATTTGTCATTTTTAATGACTGCGAAAAAAAAATACGCTCGTAATTACATGGTCGAAACGTATGAAAAGGGAAGAGAAAAAACACAACAGAACTCGTTACTGTGTGAAGACTATTTCATTGTACTATGTGTCATAAATTAATTTTACTTATTTTACTTCATTATTTTGGAAAAATACTTGAGACATAACTAATTGCGTAGACAACTTGATAAAGTTGATATATAAACTTAATATATTTCTTAAATAAAAGTTGACTTTTAAGGTAAGTTTGTTACTAAAGAATAATAAACTTCAAAAAGAAGTTTTTAACTACTTAATTAAATTCATAACTAAGCACGCTTAAAATCGTTTAACCAAAATCTTATTAAAGCCAACTGGATCATAATTAAAGTTAATGAAAGTACAGAAAATATTTTCATGGCAGTTTGAGCTGCAAATACTGTCAAATAAATTACGTTTATTAATTACAGTCGCGTTAATAGCTATACATTATGAACTTTGTGTGTTTTATAGTTTAAAATTCTTTCGGTATAAACTGCAAAAAATATATGAATATATTTACATGCCTTTGCAAATAGCTAACTAAAATTACATGTCTTGCTTAAAACACTGCCAGGTGTTGTACTAAACTATTAAGCTCTAATTAAAGAGCATGTAAGTGTTGGTTGCTACCTTTTTATTTAGACGTGTTTGGCTGCCTGAATTGCAGTTATAACTAAGTAGCATGAACCATCCGACTAATGCAAGCCACACTGGTATGCACACAAATATGCACATACACAGCATTGTTGTGTGGAAAAGTGGCGGAGAAAGGGGCGGTAGAGCAGTAGGGGTAGTGGTAGGAAAAACCCTTAGCGCAATTTTGCTATTGTTCTCAACTGGCAGCCACTACTTAAATCCGTTTCCTTAGCTGCTTGTCTTTCATTTTAGTCAGCTTTTCAGCGTCATCCTTGAAGGTAGCAATGTCTCTTCAGCGCTTCACTCCCTACCTTCCTCCCTCCCCCTCTCTCTTTCTGCTCTCTTTACACTTCGCCCATCTCTCTCCTTCGGTGCTCATGTCTCTTTGTCCAATCGTCCATTCGCCTGGCTGGCTTCGCTTTCTTTCTATTTGGCATAGCATTCGCACTTAAGTGATTTTGACACTTGTCCTACTTTCCATGCGTTGATTTTTGTGTCAGCAGTACTCACGCCCCTTAACGCCTCCTCTCCCCACTCCAACCCCTCTTCGAAATACTTCCCTTGCCTATCTCTGCTCTAGGCTTCAGTTTGCTGTTGCAGTTTGCCTGTCGCTGCTGAAGTTGTTCACCTTTCAATAAGAACTTTTCTTCGCTTTTTTCGCCTTTTTGTATCCTGTAGCGAGGGTGTGCTAGGTTTTTAAATAATGTTAAAGGTAGCAGTGGCCAATTTGGTTTATAGACTGTATAACTGTTCAATTCGAAGCTGTAATCAGCTTATAAATTTAAGTTAAGTTTTATACTTGCACGTGGTATATAACAGTCCTGTGAGCTCCACGGTTTTTTCCCTTCATTCTACTCCCTTATTTTTTTGTGGCAGGCCCTGTAAAGTGGCAGCAACTTTAGTTCCTGGCGCTTTTCTCTGCTCCTTCTATGCATTTTCCGATGCGTTCGTTATTTCTTCTTCTCTTTGTAGTTGTTGGTTTTGTTGTTGTTGCTGGTGATCTACGGTTGTCATCATGCTGTTCATAAAACTCGACGTCATCAGCGTCTTTGGTCTGCCAAACAAAACGACAACTGAAGTGCACTTTTGTGGTTTTTCCTTATGATTTGTGTGTGCATCTGTGTGTATTTCTGTGCGTGTGCTTGTGTTTGTGATTGTGTGTCTGACAACAGTCACTCAGTCGTGCCAGCTTTGCGTTTCACTTCCTGTCCCCCAGTTCCTGTAGCTCCGCTTAACTGTTTGTCTTGGCCATATTGTTGTTTTGCTTTTTGAGCTTTGGCCTCACAACTTGCTTACAATATAAACGCATTAGAAATGAATTGTATTCTTGATAGCCACAAAATGCAACTGGTTGCCCGAAGCAACAGTTCTTTGAATAATCGAAACGATATTCGCATTTTCCAGCAGCTTTACAGTTTTTTGTCTGTCAAGGGAAAAACTTGTGTAAATTAAATCATTTCCGGAAAACTCAACGCACTAAAGAGCAACTTTTGTGTGCCAAAAAGTTTTGACAGAAATTTTTGTTCTTACTTTTCATTTCTTTAGTCAAAGTATATTTTACACACGCACACATAGAAAAGGAAAATGATAGGGAGACATGGGGAGAGAAAGAGACAGAGAGAAAGTCACTGTGGCATTAAAAACTAATTTTATTTCTAATTAATTTTGACGTCTCGTCGTTTGTGGTTAAATATTCTGGCACGCGAAGAGTCTTTCTTTATGGTACGGGCTCCAAGCCGAAGTCATTAAAAAAGTTGCCAAAGACTTTTCCCCACACACAGACAGATAAACTTTCTGCACGTGTGGGGGTGTGTGCTTTGTGTGTGTGTGTGTGCGTGTGTATTTAGTTGTCAGCGTCAGCTACGTCGCACATTTTAAATGCCTCAAATGAAATTAACAAAGAAAAAGCAGTAAAATGTCACCGCAGCAGGTGTACACATGTAATACATATACACACTGATACACACCGCACACATAGTCACACACACACAGTCTCATGTGTGTAAGTTGTGGTGCTTTTGGCATGCCCAAAGCCTCACATTATCCACCAGTGGGCGCTCAAGTTGACGGCTTTTGGTGAAATTTTAAGTGAACGCAACGCCGACGAAGACGAGGACGACGACGACGACAAATTTTGTTCTTTCCATTTTCTGGTATTTGTCGACCACATAAAATTGTGTGAACATTCTGTGAAAACTTGCAAGCAGCAGCAAGAAGCAGAGCGGAGACAGAAGTGATGAAAAACCACTACGAATTAAATATGTGTTTTAGTTTGTTAACCCAAAAAGTTGTTGAGCTGCTTTTCGTTTGGCTTCTCAATTTGCTCCTATTTTTTTTTTGCTTCCTTCTTCCTTTTTGGATATTTCAAACAAAAAACTTTTGGCGCCAACAAAGTGGCTTTGTTTCAAGAACTTGAAACTTGGCTTGAAAACGGCTCGAGTTATTTAAGCATGTGTCGTCATGCTTTTAAGCTGATTATAAAATTGATGCTGCGTTGAGTTCTGGAGTTTTAGAAATTTATATGCTTTAAAGGTATTTATTTTAAATAAATTTTTTGACTGATTTTTAAGCTAGAAAGAAAAAACAATCTTTCTAGATTTAAAACTGATGGAGGTATAAGAAAATTAATAAAAAAAAATAGTGTTTTCCTTTGAGTGTTTATTTTAATTATTGATGGCTGTTGAATAAATGCATTGTACTTATAATTTAAAAATAATTCTCATACTACAAGCATAACTACTTGTTGTCTGAGTACTTTGTAACTGACTTGTTATTGAAATTGAATCGGATGTGAAGTATTTGTTTAATAACATTCCAACTTTATTGCATATTCTCTTTATCGCACAATCTGTTTCGGTGTACTTCCGGTCAGGAAAACAGCAGCAACAATGAGAGTTGAATTAAAAAAATAAAGAAAAAAACGGTGCTTAAAAATTGAATAAATGCCTCATCGATTGCAGGCATAACTCACTTTGTGGCACAATTAAGTATGCCACACACCTGCAGGCAGGCAAACAAAGACAGACTGAGTGAGAGACAACGGTAGATAGAGAGGAATGTGGGGGAAGAGAGGTTGTGCTCTCCACTTTTTAAAACCATTGTTGACAATGCTTCATTTGCACTTTGTTGTGTTGAGAGTTCGTGGCATGCGAATTCTGTTGCAACATTGGCGGTGTAATTGTTTCATTTAACTGCGTTTAATTGAATATTTCACAACATCATCGGCAATTTCAATGATAAATTGTTTACGCGCTTTAAGTAAATAAATGCTTGTAAAATGCAATTGATGTCCGTCTCTCGGTCACTTTGTCCGTTGCCACAATTGACCATGTTGCATATTTGCTGTAGGTATTAACAATGCTTAAAGCGCACTGCGAATTAAAGTCCTTTAAAGTTGGCACTTTTGTTGGCTACACACAAAAAAATGTGACAGCAACATTGAACCTGTCGCAATTGTTTATTAGTTTTGATAAAGCCATAAAATGACAGCCAGGTCTTGAATGCTGCATGCAGGGCAAACAGAGCAAACAAACAATGCTCTGACACTAAGCGCTTTAAGATTTGACCTCACTTTGGCTTTTCCTATATACCCTGTAGTTGGTTGGGTGGGTATATAAGCTTCAGCCAAAGATAGAAACAGTCTTTCCTATGCCTGGCTTATATCGAGTTTTGTTTTCACTGATTATTAGTAATTTATAGTATTAAAATATGAATTAATTTGTTCTAGGAAGTCACTGTACAGGGTAAATTTTAAAGCCAGCAGTAACTAGGTTGTCCTTCAACTTCTTTGTTGTTGGTTTTGCTGCTACAGTTTGCTTTTAGTTTTTGTTTGTGGTATCAAAAATGCCGCTGCCACAAAACCTTTGAGCAAACGCAAATAAAATGCACGCACACACACACACACTCACACACACACCCGGCTCCTGTTTGCCTATCTATGTCAGCGGTGTGTGTGCACTTTGTTTACATGGCTGCGGGATGTGCTCAACGCTGTCAGTACTCGCATTCGTATATTTGCATATATTTTTTAGCACGAACACTGAAATAAGCTGCAAATATATGAGCATTACGCATACGCCGCGTTGCACCAGTTGCCAAACAAATTGTGTAGCTGCTGCTATAAATGTAAATGAGCCGTTAAAAGTTGTTCGAAGCAACTGTATTTGGTGCTAGTAAAATATTGTATGGCATCATTAGCTATTTCATTTTGGGTTAATTTAGCTAGTAGCAAATTTAGTAACTTTATCGTTCTACCAATTAACTGAAAGCCATTTAAATAAACTTAATTTCTGTTAAATTCTTTATTTACCTGTAACTGCCTTATAGTTTCATTTTCTTATTTTATACACTTTATTATCTGCCAGCGACTGCAGTCTGTCATTAAATAAATTAAAAACTTCTTGTATACGCGTCTAGTTTTCAAAGTGACAACTCACGTCTTGTCGCCGCTTTTAATTTAAAATCACAACTCTTCGTCAGACACGCATGCCACATCCTGGAGTTGCCAAGTTGAACATTTTGTTCCTCGATACTTGCTTCATTAGCTATTCAAAACTTGCAGCAAGTACGAGTACGAGTACGAGTATATTTATCAGGAGGCGGATTCATCAGCATCAAGGACTTACCACAAACTGCAGCCATAATGTTTGGCAGCCTTGAGCTGCTATCTGCCTCTGCTGCTCCGTCTTCTTCTTCTGCTTTTTCTGCTTCTGCTTTATGTTCTACGGGCACTTCGTCTTCCTTTGTTGGGTTTCTCGGCTGCCGCAAAACTTATGCCGCCATTTTATGAAGATGAGGCATTGCAGCAGCAGCAGCATTGCACATAAATTAATGAAAATTTATTTATGCCCAAAAATATGGAGCAAACAACGCAGCACGATGAACTGAGGAGCTGTGCGAAGGAAGAGCAAACAACGAGCATCAAATGTTTTCCAGTGCATTAGGCACACAGAGACTTATACATTAGCAAACGCACACACACACACACCCACACACACACATTACACTCATACATATGCATATACATCACTCAAAGATATTGTTGTCGTGTACAGTGGTAGATTTAACAACAACTGCAGTTCAATGAGCAAATAACATGCAAATGCAAGTACAGAGAGGGTGGTTTAATAAGTTTCGAACTAGTCATTATAAAATGCAAATGGATTTCAGAGTCTGAAAACAAAATCTTTATACTTTTACTCAAAATAAAAGTACTTTAAACTACATTTAATAAGCAAAGTATTTATCTTAGTATTAGTTACTAATTCTACCTCCCACAAATGTTGTCTTTTATTCTAAAAATATCCCCACGAAACCTGTAAAGGGAATTGCTGTCAGAGACACTTTGTGTCTCCTCAGGTTGCATCTAATAGTTCCCCCATCGACAGCCACAGCAACTACAAGCTGGTGAGTATTAGCTGCTGTCTTACTGCCATTTTGAACACATTTCGGTGCAACCAAATGACTTTTTTCTCTGCCGGCTGGCAAATGGTCAGCATTATTTGTGCAACGCCCTTACAAAACTAACCGAGTGTGAGGGAGTTTTTTTTTTTTTTGTTTGTTATCTATTATTTTGCTGCTAGCATTTGCCGTTGCTGTTGCATGTAGCTTCCGTTTCCGTTTGGCTTCCACTTGACTTCCGTTGCGCTTGTCACATGTTTTGCATGTCGTCACGCGCTCGTCCTGCACTTTAACTGCATTTATCTTTTGGGCCAGTCCACTCAGTTCAGTGCAGTCCAGTCATTTGGACATTTTGTAGCTGCTTTGTCGAAAATGTCCACAAAATGTAAAAAGCTGAAGAAAACACACACATTAGCCTCAATCTACACGTATTTTAGGAGTACGAAGAGCTTTGGCAATAGAAGGGAGTAGGGGCAGCTGGCTGCTTTTTTTTATGTGCGCTTGCCACATCATCAATTACACATTTTACAACTTCTGACTAACTGTCTGGGGACGGCAGGAGCGACGTGCTTTGCCACTGACAAAACAGACATAAATCAAACATTTCCCACGTTGCGAAACAATTTCCGGCTGCATGGCAACTCAAGACTGCCACAGAGTGTGTGTGTGTGTGTGTGCTGTCTATCTTTTTGCTGAATTTTATTTATGGCATCCGCCAAAATACAGACAGACAGATAGACAGACAGACATATGATATATAGACAAAATGACTTCAGTTAGAAAATTTACAATTGCTTTTACTTGATACATAATTGTTGCTACTGTTATTGTTGTTCGTGTTGCTGTTGCTGTTGCTGGTTTTGGCGCTTTTGTATTGCATTTTGATTTGTGGTTTACAAGCTTTTGTCTGACTCATAAATTTGGCTTATTACATTTTGCATGATACTCTCTGGTTGGTTTAATGGCAACTGATACATATGAGCTACAATATATAAAACGTTGCAACAACAAAATGAAATAAAAATGAATTTTAAAGCACAATACTGTTATGCGTTAAACAATTTCATTCAACTAAATTGATATTCAATTACCTTTTTCTGTCGACAGAGAGAGAGGAAGAGGGAGAAAAGAGCTAACAGAAATACAGAAATTGTTGAGAAATTGAATTTGTGTTGAATTCACTATGATAAATTTATGTTTTTTGTTTCAGGCACGAGTGAAGCTCAACAATTGCTGCCATTTGTGGCAAGTTGGAAGCCACAGAAAGTTGCTCAATTTGTCACAGGGCAAAACTTTAACTCTCTCGCTCTTCCCATCGGTTTTTGTAAGTTTTGTCAGGCAAGAAATGGAAGAATTCTTAAGTTTTTGGCCCTTTGCTAGTGGTAGTGAGCCACCTTTCACATTTGCCAATTTACGCTTTATATACGAGTCTCGTTCGGGCCATTTGCGACAAAGAAAACGCAGTGGCCAGGACCAAAATGGGCCAGGAAGCCCAAGCCGATTCAATCAAGTCCAGGACGTAGTAGAAGCCCACAGCTGCCGCTAATATTATAGCAATACATGTTAGTTGTGGGTATGCCTGGCTTTCGTATACTCTGCAGAAAGTTTATGCTAGTAGCCTTCATTTGTCTTTTCAGTCTTTTGAATTCTTTTCTTTAATAAATTTTATGACATTGCGTTTTATTGTTTTTGTTTTGTGCAGGGTATTAAAGTCATTTCATTTGAGTCGCTTAGTATTTTGATTATTGGTCACATTTTATGATTGTCGTCGGCCTTTTTGGCTGCTTCACGGATAAACTGCCAGACGGATTGGACGGACTTGGCAGGCATTTGTGGCATGCAGCATAATTTAATATGTCCTTTTGGCTCATTCTCGTTCTCGTTTTTATGTGCTACCTTGGCGTTCACTTTATTGTGCCGCTTTATGTGTTTATTTGGCTTGAAAGGGTTTTTCTTTTGGATTCCAAGTCTTCTCTCTCTCTTTCACTCAACGTCTGTCATTGTCGCCTGTCCTTCTCAGCCACGTTGGATTTCAATCCTGAGTGCTTAAATTATTTATTAGACATATTTTGCGACAGCTTACCAGCCTTGAGAGATCCAAATACGAGTATTATTATTATGATTTTTTATGCCAAGCTGCTAACAAATGGCCATATGCCCAGGGTCAGCAAATAAATTATGAGCACTTTAACTGACCCCCAGCCTCTGACCCATGAATCTAATCAGCAGATTGAGAGGCGAGACAGTCTGTTTTAAAGTGTACTTTAAAAGGACTTCACCAATTTTGCTTTGTAAAATAATTTATTGATTAATTCACTTTATTATTTAAACACATTCAGGCCAATTAAAATGACAACAATTGATATGAAATCTATTAATAATTTATACAATTATTACATTTCACAATATCAAATTGCCATAAATTGCAGCACAGATGGAAGGGGACTAAAAATTGTTGTCATAATTGACACTGGAATTTGTCATAAATAAAAACAAATCAAGTTTTATTTGAGTTAGTCTTTTCTTTCAAAAAAAAAACCTCTGCAATTGACTTTAATCAAAATAAGCTAAAGAGAAAGAGAAGGAGACGAAGACGAAGAAAGAGCGAGAAGGAGACAAAGTTGTTTATGAGTCGAAAACAAATTGTGGCAGTAAATTGCAAGTTGATTTCATGAAATTTATGTGCTTTGCAAAAAGCAAACTCAATGCACACAGATACAAGAGGATTTGGAGCTGGTAAAGAGGAGGGAAAGGGAGAAATTTTCATTGTTCCAATAAGAGAAATTTAACATAACTTAATGCACACAGTCAGACATATAAATTTCTATATATAAATGGAGCTAACTTTGCAGTGAGTTGCAGTTACTTAACTGGCAAATTGAGAAAATATTTATTTGCATTTTTATGCCTGTCTTGCTCAAGGCTGCTCCGACCTAGTCAGACAATCTGAATCTGCCAGATACGTTTTCCATTTGCACCTGGACTCGGGCACTTACTGTTTATTTTAATTGAAATGCTTGCTCAAGGCTCAAGGCTCTCGGCTTTCAGTTCTCGATTCTCGGCCCAAGGACACTGGCAAGGTTACCTGTTAGCTGTCCAGCACCGAATAAATCCAGTTAGTTGGAGAATCCAACTAAGTTTCTAGACAGTCGGGATATTTACAGTGCAGCACATAAATTAGCAGCTGCTTTGGTAATTGCGTATGTAAATTGAATTTTATATGCCTTCCCCCAACAAATGGCATTAAAGTCGTTATTTAAACACATTAACTATTTATTTAGTTTGACCACAACGTATTAAAATTTGACAATATTAATATGAAATGAGCAGAGCACACACATTAAATGCAGAGCTATTTTATGTTTATTTAATTACCCATTTAATGCTAGTTGTTTGAATATTCTAAACGAACCTTGGTTAATATTTAAAAAATAAATTAAAGCTTATTATAGCCAATAATAATTAACAAATATTAAAGATTACGTTAAGCTTTTAAAAGGTGTATTTGGTCGCTTAGTAAATTTATTTTTTTTGGACTCAATTTGGCTTACCAAAACTCAACTTCCAAACTAAAAACTGTTTCCTTAGTTTATCTTATTAATCACATAAATAAAGTGACAACCAAACCGAGCCAAAAAGGACAAATACATAAAATTATAGCTAATAGATTCAAGAAGACTTTTAGTGCAAGAATGGTTGGCCCCTGTTAAGTAAAGCAAAATATTATAAAGCTGGGCCAATTTCCGTTCTGGGATGCTGGTCAGTTGGACAGATGAGTGGGAGGGGTAAAGTGGTGGGGGTATCATCCCTAGGAGAGGCCTCAAAATGTCCATCAAAACGTCAGCAGGCATAACTGTGGCCGGCGCAGCAAAACTGATAAGATATGAAAAGCAATTTACGTAAACTGTCAACGACAAATTCGCTTTGGTAATGCCCAGGCAGTCAGACAGGACTGCCGGATGGACGCAGGATGAAGGACACTACTGGACAGACATGGTCAATGGAATTAAATTACAATACCCCACGAAATGGTATACACTTGTATGGAGAATATAATCAATGTGTCATATTTTCTCTTTATATAATTGCAAGCAGTTTCGACAACTTTAAGCCCCATGACAGCTGATTGCCATAAGCCCGCCCGGCTAATTGATGCGTCTGATGACATGGTCAAAGAATATACATTGACCATAAATGTTTGAGCTGCAAATGCTTCGAGTGGCGTTCTTCATATACGAACATCTACAGTCCGCATTCACGCAGATTATCTTGTGATCACCTCGGTGCATCATTAGCAGACTGTGTGCTCCTTGTGAGATTACCTTGAAGTTGTCACTGTTATTGTAAAGCACTTTGTTCTTGTTCCAATCATAATAGCTAAGATTACTCGGGTGAGGCATTAACTTGTCCTTTCCCGTAAATATAGCAGGCCAATTGGCACAATGCTGTGTGTTCTTATACCGCGATTCCCGGAAACTTTGCTCCAAGTCAATAAAGCCCGAGATTTCAAGGCCGGTCTTCGAGCGCATCACAAGAAAAACAATTGTCTGTCAAGAGAAATGTTTTAAAAATTGTCTTTGATACATTTCTAAACTTACCGATATTTGCTTGCTAACCAGTTGAAACTCTCGTTTGGAAAACTGCAAAAGCACATGATCAGTACCTTTGTAGTTCTCACTAAACAGTCGGTATTCACTTATGTTACGTGGCCGTAACATTCCCTCTAGTTTTCTACGCTGTTCCGTGTATTCCGTGCGACTCAGCAGGCGACCCATACAGCTCTTGCCACAAGCGCTCTGTATGAATGTCCTGCTGAGACCCCAGTTACGCATGTAGCGCACATCATTCAGAGTGATAAAGTGATCCAAATATTCCTCATACGAGCTATAATTCAGCAAAGTCATGGCCAAAGCTAAAAACAACTAAGGCAAAACTAAAACAAACGGCAAATAACGAATAAAAATACACAAAAATCAATAGTAACTTGTGTGAGTGTGTGGGTGTGTATTTTAAAAACTTAAAATTCATAGCTGACAACGAAATCATTGCTCAAAGCCTTCAACTTTGCTTGGCCATTTCGTGTGGCAAGAAAATTATAATTAACTGCCATTGAGCACACATCAAAACAAAAGAACACACACATCACGTTCTGCTAGTGTTGTAAATTTAATAAATGGAAAAAAGTTTACAATGCCCCTTGCCTAAAGTTGTGAATATTTTCAATTACAGTTTTCTATATGCGGCACGATACAACGACACAAACGCTCTCTTTCTCTCTCTCTCTCACGTGCATGCTCATGTGTACTCACACATGCATATGGCGCATACGAAACTAATTACTTCATCAACATTTAAAAAGACTGCTCCATGAGAGATTTTAATTTTCAGCCTGAAAGTATGTAACGTTTTTTTACCAATTCATTTTTGCCACTTTGTGCAGTCTCTGCACATTTCCGCTATCAAAAAGGGGGCTTAATTTCAATTTTCTGTGTTCATATAGACAGCTTAGGCTAAATTTGTTTATTTAACTATTAATTAATTGAAATTAAAATACCCACATTTATTAAACTCATCACAAATCACAGAGACTGATGTAGAAAATGACAAAGACATCTAATTGAGCTCATTAGGAACCGGCTAGTATAAGTTTGAAATTACTATTTGAGACCTCTCAAATAAGTGTATGAAGAAAAGGCTAACTGTACAACCGCTCACACTTTTTGCCTTTTAAAGGGTATATTTAAGTCCAGTTTTATTATGATTGCCAGCATACTTGATTTCAGTTGCACAACAATGCTAAAATGCTGCCTTTTGTATTTGTGTGTGTGTGTGCGTGTACGAGAGTGTGTTAGTGCATTGTGTGCGTGTGAGTGTACGTGTAGTTTTCCGCTATTTAAACACGATTCCCCACTGTTTGCAGTCGCTGCTGCAATTAACATGCTGCTGCTGCTGCTGCTGCCATTACTGCTGCTGCTTCCACTACCAACACTTGAAGCTGACTCTGTAGCTGCTTTCAGTGTTGTGCTGCTGCTGCTACTACTTACAATTGCTGCTACTCCTCTTCCTGCTGTAGTTGCTCTGTTTTGCGTGCTTTGTCACCATCTTGCAGTTAGCCGCCGCCTTGAGCGCGTAAATTGCTACTTCGCGGCGCTCACACCATGCCTCGCGGCCTTCTTCAACTGCTTCTCCCGCTTGCCCCCGCTACTTCATTGTGACATTCTCGACTGCAGTTTTCACTTTACTTCAGTTTACAGCGACTTCCCCTCGTTGAGGAGATGTCATTGTTTGACTTGGTCATTAGTAAATGTACTTTGTCGCAGCATAAAAAGGAGTTAAGTGTGCACTCTAAGGATTTATGCGACTCCATCTTTGTGTGTATGTGTGTGTGTGTGTGTGTGCGTTTCCCTGTGTATGTGTTTGTGCTGAGATTCAGGAATGGTGAAACATTCAGTGCTCACTACTTAGCAGTTGCTTTTGCCAAAGCGTTAAGTGTGCATTTCTGATGAATGAGCAAAATGCTTCATAGCAATTGAAAGAGTTCTGCTTGAGCTGCTTAAGTTATTTTTATTGGTTTATGGTCATCATAAGCTTTATGAATAGCTCCAAAGCAGATTTCGCACTGTTTGCCAAGTGTCTGCAATATATCCAAACAAATTCAATTGCATTTATCAATTAGAATATTTGAAATAAAGAAAACTGCAGTATAGTTTTCCTTTCGAGTTTATGCAAGCAACTGACTTAAAGGCTTGCTTTTATGTCAATTCTAATTTATAGCAATCTTCTGCTCTTGTTCACCCTTTTGCTTCTATTCTCAGTTTCCTAACCCTATCTTTGCAATACAAATTATGAACTGGCCGTAAATTGCAGTCTACGTCTGTTGCCTGGATTCTTTGGCCATGCATTGAAATCAAAGTCACATAAATTGTACAAATAATTCAGCACATTGTCTGTAGGCCCCCACCGAGTTCGTTTTCCTTTTCCATTGGTTACCCGTGTTACTGCTCGGCAGTAAATATGGAGCGAAAGGAACGAGCGTAGTTTCAAAGGCACTGCATTGGCAGGGTACGAAGACAAAAGCGCAGGAAGGAGACAAAGCTAAAAGAATCATCACTTCGAGCTGACCGCAATGGCCAACGCACACACACACAAACACACACTGCTAGAGTTGTAGCCCGCAATCGATCAAAAGGAATTATGTCTCAACACAATTGTAAATAAATCTTTGCGGCCATGTGGACATTATGTGCATGCTGAGGCCAAAAGGCTTGGCCATATCGCTGTCCTAACCACAAACACCACGGTGCAAGAGGGAGAGTAGAGAAAGGAGACAGAGAAAAGGATAAATCCTGCATATCACATATATGAAGATTGAGTGGTAATGTGTGCAAATCTAAACCTCTCTGCCAAAGCTTTACTCTGCTTGGGCTATAGCTATAGCCCCTCCAGATATTGCTTCTCCTCCTGCTTCTGCCTTCTCTCTTTGCTGGCCGTTGACATGTTGGTAAATTGGTCCTTAGTCGATTGCATCGATTGTTGGCACACACACAGAACTATAAAGCTCTCTATCCTCTATTCTCTATCCCTTACATTCCCATTTGTATCAGTGCATATTCGGATTTGGCCCTAATGCTGTTCAACATTTTGCAACTGGGAATTAAGTCTAAACGCCGGAAATTAATCTGCCCAAAGACACACAAATACAATATTATTCAATGTGATTTTACAAGTGTCGTTGTCATTAGGAAATTGCCTCGCCATCCATTTTAAAGGCATAGTATACAGTGATCTAATAGCCTGCGGTTGTGCCCCTAAAACCAAATTTATAATGCGCATCGATAATGATTTGTTATTTAAAGCTCAAACAAATATCCGGCAATTTTAATGGCCTACAAGAGACAAGAAAAAAAGAAGCTACCGAATTTCTTTGAATAAAATAAAACACGCGCCGAAGATTTCTAGTTGTTGCTGTTGTTTTTTGTATTTATTTATCATGTGGCACGCGAAACCACAAGAAACTTATCGACACATAATCACACGACTATGTTCGTGTCTGAATGGGAAGGAGGGAGACAGTAGACGGCTGCTAAGGCTGGAAAAACATTGAAACATTTTCTGTTCTTTTCAACATTAATTTGTTTCTTCTGCAAATGCCAAGGGCTTTGTGCAATCAGCGTGAACATGAGTCGCGCCAGAGTGAATGTCTTGCGAATGCTGTCGATACTGAAGCCTTTTGAAGCTATCGAGGGAAATTTGGAAATTCGATAGCAGGAAATGAGATGGCCGACAACATGGCGTATGTGCAATGTGCGTGGCAACAGTCGCTGTACACAAATACACACACACGTATATGAATCAGTAATAAACCCAGCAGCTGATAAGCGACTCTTGGCATTCCACATGTAATCAATTTTCAAAAGCATTATTTAAAGCCCACTCTGGGGAGCTGCTTTAGAACTCATTTAAATTCATATCTTACTGCAAACACATAAAACGTTGTAGGCTTTTTGTGCACTCGTAATCGATGAAGGAGATCAAAGAGCTGACAGAAGCGGAATGTGTGTTAATATTATAACAAAGTCTCATGGTCTTTGAAAATCCTTAATCTCTGCAAAAATAAAAATGTATACATTTTTTGCACATCCAAGTTTTTCAGGAATGAGATTCAGAAACTTCATATTTTCGCACCTATTTTGATGTCTACTCGTGTACGCTTTGTGCCACTTTCTCCTTTAAGCTGCGGTAAAAAAAAACATTGCTCCATTGTCCATTGAATTGAAATAAAACGTATTTGCCCAACTTAAAGTAGATTACAAATTCAGAGACATGCACAAAAATAATTCAATTATGAATAAATACAGTTTGTGGTTGCTTTCAGCTGCTGTTTGATTTCATAAGCATAAAATAAATGCCTGTCAAAAATCTTTATTTTTATGTTTACTTTCATTTTAATTAAAGTTTTTTAGTTTGCGCTTTTAGAATTTATTGTTTGACTTTCAGCTCAATGAACACTTTACAGACTAAAATAATCCTTTTGTGCAAATTAGAAATTTCTTAAACGACACTACAAATTGAATTTATGAATTGACAATTTTCGGAACGACTCGTTATGACATGCTCCGTTAGCTAACTGTACTCGGGTTTAAGTACACTGATGAGATGGGGCAGGGCTTGGAAGGAGGCATCTTCGGCAGTAGGAGCAGCAGCAGCAGCTGCCAGTCAATTCTATTGTTTGGCAACTGCTGCCACCGCCTGTTGTTGCCTCTGTTGTTGGCCATTAAAATGGCCTTGCCTTATGTCGGCCATATTAATTTTTGTGCCACATTGAATTTGAGCAATGAAGGGGTATATACACACAAGCTAGAGTGGAACAGGGACGGAGGGGAAAGGGGAATGGAAGGTCGATGTCATGTAATGTGCTGCACATTAAACCCCCTTTCGGATGCTCTGTAACGTGACACGTGAGCATCGCTTACGTGGTTATGGTTATCGCTTTTACGTAATTTGCTCGTTTATAGCACACATCATTGTTGTAGCAATTGCTATTGTTGCTGTTGTTGTAGGTCCTGTTGTCGCTGCTATTGCTACTGCTACTGCCTCTGTTGCATGCTCAATTAGCACATAAGGCATCGTGAAAAGCTGCTTAAGGCTTAATAGAAGTCGATGTGAAGGCACTTTTGATTGCTAATTTGGTTTTAATCTTAATTTCGTTGATTGCCATTAAGAGCTGCTTTTTGATTATACACGTACTGAAATTCAATTAAACTTCAACTTAACTCAAACTTTAATAGTTAAAGATAAAATTTATGTATTTGATTTATTAGAAGTATTTTCTTAACATATTAGATCCCAAGTTTCTATTAGCTATCTGCTTAAACTTTACTAATGCCATTAAAATTAAACTTGAATAGTTTTCTACAATTCAATTGGCAAATGATTTTCGGAAATATACTTCAAGCTAAAAACTTTTGGTGAGTTTGTGAAAAATATTGGGAAATGGGATACAATTGAAAAAGATTAAAAAGTGATAAACTAGTAGATACTTATGATGTTAAGAGCAGTATTTATTTAATTTAAAGATAAGTAGAGTACTGTTCTAAACCTCATTTGCAGAAAACTAAAAAAAATCAAAAATAAATTATTTTCTCAATGAAATTTTAAGCTGAAGTCCTTTTTATGGTAATTCAGAGCTTTCTACTACAAGTGTTCTACCATTTCTAGCCCAGCTATCTTTCTAATACTGAATTGTGTGAGGCTGTTAGTCGCTTAAACTAACCACAAAAGTTTTGGCAAGCAGTTTGGCTTATAATTATTTACAAATGGCCAACGAAGTCAAAGAGGATCTCTCGATGTTAAGGCAGAAATCCTTGCAGCTAACCGCACAATTCTGTTATTTCTGTGGTGTGCAAAATTTATCTAACTTGCAGCAAAACCCGCAGCAGCAGCAGCCAGAGTTACCCCCTAAAGCCAAAAAGAAATGAACATTTTTCGTTTGCTGTCAGTGCTCATTTGGTTTAGCTCCAACTACAGAAAAGGACATAGACTTGCAGCTAGGGACATATACATATATATATTTCTGTACACATATATATCTGTATACGACTAAAGATAGTGGTGGCTGGGGAGCAAAAGTAAAGGGATGAGACATCCGTTTGCGAGTTTATTTTTGGGGCATTTGTGGGCTAACAAAACAAAAGTGAATAAGTTGTTGCCTGTGCAATTTATGTTGTGTTTACTTAAAACTGCAGGACACTGGACACAGAGGACATACTCACACTCTGTCGTCTAGTTGTAGTTGTTGTTGTTAAAACAACACATACGGATATAAAGAGGAATTTGGGGTTACTTCTAATGTCAGTTTACAAGCCAAAAGGACACCAAGTTGAGCATATTTGTTTTGAAGCAAGTTTTACGTACAGTAAAACAGTATCTTTCCCTCCCTTTCACTCCATATATTTCTGTCTCTGTCACCCTCGCAACTTAATTTGCTTTACTTAAGTCGATGTGAGCTGGGTTCAAGTTTTGCTGGCGCCGTCAAATGTCATTTTAATCATATTTCTTGATATACCCAACTTCGCCTTTGTGGCCTAATAATGCCCCAAAGCGTTTTGCCAAAATTGAAAACTCGTGCAAATAATTTGCATAATGTGCGATGGCACACACACACACAACTTAAAGTAAGCCGCTCTCAGACAACGAGCAAAGTCTTTGTACTTGACAACAAAATGGCAAAAATAAAAGAAAGAAATACATGTAAAAATAAAAAAGAAAAAAAAAATGAAAAACTGGGCTGTCAACACGCTCACAGCATTCGCCAGTTCACCAACTTAGCTTAGCTCATATTTATATTTTGTATTATTTATGCATATATAATACGTTTCTTACGATGTACGATGGGCAGCATGTGCCAAGTTACTAGAAAAAATTACTAAAAAAAAACTATAAATAGTAAAATGACATTAAGATAAGTCATTTACTACGAGATTTACTATTAAAATTTATTTATTGCATTTTATTGTTTGAGAATTCGATCAACAATTCTTGTAGCTGTGTAATCCTATTTACATTTTAAGTTGACTGAATTTAATTTGTGCAGACAAGTTTTACAATCAGTTCCATTGTACTTGGCCTCACATTTAATATGCAAGCGGCGGCATATTTCACTGGGAAAACGAAATTAGCCTTAAATTGTTGGCCGCCAAGCGACATGGTTATTAAGTGCTCCACATGCACTTTATATATATATATATATATAATATATATACATACACGTACACACACCCACACACCCATACTTGAGTAATTTCATATACTTACGCCTACAGATATGGATACTTTATTTATGGCAACGGTTCGCATTAATGAACATGACCCCAGCAGGCAGTTTATTCGAGTCCTTGATGCGCTTGCTACTGTTGTTGTTCCACTTTACGTCGTCGTTGTTGTTGTTGTTGTCATTAACCTCAATTTATTTATATGTGGCGTAAAAGCTGTCCCAGTACCTGCCACTGCTCCTGTCCCGCCCTCCTATTCGATGGCAACTCTTGACTCTTGGCATTGGCAAGCTGCAATAATTGCTGCCAAATTGCAGGCAGCTTCGAGCTTTCCGTCTCCAATCTGCCGTGTCTCCTCTGCTGTCTTACGGCAGCTCGGCAGCTGGGCAGCTGGCCAAGCAGCCTTAAATGGCCTCGAGATTCTGGCCAAGCGGGACAAAGTGGAGGCAAACTTAATTGAAGTGTAAGCCATTGAAGTTGAAAACTACGGCAAGACTCCAACCAACAGCTTCATCGAGTGCAGTCGGCCAAGAGAAGCCGATGCCAAGTCACGTCAACGTCACTAAGAAGCAAAACTAAAGCTGATAACTGGTTGGACGAAGAGGGAAGAGTTATACCAAAAGAAAGCTAAAGGGAGAGAGAGAGAAAAGGGGAGAGACAGCGAGACGGGTATGAGTGGGTGGAAGTTTAATGGATTAATTTACTTTGTCGCCGCTGCCAGAGTAAGCTGAGGCAGCGGAGCGTGTAAAAGGTTTTTGCGGCATGCCACGCCCAGCTTTCACGCTAACCCTCCCACGCGTCCCCTCGCTTGGCAGCCCATCGCCCATTAGAGAGTGGCAAGTAAATGGTGCATGCCGCATCGAACCTAATTGAAATGCTGATGAAAAGAAAATTGTTGTTTCGAAAACAATAATGAAAAGTGAAATAACAATAAAACGTTTGCCAGTGTCGCACACACACACAGTGCCACACACATACACTTAACCATGTGCTGATAAAAAAGCAAAGCGACTGAAACTGAAACGGAAAATGAAACTAAACAAAACAAAGCCAAACAACGACGAGGCGGAAACAATGTTGCCCATGTTTCAGATACCCTGTACAAATAGTTGAACAGAAAGAGTTTACCGAACTGTAGCTTGAAAATGAAGTGTTTCTACAGTTCTTCTTCAACAGTTTTACTACAGGGTAACTTTAGTCGCGCTGTTTCACCTGTTGTGCACGCTTGGGTTTTCCCCACGCGTGTGTTCTCTTTTGTTGTTCTTGTTGTTTTCTACGGCAGCTAACTAACCATAGCAGAAACCCTTAGCCCACTCAGCCTCCGCTTACGGCTGGAAAACAAAAAGTGGCAACCGGTTTGGACCCGTTGCCATATGTTGGTCAAAAATAAATTGAAGTGGTTTCCCCCAGTCGACCTACATAAACATATTTTAGCCACTCAGCCGGCGAGTTGTGTATCTTTCACTGTCTGTGTGCTGCTCTCTTTTAATGTGTGTGTGTGTGTTGGTGGGAAACATTTAGCAAGCGGCGCCTTAACGTATGCAACATTATTTCCAACACTGAAATAAAAAGCCCAACACTATGGCCACAAAAGGAAAGACTGAGAGTTGGAGCGGGAGGGGGAAGTGGAAGGGGGACAGGTAGGTAGGGACTTTGGTGTTACCGTTTTAGCATTAAATTAGGTGGTTGTCTGGTCTGTTCCTCCGCTCCATCTCTCTGCTCCTCGTTCTGGCCAGGTGTGAGAGCTTAGCCGTCGTCGTTACATGTTGCCCGCATGTAAAGTAGTTTTTATGTGACTCTCCTGTGTAAGTGTGTGTATGTGTGTCTCCATTGCCCGCCGCTTGTTGTGAGTGCATCATTAATTTTAATTTGTATAGCTCGAGCCCCTGACAACATGGCCATCAACCAGGCAGGTAGTCAGGCAGCCATGCAGGCAGGCCAACTGCCAGTCGAGCACAGAGGCAAGGGCATTCAGGACACTTGGCCAATTCGCAAGCATTTGCCGCAACCGCAATCCGACAACGTCACTTGCAACGCTGTTTAGTTTCACTTAAAGTGCCTCTTTGCTGTCTCCCTCACTCTATCTTTAATTCTCTGCCCCTCCACACCTCTCGCTCTGTCTCTCTGTCTGCGCCGCCTGCAGCTCTTGTTGGCCTTTTTTTGTTGCCTTTTGCTGCCTTTGCTATGCGTTTTTGTGGTTTGCTAAATTATGAATTGTGATGAAAATATGTTGCTCAAGTTTGTAGCCAGTAAATTATTATTATTTTTATTTTCCTCATCACTTTTGGTTTTATTTTTTGTTATGCTGGTATTTTTGAGTTTTTAGCCGGTTGTGCAACACATTTTTTTGCAATATTTATTGCACTCTGCACAGCCGCAAGCTAAATGCACAAAAATACAAATATTTAGCTAATATTTTTCTTTGGGAAACATTTTTTGATTGCTTTTAACAAGTGAGAGTGGTTTACTGTGATATACCACTTTAACAAGCTGAGTAAACCCTTGAAACAAGTGGTTTAAATATTATTCATCTGCCCCAAAAAGTATTCAACTTTTTTTAAATTTATTGACTTATGAAAAGTTGGTAAAATTGTGTTTTATATAGTCAGATTGAAACAGATAGGACTCCTTTTTTTTTCTCTATGTTGAGTTCGTCTTCAAAACTTCATCTCACGAATTTTATTTTATTTATGTACGCCCATCTAATCTCATATAATTCATTGTTCTCCACTTAAAATCTGCTTTCAAACCTAACATATAAACATACCAAATTTGTTGTTTAGCCTTTTATCGCCAGATTCACACCAGGTAACCAGCTACCAATTAGACTAGTTTCACTACCAAATATTTAACAACAAATTTCGCACATTTTGCCACCCCAATTAGTTACGTAGCTGCTCTTTAACAACCGTAACACCTCCTCCTGCCCGCTCTCTAGTGGCTCAGTCAACCGTATCCACTTGACGTCGCTAATTTTCATGAGGTTTTTTTTTTGCGCACTTTTCTGGATAAGGTGTAGAAGGTTTTTGTTGGTGGAAGGAGGTGTGGCGGCTACAAACTACTTAACTACCTTCTATTCAAGCTGATTCCTTGGAGCATAAAAATCCGCAACTAATCACCGCATAAACACTGCCGAAAAACTTTTGCTAATGTTAACGGCCTGGCGCATCACCGACAGCTGCATAAAAAGGATACATTCAGTGCGGCACTCGTATCGTGCCCAGCCAATTAGTGAACGAGTATACTCATAAACATAAAGTGCTCACTTGTAGTATACCCTGTAATCGTTTGTTGAAAAGTCTTGCTAAAAGTGTTTGTGAGAATTTATTGGTTAGTTTGTTTTCAAAAAAAAAAATAAGTGCATTTCATTATAATTTTATCAAATTATATAAATTCAATTGAAAGAATAAAAATTTATTAAAATTCTTAAAAATGAACTTTATTGAAAACTGAAATTGTTTTATAATAGTTTTTATGTGCATATAAATTTTGACCAGTTTGTCTACATTCCCACCTGTACAGGGTATTCATCAAGCAGTGTTCTTTACATATGCACAACTGACACACAGCATGAAGCCGTGTTTCAAGGAGGCGGGGCCACTGGATGAGGGGACTTGAACATGAACTGCGCGGATATAAACTTGCAATCAGCGGTTATGTAGAGCGAGGCAGCAACACATATACACATACATGCACACACTCACGCAAACACAGCAACATAATTACACTTGTCAGTTCATTGTGCCACAATGAGCAAGGCAAAGCGAGAGGGAGAGAGAGAGAGAGAGCGAAACAGATAGAGAGGAAGTGAGAGCGCCACACACGCATTGCTGGCATTTATATATAGACAGGCAGTCAGGTCAGCGTCCGAGAACGCAACACATACGCACGTTGCACGTGCCGCATGGTCAGCAGCGAGACGAAACGATGATTATGATGATGGTGCTGTTGATAATAATGATGATGACGTTGACGGTGATGCTAATGGTGATGAGGAAACTGCCGCCGCTGCTGCTGGTGCTGCTGCTGCACGATGGTCGTTTGTTGTGGCTAATTGCGTTAAAGCCGCATGGTCAGCCATTGAAACGTGACACATTTTTGTGTCATTTTCAGTTCACGAACACCCACCAGAAAACACCAACAAGTTTAACAAAAAATCAAAAAATAAAACACAACAGTAAATACTCAAAATATGCATAAATCACTGACCAGCACAACACGCTGCCATACACATGCCACAAAGTGTTGCCACAATATTATGAGGACTATAACACGCAGCAAGCCAAATAGCCACAGAATGAAGCAATTGCTAAACACTTTCGGCTTTTGGCCACATTTATTCACCTGCTTCTCTTCTTCATTCTGCTCACTAAAGTCTAAATGTCGACTTCAATCAGTTGTGCAGTCAGTTGTCGACATCGCTCATCCGCCCCGTGTTCGCATTGCAACAATTGCGAGCGGCAATAAATTTATCAACGTTTTTTTTGCTGTGTTGTTTTGTTTTTTATTTATTAGCCACGTTTTCTTTTATATGCTCTATGTGACTTTTACCAATAACGAAATGCAAAACAAAAAGCAGAAAAGTTTTTTGATGTACACAAAGTTGAAATGCTCTGCGGTAGAATTTAACAAAGCAAGCTTAGCTTTTAGTTAAATGAGTATTATTAAAGTTCGAACCGCGGCTTTTATTATGTGGCAAGCAGTTTATAGCGAGCTTTCAAAAATTAGTTAAATAAATTATTTTCAAACTATTACACAAAAATTGTCTAAAAACAACTATTAAATTGGAATTGAATCGTTTTGAAAGTTTAAGTTCTTTAGAAATCCAGTGCCATATATTTCTTTGCAAGTCGTTCAGCATTTTCGCTATTCCTTATGCTATAGAGAGGTATAAAAAATACAAGACAAAGGATAATAAAAACAACAACAGCAACAACAACAAGCCACAATTTTTTGGGTTCGATGTGCTGCATGTTGATAGACACAAAACTTTATTCACTGCCAATGTGCCACCGGTGGGACAAGCAATGATTTGAATACCCTGTAAGATTGTACTTAAGAGTTTATATATTTATATGAATTTAAAGAAAAATTAAACAGCATAGTATTAAAAACAAATCAATTTTTTTTTTGACAGCATAAAGCGTTTTAAACAGAAGTTAATGGTTTATAAAACACAACACACAATATTTTTTTTATTAAAATAGATTAAGAGAACTAATTAATTACAGGGTAAGAACTAGTTGTGCTTACATCAGTCTTTATAAGCTAAGTCGATTTTTCTTGCACGCGTGTGTTAGCATGTTAAGCACACACAGACCCACATTCACACACACCAACGCACACAAACACACTAGCGGCAGGAACAGTTTGAGCCATAAATAAAATTTAAGCTACACGATGACGACGACAGCCTCTATGTATGAGCGAGTGTATCTGTGTGCGTGTGGTGTATGTGCGTGTGTGTCTGTTTGTGTATGAGCACTCAAGCAACAAAAGGTAGCGCAGTGGCATTTGATTTATGATTGCTCAGCCAGTGAGGTTAAGACTTTGAAAATATTTTCACAGACATACAAAATACGGAACACAACAAGAATGGGAAAGGGGGAGATCAGAGCCTATAGAATAAAGAGAATATAGAGAGTGGCATATAGTGCTATGGAGCACGGAGTCTAGAATGTGTAGCGTGCACATGGCAGGCTGAAAGGACACACATTCGACGACGTCATCCCCAAAGTTTCATGTCCTCGGCAGTTTTGTATGCCTGGCATAAAGCTTTTATTAGTTGCGGCTTCAGCCAACGCTTAGCATAATGAAACCAACACAGACACACACACACACACACACACACACACACACACATACAACCACTAACGCATGCCGATGATACTGGCGTTCAATCTAATGTCGCACATGTCAAAAACTGTGGAAATTTGCTTAAGAATTTCGCACGTTTCAGCTCTGCAGCTCTGCTCAGCCTGCATTTCCGGTTTTTTTATTCCCCACTGCACTGGTAGTTCGTGCCTGCTTGTCTTATCGGACCAATAACAACAGCTGCTGAACTCTAGCGACTTTTGGCCATAAGTTGCAGTCAAGTTATCGTTGCTGTTGTTGCTGTTATTGCTCTTATTATGGCTAAAATAAACTTGCATGAAATTCACATCAAGTTGAGCTTCCTTTGTGCTGCTTTTTGGTTTCGTTCTAACTAAACTAAGGCATTTAAGCTATGTGACCCACACTCAAATACACACGCATACACATGTGTAGTTGGTCTAAACTGCAGTCCGGGAGGCATAGAGAGATGGAGAAAGAGACGAAGAGAACCAGAGTCTCGAAACCTTTTTGGAAAAAGCAAAAAACAATTAAAGTTCTATTAGGCGGCAAATGCAAATGTTATGTCGTTCTTCTCAGCTTTTGCCTGGAATTTTAAACTGCCACACATACACACTCACTCACACACACATGCCTAAAGCTGTAGCATAACTGTTTTAAGCTGTTTAGTGCATAAGCCGTTTTAATTGTTTCGTTAAATGAGCCAAACGCTCCAACAAAACAAGTAGAAATTCAAAATGTTATAGTGTAATGGACTGCTAAATACCCTGTGCTCAACACAGCTACACTTTCCCCGAAAGCTTAATTCATTTATTATTTTACTACATGACTATAGAGTATCTAAAGAGTTTCGCCTCAAAAGTTGGCACATATTAAGTTGTGCATGTTCTTTTATTAGTACAGATATCAAAGGAATTACAGTAAAAATTAAAATAGACTATGAGTATTTTTCATACGGCATTTAACTTAAATGTAATTTAACACTCCAGCTTAAGTCAATTAAAGTAGAGGTAGTTAAAGGAATTATATGAGTGTTCAGCTAAAACTTTAAGTTCTTAACGAAAATATTCTACCTTTTATTTCAATTAAATTTGTGTCACAATTTCATTTTATCCAAATGAAATAAACAATTTGCAAACATTTCGTCAAATCTGCTTTTTTCTCAGAACTTCCACTAAACCTTTTTACATTTATTTTGCGGTATGTGGTAAAATATTTATTCAATCAAACAGAAATTTAGTCAATCATAAAATGCCTTTATAAATATTTATATATTTTGATTTTTATTCACCGCATTAATCATGTGAATTTAAGCGGCTGCTTCTCAACAATTTTTGGGAATATTTGCAGAAAGGAAATTTTGTGTCTCCGCTCAAGTTATTGCCACTTGTGAGCACAAGTCGAAGTTCTTGGAAAAACTTTTGACCATTGTGTTGCCACAATTGTATAACAACAAGAATAACACCAACAACAACAACACAATGACAATTGAACGTTGCCAAATGTAACGCAATTTGTTAAGACTTCAATTCGGCAAATGTTTGTCAATATGTTTTATCTAATGCCAACAATATTTGCACATGCATATATTTAACTATTCCAAGAATACCAGCATAAAGTGAAAGAGTAGTAGACTAAGTAAGTGTGTGAAAGTGAGGGGGATAGAGAGTTTTTGTGAGAGAGAGATATCCATTTGGGAGTTTTATGTTTGTGTCAATAAAGTTTTATTTTATTATTTGCTCGATAGTAGGAACGAGGGGTGGTGTCTGTTGCCAAAGGGCCTGACAACAGCAGTCCATGTTTGCAGCTATTGAATTTATGCTTCTCACTACACACATGCTGTAGCACACACACACACGCACATGGGCACATAGTAACACACAGTTATACGCACGTCGAGCGAGAAAATAAAACATGTTGCTCTCTCGGTCTGTTGCCCGAATTCAAACTTATCGAATTTATGTTTGGCTGTGTATTGAATTTTAATGCTCCCTGGTATTTCCAATTGTGCTATCTGACCCCCTCCTCTACCCCTACGCCCTTGTCCCCCTAAGCTTACAGTTATCAGCATGTACGCACAAAATGCTTGAGGGAATTCACTGCAAAACTACTTAAAATAAACTCATCTCCAAGCTTCGTTTCTTAAATTGGATTTTGTGCAGCACATTAAAAAAGAGAAAAATATCGAGCAGTAGCAAAATGTTGGAAAATCTAGCAGGCAAATTGTGTAAGAAGTTGCATTGAAGTAAATACATTTGGAAAATATACAAAAATATGTTTACAAATTTCTTGCAATTGCAACTGCAATCAAAACGGTCTATAAAGCTGATAGGGAAAGATGAATGATAAAGAAGTGAGGAAGAATAGGGAGTAGAGGGGCGTGGTAGAGTTGCAATCATTGCAACTTTTGCCTTGGTGACATTTACATGAAAAGGGAAGCATCAAATGCAGCCACGCCCCAACTCTTAACAGCCAGCCTACACTAACATTAATGCAAGAGTTTATGGATGGCAACTAACAAGAGCAGCAGCAGCAACAACTACAGCTATAGCAGATCTGACAGAGGACAACAATGCACAATGTTAACGCCATCGTGCGTTGTTAGCAATTTCAAGTGGCTGGCAAAAGCGGTGCAAGGAAAGCAAACGGAAGCAGCAACAACAAAGCAACAAGGCAACAACTGTGCTGATAACCATAATACTGAGTGATATACGCCCGCAAACCAGCTGAACTCCCCAGCATGAAAATAGCACAGCCAGCAGCAGTGAAGCATTCACTACTTTAGATCAGCTACTTGACAGTTAAATTATTTATATGTTTAATATAATTTATTTTATTCGTTAATGATTTATTTATTGCTTTAATTTATTTGTTTTTCTGACTTTTTAATTTAATATTGTGTTTTATATATTACCTAATTAAAATAATTTTAAAACTTTTGTTTTATTGATTTCTGCCGCAATACTTTTTACTGTTTCCATCATAATAATTCACACTGCTTTCCGAAAAGTGCAACTGGGCTATCGGGCTTTGCTTAACGCAGCAAAAGCATCGACGCAGGCATTGCAGCGTAACATCCCTACTAATTTCTGCTGCACATGCATTTTTTCTCATATTTTTTTTTTTTGTTCTCTCTTTTCTTTGTTTCCTTTTAACTCTTTCTCTGTCTCACACATGCATACGTCATATCTGAGCACCTAGATCTCCTGGTTGTCTGCACTTGTGACAGTTTTTTAATACGCTTTATGGCTCAAAGGCAACTCTGGCATTACACTGTGGGTAAAAAGTTTGTTGATTGCAAGTGAACTTATAATTGGAAATGTAATTTTTTAAACAAAAAGTTTAATGCTGGAATATAGACAATTTTAAAGCGTAAAATTTAATATATAAAAAAAATATTAAATATTGTAGTTTGTACAAGCGTTTCATCCAAACTTAGTCTTTATTCTTGTTCCGATAGAACTATTCGCTCATCGGAACTATTTTTCTCGTTCAATTTACCAAGTGTTCTTATCTATATTCGATACTTACAAACTCAATGCTTATCGATAGTATAATATACAATTAGAAACTTATTAACTATTTAGCTACTATGACTATGAACACCTACTAGTATATTACCACAATATAATATTTTTTTTTAGGAATACAGAGTTGTCCCTGACTGACAGTTAAACATAGTTGGCCACACTCACAAATTCAGTTGTCAAAATATACTTCACTCAAAATACTTTCATAAATTATTACATTGGTGCATTAACTTCTTGAAAACTTCAAGAAGTTTGGGTACAAACTGTGCATTCGTTTTTAGTTTAATTGAATTAAATCGATAAAACAAGCAAAGCATTTACTACTCCCAAAAACAATGGCAAACTTCATAAACAACTCGTCGCAGCAAAGATATTATTTCAAGAAGAACATCGCGTATACAGAGGATCATATTGTGGTACGAAAGCTCTTTCTCTACAATGTGGCAGCTGAGGCAAGTATACGCTTGTGGCACGAACGCTCATTAGTGGTTTAATTCGCGCATTTTTTCTTTCAGTTAACGGCCCCAGAATTGCAGACATATTTCGAGACTTTTGGGCGTGTGCTGCACATGCAACTGTATGGTTGCAAGTCTCATGGCGGTGGCAACAGGCATCAGACACGCAAAGGCAGTGGCAAGACCAAAACGGGTTATGTCTTCTTCGAAAAGGCACGTGAAGCGGCCAAAGCTTTGCGTCGCACTCATCACATGGTCAAAGGACTTCATTTGTCCGTGCAGGCAAACGACAGTTGGCATCAACCGGATGCATACGCATTGCCAGAGCATCTGGAGGAGCAGTCGGAGGCGGTTACAGCAACGGAGGAGACAACTTCAGCGATTATGAATTTAAATGATCACTGCTTGGAGCACATATTGCGGCGTCTACCACTAGTCGATCGTATTCATTTTGCTAGAACATGTACTCGCTTCCGCAGTGTTTATGTGCAGGCATCGGCAGCGTTGCACAGATCCATTTGCTTTGATGTCTTTGACTCGATGACCCTGTGGGATTTGCGTGACTTTTTCCAGCTTTCAGGAGAGCATATGCAGCAAGTCGAGGGTATTTTACCACCAGCCAGATGTCAGCAATTATGTGAATACTTTGGCGAGCATTGCACTAACTTGCAATCAATGCGAGCAACTGCCAGTAAATTGTCGGTGCGTAATATGCACAAAATGTTTGCCAAATTGAGTCAACTGCAAGAGCTGCAGCTGCGAGCCTGCGCACTCAGCAATATGAGTCTTCTCGCCCTGAGAAATTTATGTAAACTAAAACGCTTGGATCTGTCCGATAATCGTCAACTAACTGGTCTTAACATGAACTCGTTACCTTCATCGATTGAGTCCTTAACACTTACCAATTGCAATGGTTTGCAGTCGAGGTATTTGTCCAGAATCTGCCGATCGCTGCCTAAACTACGAGAATTGCACATGAAGGCAGTTTATACAATTACTACGGGATTTCAGCAGATAATTAGCTGCAAATGTGGCTCAGTCCTGGAGGAGTTAACCATTAGCAGCAGTCCAACCAACGAATATGAATATATTGCCAAGTTACCGCGATTAAAGAAACTTGTGCTCTACAGTGTGGAACAGGGAGTTTCCTTGAGATTGCAGTTAATACCTTGGCTGGTCGAGCACAAGGCACATCAGCTGCAACACTTTGAGGCACGTGGTCATAACTCCATCATACCAGAGATGCTTCCACAGATTAGCAAACTTTCTGCACTGCGTACACTGATTTTGACACACAATAATGTTATTGGAGAACAGGAGTTGGAGGTGTTGAAACTGCAGCACCTGGAGGAGATTGGTCTCAAGTACTGGCCACATATGTCCAATGCAGCTGTGTTGCGTCTGGTACTCGACTGTCCCAAGTTGTGTGTGCTACATCTGGAAGAGTGTCCACGTCTCACTGAGAAGCTGCTGCATGACATTATCTTCAAAATGCGACAACAGGTGCGTCTCAAGGAGGTGCAACGTCGTCTGCCCATCAAAATGTTTGTCAGCGGTAGCCAGATCAATGAGTTTAGCTTGCAACACACCGATGTGGCAGCTAAAGACATTATTCATGCCTCCTTGGCACCACCGTCCGTCTCTGATCTGTATTTGGTCAGAATGTCAAATGTCTTGGAGTTTGATTATTATTCTGATGACTATGATAGCTTTGGCTCGGAGGACGAACTTGATCCGGATTATGATCGCTACAAGTTTAATGTGGGCTTACTCAGCGACGACGACAATGAGTACGATGAAATGGTTTTCAATGATGATGATCTACTATCGCTCAATATGGCGAATGTTCCAGAACTCTTCAACCAGTTGAATCAGCAGAATGTGCCCTATCTATGAAACTATAGAATATAATTTAATATTGTTATATAGTAAACAATGATTCACATATAGAGCACGATACAAGTGTTAACGGATATAATAAAAGGGAATAAAAACTCGCTTTAACGGAAGACGTTTTGATACAACTTTTCAGCTCAATATTTAAAATACTTTAAGATCAACCTTCCACTATAAACAGTCTGACAAGCTGCTGTCAAGTGGAAGGTACACAAACTTATTTATACCAGAGATAATATGGATACAAGCACCTATTGTGTGCTATAAACTGTATGTGCATTTTGTAGTTTGGGTCGATAGTTAGGTACTACCGCATATAAACTTACTCATACTGACATATCTAGTTGTTATTTTGTATTGCTTTTGGCATTTTTGTAGCCTTGTGGCTTTTCATGCTGTGCACTATAACGGCATCTGCAGCTGCCAAATGTCTGCCAAATATATAGAAGTCTATTAAGTTAATGTCGCGTAATTTAGCAAACTGTCAAAATCGCTGGCAGAGTAACGGCAAATGCACACGATACCAAGTCGCATTCAATAAGTTTGCTTTGCCTTTCTTTTCTTATTTTCTTGCTACATTTTGGCACGACAGCATTTTCTGTTGGTTTTCCCCAGTTGCTTCACTTACAACCGCTTTCTCTACCGTCATCTGTTGAGACGAAGCCAAATTGTATGTTGCATTTTTCTGTTGTTGCAACTTGAGTTGCAGAATGGAGTTTGCGTTAAGGTTTTTACTGCCACGTTTGACAAGTAAATCAAATGTTGGTCCCTCAACTTTAAGTCACCAGCATTTAAAGCCAGCACATGAGGGCTAAAACACAGAGCACTGTGCCTGACGTTTAGACCGCGAACAAGCCACATAATGTCAACCACAGCGCAAAGTTCAGACCGGAAAATAACACGACTTGCAGTTGTTATTATATTCGCATTTGGTCCGACAACTTTAACGCGGAAGTTGCGACATTGCGTGAATTACATAAATGTCGACTTTACCGTCGCCTCACACTCACACCCCATTATACAATTGTAGTTGCCAAATTATACAGAAAGCAACACGGACACATAAAATGGTTCACTGGCATTTATATTTTATTTTGTTACTGTAGAGCGATAGTTATAAAAATGAAAATATTTAACAATTTTCATATATGATTATTTATTTATGGCTTTTTGCCACAAAATTAATTCAACAGCTACAGTTTTTCAATATATAAGTAAAATAATAGTGTGTTAATAAAGAAATTCATTGGGAAAACAGTTTAAAATTGATGCAAAAGTGAATCTACAATTCAACTTTTTTTTAACAGATGATTGAATGATATGTGAGTTGAAATACATTTTACAGTGACTGATATCCTGTATAAATGTTACCTGAGTAAATTTTGTATAAGGTATCAGGCAAAAGAAAACACAAAACAACCAACAGATAGTACAAAATGTATGCAAAACATTTGAATTATTTACCATAAAGTTTTTTTCCGACTTAACCAACGAAAAACAAAAATATAAAAAAAATTGTACGGTAAAAGAGGCAAAAAAATACAAGCCTTTGTGCATGTTTTTCGTTTTTTTTTATTTTTATATACATATATATATATATTTTTGTAGAAGTTTTGTGTTTTGTTTTGTTTTCGCTCAGAACGCTCAATTGCCGTTGATGCGTTCAAAGCCGTCGACGCGCTGCCAGAGCTATACAAATTTCATAGCATACTTTTACGGGCGTTTCCGTTTTGTAAACAAGCTGAAAGCGGAAGATGAAAGGCGAGATGCGAGAAGCGAAAGGCGGAAAACGGCAAATGGCAAAACGAATGGCACGCAAAACTTTATGCGATTTTTATTTGAAAAATACTAAATTGATTTTATGTTTTCTCTGTGTGCCGCACACGTGGTAGTGGCAGTGGCATTGGCACTGTCTGAGGCAACGTCAATGGCAATGGCAGTCGCACAGCAGCAGCTGGATCAGTTTGAAGAAGATTCCCCGGTCACATCCTTGGTTAAAGTTTATTGTTTCTGCACATGGAAATTACCAACGAGGACATGTGTAGTTGCACTTGCAACTTGATGCACTTTACTATGTTGCACTTCCCAAATCAGCTGATGCAACGTGCTGTAATTTGCAAGCAAATATATAATATTACACATTGAGATGTTTATTTGTTTGTACTACTCTTGTTATTATTGTTATGTAAATTCAAGTATTTGCAAATTTTGATAGATTTGCCTTTTGTCATCGTATTTGTTAATTACAAATGCGCGCTCAAATTGTGTGTATTTGTGTCAATTGGGAAAATATATGTATGCTATATGTTGTTTGCCATTATTGCTCAATTGACAAATGTGCTCAAATGTAGCATTAATTCGTCTAAAATTATGCTAATTTTATAAATGCTAATTTTCATTACAATTCTGTTTGTCAAATACTTGCATTGATGAAACCAATCAATAGCATTTTACGTAGTTCAAATACAACCATTAAATACCCTTTTAGAGGACAAATTTCAACAGTCATTTAGAGAATTTCTGCAATTTTTCAGGTCTATCAATTTTCTACAGAAACTTTTGCTTAATTAAATTTAAGACAGTTTTCTTAAACACAAAATAGTAAATTTAATTGTAGAAAATTCCCTAATTAGTTAAGCCTACTGCTAAAATAACCCACAAGCTATTGAATAAATACTTTTCTAAGAAATTTCCACTGCCATCAGATACTTTGCTTGTACAGGCCTTCTTTATTCAAATATGCGTTAAATGATTGCAGAATATTTCCAAGAAAGCCTTTAAGTAGCGTATGGTAACCATATTGATGCTACACCATCTCCCTTGTGATTACTTGGACTGCCACGCCTAATCCTCCCACCGCTCAGAAGTTCTCTTTTGTTTACTGCTAAAGACGGCGCCATTGTGTCTCACTAGCTTTCCAGGAAAGCAGGAGCTGTGAAACAGAAGAGGATTGTTGCACTTGCTAATTAGCTTGGGCTGCGTACACTTGGCCAAAAGCTTTGTTAATCAGCCGACCACAAGAGAGCCAACGTCATACCTGACTTGGGGTTTGCCTTAGTTATTCCTCTGGGCAACTATCAAAGAAGCCGCAAGTTGCAACAGCTTGACAACAGTTCGCTTTGACTCTGCGGTCGCAGGAAGTCAATAAATTTTGCGGCTAGCGAGTAAATTGAACTAATTAAATATTGACAATAGGTCTGACTGTCTGCCCGTCTATCTGTCTGACTAATTTGGGAGTTCATTAGCTGCATGAATGTGGTCGCTAAGCTGTAAGTCAAGATTCGCTGGCTTTAAATCAAAATGTTTCGCAGCCAAGCGACAAGTTTTAAAGTAACAAAAGTTATAATAAATGTTTGAGAGGTCAACTAGTAGCTGGGGCAACAAATCACAAAAACTAGCCAAAGTTTAATTTGAATTTCAAGTTGCCAGAAAGTTTGCCGTTACACCTGTCTCTGTCGAGTTCCCTCCAGTCTTCTATTTTTCATTTCGTTGCCTTTGTTCGTACCTGTTCTAGCCGAGTTTTGTCTTCATTTGTGCTGCGCGACAAATGCGTGGCAATTACTTTTTAAAGCCTCAAAAACAAATTGATTGCCACTCGAGTAGATGAGGAAAAAGGTGCGAGGCGTGTCGAGACGAAAGCGTTAAAATAATTCACATCGATAATGGCGCTTTAATCGCACAAAAACTTCCGGCAATTTCCCAAAGAGTGTTGAGTGCTCTCCCCTCCACTCAATCCCCTCGATCACCCGCTGCCATCAACGCTTTCCTTACCTATTTTTTTCTTTGCTTGCTGCTGTTCGCTTGACTCGATTTGTTGATTTGCCTGAGGCATTGGGGCACTCTTTATGCTGTTTACATGCTGACGAACATGGCTAGAACTGAATGCCTTCTGTCTCCTGTTCTGTGTTCTGGCTTCTGGCTTTCAGCTCCCCGGTTGAACGCCTTGCTGCGCTAATTTTGTTAATGTATCCTGTGTACACATACTCCCACAGTAACGCCCAGATACACATACACACCCACTAATACACACCAGGAGAGTGTTTTGTGCCTTCTTAATTTCGTGTTTTGCTTAACTTTTTTACTGTGCAATGGTCTACAAATCCGGCGGCTTTGTGCAATCAGCGTTAACTTGTTTTTCCCTATTTCAATTTTTCGTTCGTAGCTTTTCTTTTCGTTCCATTTTCATTGCTGCAGCGGATCCACAACATAAAGATAAGTAAATCCCTGCCAGCTGTGCGACGAGATATGCAAATGTTTATTTAGAATTTCGTTGTAACACCGTGGCGTATGCGTAATGTGAAGTTTCCTCTCACAATACGCTGCGTGTGCGTAACGCTTTCATTTGTGTAAATACCGTAGAGTATCTCTGAGCTTTCATTTCAAGTTGTTGCAACAATTTAAGCAACACAAAGTCATATAATTTCCAGCTATCAAATGGACACAGGAAATTTGATGTCACTGCCTCATTTAAGACGGAAAATCTGTAATTTGAAGCTGAAGCCTTTAACTTAACCCAAATGAGCTTGGAGCTGCTTAATTGCGATTGCATGACAATCAATTGTTTAATTTACTCGCAAAAGCGTCGCTCTCTCGCCGGCAATTAAGTAATTGAGAGCTGCATAAATCAAGGCAAATGTCTTGTATGTATAGAAAAAGAAAGGAAAGGAGAACCAACTGGAGACAGAGCGAGAAAGCATAATAGAGAATTGAAATCAAAATCAATATCAATATTGTGCTTGCCAAGTGGTCGGCGTAATGCAAATTTCATAATTGAAAACTAAGTGCTGAACAAAAAGTTTGGCATAAAGCACTTTCGGCTAAAAGGGGGCAAAATCTCTCACTGTAGGTCTCTTTACTCTCACACTCTACTAGCTGCAGCTTTATTTGAATTATAATTTGGCCCATTGGCGTGAAAAAATGAAAATAAGCTCAACTTTAGCGCTGAGCAAAACTTTGCCATAGAAACAATTGACTTTGAAAGCAATCGAAAGGCTGCTAAGGGAAAAGGGGTAGTAGGGGCTTTATGGGCTGTGTACGGTAGTGGGAGGATTTGGTGGTAGGGGACTCCCTTTAAAACCTTTGCTGCAGCCATTCAATTAAACTGAGTGTAGTTTTCAATAAACTGTGCGCTGCTTGAAAAATAGCAAATAAATGCGAACGTTTCACACACAAGTCAATAAAAATAAGAAAATGGCAAAATAGGAAAGCAAGCAGCTGTGGAAAGGGATATCGTACGACTACATAGATACGCTGTACTGCATTAAAAACATGTACTGCAAGAAATTAATGTACAACTTTAAAATTAGCTTTTAAAAATTCTAATACAATTGCTATACAATAATTTTTTATAGTTAAAGCTAAAGTATTATTTATGTAAGTATATGAAACTGTATACCTTTTCTTTGATTGTTTAAGGCAATAAAAACTTAAGTAGCCAAGAGTTGATAAAAAGCAGCAACCTGACTGAGCATTGGCCAAGTAAAAGGAAAAATGGGAAGAGGAAAAGGAAGTGGAAAGGGAAAGGGAAAGGGAAGAGCAAGCCGGTTGATACTACTAAATGCAATTTGTACTCGAGTTACTGCTAAGCGGATTGCAAAGCACTAAAGCACCAAGCACACATCGAATATTTATGTACATATTGCAGCTTACCAAACTGGACAACGGACCACGGACCAAAGACAATGGACAACTGGCAGTAAACACTGGATACTAAGCAGTAGAAATTGTTGTTGCTTATGCTTATTGTGAAGTACATTTACAAGTAGCGAGAAGACAAAGGTTTGGGTAATTGTATCAAAGCCAAAAAAAAATAAAATATTATAAGCGTAACATGCGAGTTGACAGACAATTTATGCACTGGAAAAAAAATAAAATGAAATTCCTACTCCCACAGAAAATGGTGTGGACATAAAGAAGACAAAAAAGCGGCATGATTCTAAAATAATTAAAGTTATAGGATAGATAAAGCCCTTTACACATCATACCTCAAACAAGTGTATTGATCCTAAAATAATTAAAGTTATAGGATAGATAAAGCCCATTACACATCATACCTCAAACAAGTCTATTGAACTGTGTGCTCAACTGCTTTGAAACGGTATCTATGTGTCTATAAATGTATCTGTATCTGTGTCTGTTGTTTGCCTTACTTACTTTTCTTTAGTCATTCTGTTTATCCAATTGTGTCGCTTTTGTATTTCTGTCTTACATGTGTTTTATACGTTATCTACTTTGCTTCGGGGATAAGCTTCATGTTGCATGTATGCGTGGGTCTTTGTCGTTTTAGCTGCCCCACGTTCATGTCGCCAAAGTTGATATTCAGGCTAAGTTGAGTAAACGATAAGCAACAGTTAAAAAATAGAAATAAAAAAGCTGAAAGAAAAGAAAACTTTGTTAACAAAGTTTGTGAAAGATGCAGCACAAAAAAATTGAAACAGAAACTAATTGTTTGACAAAGTTAGTTGAGGCACGTGACCAACATAAAGCTATAGGGGCGATTTCAATTATCCAGCTGCAATGAGGCGTCAAAAAGTGGGTGTAAGTGTCTGTATGTGCAACCAAAAATGTTGCAGCCACAATTGGGAAGCGATTTCGACGCACTTCCAACAAATGCTCGTCACACATCATCAATAAAAGATTTGTGAATAAAAACGTAAACCAAAGTTGTGGCCAATTGCACGCTGCGATCACAACGTGGCCACAAGGGGCCCAAGAGCAAGAGAGAGGGGAGGGAGATAGAGTAAAGAGGGATGGGGCTAGGGTATAGCATAAATCAATCACTTCCTGCGGCTCGAGCAATTGCCCCTTGTGCCACGTCCTACTGCCTGTTGACTGTGCATGTTTCTATGGTCCAATGTCTGCTCAATTTTATTTATGGCTTGCCAAAGCACACACACATACCCTTGCACACACACACACACACTCACGTACAAACAATTGTTTTTGGCCCTCAATTATTTCAGTGACGATGGTTGAATTTGTTGCGTTTTGTGGTTTGCCACACCCACCGCCCTCAGCACCCATTCCCATCTGCTGTCGGGGACAGCGATATTCCGTCAACAGTTGCTCTAATAAATGTGATTTATGCATTGGCGGGGGATCCAACCGGAAGCGGAAGTGCACTGTCAACACAACAAAGTTTTCGACTTCATAATGAGCTGTAACTTTTGCTACAAACACTCGCTAATATTTAATACGATGTTCGTCAAACTGAAAAAAAATGAAATATAATGGAAACTAATGTAAATTTTATAGACTCTTTGATTCTGGCGAAAAGTTTCAACATCAAATTTTTGGCGTGAAAAGTTGGAAGTTGTTTCACATTTTTGATCGACTTGGCTTGATTGATGGGCGGCTCATTGATTGACATTGATTTATGGCCAATAAACAACGGGCGGCATGTAACGTATACGCCATGTGGCACAAACAAATGACAATTTTTATGTTTTTTGAGTAAGAAATTTAGGTTTTTAATGTCGCTGGTGGCCAGCTAAGTTTTTAATGGGCAAATGTAATTAATTAATTGTTTTTCTTGCTGGAAGATAGGAAAAGTATATATTAAATAAATAATTGAGCTTTAGCCGACACTGCGTAGGAGTCTTATGTCGCGTGGCGCTATTCAGCAATGATTTAAAGTGCATTTAAATTATTTTTCTGGAATTGTAAGCTGCACGACATCAAGCACCCTGCTACCCTTTGCACAATGTTTTACTACATTATGCACTTTCAACACTCTGCAGCTCATTCATTTTATTTATTCTGCACTTCAAAGCCGTGTGTTCTCTGCTTATTTTCTCCCTCGCTCTCTCGCATTTTACCTCTGAGTTTTCTCTCTGTGCCCACCTGTCCAAACAGCGAACCGAAAAGCTCAGCTCAACTGAACTGAGCTGAACCGCACTGAACTGAACTCAGCAGTGGTAAGATGAGTTGAGTTAAGGGGAAGCATTTGCATAAAACACAGGCATGCAAAAACTTGCCACTATTTCATTTCATTTGTTGGCATTCACTCACACGGGGTATCACAGCTGAGCAACTAAGTTTGCTATACAAAATAGAAGTTCCATTGGAATCTCACCCAGCTCAGTAAGTGTGTTTAAAATTCGCTGTGTTTATTTAACTGTTTGGCTTTGTTTGGTTTTTATCAAGTCTTTGCTGTGGGTAAGTTTGTTTTAACATCAGTTTTTCATTACTGTCTGTCACGATCTCGCGACATTTGACCAGCAACACTAACAACATTAGCACCCGCAACATGGCTTAAAAGCGCATTTAAGCCAAATGTTTGAAGGCCATTTGTAATAGGCAGGCAACGACGCTGCGGTGCATTTAAACGGAAATTTAATTTCATTTGGCAACACTTTCGGCTGCTTCTGCCACTGCTCATTGCTTGGCCAACTATTTTTCGATTTACCACAAAAGTCGTTTCACTTGTCGGCCATTTGGGCTATAGGGCAACATTTCTAGTTCATTTCCGGTTAAAAATGAGCTGCTGTCCGGCACGTTGTGTGCTTTCGCCAGGCTCGTATGTGGCCCCAATTCTAGTTTTTGCCATTGAACCATTAGAGGGAACACATTACGACTCTCTTGGCGAAGTCTGTCTCTCGATCTGCCTCTAAGTGTGTGTTTGTGTGCTTTTTCAGCTATTTTCGGCACGCCTTTGTGCATAATTTTGCAATTACTATCAATAAATTTGAACATTTTCAGCTGCCAAAAAGAAGAAAAAAACTAATAATTGAGAATTATAACACGGCACATAAGATTGTTTTTCTGTGCCTTTCAATTGTGATTTTTTTTAGACCATCATCTACAGCTACACTTTAATTACATTTTGCATTTCTGAGCAATTGGAATCATCTGCTGCCAGCAAGAAGGATAATGCTTGCCAGGACATTGCATAAATCGCTCGGCAATGGCCAATAAAATTCCTTATGGAGTGGCAATTCTGACCATAACCCCCCGAAAAGCTTTGCCTTGGCCAAAAGCCAGCTAGCTCTCTACACTTTTGGCCAGAGCTTGTGAGCTGCATAACAAACTGAAACTGAAACTGAATCTGAAACGGAGGCTAAAACTATTGGCCCACTTTGCTGCTAGAATCTGTGACACATTTGATGCCATCAAATTTGCCATCTACACTGACAGATGAAGGAATCAGTAAAAAAGCATATATATATAGATTATTTTTTAAATTTTGCAAAAGAATGATGTGATGCAAAGAGTCAGATATATTGGTTGATTTGAGGGGGAAGCGATAAATAACTTAACATTTCCTAAAATGGTTTTCTGATGAAGTTTGTTTGATTTCAAATTCAGTTCCTAATTCTAATAAATTTACCTGAGTATAGCAAACACTTCTCTATTGTTAAAAGAGTACTTACTAAAACATCCATTAACCCAAAAGATTATAAATCTTATGTGCAATATTTTATAATTACACTACTCAATTAGTTCTAATTTAGACACCTTTAAATTTATCTTTGATAATGCGTTCTGCACTTCAGATTGTAAATGTGCTTAGTTTGCACTTTAAACATGCTCAGAGCTTCGTCAAGCGATTAAAACTGATTTTGCCGAGTTTATGGCAATTCCCGTGGCCATTTGCATTTGCCAGCACACAGAAACACACACAGATCCACAGCTGTCACTTCAATGAGCTACGTGACATGGAAACATGTGCAACGGCAGTCAGACATTGTCTTGCCCCTTGCCACACCCCCACATTCCCCCCATCGCCTTTAACCCAGACTTCAATTCAGCCAACTTTGATGGAGGCCATCAGCAAAGCGCGCAACTTGCATAAAATCAAATCACAATCGTCAACAGTGCTCACTGTCTCTCTCTTTTCTACTGTCTACTGCTGTCTACTCTTTTCTTCTCGCTCTCTTCCTCTCTGTCTGATTCGCTCTTTGTTTCGTCAGGTTTCTCTTAGTTTTTGTTATGCAGCACAAAAGTGCAATATGCATTTTTTTAGCGTTTTGCCTTTGACATGCACATGAAGTGAATGCACAATGAGATAAAAGTCAGATATACACACACACAGTCAAACAGACACGCACGTATACGATTCTATTGCACGCACACCTGCGCCACCTGTTGCTGCCAAGAGCTGCCACAAATTGCCGCCCACTAATTGGCCTAGGGCAAAGTGAAAAGCACAGCAATTAAAAAGTTTTCGCTGCCCAAAAAAGTAGGCAACACAAAATTGTAATTTCAATGCGAAAGCCGGAAAAGTCAATAAAGAACACAACTTAAAACTTAAATGCAACAATGAAGCTGTCACGTTTTCTCTTCTCCCCTTTCGCTCCTCTGCTGCCTTTCGTTTTTCCCTCTGCTTCTATTTCTTGTACTTGCCTTTTTTCATCTTTAAGTTTGGTGTGTTTTTCTCACTCAACTTTTCATCGAAGTTTGACTTGCAGCTAAAAAGTTGAGATCTGCTTTCGACTCGCTTTACCCTTTAGCTGAAAGTATTATAAATGTTACTTAATGTTCGCAACGCTGCTTAATGTTTATGAAATTATAAAAGTTAGCTTTGCTCTCAATTTATTCATCGAAAGTAAAAAATTTGTTTGTAACTTTCGTGATTTCACAAAATCAAAACAAAAGTACTAAGCAAAGAAATTTACGGCATATTGGGCTGATTATAAATTACTTTAACACAAATACTGTTTTATCTACTTTACATTTCTAACTAATGTTAACTGTTATTTAATTATTTTAAATAAGAAGAAATTAAGTTTAAATGAAGTCTTTTACCAAACAATTTATTTTTTCCTTTGTCATGTTTTTAGCATTAAATTCAACTTTATAAAATCGCATCAAATGGTAATTTAAGTTTTTTTTATCGCACATAGTTTAAAACTTGTCACAGTCCGTCCAGGGCATGAACGCTTCGACGTGCTAAGTCCGTTCTATTTTATCTTTCTTTTTTGCACTTGTTCTTTGTCCACTTCTCTTTTTGTGTTGTTTTTTGCAACAACAGGAACAAGAAACAACAACTACAAGCAGGACCATAACAATCGCATTTGCCAACTTCATTTATTGTTTTGTTAAGCTGCTAACTTTAGTTTATTGCAGCCCATCAGCACCAGCAGCATCAAGTGAAAAACTTACCTCATTGTTGTTCTTGTAGTTACCTACTTTTGTCCCTCCCCACCCCTTTGTTCTGTTACAAACTTCTCCTGCATATAATTTGTCATATTTTTAATGACTTTTCAAGTGTGCATCGTGTGCGCTATAATTGCAAAGAGCAGCAGAATGAAACTCGCACAACAAAGGTAACAAAAATACTATCACCTCTTTGTTTTGGCTAATCTGTAGTCTATTTAAATATTTTTTTCACTCACACTCACACGACGTTTGCGTAATTTGAGGTTCCTAAATTACAATAGCCTCCTCTACTTTTTCTATTTCTCTATTTGCATATAATTTTCTTTTCTCCTAATGTTTTTATTGCTTTGTCTTCTGTGTGTTTTGTAATTTATAAGCCCGCCGCATTGCATGGCCATTTATTATGCAAATGGTCGCTGGTGTGGCCAACAATTTTGGGCCATAAACACAAAACGAACCTGCCACACACACGAACTCACACACACACAAATCATTTTCATTATTTAGTTACCAATGAGCCACAAAGACCGCAAAATGCAGAGTCCACAATTTAAGCCAATCAACCGCAAGAGCATAAAAATAATAGAAAAATTAGCGTTATTATTTCATTTTCATTTCCATTGATTTTTCAAGTAAATTGTCATTGGCAATTACCTAGAATTTAAATGGGCACAGGTGCGGCTGCTAAAGAGCTTTTACAGCCACTAGTAATTGTATAACAGTTTTAATTAAAATGTAACAATCAGTTCATATATAATTTCTACTTTACTAAATCAAAAATTTAATTTAAAATTATATAATTGAAATTAACAATTGGTATTAATAATTAAATTAAAAGTTATATAATTGACTTTTGTTCCATGAAATTATTCAATACAAAGAAAACTAATCTATATTTTAAACTTAAGCTCCTCAATCACTCGACACCTGAAACTTTGAGTGACCACAATTCAACTGCAAGTGAATAACCACAAAAAACAAAAAGTCATTCGTAGTATTCAGATTTTTATTCGAAGCAAAACCAAACAATTTTCTCAGCTTTTTGTGGCAAACATTTTGCATTTGATATTTGATTTTTCTGGCTAACCACTCTGTGACGTCACTACAAAAATCAAACACAGTTTCAGTACAGAAGCCATTAAAGAGGCTAAAGACACACACATACACAGATAAACTTTTTTAGACAGAAGCTGTGTCATGAATTTGTTGTTTTTACAACTCGCGGCACGTTAGAAATGTCAACTGTTTTGCCATGGGAAAGAGAATTTCTATGGTAAATAGCAAAAGAAATGGCGTATGTGTAGGGAGAGGCAAAGAGCGAGATGTACCGCAAAGCATTTACTGCTGGCGCCGCAAAGTATGCCACACTTTCTGCGGCGTCCGTTTGCACATTTCTTAGCTCTCTATTTGTGATTCTTTTCTCCATGCTCGACTGAGAGTCGTTGGAGTTAGTCGCCTTTATAGTTGGCGACTGTTGGCATACTAATAACATCTTTAGCATTCAATTTCCTGCCCCCACCACATTCCCAGTTCGGTAGCTATATTCAATTAAAATTCCTACAGTAACTCATTATGAAACTCAAGCAGGCATAAAGTTCTGCACATATGCGATAACAACCCTCACACACTCACACCAACGCAAATACATTACGCATACGTAATATTCTTTGAAATTGCGCTCAATTGGTTTTTGAAGTTGAGCCTGGGGCGCAGTTAACATGTCTGCAAATGCTACTGAAATCACCTTCAGCTCTCACATCTTTATTGATAATATTGTCGCTTGGCAATTTCAAAAGCTTCCCCTTCCCTTGCTCCTACCGCTAACAATTCACCCACAAATATATACACCTTTGTTGGTATGGGTGCTTGGGTGTGTGTGTGTGTGTTGTATATGCCACAACCCTTGCATGTCTATCGAACTTTGGCACCCAGGCAATTTTGTAAAGTTTCTGTTTCTCCCTTGTTCCCTTTGGCATTATTTGATTTTTTTTTTATATATATTTTTGTAATGGGGCAAAATCCCAACAATTTTGTCGTTGAACTTATCGAAATAGTTTTTCGAACATGACGGCAAACTTGCGTGACGACAGAGGAGGAAGAAGAGAGAAGGGGAGAGGAAGGTAGAGACCTAGAGAGGGCTAAATCAAATTGGAGAACCACTCAGACATGCTTGTAACTATAGTTTTGATAGCTATATTAGTTTATATGGAGCTTAGTGAGGGAAATTCAACCATTTCCGCTTATCGACATGCTCACACATTTGAATGACGCCCAAATTTCAAATCGCGTTGCCAACAATAATTACTAAATGCTTTTATTAGTGCGTCAACCTGATAACGAGACACGCCCCAAACAGAAAAGAAACGGAAACAGCAAAAGATTTATGTTAATGGTTATTTTTTGAACGTTGTTTTCTATTATCCATTGGCTTGACCCTTTTGCTTTTATCATCTGTTATTTATAGCGCCTCTAAATAAACACGATAATAATTTTATAGTGTTAAATGGCGCAAAACATTTGAAAAAAAAAACAAACAAGAAAACAGTCAAAAGAAAACACGAGGAAACCCTTTAAAAGCCCCGTTACAGTACATTAACTTTGCCAGCGACACATTTCGCCTGTCGAGCATATTTTCTTATCTAAATAGAACACACACCCACACATACGCATCCCCACACTCTCACTGCTAGATACTCACGCACACACACTTTGGTTTTTGGCCGTGTTCCGGTAACATATTTCATTACACACAACGCATAAATCATCACAGCTCAAATGCAAAAAATGCTAATTAACCATTCCCTCTTGGGGAAATTTAAAAGCACAAGAAAATCTCACTCAGATTGCAGCTTATTTTACAGTTACCAAATTTTTTGAACAGACGGCAATTCTACCTTTTTTTTTGCAATTTCATTTGGCAGCAATAAATTTGAGTTTCAACGGCAAGTGTTAGTTAATCGTTCAAAATTGTTTTATGTGTAAATAATGAAGCAGATCTCACAAACTTTGAGTGTGCACAGTGGTGTGCAAGTTATTTGTTTGAATTGAAAGGTTTGTGTAAATTTTGAGCAAAAAATAATTATTACTTTTTAATTAACAGCTGTTTATTAAATTGTGTGCATGTATTAACAAATCATACTATGATTCATAACAATTTCTTCGCTATTGCGCTTATAGTTTAAATTTCTTAATACCCAAATTTTGAGTAACTTTTACTTTCGCTCAAGGACTTGGCCACGGTGTGCGCTATTTAAATTAGTAGCAGCTGTCTGTTTGGTGGACTAGGTGGACTCCTTCATGGCCATAACGTTAGCTCATTTAATGGATGTGCACGTTTGGCAGCGATTGCAGTTTGTTTGCGTAGCTCATTAAGAAACCATCAGGCATTCCCCTTAAAATGTTGAATAAAAATCTTTCGGCCAACTGTTTGGCAGTGTTGTCTATATGTAGTCGCCTGAACAGGCTCACTCTTTACGGGTGGTGGCATGTGGCATGTGGCAAGCTCGAGTTGCAGTTGCAATGGCTGAGTTGGTTTTGAGTCTATAAATGAAACCGGTGCATGCAAAAACTGCGAAATGGCATTGGCAATGGTCATGCGCTTGTGTTTTATGCAAATTCAATTGTTTCCTGTTGCATTGCAAATGGCAGCCACTGTAGACCATCTCATTCACTCGCTTTCTCTCTTTGTCTCTCTCGACAGAACTTCACTTTACCATATGCCGAATTCATACAGACCATCGATGGATATGGATCTCTTGATATAAAGGTATATATGCCAAGTACTTCAGACTTTCGAGCTTTTCAACAAGGGCCCGCAAATGCATAAGACATGAAGTGATTTTTACACAGAAGCTCAAGTTAAACAATGCAAAAATGCTGCTGACTTCAATCAATCGATTCTTAATTTGCTTTAAGGGTTGAAATTTTAATTGATTACAAAGATTTTTCTCTTGGACAGTTCTGAAAGTTGTAACTTTGAATCTCAAAAACTTAAACCATTTTCAATTTGCACTTAACTTTTCATCAAGCCAAAATGCGATTTTTCCAGTGAGTGTCAGTGACACTGCTGGACCAAATGTCGCAGCATGAAAGCCACATTAATTGTTCAGTCATTACATCTGCAACTCACGCAACCACAAAATCTCTGTGTCAACAACAACAGGCACAACAACATCAACGAGAACCACAAACACAAACAAAAGCCAAGCAAACAAATTAGGCGTCAATGACATGCAAGTTTAGGCGCGGCTTACGACCACACACACACGCACACCCCCATTGCAATGCATTGCACACAATCACCCACCCACACACACACTGGTAAAAAGAATTCCGCTTTCTTTGTCGCTTTATTTCTTGTGCGATTCGGTTGCGTGTGTTTGATAATTTGCATAGAAATGTGCACACAAATAATAATACCTGCCAATAAAAATAATTGACAAGTGACAGTAAAGGTAAACAAAAGGAAAACACAACTACACACATACAAACACACCGTCTGACACCTGCATACACTCGCACACACACTCACCCACTGGTAGATACTTGGGTATGCGGCAAGCGCTTAAACAAACAAATATTAAATAAAATATGTGCTTTCTACAACGGCAACGAGCATAATACAAAAGTAAACTTTAAGCTTCTGAACAACAGCTGTCAAATGATTAGGGAATTGCTGGGGAAACTCAAATGCGGGACGCACACGCGGCGTATGCTTAATAAAGTTTACACCTCACCTTGATTTGATGTACGTGTTCGCTGAGGGTGTGTCCGCGTAAGTCTCGTAAGTATGAGTGTGTAGGAGTGTGTTTGCTGTATGTGAATGTGTGTGTTGTTGTGGCACGTGACACTCATTTTAAATCGAGTTAAAATGCTGCAATTCCTGCAGACCCAATAAACAGTTTTTGGTTCCTGCTGCGTAATGCGATAAGCTATATTAACATTAACATAAACATTAATTAAACAATCCCATTAAGATTGTAATTTATATAGTTAGATTAAGATGTAGTATGCTCTTGTATAATAATACTCGCAGCAAAAGTTTCTTTTAGTCGTGTGTGTTATGTGTTGTAATTTATTTAGGCTCTTAACAAATTAATTATAAGTTTATGATACATAAGTGATAATAACACAAGAAGTTGGACTAATTAATATTTTTCTGTAACATTAAGCAAGAGTACATTAACTAAAGTAACCTAAAATAAGTTTTAATAAATCAAGTTACTTTCCAAATTGATATTGAATTTACAGTTCTTAGTCCAGAGTCCAGAGTTTAAGACACTGTTTGCATTTATGCAGCATTTAAATTCAAATATTTTAATTTAATGACTGCCTTGCCTTTTCCTGACAGGCACAACGCATGCATTAGAGCGGGTTACCCACACGGTTTATAAAAGACCATAACTCAGCAACATTTGTATCTTTATCTACATCTATATCTGCATCTAGATCTGCTTTTATACCCCATGCAGGCAACATAGGAATAATTTAGCTTAGCTTCTCTTGCACACAGCGCACTTCATTTGATGTGCACAACACAAACACACACACACACACACACTCACATGCACAGCGTAACCACACCCTCTTGCCACGCATTAACTAATCCTCCCTTGGCACCCTTTGCATCTGATTTTCCAGTGGCATCAACTCGTATTATACTTATGACATGGCTTCCATTTCGCTCCCTCGCTCTGCTGGCATTAAAGTTAACAAATAGAGCTTAAAACTTGCTGCTTGTGCACTCGCCACGCCTACAAACACCGCCCTCTTTTACTTTCCTCATGTCTCGTGCGTGTGTGCTGCCTTTGCCTGTGCAACAATATTGGTTTAATTAGTTTACGCGCTGTATAATTAAAATATATATTGTAAATCTGCTTAAGCTGCTTTTGGCTTTCGCAAAATTGTTTACTTAATTTTATTAACTTTGGCCATTCAAGTCGCAGTACATAGTTGCTGTTGTTGTTGCACTTTTCCATTATTCCAGTTTATTTTCACTTTTATTTCCATTATTTAATTATGCCAGCAAACTAAGCACATTCGGGTAATTAATTAGACTACTGTCCCAGGCAAAAAGTGTCAGAATGTCACAGGTTTTGTAATTGACGTGCCATTATTGTAATTAAAATAACTCATACGCAACGTGGCCCGCCCGCACTTTGCCCCATGTGATCAATTTCAGCATTCGCTTTTCAGCTTTCGGCTCTCCGTTGAGCCCAGAATTTGTTGTTGTCTGCATGTAGGCATTTCTCAGGGTCATAAATCAAGCCGAGTACAGTGTGCCTCGTTCCTCGTGTGCCGTGTGCCGCGCCACATGCCGCGCTGCTCCTGATCGAGTGTGTTCCTGTCACGTGTGGCTTCGCATTTATTTATAAACCTTCGAAAAAATACAGCATATAATTGTCAATATGAACAACAATATTCCCTATAATATACACAGCCTTGCCAAGCCCCGACTATTTTTAATTAATCGAACCTTTAATTGGTTTATGGGGCAATTTAACAAATTACCCATTTTTACCTTCATGAGAACTCAATTGTAGCTTAAATTAACTTGCTGTTGCTTATACAATTGGCTTACTATTATTAGTCCTCCTTACAAATCTATTTCAAGCCTCAACATTAATAGACACTGTTCATTTTTATTGATTTAATGAATAATTCAGAGTTGTGTCTAACACTTTGTCACCTGTATCATACCCCATTTTATTTGCTTAGCATTAGGGTATAAAAATGGCAACATTGTTTGTTGCGCTGGCGCTGTCATTTGTTTGAGTCTCGTTTTGATTTTTGTGGCAAAATAATTGTCGTTTAGGTAATAAAATTTGATTTATATGCTTGAACATTTCACACACACTTTCGTTCGCATTTCTCTTTGATTTTAATGACCCACAACAAACGCTGGCCACGCCCCTACACCCCACACCCCAAACTCGCCTAACTCCAACAAAACGAATCACATTTTTATGTCGAGTGTGTAAAAAAAAAAAGAAAGAAATTAAATATAAAATGTTTGTGCGTTACGAATGCAAAGCATACACAAAATGGTCCCAAAACAACAATAACAATCATGACAGCCAGGGCCACAACAGCGGCAACAACAACACGACACATGACAAACCTAAAGTGTCAGGTGTTACTTCATTTCTTTTTTCCTGCTTGTGCTTTTTTATTATTTATTCCTGCTGTCCATTGACTATTTTAATTATGGCCAGCAAGGCGTCTAATTGCCGTAAAATATGAACTCTCTGTTGCCGTTGGCTATGATTAATGCGCGCATTAGGCGTATACGTAATATGTAATGCTTATACCAAGTAAAATGCCACGTTAGTGTGCTTGACCAATCAAGCAGCCATTTTAATATGCATGGTAGATTTGTGACAATATGTAATCAACTTGAATATTGATTTTCAATTTAAAACTAACTAGAGTGGAATCTATTATTTGTCGGTCAGATAGAAATCAAGTATGTTACTCTAACTAAAGTTTAATTAGCATAATTACTAAGCATGTAATATAAGAGATTAATTGGCTAGAGGCGTAAGAGACTAATAGAATAGACATGTAGTAAGTGTGCAAAATTTGCACCTTTGTTTTTCAAATTAAAACTTGAATTCTGTAGGGTATTTAATAGTGACAGTTGCAGTTCTTGCCCTCTGACAATTTGAGATATTTGCTGGCGATTTGAGCACCACTTGGTTGCAATTGAAGTGGTTTGGGTTTAGTTGACAACTAAATTGAATTTACTTTGACATGTCTCATAAAACTAATTAATTGAATTGCAGCTTGGATTGGAATTGAGATTGCACATGGGAATGGGACTTGTGTAAAGATAAGACGGCATAAAAACCTCGATGATATCAATAACTGTCCAGCTGATAAATGTGACAGCAGTGCAATAAAATATCCAAAGAAATTCAATTAAAAATAGTTAAAATTGTATACATTTTGATATCACCATCTATGAGATACCCTCTACTCAAAAATAAAAGCACAAGTAAAGAATCCTTAGTTAAAAAATATATACTTTAATGGAAAGCGGGATGTCCACTTAAATTTATTAGTTAAAGACTGAGTACAGTGGGTGTTAAAATAGTTGAATGTTTGTTATTTAATGCGAAGCGATTTATCATCGAATGTCTATGATGGGAAAAATCAAAGCAAACAAACTTGGCCTCAATTTGTGCTCGGAACCAAACAAATTGGTTAAAAGCAAAGAAAATGACCCGGCTAACGGATTGTGGCCAACTGATCGCCATTCGCCACGTGCCGTGCACAAAAAAATCGTATTAAAAGCTTCTCCCCGACGGCAGCTGCATAAACAAAAACAATGTTCTCAAACACTCAGTAAGCCAGACACAGTAAGCCACCCAAAACCACTCAAACCACCTACCAGGCAATCCACCCACCAGGCAATCCACCCACCAGACAATCCACCGAACCACCCACCACCAACAATGACAACATTTGCTGCGGCGCACAATTTTTCACTTAGTTTGCAGAAAATGCAGTTTGCTGCCATCGTCTTTAGCGCTTTTTTTTAGCCATTTCTTTTGTGTTGTTTGTTGTTTCGGGTCTGCTTTGCTTTTTGTCTGAATTCGCGCCGCTTCTGGCCAATCACGCATTTGGCCACAGCAAACATCTCCACAAAGACAATGAACAGAAGGCCCAAAGAGGGAGTGGGTAAAAGGGTTTTAAGGCCGGAACACAAAAAGCATAACGAAAAAGCCGACAAAGTCCAAAGCGCGTTAACAAAACGAAAAGAAAGTGCGAAAAAATAATGATCGATTATCAAATACTCAGCACAGGAACAGGAAGTGATGCATAGAAAACATAGAAGAAAAGGAAAGGAAAGGAGTAAAAGGGTTAAAGAAATTTATTATATGTGGAAGGAGAACTGAATGATGATCTGTCAAATTTGGGCAAAATTTAAATTGTGCACACTTAAGATTTGTAGAAAATAATATAACTACATTACATAAATTTTAGTAAGTATTTGATTAATGTTTCGTTATAAATTTAACTGCTTCCAAAGATTATTAATTTTTCAATTCTTCATATACCCTTTTTCTAGCCTTATTACAGGGTAACAAACTGTAAGAAAAACAAAATCGAATGCAATTTATTTTCTAGTTACTGTTAAGCTGATTGCAACTGCGATGGTAGTAGACAGAGGGGGGATAAGGGCGACAGAGCGGGACAGAGAAAGTGTCCTGGCAAAACGGGAAGCGATGGCGATTTCTGCTCGGAAATGTTGGCCAGCCGTTGGCAATGGCTGAAACCTTTGAGCTCTAAGTCCCAAAGCAGCAACAATCGCCCTACTCTACCACCCCCCTTCCACTCCCTCCTCCCTCCCCTTGCTACACTGTAATAAAAATGAAAAATAAATAAAAGCGAGTCGCGAGTTTGCAGTTAAAAGCAACGGGACGGTTAAAAACATATCAACAGCGCATAACTTTGATTGTATTTGTTGTTTGTCATTGTTGTTTTTGTTGTTGTTGTTTTTATTGCCAGTTTTTGTTGCTGTTACTGTTGACACTCGAATAGCGGAATTTACAAAGTTGAAAGCGAAAAATTCCAATTTAAAAGGCGCGTCAAAATTGAAAATCAAAGTTTAGAAATCGGCACTTTGAGTGTTTTTTTGTCGAGTGTTTTGTATGAGTTGCTTGATTGAATGCATGATTGACTGAGTGTCGACTAGTAGTTACGGCTATGCACCAAACAATTGACAAATCGTCACGGCCTTTTCCCCACCTAACACACCCCCTTTGCCGGCTTTTGGAAAAAGGACAACGGAATTGCAAAATGGTCGGTTAATTTGAGGCAATCACAAACCAAATTGAACCTACAACCAAACTGCAAACTGTTCCCATTGAAGGTTGTTCTTGTTGCTTTTGTTGCTTTAACCATTGCCCAAAGGCTGTTTTATAGTTTCGGACAGCATTTTGAAAGGATCAATCAATGCTGGCAAACTGTCCTGACATCAGCAGCCGTTTTGCCAGACCCTTTTATCATCATCTCTGTTGGCTAAATGAGATTTTGAATGTTGACTACAAATGGCCAATACATTGCTTGGATAGAGCATCAATTGCTCTTCATAAATGGGCCTAAAGCTCAGTATGTGAATTTGTAGCAAAGTAGGAATAAGCTAAATTTAAATGAGTTAAGTATAAAACTGAGAATTTTCTAATAATACGCATAAAAACACTTTATTATGCAGAAATACTTGCTGAAAGTCAAAGTAAACATTGTCTTAAAAACAATTAACCTTTAACAGCACTACAGCCTTTCGCAAGTAATTGTCAACTGAATTCAACTTACATAAATAAAAAGCCAAATAATTGCTTTTATTTCAGCAAATACTTTTGTCTCTGGTTGATCAAAAGTTGTACAATTCCAAGCTCAATTACTGCCAAGTGCCTGATAAATCTCTTGCTTCTACTTCCCTCTGTTGCCCACACAAATTGTTTGCTAATTTTTGGAAAGCAGTCAACGGAGAGAATTGGCCCACACCGGACAGAAATAAGGTTAGACAGCGAATAACTGTCTTGCAAAAAAAACAGGAAAAAAACGAACGACCATGGAGCTACCCAACGAAAACTGGCCATTAGCACGTGCTGTCCATGTCAATGGCAAAGCCATTTTATGTTTCGGGTATGGAGGGGATGTGGGAGAAGGGAGCAGGGAGCAGGGTTTCTAACGTGCATGTAATTGTGTCACAAGGGAAGGGAGCCTAAGCCGGAAAGTTAAGCTGGAGATGGAACTGGCCCGTGGCCACTTTTGCTGCTGCCACTTAAAAGTCCACTTAATCCCGACGTCTTAAAAAAAAAGGGAAGATTTGAAAGTTTCACGGGTAAAACGCGAAGGGACAAAATCCAACTTATTCAACTCCAACTCCGAGTCTCTCTGTCGCTGTGATGTATTCAAACTGCAAGTCGATTGTTATTTTTACGCCCAAAGCGGAAATGGACGTTCCGCCGTGGGTGAAAACTTCCCGTACAACTTTGTCGCAACTCAAAGTCCTGCTTGAAGTCTCAAGGAATAACGAACAAGGCATAAAGGAACAAGGCACACGACAAGCTACAAAAAAAAAGAGTAAAATTTGAAGCAAACTCAAAGTTTTGCCGCCTAAAAAGTCTGTGCCGAGTTGAAGTAAGTTCTGCCCTGCCCTCTCCTGACCTACCCCAAGCGGCCCCTCGTAGAGGTCATCAGGTAGCGAGGGCTGCCATTATTGAAAGTGCCCGCTGAGTAATTTAAAAGTTTAGCAAACAATTGAAGCTCCCCCCAAAATCGACTTGTTCATAAAACTTGTAGTTGCATTAAGGTCAAATTGATTCTTTATTATAAGTATGGATTGTAGCAGACTTTAAATCACTTATATTATAATGCTCGAGTGACCTGAATTCCATTGATGTCGTTGTTGTAGTTCACTGCTGTTGCTGCCACTCGCAGCGATGCATGCAACTGATTGGCGCTTCAAGTACAAAAATTCCCCAATAATTTCAACTTTGAGTACAAAGTTTGCAGCAACTTTTCATACTTCATAAAAGAGCAATGGGCCGTGCTCCTAAGCCCCATCGCCCCAACTGTCCCCGCTGTGCCAACTACCAAATTGAACCCAAACAAGATTTGTAAGCTGAGGCCAGCAAAGCAATCGGCTTTTATAAACCCAAAGGCAGCAAGGGCATTAAATATTCTTGGCTCACTGTACAGTTTAATCCAAAGGGCAGTGGGCGTGGATTTGTTTTATAATTTAGTCACGCAGTTGATTTTATTTTCTTTTTTAGCAATTGTCTACCTTTGCTAATTAATTTCACTTTAGCTGCGAGCGTGCAGCGTTTAAGCGCTAGCGATGGCAATGTCCATGCAAATCAAAATGGCGACACGTGCGCTTCCGCTTCCGTTTTCAGCTGCAAATTTGTCGCATGCGTTAATTTATGTTTACTTAGCCTCGCTGGCTTACACTGCCATCATTTCCACTTAATTAGCCTAATAACTATTATTGTTATTGGCATTGCTGTTGTTGTTGTTGTTGCAACTATTTGGAGCCAAGTCAGAAATGTCTAGAGAACTTTTGACTTTTGAATTGTTGGCCATTGGCACGTTCCCCTGTTCGACTTGGCATATTCGATTAACGATTACTATTCAAAACTATGGCAAAATGATGCAAATTTGATGTTTCTATTATGAAATTCGTTGCTTTTTGTTGGGGGGAAGCGCACAGGCATTAAGCTGCCGTTTATCCCTAAGGAATTGGAGTATTGGCATTTTACGGTTATTGCTAGTATTTATTTCCATTTGGAATACGAGAGAGAGATCAAATATGATTGTCTAGAGACTGTTTACATTTAATCTTTAAAAGGCGTTTACTTTGTGTCAGCAGAGGAAAATGTTTAAATTGATTTGTACGGAAAGTCGTATAAGAAATACTTAGTTTAGGTACATAGTAAATTACTATATATTTAACTAAGATACAGGCTTTTTCCAAACTACTTGACTTCAAACCAAATAACTTGTTAATACAAAAAAACTTCTTTTAGTTATTCTACATTCATTAACTCCGCAAAGAAGTCTACTCAAAAAACTCTACAATCTTTTGTGGTAAAGCCTTCGCACCCATACACATACACACAAGTACTTAGTAGATGTTTTTACCAAAAGAACTTTACAACTTCTCACCAGAAAGTTATTGACAAAGCCCAACTTGCTTTGCACTTTTGGCCAAAAACTTGCCACAAAATTTTGATAACTTAAGTCGTTGAGTGGATGCATTCAGTACTTGAAGATTCTTGTACACTTTTGGCCATTTCAAGTGCCACACAAACACACACACACACATACAATTAGAGGCAGTTAGGCAACTTAAATTCGGTTAAAAATGAAAAATTGTTGTATGTGTTTTTGATAAAAGATTTCATCAATATTAAAAGCATATAAATCTCTTTTGTAAACAAATACCAGAGCAAAGAAAATACAACTCAAACTTGGCTAAATGAAACGCTTGTCCGCAAAGTTTTCCGCACTTTTACTGAGAAGGGGAAGAGGTGGGCAAGCATGCGGGGCAGCAGCAGTGCAATTTGCTGGCAAAACTCGACAATTTGTGTCTCAAAAGCATAAGGCGTCCAAGTTGTTCTTCACGTTGTTCAACAGTCGTTGGTTGTTGTTGTTGTTGTTGTTGTTGTTAGTGTTGCTGTTGCTGCTGTTTTAGCTGCAGCTGTGAAGTGTGCTGCCAGTTGTTAAAACTTTGCCCCAATGTGATGCAATTGCACAAGTTGCCAGCAACTCCAACTGCAAGTGCAACTTTTGGTTGGCAGTGCAAGTGCTGCGCTGATTGATAGTTTATATCTTTGTGTACTGTTGTTGTTTTATTTGAAATTTAGTTATCATCTGACAGCTCTCCCTCCTCTAGACATTTCCTTTCAGGACAAACAACTCGTCGCTTCAGTGCTAAGCCTCTTCCGAGTCCATTGCTTCGCATTAGATGTCTGTTTTGCGGCTGAATTTCCTCGTGATCACTGTCCTCGTTGACGGTTAGATCAATTGTGGGTATTTTACTAGAAGCTACTTGAGCTGACTTTTCCTGCTGTTTTTGGGTGTCTTTTTCATTCTCAAAATCATAGTGTCCATCGGCTTTGGGCAGCCAGAAAACTGTCATCACATCGCTGGTGACAAACATGGCAATCTTGGGATTAAATTGTATACAACGCACCGGATGGGAACTGTTGCTGAGTAATACAGCTACTAGTTGTCCTGTGGCTGCATTCCACACATGAACACGACCGGCATCTGCACCAGATAAAACAAACTGTGAGTCGGATGTGAATGTCGTCTGTAGAGGAAGATGCTCATCATTCGAATATCCTTTGTATTTCTTACAGAAAACACCGTTGAAGGCATCCACCGCGAAGCACCACGAATAATCAGTGCTCAACAATATTGTCTTGCCATCGGGTGCAAATTGCAATTGTGTCCACTTGGCTACCCGTCTACGATTCATCAAGTAGTTGAATTTCTGACACGGTTTCTCGCTTATCATTCTCACATCATAGATCTCAATGCGTTCTGTGCTTGATGACGTGGCAAACACCAAACCTGCAGGATCATAGCCCAACAAAGGACTTTTTAGTCCATCCAGTCGTTTGGTATAGCTGGAGCAACGCAAATCCCACATTAATAGCTTATTATCCCTGCCAACACTAGAGAAATTATGCTCACTTCCTGGCTGAAAGCTGAGATGACGTATTTTACGCGAGTGGCCACTGAAGAGTCGCGTGTGCTGGTGACTTGTCAGATCCAAACATCTAATGGCGTAGTCTTTCTGCAAGGGGGGATTGTGTAGAAGTTTGCATTGAATTTTTTTAGGAGACTACTTACTCTGGTAGAAGTGTGCAGCAGCTTCTCATTTTGGGGCGTAAAGCAAACCACTTCGGGCTTGAACTGATGCATATGCACCTGGCACAGCTGTTTCAAGCCCATGCAGCTGTAGACAACCAGATTCTGATGATCACACCCAACCATGTGCTGACCATCGCGGGAGAAGCACAGAGATTTCTTCTGCTTGTCGGTCTCTTGAAAGATCTTGGCCACACTAAACTGCCGCATAGCATCGCCGCTGAGTCTAATCTTCATTTGCACATCCATTTGACGGCTGCAAGTGTTACGTTCCATCACAATATGAAATTCATATAAAGACGAGCAAGTCAACGCCAACTGTCTGAAAATCTTGTTACTTTTTTATGCTCATGCCGCCTACTTCAACTTAATTAAATCAAATCTATTCGAGTCTCTGCGCCACGCCCATTGTAACGCCCACTGTCACAGCTGGTCTGCGTTGTTGCATTTTACTTAATTTCCATTTTGTGGTCTCGTTGCGTCTCATTAGTGCGCCCAATGGGGGGTACAGAGGGAGAGTAGGATCTTAAAAATCGACTGCTGAGTTGGCTACACAGTTGGCGACACCGACTCCGCTCCCCAACTGCTTGTTGACCAACTGCCAGCAGCTTGTTATTTAGGCCGATTCGCGTCATTAGTGCAGCAAACGGAATGCCACCAAATGTTGCCATTGCATTGTTCCAGCTCTTTGCGGCCCCACCCCTTACTTAGCCATCTGTTGAGACAAGAAAACTGGCAACTCTTGGTAGTAAATGTTGGCTCGAAAAGTTGTGTCTGTCTGGCATTTGATTGAACATTAAGCTAGCAACATCTGTGGGCAAATAATTAAGACTGGTTCTAATTACTGCAGTCACTTAGTTTGACAAGAGCTAGCACTAAATGGAAGTTCTTACAGGAAAGTTGGTAGAGCTTGTTGTTACTAAGGTACAGGTATCGAAAGCACTTAGCTTGAAGAAGAAAGCCTACATATCACGCACTTCCAGGGTATACGTTTGTATTTAATGGCTTAACTAACTCTTTAAAGTGTATCTGCTAGTCAATCAAACTCTTTAGGGAATCTGCCTGTCTCTAATCGTCTGATACATAATACAATTATCACAGTGAAACACTCTGTCTTTAATTACAGGGTATTTGCAGTAAGCTTTCGTCAGCAAGTTAATGCAAATGTCAGCAACAGTAGATCAGGTGTTAAGACTCGAACTAAACGCTGGCAATTGCCATTTACCTGTCCCTCTCCCCTTTCTACAACCTTAGCCGATACTCACACCACTGTGACAGCATGCTTGGCCCACTGTGTGCCACCTTGTGGTTTCACTGGCAAAATGAATGTAATTGTAATGTAAGCGGAAATAAGCGCGGCTCTGACTCCGACGCTGTCGTCGTTGTGCGAGCTGTGCGCATTTTAATTAAAATTTATAAGCCTTGGCCGGGGACTTGGCATCAGCAGAGACAGAGAGAGTGAGAGAGGAAGAGTCGGCATCCGATAGCGGGCTTTTATCCCGGACTGATGCGAGGATACCAGAAGCCAGGACCTCCTGAGTGAGAGGCCCGCGTGGCGTTTTAAGCTTTTAAGTTGCGGTGGATTTGCAAAGCTATGCGTTGGATTTTATGTGAAAATCAACTGCGGTGCGCATAAATTAAAAATCAAGCCACAACAACAAAAAAAAACAATAACACACACTCGCATTGTTGTGTATGATTATAGGCGAAGCTCCTTTGTGTGCATCATTTGTAATTAATTTGCAACATTAGCTTTTGGTCCAGACAGCGACACAGGCAGACAGAGAGACACTGATAGCGACAGAGACAGCAATAGCATTTCCATTATTCAACCCGATATTATATATGTACTGTAGTATGCTCGTAAATGAAAAGTTTCCGCAATTTACGCCATTTGTGGTTTTGTCTGTCAAATTTAATTATTTTATTTAAGCACAAAACAATTTCCGAATTATTGTTATTTATTTTAATGGATTCGCGCATTCGTAATTGTTTTCGATTAACGAAATCAATTAAGTTTTTTTTTGTGTTATTTAACTCTTTTAGTAAATCCACAATAAAAGCGAATTAAAACTGACACTAAACATATTTGCATAATCATAATATTTAATGAAAGTGCTTGAATATTGTGAGCTGGGTTTCAGTACTATGATACTCAGTATAAAAATTAAAAGTACTTTTTAAAGCTTTAGATTTTCAGGGTATTTCTGTAGTCTAGCTTGACTTTCGGTTATATAATTTAATGCCAATACAGTTTCAAATAATAAATTAAACCACATTTTTACTACGACAATGGCAGTTTAATAAATTTAAGCCGCTTGTAGTAAATTATATTAAACAAATCCTTAACAGTTTTTAAATTATGGAGATTGAACGATAAGAAATAAATGTTTATTAAAATAATGTGTGTTTGCTAAGCAATGTAATGCAGTGTTTTAAATCACTAACACTAACTAAACTAGCAAATATTTAAATGACTGTTTTTCAGCTCACAAACTAAAAGAATTTAAATTGTGTTAAATCTGCTTATTAGTTGAAGCAAATAAAATGCAACAAACCCAATTAAATTAAACTAGACTTGGCTATTATTAAATTGTTAATATCTTTTTACCATCCTATATACATAAATATTGACCTGCAAACGAATTGTTGAAATTAAATTGCATGAATTGCATTTATTGCTGTTTCAGCAGATGTATCTGAATCTCTGTATCTGTATCTGTATCTGTGTCGGCATTTTGCATTTGTATCTGCTGCTCTGTTAGCCACTTCAGTGCACATCGTTTTTGGCCGATTTGTTTGCCAACTGTTTATTGATATTTTATGCACCATTTTACGCTGCAAATTGAACTAATTGCAATTTTAGGCACGTCCATTGCACTCGACATTTGCATAACACGAATTGCCAATTTGATTGTTACCAGACGACGATCCATTCAAACTGATTTTTCCCCATTGAATATAAAAACCAAGCAGAAAGAGCACCAATTTTTACCCTATAAATATATCCAAACTTGCATTCCAATTTTGGTTCAATGAAAACGTTTAAAAATGGATATAAATTTAGATTTCTAATTTCGAAAGATAGAGAATTGTACTGATTTTTTGCAGTTATAAATTCTCGTTAAATGCTCTTTTATAAGTCGTCTGTAGTTTTTAATTGAACATGTTTTCTTCATATCGATTGATTACGATTTGTGCCTGTAAATGCCAAAAATACTTTGATGTCACTCAAAAATTGCTGCATGATTTTTGTTGCCACTGAGCCAAAGTGCAATTTGTTGTCAAGTTTTGTATGAATTTCTTAAAAGCGCATAAATTTTACAAGCACTTCATGTGAGAGAGTGTTCACTGTACAGTGGGGTGCGAGTGAAAAGTTTATTACAGACAAGACATGCAAAGAGCAGATGAGGAAAGCTGCTTGTAATGGACGCAGGGGCAGAGAGAGAGGGAGTGAGAGAGATAGAGGGAAAGAAAGAGACAGAGTTGGACAACTTAAAATGTCAGAGCAGCTGAAAATTTGTGCAAATTTTTCAATCAGCGTGAAAGACGTTGATGTCTGTCAAGGAGTGAGTGTGTGGGTGTTTGGGCGAATGTGAATATGTGTGTTGGCAAATCGTGGCTTTTGCATTTGACAACAGGAACAGCAACAACAACAACAATGGCCGCAGAGAACAGTAACAACAACTGGAAGTCGATTGCAGTTCACACGAAAGCAAAGTGAGTCAAACCAAAGCCAAAGTTCAAACACAATTTCTCAAATATATGCAAGAACATGTGCATTCATGTGTGACTCTCTGTGAGTAACTGTGTGTGTGCTTATGTATGCGTGTCTTCTGCGTTACTCGGGCAGCTGCCAGGCACCTTTGAAATTGAATGGATCGCTCTCATGCCGTAAAAGAAGATAAATGACACAAGTGAGCCATATCAGCCTCAGTCAGACTTGCAGTCTGCTTTGCATTTGCCACATGCAACCGACCCAAAGCGACATCAGTGGAACTGAAATAACGGTAAGACCAGAAACCAACATTAGACGCACTGACACACACACACACACACACACTCACAGACATCTTGAGGCCTGCAATCATCAGTTGACAGCCTTGAACTGGACTGTATCCTCTTTCCGTCTTCTTCTCCTGCTACTGCTACTGCTTCTGCTTCTTCTTTGTCCTTCTACTTTATCTGACTCAATGCAGCATTTGATTAAAAACGGATGACCCATCTGCTGGCACGCATATGGAACCGAACACTGTACAGCCATAAGGTATCCAACAGCATTTTACCTTCATCTTTCCGGTCACCTGAAATATATTTCTCATGTCTTAAAAGACATTTTACAGACCTGCGTTTCAAAACGACTCTCAATAAATAAAAGAAAAGGCGCAAAACATAATAAATTAAAATGTTGTATGGCATTAATTATTAAACGAACATGCAATACCCTTGAAACAAGGGCTTTCAGTTACGCTTATATTTTTGGAGCAGACATACAATATTTGGACAGAGAGTTATTGCAATAAATGTATTAATATTTGTCTAAATGTCCTTTCAAGGAGTTTAAACCAAAATTCTAAATTTGTTTATCAATTTAAATTATAACAATAATTTTTCATACTAATATATTTTCGCACAGTTTATTAGTTTACATTTCAAACGTTTACTAACTTGTACCGAGTCCCATTTGAGGTCTGTCCTCCATCTTCCGTCTACTATGCGTTCCATGGCCGTCAGACAGAAGCAACAACACGATGGAACCATTTGACAGCGAGGAGCATTAAAATTTATTACTTTTGTCGAGTTTCGTTGCGACTGCGATGCCTGAGCTCTCAGGTCCGAATCCATTGCGCATTAAATTTGGCGGTGCTGGTGCAGTGGATAGCACCGCTGCCATCTCCGGCGATCCAACACAAAACTGACAAAAGTTATATGAAGGCAAAAGTTCGCTGGCGCCATGGCAACATTGTCCAATACTCAGGAAGTAAAAATTATACGCACAAAAAAAAGGAAAAACAAACCGAAAAGGCAAAAGAATGTCAAAAAATAAAAGGCAACACAACGCATGGACTGAGGCTGAATTGTCGTGAAGCTGCACACTCATATGTGGGTGTACAGAGGGGTGTGCGTGTGGGTAAGTCGAAATATATAGTTTTTAATATGCATAAATTGCACCCTTATTTTATTTCGTTTCATTTTAAAGTAACTACAACGAGTAACTGAAATCCCTTTTTATGCTGTCATATCGACAGCTGCGTGCCCTGCTTAAAAATAAGCACAAGCACATTTAATGAAGCTCACATAAAATAAGATCATTTAATTTCAAGTTGTCAAGTTAATTTTAATATTATGAGTAAAAGCAGTTCCCATTATCACTGGTGTTTTCTTCACTTCATTGACCCAAATTTATGTTGGGAAATCAACTGTGAAGTGAAATTGTAGCAAAAATACTTGAAGCGTAGCGTTTATCATGTGTGACCATGACCACTTTTGCGAGTGCAACATGATTCATATTTTTTTTTTTTTAAAAATATCTTCATGAATTTTCAACAGAGCTGAAATGAAAAAGCAAAGCTGACAGAAGTTAAGAAGTAAAGCGGCTTGTGCCTGGAGTCCGAAAACGAAAACGAATGCGAATGTGAATGCGACGGCCTTTGGTGAGTGCCTGCTTCAAACCGAATCCCCTTTCACTCTTTCCCCCTTCATCCCCTTGCTTCGCTGCCTCTGTTCGCCTGACAGTTGGGCAAAATGCGCTTGATAGCATTGCCTCCAGAAATAGTGTACATTGTACACCCATGTGTCAGTGTATCCTGTGTGCATGAGTGTGTCTGTGTGTGTGTGTGTGAGTGCATCTGACAGCTAGTCCCGCGAAGCGTTGACAGTTGTCAATGTTATTAGCGACAGCAGAAGTGGGAGAATTGACAGTGGAGCAAAGTCAGCAAGTTTCGTATGACGACAAACAAATTGCTGGAATTTTTTGGCCAACATTGTCAAGAAATGCTATACCTCCCTTCCTCCCTTTCTCTTTGTAATCGAGCAGTGATGCGCTTAAAGCCAAAAAACACTGTCACTTTGCTACAACTAGCAATATCAGACAGCTTCATTTATTTGTAGACGAGCCAGTCTTAAACTCATCCCAAAAGGGACAAAAAACGTTGGCAGAAGCTGTACCACAAGCTAACTGCTCGTATTTGCTGATTGTGTAACAAATATTGACAACGGCCGAACTAAACTAGCTCAGGTCTCAGTGCCTTCACTACACACGCTCCCTATCTCTCCCCCTCACTCCCTTTGTTTCTCTTTCACTGCCCCTGGACTGGTCAAAACTGGACTCGGCTCGAACGGCATCCATGGGGACATTTGTGCCATATCATGTTCCATGTTGACGCACCAGCACAAAAGCTGAAATTATATTTAAAAGTTTGCGTTTTTTTTTTCTTTTGCTTTCATTTTCCATTTTCCATCTGCCTTTTACACTCTTCCGCATGCTGCTCCGTTCCATTCGCTTGTCTCCTGTTCTTCCTGCTTTGGTATGTGGGCACGTTATTTACTTTTGTGGTCATTGTGCGACATTTGGGGCTCCTAAAATCCCCAAAGTTATAATTCTTAAAGTTTTTATCTTTCACGCAGAGACTCACACACAGTCTGGCTGTCTGGCTGACTGCTTGCTCAAGTGGGCGTATACGTTATATTTAAGTTGTACAATGTACATCCTATATTTAGGTTTAATAGCAATGCCTCTCACATTTTTGCATATTAATGATTTATGAATGGCCAGACATGACATAAAAAGAACAACAACAAAAAGAAATAGGGAAAATTTGCTGTCTATTTTCATTTAGAATTCGCTTAATATTCATTTGCTTTTTTTTGGGCGAAAGCGCTAATGAAAATCTTAATGTGCCACAAGTCAATAGCAGAAGGCGGGGCACAGGGTGTAGGGGTTTATGGCGTAAAGGTGGTGGAGTCCCAATGACTTTTGGGTATTTTCAATTTTAATTAAGAGCTGATGAGGCGTTCGTCTGACTGTCTGACACACAGACTAGACTGACTGTCTCTTTCGGGCTGCCAAACATTCTTATTGCCTACTTTTGGGCGATTTATGTGCAACAACAAAATGGCAATTTGTTAAGCTAATGATGCCATTTTTCGAAGCAAATTACCTGACCATGAGCTGCGCTCATATAACAAGCAAATAAACAAACAAACTGCCAACACACAAGCTGCGGGGCATGTGAGTTTGGGTGTGTGTTGATGTTTATATAAGACTTGGGCTAAGGGATGATATGCTCAGCATGGAACTAGTTCGATTCATCAAAAACTTAAGCACATTTAAATGGGGAATTTATTGAAAAAACTGATTAAAATAATATACAAAACAGCTTTAAGTGGCACATAACTATAACAATAGGTTGTTTAAAGCGCACCTATTTTATAACCAACAAAACATCTAATTATAATTTAAATAGTTATCTATTTCCAATTAAACTCTATTTATATTTAATATCTGTTTCCATTAGTTAAACAATTCTGCATTGATTTCATGTGTAGTAGCCATAAATGAAATAAATTCAGCTATTTTTCGATAGACACACCGAATTGAGCTAGTTGTGGGTATTGGAACCACTTGCTTAGAATGGCCAGCACTCGCATTACGTATACGTGCAGTGGGTCAACAAGTTACTGACCAGTCAGCAAAAAATTTGTTTGGTTTGCTTACACAAATACTTACCTGTCATAAAGGCAAAGTGCTTTAATACTTAGCCATGGCTTATGCTTACACATTGCCTTTGACTTTGTGGCAGCAGTAATGGCAATCTCTACTGGAGATATCTTTACGATTAATGTAGCCACGTTGAGAATTCTTTGCGTTAAAGCTGAGAGAAATTTCATTTTAATTAGCGCAACGTTGCACAATGCAAGCAATTTGGAAATCTGTGCTGGGACCAACTGTTGCCGGCAATAAAACCCCAAAGTCTATTAAGCATTGTAAAGCCAAAATGGCAGAGTAACGGTTTGGGGATTTAATGCCAATAAGCGGCGTAAGGTAGACAGACAGCAGGAGGAGGAGTAGGGAAAGACAAAGGGAATGGAGAAGATAGACAGTAAATGGGGGAGGGTGGACTTGTATCTAAGCTAACCAAGCAGAAACACAGACAGACAGTCTGTAGGAGCGACAGCAAGACAGACCAATCCCGACACTCAACAATGGACTGCAGTGTAACTACGTTGCCCAATGTTGCATGCAACTGAATGTTGTATCCACGTCCCTTTGGCTAAAGTGCAACATGCCAATGCACATGATGTGTTTAATGGTTAAATTGTTGCTAATTCCATTAGCTGTTTCCTGGCTACATTTTGCGTTGCTATTTGTGGCCAAAGTGTTGCAATGCCAACACAGCGGCAACAATGCGAACACCAACACCAACACCAGCATCAACTCCATCATCAGTTGCAACAGAGAGCTGCAGCAACGACCAGCAGCCGCTGGCAAATGGAACGTGCGCAAATTAATGTTAGGTTGACGCAAAGTTTCCAAACTCTCCCAGCTCCCTCCCTGTCCTTCCCTCCCTATCTTTCCCCCCTTCCTTCACTTCCTTTTCCTGCTGCCCTTCAACACATATCAACTACAGCTCCAACTGGGCTACAAATTGCCACATTGTTTACCCTCTCAACTGTTCTGTCAAACGTTTGTTTTCGGCCCGAGGTCTTTGATTACATTCCGAATTATGCTAATTCGAAAAAGATTCTCCCAATATTATTGCTAAGGCTGTTTGTTTACGTACAGAATTATTCGAATTTCGAAGGCATAGTTTCAAAAGAAGTCGATGGTTTTAACATATTAAATAAAGTACAAAAATTAACGTATTACTTTTGATAAAGCTTGGTGAACAAGTTTTGTAAATGAGTGAACAATAAGTTTTCAAATCAATTTTTAGAATATACTTGAAATATTTAATCCAAACCGACAATATCAATTTATGGAATTTAACATACATTTTTTATACATTTAAACCCATGCAATTTTATGTATGTTAAATACTTTTAACTTAAAGCAGTCTTACTTTATTTTACACATAAAATTCCAAGACACACTTATAGCTTAATAGTCTGCTGTTATTAAAATATCTCCTCTAACCAACCTCTCTCTTACCTACACCATTAAAAACACCTCCAACTTTCGGTCTATCTTCCCCCAGACAAAGTGATGCAAGTGTTTTAAATTAAATGACACTTTCGCTAAAGGAAAAGACCCAAGTGTTTTTGGAGTGAATTTTAAGAGTAAACGCTTTAATCGACACACTGATGGCTTTTTATGAGTTCCATCTAAATTTATCGTTAGAGATTTCCACATTTCCACGCCGCTTGACAAACAAATGCCGTTGAGTTTTCAGCCTGCAGATTGTGAGTTGGGTAAACGCATTAAATTTGTTTAGTAAATGTACTAAATATACACGACAGCGTTCCCAGTTGACAATATAAACGACGATGAGAGAGAGAGAGAGAGAGAGGAGGTTAGAAGCAGGACTCTCTCTCTCTCTGTCTCTCATTCAGTTAACGCGCCGTCGCGTCGTAGTTGCCACTTTTCTATTTATTTGGCCATTAACGCTCATTTGTGGTTATCAGGTAAATTGGATAAAAGCCAACGTAGCATGAAGCCTGCCACATGCCACATGCCACAAGCCAGGTACAACCTCTGCCACGGGCTCGAGCTGAGCCTCTGTTGCTGTGGCATGTCCTTGCCGCTGCTGCTGCTGTTGATGCCACTGTTCCTCTTCTTGCTGCTTATCTTCAAGTGTTGTTGCAACACGAAACGAAGGCTTTGGATTTGGTTTTGGTTTTGGTTTGCGTATCTTTGGCTAAGACTCTACGCTATTTTTGGCTGTATTCATTTCGTTTCGCGTTAACTGCGACAGTCATTAACTTTTTATGGCTCAAGGCGTTCGGTGTGGGCGTGGCCACGTCTACTGCTCCGCCCTTCTCTGCTGCTTTCCCTTTCTTCCCCTTAAATCGAATACAAATATTTGCGGTTATGTGCGCTTAAAATTTATTTTGGCCACAATTTGTTTAGGTTAATAAATAAAATGTCGACGTGATGGCGTCATAAAATTTAATTTCCACAAAACTCATAAATACAGCACATGCATACATATATTTTTTTCGCACTGCAAAAACTTTATGCATTTTAAGCCGTTTTCCAAATAAAATGGCACAAAACTAGAAAACAAAAATAAATACGAATGCAATTATTTGAATTGCTTGCAAAGCTAATGCCCTGCGGAATTAAGTGCTCTAAAATCCAAAAATTCTACACTTAATTCAATAACTAATAATAGAAATCAAGCGCTTAAAGTATCAAAGGATTATGATAGTTAAACTCGAATTGGAAATAGTTGGCAATGGATTTTAGCTAGCACAAAAGAAGGCAATCACAACATGTACTTGTGTGTAGCATTATGCCCTATTGCGTGTGCTTACAGGGTATACAGAAACGAAATTTAAATGCGCCATATTGCAAGCTCAAATGAAATTTTGTGGCTTGTTACAAACAAACGAAAAAAAAAGTGTAAAAGACTCCAATGTAAATAACAACACGTAACAACTATCATCGACTTCAATATTCCCTAAAAATAATAAATAAGAACACTACTGATCAAACATAAATGGAATAAATAATAGCGTTAAGCCTAAATGATATATTAAAAATATAGATAAATAAAGCTAAAACAAATACCTATGGCAAACAAAATAAACAAAAATAAATAAATTAAAATAAAATTTAATAAACAACTTTCTAAATTTATCTTTTTTACCCAAAACTAACATTTAAATTGTAATAATTTACACTAAAAATGTAAATAACTGCATAATAAAGTACTGTATTATATAAAAATTCCAATTAGATTAAAATTTACTTTTATATATTTTTTTTTTATATATTAAGCAAGTATTCAAACTTTTAATAGACTTCATATAAATCATATTTGCTGAAAGCATACTCCTAAATAATATATTATTAACCTTGCGACCAAGAAGCTGAGCTGGAAAACCTGCTTTAAAATTCTGTTGCATTTTCATACGAATCACAGAAACCAAAAAACCCACACGACAAATCCACTAAAGGGTATGCTAAAACACAGCGGCGGCAGCACAACACAATACACCGCACACACACAGACACTCACACACATCTGCACACAGTGCAGACCAGACCAGACCAGACCAGGGCTGCATTGGCGACGTCCACTGCATGCGGTCGCTCAATATGAAAATACTTCTATACACAAAGCGGGTTTTGTGACAGTGTGGCAAAAGTCGCAACGGGGGCAGATGAAGGGTAAGGGTTAGCGTAGGGGAATAGGTTGGGGACTTGGTGTGTCGCCTTGGTGTCAGTTGGACTGCGGTTGGTTTGCGCTAAATTAAATTTTGCTGCGGTTATCCCCCTAAAAGACCAACACATTTGGCAACAGACTTTACATGCTCCTAATACTCATAAGTTTACCCCCACTCTGACCACTTTTCCCCTTTCCCAGCCACACAAAAACTACTGCTACAAATTGAGATAATAAAATTTTTGTTTGTTTTTTATATTTACGCCAATTTTGTGTACTTTAAATTAACATCACCGGTTAGGAATATGCCAAGACCCGTGTCCGAGCTGAGCTCCAGTTTTGCAGTTTGCTCAATTTTGTACTTTGATAAAATTTGCACCACAGCCATTTTGACATTAAGTAAACCCAAACGCATGCCTGTAAAGAAGTTTTAAGTGAAACGGTTAAGGGATTCTTGAAACGGTTATGCGTGAATTAAGCTATGAAAGGGATTTAAATAGCTAACTAGTTTGCTTAGGTATCTAAAATACAATACAATGCTTTTTATGCTTTTAATACCCCAAAATGAATGCCTCCTTCTCAGCTCATCTTATGGCCATACTCACCCATGCAAATTCTTGGCCCATCGCCAAAGGGCAAGAGGCAACCCCGTTTATTGAATTCACTTGCTGCGTCATGGTCAAAGCGTTCGGGCTTAAACTCCATAGGTTCTGGGTAGTAGGCCTCATCGTGATGCAGATGAAAGGCGGGTATGGTCACAGTGACACCGGGTTCCACATGCACAACTTTGCCATCGCCCAGATCCATTGTAGTGGGTCGTGTGCAGATTTTGATGAAAAAGCCAATGGCGCTGGTCAAACGCATCGACTCTAGAATAAATTGGAAACGGTTAAGTTGGAAATACTATTGCGTATTGTGATCTCACCATGCACACACTGATCGAGATAAGGCAGCGCATTCAGTTGGTCATAGGAAATATTGTTATCAGCATCCAGCGCATTTAAGATTTCAGCACGTAACTTGTCCTGCTCATCTTGATAGCCGGCCAACTAGGTAACAAAACAATTAAACAATATTGTGAAATTGAGTTTTGAGATTCAATTTACAGTGTAGAGGAAATGATAGAGCACAGCTCCGGAGGTCTCAAAGCCATCCATGAGCAGCGTCAACGCATGTCCCACCAAATCGTCATAGCTGGCACCTTTCTGTTGCAGCTGCAACAGGTGGGCCAGGTAATCGTTGCGAGTGCCGTTGCTGCCACTCTGTCGCAGCTGAGCTGCATCGCGTGTAAGTTTCAGATAGAAGTCATTCGAGGCTTGACTGAAGAAACGCATGCGGAACAAACGACGCACAGTGGGCGCAATCGATGTTCTATTGAAATTGGCCATCTTCAGGAAAGCTTCAACGGTCCAATCAGTGGAAACTTTGTGGAATGTGCTGATCTCGTTGACACCGCCACTCAGCGAACCCGCATCGATGCCCCAGATGAAATCACCCATGGCTTGTGCTGTGTAACGGTAGCAGAGCTAAAAAGCGTAAGCAAATTTTTAATTTAAAATCAATTTAAATTAGTTTCTTCTTTTTACTCACATCTCTTGTTTCGATTACATCGCCACGCTCCTCAATATGTCTGCCTATGTAGCCCAGCAAAGTTTGTCCAGTTTGCTCCCAGATGGCATAGGCCTGTTTCAACTTATTGGTTGTCAGTCCTGCTCCTCCCTCCGTACGACGCTTCTTCCACTCATCGCCGGCACTGAAGAAAGGATTCCTGACCACATACTTATCATAGTCTTGGGAGTGCGTGACGTAACTGCTCGTTACAGTGTCACGGAAATCATTAAATTTTGTAACTAGCACCTCGTGGGCTAATGCCGGATCGAGCACGAGTATCTGAGGCTGTCGTGTCAAGAACACGCCCACAGCTCGGTGTTTCGCCTTGTATTTGCTGGGAAAAACAATATCAGTATTAAACAAATAGTCAAATTAAGCGTAATAGAAATGTACACGCTATTTTGTAAGTAGCAAATACTTGCTAACATTTTCAGCAAATATTTGCTACCATTTCTGTCACAAGATTTGTACCCACTTATATATCTTGCCCAAGTCCGATATGAAATTGGTATCACCGCCAAACAGTCCTGGATAGCTGCCAAAAAGCGTAATTGGTTCGGCTGTTACCAAACCACGTTTGTTCCAATAGCCATGGAACCAGGTCAGATACAAATATACCAGTGCAAAGCACACATGCACAAAGCTCAATAAAATAGCGATCAGTGTCCACATAGTGCCTAACAAAACACAACTAATCGCTATCAATTCAAGATGAGAACTGTTTTGTTTAACACACCGCCGGGTTGATACCGGCTAACGTTTGAAGTGGCAAATGACGCTATCAGACAGCGTGAGGAACATACGTAAGTTCTAGTAATACAGCCAGTGGCGTGCGTCAGAAGGGGGCGCTAGTTATACCCTGTAAAAATAAAAGTTCGCTGTGGGGGTATAGAAAATCTCTTATACTAAATGATAAAGATCTGCACTGTGGTGTATTTTTTAACCTTGCTAGACGCCAAGCCAACAAACTTTGATAACGCTATTTGTTTATTTATATTTTTCCTATATAAGACTATCTTATCAGCGGTTGAAAAACTTCCACTCGACTGATTTATGAACCCAAGTTGAGCACGACTTGAAACGGGATCTAGCCAGATTTCAGTTCTTAACCTATGCTTTTTTTGTAATTAATTGATAAAGTGTAATCTAAAGGTAGTGTAAAAACAAAGGCTTAGATTAAAAGCAGTCAAAAAGCAATTTATTTAAAAAATACATATATATTAAAGTTTACAATGAGTATTTGATTTACTTGGGTAGATTAAAAAGTTTAATTTAACAGTCGTCGATACTGCAGCTTGATATCGCCCTGTAGAACTACACCAAAACCAGAGTCACCCCCGGTCTTCATTGGTGGACCGCCCACAATCTGATACTCGCTAATTGAATAAAAAATCCTAGGTTTAATTCAAAATGATGATTTTTAATGTCATATAGGTCATTCTTTAATTGATCTATCTCTACTGTATGGTTGATAATTGGATATCTCAATGGATCCCATATAATTTTCGGTATCTCACTTACATTACTTATATAATAAGGTGACAATTTTTCGTAACTTTCGAGTGAATTACATAATTTGCAACTAGAATTTTATCAACTGTTCTAGCAGTACAATCTGACTTAATAGATAATATACCTTGTTCCGGTAAGTCAATAATTTCCTGGTGAGTATGGCTACACTGAATATTTGCTTTAGTATTAGTTGGTACTTTGAAAAGCCAACTACCCTTTCTATTTAATTCAACCCAATAGTTTGAGTAAGTTGATATCATTTTATAGACACAATTCGATGGTCTATTCGGCTTAAAAGGTGAGACCTCGCAAGAGTCATCATTTGCATTATTCCATGGCCAGTTTCCTTCGCAAATTCGTTTATTTTGTTGCCAATGCTTGCATTTGTTTAGCGCTGCTTCTGACATTAAATTATACGAATCAATTGCAAAGTTATACACTATGTATGGGAACTTTAGATCGGCAATTATTATTCCCTGTTGGTTTTTAATTGGTAAGGGAATAATTTTAAATACCTGAGATGAATGTCTATTGAATAAAGGTATTTTTGCATTTATTATTATTTTTTTGTCTAAATACAACCCTTTTGCAGTTAGCAAAGTATAAATTTCTTTTAGTTCCGCACCAGTTCTTTTTCCTGGTAGAACAAGTGTATCAGGTATTTTGTCTTTAATGTAACTAATTTCCTTTTTTTAGTTGATTTGGTTTTAATATATTAGTGTTTAATTTTCCATGATTGACGTCAATAAGCAAGCTGATTACTCCAGCTTGAACCTTTTCACATTCATCAATCAATGAGTTCAACTGTTTTGTTATCATAAAGAACTTTATTGATTCCTTATATACAAAATAGCTTTCCTTAAGAAGTTCGGTCATGTTGTCTACTCGTAGATTCATACTGTAAAAGTTTTTATTTACTTCGTCTATTGTTTGTTTCAGAATGTTTTCAGTGGAATCAATTACGGAAGCCTGTTTTTTGGCTAGATTGTCTATGTTATGTTGATTTTCTAACAACACAATCATATTTTCTTCCATTTGAGTTCTATCATCTGCATCCATGAGCCCGAATACCATATGATATAAAGATCCTACGAAATCTAAGGGTGATCTTTTCTGTCTTGGAGTTCTCTGCGTCATAAAAAGGCTATTGTTTTCCTCTACATCATCGATTTGTCTTTGCATGTTGTTCAGTACCAAATTACATTGCTCCTCAAAATCATGCAATTTTCTACAAATCATTCGCATCTTTTGTATAATTTCTTTCCCTTTCTCTATCATAACGAAGTAAGTGTCCATATCATAAAACACAACTAAATCCCATGATGACGTTATTACTTCTACGTCACCCATCGGATCCAAGTATATTGATGCTGTACTGTTGACTTGTTCAACTGTCCATTTCTTTATTTCGGTCTTAATTGAACCGCATTGGATACTTGACAAATCAGCATTAACATCATCATGGCTAAATACAATCCGATTTTTGAAAGCCTACCTCCTCTAGTTGAGCGTTCCTCATTTTTAGAGTCTTCTCCTGACTCTTGGACTCCAATTAGAGGACATATTTTACTAATAGGACGCGTTACCAATCCTTCTTGTACTCTTATCTTCGCTACTCTAACTTTTTTCATCTGCGCCTTTATGAACTTCCTCAATTTTCCCTAGGGGCCATCTCGCTGGATGACAATTTTCGGATTTAATTAACACTATTTGCCCTTTTTCGATATTTTTATTTTCACGTTTCCATTTATTTCTTTGCTGTAAAGTATGTAAATAGTCTTCTTTCCATTTTAACCAAAAATTCATTTTTAATCCTTTTAATTAATTTCCATCTGTCTAAATTGTTTATCTTCTCCTCATTTATAGACTCTATTACTTCCAAATTAGGTCTACCAATCAGAAAATGTCCCGGCGTTAATATCTCCATGTCCTCAATATCTTCTCCAGTAGTGTATAGGGGACGAGAATTTAGCACTCCTTCAATCTGGCATAACAGAGTTGCAAACTCTTCATAAGTTAAAATCGTATCACCAATTGTTCTTTTTAAGTGATATTTCACCGATTTAACTCCCTTCCCAAATGCCACCGAAATGCGGTCCTGCCGGCGGGATAAAATGCCAAGTGATCCCTTCGCTTTCTAAAATTGGAGCTACTTTTTCGTTATCCATAATAGCTTTTTGAAAATCTTCATTTAATTTTCGTGACGCACCCACAAAGTTTGTTCCATTATCGGAGTAAATATTAGCACATTTTCCTCTTCTTGCAATGAATCTTTTAAAGGCTGCTAAAAATGCATCAGTTGTAAGATCACTTACAACTTCCAGATGTATAGCTTTGGTTGCCATACATACAAACACAGCTATGTAACCTTTATATGACTTAATTCCTCTGTTTTTAGAACATTTTATATGGTATGGCCCTGCGTAATCTACTCCAGTATTTAGAAATGGGTAATCTGGTGTAATTCTATATTTTGGAAGGTCTCCCATTATCTGTCCTGCTGTCGTCTGCCGATATCTTGAACACTTTATACATTCTTTCAACTGTTTCTTTAAACTATTTCTAAGTCCAAAATCCAATATCGTCTTTGAATATAAGTTCTCATCAGGTTAAGTCCACCATGCAATGTTTCTCTATGTGCCTTTTTTATTATTAAGTCCGTAAAGTGACTTTTGTTTAAAATTAAAGGATGTTTTACCTGAAAACATGCATTAGAGTTCCTTAATCTTCCACCAACTCTAAGTAACCCATTTTCATCTAAAAATGGGTTTAAACTTAGTATCTTGCTTTTTATGTCAATATCTCTTTTATGAATTATACATTTAATTTCTGCATCGAAATAAATAATCTGCTGTTGTTTAATTACTAAACAGCGTGCAGACTTTATTTCATTTACAGTTAAATACGCTGGAAATACTTTTTGTTAATTTTCATATCAATAAATCTTAAAACATATGCAACTACTTTTTCGAGTTTTTCTATACAGGAAAACTTATCTGTTAATTTCTGAATAATATCAGAATTATTATTCAAAATAGTTGTGCAAACTAATTCATTTTCAGAATTTTCTTCCTTTGGCCAATATTCAATTGACTTCGCAAGCCAATGAGGTCCAGTCCACCAAATGTCACAGTTTTTTAACTTATCGGCATCTATTCCTCTTGACGCAATATCTGCTGGGTTGTCTTCTGATTTGACATGCCCCCATTCTACTTCTTTTAATTTTTTAATATCATCTGTTCTACGCCTAATAAATTTATTTTTATTGGCTCCATTTTTGATCCAAGCAAGAGTAATCGTTGAGTCGCTCCATGCATAAGATTTTGTACTTATTCCTAACGCTTCTTTTACTCTTTCCATTAGTTTTGCTAACAGATGAGCTGCACATAACTCTAACTTAGGGATCGTTTTTCTATTCTTTTGGGATTAACTTTACTTTTACTAGTAATTATCCTTACTGAACTTCCGATTTTTGCATACACAACTGCCGCATATGCTTTTTCGGAGGCATCTGCAAATCCATGTACTTGGGCCAATACATCGTTGTGCATTTTTAGCCATCTAGGAATTCTGAGATTTTCTAATGTTATTAATTTTTTCATAAATATTTCCCAGTATTCTGAATCGTCTATTGGTAATTCTTTATCCCACTCTAGCTCACCTAACCATAGTTTTTGCATAAACATTTTACCGACTATTGTTACAGGAGATAGCCAACCTAAAGGGTCATAAATTTTCGCTAATGTAGACAATACTGTTCTTTTATTAATTTTCTTTTTTTTTTGTTCACAATGAATATTAAATTTAAATTCGTCTTTTACAGGTTCCCATTGTAATCCTAGCGTCTTGACTGACTCATTTTCTTCAAAACTTAATTTTTTTTATCATCAGTACATTCTACGCTTGCCACAACGTCTGGATTGTTGGAGATCCATTTCCTTAAATTAAATCCCACATTATCTAATTCTCGCGAAATTAAATTTACAATTTCTTTAGCCTCCTGTACTGTATTAGCGCCTGTCATTAGATCGTCCATATAAAAATCATTTTTTTTATTATTTCACTAATGTTTTCATTGCTACATTTGTAAGCAATTTCTAACAAAGTCCTGGTTGCTAAATATGGGGCTGATGCGGTTCCGTAAGTAACTGTTGTAAGTTTGTAAGTTTTTAATCTATCCAACGGACAGTCTCTCCAGAATACATTGAGATATTTTTGGTCATCTTCATCAATATTTATTTGTCTGTACATTTTTTCTATATCAGAGGAGACTACAACTGGCCATTTACGCCATTTTAACAGAATATCAAAATATCTCTTTTGAACTCTTGGTCCTGTCCACATGATGTCATTTAGGCTTTTCCCATTTGAACTTTTTTGCTGACGCATCAAATACAACTCTTAATTTTGTTGTTAAGCTACTATCCCTTAGTACTGCTTGATGAGGAAGATAATATTTTCCTACTTCGTTTGATTCAACCATATGTCCTAACTCCATGTACTCCCTCATAAACTGAATATAATTTTCTTTCAGTTTTAGATTTTTATTAAATTTCTTTTTCTAAATTGTGAAAACGTGCTAAAGCTTGCGTTTTAGAATCTCCTAAGTTCGTATTTTCTTTAAATGGGATTTTTACAATAAATCTACCATTGCTATCTTTTCTAGTTGTTGCTATATAGTTCTTTTCACAATATTCTGCTTCTAAGTCGTCATTATCTTCATCTTCTAATTCCCAAAATCGATCCATGTCTTTAACCTCGATTGTAGTTGCTGTTATTACAGAATTTCCCTTTGATTTGGTGCAGCCTGATACTACCCAACCAAATTCCGTATTTTTGACCCAGGAGTCCGTCTATTTTAATAATGCCATTTTTCATTATTTGTGAATATAGATCGGCTCCAATTATCATATCTACTCTGCTCGGTTTGTCAAAATGTGGGTCAGCCAAAACGTAATTCTGCCATTTATATTTATTTATCTTTATTGTTTGGATTGGCAGCGCTTTCATTAATTTTGGCAAAACGATTGCTTCTGTGTAAAAATTTTGTTTCTCATTATTATATGGTTTTAAACACAAGTTGACCTTGTATTTTGATGAGCTTGAGTTATTTGCTGAAACTCCACTTATTTTTGTTATTTTTTAATTCTAAATAAGTTTAGAGTTTGAACAGCTTCTTCTGAAATAATAGTGCACTGCGATCCACTATCGATTAATGCTCTTAATTGCTCAAAATTACCATTATTGGTTTGCACTTTCACTATTGCTGTAGCTAATAGTGCTTGCTTTTCAGCAACACAAGTGTTCACTTTCTCGTTAGAAATGTGTAACATTGTGTTGTGTGATTTTCTGCAAATAGTACATAATATTTCACACGAGCATCGTTTATTCCTCGTGAATTTTAAACATTTCATACATAATTGCACTTTTCTTACTGCGTCGATTCTCTCTACTGGACTCATGGCTCTAAATGTATAGCACTGTACTGCATGATGTCCAGGTTTCTTACATATCGGGCAGTTTTCAATTCTATGTTGCTGAACATTAGAATTTTTCTTTTCATCGTTTTTTAATGAACTAATGGAACCATATCGCTGTTCCAAAAAATTCTTTTGACATCTGACAACTCTTGAATTTCTTTTGTCTTTCTGACGTAAGATTCGTATAGTTGTAGTGTCTCTTTTATTAAATTTACGCAATATAATGTGCGCAAAGATACTGTCTATTTCATTAGACATATTTGCTTTTAATTTTATAATATGCATAGCCTCATTGCTAGCATCAATAAAATTTTTATCTGCTTTTCAGATTCAATATTTAGTGAAGGTAAATCAATTAACCTATTTAATTGATCTGAAAAAATTTTCCTTTTATTTTCGAACCGTTTGGTCAACAGTTCCCACACAACATCATAATTATTTACTGAGCCAGTGAGCAAATGTGATACCATGCTCCTGGCTTCACCTTTTAAAGCCGATTTTAAATAATTAAATTTGACCGAAAGACTTAGGTCCTTCTCTATCATGAATTATTTCCATAAATAATTCAAAAAATGAATCCCACTCTCTGGGTTCCCCAAAAAAGTGGGTACCTTAATTTTAGGTAGAGCTGGAAGATCTTCTGTCTTCACGGTTACCTTATTACTGTTGAGACTTATATGCTCCAATATGTCAATCATATTGTTAGCATCAAACTCTAATTCAGAAACATCTTCGTTGCATTGATGTTTTGTTTTTTTCAAGAAATTAATTTTTTCTTGGATTCTATTCCAGAGAAAATTAATTTTATTTTTTCTAATGCTACTCCATTCCGAGTAGCATTTTTTAATTCTTTTTTTCAGTTTCCTGAATATAATTTTTAAGTTGCAACAAGTTTTCGTCTAACTTATCTGCAATCTTATTATTTTCAACTTTTTCTGGAACATTTTCTGTTCCAGGATCAATAATTTTCTTCGAACATATATATTGTTCACTAATTGATTTAATTGTTAATATTGTTTTGTCAAATATTTTTTTTATTGAAGTAGTCGTGATCGACTGCTCCAATTTTTAAAAGAATAGAGTTGTTTGTTACAAATTTGTCTTTCAACTCTGTCAATATTTCAATAGATTGGCTGGAAATAATTCCAGCTTCAATCTCCTGAACTTTTTTAACTATTACTGCTTGCTTTTCCAGCAGATTAATTGTTGCTTCTGACAACATTTTAACAATATATTTTAAAACTTAAGTTTCATGCACTTATCTTATGTTGTGATGAAGCTGACTCTGCTGCTGATGCTGATGCTGACGCTGCTGCTGATGCTGCTGCTGTTGACTCTGCTCACGTTGCTGCTGATGCCTCTGCTCACGCTGCTGCTGATGCCGCTGACGATGCTGACGCTGACGCTTATGTCGCTGATGCTGCTGCTGTTGACTCTGTCGCTGCTGTCTTTGCGGACGTTGTTTTTGGCTCTTGGGGTTGTAAATCCTCTAGCCACTCCGATTTCCGATTCTATTGCTTTAGAATCGACCTCGTAGTTTTTTTTTTTCACTTTCCGATGTAAGCCTCGGAAACGCTATAATAATTTCGTGTCGATTTATATTTTTTTTTTTTTTTTACCGCACACAATTCCGACGTAAAGCCTCGGAAACACTAAAATTTTTTTTTATTCCCTGCCTCTTTTCTTTTTTAGAGCGCTAGAGTTTTTGTTAATCCTCTTCGGATATTTATTATCTCTGTCTCACATGGAGAACTAGAGCAATCAGTTCTGTGCTTCTTATCACTGGTGGAGGATAGCAACAGACCAATTTATTTTGCAACCTTAAGTATTTCACTATAAGGTGCTGGTTTAAAATTCTGTGTCTCTTACCACTGGTGGGGAAAACAACAGAATGCTCGAAGGACCAATGAATAAATGGACATCAAGACTTGGTTGGTTGAGCACAAAAATTGAACTGACTTTATTCCTTAAAAATCCTAGGTCTTATATAGCTACAAATTACAGCGGAGTACAGCTCTCCTCTAAGAATTTGGTGTTGTACCCCACGCACAGGATAGAGCGTGGTTTTATATTTAGAACTATTTTTATCTCAGGCTTCGTTGCCAAGCATGGGAACAGGTCGCCAGCATAGATACAAATATATTCTTAGATTATACATTTTTGAGTTTACATAGTCTCTTAAAATAATCTCTCCGGTGTTCTAGTTTCATTGCTTGAACACTAATTATATGGAACAGAGCCGATTTCAATGTCAATAAAGCCAGACGCAGACCTAGACGGCAGTCAAAGTAAACACAAATAAATAAGTTATAGAAAACTAGTCTGTAAGTTAAGTTTTCTATTAATCAACTAAGAGCTTTACCCATGCAAATTCTAGGTCCATCACTGAACGGCAAAAGGATTCCCTTGCGTACCAGCTCATGGTGTTGGCCATGATCAAAACGTTCGGGACGAAATGCTTCCGGGTCGGGAAAGTATTTGGCATCGTGATGGAACTGATAGTTGGGTATCATTATGGTCATGCCCACCTCAACCTCCAGACTCTTAAACTCATTCAGTTGTATGCTTGTGGCATTTGTGCAGACTTTGGTGTACTGCGGTATCAGGCTGCTCAGGCGCAGGGATTCTAAGCAGAAGTTAAGAGATTAGTTAAGCTAATGAGTCAACTACAGTAAACACTGCCTACCATAAACCACCTGCTCCAAGTAAGGCAGCTCACACAGTTGATCAAATCCCAAACTTGTATCGCCTTGCAGACTATGGCGTATCTCCGTGCGTAGCTTTTGCTGAGCTTCCTGGTTCTCCGACAGCTACAAGTAAACAAAAAGAACTAAGAGAATCTATGGAGATGCAAATATTTGCTCAACTTACATAGTAAAGCGCGTGGAGTAGAGCGGTAGCCGTCGTATCATAGCCATCCAGCATTACAGTTAGTGCATGTCCCACCAGATCATCGTGTGAGGAGCCTTTCTCCTCCACCAGCTTCAGCAGATGCGATAGGTAATCCACGCGTTGGATGCCCGACTTGTGACGCAGTTCAATGGAATCCTTGGTCAGCTGAGAGAAGAACTCATCAGTTTCTTTGCTGTAAAATCGCAAACGCAGCAATCTCCGACTCAGAGGCGCTACTATCGAGGCCATGAAAATAGATATCATGTAGAAGGTATTACTCGTCCACTTGGTAGCCATTTGCTGCACCTTATTGGGTTTCTCGGTGTTTGAAGTCAATGTTTCCGCATTAATGCCCCAAATGAAGTCACACATCACATCGGCAGTATAGCGAAAGCAGAGCTAGAGGAAAGTGGGTAGGATTATGGTGAAGAAAGTTAGTTAGGTAAGCCACAAATGGAAAGAAATGTAAGGAAAGACAGGACATTCTATAGCCCTACAACGCTCAAGTCCAATAGGCTATCAGGGTACCTACTAGATTTCACTAAACTTGTCTCCTTTCAAATGTTTACTCACATCTCTAGTCTCCACAATATTCTGATGCCTGCTCGCCTGTTGTGCCATGAAATCCTTTAGTTTCCTGCCACTCTGCTCCCAAATAGCGTAGCCCTGCTTCAGGCGATTGGCGGACACACCTCCCTGTGCCTCCGTGCGTAGACGTCGCCAGGTGTCACCCGATGCCCAGAAGGGATTACGACTCGCATACTTATCACACTTGGCGTGTCGTATGTAGGAACTAGTCAAGGAATCGCGATAGCAACGGAAATTCAAAACCAGCACCTCGTGAGCTAGCTCCGGATCAAGCACAAGGATCTGAGGTTGTCGTGTCACAAACACACCCACCGCGCGATGTTTGCCCTTGTATTTGCTGCACAGGATAATCACTTGGATTACAACGAGTCAGTTGATCAACCAGAAGTTACTCACTTGTAGATCTGCTGCACATCCTCCACGAGATTACTCTTGCGTGTGAGTAGACCGGGATACGTGCCCAGCAGAGTCAAAGGTTTCGCTGTGACTAATCCTCGACGGTGCCAATAACGATGATACCACGTCAAATACAAGTACAGTGGTAAAATCAGCACATGCAGCAGCACTAAAAGTACAGTGATCATTAGATACATATTTCCGCGCTCAGTATTACGGCATCCCCAGCCTCCAGTTTGGTACTGAATCGTGGATTCCAATTGAAAATTCTGAACACGATTCGCTGGCATCATTAATATTGATAACACTCAATCAGATTAGAAATGCTTTTCACCCAAATTTCGAAATATTATATATAAAGTCTCGTATTTATATTTGTATACACTTGCACTGTAAATACATTGATTACTTAATCTTTTGTTATTTTTAGACAATATAAATAAATAAAAACATATATATATGGTCTATAAGTGAATGTGAGGCGCTTTATGACAGATGCTTCAGATTGTATAAAGTGTTTTTTAAACAACAAATAAGCGGATTAAAAATATTGCAGATCAAATCATGGGAGCGGGTGTCTAATCATTTTTGTGTCCCTATTTTACAGCTTTTGAGCTTGGGAAATGCTCAATAATTTCATGTTTAAGTAAGGCAATGGAAACTATATTTAACTTATCAAACGTTAGTGTAAAAAAACAGATAAAAACCATTCTTTATCTAATCTTGAGTTTTCATGAACTGGGCACAGAACCACAAGCAATTAGAAAAAACCAACTTTATTTTAATACCATGGGTTTAGTACTCGCCACCGCATTTCAAAATCAGTGCTGGCATTTTAGCTATTTTAATCATTAATGGGCCCTAAAATATATAAATTTTTATAAAATAAATTTATTAAATAATTATTTGTATGTATTTAAGTTCCGTCCATTTCAGGACTTTAGCAACCGTTTAATCAATCGTTTCAAGACTGAGGCATTCTAAAAACCTTTGAGACTGCAACTATGCATATTTCAGGCACGAAATATGTTCTATTCGTATGTACAGGGTATTCCAAAGTCCACCATTGCGACATGTTGGTATCGCGTGAGTTTCCCCTTCATCAAAATTATATCTAATCAGCTCGAGAAATATTTCCCATTGATCAATTGCAATCTAGCGATCACCTGATGGCGTCCACAGAGACCTGTCAATGTAAATTCATCATTATACCCTGTAAGTGATAGAAATACTGATCTAACGTACTCTACAGACATGTTGCCGGCGAGTACACCACGCACCAGTTCCGTCCAGCGTGCATTCTCGTTCTCAATGGCATCGATCTCCTGCAGACGCTGCTTCAGTCTTGACTTGGCAGAGACATTCTCCAGTTGCTTTTGACTCAGCCAGGGATCGGTGAATCCGAAACGACGCAGCATAGTCTCATTTAGCTTCAGTAGCTCACTGGTGCCTAGCACCACTTTGCCACTGTTGTTAGCAATATTGTTTTGATAGTCATCCAATTGACGGAGATAGGCAGCCTGGAATTGGGCTGCCCGTTGCTCAGCGGTGCTGTCGTCCGCTTGGCTACTCGCTGCCTGTTTGGCAAACTTAATGATCAGCTCTCGAAAGCAGGGAAACCAATAGGCAGCCGCTTTGGCATCTGTATTAAGATCCAGCGTGTCCGGCTGATAGTTGGACTCATCCTGCAGGAGTGTGCAACTGTGCATGGTTTCGCTACTGCCTATCGACGACACCCTGTGCAGTGTACGCTGAATGGGGCGCTTCAAACGTGACCAAATGTTGACGGCCGTGATGTGTTGACGTAGTAGAAGTGCGCACTAATCTTATAACGCTTCGCTGTAAATTAATTTTGTTTTTTTTATCAAAACCGCACATTGAGCAGCACTGGCAGAGGTAACAACAAACGCATATTGCAGTGAACAGCTGACGGTTGCGTAGACATGTGAATGGCGAACGTTTATTGTGCATACGTTTTAAACCGTAAAATTATTTCATATTCTTGTAATTAAATAGATTTATTATTTTTTATTTCTTTTATGCAAGAAATAAATAATTTAATTTTTATTAACTCAGTTTTAGTTTTAAAATTCCATTGCCGCCAAATTAATCATCTCACATATATGTCAGCTTTTGTCTGGGAGGCAAGCAAGTGCAGCCAACTTCACGTTCGGGCATTGACAAGCCGTCTCTTTCCTGTTGAATTTTTGATAAATCAACAACACAAAAATGGTACGAATCCATAAAAATCGTAAAATATTAATGCAATCGACTATGTTTGTGAACTAAAAGTGCTACGTAATATTCAAACAAAGCATAAGCTACAAAATTTATGTTTGATTTTGCGTAGAAAGCTAATTTAAATCAGTTAAAATCAAATTCCCGCCACAGTGTAATTTTGCTTCATACTAATGCTTAATTTTTTGTTTGTGAACTCTTTGAACACAGGCCAAGCGCACCAAGAAGGTTGGAATCGTTGGTAAATATGGTACCCGTTATGGTGCCTCCCTGCGTAAGATGGTCAAGAAGATGGAAATCACCCAGCACAGCAAATATACCTGCTCGTTCTGCGGCAAGGTAAGTTGATGAGCATTATCCAAATGGTTGGCAACACTAATGCTTAAAATGGTTGCTTTTATTTTAGGACTCCATGAAGCGTTCCGTCGTCGGCATCTGGTCGTGCAAACGCTGCAAGCGCACCGTTGCCGGTGGTGCCTGGGTATACTCCACCACAGCTGCCGCGTCCGTGCGCTCGGCCGTCCGTCGTCTGCGTGAGACCAAGGAACAGTAAACACTTTTATGGATGTTATCAATGCTCCGTTAAGTTAGTAGTTCCCGTAGTTAATAGAGACAACGCGATTTTCTGTGGTTTGCGCCGCGCCGGTCGAAAGAGCTGTTTTGCTTTAATTCCAAAAAGCATAAAGTGAAAAATAACAACAAATAAAAAATTCTTTTTTACTTATGACGGTAAAAAACTACAAGTGATTTTTATTTATGTACCCGGTAATAAAGGCCGACAGAGGGTGCTGCTGTAGTGTGTTGCTTCGGAATCTTTAGTCGGATTATGTAGACCTCGAGGCACGGACTAACACTCCTTATATGGCGCACAGTTCTTCCAGCATAAAAGACCAGGAAAATTGTTACATATAGTCCATTGGTCACGCCTTTCCTTTGCTTTCGTCACCAGCGTAAACAGCCGTGTACTACAATTATGCAAAGCTTCCCACGACTCTTGTATGAAACTTGATCCTCAAGGTTTTTGGAACCGTTATATCATAAATTTGGATGTTAGGCGGATATTTATAGGATCATAATCTTACGTACTCCTGAAATACTTTTCTAGTAAGTTTAAGAGAAGATATGATTATGACGGAAAGTAGGTGATCTGCTTTTATGATGAAATGTAGCTATTTTTGGACTCGCTTCGATTCAGAGCCAATTAGGATCATTATCATAGGTATCACTAAAAGTTATACAACGCTTTTAGTTACTCACTTTTTATCCAATTTACTTTGGTGTTTCCATTTGCCTGCATTTAAACATTAGAAATTAAAACTCACTTCATATAAATAATTTTCAATTTCATTTTTTATTTATAAAATTTAAAAAGTTACTAATTAAACAAAAATTACATCTTTAAACTTGTGGCTCACATCGGTTGTATTCTTTGCCATTATATGTTTTATCTGTTTTGGGAGATTTCACAATCGAAAACAATTACAAAATTATATTTAGCTAAACTAAATAGGAGATTTTGGTTGCCGAACTGGCCCGGACGAGGATTGAGTGCTCCTCGTTGCTTGTTAAATGATTGAATTGTTACTTTATTTAATTCTTTTCTTTTTGTTTTTTTTTTTGCTAATTTAATGCTAAAATTAAAATTGCACCGTCACCAGTTGTTTTATATATATATCATCTCTATTGCTATATATATAATATATGTATATGGTTTTAAAAAATTAATTTAGCTAAAAAGTTTTACTTGGCTTTTACAATTGTTGTTGTTGGTGTTGTTGTTGTTGTTTTGGATAGTTTTTAGGGACAACATTTAAGTCAGTTATTTATAGTTTATCAGGTTGCATTTTGATTAAATATTTGATAAATATTTACACAACAGCGAATCGAGTAAAGTTTTAGTTTTCTTTTTGTTTTTTTGAGCACATAGATTAAATATTGATTCTTGTTAATAATAGAGCTGTTGTAGTTGGTGTTCTAGTTGTTTTTGTTGTAGTGGGTTATGTGAACTATGCAAAACTTTCGACTAAGTCTAGACTCTAAATTCGAACTTAGAGAATTACTTAATACTAAATGCAAATTTATAGTACAGTTTTGTTTTGCATACACTCTCACAAACACACACACACACACACTCAATTTAACTCACTCATACCAGTATAAATAATTAATTTAAATGTATAATTTTTATAACTAATCTCTCAATTTATATACAACACTTTTCGTTTACGTTTAGTTTAGTTATCATTCATAAATATATTAATAATTATGTATGCCTAAAGTGTTTCATATAAATATTAGTTGATTTTACACTGTATTATGATATGCGTGCATTTGTTTTAATTACGAACTCTTTTTTTTGTATAATGATTATGGTTTTTTCAAGCAATTTTCATTTGTTTACATGATATGGTCTCAAACTCAAACTGTATAATTTGGTACAAAGCGAAAAGAAAGCAAACTTACAGCTTAAATATGCTAGAGGAAACAACTAAACACAACTCAAAATTTAGTATTAGCTAAGGGGGAGGAATGTGCTGGATATATCTACTATATATCAACCTTCATATACATACATAACTTTCTTTAAACAAGACTGTATTCCCATGCGATCAAATGTATCTTATAGATACTTTTGCTTAAAACGCCTTTGGGTACAATCATTTGACAATTTTTCAACTCTTCTGCTATGACACATTTTGGTTAATTATAATTATAGTTGCTGCTATTAGTTTAGTTTAGTATTTTGTTTTGTTTTTGTGAAGCACAATGTCATTTAAATGCCAATTTATTGGTACTTGGTCGAGGCTAGGTAAATACATATATTACAATAATAATATAGTAATTTATAAAACTAAACGCACACGTGCACAAACATGCTCATATATAGATACATACATGTCTCTATATATATATTGGTTGGGAAGACATAATAGCGCACACAGTTACACCCATTCACACACGCACACTTGTGTATAGCTTAGGAGTTGGAACAACTATCGGCTTAGAGTCTATTAACTTATTTAGCATAAAAGTAAACGAAAAATGCTTGAAATCATCTGCTTAGTTTTCCACTCTTCTTTTGGGCCAGTTTCTACAGCTGCTGCTGGCCACTTAGTTAACACGTTTAAACACAAATTGGAAGTTCTCAGTTTAGTTTAGTTTAGTTTTTTTTTGTTTTGCTTTTTTGTGTAGATTGTTTTTGTTTTCTTCTTTTTGGGATTTCTTGTCAGCTAGTGTGCCTGCCACTTGAATTTCGACTCCATGAGCCATTGCTGCCCCTTCGTATAGTTGCAAGGTCTCAGCAGCGGCGTACTTGCATCATCGCGCGTTGCACGCTGCAAACACTGTCCGGTGTTTGTGTGTCGTATCCATTTTTCCTAGGAAAGAATAAGAACCCATGTTAAGCTTAGTTTCGTATAGTGTATCGGCTTCAAGGCTTACCTCTGCGTCGTAGACCCATTCCTGATTGCCGCCCATGTTGTGACAGCGCACCATATTCACGGGTCCATTGGAGTTGGAGGCATCAAGGCACAGATCATCGGACATGATCTGCTGTCGCTTGGTGTAGGCAAACACCTGATTGCCTCCAAGGCCATGGCAGTAGCTTATGCCCACCTTTTCGTTATACTTGCGACCCATTGTGTCCAGACAGGTCTCTGTCTCTGCATTGCGTATCTAGAATATAGAAGAGTGATATCAATATCGGTAGTCGGAAGATTTATCAAAAGTTCCCTTTTTCTACTCCTTTCCTTTCCATACCCTTTGCCCATCCATACTTCTTCCCTTTGCATGCCCTACCCTTTCCATACCCCTTCTTCCCACGTCATTATCCTTCCGCTTCTACTAATCCACACCCCTTCCCTTTCTATACATCTTTCCTTTCCATGCATTTTCCCCTTACATGGCACTTCCCACTTCATTACTTCATCTTTCATATCGCTCCCCTCTCCTTTCAATGCCCCTCCCATACCCTTTTCCTTGCCCTACCCCTTCCCTTTCCCTACCCCTTGCAAACTCACCTCGCCCAGATAATAGTAATCCAATGGCATTAAGCTCTCCGGATAAACATTCTCCAGATACCAGCGGAAGCTTTTGCACTTGAGACGATCCCGCAGAGCTTTGCGATCGCTGACGTCACCGGCAGAAGCCTTGCGAGCACCTAAGAGCAGCAAGCACACAAAGAGAGAGAGAGAGAGAGAGAGAAAGAGAACGAATTGAGTATGTAAACAGAAGAGTCAAATAAAATTCAAACATTTAGGTTAGTGTGAGTGTAGGTGTACTGGATAAACATTCGTGTCCGTTAAAAGCTTTATATACAGCACATAAAGTGAGGTTAGGTGGCATCGAAAGGAACTCTGTGTGTGTGTGTGCGTGTGTGTAGAAAGCTCTATCCAAATAGCATTACAAATACAATACAAACACAGATATATATAATACAAAAATACATTCAAAAAGCATGCAAAGTTGGGCAGTACAAGTAGTAGCTAAAAAGTAACGGAAACAACATTGGAGGTAATCACAAAAAAGATATAATACGAGTGTGGGGACATTCAAAGAAGCGTCGTGAATTTCTGGGGACAAAACAATGGTAGAAAATAAATAAGAATTGATAAGAGAATGAAAAGATAAAGACAAAAATAAAACTGAATGGAAATTTTAAAAACTAGAGGCTGAAAAACAATCAAAAGTATTGCAAAATCAAATATACAGGGTGAGCATTTTATAGTTGGTTAAGGGTTGAGGTTGGGTGATTGATTGGTTGGTTGATTGATTGATTGATTGAATTGTCACGGCCATGCCATAAATCATAGTCGATCGAACGATAATTAAAATAATATATTTATATGTGTAGAGTTTATATATATCTAAGACAGACAATTGCAAAATGCAGAGCGTGCGGATTGCTCGATAAATATATATACGAAACAGATATAGTAACTATATAAGACAGAGAGAGAAAGAGAGAGAGAGTTAGGAAGAGACAGAGACGAGTGAGTAAGAGTAAGAGAGAGAGAGAGAGATATAGAGACAGAGAGAGTGATAGAAAGTGAAGAAGCATTCGATATAGTTTTTTGATTTTTGCATTTGATTTTTTTTTTTGGTTTTTTGTTTTTGTTTTTGTTTCGTTAACCTGGATAAAAACTGTAGTAGAACTCTTTCCAATCGTCCAGCCAAACCTCAACCAGACGCGCATTATTGTGATTAACAATCTCCGTGGTACCGCCTGGGAAGGTATACGGCGTTGATTTGCGAAAGACATGACCGACCCGGGAGCAGGGCGCTATCTCGAGGACACCGCCACACATCCATACCTGGAGGAGCGGCGGGTTTTATTTTTCATTTTTTTTTCATTTGTTATCAGAGTTTATCGAGTAGTAAATAAAGTAGACGAAAGTGGGAGAGAAAGATGTACACATAAACATACATATACAAATCGGAAGAAATCTTTATAAAATATTCAGTAGCCAAGCGCAAAATTAGCGAGTACCAAATGTCTCTCTATAAGGGGAGACATTAAACCTAAACTGTGTGAGAAACTTAAGACTTAGCGAGAGAAACGCAAAGAGAGCGAGAGAGAACGAGAGAAAGTGGGAGCGATGCCTAGTAACTGACAAGGGTAAACAAGTTTGTTGTTTTCTTGGGGTCTGTAAGCACTAAAGGCGTCGTGATGGTCACACCAACGAGTAAAAGTAACGAGTAGTTTTGTAGCTAAAGATTTAGCAGGAAAACATTCGGTTATCAGAACTTAAAAATACTTTAGAGTTGAAGTAACGAGAAGATTTTTTTAGCTAACGAGTAAGCAAGAAAACAACGAGTTATGATCGTCAAAACTTCAACTAGTAAGCTCTGAGATGTTAAGACAGTTTCTATGAAAAGCAGCTAGTCTTTAGAAAACTAATCGTTGAAATTGTGTGAGAATTAACGAATAGAATTAAAAAGTAACGAGACTCTTCAAAGAGAAGGAAAGTTTTCAGTTTTGTATGTTAACGAGACCGCTACTCGTTGGCGAAATGACGCAAAAGTGCTTAGAGAAACAACCCCTGGTCACAACGAGAGTCGCATAAAAATGTAACGAGTAAATCATTACCACAAAATGAAGATTATTAACAACTTAAGCGAATCAACTAAATACTAAAATTAATTACCAATTAGTTATTGTTTAACAACAAAGTACTTAACATAATAAATAATAATAATAAATTAATAATAAAATTAAAACAAAGCAACGAGTATAAGAATACGTTTATGAAAGTACGTTAAGTTTAGCTTAAGTTCAATGTTAAGGTTTCAATACAACTGTTATATATTTACTCGTATGTAAGTTTCAACTGTGTTATATACTCGTTATTATAACGCTTTATGGATGTCATGTATTGTAATTTGTGTGTGTGTGTGTGTGGTTTCTGTGGATGTTGTTTGTTAGTCTCTTTAGACATGAGCATGAGCATAAAATTCAAGAACATTTAGAAAGAATTTATTTGGTTAAAAATTATTGAAAGAGAGCACACTAAATAATTAGAATACAGATTAAAACATATGCCAGTGCGTATTATATAATCAGTTAGCATAGAAATTGATTCAAGTTCACAGAGGCATTAGCTTTTACTTAAGTTCACTAAGTTATATATTTATGTAGATATTATGGTTAGCTAGTTATTGTTACGAGTAGTTTTAATTAGTTTAAATTAGTTCAAAAATTCAATGCACTTTTTTCTTATGCTCAAAACAGAGTCAGTTCTTGTGACTGTTGTGTTAATGTGGTTTTAGTGTATTAGCGTTGAGTATAACTATTTTTGTAGGGTTGTTGTAACTGTTATACTCTTGCAGTATAGGATCATAGTGATGGATCCAAGTGATCAGTTTTAAATTTGGAAAGATTTAATAATAGAAGTTGTTAACATGAATATAGATACTGTATCATCTTTAATGATTTTTTATTATTTTTAAATTTAAAAAGAAAATTTGTCTGCTAAAATTCTTATTTTAAACTTAAATTGAGCTCTCGGAAATTTGTTTTTAACGGATATTCAAGCTTAGTAGTGTACGAAAGCCAAGCTTTTGTGGACCTTAACAGTACAAATAACAATGAAATTTCATAATATTTTGTAGATATTATCAAGTTAAGTTCAGTCATAATGTTATGTTAAGTAATTTCCATGTTATGTTGAGCTATACTGGAATGTTCTGTCATGTTATGTTAAGTTATGCTGTTAGTGCACTTTATGTAATGTCATATAATGGTATGTTGTACTGTTATGTTAGCTTAAAAAGTGCTGTTAACGATAACAGAAACATTCTGAAACTACTGCAAGAGTATTTTTAACTCCGGTAAACCGAAGCTACTTACGAGTTTCTAGTCTTTTCTTGTTGTTGTTGTTTTAGTAGCATGTTAAAGCCAATTACAATCAAAAATTCGTATACATAAAGTGTTAGATGCACGTTATAAGTTCAAGTATAAGTTATGGTAGTATTAGAGGCAACTGTTTTGTAGTTTGTTGTGATTGTTTTGTATTTTTTTTTAAATTTTGTATAAAATTGATTGTTTTGGAAATGTTTTTGTTTATTGTTTACTGATTTTTTGTATTTTTTCGAACCTGTGCTCATTGCATAATAGAAATCACGCCACTCGTCCAGCCAAACTTCGGCCACCCGCGCCGCATTATGCAGCACAATTTTGGCAACACCGCCGGGGAAGGTGTACGGCGATTTGTCACGGAATACGTGGCCCACATGCGAGCAGGGTATAATTTCTAAAATGCCACCGCATTGCCATATCTGAGAATTGTCATGGATTGTTGTTGTTTGTGTTGGTTGTGATTAGAAAATTTCATTTGATTTTTCATTTCATTTCACTTTTAGCAAGTGAATAAAATGATTAAACAAAAACAAAAAGTGATACTTAAATAAACAGAAATTATAGTAATTATCATAGATATATATAATTTATATATAGGCAAATGGGCAACACTTGTTTGCGGCTTGGCTGTAGCTGTAAAAACGAATAGAAAAACCATAGAAGAGTGTGTGTAGTTGGATTTGGATCTTACTCTAAAGGACATCTCCAGATTCTCGCCACCCCAAATGTCCATGCCCTCATCGTAGGAGCCTATCTCATAGAAGTAATCCTTATCAATTGAGAACAAACCACCAGCCATCGTGGGTGTACGCAATGGAGCAGTACGATCGTTATTCCGTCGGGCCATCTCACGCTGGGGCACGCGATACCTGAAAGAACAGTAAGATATAGAAGTTATAGCAGTATAAAATCAATTAAAGACTTTAGCGCACCATCTGAAGTTGAGTTTCCAGTTGAAGCCACCCCACGTGGAGTCCGATGCGGTGATGTACTCGAATGTCTCATCCGAAATGACATCAATGATGGGACACACAACTGTGCGACGATTCTGTACAATTCTGGCCAGCAAAGGTTCCAACCAACCCTCGGTACATTCACAATGTGCGTCCAGGAAGGTGATCACTTCACCCGTAACATGCTCGGCACCCAGCAGACGCGCCCTGATCAAACCTGAGCGCTTCTCGGTGCGCAGCACAAAAGTGCGTACCGGTAATTTGGCCACATAGTCCTCCAGCTGTTTACCCAGAAAGTCTACAAGAGTGTTGAATGGTTAGCCAACTATTTTAGACACTACTGTATCTCTAGACTTACCCCTTTCGCTGGCATCGTCCACCAGTATAATCTCCTTGAGCAGCGTACGCGGTGAGCGATTGATCACACTCCAAACGGTGCGCAGTAGCGTCGTCCAGGCCTCGTTATGGAAAACTATCACAATTGAGGTGGTGGGCAATTTAGAGGGATAATGCTTGTGACGGCAGCTAAATGGGAGTAAAGTAGCATTACAATCTATTCAAAATTTCGCTATCTATCACTCACTTGTCATGTCGCACGTCTGTAAGCGAGCGATTCAATGAGATCATATCACTGGCCAATAGATTAAATTGATTCTCCTTGAATTTCTCCTTCATGAGATCCTTCATATCAGCGGGTATTTTAACCGGTTTACCCATCTCACCCGGTTTGCCCTTGGCCTCACGCACCGTGGGCGCTTGGAACCATTTTCTGAGCATAATGCTGCGATAGGTCATGGAAATGCCGCCAGAGGCAAAGCCCTGTCCCATAATGGGCGCAATGCCGGCAATGCTATCACCACCATCCAATGATTTCTCCGTATTGATTTCATTGTCATCCACCAATTGATTATCGTCCACCAAACGCTCAGCGTTGGGCAGCTGAAATGGAAGAAGAAATAACAAAATAAATGAACAGTGAGCAAATTCTGTCGACGTCTCTGCCAACGCAGGCACAGTAGCTTAAGAGAAAACAGCAAGCAAAAAGATCTGTCATAGCGCAGCGCTAACTCATGCTCTCTTTTCTCTTAAGCTTATTCAAGAGTGTGCGTGCGTGTGAGAGCTTAAACGGTAATTTGCTTACCTCTACGTCATATTCGCCGGCTCGCTTGCAACGCCAGCCATCTTTGCCTATGCAGTCCGAATAGTGAGCGATGAGCACGAAATCAAAAATAACCCAGACTAAAGATGTGAGCAGAACAATGCGACAGGTGTTGGAACGCATGCGTCCCCGCATTTTGCGTGTGAATGTTTGAAATGACATGTCTGTAAACTTTTATAGCAACCTGTTGCTATTCTGTGGTTGTGGTTGTTGTTGTTGTGTTTGTGGTTTTTATTTTTATATATTTGTTGTTTGCTTGTGACAAATTTGATTTGTAACTGTCAGTCAATTAGTTGTTAGCTGGCAGCAATCAGCTTTTGTCTGTATGTACTTGGGGTGTTGGTGAAACTTGTGTTGTATGCTACTTAACTTAACAGCATGCTGTTAATGTGGAAGCTGCTGTTATTAGTTGACGATATGTTATTGTTGTTGCCCTGTCGGTTGCCCTATGTTAAAATGTATAACTTTTTGCTTATCAGACTTATTGTTAGACACCGCTTCGTGATCTCTCTCCCTCTCTTTTCAGACACACAATTTACTTTATGTTGATTACAAGCGTGAATTGCTGTTAATGAGTTGTTGGTGTTGTTGTTGCTGTTGTTGCTGCTGTTATGGTTAGTTGGCACATATGTGGAGCAGTCGCTCTTTCTCTCTGTCTCTGTCTCATGCTACGCACAGACAACGACGCTGTTGTTGCTCAACTAGTTGCTCTTCTTCTTGTTGCTGCTGCATCCTCTCACTGCTGTTGTTGTTGCTGCTGTTGGCTGATCCATTGAGACGACGTCCAGTTCCAGTGTCGCCTCGACCAGATCATGCCCCAACCAGTTTTTTTCTTTGCTGTTATATCTTTTCGCTTTGTTTGTTTCCCTTTTCGGTGCCACGCACAAATGAAAGACCTTGAGGAATTATTCAACTGCAAAGAAAGCAAAAACAAAAATGGCCGTTAATAACAATAAAACAAAAAACTATTATGTAAATATGAAAAAGAAATGAAAGTTATAAACAACATGACTTTGCAGCTCTTTGAATGCTATTGACAGATTCACACCAACACTCAAGCTCGATAATTCGATTGGGTAAGACAGTCTCATATAAATAACTGATTTTCTGTGGATTACTTTTGGTATGCAAATTCCAATTCCAAATCCACATCAGTTTCAATAAATTCAATAAAATGTAAGCATGCGACAACGTCGTCGTTGCTAGCAGATCTCACACTACAAAATTGTATCTTGTTGCTCTGTCAAAACAATTCTGTAGAAATTGCAAAAGCTGTTAACGGAATAGGGGAATCGAAATAAGAATGGGAACCCAAATACCATTGACAAAGGTCATAGTCACAAGCACTCCTAAAAATGCCACAAACAACAATGACTTTGGCAAATACTAACGGCAAGCCAACAAAACAAAAATAGGAGGAGACGGAGAAAAACCGGCAACCAAACGAGATGTCAGCGGCATCGAAATATCATGAGAAAATCCTACAAGAAAAAAGTGTTCGACTAGCAGCATACCCATTACTAACCCACTACTATGTAGTACAACTATTATTACTACTTTGTCTTTTGGCACAAGCTAATCAAGCGAAAAGTTTCACATTCATCACCAGCCAGCAAAAAGGGCTCAAAAGAAATACAAATGGGATTTCTATGAGCAGTGAATGGACTCGTTTTTAAACCTTTAGACTCTGGGGTATAACAAAAAGCGCAGCAACTCTTAACGGTATTTTTTGCTGACTTTTTTCGCCCAGAAAACATGCATTTGAATCATTCATAAGGCATGCGACGACTGTCAAAGCTTCTCCTAGACAACTCAGCGAGAGTGGGGAAGGGGGAGAGTGCAAGAGAGAGCAAACCGAATTCAAAACCAGTTTTCCATAACACGATGCATACGCACACGCACACACCAACACGTTTGAGAGCTCGTTAAGATTACTCCACGTCTGTGTGAAGTAGAGGCATGCGAAAAGAGCGAGGAGCGAAGCGGCAAAAGGGCAAACTGTTAAAATATGCAGTTGCATGTGCAGAAAACCAAAAGAGGCAAAAAATGAAGTGAGTGAGTAAGAGAGCGCTTACAGCTTCCACAGGAGAGTGCCCTTCAGTGTCGGCTGAGCTGAGGAGACGACTCATCGTCAATAATGCATTCAATATCAAATATACAAAACGAGTTTCCAGTTGATTCGATTGAGTTGTACTCACACATACACACCCACACACCCACCCAAACACATACAAACAAATGCCTGCATTTATATGATTTTTGTAAAAGCTTTTTGAATTAACGACAGCGACAGAGCTGCACATGTTAATTGATATATTATTCACGAAGGACTTAAAAAAAAAACACAATTGAATTTTTCATTCAAAAAGAATAATTCATAATTAAAACAATACGTTTCGAATTCGTTACCACATTAATCAATTTTAACTGACATTTTTCGGCTTTAATTTATGATTCAATTATGCAAATAATTATTCAATTGCCAAACAATTGCTTGGCGTACAATAATGTGCCTAAAAGACACAATTTTGTATTGGAATGCCAATGAAATTAGACAAACACAAATCTATTATTCAGTAATCCTTTGTAATCGAGAGTTGAGGTCGAAATTGAAAGTGCTATAATTATGTTAAGTGTGTTATCTATTCAAGGTTAAGCTGCTAATTTACAGAATTATCAACTGCTCATGCTAATAGGCTGTTAACGAGCTGTTCATGAGTTAACAGCAGCCAGCAGTGTTCTGCATGTAATCTGTGTAATAAATATATAATTGGATTTATGCAATTAACGATAACTATATTAAATAGAAAGACATTAGCTCTTAATTATAATTCAATTCAAAGCAATTGAAGCAAAATACAACAATCAGTCGAGAGTTTATCAGCAAATGCCGCTCAAATGCCGCTATGTTGAAAGGCCGCATGTAAACCCCAAGGGAACAAGCAAGAGAAACAGAGATAGAAGCATACGCCCCTTCAGCAAATCAACAATAAAAATTGATGAATTCTATTTGTATGTATGGGTGTCTGCTGGCAGTCTTCCTCTCTCTGTGTCTGTGTTCGTGTCCGTCGCTGCTGTGGGCGCCGACAGTGAACTATTGCACTGATTTGTGTTTATCGTGTTTTCTTGCTTCTACTTTGACATTGTCGGCATGTGTCTGTGTCTGTGTGTGTGTGTGCGCTGTGAGTAAACTTGATAAAGTTGTGCATGTGTGTTGGTGTTCACTTTGTCAAGGTTTCAACTATGCTGCACTGAGCATAAATTTAATTTTGTATTTTAATTAAAAGTTACAGGCTCACCATGTTTTCGAAAAGCTGTCAAAGTGTCATAAATTGTAGCGAGACCCTATGGGAAAAATTGAGCGATAAATTGATGTATTTAACGGAGCAATTTCAGACGGAAAATAACTGAAAAGTCTTGTTTGGGAAATAATGAACTAAACAATCTTTAGACAGATTAAACCTCGATTTAAATTGAAATAAAGGAGCTCATAATTCACACTTTCTACGGGAATAATTATACTACCTATAACATAAAATTCTTAACCGCCGCTACACCCAACTGTTATGCTACAGAAATAATTTCCTGCTGGGTAGGCGCTCAATCTAACATGTTGCCTTCGCACCGCTCTCTCTCTCTCTCTCTCTCTCCCACTGCCTTTTTCAGCGCCAACATAGTCAGCAAAGCGGAAGCGAAATGTTTTTTAAGAGCGACTGTTGCTCGCTGTGTGTTTATTGCTACTGATAAGCGCTGTGCCGTGGCGTGGCAGCATATTGTGGGCGTGGCACTAGACTTGGCGGCACACTTGTGACACACTTTAGCACGCTTGTTGCATGCACCGGCGGCGCTGTAAGCGGCGCCCTCCCCCCACAGCAATTAATTTAATAAAAATCTACGTCAATTTTATGTGCGAAAATGGCAGCAACAAGCGGTGATAACGAGAATGTGAACAAAACAAAACAAAACATGTATGCTTTGATTTGTGACGTGTCTTTGTACAAGTGAACTGTAAATTTAATAACTGTAAACAGCTTTGAAGCATCGCTTTGGACGCAATTCATTAATAAATTGGCGAGTGGTGAAAGGTCAAAACAAGCAACAATTACAAAATGAAACTGTAACAGAAATTGCAATTAACAAAAAGCAAAACAAAACCACAGATAGGATAGACAGAGACAGAAAAAAAAACCAATTCAAAAAACGTAAGCAATTAAAAGCAATTAATGAAATTGTCAAATTGTGCAATTACAAACAAAGACCGGTGACCAGAAACCTTCAAATGATGATTATAGTAATAATAAATGTGATTGTGATGATGATGATGATGATTACTTGGTATATTTGGTTGAACTTTTGGTTCCCAGGCGCCAAGAGAGTTAATTAAATCGGCAGCGGCTGAACAAAGCGTTCACAGCTGCTATGTTAACAGCAGTGCATATTTAACATAGCTGTCAGTTACACATGTACCACATATCCCAACGTTGACAGTTGCAATCCACATACGAGAAATATCACTCAACACATGCAGTGAATGGCATCCACACAAAAATACACACACACACACACACTCATATACATATTCCCACTCTTGTAAATTCACCATTCAAGTCCCCAAAATAAATCACTGGCTGTTAAGTCGAGCGCAAATACATTTTGTACAATTAAGCACGCACATTTGGCGCACACTCCAAACACAAACACACATAAGCACTCACACACAGGCTGTGCCAAATCCAGCATAAAAACAAAACAAAAGAAGAATTCGATAGTGGAGTAAACGACTATTAAAATACCCGTTACTTAATTTCAACTTGTATCTTTTGTGTTCGTTAAAAATACAATTGATGCTAAACAAGATACAACTTTAAATACACTTGTCTGTAACAAAAGTTACAACGAAACAAAAACACCCTTATTCTTTTCAGGTAACGGGTATGGAAATCCCACAACATTTCGCATAATTTTACGCGGCAGCAGAAAGAATAACAGTGAAACAAACACATCAAAGTCGACTCCACAGGAGCAGCAAAAAAAGTGTGTAATCGCTGTTGACAGTGCTGACACAATTTGCCTAGCTAAAATAGCCAGATTAATAAAAATTAGGAACAAAAAGTAACGAATAAAGCTATAAACAAATAAAGAACCAATCACTAAAACAAATAATAAACAACAACTCCAACTAAAGTTTAAAAACTCCTAAAAACAGCCAAATATGCTAGCTATATTATTTTATGTCCCATCTTAGCCAGCTAAAGCTACAGCACTGAGCCGTTACTCCCCACGATTGAAATGACGCAGCAGATTCAACGCAAAGCGGAGGCCCTGCACTTGGATCGCATTAATGATCCGTGATGGCCGTCAGACGAGAGGGTCTGCTCCACTTGGATATGGTTGAATTTGGAGTAGCTGGTTTTTGAGAGGCGCGTAATTTATATTGCACACAAATAAAATTTATTTCAGTTACATGTTGGCATGCAACACGGTCTCTCCGACACTGATACAAATTAGTGTGCTATAAATACAAAGCCAAACACACTTGACACACACACACACACACAAGTACATGTAGAATTCACAATTCACAATCAGGCGCAAGTCAAAGTCATAAACAAATGAGCGCTGCTGTCGCTTGAGCCGACAACAAAGGGTTAACGAACTATGTATGTGAGAGGAGAAGAGAGACATAAAGAGAACGAAGACGATGCTCGGCAATTTAAGCTAATAAAATGTTAATTTGCCAACCGGCTTAGCTTATCGCATTTTGATTAACTGTACTGTGTACACCCAGTGAAATCAGACGCGACGAGTTTCTAATCAGAGAGATGAATCAGCTGTGCCAAATATCTGAAGTGGCTCAAGGTGAAACTAGATCAATATTGAAAGGTGAAAATGTTAGAAAATTGTAATATTAAAGAGAACTTACTTTAGATAAAATTACTAGCGATTATTTGTTGATTTTTTTTTATAAAATCAAAGGTAATTTAATAGATAAGTCTACTAATTTTAAGTAAAATTAGACTTATGTGCTTATTGATTGCTTTACTGTTCATCGCACAGCTTAAACAGGAAGTTATTGGAGCTTAACAATTTGTTTGATTAATTTTGCAAATATAAATTTTATTAGTTATCAAATATTTACCACTTTCCCAGCTGTTAACAATAATTATTCAGCTTTTTCTTTACAAATTTAAATAATTGGACTGAATAAATAACACAATTAGAAACTGTAACGTCAAACTAAACTAAGCCAAAGCTGGACAAACACAGTAAGTCTGAAAAGTCTGTGAACTCAATTGGAAAACAGCCGTCAAATCCCAAACAGCTGTGCTAACAAATTCGCCTATTTTTATCAATATCAACGGTAATTTCTCAGCTGAGTTTTGGTTTCTCGGTATTTTTGGTAAAGCCTTTGTATTAACAATACATTATTAACAATTTGTATTAAGCCTGCGTAATAGGTTTCCCGGGAATTGTGATTAATATCCAGCTGCTCATCCGGATTCACTATGAACGCCCGAGAAATGGGCACACAAATGTGCGAATGTGTGAGAAATGCGTGGAAATGTGGGCATTGACATATATATATTTTTGGTGCTCAGTTTGGTAAAGAAAGCTGTCGTCATTATCATCATCATTATCATGCGTAACCCATCAGTTATTCCGAGCGTTACTTACCTACAGACAGTCGTCTCCCCAGCAGCTCATAAAGCAAACGATTTCTGCACTCGTATCTTTTCAGCCAGAAATAAAAGCAGAAAATTTCAAGACTACATAACAACGAATAGAAAGTACTCTTTCTAAAACTTAATTAAATAATGACTAGGATAATTAATTAAGCCAAAATAGTTACCAATATTTCTTTATGTAAATCTTTCTTAAATGTTTAATAAAATTTCTTTCTCAATAAATATAATAAAGAAAGATAAGTAAAACCTCGTGCTTGACACGCTTTCAACAACTTAAATCTTCCTCGATCAATCATTTTAAATCAAATACCAAAAATATCTTATCAAACTACTTTCCAAAAATAACTAGAACACTTTGTTTATAGGGTTGCTGACACCTCATTTCTAGCCAATCCGTAACAAAAAAACGCAGAACAAAGAAAGGAAAAAAATACCCTGCGAGGGTATATAAAAATTTCATGACACGCATTTTAATTAAAATCAAATAGAGATTCAGGCAAGGGCGTTGGAGGTTTGAAGGGAGAATCAGAGACGACTGCAAAGTCCGCGCTAATTCCAACAATTTGTATGGAAAGTTGCACGAGTTTCCACAAAAATACTAGAAAAAGACTAGAATAACAGCAAAAACTGGGGAGCTGACCCCCACACAAATGCCCAACGGAGTTAGCGAGTTTTGTGGCAAGCCCGCAGTTGATTCGGATTGGGATTCTGATTTGGCATCGGATTGGGATTGGGGAGTATGGGGAATGCTGCTACGCTGTTAAATGTACCAGATGAGAACAGTCTCCCACCCCCCCCCAAAGGAATGGGCGTGGCAAAGTGCGGTTAGAAAGCAGAAATATGCTAAGCGGCTAAACCGTTTGCATAGCAATTGCCCCATTGCTCATTGTCAGGGCATGAAAAAAAGTTGCACAGTTTTCAGCAGTTGTGTTTTTGTGCTTTGTAAACTTTTGTTACTAAATTGGCATCCCGGAATCGAAAGTGTAGCGGGTAGGGTGGCGCCTAAAAGATACCCTGTAAACAGGAAAGTAGTTACAACAAATTTATGAATAATCGATACTACCGAGAACCACAGAAGGGGTTAAAGCTGCTATTCGGAAACTTTATGTTTTATACAAAATGTTATTTACCACCCAGACACCCTGTAAAGATTCAAAATACTAGTTTGATGGCACTAAATTTATATTTTTATTTAGACAAAAAAGTCGAATTTATATAAATATAACCAAATTTCAGATTACGTTAGGCCCTACACACCTAGTTTGTGCCTCTTTTCCGAACTGCTCCTAAGGGCCATTTTTACACGTTATGACAACACTTGAAATTGAAGATACCCCTTAGAGCCATTAACAAAAAACAAAAAAAATGCATTAAAATACGCAAAATAAAAACGCTAAAGAAAAGTTTGTTGAGGTTTGACATTTGGTCCATGGCCTTTTATGTAGTAGCCTCAGACCTCAGACCAACAACAAACGGTCGCTCCGACCCGCATCATTAACTTTTTTCCATGTGCTCATTACAACAGCAAAGAAGGCAGCAAAGTTTTCTTAGTTTATGCAGTGCCGAAGAAATGTGATTAGCTTAAGCTTAGTAAACAAATCAAAAACATCTTTTAACAACTTTATTTTTCAAACTCAAAAAGTATTTTTATTATTCAGCAAACTTTGTTTATGTCTTGATTAAATTTTATGATTAATTAATCTTAAACAAAGAGTGCAGTAAAAGAATGTGGGTTTTCAGTCTTTAAAGCAATTCTTTTCGACATTTGCTTTCTCATGCTATGATTCATCTACTTGCTAAATAAATGTATCTGCAAAATGTAATTTCTGAAGATATTTAGCAGATTTGTACGTGCTGTGCATGCTGATTACTTAAAAAACGCTGAACGAAAATATGTCTTGAATTTCTTGCAAGTAACATCATGAATTTGCATTTAATCAAGCGCAACTCATTATAAAGAAAGCAAAGAATTTCTTATATTGAAGAAGCTGCCAACTCGTTTTATTAACATAAAAATAAAATTAATAAAAAGATTACCATAAAACACTGTCAAATTTTCAATAGTTTTTGTTCTTGTGCTGCTGCTGATATTTATCACAATAACGTGCACGCATGAACATGAGCATTAACAGCTGTGTTGACATCATTCGCTTGTCTTGCGGTTTGCTCTCTTCTCATCCGCAAACCCAAAATACTTGTCATCCTCTCTATCTCTTTCTATGCCTTTCATCTCCCGCTGCCTCTCAAACACACAGTCGTTCTCCCGCTCTCCCACTCCCGTTCTACTTCTTTCTGCACTTCTCTTTTATTCTCTTTGCTTTGACTGTAGGGGCCATTAAAATGTTATTTCCTTATTATTGCCCTTAGCCTTAATCGCCTTCCGCAGCAGCAGCGACTGAAGCTGAAGCAGAAGCAGCGGTAGCGGCAGAGGAATCGGCAGCGCGCACTGGGGACCACTTATATCCAGGCTCAACATGTGACTGACGGAATGACCAACTGACAGACGCACAGACTGTGAGTGTGACAATATGTGACTGCGTGCCAATAACAATAACAGTGCCACCAACACATTTCTGTGGCATAAATTTTCTGAGACGCGGCCACGTAATCTTCAGTTATTGTGTTGAATATATGGCGCCACATATACAGTTATAAGCACACTTATACACACACACACACACTCACAGACATATGCAAACACACTCTCCCTGAGTGTCTACAGTTTCCTTCTTAAGGCCAACTGCAAACAGAAACACATTTAGCTGCGTCACGTCTATTATGATTATGCTTATAGTGGAGCTGCAAGGAGTGTGGGAGACAGCAAGATACCCTGTAGCAAAGCTTAAACTGTGCTTTATTCCTGACATTAGCAAAGAGCGGTAATTCAAAAGGGTTTAATGCTGACATTTGCAAAGAACTTAACAGTGATTTAATTTCGGTGTAAAAGTTTAATAAGTTAAGTATGTTTAACTTACAACAATATACCAAAAAGCTACCAGCATAATGCAGTGCAATATAACCAAAAGTTACTAGAATATACTCTACTACATACCAGATTTCCATAATATTTCACACCTCTTTATAAACCCATTAAAAATACAAACCCAACTCTAAACTAAACTAAACTACCCTTCAGTAAATTTCGAGCACAACAAATAACAACAACCTTTTCGGGCTCATCCAGCTACATATTTGTAAGTATATGCAAATTGCTTGAGTTTTCAGTTTTCAGTTTCCAGTTAAAATCGATAAGAGCCTTAAATGTGACGCCCCTTTTTTAAGTTAGTTCAAACTGGCTGAGCCCCTGGACGTCTTTGCAACAACATTGAACTAATTAAAAAGTTGCGTAACTTTTAGACCAAACCCTCCCACTGTTCCCCCTCCCCCTCTCTGCGTCCCAGCCGCCTTTGGTACTAAGGTGAAGACCTTCGGCCATTGGCAATTAGCTTGAGTGCAGTCAAGCGTTACGCAGACTATGAGAGCAAAAAAAATGAGATTGTCGTCTGACAATGTCTCATGGACTCTTATCAGAACGACAATCAATTTATGATATGCACCTAGATGCTGTGTAAAGCACGTTTTGCACCTGTTTAAAGCAAAAATAGAAAAAATGAAAACTAACAATATTTTTAGGTTTTCTTTTGTTTTATTGTTTTGCTGAGTGCAAAAATATGTTAAGCAAATATTTGTTCAATTGATGTCAGGCCATCTGTGAATAGTCTAGTTTATGCTTCCTATAACTATGTAGATGTTTATGTGTATATATAACCAGCGTGGGTTGTTTGAGCACTAAGTAATGAGTGCAAATTACACGTGTACTTGAAAATACTTCAAAATTAGTCGATTTCTAAGTGCTCTTTGAGGGGTAATTACTTCCTGAAGTGCTTAATTGCTATTCCATTTATTTCTGAAGAAAATAAGAATTCATAAAACTTAGTATTTAATGATTTTATATTGAAATCTTCACAAAAAACATTAGAATCTTTTGAAATTTGAATATTTGTTAAATTTCTAGTACAATATTCCCCCTTTTCCCAGTGTACTCCGCTGCTCCACTTTAAAATTCATCAATAAAAAAATCAATAATTGTGTTACGTATACGCAGAGTTTCCCGCAAGGGAAAAACTAATCATATTACTCAGAAAATCAATTGAAAATCAGCAGGTAGAGTATCTCTGAGATACTCAGCCTTATCTGTCACTCTAGTAGTATTGTCACAATGTTGTTTGGCAAATTGAACGCTTTTGAGCCATTTGAAGTGCATTTGAAGTTAATTACTTAATGAGCAACCCTCGTGTTGATACCACTTTTCAACATACTTTTTTCCGCTTGTTAGCTGCGTGGCAGGCGTGTTTCATGCGCTAATAGTTCGTTGCCAACCCAGTCAAATAAACAACAACAATAACAACTAACACAACAACAACAACAACAAACAGTTGATCAACATTTATGGGGTCGCCTCTTGTTGTTGTTGTTGTTGTTGTTTTAGCTGCTGCAACTCCAACACAGCTTTTTTTCTGTTTTAGCCTTGGTTAAAAGTGCTGCGCTTGCTGCTGCTGCGTTGGCGTTGATTCAACTTTGCTGTGGTTGTTGCTGTTGGTGCAACTCCAGGGCTTTGTCAAGTACGGCAACAAAATGGCCCTGGACCTGCATGGCTGTAGGGGGAGTCGAAAGAAAAGCGGTGGCGAGGGCCGTGGCAGTGGAAGTTGAGCTCACATGGCTCATAAATTTTCTTGCTGCTGTGCAATACGAAATATTTTGCTGCATAATTGAATTAAGTCTGTCTGTGTGTCTCCTATACAAGCAAAAGTCGCTCTATGTGTGTGTGTGTGTGCACTGTGCTGTTAATTTTTAATTTATGCTCATAAATAAGCAAGCAATTTTCATTAGGCAACTTTTGAAAGATGCCAGAAAGCGAAATTCATCAAGCAAACAACCAAAAGTCAAAAGAAAGATACAAAAAAAAGTAAAAACAACGTGAATTCAAAGAAAGCGCAAAAAGGTCAAAAAATTTCTATGGCCTTAACAAATAAACAAGTAAGTTACACAAACACACACACACAACCACATGCAAACAAGCATTTAATTATTTATGTTAATTCATTCGCGTCTATGTTAAGTTTTGTTTGAGATTCCTGTGTAGTTCGAACTAACAGCGGAATGTTAAGTTAACACAAGAAAACTTCAAGGGGCTGTTAGAAGTTCTGTTAAGGAAGGAAACGTTATCAGCAGCAATAGTGTTGAGTCTAACATAACTATGTTAACTTCACACTCGCTGTCTTTAGCTGCATAAATTATGTTAATGTAAATGTTTTATTTACATGCTCGTTAATGTCAACTGAGTTTAAGTATTCATAACTCAAGTGAATTTTAATTTGTTAGTTGGAAAAAGTGAGTACGACTAGCAAAACGTGTCTGAAGAAAGTAAGTTGCTATTAAAAGTATTTTTATTAAATGTGCTCATATAAACAAGGTCTTTTACACCATAAACGTAACAGACAGCAGCAGAAATAGAAGCATTATGAATTTTTTATTAAACTTGTAACACATGAAATATTTATACGATTGTTCCATAGACTAACTCATAATCGATGAATTGATTTTTGTTGTGGGCTCTTTCTAAACATTTAGTTTTCCTGTTCTCCCTGAACTATTCCTTAAAATAAGCCGTACTTCAAAAAGAGTATTTCATATTCGACCTTGGACAGTTTCTTCTTGCTTGATAGTTTTCTATTGCCTGACACAGGTACTTGTTTTCAGACGGGTTGTGAAATGATGTGTTCTAAAAATAGAAGTACAATGAGCTTAAAACATCAAGTTAAAAGAAAAAAAAGTTACGAATTCTAAAGCTCGTGTTGATCATAAAAGAAAGAAAGAAAGTGGGTGGCAATAGGCAGACGAACGGGGAGTAGAAGACGTAAGGTACGTAAAGCGTCACGGTAAGTGAAGTTCTCAAGTCACAAAGTGGCTGCTAAAATGCTGCGTAATCATTTTCGGAAGCTTTCAAGTAACTTGAGAACAGACTAACAACAACAACAACAAAAACAGCAACAAAGTTGCAAAGCGACAGAAAGGAACTGAAGAAGATGAACGAGGTGGAGAGAACGAGAGCAAATTGAGTAAAAGCTGTTCAAATACTCAAAGGCGACAACGTCAGCTAAAGATAAAGAGATGCGTGTGTGTGTCCATGTGTGTGTGCGTATGTGCAAGTGTGTGAAAGAAATTCCGAACAGTAAACGGCAACAAAAAAAAAACACAACTAGAAGTAGCAGCAGCAATAGCTTAAAAGAAATAAGGCCAATGATGCTTGTAATTGTAGACAGTGTAGACGTCAGCTTGTCAGTGTAGTTGTTGTTGTATTTGTTACTAATGTTGTTGTTGTTGTTGTTTTGGCGGGCGTGCAGCTAAGGCCATGCAAAAGTCTCAACTCTCAAGGCAATAATATCACACTCTTTTGTGTGCAAGTGTGCATGAGAGCGCCACACAAACAAAATGAACAAAAAAGATGATAAAGAGGAAGAGGCGATGGCGATGAAGAAGTAAACCACAAGAAGAAAACAAAAACCATTGCAATCTACGAGAGCTTTGAAAGTGATTAACGTTTCATGTGAGAGCCGACGGCTGATGAAGGAACCGTTAAAGTCAATCAACAAACAGCAACAACGACAACTGCAAAGAGAGCGAGCAAGAGGGAAGAAGAGAACGTAAGAGAATGGCAAAGGATGAAGCAAAACAAAAAGAAATGAATTCGTTCGACTGTAAGACACTAGCAGTTATCCTATAAGTTTTGGCATTATAATGAAAAATTAAATTAAACAATGATTAATATTTTGACAAATTAATTGGCAGCATATTTACTTGATTATTATCTCAATGTATGTCATTGTATTGGTGTGTGTGTAAAATAAAGCTGCTTATAAAACAATAAACTTATTTGCAAATTCTGTTTTTTTGTATTTTCGCATAATGTGTATTCAATTGTTCGTGTGACGCAATAATTTACCCTGTAGTAAGGGTGTGCTTACACTAATAATTTATAATTGTACTTACTATATTTTTTGCAATTTGCAGACTTTAATTTCTGCTGCACATAAACTAAAACTTGGATTACTTTGTGCTCAGTGCTGTGCTCTGAATTTTTATGACATCTTTTCTACATTTCTATAATAATAAAAAACAGGAAAACAAAACAAAACTCTTGACGAGCTACTAAAAATCTTCTTGTTGTACGTTAATGTACAATAACAGCAACAAATGAGTGTGGCACTGTGGGGAAATCTAGACAGCATCCAGTTGTTTTAGTTGTTTCATTTGCTCTTTTGGATTTGTTAGTTGCTTTTGCTGTTAATCTTGTTACTAGTCCAGTGGTAGTAGCTGTTACTACAGTGGCAGGTGTTGCTAGTGTTGACAGTTTAGCTGATTTAAAGCTAGTTTTGGTTAAAGAACTTAACTAAGCTATAAGTAAGTTATAGAACTCAATAAGAAACTGTCAAACGCTACAAAAAATATTTGAAAAAGAATTATTATTATATTTTTTTGTATATTTTTTTATATTTCTAATCCAAAGTCTACCAAAACTAACTAATTTTGCTGAACTACTTCCAGCCATATTTTCTGTGCTAATCTACATAGCTACACTAGCCTCTAAAACTCTGGCAACACTAGCCAGTTTTAGTGCCTAGCTCTGGGGGAATTTGCGCGCTCATTTGATGGCTTTCTCTCCAACAACTTTGGACATTGCAACTACGATCTGGGCATATTAAAAGCATCTAGTTATCTGTTTGTGGTCAGTGCCATGGCCCACTTTTATAGCTTCATTTGGCCAGAAGCATCAGCCAGCCAGCAGCAGAAGTGGCAACTACAGGAACCGGCGCTTAGGCAATTAAGTACTTCACTTGGCCAAGTACACTGCTAGAAAAAGTCATAAGGGAATACACTGAAAAAAACAGCTTGATTAACTGTGGTTATACCCAGCAGATAACTAAAAACGGAAATGATTTAGATTTTCACTCCAAAAAGGCGTTTTCTAGCGGGTTTTCCCCTATATTTTTGTGTTCTATAAAAAGTATCCCTTTACCCATTTTCCAATTTGAACAAATTTGATCAAAATCCAACGAAAATTGCGTTAAATCAAACGGAAATCTCGATAAAGTAGAAAAACAAGGAGGAGAAAAGAATCTAAGATTGCTTTTGGTTTTGTATAATGGGATTTTCTTTACTCAATCGACTGTTCTTTTGCCTGGACAAAAACAAAAGCTTTGTGTGTGTGTGTGTGTGCACTTTCGGGCACTTTTACTGTAGAAAATCACACACACACTTACACTGTAAACTCTTAAAGTATATAACACTATTATGCAAGCAAACATTGACAACTCTGAGACTATTTCCTATGGTTACTTTATCTAATAAGATTCTAATACAGTGATTACCAAACAATAGCAAACACTTTCTGAAAAAGTGTCCTCAAACAATTTGTTCCTCAACTTAGATGAAGAAATTCAAGATTCAGCTCAAAACGCAGTCTACCGTGGTAATCAGCTGATAAAACTTTTTTTCGCCAAGTGTAAAACGGCGATAAAGCGTAATGCAATCATATCGTTAGCCTGGTCTTTCTTTGCCCCACACAGGTTGGTCAAGTGACGGGGGATGAGAGCACTTAACATTAATTACAGCGCAAAGGCGACCTTAATGCATTTGGTTCCACTGTGCGAAGCATTCGCTTGATAAAAAGTAAAATGAAACACACACAAACACACTCACCAAAAAAAAATAGCACAAATTTGCAAAGTCCCCTGGACAACGATAGTGGCGGCAGCGACGCCAACGGCGGCAGAGGCAACACAACTGCGGCAGCAAATGAATGCATAGAGAGCAGAGCAGATAAAAGAAAACCTGCGACAAGTAAAACACAAACACTTACACACACACTCATACACAGCCAAACCCAAACACACAGACGAAAAGCCAACAAAAAGCGGAATTGCAACTGCAGCAGCAGCACCAACAGCAGCTGTGCCAGCGACTGAATTATAGATGAGCAAGATGAAACTGTTAACGGTGGGGGTAAGGGTGGGGGAGTGAAACGAGAAGAATTTGAAGAGAAATGCGGAACCGGTTTAATTGAGCCTCGGCCCCCAATAAGAATCAAGTTCACAACCAACAAAGAGCCGCTAAAAACGCATTCAATTCCAATAATAATAAGTCATAATATTAAGTACACTTAATAATAGCAACAATTTCAAGTTTCTTTTTCTTTACAATTTCTTACCTTACACGTTGCTGCACGTCGCTTTGCGTCGCAGTTGACGTCGCAGCTGGCGTTTGTATGTCTGTGTTTGTAGCAGGCAGCGCTTAAAATTCCTGTGAAAAAGGAAACGTTGCAGAAGTTCAAAAGAGTAAGTGAGATGGAGGGAGTGTTTTGAAGTGGAGTGGTGGCGGAGAGTCAAGGCACTTGTACAGGATTAATGCGAACACGTTCACCACAAGATGTGGGCGACCCGGTTTATTTACACGCTGTATTCCGTTCATACGCGTTGGAGGAGGGACCGCGCCTCCGTTTGCCGATGCCGTTGCCGCACTTTCTACTACTACAACTACAAAAAAAACATGTAGTTTATTGTAGGTATCAAGTGCCTGCGCGCACACACACACACACACACTTTTACGCACGCACAATACAAAAATTTCTAATATCAGCGGTGCGTGCGTGTGTCGTATTAGCACTCATTATATTCTTTTTAATAACAACAATACACAAAGCGTAAATTTATAAAATTTTCATTGCATCGGCTGTGCTGCAATTAACCAACACTTTGCATTTTTCACAAATTATCTTTTTTTTTTTTTATAAACAAACAACGGGTTTACGTTCATCCGGCTCCGGCACTAAACTTACAGATGCGCTTATTTGTGTCTACGTGTGTGTTTGTTGTGTAGGTGTGGTATATATTACTTGAATATATTTATTGTACACCACACAGTATCACGATAAGTTGAGCAAACGCTTAATTTGTTTTAAAATACATACAAAAACAGACCACGCCACGCGTCCGCACAGTTTGTTGAGTCGAAAAAGAATGAGTGGAAAAAACTGCGGTGGTATCGATATATCGATAATCAGCTTACACTGATGTTTCGCTATAAACATGCTTAGCAACATGTGGCCGGTCATATGTTGCTCATTTCAGACAAGTGCAACGTGTGTCTAAGCATTTCCAGTGTTGTACAATATATCGAATACTGGATACGATACATTACCCACTATTATCGGATCCAATAAGTACTTTAAGTACCATTATTACAAATAATTACCAGTAATTTGGGATATTTACTTGACTGATGAATAAAAAACCCAGGGAATTTTCGCAATACACTTCGTTATTACCGCAGTTGGCGCCAGTTTTAAAGCAGAGAGCAAAGCAAATAAAAACAAAATTTTGTAACTAGTTTAGCATTTATTCATCATTATTAAAATTCACTGAAACACGATCAAAACTATATGTGATATCTGCTCAATCCTGACGCTCAGGACTTTTCAAAAGATTTACATTTGTTTTTAAAAATAAAATTGTATTTATATTTATATCGCATACTATTTTTATGTTTCTTTGTTTTAAGGACGTACTCGTTTGCTTAACAAAAGTATTGAATAATATATATATGGAAATACAGAGCTTATGGTAAAATTTATACAAGGTTCTTTCTTCGTTGTGTTTCTTCGCCGAAAAGAAAGAATTCTGTACGTCTCGATTTGTCAAAATTATTTTTGAACACAAAATAAAATTGAAAATAAATTCGTAACATAAACAAGACACAAAACAATGAATTTAGCGGCACTAAAAATAAAAAACATTATTTTGCAGACACTAAACCATAATTATAAATAATATATATATATAGATTATATACATATATATTGTTATTACTTTGGCGATCTTGCCTGATCGATCTTTTGTTTCTCCTCGTCGGTAAACTCCAGAATACTTTCTATCGCCTGCAGATGGCCCTGGGAATTCTCTTTGTCCGTTAGAAAGTAGAAAATAGCGCTCTTGAGGAACTGCAGCGTTACTTCCGGATCGACATGGGTGCGATTCTTTTGGGCCTCCAATAAGCGACGGTAAATTGTCTATAGATTTTTATTTTTTATGTTTTGGATCATTTTGTTAGTGTCACAGAAGAGAGAGAAAGAGTGCAAAAGAAAACAAGTTGAGATTAGTAAACATTCAGTTAAGTACAAACGTAGGTATATATCAAAAGTGAGGTTAGATTGCCATACGCAATTAAATAAAATGGTATTTACATAAAATTATTATTTGACTGGTGCTTATGGCATATGAACATTTAAGTTATGTATATGTAACACTGAAGATTAATGGTGGAAAATGTATTAAAAATATTTATTTTTATTTTGGGACAAAAGTTTAAATCGTTTGTCTAGTTATATATATATAAATTTATATATAGAATCACATGCTTTGTGTTGTTACTTAATGGTATATAATTTTATTTACTTCCGGTTGCGTTTGAGCAACGAAACTAGCTTCAAGTTACTTTAGTATTTAATAGATCTTAAGCTAGAACATACCTCTAGTTACCACTAAAGAATACCGAGGCATAAAAACGTTACAAAGTGAATTGGAACACGGTTTAATGTGTTTCATTTCACGCATTCCAGCCCAGCCCCGCCCACTTTAAACCACATGATGAAGGCGCTGAATGTTAATGAAGTGTTTGAGATTTTGGGAGAAGGAAATTTGATGAAAGTCCAAAAATGTTTCACAGCCAATGATTAAACAATAAACAAACTAATAAAACAAATTACAATTTGTGTTTGCAAAATAAACTTAAAACTGGATTAGGTACAAGTTGTTAGTATTGGATTGTTTTTTGATTGGGAATTTTTGGTTTTTTGTTACGGATATTACAAACCTTACGCGCGCCAAGAACCCACAAAGAAATCGCCTCCTTTGCAGTGAGGAGGGCGTGATTACTGCCGCACTCCCTCAATCTACACTCTGATGCCTACAAAAATAGTTGTGGTTTTGTTGGTTATACGACAAACAAGTTTATATATATATTCAAATATTGATTGAAACAATTTCAAATTACGGCCAACAAAGTGGTAAGAAATTAAGATAAATCAAAAGAGAGCTAGAAATCAAAAACAAGTTGAAACATGCGAGTAAAAAACTGTAGAAACTGTACTTTGATACCGTTAAGCATGCACTTAGTCTCCGCTACGTGACTGTACTTCGCAAGTGGAACGCAACGGAATGAAACAAGCGAAAACAAGTTTAAAAAAATTGAAATGAAAAATTGTTTTGCTTTTAATCCAATGCAAATATGTAAATGGTAAATTATGAATTATTAATTAATTAATTAATTATTAGGTTTACGCTTAAGAACTAGAAATGAAATTGTTTAAAACATTTGATGCACATTTCAATTAATTGCTGCATTTCCAGCCAAGGAAAGCGCCAAATTGAAATGTGTCACACTGAAAAACAGAAGCAGACACAGACACACACACACATGCTGATTGATTGATTGATTGATGTGTGCTCAATGTTGTTGTTGTTGTTGGAGTTGTTGTAGTTCCCGTGCTGCTGGCTGTGACTTTTGTTGTTGTTGTTGTTGATGTGTTTTTTAATGTATTTTATGATTGCTTTTTTCACGATGCAACAAAATGCAACACACAAAACAAAATCGAAAATAGTATTAAAAATATATTGAAGAATCTTACGCGTATGTTCTCCAGCTCGTCCTGTGTGCTCTGCAGCTGTTGCAACAGCTCGTTTATCGATACTTTGCTATCGGGCTGACGGTGTGCCAGTTCCAGTGCCTGGAACAGAAAGGAATGGAACAGTTAGGTTAGTTCGTGTGGGAACCCATAGAACACTTGCTAAGCTTACATAAATCTAGCTACAGTCTAAATGTTTCTGCATTTTATCGTTTAATTTGTATATAGTAATCGAAAATAATCGATTTACCAAGAGAATGACAGATTTTTGGCTATAAACTCAGCTCGACCATCAAAATTCTGTTCATCTTAAACCATCTAAAGGTTTTAACAGTTTTTTTTTTCGATTATTTTTAAAGCTACTAATCGATTGACATAACATTAAGCAGAAAAATCGATTACTTTCGGTTTAAAATAAATGAAGATTGCACAACTTAAGAGCACAAGCTTCCAGTCCTACCTGATCGGCGCGCGAGATACGCTCTGCTTCCTGGCCCTGCTGGTACATATGCAGATACATTTTGTTCTGCTTCTCCTCGTGCTCAATCAGCTTACGCTGCAGATCCTCCAGCTGCTTCTCCAACTCCCGAATCCGCTGCTGGGCATGCTCATAGTCGGGCACAATGTCCGAGTAGCGTGTGTTGCACTCGGCCAGCTTCTGCAGCAGTGCCTCCACCTTGTCGTTGTGGGAACGCTTTAAATCACTGCTAGCACCATCCTGTGTACGAATCAGTTCCTCAATGCGATGCTCGTACATGCGAATCAGCTCCTGACGCTGCAGCTCATAGTTCTCCAGGCTGCTGGCCGCCGTCTCGGGCGTAACATTGCCACAGATCTCACTCTGCGTCTGCGAATCCTTTGAGTGCACCGACGACATGGTCAAATCCTCAAAGTGTCCCGAATCCGCGTACGAACTCTGCATCTCCGCTGAGATTTGTTGATGCTGCTGCTGCTGCCTCGTTGCCAGATGACGTGGACTGCATTTCGCCTCATCGACCATGTCCACAATGGGCGACACGTCCTGTGACGTCTTCAGTTCCGCCTCGCGCACTGTCACTGCATCTGAGGAAGCGGATCGCTCCTCGGGTGAGCTCAACGAAGCCTTGAATAGACGCAGCTCAACAACTTCGCGCGTCAGGCGCATGATTTCCGTATCCTTGGCCTCCAGATCCTGTCGCGCTATGCACAGCAGCTCCTTGAGCCTGCGTATCTGACGCTGTGCTCGCTGCGTGGGGGTCAAGTACTCCGGCCCCACTTGACCCGCATAGTTCGAGCAGTGCACCACGTACTTCATCTTGCGTCCACTGAAAGTCGTGCCGTTTCTGTAAAGGAGAAAATTTATTACTTAGGAAAAGCATTCCCAACAGCCTCCCACCTAACACCAGCTTTTCACACACTCACCTGGCCACGTAGGGATGCTCACAGGACATGGTGGAGCGCCCCGATGTGGTGGTTGCAAACGAGTACATCGAGTCTAGATCATCATCCAGGTAGGTGCTAGGGGAATCCGGTGTCACTGGCGGCGTCTTTGGCGATATCTTCGTCTCATGCACTGTGGACAATTTGGTAGAATCCTGTGACTTCTTGAGACTTTTGGTTGAACGGGAGCAGGTAAGACCAACTGGACTAGTGCCGTTGGGTGGACCAGCGCCGTTCAATGGTGTTGTGCTCTTTGGTGTCTTGGGAGTGGATGAAGTTGTTGTCTCAGCGCTGCCACCGTTTAGCTTCAAAGACTGCAAATAGAAATATGTTTAGTCAGAGCGTTTAACTGTTTAATTTCTTTCTTTTCTTTTCTGTCTTTCTATTTTTTTGCTGCTTTGTTTTCGCTGCTAATCTCTGCGGTTATTGCGTCTAAATCTCTCAATTGCTTTGCTGCCCATTCGTGCATAGTTTGCAATGTTTGCAAAAAATGAACAAAATTCAATAAAAAACAAGTAAGAAAGGCTACAGTCGACCGAGCCGACTATAAAAGACCCCGTACTCTCATAGTAGTGCACATTTGTATTCAATTTGAATTGAAATTTAAAAAAAATAATTTAACAATTCGCATTGCCAGCTTTCGAACCTACAACCTCAGACAAACTCTATCCGTTGCACCACGCGCCACTTTCAAGAATTCTCCGAATATCAGCATTTACATATTATTCATACAAACACACATTCGTTTGAAATTATATGTATGCATGTATGTATGTGTGTGTGTATTCGGCGCGGCCAGCGTCTGCCGGCAGCGCTGTCGCCACACAAGCATCGAAAACGTTCGAACATGTGTTTGTATGTTTCTGTCTCGCTCTCGCGCGTAAGTGATATTGCAGTTAAATATCAAACTTTCTAACGCAGTAGCTCTTTTGTTAAAGGTAGTATGTTGATGCCGCTTTCAGAATAGTTTGATTTTATATGTCTCTATACGAATGTTGAATTACAACACCCTACTATATGAATAAATGCCTTAAACATGGCATTAAAGCGTAAACGTTTGATTAACTCTCAGGAGAAAAGGGGGCGTGGCAGCTCAAAATTTTTAATGGCATTGCATTAAGGCTGTCTCTAGCAACCTGCTTACCAGAAATGGTGTTCCTAAGTGCCATAGTTACTGAGTTATTGGCCTAAAAGTACATTTTTTTCGAGGTGTGTCTGGTTTTTTGCTCATTGCGGGAGCGGTAAGGGGCGTGGCAACAATTTGAAATAAACTTGATCTGCTCGCGAGGATAACGGACTTTCATTCCAAATTTGGTGTCTCTAGCTCTTGTAGTTTAAAAGATCTAGGTGTTCATACGGACGGACGGACGGACGGACAGACAGACACACAGACGGACAGACGGACATTGCTATATCGACTCGGTTGTTGATGCTGATCTAGAATATATACATATACTTTATGGGGTCGGCCACGCCTCCTTCTGCCTGTTACGCACATTTCGCTTCTGACAAACCTAATAGACCCCTATACTCTTTTTTAGAGTACGGGGTCTAAAAATATATGAAAAGAGATCGGGGATGGAAAGGTTGTAGGGAGCTTGGTAAACAGCAATTCCAAATAGCGTAACGCCCCGAAAACCAATTTGTTGTTATACATTTACAAAACATTTTGAACAACAAAACTGCTTACTTTCATTGTGGCCCTCGTCCCTCACTCTCTTGATCTCTTTCTCTTCCTTAGGTGTTACAGCAACATTTTTGTGGTTAATCAACTAACAATTACCCTAGGGGGGCTAGAGGAGGGCAGCCTTCGTTATGTGGTTTAAGCGCTAAACTAAAGCTGAGATCATTTCCGAATGGCAGAATAAATAGCAACACTAGAAAACCCACTCTCTTAAAGTTAACTGCAAACTCCATAGAAAAACTTTTTAAGAGAGCGCTCCTTGCATTTGGCTGCAGAGTAATTTAACGAAAAGAGTCGATCGAGTGGGAGTACGCATAGCAAAGCTTTGCACTCATTGTACGCAGACCGAGTGCGTGTGTGCTTTACAGCAAAGAGAACGGGAGAGCGCTCAGCAGCGTATCTAAGGATGACACACATACGACGACAAAAAGAGCGGACTGCAGTTAGCAGCGACGTTGCCACTATGATCGAGTGGGAATACTCAAAGCAAGGCTTTGCTCTGATTGGACACATGCCGTATGTGTGTATATGTGTGAAAAGCTTAACAGAAAAGAGAAAAGGATGAGAAGCACATAACATACAACGACAAAGAGAGCGTTCCCTACCATCGACTGCAGTTAGCAGCGATGTCGCCACGCTGATCGAGTGGGAGAACGCAAAGCAAGGCTTTGCACTCATATGACTTGTGAATACATGAGTGTGACGCTGACAAGCTTTACAAAAAAGAGAAAGGGAGAGCGCAATAAAGCGCGTATAAGGATGAGAGCCAGCGCGTATATATATATGACGACAATTACACTGTGGGAGTCAGTTCGCATCACTGCTCGACACGATGCAGGTCACAGGGCGAACAGGTGAATTTGCATTTTTAATAAATCAATTAATTCACAACCAGCACTGTAAATTATTATGATATAACAGAGAGTCGCTGCTATCGCTAAAAGCAAATAAAGACAAAAGAACCGCATCGACAGTTTCTGAGTGACCCAAATGGGAATTGATTTAGAATGTACATATGTATGTATGTGTATGAGCCACTTGAGTTGTGTCAGTCGTTGACCAACTGTAGCTCTATTGTCAGCTCTTTTTTAACTGAATGCATGCAAAGTAATTATAGACAGCGGCTACTGCAGGTAGCTGGCCAAAAGCAAAACAGCAGAAAGTGGTTGCAAATCAGGTTAAAGTAGAGAGAGTGGGAAGGGGAGTGTAGCCCTTTTGGCTTAGAAGGTGCGCTCAACAGCACGTTCCTCTATGCATATTTCATAATCACAGTTAATGAGTTTCTTGCCCTGTTTTTAATTGTTCGGCTACTGAGAAATACTGAGAATATTTCATGGTACTTCTTTAACTTCTTTTTACGCACGAGTTGGTAAAAACTTGGCTTAAACGATACGTAAACAAACCCGAGTTTATGACTATCATTTCAGCTTAAGACAGTGTTAACTGGGCTAATATGCGTAGCTGTTACGTTAAAGCATCTCGCAGTTTAAAACAATTGAAAGTCCACTACAGTCACGTCCCATCAATTGGGATGGTCTTACATGGAGCGCATATCACTTAAAATAACGAGCTAAGAAAAATCAATAGCTTTGATTTGAGTGCTACCTGTACTATACCTGCACTAAGAGTATTTATGCCAGGCAGGTGTCTCTTGAAACTGCCACGTAATGGTCATTATAGCCCAGTTGGATCAGTGCCAAGATACCGCTATATAATGGCACAAAAGTGTCCCTTGGCAATCATATTTTTGGCAGTCATTTTTATATATTTTGCCTACTTTTCAGGGTCGCCAAAGGATGGATACAGTCAAGCTTCGTTATAAGTAGTCAGCATAATAAACTCTATTTATTTATAACTATTTTATGCACAGTTTAGTTCCATTTGCCACTTGCTTGCACTGAGAAAGCGCAATTTATTAAATTAGTAATAAAAACAGATATTAAAAATTAATAAAATAATTAACTCGCTTAAATAAAAGTTTATTTCTTTAATGCTTTGCAGAAATTATTAAAACATTTCCTGTCATTATTTAATACTTTCCGTGCTTTCTTTTAAATGTTACTATTACTTTTAGTTGTTGGCACTTAAACAATCTATAAATTAATTATTTTCTTTCACTTCCATTAAATAATTCAATAATTCAATACAGTTCAATAATTATACATAATTAATTTATGTAGCTACAAAAAATTAAGGGCCAACGAACTGTGTGGCCAACTAAAGGCCAACATAGGATAATTACCACTTAACAAAACACGTCAAGACATGTCATAAACTTCACACCGCGAAACTATTGCCATTGCCTACAATTTAGAATGCATTACAATCAGACACACACACACTAATACAGTTGCAGCCGTGTAAGTATACCTTGAGTTACGCTCGTTCACACGAAAGCCCAGGTTTAAACAATAACAAATCAGCACAAAGCGCGCTTGAGTGGAAAGAGCTTTTTTTTTTGCACGCGTTCACTTTGAGCATAAAAATTCGACTGAAACGCTGCTAATCGCAATGGGGCAGAGCAAAAGTAAAGAAGATGCCCAAAAAGAAGCAGCCAAGAAAGCAACAACAACAACCCTTGAAATTTACAGTAGAGTCGCGCGCTGTAAGAGAGCGGGCAAGTGTGACAGCAAAGAGAGTGAGAGAGAAGGAGTGTGCATGTGTGTGTTTGTGTATGTGGTAACTGTGGGGGTGCTTGCGCTGAGTTCTTGGCTTCGTTGTAAATATTTGCAAAAGCTGCGATTTGCTCACTTGCATTTCCTTGTTGTTGCCCCCATCAGCTGTTTACACTTTGGCAATGGAACAACAGCACAGCACAAAACGGAATTGAAACAGCTGCAAAACGAAACGAATCGAAACAAACACCAGCAGCAACACTGACAGTTGTTGTTCTCACAATTTGTCAGATTATGCAAACTTTGCTCTGTTTACAAGTTCCGGACGCAGAAATAGAGAAAAGTCGCAAGAAAAAAAAAACATTCACTTTCCCATGCTTTACAGTTTCTTCAACTTTGCACTAATATTTGAAATCTTTTGAACTGAAAGTCGGGCTTTTAAATAATGCAGATTGTATGTTACCCGCTTTATTAAAAAATCTATAGGCAGTTAAGAAATTAAATGCTTATGCGCCTTGAAGTTGGCTGCGTTGAAAGCGGTTTTATCGGAAATAATGGAGGAGGCAGGTAACTAGAATAGCTGAGTGTATGCAGCTTATCAATTATGCATAAGCAAGTAACTGAGCTCGACTTGCAGATACCCTGTAGCTTTGGCAGGCAATAAGTCTCTACCAACTTTTAAAGTAAAGTGTATGCTTCTTTAACCCTCCAAAGTCTGAACAGAACTATTATGAGTAAATTCCCGATAACTTATGTAGGCTAATTGCCCATTTTGTGGCAGGATATGAATTTATAATGACAGTGCCTACAAAAATAGAAGGCAGCAGAGTCAGCACAACTCTCTCGGGCTTTCTGCTTATGGATTGTCTTTCCCAGAAATACATATGAAACTCGAGCTGTACGCTGGCGTTTCATAAAAAAGTGGACAGAATATTGACACGCGTGTTACGTCTGCAAGCCGAGGGCGGTTGCCTCGTCGTAGTTACGTAGGTCAGCACAGGGTAAATTTATAAAAATCGATAACAATTGCAGAAAGTAAGCTAAGAGGAAAGGGTAGGAGAGAAGGAGGGCAGCTGGGCAGGAGGAAGGGCTAGAAGGAAGCTCTGTACAACTTACCATATTACGCGACTTGGAGGCGGACATGTCCAGGCTGTTGTCGAGCTCAGTTGCTTGCTGTGATGATAGGCACTGTGTGTCTTGGCATAATGCATGAAGTGGCTGCTCCTTTGACTTCTCCCGCAAGGATATCGACGTGTTGTGGCCTAAATTGCTCCAGCTGCGATTACGACGTGTGTGGGCGTCCAATGGATGAACCGATGACGACGTTGAGCTCTGTGTGAGCTTGGCGCGCGTACTGAAATCACCGGCGGAAACAGTGGAATCTTCATGTGGCTGTTGAAACGATTTTGTGCTGCGCAGGCGCATGGAAGCGGAACGACGCAATGGAATGAAATCGCCAGCGTTTGCATGTGGAATGCGTGTGGGTGGTGTGGATGTTGTGGATGTTATTGTAGCTGTTGTTGTTTGTCTTGGGGTTGGCAGCTTCTCCTGCGTCTCCTGTTTCTCCTGCGTTGACAACAACGACGTCATTGCTGACGTAGCAACTGCTGAACCTCCTGCTGCTGCTGCTGTTGTTTTCCTTGTGCTTGTTGCTGCTGTGGCTGAAAGTGAAAATGCAAAAAAAATAAATGCAAATTATTATTAGAGCATTTTCTTATTGTTTTTCTGCTGTTGCACTTTCAAAATTGAGCAATTTTTCAAATGAATGCACGTCTTAAAAGCTTCATTATCTTAAATGCTCGCCAGTCCAAATAATTAAAAACTTTCTTCATCTCAACAATTAATGAGCTACATTCCCTCCTCTCTCTTACTCATCTCTCACCCTCTTCCTCTTCTTCCCCTTTGAAACTGCATTGCATTTTGCCACGATATAAGTTAAGTTTTACCAATAAAAAGTGAAATTCAACTCGATTGCATGTCGCGCACATTATGAAATTTTGAAAAATTCACATCATCTGCGATCTGTGGCTTTTGTTTCAGATCTTTGTTAGTATACCCAAAGTCTAAAGTATTCTTTAAGACCACTGCCAACTCTTGGTTTGGGCCAAAAGCAGCTGTACACACATTACAGCCAGTTTTGTGGCAAGTGTAACCAACACCAACCAAAGTCTTTGTGTTGCAATTGCACTTTAACACATAGTTTTCTATATCTCTATATATATTTATTCATATCTGCAGTTCTTTTGGTGTTGTAAAACTCGTTTTCTTGTTGCCAATTACTTATCAGTCTATAGAGTTTGCGAAAATTTGCAATAATTTTTAGTGTAAGCATTGTAACGGCCTAATAAAATTAAGTGTTGATGTTTACCTTATTTATTTGTAAGTGTTGTTAAATTAATGACTAAAAAGTCAAGGAAGAAGCTTAGAATATTAAGTAAGTTATAAGGAATATTTTATGTTGGCATTTTTAATTATTAAATATTTTAATAAAAACAGTTTTGAGCTGATTCTCTGTATATAACTTTATAAAGAAGTTCAGATAAGACTATATTAAATTTCATAAAGCGCAATCAGATTTTTTAACCTTTTGTTAATCTCAAATTCCATTCCATTTAACTGAAAACCCCCAAAAATTGACGCTGGGAACAAGTAATAAGATCTATATTAAAATTCTGGATAAAGTTCTTATTACAAAACTGTCTCAAAATAATTTAAGTAAATTTTAATCAATTTTTACTTTTTAAAAACGTTAATATGACTCATTATTTACTTTAATATCACAGCAGGTACTCGAAATTATCTCAGGTTTCGAGAGTGGAATGCTTGACTGCCCAGGTAGATAAACCATAATGATGATAACGCATAAATCACTTAAGATTGACAAACTGTTGCATGTTGTGACATGTTCTGAGCCGTTTTCACTTTGTCTAATCGATGAAGAGTCGCAAATTAGTGAAATGAAAATAAACAAAGTCGCCAATTACGAACAAAAATTAAAGAAAATTGCTGGCCGAAAACCGTTTAAATCTCCATTAAGTGGACGCTGCCAAGGGACAGATTATCTGCTGTTCCAGACTCTAAACATTTCTTAAGCTACGTAAAAGTGTTTCCGCTTATTTCTTATGGCTGAACAACAACAGCAACAAGTACGGCAAAAAAACTCTAAACTTTGTTTGGCTATAAAAGGTCAATTTCACAGCTGAACAAACGTGTTTTATTTTTGTTTTGTACGTACAAATGGATTTGGACAAATGTAGAAATTGTTCAGCTTTGGCTGCCGCATGTAATTTGTTGTGACACCCTGTAGTGCAAGCATAGGGGGTAGTTACAGCGCAAAGGAGACGGCAAATAGTGCTAGAAATCAAGCTAAGTATCTCTAGTAGATCAATTTTAGGCCTGACATTTTGTCACACTGCTCTTATATTTACAGGGTATACGCTAGTCGCTATCTACCAACTGCAACACTTTTACTTGTTTCTGTTAGTTTGCGTTTCTGCCACGTTTTTAACGAGATATAATGACGCTTGCTGACGAATGCCTTTAAACGCATTTCTTTGAACTCGACGACAAGGTCAATGATAGCCGTCCAGATATCGAGAGTAACGTGATGGCATTTGATGAGCTGATCAAAATCTATTTGGCATATAACTGTTTTAAATTGACTGACGCCACACAAACTGTCTCTCAGAGAGTCTCAACACATTATCAATCAATAAAACAGCGACAACGACAATTTGTAGCTAACTGATAAGAGCAAAGTGTTGAAAGCTTTTTCCACAAAAAAATGAAAATATTTCAGTTTTTTGTGTATACAAATTTAATAACAATTTAGTTACCCTTATTTAAATGGTGATTTAGTGTATATTACACAATTGGTCGTGTTGGTCGTGTGCATAAACAAGTAACTCGCGTAGTTAATTGAACTAATTAAAAAATACACTGAGCCGCAACGGTTTGTTTTTGTGCTAACGCTAACGTAAACAACAAGCGCGTGGGGCGAACGACAAACTGCAACTGAAAAACGTTGCGATGGCAAATGTGGAAAATTGTTTGTTAAAGATGAAAAACTTTTTATATTATGCCACTTACATGCGAGTTAGTTGTGCGAGCGGGGCAGAAAATGAAGTAGCAGACGCAGCGGCGACGTTGGCGTTGCACAGTGGGTACAGTGGGCAATTCAAATTGGAAAGCTTGAGTATCGATTACAGTAATCGATTGATTAAACTGAAGTCGTAGCAACTGTTTTGCATTAATATGGCACAAGTGTATTTAACAAAAAATCTATTCAGTTTACCATACGATCCAAATTTAAACCACTTTTCCTAGTTTTTATGACTTTTTTCGTTTCGCTAGATCAGTCAACTAGCCCACTGTGCGCTGCTGCGCCGCGTCGCGTCGGTTACAAATGTTGCAATCGAGCCACAATAGGCCCACCTTTGACTTGGCCGACCTGGCAAACGATGGCATTTTAAATGATTTTTTATTTTAGGGCTGGGAATCTGTGGCATTTGACTGAGCGTTAGGTGAAAGACAAGTAATGCAATTAATTGGCGCACCGACTAACTTAAGTACAATGCACAATGGTTTCCTACTTACCGTTGTAAACGCAGTAGCAGCAGCAGACGCAGCAAGCAGCGATCGCTTGCGTTCACATGGTAGTTACAGTTTTATAGGTACGCCAAGAAGTTGCCACCATAACTCGTATTCGGTCTAGCGGAACGCATATTGCTAGTTAAACTTGCTTAAACTGCATTTTCAGCGCGTACTTTGAAAACTTTTCAAACATTCACTGCGAATTGCAAAAGAATTTATGCCCAAGCTCGATAACGATAGGTTTCTGTATGTCAGACGCTAGTATGGCCACACTCAACGAACAGCTGTTGTGTCAGTGTTGCCAATTCGACAGTTATCGATAATTCGAGTATTACTTGCACTTTGCCGACGCTGACTGTCAAAAAAAAAGGCAAGAGCAAGAAACTGCTTTGTGTTTGTTGTAGCTGCCAGCAAAATTCAACATAAAATTAAGTAAAAACTTTTATTAAACACACATCGTTTAAATCCCAATAAGGTCCGTAGTCTGTTAAACTAATCGCTTGTGTTAAATATTCAATCAACGTGTACTTTTCAACCTTTTTTGCAGTCGCGAATCATGGATCGTTTGCTACGTTTAGGCGGCTCGATGCCACAGGCTGCTCCACCCACAGATGCTCCCGTCGTGGACACAGCCGAACAGGTGTACATCTCATCTCTGGCCCTGCTTAAAATGCTCAAGCACGGTCGTGCTGGCGTGCCCATGGAGGTGATGGGTCTGATGCTGGGCGAGTTTGTTGACGATTACACGGTACAGGTGATTGATGTCTTTGCCATGCCGCAAACGGGCACTGGTGTCTCTGTGGAGGCTGTGGATCCCGTCTTTCAGGCCAAGATGTTGGACATGTTGAAGCAAACGGGTCGACCCGAAATGGTTGTTGGCTGGTATCATTCCCATCCTGGCTTTGGTTGTTGGTTATCCGGCGTGGACATCAACACGCAACAATCCTTTGAAGCTCTGTCCGAACGTGCTGTCGCCGTTGTCGTCGATCCCATACAGTCCGTCAAGGGCAAAGTGGTAATCGATGCCTTCCGTCTTATCAATCCCAATATGCTGGTGCTGGGCCAAGAGCCACGCCAGACCACCTCGAATCTGGGACACTTGCAAAAGCCATCGGTGCAGGCACTGATCCATGGCCTAAATCGTCACTACTATTCCATCAGCATTAATTACCGCAAAAATGAATTGGAGCAGAAAATGCTACTGAATTTGCACAAAAAGTCATGGAAAGATGGTCTCACACTGGCCGACTACAATGAACACTGCTCCATCAACGAGGACACTGTCGCCGAGATGTTGGATCTGGCCAAGAACTACAACAAGGTAAGTTTATTGCCACATGTTTGTGTGGGTAGCTTCGGGGGGATTAGAGACGGTTACCTTTGGTAAACAATAGCATTTTTACGAATCAGGCATTTCTATATATACCCTATAGTTCTGGGTAGGATGTTAACTCCTTCCCACTAAGTACACTAAAAGGATAAAGAGTGCAATCAGAACTTTTCAAAGGCTTAAAATTTCAATTTCAAGAAAAAAAAATTTTAATCATACCGAATAGCAAATACTCTACCTTTTTTAAACAAAAGCTTACAACTAATTTTATCCAACTATGCATAGTGCTTAGCAATTTTACTAGATTAAATTATTAAAAAAAAAAAAAAATCCATTCGTCACACCGAATTACAAATACCCTACATTAGAATAGCTTAGTTTATAGGCAGTTTGTTTTTTTTTCCATTTTGAATTTTAATCAGTTAATTTTTTGGCAAGGTTGCAACTCTAAACAAAAGCCAAATTGAAGTGCAACTCTGCACATTAAGATCACGGAAAGTTTTTAAGACTGAACTAGTTCCAGGAACTACTAATGAGTCACCAAACTAGGCATGAATGGAATTACCCAATAATATGAAACCTATTTCTAGGGTATGTCCTTGAGCAGGGATCTTAGAAGATGAACACAAAAGTTAGAACTTTTTGAGGGTTACTTAGAAAATGCTTTTACCTGAGTTAGGGTATCTTACACACAAACCTTACAAAGGACATAACACCCTCCCCCTCCACCATATAATTCCATCTATTGACTCTCGAAATTTCCATTTGCAGTCACTGGAGGATGAGGAGAAAATGACGCCCGAGCAGCTGGCGATTAAGAATGTGGGAAAACAGGATCCGAAACGGCATTTGGAGGAGAAAGTGGACAAGGTCATGCAGAATAACATTGTACAGTGCTTAGGAGCCATGCTCGACACAATTGTCTTTAAATAAAAAGTGCATTTGCTATTTACAAATAAAAATCAACCCCCAAAAACAATACATAAATCACATCCAACAAAAACATACTAACAAAGAAAAAGAAAAAATAAAACTGCTTTCTGTGTTTGGAGCAAAAGTTTTACACAAACCAAAATGTATTTTTATTTTATACGGACAAAATTCGCATAATTCTTATTTTTTTTATCATTACTAATGTATAAAGTACAATAAATCTTATGAAACTTAAGGGCTAAGCGGCCGCAGCAGCTGCGATGAATGAAGTCAACGCCGCTGCTTTTTCTTTGTTGTTGTCGTCTGCTGTTCGGCCGTCTGTTGCTGCATTTCTAATTAAAGATGGCGGACACGTCGTTTAGGCGCGCTCACCACGGATACGTCTGGCCAACTGTATGTCCTTGGGCATGATGGTGACACGCTTGGCATGGATAGCACACAAGTTGGTATCTTCGAAGAGACCGACCAAGTAGGCCTCGGATGCTTCCTGGAAAAATCAAACAAATAAAACCATTTATAGACATTTGCAGTACATGATGAAATTGTCATTACATGATCTAATATTCCCCCGCCTCTTTTCACATAATCGAGACAATTCCCACTATTTTTTCACGTTCCCGCCAATTTAATTACCTGCAACGCTCCGATGGCAGCCGACTGGAAACGCAGATCGGTCTTGAAATCCTGTGCGATTTCACGCACCAAACGCTGGAACGGCAACTTGCGGATCAGCAATTCAGTGGACTTTTGGTAGCGACGAATTTCTCTCAATGCCACGGTACCAGGGCGATAGCGATGTGGTTTCTTAACACCGCCCGTGGATGGGGCCGACTTGCGGGCCGCCTTGGTTGCCAATTGTTTGCGGGGTGCTTTGCCTCCGGTCGATTTACGCGCAGTTTGCTTGGTACGAGCCATTTTTTCGTTTGGAAATTACTTTTTTTTCACAAATTTCAGCAATTAGATCAAACTTTTTTAGTCTCAGATGAAGTGACGTCCGAACTGTACGATAACTTTTCAATGAATGAAGGGTGAGGGGTCGGGCGGAGCCGATACTGCTGGATTATATTTTTTTCAACATTCGAAGAGTATCGATTGTCGGTATTTTAGAGCCTTAGCAAAGTATCGAGTCCCAAAATCAAAACACAGTAACATTTGTAATTAATTCAGATGAGTAAAGTTGATTGTGACGGTTTTTATTTTATTACATTTTTGTCTGAAATTAATTTGTATTTAAATGCACATTTGTACAAGAGAATTAAATATAGTTTTTATGAGTTCAGTATCACTACGTGAGCTGCATACCTTGCTTGCCTATCGCACCAACAACTGCTGACTGCAGCTATCGATGGCTCGACTATCGCCAAAAGCACTATTTACATGAGTATATCGATGTAATTACTACAACCATCTCTAAAGTAGCGGTACTTTCAATTTGTAAAGAATGCGTAAATTAAAATTGCAAAACTTTATTAATACTTTATTTTGTACAGCTAATCAAAATGAACGAACACCAATTCGGCACTTGCCCTTACGACAAAAACCATCGCATTGTGCTGTTCAGAATGCCTGGACACATAATTAAATGTATGCGCAATTACAGGGGTCCTCCGCTAGCGATTTGCAAATATAATGCGACGCATCGTTTGCCAGAGGCACAAATGGAAAGCCATTTAATGGAATGTCCTGATTTTCTTAAATTTAACGAACGGAAAATTATAAAAATTGCTTTGAGAGCTCGGCAGTCGCCGCCACCTGCCTAACGGGTACAAGACCATTAATGAGCACAGTACGCGACATACAAATAGGGACTGAAAGTCATTGGTTACTACTATAATTTGTTGCCTTGTTCTATAAACCCTAAAAATAAATACAAAATTATGCAAAATATGTGAATTTCATTTGTCTTTCTTAAATAAATTACCTAGTTAATTAAAAAGTGGAACAATTATATTTGTTGATCAAATACATTTTTATCTAAAAGGGAAACGGTGTTAACAAAAACGTACCAGGAGGAAATTGAATTTTTTAAGTGATTTCATTATTATTATGTGCATTAATTTCTAAAACGGAAACGCTATTTACACACATACATACATACGAACAAAGATTGCACGCTCGCTTATCGTTTACAACATTCGGAGGCACTTTTTATGACCCACTTTTTGTCTGCAAAAGCGGGTATTACATGGTAATATAAAGACAAGACCTATTTACACACGTTAAGCCTAAAGTTTACACTATATCCATCTCCAAGTCGGTATCACCCTGTTCATCCAACAGTCTGCGATCGTCTTCCCTCTCCTTAGCCTTCTTTAGATTGGTAGTAGCCTCACTTAGGTTCTCCAGTGGACGCACCTTGCCCAGATTAACCACCGGACTTTGGGTATACAGATAGATGGCATAGGAGACGACAGCGATTGCAAGGGCGGTATTTATATAGATCGGTATGGCAAACAGGAAGTAGCACAATACGGCCGTAAAGAGCAATTCCAATGCGCTGGCAAAAGTCTTAAGTATTGAGTTCATGTACTTTAGGAAGAAACTCGTCACAATTCCAATCGCTGCGTTATTCACAATGATAATGATTACACTGAAGCGCATAATGCTGCCCAGATTGTGTGCACTGAAGGCGTCCAGCAGCTCACCGCGCATCAGCAGAATGCCAGCGTTGCAAACTATCGAATCCAGATACATGAAGACATTCTGCACGAAGATGTTCACCTCGGCGCCTTTATCCTTGAGCAGATATTCATTGTAGACGCCCGCCAGACACGAGCATATCGTCTGGGCCAAGATGAAGACAGCGCTAATGCTGAAATCAAATCCGGTCATGTTCTTTCCACTGGCTTTGGCGTCTTGCACTGCGGTAGTGACTGTGGCTGCACCCGCCTGCAAGGCAGCCGATTCGCTGTCATCGTTGGCGTCACTGTAGAAACTATTAAAGTTCACCTGCTTCAGCATGCAACCGACAGTCAGTAGAATCAGCGAGATCCATTGTCGCTGGGACAAATACTTTTTAAAGATAATTTGAAAGAGAACGCCGGTTACAACGACTCGCAGCTGCAGAAGCAGATAGTATGTGGTTGGATCGAATGTGGCGAGATTCACAAAGGCGAGATTGTTGTACAGACAGTACAGAAATGCGGGCACCATATACAGAGCCAGCACATGACGATCTTTACGCACATCGCGCACCAGCGATGCTAGATTGTTCCTAAATACAAAATTTATATCAATTGTAGCGCCGCAATGGGGTTTGGTTATCTCTTACTCTTTGCAGTAGAGGCATGTGGAAACAATGAGCTTGAGGATTTCTGTGAGTAGGACAACAGTTACGGTATTGTAGCTGTAGGAATTGTTTGATTCCTGAGATGCAGTCACGAATATGCCTGTAAAATACACACACCATTAAGAGTTTAGCCAACACACGCGTACACACACAAGCATAAATACCTTGTCCGATAAACAATGACATATACAGCAGGAATATGAGAAATGTCAATTTCGTTGGAAACAGTTCACGCCAATTTGTCATGTTGATTGCCGTTTATGAAGTTAGTTCTACGTTGCCAGCGTAGCGTTGAGCGACTAACCGAAATAGTGTTCCAGGGTCAAGCTACAGCTCGTAGTAGACGCTGTACAATCAGTTATGCTTGTTGCCCCTAAATTCTGACAAGCTCAGCACTTTCATTTAGTTAAATTTCTAGAGATAAACAATAAAAAAAAACACTAATATTTGTTATCGCAGTCGGCACAGACAGCTGACAGACAGTGTTGTAAAATTGTCCACAGTTGTTTGTGTGCTGTATAACGTTGGTTTGCGTCTGCGGCGGCCAACTTCACGTCTTTTCTCTTTCGTCGTCGTCAAAATGGCAAACCGCGGTGGTCGTCATGCTCGTACTGAGGATTCAGATAATACCATAAATTATGTACAATGTGACGGTTTGGTAAGTTATTATCAAAGTTCATAGTTGGCGGCTTAAGTGCATCAAGTGGTTCGCGCTTGATAAATGCGTTTAATATCTGTTTTTAAGTGCCACGCGCTGGGCATGACAGCAGTTTGTTTGTATGTGTGAGTGTAATACACTCGGTGTTTGTGCAAAATGAGAATGGCAAATTGAATATATGAAAGAGAGCGAGCGAGACTTGCAGCTGATATTTCAAATGATTTTAATTTATTTATTTATTTCCATTTTGTAGGCCGTCATGAAGATGGTAAAGCACTGCCATGAGGAGTCCAGCAACATGGATTTGGCCCAGGGAGCCCTGCTCGGTCTGGTCGTGGACAAGTGCCTGGAAATCACCAACTGCTTTCCATTCCCCAAGAGCGGCGATGAGACCATGGACGAGGAAATGTATCAACTGACTGTGATGCGTCGCCTGCGTCGTGTCAATGTCGATCACTTGCACGTCGGCTGGTATCAGAGCTCCGATGTGGGCAACAGCCTTTCCCTGGCGCTGCTCGAATCGCAGTACCATTACCAGACCAGCATTGAGGAGTCTGTTGTCGTTGTCTACGACACACAGAAGTCGTCGCGTGGCTTCTTGTGCCTGAAGGCATACCGCTTGACACCCCAGGCCATACAAATGTATAAGGATGGCGACTTTACGCCCGAGGCATTCCGTACTCTGAAGGTTGGCTATGAGAGTCTCTTTGCCGAGATTCCCATTGTGATTAAGAACTCGCCGTTGACCAACATCATGATGAGCGAGCTGAACGAGCTGTTGCCCGAGGATAAGGGACATAATTTCCTGGATTTGGGCACCGCTTCAGTGCTGGAGAATCATATGCGTAGTCTGATTGAACGTGTCGATGAACTCTACCAGGAGGCTGTGCGGTACAACAAGTACCAGCAGGTGGTCTTCAAGCAGGACACGGTAAGATTTGCTTTACTTGGCATAAATTCAAAGTTTTAATTAATTTTTTATATTTGTGTTTTAGGAGAAACACCGTGCTCTGGCCAAACTGGCGGCGGAGAATGCTGTGCGCACGTCCAAGGGCGAGCCAACGGTGGCCGAGGAGGAGGTCATCAAGCAGTTCCGTCCGATGCCGGTGCCGGCCAGGTTAACGGCCACCATCACATCGGGCCAAATCAACACGCATGCGCAGCATATTGCACAATTCTGCTCCCAGTCGCTGGCTAAACTCTTCATAACGGAATCACTGCAGAACGCCAAGGAAACAAAGGAGATCAAGTAGTTTAGTTTATGTTAAAACAAAAAATTTTAAAGAGCGAGACAAAGAAATAATTAAATAAACACAACTTTGTAGCTGTGTGTAGGCGCATATGCCGCCACAGCTGAGCGGAAACTATTGCACTCTCTTAATTCCATGCGCTCTTTACTTTCACTTCCATTCGCTCTCTTCCTTATCTGTTGCTCTTTGACTTGTGCCACTCACTTTTTGGTGGTGAGTTTTTCCTACTTTGCTACGTGTGTTGTTTGCTTTAGTCTCTTTTCGTGCGCTTTTCCGTGCAGTATTATAACTTTTTTCCACGGTAGCTTTTGGTTATATCTGAATTGTTTGCACTGCAACTGCTTTAATTAGACACACACACTAAATAAGTATGATAAGATGCTATCCTACGATCTCAACGAGCGTTTGCTAACAGCCGTGCACAGCGGCGACTTTGGTCAGGCACTCAACTGCCTCATCGAGGGTGCCCAGGCCACCTACGTTTCCTCCTCCTGCGGTCGCACTGCTGTTGGCACCGCCGCTCTGCTTGGCGACGCTGAACTACTCGAACTTCTGGTCCAGTCCTGTGAGGAGCCGCAGCTGAATCTCTTCCATCCAAGTAAGTTGAATGACATTAAGTGGCCAATAAAGGGTTCATGGCCAACAGCTGTACTCGCAGAAAATCAATGAGTCGGACAATGCATCAAAAGTTTCCCCCAGCACACAAACACACACACACACACACCTCTGGCATTAACCCCATGCGGCTTGGCCAAAATAGATGTACATTTTTAGACCGTTAAATTGAATATAGTTGGGATTTTCTTTATTTTTGGTTTTTTCTGGTGTTTTGAAGTGTTGAATAAATTATTTTAAGTTTTTGTCGGTTTACACTAAACTAAAATTTACTTTGCAACTGAATTTAATTAAAAAAAAAAATTAATTCATTTTTGTTTATTATTTAAATTAAAAATTGAGTGCCCTTTAAAACAATTAATTAAAAATTCAAATTTTTTGAAAGATGCCACGCTAAACGATTTAGTGGAAGTACTTAAAGATTTGTAGAACTTATAACACTCCAATATTAAAAATTTTCTTAAAAAGAAATTAGCTAATTTTATCGCAATATGGGGATGATCTCACTACTAAAGTTTCAGATCGAAATTTCCCTAATTTTTGGCATGCGTCGAGCCTTTCAAATCCTCCCTACCCTCCACCCTCCCCTAAAAATGATCAGCTGTCCTTCGCGGAGTATTGGGATCGTTTGACCTTTCTAGGGTGGTTTTGATCCAAACGCTCCAGCGACTTTGTAGCGCAGTGTAGCACACGACAATGACCCAAATCAGTAGTGCAGTCAGAGAGCGATAAGAACAAAGTTGAAGGGGCCAGCAGAGAGAACCGGTTATGCGAGGTGCGAAGAACGAAACAGAAAGAGCTCCGAAAACAAACAAATTCCGTAGTCGATTCAGTTTTTTGACAGCTGTCTCAGTGCCAGGTAGTCACTTTGTTTGAAGTCTGTCCAATTTGAAGTTACTCATAATTTAAATGGTATAAACTTTGTTGGTTTTTTATCTAACGCAGCGCACAGTGATACTTTGGAGATTGAGAGTACACCCGACGGCATGGAGAAGCTGGAGTGGGTGGATGAGTTCGAGGGCGAAAGTTGGTCAGATAACGATGGACCCGATGGCGTGGATGGCGGCGGAGGTGGTGAGGATTCTCAGCTATATCATTACTATGCCAAAACCTTTGAGAACACCGGAGAATTTCTCATGCAATGCTGTCCCAATTGCCGGCAACAGGATCCACATCTCTATGATTCGGATTTGGCCACACCCCTGCACTACGCGGCCGCCTGGGGACATGCCGAGTGCGTGTCTGTGCTGCTCAAGCATCAGGCGCCCATCAATGTGGTCAACAGCGAGGGTTATGCACCGCTGCACGTGGGTGCCGGCTACGTTGAGGTCACACGGCTGCTGATCAAGCACGGGGCACTAGTGAATGCCAAGACGCTAAGCGATGGCAAGACAGCTCTGCATTTGGCTATAGAGAACCGCTGCACTGCATCCGCTCAGCTGCTGCTGCAGACAAACATCAATATCAATGAGACAGACGATGAGGGCGAAACGCCGCTGATGCTGGCCATCATTTGTAATCTGCACGAGCTCTCCGTGGATCTAATCAGTCGCGGTGCCCGCATCAATCTCCAGGATAAACGTGGCAACACCGCACTCTACTTCGCGGCACTTGGCAGGCATCTGTTGCTGGCCCAGTTGCTGCTAGATCGGGGTGCTCGAAGATTGCCCTCACATCATCTGCTGCATCATTGTGTGGGTCACAGGACGGCAGATTATGATATGGTCAAACTGTTGCTGGAATACGGTGATAGTCTCAGTGTGCGGGACTGCGATAACTGTACGCCCATAATGCTGGCCATACACCGACAGCTGCCCAAGATGCTCGCCTTCATGCTGGACGAGGCGGAGAAGCAGCGAGCACAGGGAATGTACACGGCTGCACAGGACGAGGGTCTGCTGCTCTTTGCCGTGCAGCAGATCGAAGACGTGGCTGAATTCACGAGCATAATCCGCATACTGTTGGCCAAACTGCCAAGTGCTCGTCGGGATTTGTACAGCAGCTTTAAGGCGCCCACACTCGTGTGTGGCTTTGTCTACAGGGAAACACCGCTGGCACGTGCCATTAGCCTACAGCGTTTGGACATGGCTCAACTGTTGATCAGGGAGGGCTGTAACCTCTCACAGATCTCAGCTGAACATGTGATCAATGATCTGCGCTCCGACTCCAATACCGACGCCACGCAGCGCATCATAATGCTGCAACTTCTGGCGCATGCAGGACTAAAGTTTCCACCACTTGCAGTCGAGCGCAGAGCCAAGGAGTCGGCATTGGAGCAGGAGCTACGACAGTTGTCCACACAGCCACGTACACTGCAGTCCCTTTCTAGGCAGGTGATACGCCGTCAACTGTTGCTGTCACTGCAGCAACATCCGGCACTCCATCAGCAGTATTCGGCCACGGAGCAGAGCTCCACTCTAGCGCGCATCGTGGACGAGGAGCTGTGCATGCCAGTGACGTTGAAGAAATATGTAAGCGAGTTTTCCGATCTGGCCACAATACGTGGTACACATTTGTGTCATCGTCTCATACGATCCATTGAATCATGGGATTAATCATAGGATTAATTGATTGACAAGATGTGGGAATTGTGTGCAATTTCTAAAATATGTATTTAGTTTATAATTAATTAATGTTTGTAATGTGTAATGTAGCATAAGTATGTTTAGTTTGTATATTGCCCCATAGTGGATAGTGAATAGCCCCCATATATAGTATATATATCTTCTATATTATAACTGTCACATAGTTTTACTTTACTTTCACAATGCCAAAGTTTTACTTTTCAAATTGTAATTTCATTAAATTTAAATTTAAATTCTGCATTCAAGTTTTTAGCGTTATTAGTTTTCGAAAGATTTTGGACGAAAAATAAAGATAAATTGGATAAATTATATATGTAAAAAAGATTTTGCGCTTACAATTTACAGTTAACGATTTCAAAAATATACATTATAAATTGTCTACGTCTATTGTGTCTAGTTACACACGTTTAATACGCATTTTCTAATACGCATTTGGGTCATTTGAAATGTTGCCGGGAATCCGCCGTATTCCAGTTGCGTTACGGGGACATTCTTCATTAAAAACTTATGATTAACTCCAGTTTAGGGCTTTAGTAGCAACTTGAAATCATCATTGGCATTCTCCATAATATACTCGAATGCTATTTTATCCTTCTTATCCTTGAGTAGCTTCAACTCTGGCTGCGCCTTTAGCAGATAGCGACACACCTCCAGCTGTCCACGCAGCGCTGCGCGATGCAACGCACTCTGCCCGCACTCGTCTTGGAGTAGCAGATTAATCTTGGGCTGCTCTGCCAGCAGTTTGACTATGCTTAGGTGACCTGGAATGGATTTCACATATAAATTAGTTAAGCTTCATGATAAAACACTCTACTGCATATACTCAGGGCTCAACTCAGACATACCCATCATGGCAGCACGATGTAGCGCCGTTGCACCCGCCTTGGTCACCGCGTTCACATCCGCTTTGCCCTCCTCCAGCAGCAACTTGCAGATCTGCTCATTGCCATTGCGTGCGGCATAATGTAAAGCCGTGTAATCACAATCATCTCGAGCCATGGCCTGACCCTTCTTGATGAACTCACGCACGCGCTCCTCTTCGTTGTAGATAGCTAGAAGAACGACAAGATATTTTAATAGGTGTGCTCAACTAAGAGTTTAGGTAAGTAGTGCCCACCTGCATTCCAAATGCCACGATCGAAGTCCATGTCGGAGAGTGTTTGCTGTGCCGGCTGCGTTTGCTTGTGGCACTTGCAGTTGTCTGCATTATGATGATCCATTTTATCGATGCTTTTTCTTTGCTTTTTCCTTGTTGATTAAACAAACTATGATGAATATGATGCGATTGACTTGATTTGACTGACTGATTTAATTTGATTGATTAAACTTCACGCTGCATAGTCCAACAGATTTCAGCCTCGCCGCAACTGCAGACAACCTTATAGCTGAGCTGAGCTAGGGTATTTAGCATTACCATCGGCGGTACTGCGATCAAAACTCCATTGACACACGCCTTAACCGATAACCTTTGGGACAGGGCCTGTACCTCGGCTTGATTTAGACCAAAAACAGTGCAAGTATAATCATGCAATGATCCCTTGACTGTCACATAGGCAAATGTGCCTTCCGTTTGTAAAACCGGTACGGGTATTGTCACAACATTTGCCGGACAACCGGGAATTGATGTGGCCGATGGCGCTACCGGTGGTGGGCACTCGCAATTTAATGTGGACTCCTTTGGTACGGTTGATGGCTGATTATCGCTCATACTTTGCTCTTATAAACACTAAACGCACATATATTTATATATATATAGTTTATATAGTTATGAGAACAAATCTTTGGGGAATTAACCGAACAATAGACGTGTTTCACCAGGAATATTCTATTCTTTTCTACACTATACTCTGTTGTGGTTTTTTTGCTTGGTTTTTTCCTTCCTATTAGGTTGCTATAGTTTTGTCTTTTTCCTACATATACATTACACACACACAAACATGCACACACACTCACACTTAGATACAGAGACACGCACAACTAAGTAAATGGATAGAAATTTGAAGATATTGACAAATTGATTGCGCAAACGAAAATAAAATAGAAAAATACGAAATGAAGAATTTACTCGGGCGAATCAACCTTGTGATAATTGCCTAAACTTGCCGCCTCGCGACCAATATTTGATAGATTTTCACGGACAACGGATACGGTTTCGGACTCGGGTTCTGGCTCATCAAACTCCTTGCGCATGGTCCACATATATTCGTTGTAGTCCTGTTTCACTGCCGTCGACGAACTGGCCACAACTCGAAAGCCCAATATCTGCTGTGCATAAACAAAACAAACCAATTAAAATTCTAATCATTTAAAGGAGTCACTTTAACATTTTGTTGAGGAATGTTCAACAGATCTCAAGAAACGTAAAACTTTCTAAATTTTCTGTATATTTATTTTAATTAATTGTTTTAAAATGTATAAAAAATAACTGAAATCAAGACAATAAAAAATTCTTGTTTGAATCATAAAATAAATTAAGAAACGCATCAATATATGATCTGTTGATGATCTAAGAAAAGTGGAATCTTAATATGAAAATATACAAATGATGACATACTGAATAATTAATTCCTGACAATTTTTTCAGATTCTGTCTATAGTTTTATTATACAAAATAACAGACTTGGCTTAGTTTATGAGTAACACTGTAGTAAAAACAGTTAAGCAGCTCATAAAATTAAAAAACAATATTGAAAATATGAAGTAGGTTTAAATAAACCCAATAAATAAAATATTTCACTTCCAAAAGCAACAAAATTTCCTTAAATTGTTTACAAAATCTCTAGAGATCGGCGGAACCCACTTCTCATGTTAATATTGAGGTTAATACTTGCCTCTAGCGCTGATAGAATGCGACACGGATGCACTAGATACACAATCGTGGACTCATCACTGTAGCCGCCACAAGAGAATTTGTTCAACTGTTCAATATCGTCAGCTGAAAATGCCGGTGGAAGGTTTTCATTTAGCGCTTATCTTTTTATCATTTTTATCTATTTTTTTGGGGTTTATTATTGTGTAGTTTGCAGTGTTTATACAGTAAAGCATGACAAGCTCGGCACAAAGATAAAAATAATAATAGTAATCAAACTTGCGGTGAGCGCATGACGTCAGCGCTCACTGTTTGTGTGTGTGTGTTTGTGAGTGTGTATCGCTGTCTGTGTGTTAATTAAACAAAAGTCGAGACCTATAAATTTGTAAAGTTACAATTTTTGAACGATTCATATTGGAAAATATTTATACAACTCTTGATTAATCTGAAAGTGCATTGACTTTTAACGTAATAAATATGAAGCAACGAAAATGTAGTAAAAAGTTCTATATATGGGGAGTGCCTCTATGCGTGAGTGTGTGTGTGTGTTGTGTGTGTGCCTCACCATGCAATCTACAGGCGTAGTTCAACTGCACTCAGCGCGAAACCAAATGAAACTGACGACGACTCAATGTGCGAGTAAAGCAAGAAACAACAAATGGAAAGAGCGAAAAAGAGCGAATGCGAAAGTCAGCAAGAGAGAGAGAGAGGGGGCTTGTGGCTTTGAAAAGCCGAAGCTTAAATGCTCTTTGGTAACTTTATTATTTAATCAATGCAAACAAGTTTTGAGTTTTAAGTAAACAAGTGAGCAAATGCCAAAAGTAAATTTATTAAGCATTTCAAAGATATATATTTTAAGCTTAATAAAGTATTATTATATAGAGCCAATTGAAATCACAGCTTAGGGCATTCAAGTGTCGATGCACTCACCTGTATGTAAGAAATACCTGTGTGTAGTGAGTGTAGAATAAAAGGTGCATTTGTTTATTAAAAACCGCAATTTGTTTGCAATTGCGATGAAAAGCGAAAGCAAGTGTTCAGTTTGATTTGATAAGCAATTTGGCAGTGTGCATAATATTTGTGGATGCCACTGTTCAGGGAGGCCCTTCACACCGACACACACACACACACACACACATACACAGACAGCCAAGGCCGGGCCATTCAGAAAGTAGCTGACTGTGCACACATAGAGGAACAAACGAAGAAATGAGAGAAACAAAACAAAGAAAAAAAAAACAGACGCTCAAATATTGTGGGTGATAGACACTACATGTCTGTCTGTCTCTGTGTGTATGTCTGTGCAAGTGTGTGAATGACGAAGCACTCTTTAAATTAATTGTGTCGCGCAATTTATGTAAAAAAAAAACTATAACAGACAAAAAGAAGAAGAAGACTAGGTAAATCAACAACCAAACTGGCTGTTAAAGTATATTTCAAAAGTAAAAAATAACTGTTAAGATTGTAGAAGTGTCTTCTAGGGTGCTTTAAACTACTAACGTGAAGAGAGAGGTCTACTTATAAATATTTTTGCTTTCTTATGTTTTGCTGGTTTTTTTATGATTTACCTTTCAATCCAGAGACGAGTACACGCCATGGATATTTGTGACTGTAGGAGGCTAGATTGCCGCGTATGATAATGTACGGCATTTGGTATGATTTTATTTTATTTTTCTTCTCCTTTTTTTCTTGTTTTGTCTCTTTTATTTGCTATCAATTAGCGCGGGCGGGTCGTGGATGGAGGTGGAGGTCGTTGTAAAGTAACCGGTTCAAACTCGTTACTGACCGAAATAAAAACGACTCAAATGAAATTTGTCGCACAACACGACAAAAGCTAACTGCTGCGCTGACTGAAGGCTGGCTCACGACTGAATTTGGTTTTCAAAGCTTAGAGGTTTTCCCCAACGTCAGATGGTGCACTAGTTGTAGTGGTTAGTAGTGGTTGTTTGCTTGTTGTTGTTACGTTTGCTTACTTTTGTTTATTATTAATAGGCTCTGTATCGATGCGTCGCTCGGGGCGCGCTCTCTGAAATGGTTAACTTTATTGGATTAACCTACAAATGTAAGCAATGCACAGCAGTATTGAGCAATAGATAATCCCTAGCTTTTTGTCAGGATACAAAACACAGAGAGGGCGAGAGCATGAGAGAGCAAACACACATACACGCACACGCACATACATTTGTGGTTTACCCCAATCAGGTGGGGCTCTGACCAGTTGCATGTTTAGCTCGAGTCACCACCGATTGACCATTCACAATTACAATTACAAGGGCTTGCTGTATATAATTAGACGTAACTTTCCTCACACCAAAATTAATGAATATTTCCGTAAGTCAACTAAAAATAGTAGTAGCACCCGAGAGCGCGGTCAACAACATTTTACATAAAGCTCGATTTGTATTGCACCACACAAACACACATGCACACACACACACAAATGCTTACACCCCCTTAATGAGCCCCATGACATCCTTTCAATTGCGAGCTATCGTATCCTTTTGCGTGTTTTGCACACACAAAAAATAAATAAATAAACGCGCGAGTCATAAAAGTAACTGTTTGCACAAACAGCCGCTACAAATTAGGTGCTGCCTCAATGATGTCATTTGAATTTAATCAAATTTCAATTCCCGTTTTCGTCTGCACTGGCTCAGCTCAGGTTGTGGATATTTTCAGTTTTCACACTTTTCTTAACTTATTACCTTTGGTTACTCACTTTTTTTCTGTGTTGATACAATTTTTGTGTGCAAAAACTGTTAGACTATTGTTAAATTGACCGAATAATTGTTGAATTCATCTGTTTTATTTAAACTTTTTCCAAATTTTGGCAAATCAGCGAAGTTTTTATTTGCAATAACAATAGCTAGTGATGTGTACCTATATCGATATGCACAGCGATTGTTGCAGGCAACGACTATCAGCGGTATCGATATGCCGCTATCGATACCTGTTTATTAGTTTGTCGATAAGCGCAGAAAAGATGCTGCATTTGTTTTAGCGAGCTACTTTTATGTAAATAATAGTTTTTAAAATGTTTATAATTAGTTAAAATTTATAGTAAAACGACAAATGTGTGCACACGCAACGTATAACAATTGGCATTAGGTGCAATATAGATAAATATCCGCGAAAGAAAGAAAAAAATTTGAGTGTTCGTCCCTAACAGCTGGTAAGAAATACATCAATTTCAAAAGAGATGTTTAGATACAATTTACATATATATATTTGTACTTGTATGTGTATTTCAGGTTACGCAAATTTATTGACTGGGTTCATTGGAGTTCATAAATATTTTTTGGGCTATTGCGTGTTGCCGGCAGCTAGAAAATCTCAAGTGCCACAAATCTCCCAGTGCCCAGGTTGTTTATGCCCGTGGCTCTCTCTTCCTCGCTCTCCCTCTCTTTCTCTATGTGAGCCTTTGTGTGTGTTTTCATTTACTCAGCATCCAGCAAGAGCCAAGAGGCTAACATTCGATTTTAGTGTGCGCCCGACGACCAAACCATAAACAACAAACGCCAGCGCTAAGAAATTTTCTGCGGTTTCCAGAAATTTATACATAAACAAAACATTCGGGAGCTCATAAGTACATCATAAAAATGGCCAGGTCTATGCAATTTGGACCCGTGTTCGTCTGCTGCGTGTTGGCAATTCTCGCTGCTGTTGGACCCATGCCCACTCATGGCGCTGTGGCCAGCCATAAGCACGAGAAGCACAACAGCAAGGAGCGGGTTAAGGACGGTGTCTTTGTACCGCGAGATGCACATCATCATGGCGAGCATGGAGAGCATAATGTGGAGTTCGACCATGAGGCCATTATAGGTGGGTACCCTGATAAAATTGAGTCACGTGGTTTTTTTTTAGCATATTACACACAATTTTGCCACTTTATAGCTTAACATATTGTTTATTTCTTTATATGTACATACAAATGTATATAGTTTGTTTTTTTTGATGAGAATTCTTCACTCTTTATTGAAAGCGTTGCTCATTTTGTATACCCTTTGGAGTGAGTCTTATGCTACAGTGCAGTTATATGTATATCTAATGTTAAGTGTACAAGTCTACAAAATTAAGTGTAGAGCATTAAATCTTCGGTATAACAAAGTCAGCTCTCTCATTTTGGATTTTGAAAAAACACACGTCATGCTAAGTGTGTCCATTGTGTGCACACGTTCTCTGTATTTTTTGGGCCTCATCTGCAAAGATTCTTATGCATATTTAACATCTCTTCACAGGAAACACGAAAGAGGCACAGGAATTCGATACCCTAACGCCGGAAGAGTCAAAACGTCGTCTAGCCATACTCATCAAAATGATGGACTTGAACAAGGATGAATTTATCGATCGACATGAATTGAAAGCATGGATATTAAGGTCTTTTAAGTGAGTGTTGTTTGTTGATTAACCCAGCTAACCAAAGCTCAAAGTATAATGCTTATGTAAAGCTTAAAAAACCAGCGCATGTAACTGTAGTAATATGTAATCCATTGAAAAATTATTAACTTTGCTACTCTGCTCTATAGGAAATTATCCGAAGAGGAAGCCGCCGATCGTTTCGAAGAGATTGATCTGGACTCGGATGATATAATCACATGGAAAGAGTATTTGCAGGACACTTATGCTATGGAGGATGAAAACTTCAAGAAGGAAATCATTGATTTCGACAGCTATGAGGATGAGCAGAATATGATTAAACAGGACAAGGAAATGTTCAATGCAGCGGACTCCAACAAGGATGGCAAGCTCTCCATGGAGGAGTATGTGTTTTTTCAAAATCCCGAGGAGCATCCACAAATGTTGCCCATACTACTGGAGCATACGATGCAGGACAAGGATACCAATCACGATGGTAAAATAGATTTCCAGGAGTTTGTGGGCCAGGCAGCAGCACATCACGACAAGGAGTGGCTTATAGCGGAAAAGGAGCGCTTCGACAAGGATCACGACACAAACGGAGATGGCATACTCACGGGCGATGAGGTAAGTCTATGTAAACTTCAACGAATCCAGTCATAAATCTAAATTTCATTCTTTTCTAGGTGCTGTCCTGGATTGTGCCCAGCAATACGGCCATTGCCAACGATGAGGTGGATCATTTGTTTATCTCCGCGGATGAGGATCACGACGATCGTTTGTCCTACTTGGAAATACTCAACAACTATGATACATTCGTTGGCAGCGAGGCTACCGATTATGGTGATCACTTACAGAACATAAATCACATAACGGATGAGCTGTAAATTGGCATGGGACAGGACATATCACGAATTTGCTAGAAGATCTGTGCTTAGTATTGTATTTTTTATTCATTTAGTTAGTAAATTTATGTTTTATTCATGCAAATTGTGTTCTTTACATGATCATTTCGAAAATATACATAAGCAAAAATGTAGTAATTTAAATAGACACCAAAAAGAATCTACAAATATTAAAACATAGCTTATGAACACATACAATATTTAATAAATAATTTATACTAAATTGTCTGTTGTGTATGTGTGTGTGTGTGTGTGTATGGTGTATGTGTATTGTTTACTGTTAAGTGTGATTAACGTACTTAAAGCCTATAAATCTATAAATGTTATACAGTTTACAAATAACTTGTATTGTATATTATATGATCTTAAATGTTATACATAGTTAAATAGAGATCATTCGAGATTTTTGACTAGAATTCATAGTTTTTGCTTAAATTGTACAATTTAATAATTTGTTAGCTGACTAATGGGCTACCAATCTGAACAATCTGAACAATTTGGATGCCATAACGTGCTTTCTTTGACTAGATTTCACACTCGTACCACAAAAATACATATACATATTCATATACTTAAAGCTATGTATTTTATTAATAAGATTACTTAAATTCATTATTATTATATTATGCGTTAAGTGTGTTTTTTTTTTTTTGCTATACTGGTTCGATTTTTATAATCCATTAATTTTTTTTTTTTAAACCCAACTTTTGCCTCTGCCTTATATCACAAATATTGCACCTAATTGGCCTATTACCGGAAACATTTTAGCTACAATTGTTTTTAACAGCAATTTACAGTAAATTTAAAATAAACAAAAACAAATTGTGGTTACAGTTAAAGTAACCCAGAAAAATTGTTATAATTATAATAATGAATTGCAATACATGAAATTTACAACTGAACTCATATTATAATCGTTCGTTCCTCCCAATAATTTAATATGTGTATTTATAAACTCGTATGTTCTGTTTCTTCATCTGTTCGCCCCCAAACTATGGCACATTACTCAGTTTCACGGGACTTCTTCATTAAATATCTTCTTCTTAATCATAGTTCATGAAGCACATCATCTACCTACAATGTACATAGATATACCAAATATATATACTATAAACATTTACATAAATCCCACATCCTAAAATCAAACCGCAAAACGAGAAATCTTTCTAGAAATCACACAATATATCATAGTTGTCTACCTGACGTAGTGGTTCCATATCATCAATAACCTCGCCTAAATATTCACTAATTGGCAATGGTAGCTTGAGTTTCTCCAGATCAGCAGCAGTACGCAATTTTCGCATTATCACTGCCCTACAACGATCCTGAAGATTAACAAACTCACGACGTGCACACTTCAATGTCATCTCCGTCTTGGCTGCCGTCGAGCATACGATGGGATACAGTGGTTCCTGTACCTGTAAGAAAAGTTTGTTATATAAAATAAAATAAAATGTTTAAATAATTTCTAAAGCCCTTAAGTAGTTTAATCCGCCGATGCCACACACTTATCCCTTAACAAATGTCTATACATATGTTCTATATGTTTATTAATCTCACCTTGTCTAATCCCCTGAAGGCCACGCCCAGGCATTTGCCATCCTTGTAATAGGTCAAGGTCCCCTCAATGCCATCATAGAGCACGCCAATTTGTGTGGGATGATTCTCGCGAAATCTCTTTGTATACAACAGCGCCACGCCATTGTGCCACAAAACGCCTACAAAATAATAATTAATTAACAAAAAAACAATGTTTTCTTTCAATGATTAGTTAACTGATTACTTACCTTTGTGTGAGAGACCCCAGCCGTGTTCGTTCTCGCCGAGCATATTGCGAAAGGCGTTCGCATGTAGACGGCAGTTTTTGGTGCCGATACCGAACATGATCGACGTGCCGAATACCCTTTGCGAGACATGCAGTTCCCAGTAGTAGCGTCCATTGTTTAGAGGTCGTTTGCCCTGGATGCCAGCGGTACCTTTGCTCCAATTGGGATGAAAGTGAACGGTCCGAAAGTTGGGGCCGCTAAGGACAACCTCTTTGGAACGATGCCGTTTACTCCATGTCCAATTGTCCTCGATGCCGTGCACCAAAGGGCAAAACATTGATGAAGATGATGATGATGACGGGGATGAAGTTGAAGGTGTTTTTGATGTTGTTGTTGTTAGCAAACACTTGTCTTGGCCATCACCACAAGCGTTCTCACAACGTGCATGAACATGATGACGTCGTCGATGATGTTGTTGGTGTTGTTGCTGTTCTCGTGTTGCTTGCGATTGTATCTGTGCTTGAGATTGAGGTTGTTCCACTTCCAGATCAGACATTGTTGTGAAAAAATCCTGTGAAAATCGGTTGCTTGAGCATTCACAGAAAATTTGATTGTATAAAGTGAATAAAGCCTACTTGATGATTCCTAAACAATCGCTTGACAGCCACTACAAATGGCTCGTTATCAACTCGGGAGGCCTTTGTACCTGTGCCTGTCTTAGCTCCTCTGCCTGCTCCTCGGCTTGTATCTCCTCCGCTTGTGAAGGCGCCAATGAGCCGTAGCCACTGCTCAAGGAGCTGACACTGGGACTGGCCAAGTTTTGATAGCTTGGATAGTTTGAGTAACTAGGATAGCTGGAATAGTTTGGATGCCTTGGAAAAGTCCTTCTTGGCTGCTCCAAACTACGTTTCAGTTCACGGCGTATGCGACGCTGTTCTCTGTAATCCTTTTCAGCTCCTGGTCCTGCACTGGTGCCACCTGTCAAGCCTCGCGTGTGCAGCTGCAGATGGAAGTGATGCCGGCAATAGCCTTGTGGACTGTGGGCACAAAAGCGACAAGCTTCCAGATTCGCACCGGCACCGAGTGGCAGTATGGGCTCCAAAATGCGACGCTTTTGTTTCCGTTTGCTCTGCTGCAGCTCGAGGTGCTCCAAGTGCTTGAAGGCCTTACGATCGCCGACCGTTTCGGCCACCTCCTGGAGCAGACGTGCGTTCCGCGGAAAGCATCTGTCGTGGATGTGCAGCACCAGACGTTGGCAGTAGAGGCACAGCGATTGGAATAGCAACAACAACACGATAATCATATAGACCAAATGGGGTTGTTCTCCGCTCTCTTGTTCTTCCTGTGTTTTCGTGGGGGTTAACTGTATTTACCAGGGCTGCGTCTTGGGGGTGGGAGGTACGTGTCTGCACCTCTTCCGGTTTTTTCTTTTGAGCCCAACACTATTTTGGTTAACAAAATTTATTCGGCTTGCCACATTTTGGCATACACACTTTTATTTTTCTATTTTCTGCTAGTTTTTGTTAGCTTTTTATTTGTTTTTTTTTTTGCTGGCCGTTATCGCTAACTTGTCGTAACTTCCATTAAATGGTGTCAACGCTCGACGCACTCCGCTCACTGCGCTCTGCACTCGGCAATGTCTCACTGTCGTCTGCTTGATTTTTCCAATTCGAATCCAAAAATCTACCCCTATTTCCTCAACACACACAGCTGGAACGAGTTGGTTTATTTTATTATATTCCTTGTATTTTTTTTTTTTGCTTTACCGTACTTGTCTTCTTTCCACCACCAATTGGAATTTTTATATGCGCTTAGACATATCATTATCATATGGTATCGTATGCCACCCTCTGTTCCCCAACCTCCAGCCCCTACCACCCAAATGAGCAGACCTAACCCTCGACATGCGCACAAGTGTTTGGTTTGTAAGCAAAGTGGTGAGTTTCCCTGAACATCGGTGTATTGCATGATTTTTGGATAACACTGAACAGCAGAATTTTGACCACAAAACCACCCTCATACCGCCCATCTTCAACCCCTCAACGAGCTGTGAATATATTTAAAAAATCAAAGGAAATAGAAGATAAAAAACTGCATCAGCTGAGCTAAAAGAACTAAAATCAGCTTTATATTGGATTTTAACTATCGGTAATATTGTTAGCGCTCTAGATAGAAATGATATGGAAAGTTATACCAGCTGTAGGTTTGTTTAGTCCATAGGCTCAAACTAAAGTCTAAAGTTTAACAGCTGGTCTAAATGATCTAAACTGAGCTCTTAAACAATAAATAAACTGATGTTTCATCTCTTATTTTTATCCTTTTGCCTTTCAGGTTATAGCACTAAATAACTCTCCCAATGTGTTTATAAAAATTTCTTTATTTTTACCATTTTTTTCTGGTTTGTTTCATAAGCTTCAACAGTTTCCAAATATTGTGTATATAGCACTGGCTAATTACCGATATTTCTTGGCCGGTATCTACAATAACATCAGCTGCAAAAGCTTCCCTAATCTGACGATCGATTTGATGGCATTTGACTCGATTCTCTTGTACATATTACCAGGCTAGTTTATTATTTTCTTGATTTACTTAACTTACACGTAACTAAGAAGCAGTTTACATTTGTTTAGAACATTGTTTTGGTAACGATTATAAAAATGGCAGATACAAAAATGGCATCGAGTTCCGCTTGGATCGGAGCGGAGCTTTTGTGGTAATTTTCTTACTTTTGGTTTTTGGTATTCTTTTGGTTAGTTTAAGGAATTTGGTAGCAGTGTTTGTTGTTGTAAATATGTGTGTGTGTGTGTGTCGTTGTATGTGTGCATGTGTGTTGGTGTGTGTTTTGTCGTTGGTATATTTAAGGCATTACATTTAGATTAAAATTATTGCGTGTGGCGTGATCCGCTTATGAGGAATTCTTCACACAGACTTGACACCTGGATACACGAGACAACAGACTGCCAGCCTTGATGGTTTCCTGTTGGGGCTGTTGGAACTGATCGTTATCCTCGAGCGTGACCATCCAGAAGCTAGTCATGGTCTCATAGAAATGGCAGTGTCCCTTCGCACCGTTGCACTCAATGAACGGTGTGGCACGGAAGTCCTCCAAGCACGATCCCGGTGATTGTAGTGCCTGGCCACCGCCGCCATTGCCAACGGCCGTGTGCTAAAAATAAAACCAATGGATTAATTAACTTTATTTGTGAAAATTATACTCGACTCTTACCATAAGGAAACTGTAGCCGATCCAGAGACCTTCCCAGCCGTTGGGGCAGTTGGGTATCGCCAGCGATTGACTGTGCACGGCAATCACATTGGCTGGTGCCTCACAGACGACACAACGGGAAATGTACTTGCTAATTTCTTGATTGTTTACGGGCATCATCGGTATGGGGGCCGATGTCGAAAGCCAGAAGCTCTTGTCGTTACGCGATGCATAGTTGCACACATTGTTCTGTCCGCAGGACAGCACTGGCAGTGTTGAGAAGCGTGGCACACAGGAGCCGGGCGAGCCGAGATCTTGATTATGGGCATAATCATTGCCATCGACATAGAGCAGCGAATAGCCAGTCCAGAGTTCAACATGTCCGGGTGCGCACTGCGGCACTTGATCGTTCTGACTGTGACGTGTCAGCAGTATACCGGTCAGGTAGTCCTGGGCAGAGGTGCAGGCCAAACCTGGCTCTCCCTTGTAGCCAATGGGACCGACGGCACCTTCCAAACCAATCAAACCCTGTTCACCGCGCTCACCCTTGATGCCAGCTCGACCCATGGCACCAGTTAGGCCGATCTCTCCGCGTTCTCCTTTCTCGCCGCGCTCTCCTTGCATGCCAATGAGACCACGCTCGCCAGTGCGACCCATCTCTCCCTTCTGTCCATCGCGTCCTGGATGTCCAGGCTCACCCTTGGGACCGGGTGGTGGCACTAGGCCGGGCTCACCCTTTTGACCACGCTGTCCGGGAAGACCGTCACGACCATCATGGCCCTTGGGACCGGTGAATCCTTTCTCGCCAGGTGCACCATTTGGACCTGGATGTCCGTCCATACCGGGCAAGCCTATATCTCCCTTAAGACCAGATAAGCCAACTAAACCAGGAGGACCAGCAATACCTTGCTCTCCCTTATCACCCTTTTGTCCCTCAAAACCTGCAACGCCGCGTTCTCCCTTTGGTCCAGGATAACCCATATCTCCCTTCATTCCTTGTACACCATTAAATCCAGCGGCTCCATCCCTACCAGGAGCTCCAGTCATACCACGCTCTCCCTTGGGACCCTCCGGACCAATTGGACCGGGCAAACCAACCAAACCAGCGTTACCAGGTAGACCAGCCAAACCACGCTCTCCCTTCATGCCAGGCATGCCAGGAGCACCTAAAATTGATGATAATTCAGTATTATGCTTTGAAATTGTGACTGTTTTGTAGAATTTCTCTTTATACCTTCACGTCCGTTCTTGCCAGGACGTCCAGGCAATCCCTTTTCTCCCTTGATCACTGGTCCAGGGTAGCCGGTCTCGCCGCGCAAGCCCATGTCTCCCTTGACTCCCACAAGTCCGGGCAGTCCAGCGATGCCAGTTGGCCCGGGTTGACCACGTTCACCCTTCTCTCCAACATAACCAATGGGACCAGCTTCACCCTTGCTTCCCTTTTGACCGGGCTGTCCAGGAATGCCATGCAAGCCGGGCGCACCCTTGTCTCCTTTAACGGCATCAACCACAGCCGAGGGTCCCTGAAGACCTTTCTCGCCCTTATCACCCTTCAATCCACGTTCTCCTTGGTATCCAGAAGGTCCGGAAAGGCCACGATCACCCTTCAAGCCGTTTTCGCCAGCCAGACCGCGCTCGCCCTTTAAGCCTTTAGGACCTGGATAACCAATGGGACCAGAAATACCCTGCATACCAGGCTGACCATCTATACCAGGTGCACCGGGAGTACCCGGCTGTCCGGCCAATCCTTTATCGCCCTTTGGTCCAGGAGCTCCGGGGAAACCACGGTCTCCCTTCTCTCCGGGGAGTCCATCTTGACCATGTTGTCCGTCATGTCCGGCATCACCCTTCTCACCCTGTGGGCCAGGGCGTCCGTGCACAGCAAGACCAGGCAAGCCCTTGTCACCAGGCAAACCAGGTCTTCCTGGTTGACCGTCTTGGCCACGCAAGCCAGAAACACCAGGTTCGCCTTTTTGTCCCTTCTCGGATGCATCTCCAGGCTCTCCCTGGGGTCCATCGAAACCAGGAGTACCTTGGTCACCCTTTTCGCCAGGCAGTCCATTGATTCCATCTTGTCCAGGCAGACCTTGTGGTCCCATGTCACCCTTATGACCTATGAGTCCGGGTGGGCCTTGAGGACCTCTAGCTCCAGTTGGGCCATCGTTTCCAGTTAATCCACGTGCTCCCTTGTCTCCCTTCAGTCCTGTAAATTAGATAAATACCAATTATATGACCATATAACTTTATAAATTAATGTTTTTACCAGACAATCCTGATGGACCGGGTGGACCACGCTTGCCAGGAGCACCAACGGGACCGGTAAAACCCTTGGGACCGTCGTTTCCAGGTGCACCACGATCACCTTTGATACCAGGCATGCCAACCATACCGGTGGGACCTGGCTCACCCTTAGCACCGTCACGTCCTTGAACACCACCGATTCCGGGAATGCCAGGAGGTCCAGCGCGACCTTCAGGACCAATTGGGCCAGGTTCTCCCTTCTCGCCGACAGAGCCAGTGCTACCAGGTCTTCCGGGGGTGCCAGCATCACCCTTTTCTCCAGGATAACCAGGATTGCCATCAGGTCCAAGCTGACCAGGAACTCCAGTTGGTCCACGGTCACCCTTTTCTCCAGTCATACCATCACGACCTTGAGGCCCAGCTGGTCCCTCAACTGCAATACCTGGCTCTCCCTTTTGTCCACGTTCTCCGAAGCGACCAGGAGGACCACGAAGACCATCCTTACCATCGTCACCAGGTGCTCCGAACTGGCCCATGTTACCCTTCTCACCACGAGGTCCAGTGATTCCACGAGGTCCAACTTTGCCGGGCGGTCCTTGGGGACCCATATCACCCTTCTCTCCAGGGTAACCAACCTCACCTTTCTGTCCCATAGGTCCGTCCTTGCCGGGCATTCCAGTCGCACCGCGATCTCCCTTGTTGCCCTTCATCGGAATTCTAAGTTCGCTGGCAGCGCATGTGCCTGGCTCGCCCTTCAGTCCAACGTATCCAGCTTGTCCCTTGTCACCCTTGAGACCATCGAAACCATTTCGTCCCGGCTCTCCCTTAATGCTTTGTCCAGGGAAGCCATCAGAACCATCGCGTCCTGGGCTTCCAGGTACTCCGTCCATACCGGGTGGTCCGTGGAAGCCCTTATCGCCCTTACTGCCAATTTCTCCTTTCAAGCCAGGGATGCCGGGAACTCCACTTTCACCACGTTCACCCTTAACACCAGTAGCGCCACGATAACCAGGTTCGCCCTTTGGTCCCTTCTCTCCGGCAATAAGACTCAAGTCAACTAGTACAGATTGACCAGGTTTGCCGGTAGCGCCAGGGGCACCGGGGTAGCCGTCTTCTCCCTTCTCGCCAGGAGGTCCCATTTGTCCAATAATACCGTCTTCACCACGATCACCGGGGTAGCCTCGTTCGCCGGTAGGTCCTCTTGCTCCAGGATTACCAGGAATGCCATTTAGACCTCGTTCACCCTTATCTCCCTTAAGTCCAGCAGGACAGGAAGAACATTTGCCACCAGCATCACCTTTAGGTCCTATGTCGCCCTTATCACCGGGAATACCTGCACGACCAGCATCACCTTTAATTCCAGGTGCTCCAACTAAGCCAGGACTACCAGGTTTGCCCAATCTCGAATCGCCAGGAACACCAGCATTTCCCTTGAAACCACGTTCACCCTTGGCACCCTTCATACCATGGCGTCTATTATTGGCGATACAAAAGAGTAGAAATGTATAGTATCAGAGAAATAAATGACTTAGTGATTAATTTACCCATCTAGACCATTGTCTCCTTTGGGACCCTGAATGCCGTAGCCTGGGGTACCGGGTTCACCCTTTTGTCCTTCTGGTCCTGGTGGACCGTTGTGACCAATGGAACCGACGGGACCCTGAGGTCCAACGCGGCCAGCGTTACCCTTTTCACCCTTTTGTCCAGCAGGACCCTCATTACCAGCAATTCCAGGCAATCCAGGACCTCCCTTCAAACCTATATATCCCTGGGGTCCAATAGCACCGTCAATACCGTTCAAACCCTGTGGACCTGGCATTCCGGTATAGCCTCGGGGACCCTTTGGTCCAGGAGCACCCGGCTGTCCATTACCACCACCAGGAGGACCCGGTTGACCAACCAAACCACGTTCTCCAGGATTACCTGGGCGTCCAGGTTCACCTTTCATGCCATGTTGTCCATCCAAGCCACGCAGACCGGTTTCACCACGATCTCCCTTTTGTCCGGCAGGTCCTGGCGGACCAAAGTTTCCTTGACGACCCTACAATAGCGATGAATTAAACCTGTTGCCTTAGATGACATAATTGAGTACTCACTCTATCTCCAGCGCCACCAGGCAGACCTTTCTCGCCCTTTTGTCCATCATGTCCCGGCTCACCTGCGGGTCCTAGACCGCCCTTGTCTCCTATAGATCCCCTTTCACCCTTTTGACCACTTTCACCGCGTTGACCCATCACAGTGTCAGTGCCGTGAACGGGAAGTTTGGGGGCTGGATCTCCTTTCTCACCCTTCTCTCCTTTCTCGCCAGGCATAGCGGTGGCAAAGCAAGCAGCGCCCTTCTCTCCCTTGATGCCACGATCACCACGAGGTCCTGGTGGACCGTATGGACCAGTGTCACCACGTTCACCCTTTGTGCCGCGCTCTCCTTCGGGTCCGGGGTAACCGGAACGTCCAGCAAAGCCGGGCTCACCCTTTTCTCCCTTAGCATAATCACCATTTTCCTTGGCAGGTTCACCTTTTTCACCCTTAAGACCTGGTCCGCCTGGGTAACCACGAGGACCGGGCATACCCGAGAGTCCAGCAATACCCGGCATACCATCCTCTCCATTGCAACCATCCTTACCTGGAGTACCAGGTGAGCCAGCATTACCAGCAGGACCTTGAAGACCAGCAACACCGGGCAGACCGGGAATACCGCGGGATCCTGGTTCACCCTTACCGCCACGAGCTCCGTATGGTCCTGGATCACCCTTCTGACCCTTATCACCTGGTGGTCCATCAGGACCAGCATAGCCCATAATACCCTTGGGTCCAGTGGGGCCCTCGGGGCCAGGCAGACCACGGTTACCCTTTTCAGCAATGCACTTGGGCACACATCCCGCAAATCCACTGGTGCAATTCTTGGGTGGTTGTCCACCACGCTGTATGCTCACCGAATCTACAATATCATAGCTCTCGTCAATCGAAAATGTGTCACGTGGTTCATCCCGGACATTGTGCCGAACCGATTCTTGAATTGAGCCCGTGGCTCCAGGATTCTTCCAGAATTGCTGTTAAAATATTGCATACATTTAATCAATTCTATTTACCGAAAAATTGTTATCAACTGATTCTTACAGCGTTTGCAGAAACCAACGCTCCAGCAATGACAGCGGCGAACAGCAGCCTACAAACGAAACGAAACGGAAATCATAAAAATATGTTAAAGTTCATCAGAGTTCTAAAAATTCAGTTAGGTTGGGAACCCAATTGATTGCTGTGTGGATCGCAGTGGATCCCATTCAGTGTTTCATTCTGTATGCCTGATAATGTTAAGTCTGTTATCTTGCGGACGAATGTGTGTGTGTGTATGTGTGAGTGCTTAAGAGCGCGTGTGCGTTAGTGAGAGAGGCGCTGCTTAAGAGCGCGCAGTCGCTCTCTTTGCAACACTATCTCAAATTTTGCTCCGTGCTTGCCATTCGCACTGTTTGAGCAGCACTGAAGTTTTTAGAGGCACTGAATGTGTCTAACTTTCGATTTAATAAAAAAAATCTAGAATTATGAAGTGTTCTAGATTTTTTTCCAAATTTTTAATTTTAATACTGTTTTTTTTTTTTTTTTACTTACCGCTTCCAGTGGGGCAACATTATGCCCTATGCGCAATGCCTGCACAGTTAATTATTGCGGTCTTTGTCGACTTAAAAATATGTTGCCGTCGTTGGCCTGAAAAAGTTGGCAGAAAAGTAGGCACTTTATTATTACTTTGACTTTCAAAAATGTCCAAAATTTATGTCATAAATAACTGTAGATTCTAGAGTTGTGGTGGAAAAGTCGTGCAGATATTTCAAATTTCATCTTTTTTCAGTTCAAGATCAAGCAACGCGCACGGTACAGTTTGACAAGCACTGTCTGAAGTTTCAGATTTTCTTGACATTTGTAAAATTCTAATTTTTTTCATGCGAATTAGCAAATAAATTCACTCAGGGTTTTTTTAAGTTATTCTTTAAACTTGTATTACTTTTAATTCTTTACTATTGTTTTTCTTTTTTACTATTTTTTTTGCTATTATCCCTTACAGAAATGTGATCCAACTTTATGGATCGACTGGAGCGTACTGAAAAACCACACAACCGACTCGCTGCGCACCGAGCACGAGCGAAGCAACACTGAGTAGAGCAGCCAGCGAGCTAGCCGAGAACCAAAAGACTAAAATACAGAAGACAGTGGACAGAATCGTAGACAGCAGACACAGCCTACTTACTCGAGAAGACGGAACACGACTAATTATAGTATAAGCTCCAGCCATCCAAAAACCAATCCAGCGATCACACGAGCGCACATTCGCCTGCCGAAGAGCACGAAACGATCAGACACGATCTATCAACGCGTCTTCGGCTCATGTACACAGCTCGTGTCGGTGTGACCGAGTGTCTGTGTGTGCGTGCGTGTCGGTGTGAATGCTGGGATGGTTGGCGGTTTTTATACTCTCTGCAAGAGTATATTGGGTTTGTGCAAAAGTATGTAACAGGCAGAAGGAGGCGTGGCAGACCCCATAAAGTATATATATTATTGATCAGCATCACAAGCCGAGTCGATATAGCCATGTCCGTCTGTCCGTCTGTCCGTCTGTCTGTCTGTCTGTCTGTCTGTCTGTCTGTCTGTCTGTCTGTCTGTCTGTCCGTCTGTCCGTATGAACAAACAGATTTCAGAGATGGTAAGAGCTACAAGTTCGAGCTTGGTGTCAAACGATCAGATATTTAGTCAGTCAATACAAGAATCTTTTTTTTTTTCGATGCCACGCCCCATTCGCCCACAAAAAGCAAAAAACTGGACACACCTCGTGAAAAATTGGTGTTTTCGGCAAATATCTCAGTAACTATGGCACTAGGATCACCAATTCTTGTACGGGAGTTCCTAGCGACAGCATAGTTGCATTGCCATCTATAAATTTGGACTGCCACGCCCACTTTTCCCACAATTTATAAAATAGTTTTCAAGCTTCAATGCCGTTTTTCCGTATCGTACAGTATTGTAGTTTATAACTGGTGTGGAGACTAACTATATTAAACTATCCTGAAAGGCGCATTAAAATCGGACTATAAACAAGAAAACTAGAAGCGTTACAATATTGTTAATTGAACGCAATATCAACCCATTGGTGCAAGCGAGACAGAAACACACAAGCACATGCTCGAACGTTTTTGCTGCCTGTGTGGCGGCAGCGCTGCCCGCGGTCGCTGGCTGCGCCGAATACACACATACATACATGCATGCATCATATATTGTCAAACGTATGTGTATTCGCAACAAACAAACAGATGTGTGTTTGATTATGCTTAGATTGTTTTTGTTTCAACGTGTTTTAATGCAAGTACTATTCATTGTAATATCTGGATACCGATTTTAATAATTTAATCGGGAAAATGCAGAGAGTATTATACGGTCGGGCGCGCTCGACTGTACTTTTCTTTCTTGTTTTTTTTTTTTTTGGGGCGGGAGTAGGGAGCATGTGGAACGGATGGACAACAACTATGTAGCAAGACTAACCCAAGCAGCTAACTTAACTAGAATAAATATGAATGAATCCGTGATAAGTAAAGAAAATAAAAACTAAGTCGCTACTTAGTAATTATTATTAATAATATTATTATTGCTGCTGTTGTTTTTGTTGGCCCGATATGGGGTTAGTCTTTGGATATGGATTGCCATATTCATATTCAATGCCTTTACTTCCCCCTAGAGCACCTACTACTAGCTCAAAACCGATAGCCCAATTGAAAATCGGGCACATGAGTTCCGTTATTGCTCACTGTAGTACTGATAGGGCTCGTTCCGGACTGGACTGGCTTCTGGGGTTAATTTTTAACTCTTGATCGCTACACTACTTTAAAATAAACAAATTATATTTTCCTACACTCGATAAAATGCACCTCTCTTTCAGTACTTTTCTATCATAGTTTCCCTTTGTCATAAAATTATATACTTAATTTTTACTTAATAGTGTCCAACATTTTTTTACTTTTCTGTGCTTTTGAAGTCAAGGCAAAGTGTCAAACAAATTTTAAATGTGTCTGATAAGGCATTAAACTTTTGCCATTTAATTTTTAATAAATCAAGCGATTTTTGGCAAACTGAGGAACTCATTAATTTAAAGACCTTCAGATGATTTAAATATATGAAAAGTATTTTTATATAAAACATAATTAGCTTTATATTAATAATTATTTTATTAGTAAAATTTTAATGAACTGAAAATAGTTTACTTCAGTAAAATAGTTTATTTCATTAATAATTTAACTGTATGCTCAGTGTTTTTTGGGAATATTTTCTTAAAAATGTTGAAATTTTGCCACATTAGACAATATGATCAAAAAAATTGTATTTATAGGTGCGATAAAACAGTAGTCAAATTGGACTATTCGTAATTTATATTGGGATTAGTAGGTCGTGTACCCAAATCGACATCTCAGTGACCGACCCTGCGACATAGCGATTGTGTGTGTTGCCTCAGTTGTTTTTTGGGTTAATCTTGCTCAATGGACAAAAGCCTTGATTACGCTTGGACTTAGTTTTCGTTTCAAAACTGACCCCAAAACAGAAACTTTGATGATTTCGTAAAGTTCTATTTATAAAATTCTGCGTATTAATTAAAATAATTCGTTTTGGGTTGATTTTTCAGTTTTTCTAACAGGAAATACGCAACCTTATCCCATGTTATCAGGCCACAGTGAGCGTTTCAAAACGAATACGAAATGAAAAAGCCTTAGGCTAATCGCAACGGCTAGCGGCGACAAAAACAAGAAACTAAACTAAGCAACAAGTATAAAGTAGGGAAATTACAGTATATGGAAAATGTATGTTGCCGTTGCCCATTCCGTTGTCGTTGTTGCTCGTTTCCTCATTTCAAGGCAACAAAGTGCTAAATTCAAAGCGAAGCGAACCCACCAACAGGCTAAGCAACCCAACGCAACCATCTTCTAGTACACAATCGACTTGCCTCCCAAACCTCCCACTCTCCATGCCCACTGCTCAGTGCTGCTCACGCACCAATACACTGACAACGCAGTGCTGCAAGTGTATGAGTGAGCCGAGCGCCAAGTTTCGTATCGTTTGACGATTCGTTTCGATGCTCGTCGCTCGTCGACGAATTCGAATTTCTTTTGTGCGGCCCGATTTTAGTAACACTTTGAACGCTTGACGATCTCCACATGTGGGGAGTGTGTTGTGCTCGACGATCGCAGCAGCACAGCAATTCAAGTGGCGAACCGCAGCACGCAACAGCATATTGTGTTAGTTCCCTGTTTTTAAATCGAATTTTTTCCTAATAATATTATAAATTTAAAATCTAAAAACTTTTTAATTATATGTATAAATAATTTTCTAAATTGTGTGTCTTTTAATTCATCTTGATCAATTGTTTTGTATTTTCGCAGTTTCGTGTGTGATTTTTCGCAGTGACACTTTGTAAATTTGTCCTAAACGAGTTTGTGGTCTCAGGCTTAGGACCATCATGATGTTGCCCAGAGATCTGATAGGTCTCTCGGGTGTGCTAGGCGCAGTCTACCTATTAGCCAGCGTTGTGTCCTTTGCGGATGCAAAGGTAAGTCGAAATTACATATTTTTAAAGTTTTAAATAGACAAAAATTTCAAGATCTTAACTCTTTATATATAGTCCAAATAATGGTTAGTTAGTAATAGTAAATTATGACTTATAATTGTTATTGTTTCCTTTAGAAATTTTATAACATTAGCTTTAATGCATAAGTAGCGCGCAGTTGCTCTCAAATTGTGACTCTAAAACCTTTGGAGCTTCCCAAACTGTGCTTCTAGAAGCTTAAGAGCATCGTGAAACCGCAACTGATTCATAACTGCATACTGTAATCTACAGGAACAATATGAAGAAGAAGATGACGAGAAAAACTTGAGCATATAGAAAAGAAAATTAGGTCAGCATTGCTGCATTTTAATCAGCCAAAAAGGGCAACACACAATGCACAATTTCCTCAGTCTAACTCTCTCAAGATGATACTCTTTACAAGTATTATATTTCCGGGGCAAATTGTAACTCTTTTATTTCAAATTGATAAACTTGTCTCTAGCTGATCAGAAGCAACAAACTGAGTTCCTTGATCTATGCTCTTTAGTGTTCAGTGGATTTGATGCCAAATGTTATTATGTCATCTATGATAATCTCAATATCAGGCACAGATTTGGCAATCCTGCAGTGACAAAGGTTAGCGCGTGCTATCAATCGCTGATAACCCCCATAATTTCCAGCCACACAATAGAAAAGTAATTATGTTTAAAAAATTAAACAATTTTATGTTCTTCACCATTAGCATTGAATATTTCCGGTTGGCGATGTAGACAGCAAAAAAAAAGATAGAAACATTTCAATCTGCAAAGATCATTAAGTAATTATTTGATTAACGGGCTATCATGATGCTTTTGACACAGTTTAAACGAAACTGTGGCAAAATGATAGCAGTCTCGTGGCCCCTGGAAGTATGCTGCATAAACTGTAGCCAAATTTAACTGCTAAATTTTTAACTGTTGTTTAAAAACTGTTAGCGACTGCGATTTCATCATGTTTTTTTTCTATTCAGAACCTTTGATGTGGATTCTATGCAAAGGCTATTTTCGAGCAGTGATTTGAGTTGGGTTCGCTTATCAATCGCTGTTTAGCTATTTATGATAATGATGATGATGATGCTGATGATGAGTAGAAACCGTTGAAATTTAATTAGGTTTATTGCTAAGTATGTTGGCGGCATTGACGATTGATAGCTAAGACTGCTGCTGATTATTGTGACACTTATGGAATCGAATTGAAAATAGAATTCTAATGTGTCGCCAACGCCAGAGGCTATCGGCTTGACTTTTGCGCCAGGGCGCCAACACACACAAATACACAGCAACACACATCCATACACACTCTAAATATATTTTCAAACGTATGCAAATGTTTTGGTTTCAGACCAGCTCTAAGGAACCCGCTCACGTGTTTTTTGAGCCACATTTGATGGCATTTTGTCATTCGATCTGAGCAATTTTTCGCACTCGGTTACGTGGTCAATGCCATGGAAGTTCAACTTGAACTCCAATTGCAAACTGTTAAGTGAGAGCGTCAAAGTCTTGTCTTGCGGTTGCTTCAAAAAAAAAAAATAAAAAACCGCAAGAAACGTTTGCGCTTATAAAACTTGATTTCTGCTACTGTTTGGTCGCCCCAAACAGTTGCTCTCAAACTGTGACGTCAACTGGTTTTGCAGTTAGCAGAACAGATTTATTGCGCTACATTTAGCAGCCAAACGATTTCCTTTTCCGTCACACACACACGCAAACGCACAGCACTGCTGCATGAGTGAAAGAGAGCGTTGCTTCGAAGAGAGCGCGTGTGCTCGCGTTACAGATTTAAGAGCATGCTCACACAGTGAGCGCAACAAGTGCGCGTGCATGTGTGTATGTGTGTGAGTGAGACACTGCACTTAGCTAGGCGCGCTGTTGCTTGCCGGTGATGACGCCAACTGCGCTAGCGACTGCGGCAGCGACAGCGACAGTGTCTGTCTTTCTATGAATGAATTTTGATAAATTTACTTTATCAGCAGCGACTTGGGCTCTGGCTTCGTCTTCATAGGCTTTGATGCAAGCATCTGTCTATAAAAAAAAAAGAGCACAACAGCATAAGAAAAGAATGAAAGCATTTTTATATGGAAATTTCTGTCTGTGTGTTCTTTTCTGCTGCCGACAATTAGCAGCTCAAGTGATTGGTGAAGAGGGGCATAAAGGGTGAGCAGCTGCGCAGCTGCGGCGGTCTTTGACGCTCTCTGCCTCATTTCAAATTGGAATTGAAAGTTTGTTGTTGTTCGTTTGTTCGATGAGAGTACTCCACCTCTCCTCCCTGCTGCTGCTGCTGCTGAAATATTTTATGCTCATTTCAATTTCATTGGTTCAGCTTTGTTTATGCAAAAAAAAAAAGACATTCAGTTGATTTCTCAGTCCTTTGGCTGACCCTAGGCACATACATACATAGATATGAGAGCACATACATACATAAATCACTGACCAGCTGTAGACATAACGGAGCCCGCCCAAGTAACAACAACAACAGCAACAAGTTAACTTTGCTTTCTTTATGAGTGAAGTTTATTTGCGTGCATCTTGAGAATTGTTTGGCGAGTTGCATTTCAATTTGACTCAATTATTTATTTATCTGCAACTGAATGCGGAAATTATGCGAAGTGTTCTCTTATTCTCTCCCTCTCTATGTGTTTGTGTGTGTGTATGATATGAACAACATGTCGTATAAGTGATATATTGCAACTAGGGGCCGTGCAATGTAAAAAATTGTAAATTAAAGCGATTATTTGATGTTGTGTTCATTGTGCTTAAAGCAAGAAATTGGGTTATCAGCCATCTCAGTCTCAGTCTCAGTCTCAGTCTCAGTCTCTGTCCCTGTCTCAATCTCTGTCTCAGTTACTGTTTAAGGCACAGTTTCGTTTCATTCTTGTTATTGTTGTTATCAGTTTTATTTAGTTGCAGCTTTTTGAAATTGGAATTCATTAAAACTCATAAAAATATATATGTGCATGTTCTCGTATCTCTCTGTCAATGTGTCACTGTTCTATTCTGTCTCTCTTTTTCTCTCCCTCTCGCTGTTTCTTTCTTCTTCTCGGAGTATGTGTTTGCGTCTAACATCATTGCTAAAAATAAATATAATACCCGAATATACGCTATATACAGTCAGCATTTAACTTTATTTTATTAGCAACAATTTCAAGTAGTTTTTGATTCCACAAAATGTCAACTATAAGGTTAATAAATTTCAGATAAGGAATAGATTTTTATGTATTTCTTGCTATTTTTAATAGTTTTGATTTTTGCGCAAATTTTGCTTTTGGTTAACTCAATTAATTATTCTAACAAGTTACAAATTTATAAACCTATAAACTTTTTAATATTATATAAAATGTATGTATGTATATATTTTCGTATTAAAATAACTACTTATGAAATCTAATTTTTTTTTTAGAAATATATTATGTATTTTTTATATTAAATTCAAATACTAAACACTTTTCCTATGAATAACTATCTAATAGCATCTGCTGTGGTAGCACTTCCTGAGATTTAGTGGGTAGCCTACTGCTTAGCAATCAATACTAGGGTTATCAATGGGCGTACGACACTAGAATTTTAGACATGTAGAATCGCATTTCCATGTAATTTGAGTGCGCGGCAATTAGTTATCATCTGTCAGGCGATTGTCTAAACAATTATGCAAACAACAAATTGTAAATTGTTAACTGCAAGCAACAAAAACAACTGTAATGCTGTGTGGATCGACATTCTATACCCCTCAGTCTCTCACTGTCTTACTCTTTGCCTTTTGCACTCACTGTGTGTGGGTGTTCAATCTCAATCTGTAGCTGTATCTTCATGTGCAAATTTGTGTGCAGATTTCATTGCTCTTCACGCTTTTTTATGATGTCAAAAATGATGTCATGCTGCAAGAGCGCTACAACAATAACTATAACATTAACAACAACAACAGCAAGAACTACAGAGTCCCCGAGTCTCCAAGTTGTGCAGTCCAGATGTCCAGATGTGCATTCATTATGCTCTTTACTCGTTCGCTGTCACTGTGTGTGTGTGCATGTGTGTTTATGTGTGTGTGTGTGTGTGGGCTTGAGATTTCATGTCAATCACACGTTGCTCATATGTTTGTTCTATATACAATTCTTTGCACATACCCTGCACTCATTAACCAAGTGGGGTATATTTCAGAAAGACCATTTGGTTTTCACCATCAAATTAAAATTTTCAGCTAAGTTTTTTTTCCTATAAGCTCTGGCAACTGAACTTATTTATTGAAACTTCTTCCTTAGAATTTAAGTAGCGTTCCTTCCTTTTTCTAGGGTATCTGTTAGTCTCCTTCCACTCCTATTCGCTTACTTTACAGTCTAAACACTTTTATGTGCACTTGTAGAAATTTCGCAATTGTTGTTTCGCTCATGCATAGTTGCTGTTGATGCTGATCAAATGTTGATTGATGGCGCGTGTTGTTCCATTTTTAACCATTTGACAAATCGGGTCAATTGTGATGGACGATTGAGTGTCAGGACATCGTGTGAGACTTCAACCGTTTGCCTGCAGTCTCAAAGTTAGCAACAATGAGTACGCATTCAAGCTCAACAGATAACCCCTTTGTCCATCTACAAGTCCCAAGATATCTGTTCGAATATGTATATATATTTATATATATAAAACTATATTAAATAATGCCAAATTAAAAAAAATTAATTAAAATGCCAAGCTAAGAAAGAAGCTGTCAACTTCTTATCAGCCATGATTTATACGCACACACAGACATTCACACAGACACACATATGGCAAGTGCCACATCCGGGGGACGTTTAGCCGCCATCTTGTCAGCGACTATATACTTAGCATATAGATTATGAGCTTGGACTAATAACTGATTTAACTCAAACTCTAAATCCAAGTGTAAATGTTCCTACGCTGGCTCAGTCTTTGTCTCTCTTACTCTTCCTCTCTTACCCTCTCTCTCTCTCTCTCTCTCTCTCAAATGCGGTTTCAATTTTGATTGCATTTTTTGCTGTGTCTTGCATTTTGATGCATATTTTAAAGGGTTCTGCATAAAGCGGGTATCACAGACTTTACTTTTTCAACGGAACTCAACTTGTGAATTCCAGTGTCGCACGTCATTAGATACTTTACTGCTCCCAATCCACTTTACCCCTCTCGCCCTTCTAGACTGAAAAGTCAGGCCAATGTACTCAGTGATCGCGACATACACGTGCACTAGCCGAAAGTGTAGCCTGCACTACATATACCCTATATAGTGCATATAATCAACAGCAGTCCACACTTAGCGTGGGTGTGTGTGCCAATTGTCGCGTTGATATGGATATGGAGGCCAACTTTGACCTTAAACTGCAAGCACTGACTGAGCTGCAGTGTGTGAGGGAGATAGCGCAATAGTGAAAGAGAGAGCGAGTGAGCACAATTGACATTAACATGTGTAAATGCGCTCAAGTGAGCTACTGACACAGATCATGCAAGTGACTATATATGCTATATATATATGTACATATGTATACCGATTTTATATAGTAGTTTATGCTTGCCTGCGACTTTTAGCAGACGCCATGTGAGATAAGGTTAAGCAGTGGCATAGCAGTTAGCTTTTGTTGAGGGGCTTGTGATAAAATCATCTTAAAATGTTAATAATAATTACAAGTATTCATTAATTAATTAACGCAAAACTACTACATTCCTTTCGCTATCTTTTGCATAAACGAGTTATGTTTTAGTTAAGAGTGCCTTTATAGAAGAATCCACATGTTAAAATCTTTCATTACTTTCTAACTTAAAACTAAATAATTATAATATTTAACTTAATTGATTTGCAAGCTTTCTACCTGTACCTATGTCAACCCAACGACCTAGAAGCCTTAAACTTAAATCGTACCTGGTTTCCCAACCTTTTATTTTAGTCGCTGACGTCGACAAAATCGGTTGTGCATAAACATAGACACATATACATATAGCACTACAATGTTGTGGTCGTTTTAATCAAATCGGCTGGAACGACAGACAGTCGCTTTCTGTATGTATATATATATATATATAGTATTTATGTGATTGCATTTTTTATTTTTTACTTTATGCTTATTCTGTTCACATAAAAGCTAATAATGCGACTGGGTGCAGTGTGTCTGTGTGCATTCGGTAGTCCCAAATGTGATATATGTTCGTATGCCCCATGTATGGTCATGCTTATACCTATTTATATGTATGTATCTATATATTTTTATGTCATGTTAGAATCGCAATAATTTGTGTGTTGCTTGGCAAGTGTCAAGTTCAAGGAAATTGCAGTGCTGTCATTTTCTAAGCGTGTTTCCATTCGTTTCGCCAAAATCAAATGAAAACGAAAGACTTGAATTTTGAAATTTGTGAATTTTGGTTTCATTTTTTTTTTTTGGGCAATTGATTGAATGAAATTTGAAGGTTTCAACTGGGTTTCGATTGCTGAATTTTCAATGAAAGGAATGTGTGATATAAAAAGACTTTTACGATCATATTGCAAGCTAACAAGCTGTGGGTTATTGGGACAAATAATTAAGTTATTATACAGCAAGTTTCCAAAGTACTGAAAGTAATGCAAGTTAAAAGAATTCTTTAAGTTAACGATTAATTTAGTGCTAAGCTACAATAAATTCCAGTTTCTATAACCAGTAAAAGTCGACTCAGTTTTCCCACAGGGCACTTGATGGTTGAGCAGGCTCGGCTACAAAATGTCTTTAACACAATCTGTATGAGAACACCTCATTCATTGTCCAGAAATTGAGTGCAAAGCTCATTGCAATTGTTTTTCCTTATTAACTATGCCACAACCACACCCACAGCCACAATCACACCTCCAAACACACATATCTACACTGAACATACACCTGCCATATGCACTGTGAATTTTATTTTTGGTCATCGTCTGTGTTTTCTCGACTTGCTTCGCATGTATTCTTTTTATTGAAGCCGCGCGAAAACAAATTTTCTGGTTTACCACACACCGAACATTTTCCTCAGCTCCAGAAAAATAGTTTTTTCAAATTGTTCACGCTCTTTTTTTTTTTTTTTTAAATTTTGTTTATGTTTTACGTTCTGATTTTCTGATTTACACGTCATGTGCATATTTAGTTAACAGATGGTTTGATCTCTAAGACCCCAAAAGAGACGCATAGTTGGGGCACTAGTAGTTTTCTTGGAATTCCCCGTTTTATGGTATCGTCTTGTTGTTGGTGCTTTGAACTTTTGATTGGAAACCTGTCGACTGCATCAAAAAATTGCACTCACTGTTTATTATCGCTTATAAACAATTTTTTGCAACATTTTGCACTTTTCTGTGTTTTTAATTTTTTTTTTTGCAAATATTTGACACAAATTTTCCAGGCTACAAACATTAAATTCAATTCTTTTTATTTTTATTTCTCGTTTTTTTTTTTTTTAACATGCTTGCAACATGTGTGCTGTCCTAAGTTATTTTTTTTTTTTGCTTTTTCTTTTCATCAGAAAATTTGGAAGAAGAAAAAAGTACTGGACGAGCGATTTCAACGACGCTCAAAGTCATTTTAATGAACCGAGCAATAAATTTTGATTTTAAACTAAACGAAATTATGTCAATTCTATAAATAATTGTGTGTGTTCACGCAATACAAAACAAATTAAGGATGTTTATAAACTCTTTTAACCATACATGTGTCGCCAAACAGTTGACCCGTCAATAGGGGAGGGGTAACAGCGGGGGTTGGCCCACAAACCTGGTGCAATGAGGAAGAATTTTCTGTTGTAATGCTTGTGTAGTAATGCTCCCAGATCAATTCGGTCAGCCTCAAAAACATTTACGACTAACACGTTTATTTAACGATCACTTCAAGTGCCTGGAGGTCGAAAGCATTACAATATAGTATTGTAGGTTTATGTGCTTTCAAAAATGTTCAAATAATTTTGGATCAAAATAGCTTCGAAATGACTTTAAGTGCGTACTGCATGGCAAGCTAATAAATACTGCACGTATTTAACAATGAAGCATTTTATAGTTTCATTTATTAATTTGTGAATTTGGGTTTAAAGTAGAGGTAATAAGTAGAAGAAATAAGGGCCTAGAATTAAAGGGTATAAGGTTACATAATAATGGTTAGTATATGACCTTGAAAAAGCATAAAATCGTTAAGAGAAAAGCTGGAAATTTAATGGGAAGTTAGACGTTTTTTTTTAAGAACTTTGCGAATTTGTTTAAAATCCTATAAATCAAAAATTCTTCAGTTATGCCTTGACCAAGAAGTGACTTACTTTTATCACTGAACCATTCACACTTCTTCACACTCTTATCTTAAAATATTAAGCTAATTACTTGTACAGTGGATAAGCCTTATACGACTTATCAGTTGCGCGAATTCAACTGTTTCTGGGGCCCCGATTAATGATCATGTTCTATGCACTCGAAACAATTACGAGGGCAATTGTTCTTGAGCCAGCTGCAAGTGTGAATGCCCAGTGAGAACAATGGAATGGCGAAATAAAAAAAAAGCAACAAATAAAAAGAAAGAAAATATATAGAAGATTATCTCATTTCAAACGGAAATAGTGCAATTAAAGCAAAAATTTAAGTTGCGTAGCTTGGCCGCGTTGCAAACTGCACGATGTGTGCCGTACGCTTCGTATTTGCCGTACTTTGCCACAAGTTGCAAGCAAATTTGCACCCGCAACATCATTTTTTATTATATTTGTTCTTTGTGTTATTGTTATTGTTATTGTTATGACTAATGCCTAAAATGAGAAAATATCTAAAGTGCATCAAGCATAACACAAAGAAGAAAAGAACAGCCATTAACTGAGTAATTTCATTGGATTATGTGCGATAATGAGAGTGCTCGCTGCTGTGCCTAATTCAAACTCGGTCTAAAAATAAAACCAAGCATTTAATAACTTAGTCCATTAAGGTGTTTCGAATTTCTTGGCTACTCAAGTTGGGTTTTATTGCAAAAAAATTTATTAAAAAGATTTAAGGGGAACTAGGAAACCACTGAGAAGAAATATGGAGATTATTATTAAATATTTATAAATATGTTTAAATTAGAAAGAATTTTTGATTATTAACGAGTGTGCCAAAAACAAAAATTCTAGTTTATTTGATGAATTCAATTATTATTAATTACTATAGTGTTAGGAAAAAGTATTGTATTCTTGTTGTTCACTGTATTTATATAATTTCTGTTGGACATTAGGGTAAGCAAACATTGCTCCTAGCTAGAATTAGAATGTCTGTTAAATCATCAGTCCATAGATTTCAATTAAGTGAGCTGACAATCGAGTCAGTTAGAAATCAAAGGCAATCAAATTGTTAATCAATGCCAATAAAATATCGATCTAGTTTATGTGTGAATTTAAATTATGTGCAATGCTAAAAAGAATTCAAAATTAATGTTGAGTGTTTTATGTTTTTAGGACTGCAATACAACGCTGTGCGACTGCAAGGGCATTAAAGGACGCATGGGTTCCATTGGAGGACATGGTGTGCCCGGTCGCGAGGGTTCACCTGGTGACATGGGACCCTTCGGACAGCCCGGATATTTTGGCGAGAAAGGCGATGTCGGTGAATACGGCGAACAGGGCGAGAAGGGGCATCGGGTAAGTGTGATTAGCGAAAGAATTCTCAACCAATTTCTCCTGACGTTTTTACTTTCAACCTCTTAGGGTGATGCTGGTCCGCAAGGAGAGAACGGAGTGCCCGGCAGACGCGTAAGCTGAGCATTTGATGTAAACTGATTACAGGGTATTAATATTTTATTAATGACATACTTAGGGATATCCTGGTGAGGATGGTACAGCAGGACCCCGTGGTATTGATGGCTGTGACGGTCGTCCCGGTCCTCAGGGCATTGCTGGTCCACCTGGTGAGAACGGCCTGAGAGGTCCCATGGGTAAATCCGGTTTGCCTGGCTCAACTGGTGATGCTGGCGAGGGTGGCATCAACTCCAAGGGCACCAAGGGTAATCGCGGTGAGCGTGGTCCTGATGGCACTGATGGTTTGCGTGGTTTTGGCGGCGTCTCTGGCATCAAAGGTGACATCGGTTTCGCTGGCCATGAGGGCAGAAAGGGTGAAATGGGTCCCCAGGGCTACAAGGGTGAAATGGGTGTGCCCGAGAGCTACCCAATACTGAGAGGCGTTGTCGGTGAGAAGGGTGAGCCCGGCGAGGGTGAGCCCGGTGCACTGCGTTATGATGAGACCCTTAAGGGTTACAAGGGCTACGTTGGTATGGTTGGTGCTATTGGCCCACCTGGCATATACGGCGAACCTGGACAGTTTGGACGCGATGGATTACCTGGGGCCCGCGGCGACATTGGATCACGTGGTGAACGTGGTAAGCCTGGTCGTGACGGTGGCCCAGGCGGACCCGGTGATAAGGGCATGAAAGGAGCTCCTGGCTATGATGGTGACGACGGCGAAGATGGCAGACCTGGTCAGCGTGGTGAAGATGGCTTTCCTGGAATGCCCGGCGTTCAAGGCTACCGCGGAGCTCCAGGTGTCTATGATCCCAGCATGGATCAGTCATTGCCCGGTCCCATTGGACCTCAGGGTGACATTGGTCCTGTTGGTCCACATGGCATAAATGGCATACCTGGCAAGGAAGGCCGACGTGGTCCCCAGGGACCTCCTGGTCCGCCCGGAGATCGAGGTCTTACTGGCAATCGTGGACCTCCTGGACGAAGCGAGAAAGGCGATGACGGAGACTATGGCTTAATGGGTTCCCCCGGCGAGCAAGGACCACCCGGTGAGGCTGGACCCATGGGTCGTGACGGTTATCCCGGCGATCCTGGGCTTAACTTGTACGGACCAAAGGGACAGGCTGGTCAACATGGAATTCCTGGTGCTGATGGCTATGACGGTGATCGCGGAGAGGTTGGCGTGACTGGTGACAAGGGTTTGCCTGGAGAAGGTTTGAATATTGTTGGCCCACGCGGTTCGCAAGGTCCACCTGGTAGACGTGGACTCCCTGGTCTTGATGGTCGTCCTGGCCTGCGGGGCTACCCTGGTGACAAGGGTATTCGTGGAGATGATTGTGGATTCTGTCATGCAGGCCCTCGTGGCATCAAAGGATTAGTGGGTGATGATGGCTATCCTGGCGAACACGGAGCTCGTGGTATGGCCGGTCTTACCGGTGCTCGCGGTCTAAAGGGTGCTCAAGGTAACCCTGGATTGCGTGGCTTCAAGGGTATGCGCGGCTCAGCTGGTATTCCTGGCGAGGTGGGTCGGCCCGGTAAACAAGGTCCCCCTGGTATACCCAATTATGTCGGCAGCAAGACCGAAGCACCCAAGGGCGACGATGGTGACAATGGACCACGTGGCGGACAAGGTCCCCAGGGTGATAAGGGAGAAAACGGTTGGAATGGTGCTCAAGGAGCCAAGGGTGAAGCTGGAGCTCGTGGAGACTTCGGTGAACCTGGACTCTCAGGTCTAGATGGATTACCAGGTGCTGATGGTCGTGACGGTAGACCCGGTGCTCCACCACAAGTACCTAAAGTATATCTAACCGGCGAGCCTGGTTACAATGGCATCAAGTGAGTATAACTGTCGATTATATTGGATTGACAAGATTTTAAATTTGAAATTTTCCACTTAGGGGTGAGCATGGAGATATTGGCAGCGTAGGAACCAAGGGTGACAAGGGTGAGCCACATCCTGGTGAAATTATCCAAAACCGAGGTGAACCTGGTGACGTTGGTTATCCTGGCGAGCCCGGTTTCCGTGGTCGTAAGGGTGAAGCTGGTGAGCCAGGCCTTAAGGGAGAAACTGGCCCTATGGGTAGGGCTGGTGAGGTTAAAATGGGACCGGATGGCGCCAAGGGTTACAGCGGTGAGAATGGCGACTATGGCCTACACGGCAGCCCCGGAAAGCCTGGAAAAGATGGTGAGCCTGGCTTGCCTGGTCTACCGGGATCAAAGGGCCAACGTGGTGAACCCGGACAATCCATTCTCCCTGGAGAAATCGGTGTTTCAGGCCGAGAAGGTGTGAAGGGCGTCATGGGAGATGCGGGTTACATTGGTTACCCCGGTCCTAAGGGCCGACCCGGACCAAAGGGAGATAAGGGCAGTGCAGGTGATGAGGGACTCTGGGGTCTCAAGGGTCTGCCTGGCAACAAGGGACAACGTGGTGACATAATCGTTGGACGTCCTGGCCCACAAGGTGAGCCCGGTAGGCCAGGAAGCGTAGCTCCTCATGGTGTTAAGGGCCAGAAGGGTGAAGTCGGTTACCCTGGACAATACGGACAGAATGGCGCTAAAGGTAGCATTGGATTTTCTGGTCGCGCTGGACGAGTTGGTGATCCAGGACCATCTGGTATCCCCGGTCCACAAGGTATGGCAGGCATAGCCGGTATTCCTGGAGAGCAAGGCGATCGTGGTGACATTGGTATTTCTGGACGAACTGGTGACTTGGGTCCACGTGGTGCTGTAGGCGATTTTGGACTCAAAGGTAAAACAAAAACATTTAGGCTAATCTGATGATGTGCTCAACAACCATTTCTTTTTAACAGGTATTACCGGAGAGCCTGGTCAGTTTGGTTACCCCGGCGTGTCCGGCAGGCTTGGCATGAAGGGCGAGCATGGTGACCAGGGCACACCTGGCAGGCAAGGTGCTAAGGGTATTTCTGCCTATAGCGGCATTAAGGGCGAGTCCGGTGATGCCGGCTGGGAAGGACCACCTGGTTATGAGGGCCAACCCGGTTTCAAGGGCGAACGTGGTCTGCCTGGAGACTCCCTACCCGCTTCTGATGGATTAACGGGCTTTAAGGGCGAAGCTGGTATACCCGGTCGCAATGGAATGCCAGGTCTACATGGTCTTAAGGGAGAGCGTGGCGACTTTGGATTGCCTGGTAACCCAGGCATGATGGGTGATCAGGGCACTGACGGTGCTCCCGGTTACTCTGGTCGTAACGGAATCAATGGAGTGAAGGGACAGCCCGGTCGAGTAGGACCCTTGGGTGCACCAGGAGAGGTGGGAGAATTTGGTGATGTTGGCTACCCAGGCGCACCCGGAATGCCGGGCGATGTAGGTCTTCCTGGCGAATATGGTCGCACCGGCTTGCAAGGAGAAACTGGTGAAGCTGGCGAGATTGGTGATGTTGGTCAAATCTTTTACGCTGATATGCGTGAGAGCCTTGGAGAGCCCGGTGAATCTGGACTCCCTGGCGAAGATGGACAACGGGGAATGCCTGGAGAAATGGGAGCTATGGGCTTCAGTGGAGCCCGTGGTGAACAGGGTGATATCGGATATGGTGGTCAGGCTGGAATCGATGGCATTCCAGGTGCTAAGGGTATGCAAGGAGACATGGGTCCCCGTGGTTTCCCCGGAGCTCGGTCAATTGCTGAGCGTGGTGAGCAGGGTGACTTTGGCTATGATGGTTTTCCCGGACGTCCAGGACGATATGGCCAGAAGGGCGCACCCGGAGAGCAAGGTGAATATGGACTTAACGGTGTTATCGGTCCCCAAGGACCTGTTCGTGCCGGTCCTGTTGGTCCAGTGGGTGATGTTGGCTACACAGGAGCACCGGGTCGCAATGGAAAACACGGAATTCTTGGCATTAAGGGAGAGCGTGGAGATATCGGACCCCAGGGCGTGAGGGGCGAAGTTGGCTTTGCCATCCATGGCAGACAGGGTGACATGGGTGACAGAGGTGAACAGGGTGCTCACGGCCTTGATGGCGCTAAGGGCGAACGTGGTTTCAGCGGCCGTCCTGGTCGCACTGGCTCCATTGGTGCCCGTGGACCTCGTGGTCCTTTGGGTGATGCCGGTTGGGGCGGTGTGGATGGTATTGACGGTCTGGACGGTGAAAAGGGTGAACCTGGTGTCACCTATTCATACACTTATGCTCGACCTGGAGATCGTGGTGAGCCCGGGCTAGATGGCTTCAAGGGAGAACAAGGTGACGATGGTGCTCGTGGTTTTGTTGGCGAAGCTGGTTTGCGTGGTGCTATCGGCTATCGTGGAGACATCGGCGAGACAGGCTATCAGGGTTCCGATGGTGTTCAAGGACAACGTGGTGACCGAGGTGAGATTGGTTTGACGGGACGTGTAGGACTGCGAGGTGCTCCAGGTCCACCTGGTGATCCAGCACCTCCAGCACCGCCACCAAAGAGTCGTGGCTTCATTTTTACCCGTCACTCGCAATCTGTGAGCATTCCGGAGTGCCCGGCGAACACAAACAAGCTGTGGGAAGGTTATTCCCTGTCCGGCAACGTTGCCAGTAGTCGTGCCGTTGGCCAAGATCTTGGACAATCAGGCTCATGCCTTATGCGATTCACAACCATGCCGTACATGTTCTGCGACTTTAACAATGTCTGCAACTATGCTCAGAACAACGACGACAGTCTCTGGCTTTCCACTGCCGAGCCAATGCCCATGACAATGGCTCCCATTCAATCCCGAGATCTGATCAAGTACATTTCCCGGTAAGACTCAATGGACTTTCCATTAAATAATCCCTCTAATCTCTGATTATTTTTGCAGCTGTGTCGTTTGCGAGACTACAACCAAAATTATTGCCCTACATTCGCAGTCCATGTCCATTCCCTCTTGTCCCGGCGACTGGGAGGAAATGTGGACCGGATACAGTTACTATATGGTAAGTCTAACTTGATTTCGGAGGTTATCCCTGCTGATTCCCTGCTTTATTACAGACCACTCTGGATAATACAGGCGGCGTTGGCCAGAACCTAGTCTCGCCTGGCTCCTGTCTGGAGGAGTTCCGTGCCAATCCCGTTATCGAGTGCCATGGCCATGGTCGTTGCAACTACTATGATACCTTGGCCTCCTTCTGGCTGTCCGTTATCGAGCAGCAGGATCAATTTATCCAGCCACGTCAGCAGACTCTCAAGGCCGATCAAACCAGCAAGATTAGCAGGTTAGTGTTCTTTATCTAAATGGCAAGGCATCTTTGTAATTGATTTATTTTATTTCAGGTGTACAGTGTGCCGTCGTCGTGGCAATAGTTTTATCACGCGCCAGTCTTCATCCTCGTACAGCTCGAGCTCTTCGGGATCAGCATCTGGATCGCGTGTAAACAGTGGCTCAAGCTCCAGCTATGGTTCGGGTGCTAACTACAATCAGGGTTTCAACCAAGGCTCTGGTTATAGCTCCGGTTCCGGCTATGCAACTGGCTCGAACAATGGACAAGGCACTTATAACGGACAAGGCGCCAACTATGCACGACCCTTTAACAGGGGTCAGGCCTCAAACGCTGGCCAAGGTGCCAACTATGGCCGTAACTACAACTATGGCCCAGGCTCTAACAATGGACAAGCCTTTGGTGCAAGCTCTGGTACCGGTACCGGTTCCAACTTCGGTTCAGGCACTGGCTCCTGGTCAACAGGAACGAGACGACAACCGTCCTCGTACGCCACCTTGCCGGGCGTAGAGTTACGTCAGGCACAGTCACCATTGCGCCAGCCACAGTCTCAGGCAGCACCGAGTAACTACCGCTACCGCTACAACAACGCTGGAAGACCCCAGCCGCGTCGGTATCCGCGCGACGACACACGCGCTCCTTAGAGCAAATCAGCTTAAATACTAAGTAGCAGTAAAATAATAATTAAGTCTAATTTGCTATCACTATCCGTTAACACAAACAAATCAACACACAACGACACAAATAATTCAGAATATCTCTGCCATTTTCTCTCTCTCTCTCTTTCTCTATATATCTTTATTTGATACTGATTATTGAGCGGTGCCATTTTACGAGCTGAGATCATAAATGCTAATTGATATCTTATCTAACATCGTACAAAACGAACAAATCAACCAATAATATGTTTTATAATGTATCAAATAGTGGAAGCCGATATCGATGCCAACTACACCTTATTAATCCACTGCCCCGATATGTAATTTAATAATTTAGAAATTTTCATTGATGATTTTAGCGATATTAACGAGAAAACAAAAGAAAGCCCAGTTTTTGATAAATAAAATGTACACATCATTAAAAAAATGTCTATTATTATAACTAGTGATTTATATCGACTAGAAAACCTGCCAATTAAATCTTAATCAATAATCTCGTCACAAATTTGAAATGAAACCGCCGATAATAAAAAGTACGTTTACTTTTCTAAGCAACATATCGATTGTGACATCCATACTACGATACATACTGAAAAAATACTGAATTGTTGCGGTGTTTTTTACATTGCCTCGTACGGTCACACTGTTGTTGTTTTTAGTTTTCGTAGTCTGTCTTGTTTATGTTTAATACATTTATGTGCTATTTTAATATTAGCATTAAACTATACAACTGAATTAATTGGCATAGCATGTGTTGTTAAACGGGAAGTATTTGTTAAAAGTTCTTTTTTAAGTGAACTTTTTACTTTGGTAAGCCTTCTTTTATTTTCAGACGAGCGCTGCAAATTTCTTGGTTCTGCGTCTTGGCTAATTTCCAATATTCCTCAAATTAATGGAGATTTTTTATACGCCAGATTGTTTCTGAGATTTATGGACCCTACTATATGGATTCTATATCAACGGTCTATGTTCATATACATGGGATAATTACAAAATTCCTGCACCAATGCTCACACTGATTGAATATTATTTAGATATAACACCGTTTTTTTTACAAATTTAAGTTAAATTGATTAAAATGATAACATAGATTCACATATACTAGCATAAGTAAATATACATAATACTTTTAACGATTCACTTCCAAGAAGGCAACTTCATATATTTAATTGACGTTTGACAGGAAGTTCCACTCTTGTGACCAGTTAGTACACCTGGTTTTTACCTGCCAGTTTGCTTGGCTGCTATGCAATTAATTTAACCATTTGCTAAAGTAGAAAATGTATCTCTGGCCGGAAATGACGACACACATTTAAATATTTGCCATCTAAGCTGAGTGCAATAAAGCACTTTAATATTTTAATAGCTTGAGGGAGATTTCTCCTTCAGTGTAGGAACGTTAATTACATATTATGTTCTATATTGAACAGGTCGCTGCTCAGTGTTCCTTAAGATCAGCTGGTTAAAACCATCTGGAATCTTTTAATATGTTGCTGGTTTTCAAAATAAATAAATGCATGACTTTCCTCTCAGACCCTCTGGCCCTCTTTACCTGACTCCATTTTTTGCCTTCTCGAAAAGTGTAAACAATTTTGGGCTATACCGCTGTATATTGGCCAAAAAATGCAAACACCATGATAGACAGTTGATTCAAATCAAAAATACAACATACACTCAATTCACATGCACACAGCACCTTTGTTGGCCACAGCAAAAGGCAACGCCAAACAATGCAATTACAATTTTTGCACACATTTTTTGTTCGCCATCGATATATCCAAATATGCAAAAAACTGAAATTTCTGCTATGGAAATTCTGAGGAAAAATTGTTAGAAAAATTCACCTTTATTTTTTAAGTACTTTAAATATTGAACTTAGGATTTAAGCTTGCAAATAGCAAATATTTGCCTGCAGTTAGTACGTAAAACAATCGTTAAAGATGTTATTGTCTGCGACAGAAGTCTGTGACTCTACAATACTTAAATATATATTTTATTGTTAAGTAACAAGAGATGGGGATTCACTTTCTGAAAAAAGTAGTAAATAACTGATACGCAGCTTATGCCAGCAGCAATATGTGAGAGCCTTATCTACCCAAGAGCCAAAGTGCTGCATAAAAGATTTTGCTTGCCAATGACAACGAATATGAATGAATATACTTACATACTACTCACACACTTCAAAGTCCTCCATTCAGCATTCCTCCGTTTCACTGTAAGAATCTAAAGGATTCAGTTTATGCGCAGTGTCACAGTAAGAAACTCAATATTCACACATATTCAATTGAAGAGAGTAAAGCTTTAGAATATATATTGAAGTTATGAACTTTTTGCATCTAAATTACATTTTTAAAAAAATTTTCATTAAGGAAAATAGTAAGCTTAAGCTTTGTTTTTTATTGTGACTAAATAAATTTGCATTTTGTTTCGTTGGGTAAAACTGAACCACATAGGTTATTTAATATTTTATCATTTTGACATTTGTCAATACTTGAATTCAAATTATTGCAGTACTAAAGCAGACAGTTAAGTAGAACAGCGATAAGAACGGAACTGCGACCCTAATTTCATTTATTTTTAGAGGGTATACTTAATTTTTCATGTACAATGTAAGGGCTGAAGCTGATTTTATAAAAATATTCATTCTAAAATGTATATCAAAAAATTACGCGGTGTTGTCTATATAATATTTTGGACATAATCAAAAAATTATGTCATTTCTGTAGAAAAAATGTGCAAAGAAGTGAAAGATGGCACAAAACTGGAAATACCCTACGTCATAGCTTTAATCATCTAATTTAAAAAAAATTCCCTGAAATTAAATCAAATATTTCAGGGAATTTTTTTAAATTAGATGATTAATGCTATCTTAATATAAATTATTAAATCTACATCACAGTGGAATTTACCGTCAATGAATTACAAAGGAATTGCATGCAAATTACACCTTAATTAATTTATTACAAATGTTTTAAGTGTTTGCTGATAACACATTGACATCAACTGAACTCAGTACTGGAAATTGTGCTACAATGACTTAATTCTCTCGCTCCAAAGCGTCTTATCAGTGGAAAGAGAGTGAATACTAGACTGTTTAATAAACAAATGTATATGTATGTGAATGTTTATTCCAAAAAAAATGTGTTCTTTGGATTTTTATTAAATAATTCAGTATTTCCGACAAGCATTTAGTTCTCTGCCGCGCGATCATCACAACACAAGTCAACATAAAGATAGAAACATTTTTAAAATAAACAAAAAAATGGCAAAAACTTTACGAGTTCTATTTATATTTGCAATATTTGATGTGTTAAATGCGCAAACGAGTTTAATGGAAATAATTCGTTTGCAAAATCAGTTAAAAAACTCATACAGTGATATAGAAAAGTTACAAGCAAAGTATCAAAATAAAATCAAAGAAGTCATTTTGATGGAAAATGAAAATGGAACAACTGATATAAATTACAAAATTAACAAAGAGTTAACAAAGTGTCGAGAGCAGAATGCTGCTTTTGAAGTACTAAATAAAATATATGCAGAACAAATAGCTAATCTGCAAAATAAAGTGGCAACTGAGGCCAACAGATTGGAGGAGAAAGATCGTCATATTGAGGACGGTCTTGAGACCATTATTAGCTACACAGCAATCATCAATGAGCAAGCCAAGCAAATCGAGCTACTCAAGGAGGATCTGCAGATCAAGTCGCAAATAATCTTTCACATGGAAACCAAAACAAAAGATCTAACAGATAGATTTAGAAATCTGGAAGATCTTACAACGGGCACGACTACAGCCAGTGAGGAGAATAGCTGTACAGCCTTTGGGGATTCCAACGATGTCCATATGATTAGGGTTGATGAAGGTGAACCTTTTCTGGTGCCCTGTGAGTCACGGCTTTCTGGTTCTGGCTGGACTGTTATACAGCGTAGAATCGATGGAGGTGTGAAGTTCTATCGCAACTGGTTGGAATATAAGGAGGGATTTGGCAATTTGACCGGAGAGTTTTTCATTGGTCTGGATAAGCTACATCGCATGACTTCGGCTCGACCACATGAACTATATATTCACTTAACCGACTTTAATAATGACACCAGCTATGCACACTATGATAACATCATTATCGATGGCGAAAGCGAGCAGTATACACTGAAAGAATTGGGCGTGTACTCCGGCACGGCTGGTGATTCCATGCGCGATAATGAACATCAAAAGTTCACCACCTTCGACAGGGATAACGATGTGAGCGAAACTAATTGCGCACAGACGTGTTTGGGTGGCTGGTGGTACAACAAATGCGGTTTAAGGTGCGTAAATCTGAAAATAAAAACACTTTATTAGATTGGTTGACCACTTATTAATATTTGGTTTACTTTCAGCAATCTAAACGGTCAATACTCAACTCCCGCAGATTACTATGACAGCATGGAGTATGCTATTTATTGGGATGAGTGGCAGGGACCGGGTTATCCGTTGAAATCGGTGCAAATGCTGATTAGACCCAAAGTAAATGTAGAAAAATGAATGTGAAATAAAGTGGCATATATGGAGAAAAATTATAGGCTTACTATTTTTAAGACCAGGAACATTAAAATCTAATTCAGTCTGTCAAAACAATATTTTTTCAAAACTGTGTTGTGTTTTATGGCATGTCTTTCTTTTCGAATGACTACAGGGTCTTTCAAATCAGTCTCACATCTATTGGCCCTCTTTCTACTAGTTACTCATATACAGATTATGTTTACCATATGTAAATCATATTATTTTTATACGCATTTTCTTATTATAAGCATAGACATGAATGTCATGGCTTCCCATTACAATTTCAGCGAACAAAATATTTTCGCAGCACACATTTTTTTTTTTGGCACAAAATGTTTCCCCAGTTTGCATATAACAAATTGAAATTGCCTCAAGCATTTTGTTTAAGTGCACTTTGGTGTTATATTAAAATTGCGCGCCGGATGCTGAAAATATTACATTTGTGATGAAGCCACACTTGGGTTTAATTTAGCTGAAATTCGTTTTTTTTTTTAAATTTTTTTTTGCTTTAAAAATAATGGCAGATTACTGTGGCTTTGAAGTAAACATGAAATATGATACAAATTGAATATATTTTGCGGTATTGCAAATATTAAAGAATTATTTAATTGAGCAATTAATAGTTGCAGGCAATAATAAAGTTTTTGAACACATTTTAGCCACAGCAAATCGAGGGCAACTTGCAAGTTTTATGTGGGTATGTTTGGCACATCAACTATGTATGCACACGTATTTGTAATATATGTGCTACAAAGTTTGTTATGGAAGTTAATGCAGTTAGTGCAGCAGTTTCTCGCTTCTCGTACACAAAAAGATATCTATTTTCTGAACATATATGAAACCGAGTCTGGTTTGGAGTAGCAACTTCAGCTGGTATCCAAGGAGTGTTTTCTAATTTCCATGCTAATGAATAGAGCAAAACTGGTCCAACTGTTGCCATGTGTGGAAAATTTGTGACTTTGATGCGTTGAATTTTGGACATTTTCGGCAATTTCTGGAGAGAAAATGGCACCCAGCAACATCACAGGGATTAGTAAAATTAATTGCATGTCGAACTTTCAGTGGCAGACATCGTCAAATAGAAGCCGACAGCTAGGAAGGTTTACCAACTGACTGATCAAGGAGTTGTGAGCTCTGCTGTGTGGTGTTGTGTTAGAGAAATTCTAAATTCATAATTTGAAAATTGAAAGCTTTTACCACATCAAGTAGCCGCCTCGTTAGCCTAGTTAGCATCCTTTGCATAATCTTTAACTGTGAGTAATTGGCAAGAAGCATGCTCTGGTGTGTGGTGTGACCACACATCAGCTAAATTTCAAATAAAGGGCAGCCAGAGTTAAAAGAAACTTAAGTGACTATTTTAAAGCAGCTTCTAATAAAGCTAAGTAAGTGCAGTTGTTGCTAATTAGCTTGGACAACTTTATATCTGCAGTTTAAGTGGAAGTAATATAGAAAAATGGGTTACTGTATAACATTTTAATATAAATTTTGAATTGTAACTCTTGAGTTTCTTTAACTTAGTAGCATTCGTTATGTATTTATATTTGAACCATTTAATTGCAATATTTTATGTTTCTTTTGGTATACTCATTACTTGTAGAAAAGTTAGCTTGTTTGTTTGTTAAAGCAAATTAACTATTAAGATGATTTTCTTTTTTTTCAAAAGTATTTTCAACAAGTGTTCTTTCTCCTCTAAAAACTTTCTTGGTAAAACTTTCGAGGACAACTTTTTCTATTTTTTGTGAATTAATTGCTGATAATTAGTTCAATCTATTTTCTTTTTATTTATTGTTGTTCTCATTACTTGATTTCTATTGCGAAATAAATTTTAAACAGCTTTCAGTAGCTTTAAATATATTAAAGACAACAATTTGTTACACAGTTGATACGATCCCTTGCGGCCGACATGGCGTATACATAATTGGATTTTTTTGTTCACCCAATTTGATTAATTGAATAAAAACACCAGTTTTCATGTAGTTTTCATGTAACACACGGCAAAATATGTGTAATTTAATATTTAATGGCTTATATTGTGTATTAAATGATTGATTATCATTTTCATGTTTTATAAAATTTAATTTTAAATTAAACACAATGTCGAAAATGAATTGTGTGCTTCTTCGCACGTCACTATTGTCCAACTGCTGTTAATTCAACAGAAGCCTTCGGCTGGGTTGCCAAAACTTTGTGGCACCTCCTAAATGGAAAATGCTACTGGGCAAATAAATGCTCATTAAGAGTGCCAAAAAGTTTTCATTTAGCTGGTTTTTACTTGTATTTTAAATAGCCTTCGGGTAGTGAACAGATTTTAACAGTATATTTCAATTTAAAAGCTTAAAAATTTTAAAGCAATTAAATTGGTACAAAAAAATTATTACTAGCAGAGCAAGGTTTCGATCCTCGGACCTCTGGGTTATGGGCCCAGCACGCTTCCGCTGCGCCACTCTGCTTCATGTTCATTATTTTACATTAGTCATTATTCAAAGCAGTGTGCCTATTTTATTTGCAAAAGACAGTTATTTAACTGTTTCATTTAACGTTCTTGTGCTTGAGATCAAAGTTACATCAAAGCTAAACGAGTAACAGAAATAAAACGTTGCCTTCCACTAATCCAATTTCGTATTGTCAATTTTATAAATCCCTTTCATAAAAGCGTATTGAGCTATTTATGAGAAAAGTTTTGGCGCTGTTTGCTCTCCTTCTGATGAAAATGTGCGGAAAATATTTATTTTTTTTTTATTACTTTGCGAACAGCGGGGATAAGTTATAAGTAAATTGATATTTACAAGGCTTGTAAATCAATTAAGTACGAATTATTGCGTTAATCCTTAGTTATTAATATACTTTTATGCTTGTTAACAAGGTTGGCTCGCTGTGTGTCTTTTCAGCGGATTCTGTGACAATTTGAGTCACGTTAACTTAAGAACTTTGTATATATTTACACACAGCCTGAAGCGGATGAACCAAAATGTGTACAAAAAGTTTTTTTAAGCAGCAAATTTAAGATTTTTTGGCGTTGGCTCTTAAAAAATAAGCTGCCTTAAGTAACTTACTTTAAAAATGTGTTCTTTAAATTGAATAATTCCAATAATCAGTCATAAATATACAAATGACATTGACAGCAATAATTTATTGGGAAATTTGCGGTTTGATGGAACTTTGTTTAATTTATTTAACAGTTCATTGCACTCTGGCCGCGGAAAATCAATCAAGTTAATGCCAAAAGTGCTGAAAAATTGCTTTTGGCATTTGATTAATAACCTTGATACAGTAGAAAAAGCAGCAGTACCTGCCATTTGTATTGATACTTTGCAGCGTTGAGCAGATATTTCATCAATAATTCAAGACTTTTGTGACTTTAATTTAAAGCACAACAACAAATTGATAATCAAAACAATCTTAAATTCAAAGCAGAAAACATATGCTGCTGGCAGACAAAATTTCAGTTTGGGGAGGGAAACTCTTGTTATTTTTATTTATTAGTACGTAGCACTTAACGTGACTTCCTGAACGTAAACATTTTGGCTGTTGTTCCTGCTGGAATTTAAGTTTAATTTAACGGGGGTGACTGGCCCAAGGACATGTCCCTGCCTTGTTTTACGGACACAACAGGACATCCGCTGATTGTTTCGACTTTGGGTTTTGAGATGTTCTATATTTACTCTGCGAGTGTTGACAGCTGTTGGCCAAGTGTTTGACTCTTAGCAAAAAAGTTAATTTCTACGCTTATGTCCGCACAGTCTTCTCAGATGGCATACATTATGTGTGGCCTTATCTGGTAGGAAAGACTAGTTTCTACTGATAAGTGTAGTCTCATTTACATAGAAAAGTGACTTGAAAAGTTATTTACTTATCACTAAAAACAATTTCGTTGGAAAATTATATTTTTATACCTTACTTTAAGTAGAAAACAAAAGTATGTGTAACTTAACAGCTAAATTCTTGTAAATTTAACATTTGCAAAAGAAATAAAGTATTTGATATACTGCGATTTCACTCAAAGTTTCTTAGATATAAATATGCATGTGTAAACTCTAAGACAGCATAACTTTATGTAAAGGTTCACACAATAGTTTCCCGAAATTTGCTTAAAGTAACTTCTTCTGGAAAAGTTTTAGCCAAAAGTTGCGGGTTCAATAGGATCTTAGAACAAATTTTGATGGCAAGTGAAACACTTGACAGCTGTCAAGAATGGTTGAAACTTTTCCAAAAGGTAATCAATATCATGTAAAAACAAAATGTTAGCTTTACAATGATTGCTAAGAAATAAAGCAAAAATATAAAACTGTGAAGAGATGTGCAATACATAATTGAAGTGGAAAGCAGAGCAAATGGATGTAAGGTGCTAAACAACTGTTCATTGTTGTTAATAAGAAAAAATTCATCACAAATTCAGCTTTTTGCTGTTGTTGAAGTAACTTACTCATATTTCAATGCAGACCAGAGCTGGCAGTAGTTTTTATTATATATTAACAACAATAATTTATACAGAAAGCAGCTACAACACACACACACTCCATTCATTCATAATGAATCCAGTTGAAGTTTTCGAGCAACAAGAACTATAACAATAACTTGCATTCGAAACCTAAATCAACCATTTTCATCAGCTGTGCCATTTTCATGAGCCATGGAAAGCACGATGAGTTTCCATGTAAATTTATAGCCAGCTCTATGTTTTTCCTGACCCCTTTTTTGGACTGTGTGTGTGTGTGTGTGTTTTTGTTTGACTGAGTGTTTGAGTGTGAAAAAAGTGGTTTTGTGTAATACCTTCGAGCAGAGTAGAGTGTATGAGTGAATGAGTGTATCGCACTGCGTTGTATAAAGAAACCAAGTTATTAATTTTTCTTTCAATGCTGTTGCTACAATAAGAATACATAAATCTGGCAACAACTGACAGAATTTCACCCTATTTCGTCTCAGAGCTTGCACAAAAATATTGAAATATTAATGCTAATAGCTTGAAGCAAACATTTACTGATTGTTTGTATAGTGTATGTGCAACAAAATGCTTTTGGGAGCGAGTATAAATTTATCAAGAAATTTCAAAATAAATAACTTTAAATTTAGCAGAGTGGGCTTTAACAAGTAAGTTACCTAAGGTAAGCTACCTTTATATGGCAAGTCCTACTTATAGACTTATCTGTTTGATAGTTTCATAATTCCTAGAGCTTTTACTCCATTAAATTTTGAAACAAGATTAATGGTAGAATAGAATTCCATGAGGCATTTACCTTAGCTGACAAACATGTTACAATTAATATGCCACATAACTTGGCTTGAATTGTTGTCCTTGACAATGGCAGCGAATACGCTAAGTGTTGAATGCAAATTATCACCTCATTTGTCAGTCGATGTCAAGAGGCGGGAAATAAATTACACGACATTTTAGCCATGCCAAGGTAACATGGTCTAAACGGTGTACAGGTGAACAAAGTAATTGGTTGCTCAGAAACACAGTTGCATTTGTGTTCAGTGTGTGACTGTTGTTTGCCATTTGTCTGCTCGTTATTAACTGTTTGTTTTAACGCTGACAGTCAACTGTGTTAATTGAGAACGTGCTTTTTATTTTATTCGCGTTAACTTAAAACCACAAAGTTAAGTACTAAGAGACCTTTTCTAAAATTGGCAAACTCTACTGTGTATAGATTTATACATTTATAGAATATACACATAGTGTTCAACAATATTTTACTATGGACAACACAGTAAATGAAGATGAATTGCTGCAGTTTATGCCTGACAAAGTCGAGCCTGTACATTATGAAAGTCTTGTATTAAAGTTTTGTGATCGTAAAGGCGATAAAAAAGCTCGCAGGGAGACGATCAATCAGCTTAAAATGAAACTGCTTTCAATATTAACATCTGGCACTATATTGCATAGCAACGATTACTTTTATAAGGATTTCGATGAAACGAATTCAGAAGATGAAGATGATAATGATAATGAAGACGATATATCGTATTCTAGCAGTGGTTCTTCTGTAGAAAATAATTTGCAAAATATTGATCATTTTGACATTTAAACCTCTGATGGTGAGGAGCAAGTTAATCAAGAGGCTGTCCAAAAGGAAGATGGTCTAAAAGAATGTAATACTCACCAATACAGCGTTGCTAAAGCATGTAATACTCTTCAAGAACTTGGTGATCTCCAAGAGGGTGTCCATGTGGCATATGAGTCATTAACACATGAACTGCAATAATTTATAATTTGATTTTTAAAATTCTAAAATTTATTTACTTCAATTTCAAGATTAATTTTTAATATCCTTAAATTAAAGATGAATAAAGATGCCAAATTTTTTATTGTTCTTATTAATACAGGCAAAATATCAGTTCAGTATTATAGAACGTATACTTAATGTCTGTGGAATGACTGGCACTGCAATATTTATTCTCATCTTTAAATTTTATCAGCCAAAATCCACGAAAACGTGTTTCTAAAAAGTTGTCTTTTCAACTTGAACTTTTAAATCGTACAGACATGACTCCTTTTAGCTTCCTCCGCTTCAAGTTCGATAAAGCTGTACATATATAAGAACGTGACACATCGCGATGTGCTTTGATACCTGTAAGATGTCAGAAATCGTCTGAGACACGCGTAGCTGCAAAAATCACGAGGTCAATGGGATCGCCATAAATTCATCAGGGAAAAGGGAATTTGGGATTTGCGGGGTTATATACGATAACTGGATAGTACTCGATAAGGCAATAAGGTTTGGTTACTTTGGTTTAGGTGAGCTGCAAATTTTGCGTTTCGTTCTAAAATATTGACAGCAAAATTTGAAAAGAAAGCATGCTTTGAAATAAACATACAACAAATTCCTTTTTGGGTCTACAAGTATTTTTCAGTTTATTCAGTTTGCTCAAACGTTTGTAACTGTAAACTTCGAAAGCGTACAAAATTCTATATTTTTCGAAATAAGTTTCTTATCAAAATTTCCATTTTTTCAGCTTGCCGAACTTTTTTTTTAAGTGGAATAATTAAATTTTTTTATTACAGGTTGCAAAACTCAGTTTGTTGTAGCGAGAATGGAATATAAATGGAATGAAATTAATAATTTATGAATTGGAAAGAATATTAATAATTTTTTTTACTAATTTATTCAGAGATATCCATGATAAATGTATTTTTACTTTATTATATTAGTAATATTATTTAAAGGACTGTTTTAGATCCAAATCAAAGTTGGTAATCAAGCAATATAGATATACAGGTAATGATCGGAATGGTATTGATTGGAATATCAATTAAAGGTTTATGAACTAAAATCGGATGTGTTGCTATATATGCAAATACAGTGAATAAAATATACCATGGAATATTTTGTATTTTGAACCAAGAACTCCTTTATTATAATGCTATGGTAATGCAATAAATCATTGTTGGAGAATAATGTATTACCAAGGAAAAACGAATGTAAGATGCTATGCAGCTATTGAATAACCCTAGCGTTTGTCTTAAATATTGACAGAAAAATTTGAAAAGAAAGCATGCTTTGAAGTAAACGTACAACAAATTCATTTTTGGGTCTACAAGTATTTCAGATTATTCAGTTTGCTCAAACGTTTGTAACTGTAAACTTCAGCATTCCGAATGTTTTGTTTTTTTGAAGTGGAATAATTTAATTTTTTCAGATCCAAATCAAAGTTCATAATTAAGCAATATAGATATGCAGGTAATGATCCGAATGGTATTGATTGGAACATGAACTAAAATCGGATGCGTTTTATATGCAAATGCAGTGCTTCATATTTCTCAAAAATAAAATATTGGCATGTCTACAAAATGTCCGACGGGAATAAAATATACCATGGAATATTTCGTATTTTAAACCAAGAACTCTTTTATTATAATTGATGATGCTGTGGTAATGCAATAAATCATTGTTGGAGAATAATGTATTACCAAGGAAAAACGAATGTAAGATGCTATACAGATGTCAAGGAATACTCCACATACGTATATGAATTACTCTCATTTTGTTGCTTGATTCTTAATGACCGTCGATTTGAATTTTAAATTAAATGGCCTTAATTTGGATAATCGATTTTAATGAATTATTGTTAGGAAACTATGCCAATTTTAGTAAGAGTATTAAGTACAACGCAATATAAATGGATTTAATTATGAATAAACAAATTTGGAATTTATGTATGAAACTAATGTAATACCAATATATGAAGGTTCTCTTCTGCTCAAGCTGGAAATTCTTAAACGGATATCACAAATGATTTTTTTCTATTGTTAGACCGACCTTGGTCTAAATCGGATGGCTACATCGTGAAGCTTTCACTGACTCAATTTTAAGAAAAGAATGAAAAGAAGAAACTACCGGAACAAGGCCTGTCCTTGTCTGTGTGCATTTGAGTTGGTCTGTGTATGGAAGGACTTAAAGAAAAAATGCAGGAAATAGTGGAAAACCAAACTGCAGAGTTCGACAATTGGTGCGTTGTCAGCAACCAGATTCGATTCTCGTTGCTCAATTCTCTGGTTCTGTGTTTCACTCGCGATTGCTGTCATCCATTTTTGGGATCCGCATTGTAATTGACATTTGATTAACGCATAGCTCAGCGTGGCGTTCAGTTCAACGCTACTCAACCATTGACAACAGAGCAAAGAGCAACGTTAATCACATCAGCGACGGAGACAATGACAAAGGCAGCTAAAAATTTAAATTAATTACAAGTGTAATTCGAGAAACTTATTTTAATTTTATATTATAGACTACTATTTTTAAGAATTTTTTTCATGGCATTTTATTTTCTTTCTGTAATTTAACATTGTATTCATTCTTTTATTGTAAGTTTTCTTCAATTTTTTTTTTTTTTTTTTTGAGGAATAGAATAGAAATTTAAGTGAACTCAACTGCCCAAAAAAGTGAGCCATTGTTTGTGATTTTTGTTTTGTTGTCCACATTTTGTTTGGTTTTTGTTCTGCTTATTTTTATGCATATTTTTGAACCTTGTGCAAGTAACGTAAGTTCATTGTTATATTTATTTTATTAAGGAAACCCATTTGTTAAAGCCGTAACAATGTAACAAATTTATAACGAACTGAGAAGCTTTAGAAACGAAAACGTGCATTTTTGTATGCATAAGTAAAAATAATTAGTTCTATTGTAAATGTAAAAGTAGTTTTTAAATCGTAGATCCAATGGAAACCACAAGAAAAGCTGAAATTTAATAAATTCTAAGAAAAATGTATAAATTCAATTAGAGTTTTCTAAGAAGTATAAAATAGGCCGTTGTTTTAATTGTAGTTTCTGCCTGATGTGTTTAAGAGCTCAACAAATTGCATTTAATTTGCTGGTCAGTTTTATTAATTGTTTTACAGGCTTGTCTTGTTTTCCAAAACAAAAATGTGTTGAATAGTTTATGCTATCACATGCTTGTTTTATTTGCTGTGGTATCGGAGTTTGCTGCACGATTTATGTGTTTCACTTGTTACACATACGACATGTTGGACGCTTGCTTGGTCTAAGACAAATCGATTGCTGTTCCAGCACTTCCTACTTTCGCAACACAAATAAGGAGTTTTCACGAGTAAAATATTGATCACTTTATTACACTCGCTTTTCTTGTGTGTGGTGTGAAAAACAGGCTGAGATGCACTTTAGACGATTTAATAGTAAGCTTTTAAAATTATATACTTACTAACTTACGATATGTTTGGAAAGCAGCTAGAAATTCCATTAAAGCTTTTGTCTTTAATGCTTCACACATACATTTTTTACTTCTTTGCACAGCTTGCTTGGCCCAAGTATGCAAATTTTTTATTCTGAATGCTTAAGACTGTCAGTTTTTCAACCTTCTGTCTGCTTTTATCACTGTCATTTGTTTGGATACTCGTATCTGGCAAAGGCATACAGCCACACACACATGTCTCTCACATGGCTGTTCAAACTGATTATGATATTTTGATTAGAAAAAGGCTCACAGCTGACACACGGTTGAGATTATTATCCCTTTTGAGCCTTTGACTGCTGTGTGTCATGGAACAACAGAAAAAAGTATAGACACTTGCGCTTTTGGTCTGACAAATTGCTGAACTAACCTAATATCCTTTCTTAATGATGACGGTATTTTAGTTTTAAACCTCTAAAGTTTTTTATGGCCAGCAGAAGGCATAGTAAAACACTAGATATGGCAAAACTTAAAGGCAAGACAAATTTTCATCGATTTTGTAATTTGTTTCAAAAGTTAACCTGATATCAGTGTCAGTGTCAGCATGAATATAGACAACTCTGATTTATGTGCAAATTTTGATGGCACTTTCCTTAGAGTAACTGTTTGTAAAATAGTTTTAAATTTAAAAGTCAAGTTTCTTGTTATGTTTTTGGCATTCAAGTGCTTGATGTTTACCTTAATTTGGCTTTAGAGTAGACTTGCCACACCACGCAGTACATTTTCAGAGTTAAATGCTTGCACAACTTCCCGGAAGATAAATTAAGCCGTGCCGTGCCATTCCCGTAAAGCTAACAAGAGGCAACGTTTAACCATTGTCTAAGCACTCTGGGCTAAATGGCAGAGACAGCACAAGCCAACCCAAGAGAAAGACCACGCAAAATGGCAATAGGCTCTAGCCCCGAGCGCTTACAATCATACCAAAACAATGGACAACACTTGGAAGCGTCTGTTAAATGACTGTTGTCAGAAAATAATTTTAAAGGCACAACCTATGGGTCAGCAGGCAGTTAGATGGGCTTATGAAGTGGCTGTGGTTGCAGTTTCGTTCAAGAAAATGTGTGCCATTTAGTTGTCTACACCTATCTTGCAACTTTTAATATAGATACTCTTTTGTACCTTTGTGGCATTTTACTTTGAAGTTGTGGTATTTAAAAGTCTGACATATTTATCACAGAAAAATTTATTATTTATGTGAATTATTATTATGCCTGATGCCAGTATGAAATAGAATACAATTCAATCTATAAACATTGTCAATAATAAAATTGTGTCATCTGAATGTTTTCAATTCACATATTTATGCTTTTTGTTTTGTGTGTGTGTGTATTGCTCTTTTAACGCAACATAACAAATGAATTTTAAATGGCCCTCGGCATTTGCTTTCAGTGCGTTTTAAAATGTCTGACAACAATTTAATGGAAATTATTTGTGCAATGGTATTGTTTGTGTTTGCCTACGTACAATTTTCGATTGAGAATTATAAGTTTTATAGTAAGCTGCCAAAGAAGCATTAAATTTTGAATAAATAGTAAATCATCTTGGTAGTTTTCTTTGTTTTTTGAACATGCTGAGTTTATGGCGTTTACGTAGTAAACAAAGTTTGATGTATGTTGCTCTAATTTGAATAGTTCTAATGTAATTTAAGCAATAGACTTTGTCAAGCCACAATTTATTTAAAGTAAACCACTTTGATTTTAGAATAGCAGATTTTAAGGTGGTTTTGCCAACTCATACTCATTCTGTTGGTGGCTTTGCAAGCCAAGTGCCTGTTATTGTAATAGCTGCTCATTCTGGTTTCATTGTTGGTTTAGTTGTTCACTTCATATAATTTTATTGTTATCTATTGAAAGTCGATTACACGTAACAGTTAAATAAAATGATAACAATTGGATGGTTAAATAACAATGATTATAACTATACAAATATAACTGAAAGTGTCACTTGAAAGAGTTGGATTATTTCAAAAACATTATGAGGCAACTCCACGTTTCAATTCTTTTTATATATTTTAGTAATGTTAAGTTTAAATGCCTGCACTTGCTTGATTTAGCCAAATCAACTACCATCACAAGAGGATTTAAGAAGCAAGCCAGACTTTAAATGCCGTCAACGAAAACATGAGCGTGTATCTTGAGGTCGTCAGCTATTCAAAGTGCTTGGTTTTAGCCATGGCAAGGCCTTCGGAAGGAATGCATAAAGACAAATTGCAGAAAAGATAAGTCAAAAGACGGACAAACCGCAGCAAAAGACCTCGAGCACATGAAGGACGGCTGTCAGTATCTGTTTCTGTGTGCTAGCGAACTGATGTGTCATGGAAGCAAAAATGCTGAAAGCGAAAAATCAACATGGGAAAAGCGAGAGAAGTTTTGAAATTACGAATCTTTCTATAAAATGCGGTCTCAATAGCAATCATTGTATGTGTACTTGGATACTGACACTAGTTTTTAAGAAACTGTCGTTAACATATGCGTGGAAGAAAGAAAATATGTTTTAAAAGTAGGTCAGTAAACCGGTTTTTGTTATAGCAAAATTAAAAATCTTTAAAGGCAATACTTCAGCGTTTTAAATTAATAAAAAATGACATAAAATAAATTTCTCGTAGACGAGCATTAAACAGTAACAGCAACAGAATAATTCGGTTATCAGATTTTGGCTGTTTTTCTATCTTCACTTTTCTGCACCAAAAAAAAAAAAAAACTTTTGATGTTTTTTACTTATTCATACTTTCTAAGACAACGCATAATTTCAAAATGTACAAGGAATAATTCGAGTTCATGCCCCCAAATGCCTCCAGCCGGAATGGACATGTCAGAGCTGTCAACTGGCAATTCGCCTGGAGGGAATATTTAAGTTGTTCTGATTTAATATGCACAGCCCTAAGTAAAAATATAATTGCCGGACACTTTAGGCTAAATATTTTTAAAAATTTATTATTCTGTCATTGATTTATCATATCGTATCCGTTTGTTAAAATGTACAACTTTTATAGTACTTCAAGCATTTAAGAGTGCAGCATTCCTCGGCATGAGAGCACTTTCGACCAGCGCCACCGCAGAGTGACAGCATCATGCGTCGCTTTGCCTTTAAAATGTGTATGAAAATAAGTATAACAAATAATTATTAAAGATATCTTAGGTCTTTTGTTTGCTTACATCAGTTAAATTTTTAGTTTGAGGCAGTATTTCAGTATGTCTCTTGCTTTTAAGTCCGGAGCTCCATGAAGTAGCTTCAGAGTTGACTTCCATTAAAGCAAACTGCAGCCACAACCCAAGTACCACAAACAGAATTGTTAAAGTCAACTTCATTTTGATTATGTTGAAGACTCTATCAAACTGACTTTTCTTTTGAATTCGCAACTCATTTTATAGTTGAATAAAATAGCTAGTAAAATTAAAGAAGTTTAAAAACATATGTCTTGTTTGCTTAAATGTTGTTCACTTGTTAGTTTATCAGGCAATTTGGCTTAAACTAATTAGTGCAGAGAATAGTCAGCGGTGTCTGTTTTGCATCTTCGATCGTCACCTGTTGTGGCAAAAACTATTGCACTATAAAACATGTTGCAAGTCACAGCTGCAACAAATCCTTAACATTACTAGTATCAAGCTGTTATTGTCAGCAAATTTCCCTTAACTACTTAACAGCGCTGTTAAGTAAACTTCAGCGCAGCAACAACAAATGCTAAATGTTTACATTTTAGTTCATTGTAGACTCTGAATGTGTGCGGTTCTATAAAAATATACAGATATATTTTGAATCTCTGCTGTTAAAGTAAATTAACAAAAAATCAAAGTGAAATGACATGTATTTATATATTAATTAGTATAACATTTTAATTAAAAATAAATAGCAGTAAAGGCTTTTTAAATTTTTTCTTCGAAAAATATCTGTCTTTTAATATACACTCAAAGACTGAGGGCTATAAATAATAGGAGCAAACAAAGCTGCCAACAACACTCGACTCGACAGCCAGTCAATTGTACAATAATATCATAAATAAATAATAACACATATGCTGCCAACTGACTGTCTTTGTCAGTCTTATTAAATACGCATACGCCGTGTGTTACATGCTGTGAAAATATACTTCAAAAGCTGGCAAAGGAGAGCACTAAAGTGAGAGGAGTGGCAAAAGGGAGAACCGCTAACAAAATATGCATAAATAATATGAGATTAAAGCCAGCGACTGCATGAGATTTATTTAATTTTCCATTTGCAATAAGGTGTCTACTTGAAATGAAACGTTTTTATTTGAAGTATTTAAATAATAAAAGACTGTTAGCAGCATTAAGAACATAAATTACACTTATTTTATTTTGATATTTTATTTAATATACTTTAGCTGATATTTACTTTAACTAGCCATCTTTTGCTCAACTAAAATCGCACTTAAGTTGATGACGTATTCAATTATACATCTTTCTCTTCGCGAGTGTACACTTTATGCTGCATTATTAAGGTTATCTGCAGAGATTTAATGATTGCTATCAAAGCAAAGTTTATGGCAAACCATTGAATTGAAATGCTTGTCCGTTCCTAAGGGTCTTGCCCATATTTATGGTGAGCCTGATGAGTGGCAAGTGGCCTCAAAGGTATAGTAATTTCAGCGTCAAATACTTGTGATATTCGCATGATTATCTTTCAGAGTTTGTGATTTTTTCCGGGCACGTGGCGTATGAGTAATGCACGTTGATTGACCTCATGATTACGCTATCAATCATAAACTGTGACAGTATTTTTTATAACCAAGACTTAACTTGTCGAATAAGTCAAGGCATCAATGTCTTTTATTATACAGGGAGTAATAGCCGAGCTGAAACTTGATTACAAAATAAATCATACTTCTCAGAGGAAATTAATTCATAATAGAAACGCGTAAAATAATTTGTCGATAAGTGACTCATAGAAATTCAAATTAAAATCAAAATCAAACGATTTAATTTGTGGAAATGCTAATAATATTGTTCGGTAAACAAATTTAAAGCTAGTCAAACAGAATGATTTTCCACGCTGCACTTAATTAGTGAATAGATTTGGTGTATACATAAACTTGTTTGTATTTCTACTTTAATTAGTGTTCAATTTAATTTGTTTATTTTATAGCGTATACGATGGTAAATTAGTTTCTTGTTTCTACACCGCACGCAATGCGATGCAGCAAAGGATAAAATTATATAATTTTCACAAAATGGTGCATGAACACAAATATGACAGCGTCTATGGTACAACACACACACAAACACACTGTAAAATATTGCTAGTAGTAAATTAAATTGTTCACGCACACGTCTACTTACTGTATCTACTTAGAAACTTAAGAGACAGCAAAATATTTTGTACACCTGCAGCTGCTCAGTAGAGCTACTTTTTCTACTTCCTCCTCATTTGATTCAACTTACTTAAACTTAAATGCAAGCTGGAAAAATGCTTTTGCTTGGCACGAGGAATATAATTCAGTACCAGCAAAACAGAAGGACAAAAAGTCTGCTCCACGTGTTGTTTTGCCAGAGCACAAAAAGTTTTTTTTTTTTAAATCCTTCTTGGAGCTGTCAGCACGCCCTGCACGTTGTTATGTTTCTTTCACGGAATGTGCACCGCACAAAAAAACACAGAAAAAACTGCAGCAGATGGAGGATGGATGGAGGAGGCGTGACGGAAAGCAGCTGAAAACAAAATATAAAAATGAGCATAATAAGTAAATAAACAAAATTCATTTTATGGTTAGAAATCGTGATATATTTTAAGTAACTGTGTACCAAAAATGAATAAAATATAATATTTATATAAAAGTTGCTTTTTTATAGTTTAAAAGATTACCATATACAGTTTTTAAATGTTCCATTCAACCACATTTATTTTCTTACCTCTATTTAATTTTTTGTAGCTGGAGAAACCTTATAAATCACCCACATATCAGAAGTTTACAAAAACTCAAACTCTTCGTCAGCAAAATAAAGCGTAAACAAAACCACAAAAAGTTTTTGGGCCAAGAAAAAATGGGTATTTGTCACTTTTATTTTGCCACGACTGCTGCCCGAATAAATAAATATTTTGCTGTAATCTTTTTCCCATTGGATCAAAGTCATTTACACATCTTTACCCTTTATATGTAAGGATTTGTTTTCGTGGTGGATTACATTGCGTTTTTTGTTAGGTATTTGTGGTAGACTTTGGACAGCTTAGAAATAGAAATAGATAGTCAGACTTAGGGCTGTTTTGTTTGGTCAACTTAAAGTTGAAGGAATGAACTTGGCACTTTGAGAACTTTTTAATTGAATGACTGAGAAGAAATGCATATGCATAGTTAGATCAAGTTTTAAGTAAACCAGTGAACTGTTTAAATGGCCAGAAGGGGTTAAAGAGTTAAAGGTTGCACTCAATGCTCTACTGCCACTTCAAAGTGACGTTGAGGCTTCTTCCGGCGGATGCCTTTCCCAGTGAACTCCAGACAGTCAGTCAAGAAGGAAGCCAAAGTTAGGCATTCCACCCATGCACCCACACACATATGTCGTATATATATATTTACAGCCACGACGAGCTTTGCATACTGTCCACAGACAGTACGGAATGCCAAAGAAAAATGCAGCAGAAAAACAAAGTGAATATACAAAAGCGATGCTGCAATCTAAATAATATAAAATAATATTTGCATTAGTATTGTCTAGAAATTTCCATTTCCATTTATTTTATTACATTTCTAGTTTACATATCTTTTGAGCATAGCTAAAGGTCAGAATGAATTTGAATTTGATTCATATAGAAATACTGTAGGCCACAAAAGCCGCAAAACCCCCAACAACGACCCAAACAAAGCTTGACAGTAACTGGGATATGGGATTTAAATTAAACTAATCTATACATCTTATGTATGTTTAGGTGTTATATAAATTGTCCTCATTAGGCACACAGGCTTCTTGGCATCTGTGCGTAATGAGTAGAGTCCAAGTAAATATATACACATGTATATAGTATGTAAATAAGAGCCACTCATTAGCTTTAGGGCTCAGTCATTGTGTTCGTTCTTTGACTGTAATAAAACCCAATTGGCAAGGCAATTATCCAGCATGACAATTAGAAGTCATTAAAGTATAGTTTGAAGGCCTAAAAGATCAATTAAATTGTAGGCTTTGATTAGGCTTCCCTTGACAAGAGTACAAAACTGAGCAAAGAACTGAAACCCTATAAACAACTAAAAGACTTTCCAATCATTATTTGCTCGTATTGACAAATAAATTATATTGAAGGCAACAGCAAGTATAAAAAAGTATGTTATTCGTTTAAAAACCCTTTAAATTCTTACTTTTTATTCCATTTTCTCAGTAAAGCAGCAATATTTGCCTCAAGCCAAAGTTCCTGAATGTTAACGCGACTCTAATGAGTACACAAGCTGTGGAATATCACACACTTATCGTTGAGCAGCGTGGAAATTGTTTAGTTTTCATGTATGTTCCTTTTATTGTGGTCTAGTTCAGGACCCTTACACTTTTGTGGATTATATTGTTATCCGAGTACGAGTGTTGTAGGAATAAGAATATGAATGCCTCGAGGGCAGGACAGAATAGCTTTTGCTGTTTTGGTAATTGCTGGCAAGGAAAATGTTAAGTGTATATTTTGGTAAAAACTGTAGAAGCACGAAAAGTCTGTCCTGTTGTAAACCGAATGAGGCACTTTACAAATACAAAACTTTTACAAGAAGTGTATGTAAATGGGTGTTGGCAGTTTGTTGTTCAAGGGAACACAAACCGGCATGGAATATAGTCATATGAATTGCATTTAAAGTAGTTGGTTTAATTTAAAAACATAAAAAAATGTTTATTTTAAAGAATTCAATGATTTCTGTCTTCTTTCAGGTAAAAAATTGTCCATAAATTGTGAAAATTATTAATTTGCCTAGGATGTGAATTTTATTACTGTGAATTTTTTCAATTATTAAGCTTAGTTTTAAACTGCTATTAATGATACACATTAAATAATTCATATCGAATATGAGAGACTCAATATAATCAATTAAAATTGATTTGATTACAGCAAATTGTTAATTTCTATCAGTATTTTGGCTTTCTGTTAATGTGATAATTTATATAATTATTTGAATAGCCAAACACGTGGAACTAGTTAATCTTTTTACTTAGATTTATTTTATTATATTTGCCTGTGTGTGCATTAACAATTTCGTTTATTAAAATTGGTGTATTATAACAAAATTTCGCTACAAAAAAGCTATCACTATTTTGTGATTATTCTAAAATACACAAGTATTTATACTCTGCATATTACAAGCGAAACTTTTCGACTTTACTTATTTTTTTTTATTATAAAAACTTTTAGTTGCCTTGTCACCGAAGCTGACAGTGCAGATTTATGGGAAAACTAACACTTACAGTCTGAAAGTGAACACATCATCAATTTTAATAAAACAATTGTAACTGAAAGGCATCCATTTGTGGGTACTCTTATGGGCAGAACACATTAAAGTGCTACATCATCAAACCAAAAACTGAGCAGCTGTAAAAACAAAACCAGTCTGTGTTAAGTAGAACAAACTACAACAAAGGAAATTAGAGAACTTAAACCACCTCTTGAGTCCCACATACTTTAACTGAGGAGCATTGAGAGCCTGTTTTCCGGGCCCAATTAAGTTCGACCTGTCAAGTAGTCTTGGTTACGCACAGTTTACCTTGACTCCAATTAGAACTGTCCTATTAACACGCTTGAATTTATATCAACTGAATACGAAACAAGTTTGCCCAAAAATTCCAAGGATGTGGTTGTAACTGTCCTTGACTTATGTGATTTCTAAGCTGTACTCATGGAATTGATTATTGCCATATTTATGTAGCTCCGAATAGTATGCCAAGCGAACCAACTAGTCGGCTACTTGATGTGGTTGTCGTCTGCTCAGAGAGTAAAAGTTTTCATGTTCAGCAAACTTGTTGCCACAGCCATTATATGTATATATATATATATATATTTCAACGCTTTTCTAACTCTTGGCCTGACAGTTGAGAACGAGTATTTAGTTGATAATTTGGTTAAATGTTGAAAGACATTTAAATGTCGGCATGTAATTAACGCAACGACTTAATTAGCAAGCCTTATTTGTGTCAAATTTTGGCATTCTGCAAAATGCCGACATTTATTGTCGTTATTTGGGCATAAGTTTACAACATATTTCGCACCACACAAGTTTTAAAATCCTATGGTTGCTGTCTAAAGTTTCCGCTTCCCATAAGTTGCCGAAACGTTTTTGTTGCCTACTTTTAGGGGTCGACATGACATGCTGCACAAATTGGAATGTAGTTGGTGAAATGGTTCTGTGTGCTGTGGATGACACATTTTAAATGTTAAATAATTCTATGCATGTATTTAGAACACCTAAATTTAAATGTTAATTTAATTTAAAAAACACTGTGGCATTTCAAAGTCTTATAAATTTTCCCAAGTTTAAGTCGCAATAAACAAAGTTATAAAATAAATCTTTATAATAAATGTCGGATGCTTGATGGACAGCAATTGTCCTTTGAATCCCTGTCAGAGCATCCTGGACTTGACAAAACAGTTACAACACTCACTATATTCCCTGCAGGTGGTCTCAGTTCAGTTTATTTTGTGTCCGTTCCACGGTATTTGTATTATGCTGTCAATTTGCTTGTTTATCTGACAGTTAATGCTAAGCTTGTTTGCTTGATGGTTGAGTATAGTTTGTTGATAAATTGATAGTCTAATAATCGAAGGTTGGGAACTGCATAATACCCTAACAGAAAATAATTAAATGGACTGCCAGGTAAATTAAATTAAAGCCTGAAAAAGGCTTAAAATCAATTCAAATTTGAATCAGACTTATTTGGAAAGTCAAGCTAGTATCAGTATGCCAGCCACATTCTACTCTCACAGGGTATATAACGGTGGGGTGACCTCCACTGTCTACTAGCTCACTGTTTGCCTTGTTTGAACGTACTTAAAATTAAGTTACCTATGCTTATTTGCGAACTGCAGATGCAGTGCAGAACTTCCTTGTGAGTTGGCAAGTTGAGTAACCATCAGGTCAGACCAGACAAGTTTATCTCCTTTGCATTTGCCGGTACAAAAAGTTTCTCTTGGCTTTGGAAAAAACTATGAAATATGCCAAACACATTCTTCTTTCACATTTCTTGTTCTTCGTCTTATTTGCTGTGTACTTTAGAACTGATTCACATTACTTGGGCTCAAAGAGATTCTTTGAGTAGCCAAGAGAAGCACATTTGTGTGAGTTCTGTGCTTTTGTGGCTGTATCAAATGGCAAATAGAGTTCAAGCTACTTCTTTGGTTACCATGTGAAATGCAGTAGCAAAGTCAAATGGATAACTTACAGTTATTGCAAACAAATTCTGCCAAAAACTGGTACTTACCTAAAACAATCTACTAAAATTTGATATTGCTTTTTTAGGTCGGACGGCGAGACTAGTTTGTTATTTATTATTACATTTTATTAGAATTTATGGTTGCATTCCTCAATGTAACTCTTTTCACTAGAAATAAACAAAGTTTTTTGGTGTGATGAATAATATTTTTATGAAAAACGGGGCACAACAAATGTGTGAAAAGCAAATTATATATTTTAATCAAGAGCTGTAGACAAACAAATCGAAATAATTTATTGGACTCGCAGTTTTTGGTGATTTGTTTTAGTTTTAGCAACGCAAGAGATAAATGTGACTGGTAAATTCCATGTAATATTTATGAGAGTATGCTCGAAAGCAACAGACTATATAGATAGTTTTGTGTTTTATGTGACCCTCGAAATTGTGTGATTCGAAATTTGTTTAAATAACCACATCACGTATGCGCTCAGTGAACGTGCTATAATTCTAAATATTGTCGAACCCTTTGATTTGAATTATTTATATAAACATTGGCTGATGAATAAAATATTGGCTTGTATCAATTTAATTTTATTGATGCACCAAAACACGAATACATGATGAAAGATAAATGACTCTAATCTGATACCAAATAAGGGAACAAAACGAGAGCTCTTTGAGTTATTGTTTCTAATTTAAAACTGTGATTAAAAAACTGTGCCGCCTAACGAGTCTAATTTCATTTTACAGTCTGATGCACACATTAAGCTCTGATTGCACTTTGGTTTATTTTTTCATGACTTAATTACATGCAGTGAAAGTTGAAAAGTTTTTTTTTTCATTAGGAATTACCATAATGTATGCGCGTTAAGTACAAATAAATTGTTGCCCCAAGGTCGCTGGCATTGCTGCTAGGGTTGCAGGGGAAGTTGAAAAGAGAGGGGAGTTTAAAATATTGCCTAAATAAATAAGATGGGTGTGACATATTCAAGATGTCAACACAATAATTCGCTTGTTTTTACGCTTGTAATTTACATTTAATGTCTTGTTTAAGTGATGTGTACATTAAATCACAACTGAATCTAAAACACTTGTTAAACATTTTGTTAAATTAGTAAAATTTGAAGTGTAACTCATATTTGCATTCACTTAGTTAATTTAGGTTACACTTTCAGAAAATATTCCCCTTAAATTCCAACTTAAATTGGCATTTTCTGAGCTTAAATGAAAAGGAAGCTGGCAAGGAAATTGATTTGAGATCTAACAAACACACAAAGCTGCACAATTGATGCAAAATGAAACGAAACGATAGCATCAGATGGAAAATGGAAAATATTTTGAATGTAAGTATTGCTCAGTGCAAGGCGAGAATGTAAAAAAGCAAAAAAGGAAAAAGAAAATAAGTGAAAAGTAAAGCAAAGCAGCAAAGAATAAAATTGACCATAAAGCTAAGCAAAATGCTCAGCGTGGCAAGTGTAGATAAAAACCCGCAAGTGAAAAGGCAAACACCAAATTGATAAACGTTGCCTTTGTTTTAGAATCTGGGAAAACACATTCCCATTTCCATTCCACTTACCAGTCCCCTCATCTCTTCTCAGCTCCTTTCCCAGTCTTAGAGCTATAGCATTTTGCTTGCTTTCTGCGTTCAAGGACAACTCCAAATTTGGCGTCGACAAAAACACGGCCATCACAATAATTTGAAGTGGAGCTGATAATCTTGAACGGGCCAAAGACCCCTTGTCGTTAACTTCCCAAATGAAACGCACCATAAAAGGTGCCGTTCGGATGATGGTGAATTTATCCTGATCCTTGTATATCCTTAGGTTATACAGGAAGCAAATAAAGACAAGACTAGACATGAAATAATGTTTAATTTTCAAATACATACATACATGTCAAACTGTGAGTGAAAATAAGTTTTATATTTGTCTTTTATGTAAATTTCGTGGCCAAATTTGTTTCCAGACTTTAATAGATTTTTTATTACACTGCCTTTATAGATAAATCAGCTATTGAACCAAATATGTAAATTATGTAACAGATGTATAAAATTTATTTCTATTTTTTGTTTACTCTTTGGTCATCTGTCACTTATGACTATTTTATATCTTGTAAAGTTGTCATAAATTTCATAAAACCCACAAGGCTTTAGACGCTTCTCAAACTGATTATGTTATTTAGATTAGTTATGAAAGCACAGCTGTCACTTGGCTGAATATGTTACCCTTTTTCTATGCTTCTTATTGCATTTGAGCCAGAAGGGCTTTTGAGCCATTTATCTAGCCCTGATAATAAATGAAGCCTGGTCAAGGCAATCAAGGTTTTTAGACTGTAATTTTGTTTTAAGTAAAATACCATTTCATTGGTCACACAATTAAGTGTTTATAATTAATTGACAAATTAAATTTGCTAGCTTGTTTCCTTCTGCCACTTTAAGTATTCATTAGTGTTCAGTAGTTAAAACATTTTGCTTTTTGACTTCTGTCCTCGTGCCTTTCGTTGAATGTCAACAAGCATGCGGCTCCCAGAGGAAGCTGCTTGACGTTTCTGTGCATAATTAAGAGCAATTAATTTGACCACGATCTCCATCTGCAATGTGGACAGTTTCATGGAGACGATATCTGGTTTATGCGAGAGTCTTTTGTGGTGAATGTAAATTTTGAAAATGATTTTTTCAAAAAAATGTTTGTTTGGAATTTAATAACATGTTTGTAAAAAGTTTTTAATTTATGTAGTATACAAATGCTAATGGAATCAATAATTGTTTTAAGCTTTATAGCATATATTCTTCAATTGAAACTAATTAATTCTTAAACACTGCACCAGTTCAACCACATTCTCAACTCTCTGCACAAAAAAAAAACACCTTTAGCAACAATAGCAATACAATAAAAGACACAATAGTCTCCGCAAATTTTCCGCAATTCATCGGCACCTCGGCTGACAGTGTTGAGCAACGACAAACAGTCGTGTGGGCGTTTATTCAATGATTTATACTTTGAGATATTTATAGGACAGTAGCAAGTTGTGCTCTGTGACAGTCAACTGACAGATACGGAAATATATATACGTGTATATATATGAAGTAGCTGTGGTCACTTACCTGCTAGTAAAAGGACAACAGGCTCTGTTTATTCCCATATTGAATTCAACTTGTGCTTAAAATTTCTTTCTTTATTCTTGCCAAGGGATTTGTCCGAGCATAAAATAGTTGCTGCTGTAGAGCAATACTAAAAGCAATCATTCAGCTGTCTTGGCATTCAGTTGATCTCCGTTGGCAATTTCCTGAGGTCACCAAAGTAATTTCACCGTATGTACAGTACTTTCCTATATGTGTACTAAAAGAAGTGAATTTTGTTGGCGAAGGTAAGTAGAATTTTTATGTTTGTGTGTCCAAAATTTAATAGAAGTGATTACACCGTAAAAACTTAAACTTACCAGTTTAAAATTGTTTATAATTCATTTACGTTCAATTTAAATGAAGTGTGATTTCAACAACAAAACAAAACAAACTCTTGAAAGCTTTTAATTTAGCTTAATAAATCATCAATTATGTGCAAGAGATTCAACAAGATAGACAACACTCGAATTAATTAATGCATTTAAATTTATTGATGACCTTAATGAATTTCCAACTGATTTTGTTGTGCTGAATACATTTTATGTATTCAAAAGTCATGTGAAAAATTGTCTTCTTTTTTGAGCAACGACTTTAATAAATTGGTCTACGCATTCATATCTAATAACTGTCATCAGACGAGCAAATAAATTTTGAAAGGCATCATGTGGAACTTATGTCTGAGTGGTAAAAATTTATGTGATTTTATTTTGCACAAACAAAAGCTGAAATATGTATCAAGACAAATAAAAAAAAAAAGAAAGAAAATATATTTTCTATTTGCAATAGAGAGCAGGGAAAATAAGCAGCATCGGAATATACAAACAGGCACATGCAGACTCAAATTTTCACTCATCATACACTTCAGTGAACTCATTTTTGCATAAAACAATACCATTTATACTTATACCCTCGCTATCATTTGTTAAATAAATGATTTGTTTTGTTTATGATACGTGAATGGTTTGAGTAGAGGGTAGTTGCCAGTTTTGAATGGATACTTTTGCGTGGAAATAGAAACAATTCATACGCTCGATTAATATGCATAAATACAGCTCTTAATTGAAGCTCGTCACAGAAACTTCAAAATATAAAACAATAGCAATGAGAAGGCTTTGGGGTAGAGTTTTGCCATCACCTTTCAGCCAATTTTTTTTTAAAAATTATTTTTCTTTTTTTTTCACAACTCAGCTTAAATATATAATAAAACAATATAAATTGTTTAAAATAAATTCTGCAACAACCTCTTTGTCTCTTTTTGACCTTTCTTCATACACAACCAAAGTCATAACATTCAAAATGCCGTCAAGTATTTATTTATTCATACATAATACACACTTAGATATTGAACAATTGTATCCTGCAATGAAAGCTTTGCTTTGATGCAACTGCCAAAAGTTTTCATTAAAATGCAGTAGCATATCTTGGCAACTTACAGCAGAATTCAATTATTTTAAGCCAAGAGAGTTCGCCACAACGCATAAAAGTATGCTACATTATTTTAGTTTTTTTTGTAGTTTTTCCCGAAAAGTACGTGTGTGGCTTGCCAATCATGAATGATGGTCTTGTGGCATCCCCAACAGATTTTGGTGTGTGGTATCAACTTAACTTTTCTTTCGAATTCAGCTCTGTCGTCTTAATGATTCTGCTTTCTGTGTGCTGGGCAGCCAAAAGCGCAACATGATGCCATGGGAACAGCCCGAAATCAGCACGTAACATGTAGTTCCATTCAAGACACCACGATGCACTCAATATACGTGATGCTTGGTATCTAGTTTTTCTTATTTTCACATTCTTGAAGTCAAACAGCTGATTCAAAGATACTTTTTGCAGCCGTTCAACTGAATTGCAGTCAACTGTAATCGCTTTCTCTTCACAGCCAAACGGTCAAAGTAATGCTTTTAGTGCACTTTAATGATACGCACTGAGCCAGAAGGTTCATTAGGCGCCCTTGAGTGCTGGGCAGCGTCAGTTAGTGAGTTAGACACTCCGGTGTGTGTCACCCATTACGTATACGTAACGCATGACACGCGAGTGGAATGCGTTGAATCTCATGGAATATAGTTACTGTTTATTAAAGCGTGAGTGTGTGTATGAATAATTAAATTAACATAAACACTTTCTTAAATAAATAAACAGTAAATACATAGCGCACTGCATTTGAAAATCATTTTAGTTTGCTTAATTAAAAAAAAGTTTCCATCAGCAGCATAAAATTAATAAATTATAAATGTTAAATAATGTAAATTAAAGTTATAAATAATGTACAGTATAAATCAAAAGCAACATTTAAATAAAAGGTAAACCTGTTTAGACTAAAGATGACTAAAGCTTCATTTTGACTTTGTTGCTGTTAAAAGCGAAAACTTTTCGTGACTTTCCTTTTATAAACAATTTGCTTGTTGAATGTTATCAAAGTTTAGTTCTATAACAACAAAAGGTAGTTGTTTTCACTTTGTTAATGTCACAGCAAATATAACATCCGTTGATAGTGGAGGTCTTAGTTTGGACACCTGTCTTTGAAACAATAATGTAAGGATAAAGTTTTGCAACGGAAGTAAGAACTTATGAAACTGAGAAGTCTAAGATATAACAAAGTTTTTGCAACACTACTTCAATTAGCATGCATCTTTAATCAAAAGGCAATTGAGGGTTTCTTGGTACTAGGATATATAATTCTACGTTTAGTTGTATTGAAAAGCAAACTTGGCTCAAATTGTTCAATAGGAAATCTTCTGCAGTGTAGTACTCAGTTCTCTATTGTTTGTCTAATAAAACAGTTGGACCATTTATGGGCGCTCTTGTTACACAAAATCAGTTAAGTGATAATGCATCTGCCAAATGCACCCGATGGCCCAATAATCATAAGTACATTATCATTGTGCGATGTGCACAAATGGGAATAATTTGCTGGTTTTCTAGCGCTTCTGGGAGTAAAATTTGTTGAATTTAATATGCATGAATTTGCCAGACTTAAGTCTGCCGAGTTGGAGGAAACTTTAAGAGCCTCTACATGTACAGTGAGCATACAAAGTATGCAACTTAAAATGCCGGGAACGTGAGGATGAGCATATCTTATAACCGTCAGCCACTCAAAGTGGCAAACTCGAGACTCGAGAGTCGTGGATCGTAAAAATGAAAGAAAACCAACAAAAAGACTCTCTGTATGGGAGAGTAAGTATATGTGTGAGTGTAAGACAAATTGCATAAAGGATAAAGGCTGGCAAAATTGCAGCAAAAGAGCAGAACGACGCCTGTTAGTCAGTACTACTAGCATACATGCGAGTACGCGCGAAGGCATTGAAAATGGAAAACCAAAAGGCGAAAAGATTTAGCGGAAATGTTGGGTCCTTTACCAAGCCAGGTTTCTGACTCAATAACCGTCAGATAGTCTGATAGTCGGCAAACTGAGTGACATTCAATTTGAAATTTACAACATAATTGAAAGTTAATTAACGCATAGCTCAGCTCCTTTCTGTTATGCACAGCTCTTCTCTGGTCTGCTCATCAGCACAGTTGACAAGTACAACAATGTTAATCAGAACGACAATCAGATTACAGATTTCAGCCACAAACAGATATTCAGGTAAATTGAAAGCTTAACTGTAGATGAAATAATCTGGGGAAAACACTTACAAAACGACCTGCAATCAGAGAGGACAGAGATAAATAGTAATCGTCTTAACATGCACACAGAATAATTACGCAAATTTAATATTAATACGGCAAGTTTATTTTTCTTCTTATTAAGGCTTTGGCTATAAAAATCAGACTGAAAGCGCTTGGGACAAACAACCATTCCAATGTGTGAACACAATTGGCATATTAACTAAAGGTTCCTAAGACCCAAACTGTAATAAAAGCGAATTTCGCTTGGACACGTGGGTTGAATTTGACCCTTTTGATTTCGGATATCGAACTTATGAGCTACACGCAATTTCATTTAATTCCATTGATTATATTCTATTTGAAGTGGTTAGGCCATATACAAATTGATCCAATGCCTAATGACTTTGGTTACACACCAAATTAGGCGTTACAAATGACAGTTTGAAGTCAAAGTCAAAGGCTTTTGGGTTCGGGGATTAAGTGCACAATCCCAAGTTGTTTCAGTGTAACCTTTGTGTTAAACACACACACACACACACACCCCCGTTATAATCTAATGGTAAGCGTTTCAATAACAATTTTAGTTCAGCGTTTAAATGTCACCACATAAAATTGTAATAAATAATCAGTAAATCGCAAAGACCGTGAACAGAGAAAAAACATATGCACACACACACACAATAATTCGACGAGAATTTAATTAAAACTGTTAACTCAACTACAGTGTGTGCTGAAAGTTCATTTATCACAAGTGTTTTTCTGTGGGGGGCGAGCGTGGGAACGCGTAAATTCTTTCCCAAAAGCAAATGCAATTTTGTGGCCAACACGAAATGTAGTTGACCAAAAGCCATTGTTACTAGTTATTTGGTACGCTGATATTTGTTTACAAGCAACACAGTGTGCCGTTTCATTAGTGCCCAACATGATGGCCGACTGACAGCTGAACAGAACTCAACTGAATGTTCTACAGTGCTGTGTTAGTTCTGACCAGGTCAAGAGACTGAGAAATTATTTTCGTAGTACGCCATGAAAAACTGAGTTGTACCATGAATTGTAGTACAAACGCCTCGGGAACCTTTCAATTGTTATGGCTGCAAAGGAAGACAGTCAAGTCTGCCATTGTTATTGAGCAGCCAATTTCAAAATTGGAAAATTGGTTGACTGTACAGTGTATTCAAATAGTTACTTTCTGTCCTCGCGCCTAATGGCTGTTAAATGCGATTAATTTTGGTACAAAGAGTACTTTGTATTCGATAAAAAGGTAATATGTTTTTTATAGACTATATGTCAGTTAAAGTCTCGACTGTGTTTAAAAAGCGTCGCATTAAAAAAATTGCATTGTAAATATTAAAACATCAACTACAAGTTTGTTAAAATAATTTAAATTTGTACTTTTTTATGTAACTAGCAAAAAAACGTAACAAATGTAAGCCCAGCAAGATATGTGGCTTATAAATGTCAACAAACGGTAGAGAATGGTTCGATCTACAAAGAGTACAATGAAAAAATGCAAAAATACAAACAAATACACAGAATTAAACATGAGAAACACAAAAAACTGAAATATTTTATGCAGTCAACTTTTTCACGTTGCATAATGCACCTTTGACTTATATTTAAAGGACAAAGGAAAACACAAAAATTGAATTTATTTAAATAAAATTATTAAGAAGAGAAAATCATAATTTGTAAAAGCTTTTTTATATACTAAAAACAATTTTTTTTTTTTTCATAAACATGTGTGCTAATATCTAAAGTGGCAACTAAAAGTGGCAAACTTTAAACACGACTAAAGCCATTTGATGTGGTAAAAACTATGCAACATTGAAGGAAAGGCTTTCATCCATCGAACAGCAAAAGTTTGTAGTCACAGCTGTTAGTAGTCACTTTTTTGACAACAGAACTTACAGCATATTTTTAATAATATGCAAATTCTAGCAGCACAACAAAACAAGACAAAAACAGTCTGTTTTGCAATTAACAACAATGTGGAACCAGTTAGAGATATCCAAAAGCACCATTAATTAAAACTACTTGTGTGAAAAAATATTTAACAAATGATTACTTTTTCTACGCATTGTAATCTAAAATGATATTAACATAATCATTTATCTTGCTCTACTGATTTGTAAGTTGGAAATGTTTTTATTTGCATTGCTGTTTTGATTAATTCACAAATGTATTTGCTTATTTGCATAGATTTATTTAACTCGGAACCAAATAACGGTGGTCAGATAAACAAAATAAATTGCCAAATACTACACTCATATGGATATGAAAAATTAATTACAGTTTTATTGTTATGCATGTAAATATGGAGCAAAAGTGTTTACTTAAATTTTGCGCACTAAGCGGAAATTGTTTTAATTATACATTGCGGGCCGAAAAACACAAATATTAGCAGCGTACCCTTCAATTAAAACAATTGCAATGAACTGATTTTTAATTTGTAATTTTATGTTTTTGCTAAATAATTTATTTCCCATTAATATTGGGTGCTTATCTATATACGCATTAGCAGAATATTGATCAGTTTATTTTAATGCGCATAAACCACAAATTATTTAATTATTTTTAAAATATGTATCAGTTAAATGTAGCTAATATGTTTGCAAAATTTAGCTAAATTTTAAACAGTTGAGTTTAATTGCACTTGCTTAAATTAAATGCTTGTCCACAACAGAACAGTAAAGCGCAAATCAGTTGCCAACATTTGGAGTTTTTGGACAATTGCCAGCTGCGTTGAAAACAGTAAAAGCCACAAAAGCGAAAACCAGCAAAAAAGCCATAAACAACTTTACAAACTGGCGAGACATAAGCAAACATAAGGACATTCTGGTAGCAAAGAGAAGGACTTCTAAATGTGAGTGCTAAAATAATTTATTCGTTGTAAACAAATTGGAAGATTAACGTTAATTTAATAGAGCTAATGTGTGACACTTGTGGCAAAAGAAAATCTAAATAGGAACCGAAATTAAAGCTTTACATTTAGCTAATTAAGACAAGCTTAGTTCTTGTAAGACTTTTCAAAATCAGATATAAATATAATACTTTTAAAAATTGCCGAAAATCGCTGTGAGTTCATATTAGTAATGGGTTAACTTGCGTCTACATTGAAGGTTTATATCATACACTCTCTCGATATGATTACTGATTCACCTGCCAGAGTACACATGTAAAAGGCATGACAAGCAGCTTCATTAAAATGGCTTTCTCAGACAGGAAAAAATATAAAAATAAGGGCAACCTACTAAGTACATATACATGCCATATATTTGGCAGGCACGTCTGCCTGTAGGTGAGTTTAAAGTAGGCACGTCGGTGTCCACTGTACCATGTACCTGGTAGCAGGCACAGGTCAGCCATGCGCAGTCCAAGTTAAACGTACCAAATGAATACTTAAGCCCAAAAGGATTGAATTAAAATTTCCATTAATACGTGTCATGAATGCACTTTAGCCGAGTCAAACACTGTACATGTTGGCATATTATTTATGTACGTTGATTGTGTCTGTTTTCGGTATTAAAAAACTCGTTAACGTCTTTAGTTATTCACAGGGAAAAGTTTAATTTCCTTAGCCAAATTTTTATTTAATTATAATACAAGTAGTAACCAATCAGATTGGGTAAAATGATGGTAGTAAACATTCCCCACTCCCCACTTTTTATTTCACTTTTCTACCATACAAAAAACTTTGATTAATATCATAACAAGTTCCATATAATAAGATATCAGCGGTAGAGTACTTCGTATTTGTAGTTGTCACAGACGGCGCAGTCCAAGACCCCAATTGACTTGGCTTAGACAATGTAAATAGTGCCAACTTCCATGAGAGACAGAAACAAGAACTTTAAAATTAGTTGTGCTTTCACTCACAAGACTCACAACTGTCCACGAACTCATAAAAGTTTTGGCCGAAAACCTGAAGCTATCAATGTGAAATGTAAACTTAGACACGAAAAGTTTACAACCAAGTTTAATGGAGTATTCGTATAAATTAATATAATCCAGTGATGTCATGCTCAGAGCTTGATATCAATAAAATTTTGTTGGTTTTTCTGGACAACTTTCCAATTAGATTGTTGAGTTCTCCGCACTGACCATAAAGTAAAACAAATACACGTTTAATTAAATAATCCAAAACTTTAATTATATTTATGCATAGAAATTAAATTCTGAATTTAGAAAAAGAATAAACATAAAGTCCTCTTCTGATGCCGTTTCAAAGCAATGAACTTTGGCCCTGTCTGCTGCAACTTTTGTTAGGCAAAAATCATGAGCCGGCACATATTTTGCATACAGTCACAGAGCAACAATGCCTACTAAAACTATTCGTCTACCCGGAGAGACCAGAGATAATTCTCATGCCGTCCGCAGCAGTTAAAAGCATTTTACAAATGCCAAACAAGTTGAATAAGTAAAGAGATGTTGGGGAAATAACGTTGCAATATAAACAACATTCTCTATGGCATTGTCACTGGAATTTCAAATTGAAATATTTATCAACGCTTAACACAAAAGTCACATTAAATTTACATAGTCTAGAGCACATTACCAGGTAATAAAAGTACGAGTAAATACATATTTAATGCCAATTTGTACAACAGTATTTGGCAAACAATTGTTGCAACATTTGTATACTTATTTATCACCACAAATGTATGCATTACAACCAGAATAGATGTGTTAGTTACAAAGATACAAATTCAATTTTATTGATTACCAGTTTCAATTATAAATAATTACTTCACATTAACAATTATTACTAAAGTTTAGCTTGGAAATGTGCTTGAAAATTAACTTAATACCCAAATTTAATTGAAGGTTGCTTAAAAATCTCGAAAGTAAAATATTAATTGATATAGAAATATACAGCTTAGTAAGCTTCCAGGAAGCAACACTCTTCTAGCACATTACACAAATGTAAAAATTTAAATTTGCCACTTTGCAGGTTCATAAATTTTAAGTAGATTCGAACTTTTTGTTTACATCAAGTCTCAATGGAACCCATTTGAGGTTATTGGGCGCCATTGTACGTGATAAAAATAAATAATCAAGAGAAGAAGCTGAGCCTACACCATGTTGAATAATAATATCAAACACGTGTTGGGACCACCAGCATCCTTGAAAAAAAAAAAAAAAAAATGTCAAATATTGTGTAGCACGCATCACGGAGATTTTGTGTCCATTTTGTATTGGTTGTTTTTCCTAACAGTGTCGGTCTCTCTGTCTGTGTGTGTGTGTGTGTAGTAGAGTGAGTGTGTGAGTGTGTACTGTACGCACGAGTGTCGTTTTCAATCAAGTGGACAAACAACTTAGATATCACTTCAATGGTCGCTTTTTAGTTTAACGGAGCATAAAGTAACGTAAACAACTTCAATATGATATAGCATTTCCATCAATATTCCCCCAACTCCATCTGCATGTGTATAAAAATGTTACTTAGTAGAAATAATACATGTTCATTGTCTAACTTATTAGTTGTAATTATGTGAAAAGTTCCAAGTACTTTGGTTATTTTGATAAACATATTTAAAACTCTTTGTTGATTCACTGACAGTAATTCATACACAGCAGAGCTTATACAATTTACTCGTATTATAAAAATACATTTTAAAATATTCTAATAATAGCATAAACATAAGTACAGTTTTCATATATTAAATCTCAATGCACTCCTTTTATATCAAATTATTATTAAGCGCAATAATTTCAGCACATTTGCCAGCTCCCTAATTCGGATAATAAAAAAAGTGTTACGTTGCTTTCTATGTTAAAAAGGGGCAAAAGCCATAAAAATGTTTACGTTCCGTTTATGTGGACACAAGCTGACGAAAATCACACAGTTATGCTGAAATAACCAGTGTTGGACATCGTTTAGTTTCTCTGCATTTACTGTTATGCCCCAGTGATGTCCTAGTTCAAAGTCCTTGCCTGTGGATTGCTGTAAGAGCCATGCAGGATTAAATAGTTGTCCGCGGGGCAGGACAATGTAATATGCTGTACTTATGCTTGTGGATTGCTCGGCTGCTCGGACAAATTTAAACCCCAAACGGTAGTCACCCCAATTGTAACAAATATAAATAATAAGTGGATATTTTCACAAATGTTTGGACCTCAGAGGACATTATGTGTCTGCACAATACAATTTAAAGAATGTCTCCGATAATCCGAGAGATTTTAAAGTTGTTATAACATTTTTTGGAAATAAAATGTTTAATTTAAATTTATTTAGTCTGCTAAAAACACCTTTCATTTATTGAAATAAAGTTAAATTTCAACAGTTTAGCACAAGTTCGACCATTCTACGGACAGGTCACTTAAAAGCAAAACTAAAAGTTTTGCAACAACAATAAAACGATTTCCTCCAAAATAAAATTAGCTACATTGTCGTACAAAATTACCGTTAAATTGTTCGCACTTCAAAACTTGTTCGTGTTTGAATGGCTTGTAAACTACTAAAAATAAATTGACCCATTTTAATTAGACTCTTTGCCCACTTTTACTATCATTTGTGCAATGTTTATTGAGTTTTTTTTTTGTGTTATTCACGCTTCAATCATATTGAAAATAAATTTAGCTCTTAATTGTAAACTGCACAAGGATTCTTACGCTTGATTAATGCACAATTTTAATTCAATCCTTTGTGATTTGCGCAAAAAAAAACGCAGCAAAAGAAGAATCTCAATAATGGCACAAGCCAATCAGAAACAAAAAAAAAAGTGCTTAATTTGCGAATAATCTAATTGCAAACAGACTGAGTGAAATGGAATGATTGATTAAATATTCATTCATTTGTGCAGCTGTGTGCGTTATTCACTTTAATTAAGAAACCACCAAAGTAATTTGCATGCTGAAATTCAAATAGAATTTAATACTTTTTCTTGTTGTGTTATGTGTATTATCTTTCTAGGAATAGCACGCTGAAATGTGCAATCATTTCTCAAGTGAATCGGAAAATAATTCTTTCTTCAACAGTACAGAAGTTGCATGTGAGCACACATTTGAACCGAACCGAAGGAAACTCACAAACTTTTAGTTGTTTGACCCACATTCACTTTTAAGCCATGTGGTTTGCTCTTTTTCAGTGGAAATTTATACGCCTGCAAGTTTTCATTCTGATATTCTTACCATATTTATTACTTTTTTCAGTATTGCACTAAAAAGTTGGATTAAGAAGTTAAAAATAGTTACCAAAATGGTGAAAAAAAAAGATTTCAGTAATATTCTTTTGGTAATTTTATGACTTAAAACGAACTACTGCTTTATGTACACATTTTAATAGTAATTACTGACTTTGCATTCATAGCCTTTTACATATTCCACAGTGCTATTTATATTTATAATTAAAATGCACACAAAAGACACCACAAGGACAGGTTGTCCTTGTTATGAATGATTTAAAACCAAAATCGAGCTCTTGTTAAGCATTGCGCATTCAAACAAAAATAATTTTTATTGTGCCATCCACTTGACAGATTAAAACGCTGTGAAGTCCTTTGTTATTGCTGCAATTATTGATTATTATTTTTATTTTTAATATTGGCTGCGTTGTGAACATTCAAATAGCTGAGAACAAGAGAACCACATGATAAATACACATATCCAGATACTTAACAAAGTGACTCCATCTCATTCAACATATTTCTCCACAGACCATTGAAATTCATAATATTTGCTCGACGTCTATCGTCATGACAGCAGACAGTGGCTGAATTGATATTATCTCGTTTCGTTTACGGATTTCACTATTTGAATACATTTCTTTTAGCATGTAAAAATAAGAATAAATTTTCACTTTGTTCTACGACATTAACTACAATTTGTCTTGTTTATCTTGACATGAATTGCGTGTTACTTTTAATCAAAGGCACAAGATTCACAGAGGAACAAGAAAAATACAGCACCAGCTGTTATGATGACATTTTGTGCTTGTCACGCGGCGTATACGCAATGTGTTGTAAATGCCTCATTCTAACTAAATATTAAGTACTGTAATTTTAATTAAATTCAAAAAACTGTTGGAATTTGTTGGCAAATATTGTTTTGGTGTAGTATTTACATATTGTCAGCACTGTTAATTATTTGGTCACGCTTTCCTCTCATTGCCGTGGTTGTCAATGCGGTGCATTGTGGTTTCATTAGTGGTTGCGCTAACTAAGAGTCGCCCAGTTGGTTAAATTAAATTAATTTCAGTTCGGAATTTGCTTACTCCCCTTATGAAAATATTTTTAAAGATAACATTTTGCTCGGTTTTGGGTTAATTGACGTGGCGCAGTTGTGTACTTATAATTCCCTACCAAAATGATTATCTACAGTGGATACTGCAATATGTGCACAGTCATCGAACAGCAGCACTATCTGGATGTAAACTAGCACAACACAGTTTTATGATATCATTTTTTTTCTTCTTTTTTTTCAATTAGCTACAACGCACTTGTAGCCACTGAACATGGACCGGAAACTATCTTTAGTACAGACATCCTGTCGGAAGGATGTACCAATTAGCGCTGTTTATGCGTTTGAGTGTCGACTTGTTCATGTGTTTGCAATACACGCATTCGGAAGGGTCCTTGTCGCACTCTCAACTGCATTTGAGAAGCATAAACAAATGAGTAATTGACGTTTTAATGAGTGCCACTTGACAGACTGCAGCACCACACGTCATATCACATGTGCAACAGCTGGAATAACCGTGGACTTGCATGAACTTGTCGCAGCCAGCATACACGTATAACCTTGTATGAAGTCATTGCTGTTGTTCACACAAGGTGCTGTCAAATGGCGTTAAAAAATTAACTATGTAATAGTGGCAATAAAAAAGAACTCGGTTATGCTTCACGCTTGTTAAAGTCGGTGAAATTAGTATAGAAGCTGGACCTTGTATGTAACATAGCACAAGGTTAACTTTAAAGCAGAATTCAAGTAGGTTGTAAAAGAGAAGTGATATCAATAACAGTGCGTACTGTGTACCCTTAAATTCCTCCGATGCACAGCCGACTTTGTTGATTCGCATCTCACATTTCTTTTGTAAAGCGCTCGGTTTACTGTAAAAGAATTTTTCAAGCACTTCATTTCACTGTATTTTGGAACACTGCACGAAGATTACCAAGACATAAATACAGGTACTACAACTAGTACTTCATTAACCAATATATTGACCGAAATGTCGTTAAACTACAACTACGCATCAGACTTTTTCAGACTATCTTTTTGATGGGAGTAACTCTTTTGGCCTTAGAGATTCATGTCCCTTTGATTGAAGCATAGCATACTTTTAGACATTTTTTAAAGGATGTAAAACGATATTAAATCCCTTCTAGCTCGAAACAATCCCTGCTGGCTGTCGTCTGTATACCACCCTTTGGAGATACACACTTTCCATGTAGACAGCTATTAATAATGTTCAGATAATTATTACAGAACATTCTGACCAGAACAACCAAGTTGGACCAATAACTGACCGTCCAACTAGTTTTGCTGTTTTCGGTTCCTGTCTGTGCATAATTCGTGGGTCAAACTTTGTCCTGTGAGTCGTTGCAGCTTGTTTTCAACTTCCACCGCCAGGACAACCAGCACCTGATAAATTTTCAAATTTGCATGCTAATGAATGGCGCAAATCCACAGAGTTGCCATCAACTTTTAAATTATTCGGGTGTTAACCCTGCCTGAAATGTGTTGCTTTTTTTTTTTGTTTTTAAACCTTAGTTTGAATGCTGTCAGTGACAACTGACAGTATAATGAATTTATTCAACAGCTTCACATGTTTCTAGTTTACATTTTCCAGACTTAATGTACCTGCACAAAACTACTAAGATATTCTAAGAGTGACTGACATTAAATATTTCAGTTTACTGTCTCACACTGCGAATGAGTCATTTATATATGTATTTATTTTGCTGCAATTCATAGCATTTTTCACTGAGTATAACTTAAAAATAAAATTTATTTATTGTACTTTTGAAATGGTGCAGTAATAGTACATAGGCCAAGGACATTTCTGTTGGTCTATGAGCGGCATTTTTATTTATTTTGCACGTGTTTACGCAGTGAACTGTGCAAACATTCACATTTGGCCCCAATGCTTCAGTTCTCTTTACTCGTTTGTTTTTGAATTACACTCACTGTGCATTCATGCATTCATCCGTTTTATGACCCACTGCCGGGTAACTTTTAACTATTAACCAGAAGCCTGGTAAGCGTTCGGCCCCCAACAGTCAGCTGACCAAATGGCCTTTACTGGTGGTAAACCTAGCCTATACGAGTATTTTCAACTGTAAGGCATAAATAATTGTGTATGGTAACCGCAGTCAAGGCTTCGGACTCCGTAAGGTAACTTTTGTCACATCTTTTGTAATGCCAACGCCACTCAGCTCTGAACTAACCAGTAGTTGATGATCTTTGTTTCATATCGCCCAACTAGTATATAATAATGCCAAGGTCCAACAATGGATGCCAGGTAAAGGGTATAAGCAACCAATAATTAAAATACCTATGCCAGATAAATACGCAGTGAACTTGATCCCTTGCTAATTGCACAAAAGAAAATTTGCAAAACAAGGCAAAATACTGGAATGCAAGAGAAGGAATTTAATTGCAAATAATGCCCAAGCAGAGTCAGCAAAATGCATCGATTGATTAAGGATTTAATTATGCTGTGATTTTATGTTGTACTAAGAGCAAAAGCAAAAGACAACACAGTAGTTTTAAATTTCTTAATTGTTTATACAATCTTTATTTTAATAACTTACAAATTATTAAGTATCTAAATATAAAACCTAATATTAAATGCTTTTTATCGCAGGACACTGATATCTATCTACTCCATCATTATCAATAGTAAGGATAGTTAAATCAATTTAAATCATACATAAGCTTCTCAGCATTATTGGGTTCCTCACAATCAAAAGAAGCCATCATAAGTTCTGGAATGAGATATAAGTGATTAGTGTTAGAAAAAAGAGAAAATTAAAATTTTAGATTAACTATAAAATATGTCAAAAATACTTTTTACCGATTTTAAACGGTTCCTATAAAATCACTTGAACACACATGTGTTCATATATTTATTTTATACTTAATCATGTTGTATAAAGTCAAACACGAATTAAGTTTAATTTTCCCCAAGGCATATAGAAATATCGTCTAAAAAGACATCTGAGTAAACGCCCACTAGCGTAAAGAAACAACTTTTGCTAGCTTCTTAACATTGCTGCCAGTTGGTCGCGGTCCACTTAAAGTTTTCAGCGAACAAACAAAAAACTGAAAAGTGGCCAAGTGTCGGGGAAAAATGTGAAAATGCGCAGAGAAAAGTTCGCAGGAACAAAACAAAAAAAAAAAAACAAAGAGGGAAACAAAAATGTAAAACTCTTATGGCGCTGTGTAAAGTTTGACATAGTACGAGCAGAACACACACACATATATTTATATAGGTGTATGTTACAGAACTTACCCGCATCTCCAAGTTTTGTAGTTTGCTGCATATGGGAACAGAAGTGCGCATACTCATCGCCAGATGGCGCCTGTGTCGATTTCATTGCTTGCATGTGTTTGGTAAAGGCTCCCACTACCGCTGCCATGCGATCGAAGGCATTAATATCGATGTGGCCATTTGGTAAACTGCAAGTCAAGTTGGAAGAAAAGAATTTATGCGAAACAATAGAAAACTTGCTGTTAAAAAACACATAATTCATAAATAAAAGAAAGTTTGCTATCCTCAATTAAAAACTGGCTTCAATAATCATGTACATGCATCAATTCATTTTTAATTCCAACAAAACTTAAAATCTCAGTGTGCGCATACCAATTAGAGTCATTTTAAAAAAAATCATTTATTCAATATTTGCCACATAGTTTTAAAATTAATAATATAAATGCCTTTAGTTCATTTTTAAATTTTTTAATTGCATTTTATTCACACGCAAAAAACTTTTGTTAATTCATTTCAAAGTCATTAAAAAGTGAAAATTATAAAATTAATACACATAAATTTCCAAGCTAGAGTGCTTTAATTTTACGGCTTAAAAATAATTATTATTCATAAACTAAACGAAAAAAGTTTAATTTTCATAAATTTATGCAATATTCCGTACGTAATTCATAAAGCCTGAAAAAATTGCTAATTAATTTTATGTGATTCCAATTTGTGTGGCTTTAATTGCCAATCACTAATGTATTCATTAAAGTTTAACGCTTAAGGAAAATTCCGAAGTGTAGAAAGCAAACTTACCGATGCAAGCAATTTTCGCGTTCGCCCAGTGCCAATTTAACAATATCCGCAAACACCGGAATAACAACCCAATCATTGGGCTTGACAGAAGTTGCTGTTGCTGTTGTTGTTGTTGTTGTTGCGGTTACTGCCCCATTGCCACTGCTGTTTGCCACAGGCATCAACTGAGACGAGTTCTCCATTGGTGTTGCAATAGTATTCACACCGGAAGTGCCTTTTATGCCAATTGAACACCCGCTGGCAATGGAAGAAATTTCAGCATTCAACTTGTCTTGTCCAGTAGATGATGAGGATGTTGTCACTGTCGTTTCTGTTGTTGTTGCTGTTATTATTGATGATATTGTTGTATTTGCTTGTGCTTGTGCTTTTGCTGCTGCTTCTGCTGCTGAAGACTCTTTGGTGCTCGATAATGATGCCTGCTTATCAGTCTTTAGATATTGTTGCTGCTCATTTAAGACGATTGCCTGTTTCTGCCATAAATGTCCATGTCCTTCGGCATGTCGTTGCATGCAATCCAATTGCTGACATGTCACTTGCAATTTGCTCCACTGTAATTTGCACAGAAATTTATATTTAACAAACAAATTAGATATTTTCACTGGCTCTGTGTGTATGTGTTCTTTGCGTTATTTGCATTAAATTCATATTTTGTATTTGCTTAAATTTAGTTTTGCATTAAATCTTACTCACCGTCACTTTAAGTCTTGCTATGGCGGGTGATTCCAATGATTCCAATATTGCTGTGGCGCTATTATAATTGCCAACCAGTAGACAGTACTGTGCCACACCACTCCATAGCTCAACAGTTCTACTTCTCTCCTCAATTCCACTGCACTGAAAAATTAAACAAAATGTGATTTATTTAAATTTATGCCGACTAGCTTTCATAACCTAAATACCACTTAAATTTTTTAGAATTTTATTGATCTCTTACCTGCAGTATCTCATTGCAGACAAACAGACGCAGACGCGACGACCAATCGAGGTAAGTTTCCAGATTGCATGTTTTTTTGGGATCCTGTGCACCTTGCGATCCTGTGGCCGAAGCTGGTTGGTCCCATTTCTTCTGCAAGTTTTAGTAAAAAAAGTTTATCTCATATACTAATGTTTCCAATCAAACATTCTCACCTGTTTGTCCATTAACACCACATTGCTGCACTGCAAAAACTCCTCTGGTCCAATGTGCTTGGCCAATTTCTTTTCCAACCTACACAAGATTTGTGCATACTGTGTAGCTGTCAAGCAGTTGAAGGCTGAAATCGGCTGAACCCAAAAAGAAAAACATATTTGGTAAGTAATAAGCGGAAAGCAAAGCACAAAAATAATGCTCACCTTTTCGCTGTTGGTCTGACAGGCACGTAAATCGCTCTCATGTCTCTCTAAATCAGTCAAACGGTTAAGTAAGGCACTTAGTACTTGTGATACTACGGCTTCTAAATGAGTATTGGAGCATCTACAAATAAAACCCTATTTGACATATTGTTAACCATTGATTGAAGTACTAAGTCACCTGACAACGATATGTTTAACATGATTCATCATGCGCTCATCACGATAATCATATGGAAATTTCTGCGTCCATTCGGCTAAGAGGGCTACTAATGCTTCCATGCATTCACTTTCAGGTACCGAATCCAACAGTTTGCCCAGCAACTCATGGGGTCGCAGAAATAAACGTGATGATAATAAGAATGAGAACAGAAATTCCTGCAAAAGTTACAAGGAAAATGGAAAATTTAAAGATTAAAGGCTGATTAGCACTACTTAGCCTCAGGATATGTTAGCAATGTTATAATTATTTCAGCACTTGTCTGCGATTCTTGAGCTTTACAAGAGTTTAGCTTTGTCTGTCTTAGAATTCAATATCTGACTTTTATCTGCTTTGGGGCTGACTGAGCCGTTTTGTGGTTGAGTGCCAAAGAAATGGACATTTGGGCTTGGCAAAGGTCCAAAAAAAGTATGTTTGAATTTAATTTTGAAAGCATTGCAGTTGGGTCAGAGTATGAAATTGATTTTAGCTGGGAATTACCTTATCTAAGTCGATGACATGCTTGGGTATGAGCACCTCAGTAAGGGACTCCAGCGGTCCAGAAACTATTCTACCATTTATATACATAATACCGCCAGAACCCAGAACAGAGCTCTGTAATCAATAAAGTTTACAAATAATTAATAAAAATTTGTATGAAAATAATTTAAAAATAAACATAATTTAAAACAAAATGCATATGAAGTAAAATAAATGATTTGCCTCAAAATTAATATCACATTGGCTGCGCTTGTGCGGGTTTTTGGGCACATCGTATTGAATAAGATCGTCCCCACATCCATTTGCTCTAGAATTTAAGTTGGCCAGCTGCAAAAACATATTAAATTTATTGATCTAAGTTAATTAATTGTATATTAACAAGAACACATACCTGTAGCTGCTGAAACCCCATTTCCAAGTCTTGTACACTCAGTTGTTCAGCACTATGTCGACGTCGTAGTCGAAGTCCCTCATTAGCCGGACCAAGTTGAGCAAGATTAACTACGGGATTGTTGACATCAATCGAAATGACACTTAAATTCGCTTGAGGTTGAGAAGTATGTGTTGAAGTAGTAGCTATTTGATTGTCGAGGCCACAGCAATTATCGTCTGCACTTGTCTCACTTTCTGAGCTGCTCTGGTTACACCTGTCCCGATAGCTCCGACGATGTTTATCACGATCACGTTGACCGCGAGACTTTTGCAGCACCGATTGCTTGCAACGCGAACCGCAGGCGATTGCTGATATTTTCGTGGCATAGAAATACATCGCCATGTGTCACGTTCTGTTTGCCGCTCGTGACGCGGTCATGTGCTCGCTGCCCGCTCTCAACTGAGTTGTAATAGAAATGGGTTTCTATATGTACACGTATGTAACTACGCGCGATTTAATGATTTGGTTTATGCCCTGAACAGGTGCAAAACCATTGGGACCGTTGTCCTGGATTTTTGGCTCGTTATGTCATCATTTCGTTCACCGAGATAGATGTGCTAAAAGCAACCAGAATTCAAGCTATAAATAATTGCACCATTTTACGATTCACAGACGCGTCATAAAGCTAACGTAGCGAACAATCGTTCCACATTACTCATACGACGCGTAGCACACGAATTCTCTCAGACGCTCAAATTACAGTCATTAGGCAGAGACTATTCTACCTTTGAGAATACTGAAATCATCAATAACGGCAGGGAACAACAATGCAATAAATAGTGATCAAAAGAACAAGTTTATTATAGAAATTTGTCAAATTTTCTTAGAAGACGTATAACGATGCAAACGAAGTCACAATGTATCTCACAATGGCTTGACCAAAAATACTCAATAATGTCACTTCAACTTGCATACATCTTTAGTTTTTAAAATGAACTAAAAATTTAGACACGCGTCAAACTTAAATTTGGATTCTATTTTTTATCCAGTGGAGACTTCTTAATGTCGTCTTGAGACTCGATATCGGACTTCAAATCATTGGACATCTGGCTCTTTTCAACAGATAATTCGCTTTTTGATAAATCTAGATCATTCGAAGATTTAATTTCGTCGACTGACTCTTTTTGTTGCTGTTGAACATTTTTCCTGGTGGCTTTTTTCTTCAAAAAGGACTCGCAGCTCGAGATAGAAATATTACTTTCATCGGATGGCAAGTCATCATGGAAATTAAATCCTGCCATATCTTGCAAATCATTCGAAAGCGACGAGCAATAGAAATGATTTCGATAATGCATCAATGAACCCGACTTCACGTTCGCTAGTAAAATCGTGTGCAGCTGATCTTTGACGCCTTCTCGCGTCTCTTCCGATTCTTTGGAGCTACAAAATTTGGAGAGCAGTACATCATAGGAAATCGGCTGCAATGTATTACGAATGTAGTCAACTACTTGTTCACCCGGAATTTTTCGAGACATTTTCAAAGAAATAAAAAAAAACTAAAAGGAAATAATAATACGACTTAAAAGTACGACTTGTTTACTACAAATATAAAATAATACTGAGGTTGTGTGGAAAGCCAAAACATATCTTTGCCCATTCACTGATGGATTTAGCACGGGTAACTCAGTTTTATATATTTTTGTGAAGAGTTTATTTCAAAATCAATATTTTTCCAAAAACAATGTATATAGTTGGCTTTCATTTTCTAATCCCTAATGTACGCCAGAAGCGGCAGCACAAATGAAATAGATAAGCCCACTGACACAATGCGTTAAACAGGAAACGAAATCACACGCATTCACAAATACATCAACAAACAAACATAGACCGTAAACAGTTTACGCCCTGGACGAACACAAACTCGACATAATTATGCATATCTGTAGCCAGTCACGGATTCACCCACCGGGGCTTTCGTACGCCACTTTTGCGTTTAATTATCCTCTTTATATAGTTGGTGAAAAGTGTCACACGAAGCGTATACGTATTTAATGCAGGAAATGCACTTTAATCGTTTATGTTCATTTTAATCAATGAATTTCACATTTTTTATTATTACCCGATTTAATTATTGATTGAACGAATTACAAACTCTTTTGTCAGCTGCGTATTGAAATATATACCTTAATTTCAGCTTGCATTTTAATGCAAAATTAATTCTCACATTTTGTTTTAAACTCCATTTTAATAATCTATTTGACAAGCGATTTACGCTTTATTTCACTTTTTTCAGCCACTAAAAATTTATATTTTTCTTGACACTTTGGCCTATTTAGCTGTTGATTTATTTATATAATTTCTTTTCTTTATTTTTGTAAGTAAATTCTTCGATTTTTTTCTTTGAGTGAAAATTATATAAAAAGTATTGTCCGCTATTTGAACCGCACGTGTCTAACTTCCGCTGTGAACTAAACTCTTAGGCATGAGTTTCTACTGTTTTTACAGAATTCTTAACAGAGCAGCAACAGAGTCGGATAATGGGATATTTTTTACAGTAAGGACTTGAACATGTTGCTTCCAACACGTTGCACTTCAGACACAAATATTAACTAGGGCAATATCCGCATCAGTTTTAATTTCTTTACTTACAGGAAACATCAGACACAGGCATTGTTTCAATTACCCAGTTTTTCGTTAAATATAGACGCTTTTGTGGGCATGTGAGCCTGTCTACTGGTCCCCGAAAGCATTTTGTTCTCAAGGGTTTTCTTTTTGCTTAGGCAAGACAAGCATCTTTTGATTACCAAGCGAATTAGCATTGGTTTTGTTTGTAAAAATTGCCAATTATTTGGTTGAAATATTTTGCGGTTGGCGGTTGAGTCTTGTTTTGGTTGCTAAACTTAAATTTAAGTGCTGAGAATGTTTGCACCATAAAAAAGTAAAAAGTTCACACAACAAATTAGCGAAATCAATTTGAGCATTTTTGGCTGAGTGTGCTAACTTTGGCTTTGGGTCAAAACCATTTTTAACACGCACATTACTCATACGCCCAATGGGCCAACATTCTCTGAGGTCACTGCGGCAATCGCTGAGCAAAACTTCGACTAGGCAAAAGGCCAAAGTTTCAAGTGAGCAGCGTGTTTTTCATACTTATGTCGATTTAATTTTAATTCAATTTTTAAATATGCAAAGCTCAGCTGTGCTGCGTTTGCAATTTCCATATAAAGTAAAACAATTCACTTTTTTTTCAAAATACAAATATGAGAAGAGCTTTTAATTTATTACTTTAAGAGTATCTGAATCTTTGATTTGATTTGGTGTCACATGCGCATTCTTCAAGCACAGTAAAACGGCTTTTTATTTGTCATTTTACTTAGGTAAATTGAATCGCACACTTTACTAATGTTTTAGTCAAGCTTAGATCTCAATCAATTGCTGCACTTTGCAATTCTTTCATAAAATGTAAATTCTGGAGTCTATTGTTACACATTGTGATATTTATATTCTCAAAGTGTTTCTAACCCAGTTTCAATAACTTAATTCAGCGTGACTTATACTAAAAGCCAAGTGGAAAGCTGGTAGCTTGATGCCTCTTTGGTTATCAGTTGTTACTTCTGTCCCACAACTCAACGCACCAGAACGCTCCAAATGCTTGAGGGCTCACAATTGAATTACTGCTACTCGAGTTAACTTAAGTTGGAGCAAACAGGAGTGTCAAGTGCTTTAAGTTTTCATAGAAGAGTAATGTATCTAAATGGGAGTTTTCAGAAAAATTACAATATTTCGAAGAGCAGCTTAAATATATTTGTAAATAACTGTGGATTGAAATAATTAAACTATTTATCGCTTCAGTGCTCAGTAAGAACTTAGACTATCTATTACTTTTCACTTACATTCTGCAAATTATTTAAATTTTTATTTCAGAATGGAAACACTAAGTATGTAATGAGGATAATTTAAACTGTCAGCACATTTTATTTATGACAGTTTTATTTTGACAATTTATTTTCGAAAGTACTGTTTACTTTTTGGTTTAAATGGGTCATCCGCCTTTTTTATGCTTTTATTTTGGGTTAAATTTAGAGTTTCTCATTCGGCACTCGGTAATTAAAACCAAGTTTACACTTTTATTTACCTGAAAGCTATTCCTGTGTGTTTAATTGTAATAAAATGTACTTCCTGATGTTGCGTTTTTTTTATTTCAAGTGAAAGTTTTTGAAACGTATTTTTTCATGTCGAAAATGGTTTAATTGATTGTGATCTGTATTTATGCATAAAAAATGCACTTGAAATCAATTCTAACGCTCAAATTGATTATGCCCATAAAACTGTTACCATTAGTTTTCCCAACGGTTTGGCAATCAATTAAGAATATGGTCGGCATTTTAAATTTTTTTTTATAAATAACATTTGTAAATGTATTTATGAATTTATATAAAACGGTAGTTCATTTTGTGATTATAAAACAAAATATTCCTAGACCAGGAGAATGACTTTAATGCATATACAGTGAAAAACGGAGTAGTTGACTGAAAGTTAATACTTATTTATATTTAATCTGTAACATATAGTATGAACCAACAGACAAGTGTTAACTTGGTATGGTAAACAGACAGATTTCTACCTATGCGTACCAAACTCCACCAGTCCCTCTTTCTGTCTCTCGCTCACTTACTTGCCATCATTTAAGAGCAAGTTAATGTCACGCATTTTGCTTCAACATATTTGCAGTCTCACGCCTCACGGCAAACCCTGAGATAAGGAGTGTTCATGTTGCAGTTTTACTGTAGTTGCTATAGTTCTTGCATGCTGTACTTGTACTTTGAATTTTGTCATTGCTTTTACAAGCTTTTCAGCTACATAATACTTAGTTATGCACGTGTGTGTGTGTGTGCATATGCGTGTACTCGCTGCACTCGAGTGTGAAATGGAAAATGAGTTCGCACTTTAGATTAAAATCTGTCAACACTGCGGTGGTCACGACACAGTCAGAATACAAGACGGATTTGATCAAGGAAAGCTGCTTATTGCTTGATACTAATTAATTATCAAGTAATTGTGTTGAATATAATTATATTTGTCTGCTTAATTTATGTATAAAATGAGTTCAATAATCTTATATATTAAATAAATTATTTGCATGTGTGCTCCAGAAAGAAAAGTTAATTCAATTACAAATAATTACATTTTTATATTATTATTGAATATTGAGGCACTATTGTCATGACAATCTGTCCTCTTATATAATCTATTATGTATTTTGGTTGAGAGAAAATTCGCTCAATTGACTTATTATTTAATGCAGGCACAATGGGGAAAAGTCAATTACCGAGATGGTTTATCTCAATATATTATGCCAATTAACTTAACTTAATAAACAGCTTTAATGGCAAACAAGATATAAAGGGGGTTAAGAAATCAATACAGTATTACTGTGAAGGGCAGTCAGGATTATATCAGACAGATTTATTGTTGCATTAATGAATATTTTTAAAATAATATTTCTTTTTTCGTTTATAGATTAATTTTTATACCATTACTTCTTGATAATCTTACCCATTTTTTAATACAAATCAGCACTGATTTTCTTTTCGAATTAAACGAAGCATTTAAGAGCACAAACTTAAAAGTGTTGGCAATTAAACGCTGATTTCTATCACTACCAATTAAGGGAAATGGAAAAACTTTTCATTTCTAATTAAAATCATATTAAAGCCGACGATACGAAATAATTCGTTGCTAAGCTTTTCGTTTCAATTTTGCTTGAATGGTCAACACAGTTTTCCATTTCCTTTTATTTTTCCTGCCCCTTGAAATAATACAATTGATTGAGGTTTTAGTTCAGCTTTTTTATTTGTTTACTTCATGTACAAGTAAATTGGTTTTGATGTGGGGAGAAAACAGTGGGAAAACGGATGTGGAAAAGTGAGAAACGTGCCACATTTTCATTCAATAATGTTATTAGCCACTGCAATTTCAGTTAGCCTTTGTATTTTGTGGGCCTCTTTATTCAATTGCGTGAGTGTTTGCGTTTGTGTTAGCCATTCACAAAGCACTTTCACTTGGCCCCTTTGAGCTACTCATTTTCCCTGATTTCATTGTGATGAATTCTGTAAGCTTTCTTTAGGCTTAGCCAGTACCAAGATTAATATTATTTACTCAGCTGCAAGAAAATACTTGGTCATCATTTCCTAATGGGTTTTCAAAACAGACCGCTTATGAAATGGGCTATAAAGCCAAATTTGATGATGCATTGAATGCTCTGTAGGTCTTTTAATAACTGATAACCATCACAGGGATTTAAATATCTGAGATTTACATACATTTTTGTAGGGCGAGAAAAATAGTAATCAATTCCAGCTTTTGTCTTGGTTGAAGTTTAACAACAAATACAACAAATTAGTCCGCAATTTTTAAAGAACCTCAAAATCACTAAGCTATAAACATTAAGACTTCGATACAAATTTCTTGTGGATAAAATGTTGGAAATTACTCTTGTTTAACAAGCAAACAAATTCACTGGACTCAACTAAAATATTTTAAAACTTATGATAATCGTAGTGTTTAAGTTCATCTGCGTCTCTTTTGAACTATTTTATCTATTGGATATTCCGAATATATTCACAGTAATTTAGATTGTTGTTCTTCTTTCCAAATTTCCTTGAAATTACAGCGGGTTTTAGATGGTTACCCCATTTTAATTAAAAAGCACAACAATTTATTGTTCCTACGTGAAAATGTTCTATAGAGTAACCCTTATAATTTTATTTATTTCACTGGTGTAAAATTCAATTTGCGGCTGAGCTAAAATTGTAAGCATTGCGTTTAAATTTTGTCTACTGTTTGTGTCTTGTATTCATTGTGGTTTAATTACACTCACTAATTGAGACATATATTTAACAATAACACCTTTTCTGTCTTTGAGATTTATGTTATTGCTTCATCTTCAACTTCAGACAACAATTTAGTTATTTTTATACTAACTTCAAACATTAAACAGCATTTAAATGACATTTAAATGAGCTTTATTTTCTATTCTGTATTTCATGAGAATTCATTTTCCAAGTTTGTCCACTTTTTTAACTTTATTCGGTTTCGTCTTATGTTTTTTATGCTTTTTTGTCTGCCTTTTGTGCTCAAAACAAAGGCATTATTAATTTAATTAAGAAATATGGCTTCAAGCAAAAGTAGCTAATTAAAAAAGTATTGTTCTAGAAATATAAACTAAGACAGATAATAAAAATGTATGTGTCTTGAAATATATCAGCTATTTTACTACCAAATGCATTTTATTTAATTGTGTATTAAAGTCACGCTTGTGTTTAAAAAGCAATTGAGTGGGAAGAGGAACTCACAAATGCTCAGCTGATATTAAATCATAGACACAAGGAAAACTGCTGTCATGTGTTGACCAATTCGTCATTCGACTTTGGCCCATTTAGTTGTTTAAGCCCTGACAGCCGTCGGATTAAATCGTGTGAGACTTTGTTGGAATTGTAAGTGGCTTAAAAGGAACCAAAACTAACGTTTAGAATTTCCATTTAATCCTCGCATTTATAATGCTGATTGCTTTGACCCTTTCAGTGGTCGAGATACGAGTTTAATATTTTAAAGAACAAAAACAGTTAGTTTAACCATAATTCAGTGTATCCTCTTTATAGATAGAACAACTATTGCTTGTGTTTAAGTGCTTCTTTAGTGCTACCAATTATCCATAAAACATAAGGTATGACTTTTTGGAAGTCGAACTTATTGAAGTGCATTCATGTTGCAATGATTCAACATGATTCCAAATATCTTCAACGCAATTGAAAGTATGCACAAAATATGATAACCAAATCATTCTCTGCATTTCCACATCAGTGCAACTTGCTTGAGTAAATATTTTGGATCAATCTGAAGTACAACTTGCAGCTGTCATGTAACATTTCATCTACATCTTCAAAAAATATGCTCGAGTTCCCCCTGTTGCTGCACTAAGCTTGTATGCATATGTATTCGTATTTGTTTGTTTCCGTTTCCGCTTGATGCATGCGTCTCTTTTTTTTAGTACTTTGCATGTAGCAAGTGGCATCCACTTGCATCCGAAACTTCTATGGATTACTCATATCTGACAGGCAGTTAAAGCTGCTTTGTTTTTGCCAAATAAAAAGAAAGAAAAGAAAACACATTTCGTTCTCTGATCTTTGGTTGTTTTCCCCATTTGCCATTGAATGAAAATTCGGATTTTTTATTTCAATGCATTTGAAAAATTAAAATTGAGTGCAAGTTTATTACTAATTTAATGTATTGCACTTGTAGTGAATATAAATTAATATTTAATGCAATATTTGCGATAAACAAATAAACATGAAATATACACTTCACATGAGTGTGTTGGTTATTTTGTTATTTGTTACAATGTCAATTTGTAATTTCCAATTTATTTATTTATGCAAGTCATACAATAGTATTACTATATTTATAGTGTTATTGTTGCCATCAAAACGTGATTTCAATTCGAATTCGGTTGTTTTGTGTATTATTGGATTAACACATTGTCAGCTTATTGGCTTTTGCTTTTTTTGGGATTGATCAAATCTATTGATGCCTACCTTTTATATATAAAGTGCTTAGTTTAAAATTTATCAGCTGTGATAGATTTAACAGTTTTCCGCAATGGCTTTTATTTAGGAAAAATAGGTCGCTTAGTTAAATTAAATATTAATGCAAGTAACTAACTTTATTTGCCTGCATTTTTAATTGTAATTACTTTATCGAAATTTGTTATTTATTTAGATAGCACAGCATGCGGTTTATTACGCGAACAGTGAAATTTCATTAGGCAATTTAAATTGATTAATTGTGTTTATTTAGCTGTCGGTGATTTTTATAATCCCCTTTATGATTAATTATCTTTGAAAGCTTTAGTAAAGTATGCATTGACAATAACTTTAATTAAAGCATTCAACTCTGAAAATAATTTCATATTAAATAAAATAGTTCATTTGTTTAGTTATCTGAGCAAAATTTCAACACAATATGCAGCCATTATAGATTATATAATTTTTATTGAAAATTAAAAGCACAAAAAAATCTATGATGCAATCAAAAACATTAACGGCCATTAAAATGCCATTTTGTGTAGTTTATTGCATTATTGTGTGGGTCCATTAAACTCATTAAATTTTGACACTGCCCATGGACGTCGAGTCGTGTCGCGGCAATTGAAAATTTTACTTTCGACACTGAGCAGCATTCAGTTTATTTTGGCGTCCTTATTAAACTATATTTTCTCCAGCAATTTGTACAAAATAACAATAACAGTTTTTTAGTTTTAAAATAACACTTCAAAGTTTCCTATATTATTACCTTATTTTAAAAAGCTATCTGCTCATATTAAGACCAAATATGCCACATGGAGAACTTCTAGCTAGCATATAAAATTTGATTGTGCTGGCAATTGCTGGCGAAGGAGTTGCAAAATGGCTGACTGTTTACCGGAAGTGGCTGTTACGGAAGTGCCACTAAGAGCATTCGTCGAATGTTTGTCGTTGGCAATCTGTAAATATGAACTCTATGCTATATTTAGCATTTCCAAACGAGGGCGTTAAGCGTTTAATGTAAATTGTTGCAGGAATCACATACACGCACACACACACACACATAGAACATCTGACATTGGTCGCATTTTAGTCTGCTTTTGTCTTAACCATCAACGGATGTCCTGTCGTGACTGCCATCTGTGTCGTTAACAAGAAAAGGATGTGCTTCTTCTTCATCTTCTTCTGCTTCTGCACACTAACAAACTAAATTTCCAGAAGAGCCAACAAACAAATTGTTTTTTCCCTATGAAGTCACGTAAGCTCTCAACTTTCTCTGGCCTCTCCGAGTTGGGTTAAATTCATATTCAGTCTCATCCTTTTTGCCGACAGTTGACTTTGATTTGCTCATCATGTTCTGATTTAAAATTTAAACATAAGCACTTTATCATTACGTTAATTTAGTCTAAACCATTTTAATATTTATTGCCACTTAATGATGCAGAAATGTTGAAAAAAAAGAAACAGAAAGCAAGAAAAAAAGGAAAGCCAAACAAGTTGCCAAAATCTAGAATCCGTTCCAGTTTCAAACCATTGATTATGCTTATACAGCAAACGTAAAATTGGGACAAAGTAGATTGCTTACTATGAATTTTTGTATCTTGACAAGCACAGTGTTTTAGGTTGAGAAAATTAAGTGTTCATGGGAATCCCTTGTTTGAAATTTACGTAGATTCGTTTCATAAATGAAGCACAATTTAAACTTAAATGTTGTTTATAAAATATATTAGAGATTTTTGGGACTTTGATAAGGTAGATTGACACACAATATGCTCTATGAAAGGCCTTTACATTAACATTAACACCCATAGCATAACGAGTTTTCTATAATCGTTTGGCTTCAAAATGCTTGAGTGCCCGAGTGGAATAAAAATCTTTAAAGTATTCTAAATTAAACTTTTCTTGACTTACCTAAACTGCTTTTTAAACAGAAAACTCAAACAAAATAGTAAAACCCAAAACTAATTAGTGTGAAATAAATAACATTGCATTTCGGTATCGATGCAACAGCAAACCAACAGCAAAACTCAACAAAAGAGTTAACAATAAATTCTCAAATTGAAGCTGCAAAAACAATTTCGATACAAGACCAAGAACTTGCGTTAAAACAGCTGTTGGCCATACTTCAATTTCCATCTGTGGTTGAAAGTCATAAATCAAAACCAGAGCAACAAAGTTTACTTTAATGCTGCAGTTGTGCAACATTTTAAGCAATTTTTCTCTTTACTTACGTTATATCAAACCAATTATACCCAAACTAAATGAATAATTTGGCATTTAAAGATTAAATGTTCAACTAACAGTATATTTGTGTATTTTAGAACTAACTGACACTTTAGCTTTTCCTATTTTTAACTTAGAACTTTCAGAGGTATTTTATTTATTCGCTTGTGTAATTTTGTGGAAAAAATCGTTTATAGACGCCACTTTTCCATTTTAGTTTATGTGATGTGGGTTAAATTTGCACCCAAGACCACACCACCTGAATAAATTGTGGTGGAAGTTGTTGGGGACGCACATAGTAGCATAGGTTATAAAGTTCACGGCTATCCTGGGACTCCGCGGCATTCATTAGCATGCAAATTTGAAAGTTTATCAGCCAACGGTTGACATCGTATTTTGGTTTTTTTGTGCTGTAAAATTTCTAGACAGATTCGGGTAAAGTTTGACACACGAATTATGCACGGACAGGAGCAGTCTTAGAAGAAGTCAGTTTGATCTGAGATACAGAACTTTACTTCAACTTTAAGTTAAAACATTGCAGCAAACATATTGTCGAACAAATGTTTATTAATTAAGTTTAAAAATTATGTTTTTTAACAAAGTCATATTGAGGCAACGTTGATAATATCCTGAATTACTCCAGCACCAGTTGCTTTTGAAATCAGTTCCTAAATTGATAAATAGTTAATGCGTCTGCTGACCTAGAATTTACAGAAAAGACTTGTGTTTAAAAAGATTAAATTTTTATTTAGAGAACGCACCCGTATTAAAATGATTACAGATCCATTTGTGACTGGACCATATTTAAATTCGTTGAGAACACGTTGATCTTCGTTATATTTTAAAATTTGTTTTTTAATTTCCTTATTTATGAGAGGAAAATTGTTTTCAGCAATATTATCTATATATGCAGAATGGTATTAAATATTTTTATTTTCCTATCATAAATCAAGCTATTTAACCTTCAAAAGACTCAAAATCACTGTTCCAATAATCAAAGTCCTTCCGTTTCTCATCTAAAAAGTTGGCTAATAATTAATAGAAATTAGTTTAATATTTACTGCTAATAATAATACTTACAGCTTATTAATATCCAAAAATAGAGCACTATAAATATAAATAAAATAAACACGCAAATCGCTCTGACATTTATTTGTCTCATGACTCAAATCTTAACTAAACTGATGTTGGGAAATTCTGTCACGGTTTCCCGCATTTAAAAACGCTTCAATTTATAATTTAGATATACTTTATTTATATAGTTTGCATTAAAAATAAATTAAATTTTAAAGCATTTATTTAACGATAACTTCTGTTCTCAAACAAGCGATTTTGACACTGCTATTATTTACTTTTGTGAACAATTTCACTCAGATACACATTTGTGAAGTTCTCGACATACATTCGAAGCAAACTTCTAAAAGAACCAACTGTGAAATTACTTTGGTAACCTCAGGCAGTTGCTCTTGGTTCTGGACTTGGTCAGAAGGATGGCCCAGACAGGTGAATGATGATGGTCAGCTCACCTATCTGTCAGATCTGTCTCTATTTATCTTAGACCGGCTCATATTTACACAGCCAAACTATTGCCATGTGGAAAGAAAATAAATGTGGCCACAAGACTGGAATCCAATAAATGAAAGCAAAAAAGACAGTTGAACTTCCAGTCTCTGGTTGTGACCACATTCAACTGTCTCTTAGTCTGTCTGTCTGACATTCCGGCTGTCGTCTGTCTATCAGAATGTGTCTTGCAGAATTTCCTACAACTAGTTTCAACTTTTTTAACAGCAGAAAACATTTAACTCACTTGACTTACTGTTTTAAATTAAAGTTAAAGGTGTAAATGAATTTTTATAAATACCTTGAGGAAGAAAGTGTAAAGGGTTCATGAAAGGTGTGTATGTTTTCCATTATAAATGATTCCAGATTTGCTGCAGAAAGTAAGCTTGACTTATCATCTTGTAACCTGTGTTTCTGTTGTTCCCTGTTATCTTTACGAAATTCTAAGAAAAATACAAAAGCAAAGATTCCTTTTCCTAAGGCAGTGTTCTTTTCTTTGCATCTCCACGCTTTAGAAACATTTTAATCTAAATAGAAGAAAATTAGACAGTATGCAGTATCTCTGTAAATTATATTTGAGTTCGAGAAGAAAACTGAAATTCTTTTTTGTGCTGTTCTCATTATCTTAGAGTTTTCTGCTTTATTACACAAATTGTTTACTCTAAGAGGACTGCATTCTTTGCTAACTAAACTGTCTCGCCGCCGCATTTAATTAGCATGACTAATTTTATTATTCAAGCAAACACTGAGCTAGTGTATTCTACCATCCAACAAGAAAATTAACCCTGACTGTGTTGAGGTCATTTAGGTTAACTAAATTGCACTTAATTAAGTACGAGTTCACTTGCTTGCTACTGCTAAAAGGGTCAGCTCGAGTAGAGTGATTATGTGAAGTTTGCTTGTGAAATATCGCTGTAGTTATTAGACTGTTAAATACACTAACAGTAGAGGAAAAAAACTATAAAGTAGCTTCAACTAGTAAAACACTATAAGCTTAAATAAAATAAAATTTAATATTTGTGATACTATAAGCAATAAACCTTTCTTTATAACCAAACCAGTCTAGGACTTTTAAAATAATTGAGCTGCTTAAATTTAAAGGGATTAAGCAAAAGAGGACGAACAGTTTGAACAGCAGTTTTTGCTCTGAATATTATGAATTTATGCTTCATCCGCCTATAAATATATTTTTGATTATCTAACTCTCAATTATCTAAGACGCATGCTTTTTCCCATTTCTCGCAGCATTTGTTTATCAAAGCCATCTTTAACGGCTTCTAGCTTCGAGCACTTTTATCCTTACCTATTTATGGTCTGTCTAAATTATGTATTATGTTGGCCACATGGCTATCACCATCAACACAATTTACGATTTGTGCTCGAACGAAAGCAAAAGCCGTTCCAATACACACCCATCAATTTTATGATATTTTTGCTTGATTTATTGTTATTATTGCTGTTAAATTATAGTGTTTATTTGTAGTGCATAATTGTAAACAAATATTGCCCTTTTTTTATAATTATAATAATATGATTGACTTAAGTTTTAAATGCACTTTAAAGCTTATCAGAAAATAATTATTTTTAAATTTTTTTAATTATCTAGTTTTTAATTTTATTGACTACTTTAATATTTATCTGTAAAAAATGTAAATTTTTGAAGCATATGAAGTTAATATTGTTGATATTACTGTCACGTAGTTGCGCACTAATGAAACCTCATTAAAAGCCACTTATCTGAGATTTTCCGAGTAAATAAACCATTTGCTCCGTGTCCTGATGAAGGGGAAACGACGCGTCGTTCAATTAATTCTGCTGAAAGGACAAATATCAGACAAACGTGAAATTCAAAAAGGCTTATAACATATATATATGTATTAATGTGTGTTTGTAAGTATTTATGCGTATGATTGATGATGCCGATGACAGTTTATTATTATACCCTATAACAACAATTACGCAGATCAAGCGGGTATAATGTCACTGTATAAAAATAAGTAATAATAACAAGTTGAGCCAAATGAAATATTAAAATTAATTTATTTCATTAAATTTATTTATGTTATTTGAGCAGCTGTGACATAAATTGACTTTCAATTAGAGCGATTGATGTCAACTCGGAAATAATTATTGTCTGGTGACGTCAGTTTTTTAATTAAAATCTACGTTGAGATTACGACCACATATTAAGTGGCATTAAAAACATTGACAGATTAAATATGTCACTCACAAGCATGAACACATCATTCAAAGGACATTTCTTTCCACATCTACTGACAAGCAAATTTCAGCGCAAACTTCAACACATTTAAATGGATACATAAATCAGCAAACATATACATATATGAGTTTAATTTATATGTTTGCTATGTAAATTCTGAGCAGCGAAACTTTTGCAGCTGCCTTAATGATGGCTCACTTATGTGGCAAAGCTTCAATTTGAATGTAATAAATGCGTGTGATTATGAAGTTTAAATTACTAAAGATTACAGCTATCAGTATATTAAGTAATTAGTTAAGTTACTTATGAGTAAAATCGACTGATCCCCTTACTGGTTTTCTAAGTACACACTGGATTATACTTTATGCATCTTTGGGGGACAATAAAAATATTAAACAAAACTCCAGCATTATAAAATATTGATAAAAATCAAATTGCGGTTTTAAATTGCTCCAGATGATAATGCTAAATTTGAGCAAAGTATTCAATCTCAATGCTTATATTGCTTGGGTCATGCAGACAGCGGATTTTGTATCCGAAGATTGATGATGTCGACGATAGCTGATGCCTTGAGTTTACTTTGGCGTCTGTCACGGTGATTTGTTGCCCTTTTATAGCTTCCCGTAAAATAATACAACATTTGAGCTAAGGAAATTTGCATAGATTTACATTTTTATATTCTATCTATTGCTGCAACAAATGATGTGATAAAGAACTTTTAAGTTGTCATATGCCAAGCCATAAAAAGTCATTCGAAATCATTCAATATTTTATTATGACCACAGGGTAGATTAAATTTTAAAAAATATATTTTTATTTGTGCTAGTTTTCACATCAATAAAACTCTATTGTAATTTAACAAACTGTTTTTTCTTTTTGTGTTTATATTCATAAAACGTTAAATTCCAACTGCAATAGAAATACGAAATTGTTTACATTTATAAATGGTAGCGGAAATGTTCAATCTATGATTGCATTGCATAAATGAGGAAAGGGAAAATCTGTTGGCACAACCGCAATTGATTTTAGATCCTTCACATAAAACTGCAGAAGTGAAGCAAAGTGAAAGCAAACAAGTTGCAATCCGATAAATGAAAAATATTTCAAAAATAAATAAAGTAAAGTGCAATAATTGTAAGCAAGTCAGAAGGTCAATAGTTAAGTAGGTGCGATTGCATTATACCCTGTAAAGTCTGTTTTAAAGTTCTGAATCTTCTGTATCTAAGAATAATCATGTGAAAAAAACGATATATGTGTAAAGCCATGAACTTTCGAAGGTTAGCAGAGTTTTTTGAGCCACTTGGCTGCATTACCATCATGTTTTATGTTCAAGTACTGTGGGCATATGCTGCGTATGAGTTATTTATTGCATGCAAAAGTAAATAATAAAAGTATTAAAGATTTCTGTATAGTGAGAGAGATAATTGCATAAATAGAAACCTTTATAAAATACTTTACTTCCCATACAATCTCTTGGAGTTTTCAGATATTTATGCCAAGCTTATGAATAGAGAAGAATAATTTAAAATTAAATTTTAAAACAATGTTAACAGAAACTATTTGTATTTTATGTTCCTCCTATTGTCGCTTTTAAAGAGGGAATAAAAACTCAACACCACAAACATTTAGCAAAATCTGTTTGAGAGAAAAATCGACTTTGTTGGTGCTCAAAGAAAAATAGTGAGATGTTTGTATGTGTGTTTGATTTGTGTGCATTTTCACTCGTTTGTTTTTCTGCGTGGTCTGCATAAATGGAAAACGTTTGACAATTTATTCCACCAACTGCTACAAAATAGAATGCAATTATATAGTCTTTTTTTTTTTTGATCGTCTCTCCTTTGTGGTTTGCATATAAATTCAAGCTTTGATATATACCGATCGATTGAAAAAACATTATTTTTATGTTGTTGTTAGCTATCTCTTAGTTTCCTTCGATTGCAATCATATATAAAATGTGCCACACTTTGCATTTCAATAGACACATTGATGGGAAATTCCATTTAACTTAATCTATCAACTGATAACAATTTATTTGCATTGAACTTGTCGTTTCATTGGGTTGGTAAATGAGAAACTCATTTGTGTGTGAATGATTTTCGTTGTATTTAATTGCTTAAGTTTTTAAAAATTTAAATTAAAAAACAAAAATGCAATTTAAATATTTGTAAACAAGTTAGGGCCATTTTAATCTGTCCAATTAAGTTTCGTTTTTATTAGTTGGTCTGAACTGAATTCAGAAATTAGTCAAATGTTTGTTAAGCCCACAACTTATAAACATTTATATTGTGTGCAATGTTCTAATCTTTAAACAAAACATTTTGTGTGGTATAATGCAGAACGAACTAAGAGGAGTACTGAATGTATGTGCCTTTTCCCAAAAGTAAATATTGTACACACACAACACAACAACAACAACAAAAACATGGGACAAAGATTGTTCTCTGTCTAAAGAACATTTGTTTGCATTTGCCTCGATTCGCTCGTTGACAATCCTTGTTTTTGTTGTAGTTTTCACTTTTTTTTCGGGTTTTGTGGAAAGCCGAGGGAAAAGCCTGTCAGCACGAACAACGCATAGCCCAAAAATGTTCATTAAAATGTCATTGAAGTTTGACGTGAATTCAATTACTTTATGCCACGTGAGAGCAGACAAGAACACAAAAGTGTGCAACATTTTCAGGATGCACCCTGTGTACCTCTAGGGAATGTCGAAAATGACTGTTAACTTTTTGGCAGCACAACTTGACTTTTTTGTACAAGTATTCAAAATTCCATTGAAGCGGCTAGAAAACTAACAAATTTTTACATGCACTGAAAATAGTGTGACTGTTCATATTTATTTTCTAACTTCTACAAAAGATTGCGAATTTCCAACATGGAAACGCACTCAGCGTTTAGAGGCGCTAAAGTGTCATTTTTTGATTGTCACTGACGAGTTTATTAGAACTGGCGGATGCCGTTGTTCAAACAGCGATCAATTTAAATTGTGATGCAGTTACGGTATGTGCCATTCAGCTCTAAGATCCATTAACTTAAAGTTACGTATTTACCAATTACCAAATTCAAGACATACCTTAAAAAACGTTGTTCTTTAGGAGATACAATTTCTTAAAATAATTATTAGTCTTTTTAAAGCTAAATAGCTTTATAGTAACTACAACAAAAACTTGTACAAATTCTGCATTTAAAATTGAAATTTAATCCCTGTTCCAGTTAATTCTTGGCTTCTGGTTTAAAGGTCAATCGAAGGCGTTTTAAGTTTCATCAAAGTAAATGTTTTTTTCTACTTGCTTTCAGACCGTAAAGTGTCAGGAAACTTTTTTACGTGACGGGCATTGTCAAATTTAAGGTTACCCAGTAGCTGAACAGCAGCTTAAAATGTTTCACTTTAAACAGCAGGAAAAAAGGACAACAAAATGAATTGTGATTTAGTATAAAACAAAGTCTGGCCTGAGATTGCCTAAATAAAAAGGCCTATCAGCTAAAAGCAGACACCTTTATATATATAATTAGGCATGCTTAAAGTTTTGGTTAGAGTTTGCTCCTTTATAAACAAAACAAACATATAATCCTAAGGGCAGCATTTGTAAGATTCCCTGCTTATTATGCGACAACATTACGAAAACCTCGAAAAGTCGACAATTTGTTAATGTATATACCCAGTAAAATTAAGGGGTAAGTAAAGCAAAAGTGGGTCGAGAAAGGGTTAAAAGGGTTGAAAGGGTTTAATGTAAGTTACAAGTTTGCTAAATATAATTAATGTCAAGTTTTCTAGCAGTCCCAGTTACCAGTTAGCAAACTGACTACCAGATTTAGTTTTATGTTTAATAATTTATTTTTATTTACAGGTACAACAACAGTCCTCAGTCAGCAGAGAGTGGGTGAGTGTTCGCCAAGTTTCAATGATCTAAATGTTTGCCATCGAACCTGCAACATGTTGCAAGCGCTTCTGTTAATGTGGATTGTGTTTGACGGAGTCGGATACGACATGCGAGCAATGTTAAAGTGTTACAGCAATTGTTTGTTAAAGAACTGTTAATAAGAATCCTAACTTGAACTAATTTTAGATTTACAAAAAATGCTTTAAGTATATTTGTATATTTAAAAGTGTATTTTAATTTATTATTAATTTTTTAAATGAGTCTTTCTTTCTTTACTGCCAGATACAGTTATGTGCATTTCAAATATAATATTTTTACTTTGAATCGCCTTAAACTCATATTTATCTAGCCAGCTTCTGTAATTAATCATTTTTTGCTCATTTCTATTTGTGGTAGCAGCAAAAAACTTGCAGCAAACAGAATTACCAATCCAAAAAATAAACAGCGACTGCGACAACAGCATGACTTGAGCATTATGCAACACAATAGGATTAATCTAAGACACAAGACTAAGTAGGTCATGGACTTACTCCATCCCATATGCACACAATATACTCTAGTGTGTGTGGGTGTGTGTGTAGATTAGATAAATAAGCAATTTGTACGGCAAGCTGAAGGTTGTCAGCGATTTGTATAACAGAATAATAAATTCAGTGGGGCATCTTTAATATGGCTTAAGTTTTCAAACATAAAAACACTCAAACATGGCAGAAATTAATTTTCAAGTGCTTTCTCTTCAGGGATTAAATTGTAAATTAGCTAAATATTGGTTTACTTAAGAGTTTAACCAGCCTACAGCAATATATCAAAAGTCGGTTGAGTTTAAAGTTCAATGAATCATCGAATGGGTAGTACAAGGAAGGGATAACATTCTGTGAGCTTTGCTGGAAAAGCAGGAATCACACGGATTAAGTGGCAGTTAGCCAGGCTCGCTCTCAATAAAATTCACAATGGCTAACCAGGCTGACAGCCATTGTGAGTTCCGCAGCTTAATTGACATTTGATTAACGCTCAGTTCGACTATCCGATTGGTAAGGGTACCAAAACCAGGAACGTTAATCACATCAGCAAGTGGACAGCAGTCAGACCGACGCACAACGGAGGTGAACAGTTCCACTGTGGACCACTGTATAGTGTCCAGTGTTCAGCTTTGTGTGTGTTCGGTGCTCTGTGTTCTGTGTTCCGTGTTCACATTTGACAACCAGGGACAATGTCAAATTTAATGAGTTTAATGGCCCCAAGAGAATAAACCAATAAAAATTACACAAAATGGCATTTTAATGGCTGCAAATGTATTTTAATTGCATTTATGTCACCGTGTTCTCATTTATTGCATTACAAATTTTAAATTATATTTGAAATTATAAATGTGCACAAAATAAACAAATCACTAAGAATTGCCTCAAGTGACATTGTTAAATTCCAATTAAAGATATAACTGGTGTGGAGACTAACTATATTAAACTATCCTGAAAGGCGCTTTAAATCGGACTATAAACAAGAAAACTAGCGGTACTCAATTTTTCCTTTTTATTGACGTAGTAAAATTTTTTATTAGACTCCATAAAAGAATCGTTTACTTAGACTCAAGTCAAAGTATTTGAATATATTGAATAATTAAGTAAATATATAGCTGCCAGCAATATTTTGATCCATAAACAAAATAATAAAACTCGTTTATGGCTTACTCAGTTATGGATTTCATTGAATTATTTATTTTAAATTTGCATAAAGCATTAAATGTTAAAACACTTAATTTTCCAGCGTTTACTGAATCAGCATTTTAACTGGGTAGCATTAAAGTAAACAGGATTTACTTGCAATATTAAAGACTTCTTTCATTTTAAGCTATTTACCCAATAAAAAAAAAATTTAAATAAATTGTTTTTATTATTTTAAACAATAATTTCTTTATTAAAAACTAAAAGTTAGTTAAAATTGAATCTAAATAAATTACAGCTCAACTTTTTTACATTCGATTTGATGGAGATAAATCTATCGACTTGCAAATCGAAGGAAATTTTTTTTAATTTAATTAACACTCTGTTCGTTTTGGCCACAGTAACTCGAGCGGCATAAAAGCAGTTAAGGCCAAAGCCAGACCAAATAAAAGCAGCGGAAAAATACTCATGGGTAAAATGCCTAACGGAACGAGTCTCAATAGGAACAAAGACAATAAAAGTCTTTTTATTCGTTTTATGGTTGTTTTAAATGCTTTCGCGCAAAGACATTAAAAAGTCCTCAAGTATGCCAAAGTTGTTGTTTGTTTGCTTGTTTTTTCTTCAGTCTTCCGTCGCCGGTTTTCCAAAAGTCCTTGAAAGCGATAAGTAAAAGGAAATCATGATGAACCATTATGAACATAATTGTGAAATTAGCAACGCTTTAACTATACAAAAGCACAAAAATACTATATAAATTATTTGCGGGTGCAGTGAACTTTCACTTTGGACGGTCAATTGCATTAGGAATTCCAAAAGGTCATCACTTTTCGTGCTAAGGAGTTGATGAAATTTTTGTGACATTTCTTCAACTTTTTATGCAGCCTTACAAAAGAAAAAATTGTGAAAGTTTTGCCAGCTCTTTGCTTATTCAAACACATTTACACATTTGTGAGCAAGTTTTCATTTATATATACATATATATTATTCAAATATTTTGAATGCCCATTTCGGGCTCATACCTAATTCAATTTGTTTGCTCTTTGTTGAATTTCTCAAGGCGAGAAATGCACATCAAATCAGTTAATGTGTGGTCTGCCTGTTGGGAATATTTAAGTGGTTTTGATTTTATATTCACAGCCAGGGGACAACAAATAATTCAGAGACACTTTTGGTTACAAAATTGGCTCGAAAAATGCGAGTAATTTAAATAAATTTAAATTAAATTTTTTATTAATTAGTTTTCTGCTGTAGCTCAATTTCTAAGCAAGCCTTAAAGGTCCAGTTTATGCACAACGGAGAGACAAGTTTTCGTTCGCAATATCAATTCTTAGCTTAATTGTTTTCAAGTGTTAGTGAATGATTTTCCCCTGCTCGACTTCTGATTTCTGTCATTGTTTGGCTCTATCGCTTTTAGCCCCAATGAAGCGTAGGCTATCCGCCTGATAAAATGCACACAAATCTCCTGATGCTGGTTGCATAAAAAACAGTGATAAATTTTCGCTACATCCGCATTTCCGTTGCCTTTCAGCAGTGGACGAGTGTTTTGCAATTGAGCGTGAAATAACAGTTTGTATCTAACTTTGTACTTTGTCTTTCGTCCATTGATTTTCCTCACTTTTTCAATACTTAAATTACTTTAAACAATTGCTCAATTTTAGCAACAAAGTAAAATGAATAAAATTTTGTTTTTCTCCTTAACTGTCGTAGCATTTAAATTAATAAATAAGTATTTCCAATCGATTGATTCCTCAGCTAGGAAAATCTTAAATTGCTCGCTTCACATTACATTTTTGTATAACGAATTTACAGAGGAAAAACAATAAAGTTGATTTGCTCAATTGTGCTTATTATATGGAATAATGGGCAGTCATCTATTTCCTGTTTCCTGTTCTTAAACCATCAGACCTAGGGGCTCAATTGATTTGATTTGACAAGTAAAAATTGACAGTGAAAAAAATAATAATATAAATATATAAATAATAGGGAAACATATTGTGATCTAAGTTAAGCAAGCGAAAAATTTAGTTTTGCTCCAAGCGAAATTTTATTCAAGAACACTTTAAATGGCAATAAAATTGAATGTTTTTAATAAATAATTCTGCTGGGAGGCAACACAGTATTCACAATATGTTAAAAGTAAAAAAATCGATATTATTGAAACTTCATGTACATCGGCAGAAAAACACGTGTATTTGATTTTTAAAAAAATTGAAATTGCCAATTTGTTGTTCGTTTGCTTATATTTGTTTGCGACATGTGCAGTTTATTAAAATCAGACAATGTTTCGAAAGCGATCAGCCAACACTTTAAAACTGAAATAATTTTGTAGTTGCAAAGTTTAAATAAAATAATCTTTAATAAAATTTAATACAAGTATAATGTTTCCAATTCCGTTAATTCTATCAACTTCGCATTTTGATTGAGTCATAATCTACTAATTACAACTCATGCCCAAAGAGACATCAATTTATGGAACTCAATAGAAATATTTGCATTGCATATTCCATACTTATTGTCTATATATTAATGAATGCCTAACGGAAAAGCTGTCGAGATTGATATCAGGTTTCAACAGGCTATGTACACACTACCGAACAAATAACTTAAGCTGTGCTGAAGATAGAGATATCTCAGTATTAACATAGCCAATATTCCAAGGAACCCAAATGCTCTGAGCGCTTAAGGGCAATTCAGATACCAAACATATCGACTGATGTTGGTATTTGATATGAAATTTAATCTAGTAGTATTATTGAATAGCCTTTGATTTGTAGCCAGTAATTAATATATACTTAAGACACCGTACTCAGTAATTTCCTTATCTTTCTTCACTTTTGCACTTTATCTTTATGGGTATAAATTGAATATTTCGTAGAACGAACTCAGTCTGAACAAAAGCGCAACATTTAAAGCCCGAATTAAATCTTTTAACGTTTGCTTGTGAGTTATTAAAGTCCCAAATTGTTAAGTTATGGAAATTGTCGTGAACTGAAGACATCTTATGAATTTCAAGCAACTAAGTAGTGCGAGTAATAAGTGTTAACCATAAAAATTCAATTACTTGATGCGCTAGCCCATAAAAGTATGCAACATTGTGTTTTCTTCATTTTTATCACATGGCACACAACGCGATAATTTCTGGATTTTAAATTTTTTGGCCAGGTGACAGCAGTCGGCTTTACGACTTTTGGGATCTCCTTAAGCTGCTTTCTTATTTCTTGACTTTCCATTTACTCAGTTTCGGCCCAACTCCTGTCCCTGCTTAACACCATGTACGTCGCCTGTCCTGTCCTACTTAGTAACCACAAAAACTTTGTTATGTCTAAGTTCCTGGCATGTGTCCCTGGCACGTGCTTTTGCGGTATGTGTTTGGGCACCTGTTATCCTTGGCTTTTTTAAATTCAAATGTCAAGCAACCAAAAAGAAGACTCAGAACACAATGTGTGACCAAAAATTAAGTTCGATTTATTTCCAATTAACTGGCACTCAACTTTGAATAAAATATAAAGAATGTTTTGACAACCTCAAGTTAATACAATCAGCACATATTTTGCATCAGCCATTAGCATAAAGATTTCAGTGAGCTGTTGAGAATTTTTGATGTTCTTGAGTTGCACAACAAGAAAATGTTCTGTACTTGACAGCTGCTTCCAGTTTTACGTGTTGTTATCAACAAAAAATGCCATAACAAAAACAAACCAAAAAGACTCACACTTCTTTTGTCTGGACGTGTTTCCCAAACAAGTTGGACTCATACTATCAATTCTCAATAAGGGATTGCTGCAACTCCAGGGAATGACACAACTGATGGAAATTGTCAAGTGAAGAGACAAATAAATTATGATATTGTTGTGATTGTTGTGCGAATGTATACGAATGAGAGCACAAAGTTTTAATGGAATGGGTGTGAGTAACTGTATTACCCACTGCATAATTTACTGTATATAATTTATAAAAATAAGATAAGAAAATCCAAGCCAATAATTTATCGAGCTCTGCAGCTTAATTATAGAATTTTGCTGGTTTTTTATGCCACACTAGTCGTATACTGTAATTTACATATTTAACTTTTAGTAAAATACTTTGGGGCACAAAACATGTAAATTAGCAATGCGAAAATTGTGAATTGTATATAGATACAGCACTATAAAATTCTCTTTTACAATGTTGCCAGATGAATAATAACTTTGCTGTTAATCTTCTTGAAAATAAACTGCGGAGAATATGCACGCACATAAAAGAAATAGGTCGCTTTTAGCAACGTACTCGGCTACAAAGTGCCAAAAGTGTAATTTAATTTTCTCTTTACACCCATACACACACACACACACACACATACACGGTCCTTTTCTCACTTTTCACATGTGAAACTTAAAAATGTATTAAAAACAAATTGCCGACTGCCCTATAAACAGCAGCAAAGTCATTAAGTGGCTTGAAAAAAACAACTTTATGCTGTCTGTAAGGGAATTTTATGCAAATCAGAAAATTGCCAAAGTGAAGAATGCTGAATACTTCAAAGATATGGGGCGCAAAAGAATATGTCTAGCAGAAAGAGAGCATTTAATTTTGATGGGATTTTGTACCCATCGAGTCGGAGCATAACAAAAGGAAACCAAAACTGCAAATCCTCAGAAAAAGGCATAAATTACTTGACTAATTTTTAACTTAATAAATAATCTATTAAGTGATTTGCATTCTCCCAGCTTACTCTGTTTAACTTAAAAGTAACAATCTGAATTCTTAAACTCTTAGCAAACCTTCTTTGCCCACTTTGAAACTGCAACTAGATACATTGACAGCCCTAAGAGAAATGAGGGCTGCCTGTATAATTGAATGGAAAATTTAAGTATTTCAAGTGCCATGAACCAAAGTGCCAACTGACAAACCCATCAAAGCCAGACTTCAGCTAACTTCTGACAAAGTGCCAGTCACGGTGGATTAAGCAATTGAAATTGGATAAGACCCTCACATGTATTCTCAAATAACTACTTGAATTTGATTTGCATGTACTTTTATTTCACATTCCAGGCAGTACTAAGAATTAGACTAAGTGAGAATGTGATGTGTGAAATGATTAAATATCTGCAGGGCTTACAAATTACTGCTCTTTAGTGTTGTTACGAAAATCCAAGACCGAGACTGGTCTCGGCAAAATAAATGAATCCAGCTCTTTTGTCCGAAAGTGTTAAATAAATCATAGCCAAGTGTAACAACAAACCAATATTTCGACTGAAAGCATGAATTTGTCAATGTTCTTGTCCCACATGACGTATGATTTATTTGCAGAGCACAGACAAATAAAAAAACACACAAAAATAGAAAACTTTACTTTACAGCAACTAAGTTGGTTTACTTAAGATTGGTATTTAACTTTGTAGCAACAATTGAACTTGGTCAGAGTTTCTTTTATGAATTCGAGCTGAAAATATTGTAAAGTAAGTCCACATAATTCAATTGAAATTCAAGACAAAACTCCCCCGAGGCTGTTCACACCCACAAATATAAATTAATTCAAACTTATTGAAGTATAAACAAAATAAGTTTTGGTATTTGAAAAATGAATTAAATTTCTGCTTTGAGTGTGAACAATAAAACATGCAAAAAGAAGTTGATAAAAAATTAAAGCTACTGCTTCAAACTTTTGCCTTTCTGCCAAAAGACAAAGTTCAACTCGGCAAATTCCCTACTGACCTTACAACATGTTTGCCCTGAAGTTCTTTGTGTGCGTGTGCGTGTATGTGTGTGTGTGTGTGTGTGTGTGTGTGTGTGTGTGTGTGTGTGTGTGTGTGTGTGTGTGTGTGTGTGTGTGTGTGTGTGTGTGTGTGCGTGTGTGTGCGTGTTAAATGCTTTTGACCCAAAGCCAAATTCGACTTGAATCTCAAATTGATTTGTGGCAACTTTTGTGGCCCAGACATTTTTAGCATTTAAATATAGATTTGGTAACAGAACAAGGCTAATTTGCTAGTCACAACTTTTAACCTCAATTTGCCACAAACGATCACATGACCAACAAGCACTAATATTTCCAAATATATTCATTTCACAGCACGTTCAGTTGAAACTGGAAAGTTATTTCGCACAACTTTTGAGAATTTTCAACATTTTTGTAGGTCGTGATGATTGAAAATACATTTGAAGGTAAGTTATGCCATTGTCAATGCTTTTAATTTAGCACAATAATTATTTGTACTTAGCTTTCTATCAATAAATTGTTTTTCTTTTTGTACTTAATGATTTTTCAATGAGTTTCAAACTATTCAATTACATTTCGGGTAATCAGCTTGATCTGAAAACTCCTGAATTAATGGCAACACTTACGAACTCTGTTTTCTATTTGTAGAGAGCGCTGCTAATTAAATCTAGTTCAACACTTTAGTGGCAACAAGCACTTAATATTCATAAATCTGTTATGGAAGCTGGTCAAGCTTATTGGCTTTTGCACCGCAGTTGAGCTAGGAGTACAAAATATGTTTAGACTATTAAATACTCTTTGATTTGTAACTTGTATTAGCATTAACCTTGATCCCTACATTGATATAAGTGACTTTTAATATTTTAAGTTTATTTATAAAACTAAAATTTATTTATCTTTATGATAGGGTTACTTAAGTAGCATATAACCTCTCGAACACAGTTGGTACTCTGCATGATGTGTGTCTTTGCATAAATTACACATCACACACACACACACACACACACTCACTCACACACACACGAGGATATGCAATTAAAGTGATGACAAGCAGCTTCATTAACAATGCTGCCTTCGTGTACCTCATTCTGCTTTAACAACAATTTGTTTCTGCACTCAGGAAAGTGAACAAAAAAAAAAGCAGAGAAAGAGAAAAGCAAGGAAAGCCAACTGGAAAATGGAAAATGGGAACAAGCTACCATATCTGTAGCTGGCCAACAACAGGGATATCCAGATTCCAAAAGAATCTCATAGCACGTCTGCCTCTGTTTGCCAGCTTTGGGACGAAAGATGCTGCAGGTAAGGATGCTATAGCCACGTCTCGATTCCATATATATATATGTATATACGAGCGACATACGTCCGGTGAATGGTGGATGTTGGATGGTATATGGTAGACCAGGTCAGTCATGCTCAACCCCAAGTTAAACGAGGCGAATGAATCCTTAGACCCTGTGGATTGAATTAAAATTTCCCAGCATGTTAAATATACAAAACGTGTTCTCCGCTTGGCCCATGACTCATGTGACATCTGCATAATCAAATAGTACAGAGTTTTACATATGAGTATAATTTATAGCTCTGTCTTCGTCACTCATGTTTCGACAGTTTGTTAGTTAGCCAAGTAATTGCCTCGTTCAAGTATCTGGAGAACTTATGTGCTCTGATTAGTGAACTGTAAAATTCAGTGTTTCAATCTACACAAAACTGTATCAATTCACTTTAAAATCGAAGCTGGGTATGACCAAATTTTTAACCACATATAAAACTAATACAAGTCTTTTTATTCGCTGATAAATATAATAAATTTTCACAAACGTCGACACACTTCAAAACATCTTAAGCAACAAAATATCAGCTATTTCATATACAAATATAATCTATAAAACTCTCCCATGACTTCCTTTCAGAAATTTCCTTATTTCCTGTCCAAAATTATTTGCTCAACTTTTGCTCAGCTTTGCATAGAAATGTTAAACATTTGCCAAGCATAAATAAAGCACAAGAAATTAAATTGTTTTCATTATTTTAGCTAACAAATGCGCTTCCTCTCTTAGCTTACTTCTTGTTATTTAAAACATTGTTTACTTTGTGACAATTGTTCACACTAAAGTTTTGTTAAACTTGAACTGCGAAATTGGTTGGCAAATTATTAAAAGCCATTTCTGTGCTCTGCACGTAATTTGTCTACGAAACTTTAGTCAACTTAATTTACATATATCTTGGAATGTACATTCTGTATATCCTCGTAGCCTATAGACATGATAGTTGTAGCTTGGGACATGACTTTTCTACTTATACAACTATTGTGTGCACATTTGTTGTTTTATACCTCGTAGTTAAGAGACAAAACAGGGTATCTGTTAGATGAAAAGTCAAATAAATTGATTAAAATGAAATACAAAGCAAAGTTTGGCTTCTTTTGTTATGTTTCAGAACAAAAACACACGAAAAACTCTCATGCTTTGAGCTAAAATCCTAAAAAACTGTGTACTTAAATTAAATTGAGGTTTAAAATCACCTTTTGGTGAGTGGAAAGCAGCTGGTAATTGATTGTATTTCTATACGATATCCTAATTAGAATCTTATCTTAGATAAAGCCAAATGTCACGCCATAAAAGTCGATGGAAAGCTTCAGAGCAAATTACAGACATAAAACTGGAACACACACACACACACAAAGATAACCATAAACTTTTACAACGCCCCAAAACAAGTCACAAATAACAACAAATAAAACCAAATAAAGATTATGTGCTGTTTGATAGGAACACATAGAAATACATACATACATATATATAAATTCTGGTATACATGTGTGTGTGTGTTTATATAATCAGGCTGTTCATTTATGTATTTACACTTGATTAAAGTGTAACAGATTGCAACTGACTTGTGAACAATTGAAGTGCATGCAAGGACATGCCGAGGGACCAAAAGTCTTCAAAGCTCGTCCACTGATAGACGGGACTAAGACAAACTTAGCCCAGCGGAAGACTCATCATTATGACCATCATTATTGTGTGCTTCTCATTCGCTATCAAAGACATTGCTCGCTCAGTTGGCATAACAGGCACTTCCGGTTTGCATGCAACTCGAACATCAATGGCGTCCTTCTCTTTACTCGACGTTGCCTGAGGCAAACAACAACAACAAAGACCACAGCAGCAACAACAGCATATACAGTTTGGTTTGTTATTGCTGTGTGTTTTGTGGCACTGACAACTGTGCATTTCTTCATCCATATTGTATAATTGATTTAACATGGTTTAGGGATCGTATGATTAATATTACGTATATGTCCAGAAAATCTATCAGCACTGCGAATACTCAATGAAGAGCTAAATTTATTTAATTTATGTATATTAACATAATAATTAATTTATTAAAATTTATGCGTGTAGAAAACTCAATCAAGTTATTATATTTATCTAAGATAAACTTGTATTTACCAATTAGTTTTAAAATGTTAGGCAAATATGCTAAATATTTAGGACAAATACAAGTCTCACTAGACATGGCAGCCACAAAGACTAACGGACTGTAGAATTTCACACTACACTCCAAGGGCTTAGAATGTAACCAATTTGTAGCTCAACATTTGTTGTTTCAATTGTGCTCATTAGTGCGAATCTGTGTGTGTGTGTGTGTGTGTTTGTGTGTGCACCCATAAGGTCCAACTGATATTTAATGCCAAACATGAACCAATAATTAATTTACCATTTGACTGCCGAGTAATAAATGTAATTTAATTTATACTGTAATCATTTCCAACAACTTTTGTTATAATGAAGCAAAAGTATTGAATTTATTTCATTTAACATATATTCGTAATCAATCGATTAAACATTTAAAATTTACTATAAGCTGAATATAATATTACAAATTTTGTGTGGATTTGGATATTAGAACGTAACTATTTAATCAAGTGTGTATAACTATTGGGTTTTAATGCCGTTTACAAACACGACCGGGTGTCTAAGTGTCTATATGTCTTTTAACATGAAATACTTGTTAACTATTTGGAGGGTTTGGGGTGTTTACGTCTCGGTGGACGTACGACTTGGCGAAATGGAGAATCCTCGCAGTCTCCCATGCTAGAGGAGCTCTCTCTACCCAGCATTTGCTTCAACAGTTGCTTTTGTTCCTCGAACTCATTAAAGAGCACTTGAAACTGATCTGAAATATTTGAAAAATACTTCAATTAGCTCAAGTTTTATTAACTGTTGTGCAGGTTTACCCGATAAAATGGCCATTTCCTGTCTCATCGTGTCTATAATTGAAAAACATGATTTAATTCAAGTTTCAACAAATTGATGTGCTAATAAATACCTCTTATATGCGCCAACAATTTCTCATTATCCATGCAGGAATCGCAGTAAACGCTTGTTTTTGTGCTATCTCCTACCATATCTCTTAAAGATATTTAATAAAAATGTAATATTAGAGCAAATTAAAGATAGAAAATATATGATGATGTAAATAAATTGGTGAATTCCTAAAAAAAATGTATTATTTCATTATTATTCGTCAGCTTTTCATTTTATAATTTAAAAAAAAAATAAACATATTAAGTTATTTTTTTTTATAGAATAGTTTCGTTTGCGTTACAAATATTTATACAAACTTTTATTGGTCTTGGTCTTTGTGAATGCGTAATATAAATTTAAATACTTATTAAATATTGTTAGCTATTGTTTGTTAGTAAAAATACTTGCACTTTGTTGAGTTAAAAATATCCAAACAGCAAAGCTCTTGGCATCTAAATTTCGGAAGGAGAGAATAATATTTAACAACTGAGAAATAAAGCTCTCCTCAGGAAAAGAATAAAGGCAAATTTATGTAGACTTCCTCATTTTATCCGAGGTAGTACATAGATTTAAACAACTTAATACTATTAAAGTTTTTCAATATTTACAAATATTCATTTAATATTTATAAATATAGCGCCGCTCGCATTTGCTCCCGATCAGTCTAGTCAGATCGGTACCCAGGGAACACCACGGGAAGGCCATTACAATTGTAATGGGGTCACTTTTTAGGGTGACCTACGAGTCGACTTGAGCTGTTTTCAAAGCAGCTCCCAAGTTCCCCAATACTTAAAGAATTTTTTATTTTTAAACTCAACAAGCTTGCAATAAAAAGTGCATCACGTGCCAAATAGTGATGTCAGGATTTATAAATGTCCATCCAAAAGATTGAATAGAAAAAATTATAATAAGCCAAAAATTATAATATCTTTTAATTTTCATTAGCTCGAAAATACTATAATCATATATTATCATACAATATATGTAATATTTTCTGCATTTTCCTAACTACTACATGTATATATAGCCAAATAATGCCAACACTTTCGGCAAGACAAATTGTGCATTATAGACAGCATTGAAACCATTGCGGGCTAATAATAATCTGCTGCACTTTTGTAAAAACTAGGGATATTAAGTGCTTTGCTGTTTTTTTTGGCTTTGTGATACAATTAATTTTGGCAAATTGGTACAGGTAAAATTACGCTTACAGTGAGTATTCGATAAGTACAACTTTTGCAAATTAAAATGGAGCACTAAGTTAAGCAACATACAAAAGAAGATTAAGCATCACACACTAAAAAGATTATAAAGTCAGTAAGTAAATACAAATAAAATGAAAAATTATATAACAGTTATGAATTTTTCATGCGTAAGAAAAAATAGCACTGCTTTTTATTCAAAATTATGCACTGCAAATTAACAACGCCCACGAACTTTAAAAAGCGTTTAGTATATTTAAATTAAAAACTATGTATTTAAATAATTTATAACAAAAATTTGTATAAATGCACTGCTTAAATTTGCAACTGCTCGATTGAAACGCACGAAACGAATTAAAAGATTCAATTTGGGGATAAATGGACTAGGTCTAATGCATCGCGAGAAAGAGAGAGATCGAAAAAGAGAGTGTGAGAGAGAGAGAGAGAGAGAGCACAGTATACAAAGAAAGGGCTCCGACACTTTTATCACACATTCACTTACGTGTGGCAAAGCATTCGCTGTGAATTTGCCGCAATTTGCGCGTTCTGCTTCTGCTTCTGCATCCCACTATTCGGCTTCGTGGGAAATTAAATACTGAAAACCTTCGCAGAGAAATACAATGAACGAAACAAAAGGTAAATTTGTCGCTTGGAGCGCTTAATAAAACATCCACAATGGTGAATTTCTTGTGTCGTGGAAAGTTGGGAGAATGGTGGTGTAAAACTTAGCTAAACGCATGACCACAATCATTATTCGCTAGGAGCGCTGTAAACAAATACTTTAGTGGAACAGTTCACATTTTCAACACAGGTGGCGCTGCTAGTTAATTCTAACACCATGGGGGAAGTCTTCGCTAATACACAATCAAATTTAATTTGAGTAAGAGAGAAATGGATACCACACTTTGTCCCAGACACGCCCCGTTTTCTACGCCTTCTTTGCCATGGATAAGAAAAGCTTCTATTAACATTTTTTAGTTCGTTTCGCGTTAAGCTGTTGCATGTGTCTGAAAAACGATGATGAGTTTTCCGCTTTTGAATAGAAACGGAAGTACTGTCCTCTTAACTTGGCCTATGTGCCTTACCGAATTCTGCCATCCTGTCGCTTGTTCTTACCACATTTTTGATTGAATGTCTGTCTTACGTGACAAAATGTCACGCCCCAATACTTGAAACTTGTTTGCATAGCAAAAAGGGATATGTATGTTGCTACAGATTGAGGCTATAAGTTAGTATTATCTATACGGCTTTGAATAAATATCCAATTTCCAATATTCACTTTACTTTCAACACTTTTTACTCGACCCAATAAATAGCTTTCCCACGTCTTCAGCACATTCTTCTTAAGGATTTTCTATTGACAACTTGACAGTTGAGAATGTGGCAACAAGAAAAAGTTGGTCAACAAAGAGATGTTTAAGCAAAGTTTGTAAACGGAACAAAAGAAAATGAAATGCCTGAAAACCCCAAACCTTTTACCTAAATTTGAGTTGATTTTTAATATTCATTCAATGAAATATGTAGAGATCTTTTTATATTTAATAACGATTACCTATCAATTATTGTACAAAGTCAAGTAAATATATTTTCGTTATCTACACTATCTTTACAGCCTGAATAGTGTATACTAACTGTGATAATCAGCATACCCAATCTACTACAGTCATAAAATAAATCAATTAAATCTATATTACTATACATAATATTTGATAACTAATTGATTGTTTTGAGAAAATAAAGAATATACAAATTAAACATATATAAAAGTTCTCGTTATATTTTTCTTTCACAAATTTAATTTATTTTGCGGTTCTCTGTGAAAGTGAAACTCATCTTGTCTCAGTTTTCCGACTGTTGAATTACTTTTCATTCTACGACGTAGAAAGTATCACGTATTTTCAAATGTTATTCAATCTCTCGATATCTAAAATTAAGCACAACTGAGGTGTGAAGAAATCATATAACCAATTTAAACAATATTGTCTACGAAATGGTTTTAGCATCTAATCAAATTACTCATAATAATTAGTCTAATCAACATCAAAGCGTTGTCACTTCTCCCTTTTGTACACTTGATTCGTGGGCGATAAAACAATTAACACACAAACAAAACTCAAACATGGCAAGTGACATGTAAAATAAACTGCAAACAAGCACCAGAAACAACAACAACAATCACAACAAATACAAAAACAATAGTAATTGTAAGAACAAATATGAAAATTGATATAAAAACAAAATGCAAGTCAAGAAAAAAAATGAATAACGGCAAAAAGTCGAAGACAAAACAGCTTTGTATCTTGACATAGAGAAAGCTCGGCTTTTAAATACCCTGTAATTAGGTAATGTAGTTAACAAATGTGTTATAACTATGTTATAAGATAGATTTTTGACTTTAATGCTGAAAAAGTATAAATTGTAAATGAAATACAAAACTGGATATTTAGAGTGATTCAATGAATATACAATACTAATTTCAACCGATTTTCTTCTCTCTTACTGCGGAAATGATCAACATTCAAATGATCTGAGAAGCGTTTTTTCTATGTAGTCAATCTACATCTTATTTACAATTTTAAATGACAAAAATTGATACATAAACTACAATTATTCTAAATAGAGTAATATATTTGAGTTGCCTACTTCAATCCGTTACCTACAGCCTCATCTGTCCATACTACCCCACACATATGACATGTAGGAAAATGGCAAAAAAATAAAAAGAAACTTAGCGGTCACGTAGCGAAACGAAAGCGAAGACCAAACAGTTCGACACTCGGACAGACGGATGATCAGAGACGTTCTAATGAGAAAGCTGACCAGAAACTCTGATTTTTTGGCAAGCCAAAAAGGGGGGCGTAGGGGGAGTAGGGGGTGGTAGCGTCGTCTCAATTGCCCGAAAGTGAGAGCCAGTATTCGAGCTGCATTCGAACTGCATGCGAAGTGCACAGCATTCGGTATCTGACAGATACGTGTGGGCTGGCTGTGCACAAAACAAAAGCCAAACGCTGACCGAGCAGTGGCAACATTTCCATGGAAAGTGCCAAACCGCCAACATCATCATCATCGATGCTGCTGCCAATTTTGTACCTCTGTTTACTGCATTGCGGCCCAAGCATTGGGTAAGTTTTCCCAAGAAAATACTTACAGAAAATTGAAGTTGAAAATCTATAAATTTACAGCTCTCCGTTGGCCAATCGTGAGCTGCAAATGCTAGAAATGATGCGGAATATACTCGGAGTGGAGAGTCCGGATTTGAGTGGACGTAGTCAACGTGCGAGTCCCATGATGTTTGCCGCCTCCGTGCCCTGCGAAGACAGTCTGCCGGAAGATTCCAGCGATAGTCTCAACTTCTTTGACGAGGATTTGGATGACAGCGTAGAGTGTGGCGACTTTGACAGACCCTGTGATGGCGCAAAGGAATCACCAAGTGAACTGGAACCTTGTCCACGTCCCCTAATGCCAATGGATCATCCGTGTTTTGTACGTGTAATTGTTTTACGTACGCCACTCCTCCGTCACGATCCCTGCACAAATTTTACCTTGGCCGGGCAGTCACCAAACACGACGAGTGTGACGCCGACTCCGATGCCGAGGACTAGAAAGTGTAAGCCAAAAGTAAAGAAAGCCAAGCCCAAACCACAGCTTCGAGTGGCCAACGAAAACGAAGACGATAACAGCACGAGCACAGCAACGAGTACAGTGAGCACTACACAAACGGAACCAGAGACCACAGCATTACTAACAACCACCACTGCAGAGCCTGAGACGAGCACCACCACAGAAGAGCCGTCAACAACAATGGAGTTAACAACCACAGAGCCACCTACAACAACAACCAGCACGACCACTTCAACTACCACAACCACGGAGGCATTTATAAGACGCTCCAGAGTTAGAAATCAACTCAAGTCCCTTACTGGCAGACGTCGTAAGAAAGGCAAGAAACGTCCAAGTGTTCCAGACACTCCCAAAATCAAATTGGACGGTGCCATGCAGTCCAGTGTTACACTTCCGGTGTATCACAAAACTAAAGTCGCTGAGTTAAAATCGCGACCGGAAACCGCAACAAAAGCAAATATTATAGAAACTACAACAGAAGCGAGTGATTGTGTAGAAGATACAAATGAAGTAAAAAGCGATAGTAGCGTCAATGCTGACAACGAAACTGTAGGTAAGTGGCCAAAGTGTTGGAGCTGAAAATTGGGCTCAACAAAGTCGAGCACTCGCGTTCCTGTTCGCTTACTCACTGTATTTTCTTGCTCAGCAGAAACTTCATCAGGTAGCGAAGACTGCGACGATGCCGAGGATCAGGATACGAATCTATGTCCACAATTCTCACCACCCGAGGAGCCAGGTAAACCATCAACCAACACATTTCAGTTACTATATTGATTCATTTCATATTCCCAGCTAACATGAGACTTTCACCTGCCACACGTTATCGCAAAACGGTTAAGAACTACGTGGAACCGATTCTGTATGAGGGACAGTTTGCCAAGCCGCGTCAGAGGATCGGCATGTTGGGACCTCAGAGACGGGATTATTATGTGAGCAACAAGCAGATAATGCCACGCCCTAGACCCAAGTACAGGGAACCACTGCCACACTCGATCTATATGAACAACATCGTGAGGGGACTAAAGTGCAGCGACGAAGTGGAAGGACACGGTCATCCACATGGACATGCCCATTCTCATCCCCACACGCAGCCGCATCCACTACCACATGCCCACTCGCATCCACAACCGCATCTAGTGCAGCCGAGGCGTTATCGCAATGGCAAACCAACAGCACCGCAGCGCATCTGGATGGGCAGACGTCCGGGTTCTGGATACATAACAGTTCCAGGTTCACAGCCTCCGAGTCATGCTCATGCGCGTGGACGAGCTAATCCACTTTATGCTCTTAGTTCAGGCGAAGATTTGGATTCGTATGATCATGACAGCGATCAGTATTATGATGATGGTTCGGCTGAACGCCTGCCGTATTCACGTGAGCAGCACTCGCCGGCACTGTCACCAACGTTAGATCCCTGCCAGGCTGAGCATCGCCAGCAGCGAGAAAGAGAAAGAGCTAGAGAAAGAGAGCGAGAAAGGGAGCATGAAAAAGAATTGGAGAACGGCAGCGACAGAGAGGGGGAGCATCATCTTGATTATGCACAGAGTCCACCTCAACGTTTCTTTACCTAGTTAAAAGCCAGCTTAGAAAATTGGCGTTATCTCGCACCCCAGTAGGAACACAATAAGCAACTGCACCATTTAGTTAAGCAAACAAATTTATTACAGGGTATTACAAGTAGCAAAATAAAACAAACTTTTAAATAAATATAATTTTAAAAACATTATACGTCCCTACATTAAGTTTCTGAGTACCCCCAAATGTGATTACTAATTGTGGGTCAGAAACGTCAACAGTCAACAGTCAACAGAAAATTCAATTGGTTTATAAGCAGCAGTTGAACAGCTCAATAAATGAGCCTTTCAAAAAGATACGCACTTGTCGTTCAATGAGAGCCAGACACGCGCACGTAATGAGCATTCATGTCAAAATCACACTAACTGGGCGGTCACCTGATTATTTAGCCATCAAATGCTCCCAGACACTTGTAGCAAATTGTTGAGACAGTCCCGCTGAGACACAGAGCCAGCGAAATTCCGAGGCCTAATGATATGAGCAAGCTTGTGATTGATGAGCTCAACCACAACTGCTCATTACGAGGAAACTTAAGTGATTTTACACGCTCATGTCTCATGCAATGGGGAAAAAAAGTAAATTATTATTTTGAAAACATGAAGAGTTTGGCGTATAATAGTAAAATGAAAACTTTTCTATGTACTGAACAGAAGCCAAAAAAATGTTATATTTTCTTTCTATACATTTTTGTCACTAAAGCTCAACGAACTAAAGCTTCTTTGTTTTTCTTTTCTATGCTTTACTGTTACAAAAATATTTGTTGACTTTATCTTTCATACCTTTTTAAAGTAGTGTCCATTGTACTTAAGTGTTTGAGTGTGTGAGTCGTACACCCCATTGTTTACGACTTGAAGCCAACATATGACTCGCAAATCGTACAACAAAAACATTCATTCACTTCACTAAAAAATCAAAAGAGCGCGCCCCTAAGGAGTAACACACCAAAAGAACAAAATGATAACAAATTACAGCCTCCCACACACTCAGCATTAACCGCTCTCTCACACTCTACCGCTCACTCTCTCACTATTTTGTGACTACCACGCTCTCTCCGCCATTACACATGTCAACTGTTAAAGCAGGACGCCGTCTGTTTGCTGCGACGGCGCAAGAGAGAGAGCGTATGTGAACCAAGTGCAGAGAGCAATGTAGCAGAAGAGTGGGAGAGAGAGAGAGAGAGAGAGAGCGAGCGAGAGCCAAGCCGAGTCTAGGCCTATGGCGGAATGTGTACTGATTTTCAGGTTCTCCTGGCTAGTGGCACAGTGCGGACGTGTTGTCAGTTTGTTGGGAAAAACCTGCACGTTGCAAAGAAAAACCGTTTACAACAGCAACAACAACAACAACAGCAATAACCAAAACAACAACAACAACGATTAAGAAAAAAAGTCAATCAATTAATAAATAAAACCAAAAATGCAATACAGCCAATTCAATGAAATATTTTTAAGCCAAAAATCTGTGTAAAGTTTCAGTGCATAAAAAAGTGTCCAACTTACGAGTTATTAACCCCAACAAGCCAAACAAATTAAAGTTAAAACACCCAAACCTCAACCTTAATCCATAACCTTTTCAAAAAGTGCATTTAAATTCCAACGTAGAATCTTTTTACCAAATACCAAACCCATATTTATGGTTTTTGTGTGTGTATTGAGCATTTATGTTAACAAAAGGTGTTAACCAACAGCGGCAACAGCGAAAGGAAAAGCAAAAAATCGATAAATTTATAAAAATAACACACAGCATCACCATAGACCATATTACCTATTTCCTATGGCCAATACCCTTCATGTAATTTGTGCTCTGGAGATTTCGTAATTTCCCTTAATTGAAATACCAAACACTGCCACATAACGAGCTTAGATTTAACTCGATTCCAAGCCAAAACCACCGACCATTTCGAGCAACTACAACTAAAGATAAACACCAAATGAGCAGCATTTAATAAGGAGGAAGAGCAACGGCAGCAGTAACACTAACTAACTGGGTCAGTAAACGGCAGCTATTGTTGCCAACTTTCTTACTCCTCCCATTTGGCCGGGGCTTCCTGCCAAATACGGTAAGTTCACAGTTCACAGTCAAGTCGAGTACCGAGCTAACTTTTCACTTTTACTCGACCACTTCTCCTTTCATTATTTTTTCATTCTTCTTATTGTTGTTATTTCTCATTGTTATAGCTGCAACTTGAGTGGGTACGAAAGCATAGTTTGTCTTCACTCGAGAAGTGAAACTTTAGTGGCATTCTATAAAAATTTTAAGTTTCTATAAAAATAAAAATTTAAATTTGTAACTTTTGAGCGAAGCAACAATTTCCGTTGAAGGTCATAAATTAAAAAAAGAGAAGCATAAAAAAGAAAAGAAAGCTGAACACATCTTTAAAATTAATATAGAACTTTAGTAGGGGTTCAAAGTCTTTTTAAACCCAGAACCGTATTTGTTTCTCATAAATAAATAGTAATTTAAAGAATCTAATCAAAAAATCTATTCCAAAAGCTTTATATTTATAGTCTTAAAGCCTTTAATTATAATATTATATAAAATATATCTTCACTTTAATATGATTAGTCATAAATTCCAGTGCCCAAAATATATTTTACTTCAGTTGTCTGCTTCTTTTCGCCCACTGTGCAGTAAACACTGGCGCCAAGCGCTTAAAGAGCTTCTTACATTTTGATTAATTTGCAATTTTTAACTGAAAAATAAGTAAATAAAGTAAACAAGTTAATGACGAGCATATCTACATACTTATCAGCATTTCAAGCTGTGAGCAATGCAAAACTGGCCGTAAGGTAATCAATGCCATTCCAACGACTATTGACTAATGAGCAGAGAAAATTCATGGAATTTACATTGTTTTGCTGTTGTTATTTGCCACCTGATACAATTTGCCCTAGGGAGGTGTGTGTAGGAGGTAACAACTGCTGCCTGAATGTCTGGCAGAGCTTTGTTGATAAGAACTGAGATCTTTTCAACTGGGTATGGGTAGAAGTCAGAGATTTTTCTTTCAACAAATCAGTTTTGCATTTTTCTTTATTACAAGATATTTCTCTGCTTGGCGCCACTGTCAAACTGTCGATTTTGTATCCTAATTTGTAGATAGTCAAATACTTGTTGGCATTCAATGCTTGCCAAGTGTTAACAGCCGCAGGGCTTGTTTGATAACTTGCCAACTTTGATTTTGAATTAAAAGTGAATCAATTTTACTTCGAGTTGAATTAAGCTTCAAATATACTTTAAAAACTTAAACAAAAGTTAATTTCTTTACCCAAAAATACAAACTTGACTACACAAAGTATTGCTGTAAATGAATGAAGTACACAAACCAAACCCATTTAGTTATTGCCACTAACGATCGAATAGTTAATTTATGAATTGTATTTTTGTTTTTATTTTCTTAGCCCTAACAATAGTTCGATTAGGGAACCTAATACGCCGCTAGAGCATTGCGTAACTTCAAGGTTTTGACAAACACACACGGCGTAAGTCAAATAAGTTGAGCTTTAGTTGTTGCCATTAAACAAATAGAGCTTTTCATTCGGTAAACTTCACTCAGTGACTGTTAACTACTATTTGCGTGTTGGACTGGGTGTGCGTGTGTGTGGTACATGTGTGTTGGCCATAACTCATGTGACACTCTTGGCAAATGGGGCTAAAGTTCTGACACATGAAATGTCGATAAAGCCTTGGGGACAAGGACATTAACGGAGAGTATGTCACATATATAAAACCGTCAACGCCAAAATGTTGACTACTCCAATCGATGGTTATTTTTACAGGGCCTGAAAGCCATAAGCCACTCAGGCTTACCCACCCTCAACCCCACAGACCACCCACTCGTTTGAGCCACATTTAGAATTCATTGCTGTAATTGGAATGTGGCTAAGAATTCCGATTCCTGTCACTCACCGAGCAAACTTGTCACTGTATTTGTATACAGATGTTAAAAATAAATGTATAAAGCAAACCAAAGGCAACGAACATGTTTTAAAGTCCTTCTATAACTAGCACGTGTGTGTGAGAGATAGGGTGTGTGTGTGTGTGTGTGTGTGTGTGTGTGTGTGTGTAATTAGCCTACAAGCTAGTCATGTCAAGTGACAGCGTGTGTAAGTAATAAGTACATCTACTTACACCAGACTAACCTGCTTAGAGTTATGTGTCTGCCATAAATCTAAAGACTAAAAAATTACACTCAAAAAAACTAACGTGTAACCAATTAAGTTAAACGACTGTAAAGCTAATGTTAGTTACTTTAAAAGCTGTTAAGTTGCTCTCAATGCTCTGTTAAGTTAATTTGAGGCAGTTTAAATGCTGTTAAGTTACTCCAAATTCTCTGTTAAGCCACTGTTATACAACTGTTGTGGTTTATTGAGCAGTTTGGTCATTTTACATTTCGATTTAATTTAAGATTTTAAACGCTAAACGTGCCTTATGAAAGTCGAATCTTTATTTGTCATAAAAACCGAAAGAGTTAACCTTTTTTGAGCTGCTGTCATATAAGTTGATCCTTGGTTATATTTAGCCGCAATGGATTTAATGGCAATGTCGCCTGCTGCTGCTACTCATTGAGTGGTGCGTTTCGAGGCGCGTGTCAGGCAAGTGACTAAATCTAAAAGAGCTGAAAGTGTCCCCACCGATTTCCTCAGATTATGACACGTGTACACTGAGAGGAAAAGTGTGGAAAATGAATATGAATAAAGTTGAGTTGACAAATTCTAATTTAAGATAAAATTACACGGCAATATTCATATGTATTTGCTACAAGCTGTAGGAAACTAAGTTACACTTAAAAATGTCTAATATGTTAACAGTTTTAAGCTGAAACTCTTTAAGTTTTCTCGCTGTGTATCATGTGTAACATTGTTTAGTTGTTGTCTGTGGCTTACATGCATGTTGTTGTTGCTATTGTTGCGTCCCATCATCATCATCGTATTTCGTAACACTTTCAAACGCGACCTTAGAACGCTTACTAACAAGCCTCAATGCCTTGGTTCTGGGCACCGTGTGTAATCACATATACATACGTATATATACACCTACACCCGCGTAACCATACAATTTGTGTGTGTAAATGAAAAGAAAATCAATACGTACAAAGTTTTTCTTTCATTTTGCTGATTTAAGCACACGCTGCGAAATTGAAAATTTCATTTAGACTTGACATAGGCAGAAACCAGCCTAACACACCACCGCCTCCCCCAACCCTACACCTTTCCTCACTTTTCTACAATTGTTCAATTGCCTTGCCATTCGCACGTTTTATGGTCGTTCTACTTTTCCAATAGCCCAGCTTTTATTCATTGGATACAATTTTTATATCCGCTATGTGTCGGCCCAGAAAGGCAAAAGATGAGAACGAACCAAAAATGTCAAGTTAAATAAGATAATTACGTACATTGCACGAATGACATGAACAGGTGTGTGTGTGTGTGTGCATGGGGGCGGAACAGGGCGTGGCATGTGATAAAATCATATGCAAATGATATACGGAAAACCATAAAATATCTCTGCTGATTTATAACGAATTCAGGTGAAAATTATGCCAAATTAAAGTCATATATTTATTTATTTTATTTCAGCGAGGTAGATTTATTTTTTGAAAAAATTATATTTTTAAAAGTGGCTCTAGTGTAGAGTTAAATATAATGTAATTATAAATAACATTTATTATCAAAAAATATCACACCAAACTGGGTCTGTTTAAATTGTACAATAATATATTGAACTCATATTGAATATTAAATTAAATACTTAAATACTCTTAAACACTTTACCTAAATTTATACAGTAAAATATATAATTTATATTAAATATTTAAAAAAATACTTAAATATTTTTAAATACCTTCATCAAATATTTAGTTATACTTCTTCTATCCAGGAGCTTCTTTGACCTTGCGTAGCATAAATTAAATGCATTGTGGTCATGTTAAGCTGCTCCAAAAACTGTCAATGACTAAGCTAATTTAATTAAATTAAATTGCACTGCTATTACAGGAAAATCAACACGAAAACCTCTAACCATACAGCCACAAGCATGAACACAAACACCACACACACACGCACACTTGCGAACACACTTGCCACAATGCCATCCTTTGGCCGGTTTCCGCTTGGCAAAGTCATCAAATCAGCCAACTTGCAACGTGTTCATAACGCAATAATTATGTGCGATGTCGTTAAGTAAACACATTAATGCAATCAAAAGTAAGAGAGTAAAATGCAAATCAAAAAGAGCGAGTGGGTGAGAGAGCAGCCACTGCAACCAGTGCAATAATTGCAGACTGAAACGAAGAGCATAAAAGAGCGAACTCATTAGAAAGAGAGTAAGACAGAGAGCGAGAGCAAGCCGCACGCAGAATGCAGCGGCGTAAAACAGCTGAGCTTCAGACGAGTGAGCGAGAGAGAATGAAACTCTGGCGAGGTGTAAACTTCGCTAGTTTTAACCCGGTCGGATTAGTCTGGCGCGCGACTCAATGCAATGAGGGTTCGGTTGCTGTTACCGTTTAGCCGGAAAAGTGCCGGAAAAGTCTCGGAAAAGTGCTTAAAGTGATGCCCAAATCGACTGTCATTTCACTACCAATGCAGATCGTAAACTAATCAAAGTTTTAGTTCTTCACTTAAATTAATTGAGCTCTTTTCGTTGACCCAACTGCACTTGGGACCAAAATCCTTTTAGGCAATTTGTTGCTTGTGTTTTTCTTTGTGTCTGCAACAAAACGCAGTCGACGTCGAGACGTGTCGCTGCAAGTCGAGTCAATAACCGCGCCGTGTCTTTGTCTTTACCACAAAACAACGGACATTTGAAATTTCTTAATTTTGCAAATATTTTAGCTGCTGTCAGTCCTAGAAAGTGTTGCAGTGGTTGACAGAATGCCGCAGCAAGCACAAGTCCAGGCTCAAATCAAACATGTCCACGCAAATGGCAGATTACCAAAGGTGATAATAGCAGATAGCAGCAGGTAATTAAAAAATGTATTTAATAGCACAATGTTGATACAAGAATAACAATGTTCATAGATAATCAGAAATTTTTAAACGTGATTTTAAAAATAGACTTTAAGTGCGACAAGAGCGTCAACAGGGCGTATGAGGAATGTATTGACTGAAGAAAGTCGATTACTTGAATGATTTGTGAGTTAAATTTAGAGGCAACGTAAAGCTCTAACTAAATTAAATATAGAATATTTGGCAGTGTTAGCTATGTCCGCCCATGATCTATCGATTACCTTAGTCGCAATTAAAACTAAAGTAAACTTGTCACTAAAAATTTTCCACACTTTTATCAAAACCAAACAGTTCTTCTAATGATTAATTACTGTGACAACATCTGTCAAGCTTTTCAACTATTTAACACTAATAAAAAACAAAAACAGCCACTAAAAAACAGCTGTGTCAACAGAAAAATCTAGTTGGAAAATGCCGGTAACTTAGTCATTGTTTTGATTTAAAATAACTATGTTTAAACAAAAATTAACTGCGACTTTGGTCGTGCGCTGTATTTAAGTATAGCAAATTTTATTTTTAAATAGTAACTAATTATAATAACTGTTATTTATGTGCCCCAGACTAGTATACAATACCAAATTGTATGGAAATTAAAAAACTCAGACAAGAAATTCAAGCACAATAGCTTTTCTATATTGCTCGTATTACTTATGGACGTAGTGCCCCCAATTAAGTGACAATAGAAACTTCCGCGACACGCACATCTAACACAGAATGGAATCAACTTTGAGTATTGCTACAATCATTTTGGTCAACAAATTTATGATTTGCAAGCAGTTTGGCTGAGCTGGCACGAAATAATAACAAGTAGCACTACGAGTATGTCATTAAAGTGCGATTAGGCCATAAATAAAACGTGATGGCGTCTAATTGAAAGCGTATAACAATCTGACAGGCCCAAAAGGCTTTAACCATATCTCAAATAATGTCGAGTGCCAGCTGACGGAATGAAATACAACGATAAAATAAAATAAGATGGAAGAGTTATTACTGACAGTACGAAGATTTAATGCCGTTTAGGACGAGTAGTTGAGTCTGCCAAAAGTAAACACTGGAAAAAAGTGTTGAGTTTTTAAGTGGTGATAAAATGCTATGTAGGTAATATAGTAGAAGCTATTAGAACTATCAATCAAAAAATGAAGGCGGCAATGGAAAAGAGATAAATCAATTCAGTTTTATATGCAATCGTCTGAAATCTAAAATTAAGTATACGACGCGTTGCCGCCCTGGCGTTACATACCTGCCCCCCAAAAACTAAAACACTCTGTGCGGACTTGTCTAAAGAAAACTTTTAACAAAGGAATGGCATGGCAACTGTCGCCTCTGTTGAACTTTTCGGAAAACTTGAGCTTACTTTCCGTTTTACTTGAGATAAACGCATGTGTGTAAGTAGAGTGAGCATGTGGGTGTCTGTGTGTGTGTGGGTGTGTGTGTCTCTGGTTATAGTTGCTATTGTTGCGCCAGCTGCAGTGGGTCAATAACATGGCAAGTGCAGATGGTTATTGTCTGTGGCGCTGTCTGGTGGCTTGATGATAAGCGCCAGTGGCAGGAAGCATTCGATAAGCGAGTAATAAACTTGCAACAACGAGTTGTTGCAGCTGCAAATTTCTGCAAGGTGTCTCTCTTGTGCTCACTACCCTTTAACGCGCTCCCTCACTCTCTCTCTCTCTCTCTCTCTCTCTCTTACTCTGTCCCTCTCTCTTTTTGTGCTTCTCTCTGCTGCTCTACTGCTACTGCTGCTAGTTGACATTTCTGTTTTGCTTGCCTAGTTCTCCGCTGAGCAATTTGAGCGGGGACATTGATCCCATTCGCCTGGCTGAGTCCCCTCCCTGCTCATTCCCCTCTTTCTACAACCCTTTCCTTTCGCCCCTCCCTAGTGTATCGTATGTATGTCATTTCCGCTTTGCGACGTCTGTTCTGCCTCAAGCGGCACGTGCCTTTTAAAAGACCTTTTCGCAAATTTGATCCCATGTCTGTTTCTATTTGTACTTGTGCAACTATAACAATAAATATATTATATTATTTAACATTATTTATGGCTTAATTGTCGCTCTGTTAATTGTTAAATAAGTCAACCGCAAAACACACTCATTAAGTGCAAATTGTGTTTTCGCCTAATGCGTGAAATTTATTGTTTGCCTGCGATTTCATTTTGAATTTACCACATTTCATTTCGTTTAATTTCATAGAATTCTTTTCTCTTTCTAATTTGTCTGTCATGTGCAGGACTCGGTATGTCCTTGCAGCTGACGCCTCAAATGGCGTCCCTCAAAGACAATAAAAACTGGTAGCAAATGCCAGACAATGACATCAGCGCATAATATATACTATATATGGCGAACATAGAACATTTTTAGCACGACTTAATATATGGAACTTTTGACGGCTCCCAAGGCAAGGGTCGAATATTTAACCCAATAAGAGTGGCAATAAGAAAAGCCAAAACCATCAAATGTTGGCCCTGAGCTCATAACATTTGTAATATCAACTGACCTTCGCAGCGACACAAGACTGAGCTCATTTGGTGCTGAGAATCGAGTGAAACTAGCGGAGGAGTGGTCGAGTTGAGGGCATCAGACTGTTATATACCCTGTGATAGCAACTTTTTGCTCTGTATTGCAGTGACTTGTTTTAATAAAATAAATGAAATTTTAAACAGCAAATGAAATGAATACGAGTTGATTTTGTTAGTCTTTTAAAATCATTTGAGTAAAAGTTGTTTTATTTGGTTTAGAGTTAATTTCATGCCTCGTAAAACAATTTTGCAAACTATAACAACAATTTTTATGGCCTCTACTAAGTGAAATATATTTCTTTATGGCCCTGTTAATATTATAATCATTAAAATTGCAGTTTTATTGATTCGTTTAATAATTTTTATAGCCTTCAGCAAAAGACAGCTGTGTTTAATTCTACAAAACTGTCTTTATTTTAAACACAATATAGTCATTAAACTGGATATTGAAGCCCTTGTCTATTAAGTGACTTTTTTAACAATGAAAGTCTTTTATCAAAACTCCGAGTTTGGCTAAAAATTGGTGCTAATATAATTAACTGTACCCTAAAAATAAAACGCTAGAAGTTCCAAGCTAAATTTCTGAGCCTGTATCAACTGGCATTGAACTGGTTATGTTAGCCATATCTTCAATAATACCAGTTAAAAACACATTAGAACCCAAATCGTTTCCGAATTTGTGAATTTCGACAAAATCATAAAACTATCAAAAACCGAGGCAAAGTATATAAGTGAAGTGAAATCAAAATGATAAGCTAAAATTAAAAACAAAATAATCGTTATCAAATGGTTTCACAAGTGGTTAAAACAATGACGCGACTGAACAACTCTGATAATCATCTCAATTGTGGAGCTTGTCACGTTTATTAAACCATTTAGTTACCAAGTATACACACTCAACAGCCAACGATAAGTTGGCAAGCAAAGAAAAAACTGAAATAATAAATGATTTCAATAACTTTGTCAAATAGAACTGAATCTGGGAGTTAATGAAATGACGTTGGTTTATCGTGATTGTAATCAAGTATTTGGCGATTTGACGTCAATGCGGCTAAGATCTATAGCTTTCCACAACTGAAATTGCACTTAGTTGGGGGGTCCAGACTTAGTACAAAGTTTAAGTCATCTACCTGAATTTCAATCAAGTTTGTAGCCAAGCACGTGTCATTCGAAGCAAACATCAATTCATCAATATCTTATGCTTTAATTAGACGAGTGTTAATTATTGTAAATTCGCAGAAAATGAATTTATTAATAAGTAATAAACAAATTTTGTTGTCGAGCAGCTAAGTCGAACTAAATAATGACAAATTTTAAGCGGAAATCAATAAATCAAAACAAATTCAAGTCAAATTAACAACTTTATTGTCATTTAGTTAAAATGGCAAGAGTCGTAAAGATCCCCGTTTCTAACAGACGTCAGTAGAAACAATATAGTCTCGGTCTGGATCTCAGTCTGTCATTCAATCAGTCATTCAGTCAGTGTGTAAGTTCATTCAAGTCTGTGTTGAGGTGTTACTAATTATTATTTATTTTCTGAGGCTGAAAAACTCGACGCGGTTGCCGCTTTCTAGTTTAAGCCGGTAAAATGCTGCCTTGCAGTCTGCGCCGCAGCAGACGTCGTCGCTGGCAGCGCAGTCGAGGGCACTAGTTGCAAATTAAATTTAAACAACTACTAACGGGTATTATAAAATCAACACAACACGTTTTAAACACATGCAAAAAGCACTTAATTGTTTTCATTTTGTATTTGGTATTTTCGATTTCGGTTTTCTTTTAATTCAGCCAATCCACACAGCTGTTTTCCGTTTCAGAGGGGTAATTCCGAATACATATGTATTTATACCTATCTACAACATGTATACACACACTTTTATTTAAGACACTTCGTGGGCATTCCGTTCGTAGGGGAACACATTCAAAAATATACAAAACTCTGGGTTTTCTGTGTGTCCACACATTGTGTTATAAACGAAATGTTTTTTTTTTAGTAGATACCAGTTCGATGCGGTGAAAAGAAGTGACATTTCTTGACGCAAAAATTTTGAAATATTCAAATTTATTACAAGTTTTTTTTTGAAAATTTAACACCGCCTTACAATCAAAGCGAATCAATTAACATTACAGGTCAATCACCAGTGTTGGCTTACAATACCTAATCGTAAAACTGCTTGGAATACTAACCCACTGAAAATCGTAAACAAAAATAGAAACAAGATTCAAAACAAATGAGGAAAAAAATACAAACAAATCTATAATATAATGTCTGATAAATTTATTATCTGCTTTGTTTCGTATGAGCAGAGTTTTACATATATTTAAATAAATACATATTCAAGCGATATAACAAAGAGACGATATAATAAGTGAATTTTATTTGGCCACATGTTTGAGTAAACAACACACGCTATAATTAAATGGAAACGAAAACATCAATATAATAATTCAAATGGGCCAAACAAAATTGTCAAACATTGGCAGAAGCCAACTGCCAACTAATTTCACCTCAAACAATTTTTTTGGTATAGTGCAGTTGTAACCAGTTCTCACAATATCAATCACAGCAAAACAAAGCAACACCGCCGCGAATATTGCACGCTGAGAAAAAAAAAATTAAAAAAAAAAAGAAAAGAAGGAAAAATACTACTTCTTAATTGCAAGTTGAGTAAACAAGTTGTAACAAAAACTAACTGATAAGAGGCCAATCAAAGCAATTTTCGAACGGACAACAACGATAAGAGAGGCGTAAGAAACAAAAGGCGAATATCGATAGAGGCACAAAAAAATATAAGAATAAGAAGAAGCGGTAGATAATCAACACACACTTTATTACAACTCAAAGTTATGTGTATCTACAAGAACGTATATTATAGAAAAGTCACTGCTCACACTGTCAACCGCACAGTGACACTAGATTTATGGCCACTTAGCGGGTATTAAAAATAAAGCTGCTCAATTAAAACAATAGTAAATAACTAGATTTAAAAACAATAAATTTGTATTCATTTCCATAAATAACTGCATTTAATAATAGTATTATTTGCTTTTTAAATTTATAATTAAGTAAATGCTTTTTAGCAGTTTGGTTTAGTGGAACTTTAATTGTGGTCACTAGCCGGGAAAAAGCAATTAATATTTATTGTTGACACAATTATTTATGTGTAGCTTTAATTTAATTGTACAATTGTACTAATTTTTGTTCTATATCTATAATTTGCCGGCATAAATACATTTTATGAAGAATGAACAAATATTTACTTCATTAACAATTTATTTGTTAATTAAAAATTTTGTTAACTAAAGCATATAAATAATCTATTTGTTATTTAAAAATTTATATAATAAAGTTGTTTGGATGATTAATAAATAATTCACTTATAAAGTTGAACTTGTTTGTTAAATATTGAATTAAATATATAATTTAATTATAAAGCATTCAGCAAACGCTTCGCTCACGTGCTTATTGACTGCTGACCACTGTGCCAGCTCGACGCCGCAGTCGGCGCTAATCGCAGCGCTGCCGACTGCGGCAGCGGGTTAAGCGCCGACGCTGCTTCGCTTTGAAGATCGGCCAGTTAGCAGTTAGTCTGCAATCGTCCGGGCTTGCAGCGAGTCGATAGAATCGAGTGCGGGAGCAGAGTACAAATATCAATACAAATACATATAAAACACACACACACCCACACATACATACGTATAGAACTTTAGTGTCGCTGTCGCTGTCGCCTCTTGTGGTTGTTGTTAACAACTTTTGCTTTGTGCCTATCTTCGCCTATCGCACACACTTCGCTTTTCTTTAATCGCCTGCCGCCAAGTGATAAACAAATCGAACGCGCAATTCAAACAAACGAAACGCTTTCGATTCTGCTGATTTTTTGGTGATTTAAATTTCGAGTTTTTGAGCCAAATATTATGGCTCACAAGAATGAAGATGAAACGTAAGTAAACAAGTTTCAAAAACTAAGACCGAAATACTGACATACATAAAAATATCTCAAATTCAAAGTCAAGTGTTTGTTCAGAACATTTATGAAGTGTTATCGTGTTATTGACAGGTTTATCTGAAAAGCGATAAACAAATACTCTTTAAGAAATACAGGGACAAGGACTTTCACTTATCAGCTCTTGACACTTAAAGAATATTAAATCTTTCCGTTAACATTGCCAATAAAGTTTATCCAAACACTTGTATTGTAAAAAAAAAAGATGATTGTGTCGCTTCATTTGTTTTTATAAGCATTTTACAATGAAGCTTTATATATGTGAGTCATCTGATAATGAAAGTGGTTTTAATGCCAACATTCTGTAGGACTTGGATCGACCCAGTTCATACCGGCACTTGACAGATTGTCTGGAGGGTTTTGTCTATCAATTTTGGTGGGGCTTACTACATATACTTTTAGTATATTCATTTATGCATATATATACAACATATAGATAAGCCTTCCAGATTGTTGATAACGCTGTCGTTCACTTGCAAAGATGTTAAGCTCTTTTATTAAAAACATTTATAGTCTGTACATAACATTCGTGATGTGTGTTTTATACCAGTCTGGGAACTTATGTGTCATCTATAAAGATAAGATCGCAAATATTTGGCACTTCAATGAGCCCAAATCAAATCTTATAGACACAAATATAGAAATAATTCACTTGTTGATTCTGTAATAAAGTCACTGGGGTCATTAATTCGTAATCAAATGTAAGAACGAAATTTTAATTTATACACTGATGTATTAAATACAAAATGAAAAGCAAAACAAATTTACCAACCATAAACAACAAGTCAAAAAAAATATTTATGCAAAAATACCAAACAAGCTGTACAAATAAAGTGGAAGAATACTCAGAAATAACCGAATTTCTAATACGCTTTTATCAAGCTTAGAGCTGAAATTGTTAATTAGAAAAGTTACACTTATCCTCAGTTATTTTTAAAGCCTTGTCTGGTATGGTATGACATAATTTATTGTCAGTTTTGTTACAGAATGGAAAAGTTATATACATTTTTTAAAAACTCGTTCATAATAAAATTTATTAGACTCTTACATAAATATTTAAATAACAAAGAATCACTGTAAACAAAATGAGGCATACACTTGGAAACAATGTAGAAAATGTCAGCTACTTGCTGATTACTCTGTATTTTAATCTATCGAGTAACTAGAGCTTAATGAGTACCACAACAATTTGTTAGTCGCGTGTGAAATGGAGACAAAACAAATTTAAACTTTGGAATGACAGTGACACAAGATAAATACAATTTTGTACAAAAATGTTTTGTTATTTTTCGAGATGTGAGACAAGTTGCCTTGTTTGGTAATTGGGAACCGGACTGCAAGTGTGGCTGTGACTGTGGCTGTGACTGTGACAGTGACAGTTACAGTCACTGTAAACTCATCAAGTATTTTGTTATAAAATAAACAAATGACAGCGTCAAATGTTCTTTTTACTTTTGTTGTTTGTATAATTTAAAGTCGGCGGTCAGTTATATGACGGCATTAATAGCGCATTTCAATCACCAAATTGCATTTGAAGCACCGATTTTAACGCCTTTGTTTGTTGCCCTTGTATTCTGATTTATTTGAACTTTATTTCTGGCTTTTTGTATCAATTAACGCAGAGTGTTAAATTTTTAATTCATAAACTTAACTGTGTTAAACATTTATCAAGGTTAAGAACCCTTCGATCAACTAATTTTATGTTTGAATCTTTTTTTTTTTCAAGGCCCTGGAATATGAACTCTTCGAGTGGTGACGATGAGGCGCCTAAGGATCCGCGCACAGGCGGCGAGGACTTTACTCAGCAATTTACAGAAAACGATTTCGAGGGTAAGTCAAAATGAAATGTCATTAAAGTGCACAGCGCGGCGTATACGCAATGCATTTGCTTGACACCGAGGTTGAGTTAAAAGTAAAATGATTCTAGGCACGTTCGCATAGCAAATGATTTAAATTTTGAGTAAATTTTAGGCGGAATAAATTTAATTAATGACTTCTCATTGTTAAACTAAAAAAAATTAGTTACTGTGAACCATTTTTATGGAGCTAACATAAGCCCTATTTTGCTGGCTTCTAAAATATTAATAAACCACTTGATTTTCTATTTTGTATTGTCATTGTTATGTAAAACTAATAATGAGTTCATTTTTGTGCTAACAATTCGAATAGCTGGCAGAAAACGTGATGGGCATAAATGCCATAATTAATATAGAATTTTCTGACTAATAAAAAATTCAAGAGCACTCATTGCTCAATATTTAAATATCGCATAGTCCTATTATGATGATAATTACTAAAGTATTTTTCAGTCGTGCTGACTGAATGAGTTCTCTTAATTTTGTGTTTAACTGCTAAGTTCCGTGTCTATTTTGGTTAATAAAAATTATATTTCAATTTAAAGAAGTGTAGCTTTTTTTATTATTATAATCCTTAAGTTACTAACTTATTAATTAATTTTCAATCATTTATTAAAGTCATACATTACTGCCATTCCACCTTCATTACTTTCTTTACATAATTTCCACATAAAACCAGCTAAAACTGCTCTCCATTCTACGTATTATCGGATATATCAGTTTGCCTTACCCAATGTTTCCTCTTAGCTGTCTCCACTTGATTTGCTCACAAATTAAATGCATTACTACGCCCACTAGACCCTGCAGCGTTTATATTACCCGTATATAGCTAGAGCTACTATATGTTTTATACTATACTTTGTTTGTGTACAGGAAAACTTTAAGCACGAGATCTGTAAAGAGAAAATATATAGCAGATGAAAACAGCAACGCTACTCATAATTAATTTAAATGATGATCAAGTGAAGATACAGCTGCAAGTACCTAAATCAGATGATATCACAATTAGTCGTCGGAACGACTTTGACTTTGACAAAATCCAAAATGAAAATTGTCATAGGACTTGAGCATTACGAGTCAGTGAAATTAGTGATGTACATAAGCTTATACACTACATATGAGCATACTATTAAATTATAATTAGGCAAGTCAGACGGACTGACAGAGGCGTTGTTAGCTGATGAATCAGCAAGTGACTTGTTATGATTGAAGGCAGGTCAAACTGCAACCCCAGTAATTGTACACTGATCAAAAAAGAAGTCTCTTTAATTAAGATTTGGTTTAAAAAACTAAGAGCTGCTGTTTTCAAAATTAGCAGAGAAATTTAAAATTTGTTGAAACAGAAAAAACCCAAGAAAACGAAAATTCACTTATTTTTAATAATTAATTATTTTCTCATGACTATTAATCATATTAATATATGAAAAATGTTTTTATACCAGAGTATTTTTTTGAGCAGAACTATTACGAAATATTTTAGCAATAAAATTAAACCAAGACACCAATTTTATTTTGTTATTAAATCATACTTTTTCAAGTGTTTATTTTTACATTAAAAGTGCTTGACCTAAAATTATTTTGTTTAAAAAGCACTTGTAAATTACTGACCACTTTCAAGGCTTCATTTTTTAATTTTCTTTTAAATCGATTCCGTTTTTATCAGTGTAGTCAGCTCTTATCAGCGTAACGTCGCTGACCATGACAATCACAGCTGAGCGACTTTTCCAGCTGAGTCGTAACAATGCATGTGTATTTATTTAGTTTGTTTTTGATTTTGTTGATTCACTGTACGTTACGTCACAATTTAATCAATACCGACATGCATTCAATTTCAATGCCTACGCATGCAGGACACCGAGCACATACCGTCTATGTGGGTGTCCATGTGCCCGGAGGACGACGCCATTCGCAGCGACGACGCAAACATCATCACAGTGGCACTGGAGTTGCAACTACAGCGGGGGCTGGAAATGTGGTTGGTGGCAGTCTCACTGCTGGTTCGGCCAGAGATAGCATCAGCGATAAGCAACAGGAAGTGGAGCGTCCAGGTGGGTGTGTCGCCCCAAAGTGTCTAGTTTGTGAAGAAGGTCAGGGACGGCAAACAAGGCTACAGCATTCGAAGTGATTGCAAATTATAGCATGTGTATAGTCAGGCATTAGAATATTGAAATTACAGTCATTGGTGTAATCAGAGTTGTTTGTTCATTGGTGCAGTGATAAGAAGGAATGTGTAGTTAGATATACTAGGAGAAAAATTAAAGAATAATATGATAACAAATTTTGATTCCAAACCATTTTAAAATAAACATTAATAATATTTAAAGGCTTTACAAATAAGTCTTTAGCTGCTTTCCGTATGAAAAACAATAGAAATTTTAAGATAAGAAAATGACTGAATTTGATATGGAATCTTTAAAGTAAAAAGATTTTTGCTGTCTTTATTTAAAGTACATTTCCTAGTTAAATTTCAAAGGAAAAGCTGTGACTAAGCTATGTTTTTAAAATAGCTGCATTAACTTACGATAAGTTATCAATTTCATAAGAATTCAATGAATTTAGCCATTCAAACTAGTTCAAAAAACTTAACAAAAATTAGGGATATGTGTAAAAAGTAGTCAACTTGAGTAAGTATTAAAATCTGGTGGCTTAAATGCAGCTAAGAAATTGCACACACTTGCAAAGCAATCCGCTAAGCTTATTAATAAGCCATAAGTAGGCATAGGACAGGTCAAAAGGTTTTGCCACTTTCACTTTCATGTCACTACACACGCACACCCACTTCGAAACCAACTAACTAAACTAATCAGCAACTAAAGGGCCATATGGTCAAAAGCAATTCCCGAGCGCATCGGCCCAAATTATGGTGGCAATTAAGCCGGATTATGCTTTGGACCTTGAGCGCCGCAACATTGACTCCTTGAGTGCCATAAATGTTTATTGAACTAATCTGGATATATTTTTTTCCTCCTCCTTTAGCCACGCCACCCGCACAACGTGTACAGTTTATATTGGGCGAAGATGTGGATGTGGATGGATCACATGTGTCGCATCCGCTCTTCTCCGAGATGGGCATGCTGGTGAAGGAGGGCGATGAGATTGAATGGAAGGAGACGGCACGTTGGATCAAATTTGAGGAGGATGTGGAGGAGGGCGGCAATCGTTGGTCCAAGCCACATGTGGCAACACTCTCGTTGCACTCACTGTTCGAGCTGCGTGGTCTGTTGGCCAATGGCACTGTTATGCTCGATATGGAGGCCAATAATCTGGAGGTAGTAGCCGATTTGGTTTGCGATCAGATGGTAAGCAGTGGTGTGCTGCCCACTGGAGTCAAGGATAAGGTGAAGGATGCCTTGCTGCGACGACATCGTCATCAGCACGAGTATGCCAAGAAAACACGATTGCCCATCATACGATCTCTGGCCGATATGCGTAATCAGTCATCATCGAAAAGTGAGTAGACATGTGAGCAATGTAATTATAATTCAGTTTATACTAAGCTCATCTCGTTCGTTTGTTGCGCATCGTCATCATCATGAGTTGACTCTTGTCCATTCGTTACTAAACCTTCATATTGTCTACTAAAAAACTAAATATACCAAATGGGGTTGCTTAGACCCAAGCGGGCAATCATTGTTGCATGCCACATCGCCGAGTTACGGTTTGGATGGATGCCATACACCCGTTACGCCGATCTATGTGTCCAGTAAGGATCAGCGTGGTTGTTATCTCGCTGTTCCCAAAGGTATAGAGACTCACCTTCGCTATGCACCACCAATTTGCTCCACACACCAGCTGTATAGAGAGCACCCAACACCCACCGTATTTTCAGTCCAATCATTTCAAAAGCAGATTTCCAATTCTGCTCTGGAAACAAACACAGAAATTTCTAATCGTATGCCAGCTCATTAAATGCATTCACATCAGCAAATTCATTTCGCTTTCATTACAAAAAAAAAATTAATCACACGCTACATAAAATAAGTATGCCACAAACCAGTGTTGTACAACGTCTGTGAGAAGCGTTTGCTAACGGGAATTCTAACCATCGCTCGCTCTTGCTCTCTGCTCTTGCCTCCCACTCTTTCTCTCTTTGACTCGCCCTCTCATTCACTCGTTGTTTGGTTAATAGCCGACATGGGCGCTATTGGCGTTACCACCTGGTTCCATGCGGGCGCATCGCCCTCGCATCAAGGACAATCATCGCATCAAGTGCCAAGTAATCTAAAGTCTAAACTAGAACTATTCCAAAATTCTTTATATGGTTAACTTCTTTGCGTAAAGTGTATCTACCAATAGCACGTTATGTAACTAGTTTGACTATCTCTCTCTCTCTCTCTCTCTCTCTTTAACTCTCTTTCTATCTCATTCTAAGTCTGTCTCTATTTAAGTATTACTCCTAGCTTTTTTGAACTTGCTTCTGTCATTTGTCCCATACTTTTCTAAAACTCCCCCTTTTGAAGCTCTTTAAATTCTGTACTATCTGTGAAGTCAACACAAATTCCTAGAGATTAGAGAGTTGCCAGATTGTGCCAGGTGCCGCAGCCAACTTAACGCGAGATACTTACACAATAATTTTTGGTTATGATTTTTAAACCCTTTTTGCACATACTATAATGCAACACACATAAAAATTTGCAGTTGAAGAACAGTCTGGCAACGCTTTAACAGTTACAACGCCGCTTTCGCTCACCGCCAGCGAGCCCGGACCACCTGGCAATACCAATGGCAGTTCCAATGCTCTCGGAATGGGCGTGGGCATGGGAATGGGACGTTTCTTAACGGTGCCCGGAAAGCCTAGCAACCGAACGCTTGGTAAAGAACTGACTTCAAGCAAACCCAAAACTATCAAGCAACAAGAGTTATCGTTATCGTTATCGTTACCGTTATTGTTATTTTTCTGTTTAGCTGCAATTGAAAACGGCACATAGTCTTTTCTGTTTGGTAGTTATCAAAAATATATATTTATAAATAAAGTTTAGCTGAAAGTATAAATAAAATTTGCATGTGAATTGATGGAAGATTACAAATTGGAACCTAAATTAGTAAGGCAACAGTTTTGAAAGCTTTAAGCGATAATTTTCCCTATAGATTAGAAAGGTGCAAAACAATCGAAGAAACTTTTGATAGATAAAATAATTTCAAGAGTTTCTTTTAGCTATATATAGACTTACTTGCGGTAGTAAGCAGATACTATCAAAGTGCACTATCGATACTTTTGCAGCTTTATCACACACACTTACTAACCAAAACACACACACACACATATGCACGCTTACCGATCACACTTTGATATTTTATCTTATCTCTGCATGATGAACTTTCATTTCATTTCTATTTTCATCCTTTAATAACTTTTTAAACTAAACTTTTTTGCACTTTTTTTTTAATTTCTCTTTTTGGTTCTTTATATATTTTATGTTGTTGTTGTCGTTGCTGTTGTTGTAATGCCAAAATCCAATAATTACCACACAACACCAAACAACCCGCACGTCAACCCAAAAAAAATCTTGATACCCAACCCGAAACACCATGTAACACCATGCGAATACCGAACTCGACTAATGTAGAGAAAAAATCAAATTCCAAAAAACTGCGGCCTGCACAAAATCTGCCCGTGATCACAGAGGATATGGTTAAAAGTCCCAGCAGTCAGTCCATGGCCAGACAAACAAGCGGCACGGAATTAGCCGAACAGCAACACAAGGGAAATACGCACTTTATGCGTAAAATCCCCCCGGGTGCCGAGGCCAGTAATATTCTAGTAGGCGAGGTGGACTTCCTGGAGCGACAACTCTCCTGTTTCATACGCCTCAGTCAGGCGACGGTTATGGGCGATTTAACTGAGGTTCCAGTGCCCACCAGGTGAGAGTCATTACATAGTACTTAAGAGGGTAGAGTTAAGGGTTTGGAGTGGTAGTCATTGGAAGCACGGGGGGGGAAACTGAAACCTTATCACCTTCGGAGAAAAAACTCAAAGGTTTTCCTATGTGTAGGTAAACTAATCCATATAACCCTCCTTCTCACAGATTTATCTTCATACTCCTGGGCCCACCGGGCAGTCAAAGTAATTTCCATGAGATTGGCAGAGCCATGGCCACACTGATGTCGGATGAGATATTCCATGAGGTCGCTTATCGAGCCAGAAAGCGAGATCACTTGCTCGCCGGCGTTGATGAGTTCTTGGATGCAGTTACAGTATTACCACCGGGCGAATGGGATCCAACCATACGCATTGAGCCACCAGCAGCAATTCCCTCGCAGGAGATACGCAAGCGACCGCCCGAGTTGCCCAAAGAGGAAATCGATGAGGAGGAACAGGAACAGCGACTCCGTGAAGAGTCGGGCTTATCAAGGTCAGGACGCCTATTTGGTGGTCTAATCAATGATTACAAACGCAAGGCGCCCTGGTATTGGAGTGATTTCCGTGATGCACTCTCTATGCAGTGCGTTGCCTCATGGATTTTCTTGTACTTTGCTTGCTTGTCCCCGATTATCACCTTTGGTGGTCTCTTATCGGCGGCAACGGGTAAAAATATGGCAGCTATGGAATCATTGGTCTCTGGGTTTGTTTGCGGCATGGGTTATGGCTTCTTTTCCGGTCAGCCGTTAACAATTTTGGGTTCCACCGGTCCAGTGCTGGTATTTGAGTCAATTGTCTATGAGTTCTCAATATCACAAGGTTGGGATTATATGACATTCCGGTTCTGGATCGGCATGTGGGTCGCCGTCATTTGTATCGTCTTGACCGCAATCGATGCCAGTGCTTTAGTTTGTTATATCACACGTTTCACCGAGGAGAATTTTGCCACACTTATTGCCGTTATCTTTGTTTACAAGGCCATCGAGAATGTTGTTGTCATTGGCACCAACTTCCCGGTGAATCAAGGTGTCTACAATTGTGTCTGTACGCCCCCCAATGGCAGTGATATATCCTTCTTGGAGATGGCCAAATACAAGTGGGATACGTGTTTGGTGAGTAATTGAGTAATTGAATTCAATGTTATTTCCTCTTTCCTTGCTGACTGATCATCGTAGAATGTAGTTCGAAAAGACCTGCTTAAAATTATAAATTTACTCATATCAAATCTTGCTGCTTTTCAGCCCAACGGTGGCAACCTAGTCGGCACCGATTGCGATACTCCACCCACCGAAAATGTCTTCCTTATGTCCGTGGTCTTGTGTGCTGGCACCTTCATCTTCTCCACCATTCTTAAGGAGTTCAAGAACGCGCTCTTCTTCCCCTCGATTGTGCGACAATATATTAGTGACTTCTCTGTGCTGATTGTCATCTTTGGCATGACCTTCTTTGATTACTCATTGGGTGTACCCACTCAGAAACTGGAAGTACCCGCTGAACTGAAGCCCACATTGAGCACACGTGGTTGGCTCATTCCACCTTTCACCGAGAAGAATCCCTGGTGGACACCGATTATTGCCGTATTCCCCGCGCTATTGGGCACTATTCTCATCTTTATGGATCAACAAATTACGGCTGTGATTGTCAATCGTAAGGAGAATAAATTGAAGAAGGGCTGCGGTTATCACTTGGATCTCTTTGTGCTCTCTGGATTGATTGCGCTTTGTAGTGTGATGGGATTGCCTTGGTAAGTGGGGGTATAACAGAGTTATAGTTTTAAAGGGAAGTGAAATGGGGTCTATAAAGTATCTCACTAGAGGCACTACCCTTTGCACCTTCGCTTCTAACACTACTCTTTTTTCTCTCCCCAGGTTTGTGGCCGCCACCGTGCTGAGCATTAATCACGTGAACTCACTGAAACTCGAATCGGAATGCAGTGCCCCTGGTGAGAAGCCACAGTTCTTGGGTGTGCGCGAGCAGCGAGTGACACACATTATGATCTTCCTGACAATTGGTGTATCTGTGCTGTTGACACCGCTGCTCGGACACATACCGATGCCAGTGCTATTTGGCGTCTTCTTGTATATGGGCGTGGCATCACTCAAGGGTCTGCAATTCTTCGATCGCATTCTGATCATGTTCATGCCAGCTAAATATCAGCCAGACTACATGTTCCTGCGACAGGTGAGTACAGAAATATATAAACTGAAGCATATAGAATTCTATACCAACTTTTGTTTACTTCACTTAGGTGCCCATCAAGCGCGTTCATCTGTTTACGCTTATACAGTTGGCCTGTCTGATCATCTTGTGGCTGATTAAGAGCTTCACACAGACCTCCATCTTGTTCCCACTGATGTTGGTGGTTATGATTGGCATACGCAAATCTTTGGACTTTGTTTTCACACGTCGGGAGTTGAAAATTCTGGATGATATAATGCCGGAGATGACGAAACGTGCTGCGGCAGATGATCTGCATCAATTGGACGCTGAGGTGGGCTTTTGTCAGAAATATTTACCCTGTTTCGGGGGGCGTGGCAAACGCGAACCGAAGGGCAGCCTCGATGGTGGTTTGGATGGCAACGGTGTCGGCTCCAATGCCGTTGCTCTCATCAAGTGCAATACCTCAAATGCAAATGAGAAGGAATTCGAAGCACAAAGTAGTCTACTCAAAAAGTGAACACACACACACGGGCACGTGCACACGTGCACACGCACACACACACGGACACACACCAGACACACAACACAAACGAATTTCGAACTGAGAGCAAGTAATACGGTCACACTTGTACACTGAAAAGTGCTGCCCATTTCGTTTGCGTTTGCAGTGCTGCACAATCCACCACAGAACAATTATTTGTGTCAATGTTGTTTTTGGTATTTCTTCTACAACTATCTATAATGGAAATTATTTTTAGAGATTTTTTTTATAACAATGAGTTTTGTTTTTTTCAAAAACTCAAACTTGTTTTTAACAGTATTTTGTAAATGTTTTTCCTTAATTTTTATATACTACCTGTAGCATGCAAGTATTTTTTGCATTTTGTTAAACTTGATCTTAATTGTTTTTAAATGAATTGCTTCTTTTTGCTATATTTTCATAATTTTCCAAAAAAAAAAAATATAATGCTCAATATTATTAAAATTATTACTATACGAAACTGGCCCATTTTGTACCATACGCTATCTGAAATTCTGTTAATTTTTCTAGTGCATATTGTTCAATTATGAAATGTGTTATCTCTACTTACTCTATACATATACATACGCTATTCCTACGATACTATATTGTATTTGTATTTGTATTTATAATGTTAAAAAAAACAAAATGATATACAACAAACAAAAACATTAGCTTAAGTAGTTTGCAAAATCGTTTAAACGTACTAAATCTACATGTTAAATAATTTTATAGTCAACAACAAAATCATAGTACAAGTAACTAACAAACAAAACACAAAATTTACAAAAAAAATTGGCAAAAAAAAAAAGAAATAACAAAAATTTGTAGCGATATTGATGTAAATTTAAAGGCCAACACCAAAAATAAAACAATTATTTGGCAAAACAAAAAAAAAAAACAAAAGAAATTTTACAACACTACACCCAATTGGTTGCTAGCACATGCTCTCACTTACACTCGCAGTTTGTCACGCTAGTGTGCGCTCTTTCTCTCTGTCTCTCTCTCTCTATTTTTTTTCATCACTTACTCTGCTCACCACTTTATATCTACCTCTCTCTAACTTGTACACTCTTTTGGGTTGTGAGAAAGAAACGAAAACAAACTATGCTATGCTATGTCTTCTATATTGAAGGACAATCATCATCAGCATCAACATCAAGCGCCCCGCACGAATGCCGCCTACAATTCCAGTAATTCCGGTGCTGGTGCCGGCACTGGTTCCTGTTCGGGTGCTACAACCATACATATACCATTGTCGGGCAATAAATTGGGAAATAACGGTACGAGCAATGTGCCCACGGATGTTAATCGCACGGCTGTTTGGCAACAGATCAACAAGGATGGCACTTCCGAGCAACTGATCATACCCGTGACCGTTAAAGTTCGTCAAATCAATGGCAATCAGTAAGTGTTACCGATGCTAGTTGAGTCCTATCTCTATGCGGCTAGGCGAGAACCAATTTGTACCATCGTCACACTCATGAGCTCCTTCTACTCGCTCTTTAAGTAAAATTATGTATAAAGCTCGTTTACTTAACGCTGTCATAACCTCAAAAATGATTACTCAAGTTTTCTGACTAAACTATAAAAGTTTCCTAGCTGAAACTTTGGCACGCTCTACAGCAACGTATAACTAACTACGCTGCTTTATTCATTTAAGTAAACTCATTGGATTATTTAAAATATATTGCTTTTAAAAATTCATATATCAGAAGTGAGGTTATGACAGTTTATGGAGTAAATAAGCTATAGTCTGTAAATATCATTCATTTTGCATTCGACCATTCGCTTCTCAGTTCCTCGACAAATGCTGCCCTCTCGCCACGCCTATCGCCCATGCACGAGGCCGATGAATATAACGAATCGTGCAACAAGATGGCGACCACAGCAACGGCAACAACAACAAACGTACAACAGAGCAACAACTGTAAGGATTCCACTGGCAAATTGGATGCCACACAGACCCCAGCACATATAACACCAGTCTAAATGGGTCCAGCAGGCATCCAATAATTTCAAGAATTACCAAACTACCTAAAACTAGATCATCGTATAGAAACCGAGTGCACAAATTAAGTAGATCGTTTACTGAAATGGAACTTTAAGATATACAAAACAAATGCAAACATTTAGAAATGTGAATGTCGAGCAAACATACCAGTATCATAACTATATAATACCTATACCTATATATATACAAATCAACCTAATCGTAGTGGTTTTTGACAAAGTTTAGCTGTGCCAGTAGTAGCATTTACCTAAATGCCTAAATAGTTGTCAATTTAAAGCAAAAAAAAAAACTTTTTGGGCTCAGGTACACATTTTACAAGTATTATTTTATACCATCTGAATGTTAGAATATATATATATTATATATGTATATGCATTCCAAAAGACAAATACCGTGAAATGTATACAAGTTTTTTAATGGAATTTTATACAAATACGTAATGATCCATTGTCAATTTGATGCTACCAAAACTTTCCCTAATAACTAAGTATATAAAGCTGATTACTGGATTTTGCTTATATATTTAACTTTGGATTTTGTTTGCTTCCTTTTGTAATATTGGAATGGGTTGGATAAGCTGTGATCTTATAGTAGTGTGCGGGATTTTACTTTAATATTTTGTTTTAGAACGCGTTGGGAATTAGCAGAGAACCGTCTTAGATAATCTAGCCATGCATATGAAATATACTAAAACTTGTAAACAAATGTATTATAATTTATACATTATGCTAAGTTCACAGACACAAACACACAAACATATTTAAATTAAATATACCTATATATAAATATTGAATAAAATTAAAACTTAAATATACCAAAGTTTTCCTTATTTGTGCCCAACTAGTTTTAGTCTCTCTCTCTGTCTGTCTCTCTTTATACTTCTTGTTTTTTTCAGTGTATTTTGAGTGTGGCACATTGTACATACATACATATAAATAGCACAAAAATCGATTCGGCATATGCCTGCTCCCATCAAGCATTTATCAATCAGTCAATCAGCCATTTCAAATACTGTTAACTCATCTGCATCGTGTTTGATGTCTAAATACCACATAGATATATAGAATGCTATCGCTCGTTATCAAAATTTAAGTGTACGTATACTGGCAGATCTAGTGTTTCCATGGCAGTCAGTATATAATAATAAATGATACTTCATTTCATTTTTACAGAACCCAAAACTTGATACGTCGAAGCAATTGTGGCGTGGATATCTTACATCAACAGAAACATCCGTTTGAATCGATGATTTAGTTGTAATTTAACTTATATAACTCTTATATGTCTATATACACACTCTATATATATGTGTTTATGTACAAAACCACCGTTAACGTCGCCGTCCCTTAACAAATCCAGTGCGTTATATGGCACAAAATGGCAAACACAAACACACACACACACACACACACCAACAGTTAATTCTAAAATTGCGACGTGAACATATCATGACCGAAAGTTACAACCTCCAATTTATCAACTCCTGGAATTTATTATAAATAAATAATTGAAATGTGTGTTTTCCTTGTGGGAATTTAAAAAGCGCGCGCAACAACTGTCGATAGTTGGCCTATCGCTATCGCTGTTTAGCCAAAACAGCTGTTTGTCGCTGCAATCGATAACAAAGAATTGTGGAGGTGCTTGCTATCGGCGCTTTGCAACACTCTCTTTCCCAACAGCTGTTCGCCGTTGCAGCAACTAGCGCGTGTTTTTAATAAAATTTATTATATTTTCTATTAAAAAGCAACTAAAATGTCGCTTCTAACGCGTGTGCTCAATGGCAACCTGCCGCTGCGCATGAATGCAATTAATTCATTGCGCCAGGTGTGTAGTTAACAGCGGTTACGCTCTATTTTCTAACATGATCGAGCGGCACATTATGTAATTTGCACTAATCCCGAATTTCTTGCAGTTGCAATGCGGCTACAGCTCGCATGCCAAGTATGCGGAGCACAAGGCCATTGAACGCATTAGGAACATTGGCATCTCCGCTCACATAGACAGCGGCAAGACCACGTTAACGGAACGTATTCTCTTCTACACCGGTCGCATAGCGGAGATGCACGAGGTGCGCGGCAAGGATAATGTGGGTGCAACGATGGACAGCATGGAGCTCGAGCGTCAGCGTGGCATAACCATTCAATCCGCCGCCACCTACACGCTGTGGAAGGACACCAACATCAATATCATCGATACTCCCGGTCACGTGGACTTCACAGTGGAGGTGGAGCGTGCCCTGCGTGTTCTGGACGGAGCTGTCCTGGTGCTCTGCGCCGTAGGTGGTGTTCAGAGTCAAACTTTGACCGTGAACCGTCAAATGAAGCGCTACAATGTGCCCTGCCTAGCGTTTATCAACAAACTGGATCGCATGGGCTCGAATCCCTATCGAGTGCTGTCTCAAATGCGCTCTAAGATGAACCACAACGCTGCCTTCATACAGCTGCCCATTGGTGTGGAGAACAATTGCAAGGGTATTGTGGATCTGGTGCAAGAGCGTGCCATATACTTTGAAGGCGAGCACGGGATGGACATTCGTCTGGACGAGATACCCCAAGAGATGCGCGTGGAGAGTCAAGAGCGGCGTCAGGAGCTAATCGAGCATCTCTGCAATGCCGATGAAACTCTGGGTGAACTCTTCCTCGAGGAGAAACCTTTTACGGAGACGGACATCAAGGCAGCACTTCGACGCACTTGCATTAAGAGGACGTTTACGCCCGTTCTCGTGGGCACGGCGTTGAAGAACAAGGGCGTCCAACCGCTGCTGGATGCCGTCATTGACTACCTACCCAATCCAGGTGAGGTGGAGAATCTCGCCTATATTGAGGTGGAGGGCAAGGAGAAGCAGCAGATTGTACTCAACCCGGCGAGAGATGGCAAAGATCCGTTTATGGGACTGGCATTTAAGCTGGAAGCTGGGCGCTTTGGCCAATTGACCTATCTGCGTTGCTACCAGGGAGTTCTGCGCAAAGGCGATAACATCTTCAATGCCAGAACCAACAAGAAGGTCAGAATCGCTCGCCTGGTTCGTCTGCACTCCAACCAAATGGAGGACGTGAGCGAGGTCTATGCCGGGGACATCTTTGCGCTGTTTGGCGTGGACTGTGCCTCCGGCGATACGTTTACCACCAATCCCAAGAATAATATGGCTATGGAATCGATATTTGTTCCCGAACCCGTTGTGTCCATGGCCATCAAACCAAATAATACCAAGGATCGGGATAATTTCTCCAAAGCCATTGCCCGTTTCACCAAAGAGGATCCCACCTTCCACTTCTACTTTGACAACGACGTGAAGGAGACACTCGTCTCGGGCATGGGTGAACTGCATTTGGAGATATATGCCCAACGCATGGAACGTGAATACGGTTGTCCTGTCACGCTGGGCAAGCCCAAGGTGGCATTCCGGGAGACTCTGGTGGGGCCCTGTGAGTTTGACTATCTGCACAAGAAGCAATCGGGCGGTTCGGGTCAGTATGCTCGCATTATTGGCATCATGGAGCCACTGCCACCCAGTCAGAATACACTGCTGGAGTTTGTGGATGAGACGGTGGGCACCAATGTACCCAAGCAGTTTGTTCCCGGCGTAGAGAAGGGCTACCGCGAGATGTCCGAGCGTGGCATGTTATCGGGTCACAAGCTGTCCGGTATTCGCTTCCGCCTGCAGGATGGTGGTCATCACATTGTGGACTCCAGTGAACTGGCATTTATGTTGGCTGCCCATGGTGCCATCAAGGAGGTCTTCCAGAACGGTTCCTGGCAAATTCTCGAACCCATTATGCTGGTCGAGGTCACTGCCCCTGAGGAATTCCAGGGCGCAGTCATGGGGCATCTGAGCAAGCGACATGGCATCATCACCGGCACTGAAGGCACCGAGGGTTGGTTCACCGTCTATGCGGAGGTGCCACTCAACGACATGTTTGGCTATGCCAGTGAATTGCGGTAAATTATATAAAAATCTTCAATTATATACAAAAAATAATAATTTATTTCCATTGTTACAGCTCAAGTACCCAGGGTAAGGGTGAATTCACCATGGAATACTCGCGGTACTCGCCTTGTCTGCCCGATATTCAGGATCAGATCGTGCGACAGTATCAGGAATCCCAAGGACTATCCCAGCCCGAGAAGAAAAAGAAGAAAAACTAAGTTTCTTAGCTTAAATCCTAGTGTTAATGTCGAATGTTTTTTGAATAGTTTAATTTATAATTCATACATCATTCTTTAGTTTTTACTGTGATAACATTAATCAATGACGATTTGTACAGCTCTTTTCGTAAAAATAAAATCAGATTTAACGCAAAGCATTTAATAATCTTAATAACTTAAACCAGTTCAAAAATTAGACTAAATTCATTTCAAACTGCGCGCCAAGTGAATAGAGCACATACATACGTATTTTCTAGTATTTTGCTGCCATAACATTATTACTGGCCACACAGCACTTTCTACTGTGCATTAACAGTGCCAGTTTGAGCGTAACATTTGCCTTAAAGCTGTTATGTTAGCTCCTCCGTTGTTGTTGTTTTGACATCGAGCCAACGAGATGTACGTCGCGCGTGAAGTTAAAAGAAAATAATAAATATTAAGCAAACCATTGACGTTGCGTGAGTTTTTGGTTGCGAAAAAAAAAATGCACAAGTGTCGGATACAAACGAAATGCCATCGATACGAAATTAAATGGTTGCGAAAACTAATTAAGAAACGAATTTAGTTTTCACGGACGCGAAATGGAAATCTAATCAACAAGGAACTAAAACGGAAAATGAGAAAAGTCAGACAACAAACAAATTGAATCGACAACAAAAAGTGTGAAATGGAAACGGTGTGCTTCTTCTTCAGCTATTGTTGTAGGCGTAGTGTAGGTTATTATTGCTTAAAAAGTGTACATAGGAAAATTGCTGACAGATCGTAAAAGGCGCGCGCGGCGTGGCAAAGAAATTTGGAAAATTCAATACAAAACTGCGCGACAATAACAAAAACAAAAAGAAAGAGAAGAAAAAAAAGTAAAAAAAATATTCGCACAGACGAAAGTAAGAAAGCAAAGGCAAAGCAGCTGTCTTTCAATGTGTGCGTGCATGTGTGTGCGCAATTCTCTGTGTGTGAGTGTGTTGGTGTAAGTGAGTAAATGAGCGCGACTGAAGACAACAACAAGAAGTGAAAATCAAAGCGAATTACAAAACAACAATAACTACAGCAGAAGGCAAAAGCAGCAACAACAACATCCAACGGTAATCAACAACAACTTCCTCTTTGGGCATTTGCAAACGCATTTAAACACACACACACACACTACTTACCTCTGTGACAATTACAAATACAACAACAACTTAGAACGGCAGCATCATCAACGCAGCAGCTGACAACCATTCTATCTCGCTCTAGCGCCGTCTCTGCTTGGACAATTAATGAACGCCTACACTGACGACGACGTCGTGGTCTATCGCTGCCGCCATCAAATAATGCAAAACGCCCAAAAGATAAAAATAACAACAATAATAACAGGAACTACAGAAACAACTACTTCCAGTCGTTTTCTTCGCAACTAGTCAAAGCACCCGCATCTCTCTCACTCCCTCTACCATTTGACACAAACGAACGAAAGGAGAAAAGCAAGAAGAAGATAAATAGGGAAATAAGCAAAAACATATCCGTCTAAATTAAGTACCGTTTATAAGGCTCGAGTTAATATAAACATAACACACTAATAAAATGGATTGGATTATCAGCGATGAGCTGGGACTCACCGTGGGTCACCTGGTCGTCTGGGGCGCCGCCTCAGCGATGGTCATCGGCGGCGTGATACCCTATGTGCCGCAGTATGTGGAGATTAAGCGAACCCAGGATGCCGAAGGGTTCTCGCTGTACGTCTGCCTGGCACTGCTGGTGGCCAACTCGTTGAGGATACTCTTTTGGTAAGCAACAAATTTTTAAATAAACTTTATTTTAAACAAGTTTTAAACACGTTTAGTTAAAAATTTTAACTTGTTTAGGTGAATTGTGGAATTTGTGAAATCCAAAACAAAATCGAATCACCTGAGTGTTATCTGCATCCACTCCGGTGCTCAAAAACTCAGCGGTGGGCTTATCAGTTTATCAGTGGGTTAGGTTATCGGACAACGTTTATAGCACGTTTATGGCTTATATGATCTCATGGCATGTGTGTGTCTAGCCATGTCATGATTCTTAGTCGATTTCTGAGCTCATTCCTTAGATTGTACAAGTTTATTACATTGTCCAAGGACCAGCATAATGTGTTTATGACAGTCCGCTTGATATACTTGTAGGGTGTTATCGTTGCTGGTTCGATTTTGCTACATCATCAAAATTAATATGGTTTGTCAGGCCAGCGCTACAATGACGCAAAAGTTATACCGTATAATATAATTATATATTTTTATAATTTACTTGGAGATTATAACAAAAGCGTAATGCAAAAAAATAAAAGTGCTTAGCTTGTGTTTTGGCACAAATCACATGTAATTTTCATGATTTATACACTGCAATGATAACGATGACACATTTAATTGCCTTTTTGATTTTGAATCATCGTTTACGCAAATGAATCAAACTCAGAAATGGCAGCAAATATTAATTCAATTTGAGTAATTGTGCAAATTTCTATCAATGTCAGGGTTCCCTGCGAGCAAACCAGTTTTAATCAGAGTACACTGCGAGAAATGCAAAGAAAGTCAGTTGGGCAAAAATATATGTAGTTTCAGTCAAACTATTTGTAATTTTTTGTAGTGTAAACAACTTTCTGTTCAATTAAATTCTTATTCTAAACTATTTTATACACTTAAAACGCTTTGAAATTTCTTTGGTCTTTCCCAATTTTTATTGTTTTAAGATCAAATAATTTAGTCAAGTTTATTTATACAGTAGAACACTTTGCATAGCCAAAAAGGCCCAAACGCGTTTGTTGTTTCAACTGGAGGTAAACGACTGTCTGAGTTTTAAAATCGTGTATTTTATATGCGTTCAGGGCCAGCAACTTCCACCTGCCGATTTGAGTGTGAATAACGCTTTTTATTCAGCATTTTAAAGCTACTTCCGAACAGCCGAGAAACGTTATAAATTTTTAATAAAAACATTTAACAGTCAGTCAGCAGAGAGCCGAAAAAAAAAGAGAACGTAGAGCGGAGAGCAGAGAGTCGGCGAGTTGCAGGTTGAATCAACTGGTGGCAAGTCGTCAAATTGTCTGCCACAACAATCAATAATTTAATTGCTTTAGCCGCAGTCAAGTCAAACTCGGTACTTGCTGTTTGCCAAGTGAATCAGCTGTTTTCAAATACCTTTTCAATGCCACGTACATATATTTCTCCATTTTTTTTTTTGTACCCTGTATATGCTTACCACCTCCAGAGGGGAGTGTATTTATAGCGTGACTATGCGGGTGGCAAGTTTGTGTCACGCGATTGCGTTGGGGCCACAAAGGCGCCAGCATTTGAAGGGACATCATTCTGCATGTGCCACAAACGCTTGATTAACTAATTGTGAAACAAACAACATTTTAATTATAAACTACTGAATGTATATTTATAAAAAACTATGCCCTTTAACTTTTAAAGAAACAGAGAAACTAAAATAATTTTCCTTCAAACTTTTGCCACATTCGAGTTCATTTTTGAAAGGAAACTCATGTGGGCGTGAAGGCTTTGCTTCTATATTCTGCCCTTGGGACTAAAAAAACTTACACTAACTAAATCATAATAAAGTAATTATTGAATGAATTATTTTGCTTGTGATTTTTACTGAAATACATACAACTTTGTATGTGTTATGACTAAGTGACCAAGCAAATGAAATTCTTTGTGTTTTCCAAGTAAATTGAGGCACTAAATTTGCAAAAATCTACAGCTTGAAGAACTTCATAGAAAACTTCATTGTTTTCTTCTTAGTTCAGTTAATTTGCTTTAATTTTATGTGTCAGTTTTACTACAAATATTTTAACTTTTATTTCTTATCATGCTTACTTTCAATTACTTTGTTGTTTCAGCCTTTTATTTGCATTTTGAAATACAAATTAGCCCTGTGCCAAATGAAAAACACACTGACAACTTAATTATCATTATTCTGTCTAATCGTTGTCGCACAGACAGTGAAACGCCCCCCTGCTACACCCGTTCCCCCCTGCCCCTCATTGCCACAAATTGCAACGCCGGAACAATTTGTGGAAAACACACAAACATCAAACAGTTGATAAAAAGTCGTAAATTGTGTGGTAGAAAGAGGGGGGATTCACATGTGCAACAATAACAAGTGCAACTCATTAAAAGCGCATTAAAAAAATTAAGTAAAAAAAAAAATAGATGTTAATTACCAGTTCAAATGCGTCTTTAAATTTTGAGTAATTAAAATGCTCACGAAACTTTTGTTTCTGGCAATTCTAGTCAGAGATTTGGATACTTGTTGTCAGCCTATATAATCTTCTATATTTTACAGATACAAACAGATATATATGTAGCTATATATTTATATTTTTAGTCTTCAATTGTATTCACACCCACAAATTGGCATATAGTGGGATCTGGGATCGAACTGCTCGACTGGTCGTCGGGTTGAATGATCTCATCGATGCATGCACATATTAATCATCATAAGCGAAACGAGGCATAGTAGTCAGAAAGAGTGCCTACAGCAATACCCTGTAATTACTTTGTAAAGCCTTCTTAGTTGATTAATCTAAAACTAATCTACAAAAATTGAGGTAATGTTAGAGTTTATACAAAAACACAGTTGATTTGGACACTGATTGACATATATGAAAACATATAACAAAGCTGGGGCATGACTAGCCTATATTACTCCAATAAATCATAGTTGGACAACCTATAGTTTTTGGTATTTGAATATTTGCTTGGGTACAACAAAGGGGCGTCAGATTTCCAATTGGGAATCCAGACAAATGAAACGAAAAAACTTCACACTTTGTGTGTGCGTGTGTGTAGAGGTGTGTGTGTGTGGTCTGCGGTCTGGGGTCTGGGTCTGGCTCTACGGGCGTGACTAAACCAGTAGCTCACAATCAATTGCATTATAATAAAATAAATTTGAATTCGAAATCAAGTTAAATACAAGTGAATGTAAAACAATTTGAATCATTTCCAAATAGTTTCATTAGTGAACAATTTTAAAGTCTCTATTTGTAGCTCTCAAATTTGTGTAAATATTTGAACAAATTGTCAGCGGAAACCATACAAAACTCAGTTATCAACTGATTAACAAGCAAATACCCTGTCTAAAAAAAATAATGCTATATTTAAATCGTTTTAAGGTAGAGCATAAAGTAGACTTCTCACTAGTAACATTATTAAAAAAGTATTTAAATTGTTTACCTAATTAGCTTATACCCCCATTTCCCACTCAATAAATACAGGGTGTGTTTAACAAGTAATACTCGCTCGGAAATATTATTAAAGTGCCCCGTTGTCTGTAATTATTTGGGCACACACAGCAGTATATATATACATATATTTATAATAAGTGTATTTAATTTTTAAGTACACGAGTCACCACTTAAATTTTTTGAGTGCAGTTTGGCAATTGTTTGTTGGAAAGTTAAAAGCCGCTTTAGTTGCGAATAGGCCAAAGGAGGGCACACAATTTGCCAAATTTTCATATTACAGCAATTTCCGTGAGCTTTACTTTGTGGATTAGGGGGGAAGTGTGGTATGAGGCAGGGACAGAGATAGGGAGGGAGGAGGAACACACGACAATCAAGATTCATGTGGAAGTACTTAAAATTTCTGCTGCATCAAGTATTTGTAAGTTGATTTAAGAATTGTTATTAAGAAATTAAATAGGAGGAAATTTAAAAGCAAAAGAATTTTAGAAGCTTTGTACAGAAAAAAAATTATTATATTTTTTAGCACTAAAAATGTGATTTTCCTAAGTAGTATTACTAGTACTAGTATTTTCTTTTTTAGATATTTGATAATGAAATTCAAACATAATCATAAAAAGTTTTTATAATATTTTTTTCCACTTTTTTCTTGGTTTCCTCTGCACATGCGATCGTTTTAATCAAACATTGACTTCTCGAATTTCAGCAAAAAGCCACTCAAATATTTATAGATTATTTTTTGAAAACTGAAACTGTTATACGATTACATTAGGCGCTTCCTGAACAGATAAGCTGCGCTTCGAGAGACTCTTCGAGCTGTCTGTACACAAATAAGTGTAGAGCGAGACAAGAAAAGAAAAAACAACAAATACACAAGCACAATAATAATTATTAACAATTCACTGCTTATCATACCCCCCGTCATAAAACCATACACTCCATAAAGTAGCGTAGATAAGTAAAGCCCCATATGACAATTAATTTATTTACGTAAAACTTATCAAATAACTGACGAAGAAGCCTACAAATGAATGTATACAAATAATGCTAATGGCTTATAGTATGATATAAAGTACGAGGTATTAATGTATACATAAACATGGATATTAAATTAAATGGAACAATTAGGAATTGTCAATTGACGAACGGAAGTTTCATTAAGCGCACAACTTGAGCTAAATCACTTTAATTTAGTTATACTATAGACTCAAATTTCTATTTACTAATATTAACAGACTTTGAAAGAATTTCTTGCTCTTTTCTTTTAGAAAAATTAAAAGTTATTTTGCGTAATGCTGACATGAAAATGTGTGGCACGCTTTGCTTATCGTCTTATAAATTATATAGTCTTAATAATAATACCAGACAATCTTATCGGGCTTATAAACGGAACTCAATGAAGTATTTCAGCAAAAAGAAACAAAAGAAAATGAACTGTTATACTTGTATTTATTATGCACACTTTTGACCCACTTTATTTATTTTTAATACGACAAATGTTATTAAAAAGTTAACAAAATGGCTAAGAATCGTTTGGGTGTCTGTTGGGCAAATCCAATTAAATTTTGTTTATGCTGCGTACCCAAAAAAAAAATATGTAAAAAAAATGTTGCCAAAATTTTGTTATGGCAGCAACGTTGTTGCCTTTTTCTGTTGCCTTTTGCATACAAATTAGTCTTAAAAAGAACATTTCTAACCGGTTGTCAGACTGATAATAATGACGTTGATGGTAGCTGCTTTAAATATATATATTATTTATATATACTAATGGTGTTTTGTTTTCACCAACACTTGACTCAGAGTTGTGGGCTGTTTTCTTTAGATTTCTTTGTCTGAAAAGTTTGCAGTACTTCTAAGATTATTATTGCACAATAAGCTATAGCACATTATCGATTGTTTACACCATAAACTAAAGAAGCAACCATAAAGTTTATAATGATTAGCTATGGAGGCAAAATTATTATGCAATTCAGTGTAGAATTTCATGTTGAGAAACCATTTTCTTGTAGCAAATTAAAAACTGATTTAATCAGCATTTAGTCAGAAGTCTTACAAATTCGCAACTTATACGTAATCTTAAGCGGACTTTGAACTACTAAATGTGAACTGCTTTTACTTGGGGTTATCTGAGTCAGTGCTGAGAAGCTTTCAAGCCGTCGTTTCTTGATAGCAAACTAGGTGCGGTCAGTTGGCCTAACCCAAAAAGGTCAAATTAGAGGGTATCGCCAACGCACTTATCTGCAGCTTTGCTTTCGTTGAGTGCTCAAGATTTTGTCGTAATTAAAAAGCTAAAAATAATGAAATAAAAGTTAGCCAAATTGTAGGAAAAGCGTAAGGCTAACACACGCACCAGAAATACACGTCATGTTTCGTGCTTGGTAACAATCCTTGCCAAAACAACCTGAGAAGTTAAAGGCTCAGCAGTTTTTGGCCAAAACGCTTTTCTAATTGAATTTTAATGTTGCTGGGCTTTGTTATTGCTCTGCTGGCTGCTTCTAGTATCTCCCTAGGGCTTAATGTTTAAAGGTCGGCTCCCAGGTTGCTCTTCTGTTTTTAGCTTTTAAACGTGTAACGACTTTAAGCTCTCAACTGATTTCGTGTGGCAAATGCGAACGCAAAACCAGACGTCGACCCATAAAACTAATCGAAAAACCAAACAACAACAATGAGAATACAACTTTGCAAATACAGCAACATCAGCAATAACAAACATGCACATCAATCGTATTGTTTTCTCTTTCGTTCTATTTGTAATCATTTTCAGTGCTTACAGACCATAGCTGTGTTTTTTTTGGAATGCCTTCCATATTTATGCGTATTTTCTTTGTACTTTTATTGCCACATGTTCGAAATGTTCGGCAAATGTTTGCTTAGAACAAAGCTTTCAATTTGCCAAACAAAGATTTAACTTTTCTTTTATTGCCTTCCGTTGTTTGTAACTGTATGATTGTTTTGTTGCAGGTAGGTGTATTTGTACTCTATTAAACACTGTAATGGCTTATTACACACGACGTGCCTAATAATTCACAAGTATAACAGTTTAGCACAGTTGTATAACAGTTTTCAAAACATGGTAGTCGTTCGTTTTCACTTGTTTGGCAACATTTGGCGTGTATAACAGTTTAGCACGCACGTATAACAGTTAATAAATTTGTATTTTCTTGCACGCACATGATTTGTTTTATTATTTCACTTAAGCTACTTGGTATTACACCTTGTCAATGTGTACGTTTAAAGCTCTTAAGCAGTTTATCTCACACAAACCTATTCAAATTCGAGCCACGGGCTTGTGTCTTGCGGCAAATCGGATTCCGCTAACCTTTACTCAGAAATACATCTAAAATGTGTACAAAGTAGATGGAGAAGAAAAAGAAGAAGAGTTTTATTGAAGTATCTTTTAAGATTGCTTGGTCTTATCTATAGCACATGATTCATGTGGGGCGTAGGAAAGTACTAAAGTATGCATATATATGTATCTGTTAACCATATCTGGCATTGACTTACCAACAGTATATTGCCCCTACATATATGCAAATCACAGTTGCCTTTCTCTTGATTCTTTTTGTTTTTGCCACAGCTTCCAATTGGCAACAATTGTGACATTGGATTTTATTTTGCGCAGCGTCGATGCCCTGTGGAAAGGGTGTTATAGAGCAGAAAGTGGAAAGGGGTATAGGTTGAAATTTGTATTACAGTTTGGTCGGAAAATGGTAGATAAGTGCGAGACAATAAGGATTAATTATTTGATACCCTGGGTATCTAGTAGTCTATTATACTCAACTGACAGCCTTCTGAATTCTTTCTTTGTGCTTTCTTATGTTTTTCGGCCTTTTGTTTGTCAACTGTGCCTGGACTCTTCCGTTATCGCCTACGTTCTCAGCTGCCGCATCGTAAATTGAAGTGTCGGACTTTTCCACGCAGTCCGCACGACTGTTTGTCTTCCTGTTGATGCTGGGCTTAGCGCCATGTGGGGCCCTCTTGTCGGTTGTCGCATGTGCATATTAATTTTCATTGAGCAAATAAGCCAACATAATGAAATACTTATTGCTATTGTGTATTTCAATTTATCATCAGAGCAACTAAACTAGAGTTAAACAGTCACAGCTTGGGACAATATAACAGTTTGTTTATAGCTTAAGCAGTCTATATTGCAGACTTTACGCAATTGTACTAAAGAAATGTGGGAAATAACAATTCACATGTGAAGATAAGCTAAAATATAAACGTATAACAGTTTTGTGTGTGTGCAAAAGCTCATAAAACAATTAGTATACTGACGTAGAAGTTGTTGGCTTAACCTTTTGCTCTTTCTAAACTTTACCCCAAGCGTATAACAGTTTCTGCCTACGTATAACAGTTTGTATAACAGCCTTTTGCCAAAATGCCTGCTAGGTCATTTGCCATTTGTAGCAAGCAGCACAAGCAATTCGACCCAGTTCAGTTTACTTCATTCATTCATTCATTGCCTCATTACCGAGCCAAGTCGGTCGAGTCTTTGAATATCACTCAACGCTGCTATTCAAGGATAATTACGGGTATATGCAATGGGCCTCATCATTATCGCCATATTTACACAAAATCTTGACGGTCAGGCGAGCACAGACGAACAGACGCGACTTGAGTTGAAGGCATATAGAATACATGTATATAGCCGCTAAATAAGCGCATTCAATGGCTGCATATAACAGTTTTGTATATTCCGCTTTTGGTCTTGTGTTTAGGCTTTTACTTTTAGTCGGACAAGTGTCGCTTTTTGGAAGTGAAAGTGAATGTAGACATTCAGTTCGTTAGAAGAGCCCTTAAACACGGCGATGATGACACGCTCTCAATTGGTTTGAGTGCTGCTTCTTCTCCAGCTGCTGGGCAACAATAAGTGTAGCCTACATCCAGGCAAATTAAATTTCTACATGTGTGAGTTGTTGCCCTGTCGGTGTGGGTGTGTGTGCGTGTGTGTGTGTTTACGAGCAAACAAAATGCCGCCGCACACACTTGAGCAAACACACTGGCACAGTTTTAATTATATGTATACACATATACGACTGTGTATAACAGACGGACATCCTGCGAGGCGAAAGGAAGGGAAAGAAAGGGAAAGGAAAGGAAAGCAAAGAACGGAAAGCAACACACACACACATGCAAATTGCCTAAACAGCAAATTGCTGCGACTTCATTTACTCAGCCAGCGGAATAAAGCAATGCCAAGCTCCAAATTTAATACATAAAAGTTTCATCAACACTAAGTGACATTTATTTTTTATATATATTTTGGCTTTTTCCTTTTTTTTGGGCTCGCAAATTCGCTTTTACAAGTCATTTCATCAAATTGTTGCGGCTATTTGCACAAATTGACATTATAAATGCGCTTGAATGTGCCGCAAATTCATGTGGTAGGAGTGCAAAAGTCTGCAAAACACAGACGTAGGGTGTGTGAGTGTGTGTAGAGTGTGTGTGTGTGTGTCATGCATAAATGAAATTGTTTACATTATATTGAGCGGGCCAAGTGGAAATATTTCAGTTTGCAGTTCAGTCGACTGCTGTTTGCAATTTTATCGATTTTTTACGACTCACACAGACACACACAAACACACACTCTAGTAGTTTGTGTGTGTTCTTTCATGTTAGTTTATTTTTACCAATTTTAAAAGCAAAGGCCCAACTATTAAGTGAAACATTTAAACGTAAATCAGCATTTGGCATCTACGCATTTTTTAGCACTTTCTTTTTAGGTATTTTCTTCTAGCCCACGTTTTTCTTGTCTTCACTTGAATTTTAAAATCATCTATTATTTTTTTATTCGTTTTTAAAGTCTTTTTTATCTGCCGCTGTGCGGTGTAATAACGTTTCAACCATTTTTTATAATCGCTGGCATCGCAGACTAGTCAGAAACGGTTGGAGACGTGGAAAATTTCATTAGGGGAACGAGAGGGGAGTAGAAGGGCGGTATTTGAGCAGCTGGAATTGAGTTATGACTGTAAATGTCAACAGAGTTGCACTCTGCAGTTGTTGAGCAAGTGTAAAATTTGATTAAAGCGCAGAGCAAATAATAATACTGTTATACAGACTAATGTGACTTTACTACAAAAAACAAAGGGGGGAAAAGGTGACTCAGTAAAATCTGTGATTTCCTTTGTTTCCAACAATAGCTAAACTATTTAAGTAATTGGTAAATTTTATTCACAAAGGCTGCAATTAGTGTTATACGCTTTGTTTGCTTTATTTGTGTAACTTTTTATAGTTTAATCTAACTAAAAGAACTGTTATACAAATAAAAATATTTTCGTTTATGTTTCTATTGAATCAGAATTTGTTTAACATTATTTTTCAACTGTTATACGCTTGCTTTTTGGCTTAGTTTGGTTATTACATTTGTTTAGTTCAAGCTTATTTATTATATTATTTAGCACACTGATACCTGCGTGTTCTACACACATTTGCTCATTATTATTTATTTGACTACATTGTTAATCAATTGTAAACAGTTCTACAACAATGAGTGTTCTAAATGATTCATTTGTGCCATTATGCGCCAAGTATCAACTGTTATACAGTGCGATAAGTATGTGTGTTGCTCACCACAACCCACTAAAAGTAATATCTCAGTCGCAATCTGGGAAACAATAACAACAGCATAGCGACAAGTTGCAAATATATGAATATTTGCTTTTGTTGGCCATTTGTGCATGTCATTTGTAGCCAACTGTGTTGCCAATTTGCGTGGGCTTGGCCCGCAAAAATGGAACGCCACTAAATGGCAGAACCCAGCGAGGGCAGAGCTTGTAATTCAATTTCGCTCTGCCAATGACTTTGAGGGGGTTAAAAAGAAGCAGGAAAACTGAAACTAAAATGGCAAAAACTTGTTATCGTGTTGATGAAAAGTGTAGCATACTTTTGGGCTGCCTCGCATTTTATACTTACGTTTACGCATGCAGCAAACGATGCTAATGAAGTGCGACTGGGGACAAGTGGGGAACTTATCACAAAGCAGTCACCCTCCCCCGTACACTGCCCCGTCCACTCCCACACAGACAACATTTAGGGAGCTTTTAATGGCACTTCCCAATCGACACAAACAAATCCCCAACTAATGCGTTGTCTTTTTGGCTTTTTGTGTGTGTGTCTGTGTGTTTGCCTTTTTGGCCTAGTTTATGTGGTTTTGGGGCTTTGCCAAATGTTCAACACGTTCCAGTTGTTCCCTTTTGTTGTTGCAATCAAACCCGACACTTGCCCCGTCTGTCAAAATTTATGACAGTTTCGCTTGACACCCGCACAAAGCAGACAAACGAATAAACCTTAGCTGGAGGTTAAAAATACATTTTTAATATACTTTATCGATTTTTAGACGAAACATATTTTATAGTCTCTTACCCTCACAGCTGCGTTAATCATAATGTACTCAACATGATTTGGAAATTTATTGTGTTTAGCACACCATAAGCATAATGGCTAAATAATTAATCATTGTGATTAGTGTGGCACATACACAATGATCTATTATAAATCGTTTACTTTGTCATTTAACAAAATAACAAGTGCTAAACATTTTCAAATTGTTCGCTGCTTGAAAGTGCAAATGAGTTGATTAATGGGTAGCGAAAAAGTTCATTAAATGGAAAATATTTTTAGTGGCTGAAGTGAATGTTTATTTAAAGTATAAATGGAATAAAAAGATGCTTGAGTCTGTGTTCTTTGTATTAAAAATTAATTTGTATCAGCTTCATTAGAATATTTAATGTTTAAATCTGTTTGTTACTACACTCGGGTCTATGAAAATGTGAAATTTAATTATTAGAACATTTATTAGGCTATGCTTTTAATTAGTTTAAGTAATTGAAACATTTGGAAAACATTTTGTATGTTAAATTATTTGAGTAAAGAAACAATTCACCCAGAAAAACCACAGGAAAATTATAAAATGCTAGGAAAATACTTAATTGTTACAGGAATTAAATTATTCAGTTAATAGACAAACCTTTATTTTTATTAAATCCAAAAGTTTTAAGAACCATCAATAATTTTGTTGTCCTTTAGTTAAAAAGTTAATATACCCCATTAAAAGGGCATACGAATGAGAGTTTTGTCAAGCTAATTTCTACAGCTCCTGCTCTTAAATCTAAGTTAATGCACATTGATTTTAGCCTAGAATCGATGTCAATTATAATGTGATTTATTTGTTAGACTAACAACTCTCTCACTCTCTCACTTGCAGGTTCTCCAAGCGCTACGAGTATCCACTGCTGGTGCAGAGTGTCGTCATGAACATCACCATGTTCCTGATGATTCATCTCTGTGTGCGGGTGAAGCGACTGAATGCAAATACCCGAGAGCACGCGCTCAGGAGTAAGTCGTTGTCTAAAACTCCCCATTTAACAAATTTTTTTATATATTAATTTTATTTTTCTGCCTATTTCAGATGACGAGTTGCAGTTGCCAAAAGTGATGACGGACACGGACACGGGCGCCTCAGTTTCAACGGATGTGGGCATGTTGAAACGTGCACGTTCCCGTCACTATCTAAACGGTAAGACAACTTATGTCACACACACACACACATATTTTGGGTCGTGACAGCGCGACAGTTGATGGCCTTTTCCGCCACAATCCCGCGTTAACGTAGAAACTTCCTGACATCGATGCATGTAGCTCTAAAAAGTACAGTAAAACCCGTACAGCACACACCCAGGCTCAATTTCGTCTTTTAGTTTTATGTTGCTCCGTATTTTCTATCTATATCTTTATACACCATTTGACGGTATTTTGTGCATTTAGCCGTTAACGTCAGCTCTTATCAAATCCTTATCGAACGACCCTCGCAACGCGAGAACACAATAAAATTGGGTTAGGAGGCGGAAATGGAGGGCCATAAATTGATCAATGAGCAGGCGAAACGTTGGCTAATTATATATATAGATGGGCACGCCTTGGGCTTCTTCGATATCTTGGCTTACACGGGCTAATGTTTTCTCTGTCAGTCTGTGTGAGTGCGGGTGTGTGTGTGTGTTTGTGTGTTGTGCGCTTAAAAGTAGGCAACAATAAGAAGGATTGATTTTCAAACAAGTTAAAAGTTTGATATGCCGTCAACCATTTTGCAATGACGTGACTTTGGCGCGGTATAACAGTGCCAGCTGTTATGTATAACACTCTTTAAAATGGTTTAAACTTATTTTAAGTAAATTTAAGGAACCTGTGCAGCTTTCTACTGACTATACATATATCATTTTGTAGCAGATTTGTACGTAAACATATGTTGTAATAAGTGTATAACAGTTAGAAATATCAGTTCAAAGTGTTTCATTGTATAAAGTTAAATATAAGATGATAAACAAGAAATATATAACAGTTACAGGCCATGAATTACATGTTTTTTGTAATTTGTATAACAGTTTAGTTGTGTATAACAGTTGCAGTAGTACAGTTTACACAGATGCACAATATACAAGCATCTAATCAGCTTATTATCTGTTTTACCAATATATTTTTTAAAATTTAGTACTGTATAACAGTTTTACAAAGTTTATCAAACCACTATTTATTAAAGGGTGTCAAACATTTTACACTGAAGGGTATATGAAGTGCACTTATGCCTATATCTAAGCTAATTTGCTATATAACAGTTTTAGTAGACACCTATTACTACTTATATGTATAACAGTTAGTTGTAGAGGTTTAAAAGCTGGTTTTCGTCCATTTGAAATGACTTTTTAATAAAACGGAGCTATGAAAATGAAGTTAATTGAATTTGCTCCATTTCAGATCTGGATCTCAAATACTTTTGGAACTGGACCGACTTTCAGTCGTACCTCGACGTTATGTTGGTCGTTTGGGCGGTGGGAGCTGCCGTCACATACATAATGCTGCCAGTACAGTGGTTCATGGAGGCGATGGGCTTTGTGGCCGTCTTTACGGAGGCCATGCTGGGTAAGATATATAGATTTATATACATGTATCTGAACTAATCAGTGTGTTATGCTTTTCTGCAGGTGCACCGCAGTTTCTGCGCAACTTTAAGAACAAATCCACGTACGGCATGAGCATACACATGGTCATAATGTGGACGCTCGGTGATATGTTCAAGACTGGTTACTTTGTTGCCAGAAGTGCGCCATCGCAGTTCTGGATTTGTGGCACGCTGCAGGTAAGTAAATGAATCAACTTTCTATAGGAAAAAAGGTTTCATTAAACGTCTTGCAGGTCAGCTTGGATTTGGCCATATTGCTGCAGGTGTGGATCTATCGCAACAATACGAAGCCGAGGGATTTGAGGCGCGGCGATTAGCAGTTTGCCCCCGAAGAACAACAACAACAGCAGCAACAACAACACAATCTAGAACAACAACAACACGATTTGCACATTTCGCATTCCGAGGAGCGACAATTATCGCAGCCGATTACGTTGAGCAGCAGTGGAGATGATCATCTGCTGACAGCTCGTGCCGACGATGAGCATTTCAAGGTGCTGGACTTTGATCAGTGCCATGACAATCGGGCCTTTCAGTACCACCATCACCACAACAACAACAACAGCAATAATAACAATAACAAATTATTGCCACGCCCTGGTGGCAGTGGCAAGAGTCAGAGTCACAGTCGACATGATAGCAATGCCACCGCCGCAGTGGCTGTGGCACTCGATGCCCTTGAGGTGGTAATTGTCCATAAGCCAAACACGTCCATGCTGCTGCCCAATGGCAATAAGGGACACAATCCCTGCTGTTGCCATCGCCGGAAGCGACACAATGCCACACAGACGTCGGTGGAGCGTTGCTGTTGCCTCAGCAGTTGTCACTGCCCCGTGGCCACAATGCATCATCATCACTGTCACCATCATTGCCATCACCATCATCACTATGCGACCAAGCGGCGAAGGCATCGCCGACAGCAGCAGCAGCAGCAAAGGAACTCACAGCAGTCACAGTCACAGTCTGCAAATCCACGCAGTCCGCTTCCAGCTCATCAAAACAAGCGACACAAACTGAAACACAACAAGTCTTCCCTGGACAACACCAGCGATGAGCAACTGCAACCGCAGCAGCGACTGCATTCGGCAGCGATTGCCATTGAAATTGATGCAGCCACCGGCACGGAGAACAACAGCAGCACGGCTACCTCGAATTTTCCATATAAAGTGGCCAGCGAGGGCGGTGGTGCGCCCATAAATCTGCGTCCACTTGGCGAACAGCATCGTCAGCTTCGTCGCGGTTCCCTCAACTCCAATACAACCATCGATACGGATGAGTTGTCGCAGGATGATGACGACGACGACGACGAAGATGATGATGATGACGATGTACAGTTGGGCTTGCAGCCAGAGGATGAGATGCAGCTGACGCCGTCTCTGCGCGGCGCTGGTGGCAGCAGCTCCAGCAGCACAGCACGCGCCTTTGCGGGTGCAGCACCAGCACGCAACGAGTGTGTGAGAATTAAACGCAAGCGATTCGTACCCGATGCCATGCAGGATTACTGCAGCAGCTGTTCGCGCTGCTCCAGCTGCAGCTGCGACCAGGCACGCACTAGCTCCTGCAGCAGCCTAGACGAGGACTTGGGCCATGAGCTAACCGTCTCCGCTGAGCTGCATCGCTGTGGTGCACACAGCAGTCGTCGCAGCAGCAGCATGAAAAGCTTTTGCTCTTGCCACACGAACACGTGTTGCTGTAATCAGCGTGGAGATCATGAGGTGGACGATGAGGACGGGGAGTACGCAGGCGATGACGACGATGAGGATGATGATGACGACGACACAACTGGACAGCGTGAATCCTACTGCACAGCAGCGGATCACACCATAGTAAGCACGCCCACGCAGGAGGATATGCACAGCAGCACGTTGACACCGGAGGAGCAAACTATGCGCACCGATGATGAGAATGGAGAAGCAGCAGCTGGCGGAGGCACCACTGATGCTGATGCCTCGTCGCTAAGTCAATCCGCCGAGTACTTTTCGCTGTCATCCACAGTGGCGGGCAAAGAGGCCGATCAGGAGCAGCAGCAGCCACAGTGCAGCAGCAGTGGCACCAACTGTACCGGTGCCACCAAGGACAACAAGAACTGGAGCAAGCATATAAGACTCAAGCGCAGCTCATCACCGCTGGACTCGCATTTATGACGAAGTGTCTCGCTGGTCTCCTGGCCAGCCATCGATGTGAACGCGCTGCTGCAGCAAACCATACGCAAGACGTCGGTGCTGCAGGAGCGTGAGACCCTAACACCGAGCACGCCGCTACGGCGTAGCCAGCTGCCAGTGCGTGCCACGCCCCGTTCAGCTGCAATGAGCAGCAATGATAGCTCCACCGCGACGCTAACACCCAGCGTGATCACCGTGGCCAAGCAACCGCTGACACTGACCGCAGTAACAAGTCGCAATGGTGTGACCAACATGACCACCACAAAGTCCATTGTGGCTGATCCGCTGCAGCGACGATCCACAGAGATTATACTTTAAATTGGCCTAAGAATAAGAAACTATACCTCTTAGTTGGCTGTGTGTGTGTAAAATCGAAGAAAACTCCAAACACTTTTTGGAATTTCGAAACCAAATCAAACCCAAGATTGTACGAAAACTGAAGCTGAAAAAAAAAACCCATTTTGTTGTTATTCGGGGGTTCCCCACTACACCTACACTAAAACCAAAATCCCAATGTAAATTATTCACATTATTTGTCAAGTTTTGTTTACATTTTAGCCATAACTATATATTTTCCATCTATCTATATATATATCTAGTATATGTAACTGTATTTTTTGTGTGTAATATTAATTTAATGCGTGAATTTACTGCTTCCGTTGCGAATTTCCCGCTCGTGCGTTCAACATTGCCCCAAAATGTACAGTTTATGCGATCAGCGAGACATATCCACTAAAGTTAATTAATAATATTTTCTATATTTTACACTGTTTATTTTGTGGCAATAACTGAACAATCGGGTGTCGGAAGTCTTTCAATGCGCAGCTACGAATTGTTTCCAATCATTTCGTACAACTTTTTCTTAGTCAATTCCTTTAAGTTAAGTAAGTTAATAAACGAATCTAATCTCGATATTAAACAAAGTAAAAAATTATGTAAATGTTATGATTTTATAGCGGAATTTATTAGCTAAGTTTTCAAATCAAAAAATAAAAAAACATAAAACAAGCGACAAACAAAATTATCATTTTCTTTTTATTTATTTCACACACACACACACACACACACTTTCATATATATCGGATTATTTAGCTACTTGTATAGCAGCCAGTTTCATAAGTCTAAGCCAATTACATATATATAATAATTAATTAATAGTAATTAATTATAATTACATTTAAATCGAAACGCAGCCAAAAATCTTCCTTGCAATTTTGAGATTCCGTTGAAAATGCTACACACAATTAAACATAGTAAATATCTAATTTAGTTTTAAGCAAAACTTTAATTCAAGTGCTTGATTAAATATTTATGAAATATTCAAAAAAAAAAAATTTAAAAAAATACCTAAGCAATTAAAAAACTTTTTAAGTCTACAGTAAAAATGAATGTGTTGAAATTTTGCCTATAAAAATTTGTTGATTAGTGGTTAGTAGAAATCTTGTTTGCATATATAGTATGTATACTATCTTAAGTATCGGTATGAAAAAAAAAAAAAAAAAAAAATCTGTTGGCAATTTATTTTTAATATATCTCCAATTGTAACGAATTACTTATAATCAATAATCATATCTCATAAACAATACATAACTGTCTAAACTAAAATACTTTTCGACTAATATCTAAATTGAACGCATTTCAAAGTAGAACTAATTCTCGTCTTGTAAAATTGGAAACGACATATTATACTATTTAATACAAATATTCGTATATTACTAAGTATATTAAAGAAAAGCAATATTTGCATACAACATGAATTAAATCAATTATAACAAATACAAGTAAATTGTTTTAATATATTGGGTAACTTTAGAAAAAACTCTTCGGGTTTGAAAGTAACCGCCCAATATCAGCTGTGTTCATTTTACAGCACTGTTACGAAGAGTTGCCATGTTAACAAAAATGAGCTGTTAAGTCGGTAAGTTATGAGTTAAGTTTAATGTTAAAAACAGCTGGAATACCGATTAAAACTAACTATTTTATTTATATCATTACTATGCTCATCTATTTTGTCTGTGTTTAAATAAAGTTATCCCCCAAATCCACAAATACTGGTGGCAATAAAAATATTGGGACCAAAATTACCAGCAGCTGTGTTAACAGAGGGAACATCGATATATCGATAAGCAGCTAACATCTGTTTACCGCCGCTAACATTAATCGTCCGTGTTTCGCTCGGGCTCAAAACAAAAAAAGTTACAATCCCTTCGACTGCTCTTTTTTCGTGAGTGTTGCAGCTAAGTTCTGCTAGCGGTTAAAAGTTGTTCAACAATTAGTACTTACTATAAAAAAAAATAAATAAATAAATAAACACAACTGCAAGTGCTACGAGCGTAATAAACTGTTATTGATTTATATATTAATTCATGCAAAGCTAAGCAAAAAGTTAAATAGTCAATAGCAGCAGAAAAACCAAAGGAGATACAATTAGTTAATAACACAGTGGGACAAGCTTATTGATAACAGCAGTGTGACAGAGATACAGCGAACGGAGAAAGAGAGCAATAAAAAAAATTGCAATTACAATTGCGCTTGGTAAGTGTAACACAACAGCAGCGTTAAGCAAATACTATAAATAAATAGCTGTGTGTATATGTGTATATGAATATACTTAGATGTGAGTGTTGTTGGAGTGTGCGTGAGAATGCCGTTATCTATCCCTTTGTTGGCGCTCTTGTGCTCTTTTGGCCTGCGACTGTAACAATTGTCAGCATCAATTTGCCAATTATAAGCTTGCTAACCCACCCCCACTCCCCTGCTGTGTTCTTTAACTCTTGTTTGATTTTGTTTTCAATTTATTATTCATATTCTATTATTTTCAATAGAGACGACGAAAACAATATCTGCTCCTCATATGAGAGCGATTGTGTGTGTGTGTGTTTGTGTGTGTTGTCTAGTGGTTTGTGTGTGTGTGTGTGAGTTCTTGTCTCTGCAGTGCTCATGCATGCATGTATGCTTGTGTGTGTGTATGTTTTTGTCTATGCACTGCACTTTAGCTTTTGACATTGCTTTATGCAGCAATATTTTGAGCGCTTTAAAAGCTGCCCTGTGCTCGGTAGGTGGTGGGGTGGGTTAGGGAGGCCATTCATTCAATGCCAGCTTTGCATTGAACTTGATACTAAATATTTTAAGTGGAATTTTCGTACAGAGCTGTAGGCTTAAATCAGGGTCAAGGCTCAGCGCTGCACACTGGGCATAGCAGACCTATCAAATATTCTGTTATCTATTATCTATTACTCCTAACAACCTTGGCCCAAAACGAAAGTAAACAAAGTTGTTGCACTCATTATTATTTGATTACTTTTGTAACAAACAACTTATGCAAGATCCGACATGGGTTTATATATAGTAATGGTGTTCCAGTTTCATTATCAGTAGACAAATATTAACAAATTATTCAAAGATTTGTTACATATAACATGAATAATATTTTTGACCTAATTTGGAGTCATTTTGACCGAACATTTTAAGCTTTCAAATTGTTAGTCGTTGTACCATAAATAATCTCACAATAAAACAATTTTATTTAAAGTTACAAAAGTTATTCACACCTTTCATTCAAAGTACAGAGTCCTACCCAGTCTAGTTAACCCAGCTGCATTTATTTTGCAAATCAATCATGCCATAAAAGCTAGATACAATTAATTCGAAATACTTGAATGAAAAGCGTGTTCTGAATAGCACTTAATTGTCATTTATTTTTGTTGTTCGGAGCCTGCAAATGATTTTCCGGTTAAAACAGAAAAACAAAAACAACAAGCAAAGGAAAGAAGGAAAAGAAAGGGAATACAGAGAGAGAGAGAAAGCATCACGAAATGTGCCAATTTTATTTACTGCTGACATCTCGACGCCCACAAGCGACGCGGCTGCGACGCCAAGAAGCCAAAGTTCGTTCAATTGTGTGAGTGTGTATGTTTTCTGTGTTATTCATGAATGGAATCGAACGCTTCCAAAAAAAAAAAAAAAAGAATGCGGAAGTGGGAGAGAGTGGGAATGAGACGGCAGACAGTGTAAAGTAAAGTTGTGTAGTCAGCAAGCTATCTCTGTCAAACTTTTGCAAACTCAACACAAAGAGACAATACGCTAACTGTCTGAGCTGTTGTTGTGCTCGTTACACTTAAGTCAGCAACTAGACTGAACGGGAGAGGGAGAGCGTGTGTGAGCAGTGGTGGGGGGTTACTCTCTTTACATGCTATGCATTTAAAGCGCACTTGATCAGCTGTTGAGCTTTAAGCTTTCATAGAAACTGTGCATTTACATAGTCGTAAATTGATTATGCATGGAGCAATCATCGTCTTATCCTTTTATGCCGCACACATTTTTTCCCCCTTATGGGTGTGTGTGTGTGTGAGGACTATAAATAGCAAAGAGTTTGCGTCGATTAGATGAATTCACTGAATTTATGAATATTGCATGAGGAACAACAACAGTTGAATGCGTCTAGGTGATAAACAATTTCTACCAACAAGAGCCATATGTCAGCCAGGTGGCTTCAAGTGCCCTGTTGTTGTTGTTATTCCTCCTAGCTTGCTTCCTTCATGCACACACCTACCACTCCCCTTTGCCCAACTGCTCCTACGCATCCTTTTCACCGTGACCCATTGACGTCAGAGCATGCGGCTCCCAAGTGGCACCAGCGTAAACGAGTTGTTATTAGTTAAGGCTTAAACAAAAGGTTAAGTTGTTTGAACTGAACAGGAAACCAAAAAGAGTTCTGTTAACAAGTTTTCTTGAACAACTCGAGCACTTTTTATAGTTATGACATGGATTTTTCTAGACGCAAAACAAGTACTTATTTTTAGCTTTTTAACGGCTAACATTTCTTAAATTAAAAATTTAGATTCAAGTGCAAATTTCTGATTTGCATTTCTAACTTTTCTCAACAGGTTTTTTTGCCTTCTACTCTAAAATTAAAGGAATTTCCAACTTCTTGACAGTTGGCGTTTTCTCCTAATGAAAAAGTTTTCTCTCGACTTCTTGACTCCCTGAATTTTTAATGCCATTTTCAAAAATAACTAAATTACTTCAACTGTATAAATTAAGTTAAAGTTGTATTATTTTGTATCTTGAAATTGTTGAAATCTTGTGGAGTGATTTAAGAAGTGTTAAGGGCATGATAACACCTCTACTCTCATTCCATCTCCTCCGCATCCCACACCTTGAATCGTTTGCAGCTCATCTTGGCTTTAATGGCCCGCCAGACGACACCCAATCGAGCTGACATACCACTTCACATCTGACACGGGCCATAATCATCGAACCGCTAACTAACCCAGCGGACCATTGCCGTCATCCTACGATATGAAACACGCCGAAGTCGACGTCGTCAGCAGCGTCAGCGTCTGCTTGACGCCCAAGTCCAAATCGGTGTTGGCATTTCAGCTAGTTTAAAGCTAGATATTTTTTTTATTTATGCGTCTCCTAGTACACATATGGCCATAAAAATAGAATTGATTGACAACAAAAATATTTTTAAATAATTCTTAACCGAATACTACAAAAATTGAAGCAAATTTTCATTAGAATTTGTTCCTTTCTAGCTGTTTTTGGCTTTAAATTTATTTAAATCAATCTAGCTTGAAACGCGGGCAACACTGGTTCAAGTATCTTTTATAGGGTTATTGCTGTTGTTGCCTCTCGTTGAAAGCAATTTCATAAATGGCTTCCGTTTGCACAACACACGCACAACTTGGCCATCGAGAGAGACAGAGAGAGGAAGAGTGTGTGCGAGAGAGGGAGAGGCAGACAGACCCAACGCATCCTTTTCTCGCACCAAAATTTGATGATGAGACACAGACAAGATAAAAGATAAAAGGCATATTGTGTTTTTGTTGCCTGCTTTCGGGCGTTGCGGCTTCTTTCTACGCCGAACGTGTCCAAAAGCAAATTCAAATAATATAAACATAAATGTAATGTCTCTGCTGGGAGATTGTGGGCGGGTGGGACGTGTGCCAACTTCAGTTATGGCGCCACAAATGAAACTGATAAATAAACAGAGACATATCAAGGTCAAAGTTGAGCATACTCTGCCCACCGAGTATTTAAATGTGCTCATTAAGTGTGTACGATTTTTGAATTTAATAATTTTAAATCCGACTAAATAGAATTTGAAACTTTGTATGTTGAGAGCAGGTAATACAACGGATTAAGTATTATATTGTATAACATTATTAATCTGATTCATCTTGCACCAAGAGAGCTCTAAAAATTTCCACTGACAGTCAATGAACTTTAATTCGAATTTGGTTAGCACCAGGAACCAGGAAGTATTCACAGAGAGATCGTCATTTTCAAGGCAGTTGATTAATGCGAGTGCGAAAGCACATTTTAAAGCCAGCTTAATTCAATTAGCTTGCATTAACCAGCACAAAGTACCGTTAATAAAAGAACAAAAGCTGCAACAAGAGCAGCGCGCAGCAGCCGCCAATGAGCAATGACCAATGACCAAGTGAAACAAAGGCCAGGCAAAAACAACAACAAGAAAAAGCACAACACTCACGCATACATCTGCAGGCGCCGGGAGAGCACGGAAGCTCTCGCAACAATGGGCAATAGAAACAACAACAACAAGAAGAAGAGCAACAGCAGCCGCAGCCACAGCAGCTGATTGTCATGACAGGCGCAAAGTGCAACGCGAAGCGACAGGAAAAAAAAGACGGCAAAACAACAAAGAAACTGTTGAGCAATGAGTGTGTGCGCTCTCACACCTTACGCTCTCCCGCTCTCCCTCACTTGCTCGTTTACTCAGTCTACCTACACTCGCTCTTCGCAGCTCTGCCGTTCTCATTTTTTTTTTATTTGCTGCAAGTTCAGTGCTTTTAATAACTAACTTTGCTTTAAAAACTTTTGCGTTTGGCGCCAGTGCTGATTAATGACGCGTACATAGGAGAAATTTGCATATCATTTGAAATGCAATTAAAACAGCAGTTAAAATCGATACAGTACAAATTTTACTTGCGTGTAAAGAAAGTAGTGCACGGATTTTGAAAGTTAAAATCGACATTTTGTATAAAAAGGGGAAATGGTTATTATAAACAGATATCTAATGATAATAAATTTGGTCTTTGAACTTTATTGTTTAATAATTTAGGCACTTAAATGTGCTGAGTTTATAAAAATTAAATCATTAAAACTAGCTCAAAACTAAAATAAACTAGATCTAACTAAATTCCTTGTCTAAATTGTATGCATGAAATTTAGAACTCGTCAAACTGTGCTGCATTTGAAAAGAAATAAATATTCCAATTAAAACCCGTAAAATATTTTTTGGTTTTTTATGAGTTTTTTGTTTCGTTTCGTGTTCGCCTGCAGGTTTCATTATGACGTTTCGTGTTTACGCTTCTGATTTGCATGCAACAACAAGAACAGACCGGAATGTGCATGTCAGCTCGACAACAATAAACGTTGTTTATTCCAGTTAAAACAGATACAGATACCATTATATATGTATACATATAGTTGTGTGTGTGTGTGTGTGTGTGTTTTTTGCATGAGTTAAAACAATTTTGTTAATTGTATTGCTGTTGAAGTGTGACGATTTTCCCATGCCCAGTGTTGTAAGACACGTCAATAAGCTGACGAGGCGTATACACAATCAGTCAAACAGTCGTTTTCTAAAGGGTTATAGATAATTAATGTTAATTATAATGAAATATATTCACCTCACGAAGCAAAGTACAACTGCAGCGCACCCTGTATCTGTGCTGTGTTCAATGTCACTGCAAATTGAACTCAATTAAATAATTATTTAACTATAGCTTTTGCTTTCAACGCTCTCCCCACTTTGCCCATTAGATGCCGCCTACAAATTGCAACTGATTTGCCCGCTATCTGAAAGGTCTGGATCTAAAATTAACCTTTATTTGCCAGGGTTGTTATTTATACTCTGTATGTGTTGAACAAATGCCAGGATAGGTCAGTTTGTGCCGGGGGGCTTTATCGATTTTCATGGCGCCAGATAAGATTAGATATCTAGGGAAAATAAAAAACAGAGAGTCACAGCTCATATTACAAACTCTTGTGCCAATTTGTCGTTCTCTCATATAAATTCCAAGAGTTCCTCAATATTTTATATACTAAACGGATGTGTAAATATTTTATTTAACTAAATGAAAAACTGGCGCAATTTTTCAGTCGAGTTGAGGCTGTTGCCAAAAAGGCAAAGGCCAAAATGGATTGGTAAACAACTCTGTGACGGAGAGGGTTTTCGTGTTGTGACACTTGTTTCTAAATAAAGTTTTTATCTTACTCAATAAGCAAATTGCTTTGAAATCTTTACCAAATCAACCTCTGATAAACTCTTTCCTATTATTTAATAGCAGACTTTCTACTCTATTTTTAGTCGAGCACTTGTCTGATTGTTTGTCTGCTATGAATAAGCGTTAGTCTGTCAATCAATGCATCAATGTGTCAAATTATTTTTAAAACCTTTGTCAGTCACAGATTATTTGTGCGCTCGTGGTAACTTGGCTTAAAGCAAGTTCTTTACTAGTTTTTTTTTACTGTAAAACAAATTTTATTGACAGATAAGTTCTTAAGTTAAAGATTAATACTAATTTTGAAATATTAAATGTAATAATATATTAAGATACATTTTTATACCGTTCATAAAATGCAGAAATTATGGTAGTTTTAATCAGTCTTTTGCAGCAATCAAGCTTTAATCAACTTTTCAATTATTTTCTTTACAAACTGATGCTTTCTCTGACATTAAATCAAATTTAATCTCACAGAAAAATGAATTTCGGACTACAAAATAAGAAAGCTTTAAAAAACTTGAAGATTACTTAACATGAAAAGCCTTTTTTAGCTTTAATCAATTAATCAATTACTTTTACTTCTGTATAACAATTTCTTTCTTTAAAAATATTAAGGATTAAAACAGTATTCCCACTCTGTCAATGCCAAGGATAAGACCTTTTTCTTCAAAAGGGAGCTCGTCAAAAAGGCAACAAATCCCAGAAGAGACAATAAAAAGTATGCAAATTAAAATTGCACACACTTTCGCAGCTTATTTTAAATTATAATTAATAATTCGCTACGCACATTTAATTCATTAGGCATTTTGAGTGTCCAGAATTCGTACACTTTTCACACTTGCCAAGGAGCAGGAAATCTGCTAGGGACTTAAGTTTCAGGTTTGCTTACTTTGCGCCCACTTCATAATAAGTATGAATAATAATCATAAATATGAAGCCAGAACCCTTTGGGCTTTTGGCTTTGGCTTTGGCTCTGGGTCGGGTTAACTGGCTGGTTGTCTGGCTTGTGGCTTAAATGCAATTATGGGCAAGGGCAAGAACGATTTAGGACCATGGTCAGACAGCAAAAGCTTTGGCACCCACACGTGCCTGAATAAATTCCACACCAAAGCCCACACAGCATCCACTGCGACTCGACTACAGGAGGAGAAGAAGAAGGCGCAGGAGAAGGAGGCAAAACTTTTGCCATAAAATTCTGTAGAGATCCCCCCACCCATCACTCTTCATTCCTCCTTACCCCCTCATCACCCCTTTCGCTTCGTTTGCCTAGCAACTGTTGTGTTGGCTGCGTCGCAATAAGTTTTTATATATTTCGTTGTTGTCGCTATTTTCCTTTTCGCTCTTGTTCTTCACGAGCTTTGTTGTTGTTGTTGTTGTTGCCTTTTGTTTTTGTTGGCTGCGAGTATTTAACATATTTTTTTCTTGCTCTTCTTGTTGTGCTGTTGTTTTTATAAGCTTGAAAATGTTGTCAAGGATTCTGTCGAGAATGATGCTATGTATTTATAACCCACTTTGAAGAGTTGTTATAGTATGCATACCCTGTAAAATAAGAGCAGCGAAGAGGGATTACACTTGAGTCAATATTAAATTTTGTCAAGTCTCCAGGTGAAATAGAATTTTATATTTTCTTTAAGTAAGTTATTAAACTATTGCTTACAGGGTATGCGCCTAGTCCACCTGTGCATGCTATGGCAATTTCTGTATATTAACATTTTTGCTAAGATATTTCCACTGGCAAGGTCACTTGGCACATTCCCTGTAATTATGAGATGAGCGTAGGTCAGGGACACTTTAATGCGCCAATAAAATGGCTAAAATACTGCCTTCATACCCTGTAAACAACAGGTTTAAAATAAAATGCCTAGTAGTTGTAGCATCCACAGACGATCCACACTAAATTTCAACTCTGTTCTCTCTTTGCAGCACCACGAAAATAAATAAAAAGACTGAGAATTGCACACCAAACAGAATTTAGATAAATAAAATAAGAATAAAGAGAAGAAGTAGAAGAAGAAAAAAACAACATCAAAGATGTCATCACGTTCCAAAGAAAGAGTAGTCACCGCATTTCGCAAAATCTTCCACAAGTCCAGCAATAATAATAATAACAACAACAACCATAGCAACACCCACAATAACAACAACAATAATAATAATAATAATAACAACGATAGAAGCTGCGATAAAGTCGACAACGCCGAGCACAGCACAAGCAGCAGCAACAACAACAACAACAATAGCTTTGAAGCTGCAGCTGCGTCTACAGCAGCAGGCGCAGCAGCTAACGACGCCGCAGCAGCAGCGGCGGGAGCAGCGCAGCCAAGCTCAAAGAATGCCGTTGTACGCGTCGCTGCCGAACAGGCTGTGTGCGATTCACCAGGCAAGCGACGACGCCAGGATCACAAGTGAGTTATTATACAGGGTGATTTTTGCACAGGGTGTGCATGAAATTGAATTTTAATCAGTAGTAGTATTATATTTAATTATGCTTAACAAAACCATGCACTGCTTTCCCTTCTTCTCAGAGTGGCACCGTCAAATGGACGCCCGTTGGTGACAGCCCCCGATCAGACCATTAGATCGCGTCGCCTGATGAAGGAATACCGTGAAATGGAACGCCTGCAAAGCAAGAATGATGCCGTCTTTACGGTAACATAAATTACCAATTAATAAATAACATAAATTACTAAAGAAAATAATTATAGGTGGATCTGGTGAATGACAGTCTGTTTGAGTGGCACGTGCGATTGCATGTTATTGATCCGGATTCACCGTTAGCCCGCGACATGCTTGAGATGGGTGTATCGGCCATTTTGTTGCATTTGAGTTTTCCCGACAATTTCCCCTTTGCGCCGCCATTCATGCGGGTGGTGGAGCCACGCATCGAGAAGGGCTACGTGATGGAGGGTGGCGCCATCTGTATGGAGCTGCTGACTCCCAGGGGCTGGGCCAGTGCCTACACTGTGGAGGCGGTCATCATGCAGTTTGCAGCCAGTGTTGTAAAGGGCCAGGGTCGCATAGCGCGCAAACCAAAAAGTACAAAGGAGTTTAGCCGGTGAGTAGTGATCAAGAGTTTAAGCTCAATTTGGAAATATTTTTTCTTATTCTACTTTTTACAGCCGCCAAGCGGAGGAGTCGTTCCGGTCGCTGGTAAAAACACACGAGAAATATGGCTGGGTTACGCCAGCCCTGGCTGATGGTTAATCAAAATCGATGCAGTCCCGCCGCCCAGAGCAGCTCTTTGCGTTTGCCAACATAGTCAACTCAAAACTATAAATACAAATCGATTTCCATTTACATTATAAAAGAAAAGAAAACGCCGCTCATTAATCTATATATTTACTACAAAATAGTTGTAGGTTGCTTTTTCCTGAATACTCTGATTTGATTTTTCCTTAAATGTAGTCCAAATAATACTTATGTAAACGATTTCAATTGTCGCAAATGTAAACCATCACGTTTACCTCGAGGCGATCCATGTCGCCAATTGCCATGCGTCCCTCGTCGCTGGGTCCTGTAAAGCGCAAGTTCGAGCTCGATGACAATAATCCTGGCGCCAGTAACTGGAGCGTCTACTCCCCACCGCCGCTTAAGAAGATCTTTACAGATAGGTGAGTAGTACATGTCGTTGAAGGGTAGCTCTACTTAGGTCGGTAATACAAGCATTTGATTAGTTTTCTCGTAGGGAATGTGGGGAAACCCACCTTTGGTTGATTAACTTGGTTTTTTTGAAGCTATCAAGCAAACTTGAGGTTTTTTTTTAGCAGACACTGTTTCTTGCAGTCATTCATGATTCAAATCGGACTATAAGATATAGCTAGCAATGGTCCGGCAATAGCAGCAGCAGCGGTTGCCCCTCACCCGTGTCGGCCTCGCCGAGCAGTGTGTTAACCGGCAACGTCTTGGATGCCATGTGTCTGGCGGGAAATAGCCAGAGCCAGAGCATCGATGAGGGCATCTCGATACCGGAGAGTGAGACAAACACTTGTCGCAGCCGCACCTCATCCATATTATCGACGGCATCGTCGTTGGGTGGTCCTCAGTTGCTAGTGAATGATATGGTAGACGATGCTACGTTGATGGATGATGCCAAGAGTGAGACATCATCCATTGGCGGTTGTTCTACCATCAGCATTGAATCCTCCTCCTGCGATAGTGGCGCCCGTACGGCAGCCACATTCCTCAATCGTCTTGCCGTCGATGATAGTGCCGCCTCACCATTGGCCCAGAAGAGTTTCTACATCAATAAACAGGGATTCTCGGGGGCCAAGAAGTTCATTGTGAACCATGAGAAGCTCGGCACATCGCTGGACACAAGCAGCAAGCCAAGTAAATTGGATGTGCAGCAAAAGCTTTAAGTGATCTATGGATCACATTGTACCATAGATAATAACATATATATATATTCAGCTGCAGTCTGCTGTTAACCGGATAATTATAGACGTAGTTCTTATGAATGCACCACTTCAATTCAAATCAAATCAAATGTAATCCAATTCAAGCGTTACTTTAATCCAGCACCCACCCAATGTCCCGAGCTTCAATCAGTTCGTCTTAGTACATAAGTCTCGTTTGTAAATAGTTAAGTTGTTTCTTTATATAGAGTTTTGCATATCATCATTAACTTTAATCCTTCATTCCTGCAACTCCCCAAAAATCCCATTTCTTAACTCTCCACAGTTTTTTTTAAATTTGTTTATCGATCTTTTTTTTTTTTTGTAAATGTCCCAAAATGAGCCGACGATCGATATGAATTCTTATGAGGGATTAATCACCAATTTTATGTAGTCTATAGCTCTATTTACACGGTACACTTAGTTCTTAGACCGCCTAGATTTATAGTACCAATCCAACTTTGCCAAATATGTTTCTTATATATACTTCTATATATAGATATACATGTGTACTTTATGCCACGTTTTCAGTGCGTTCGATTTATGGAAACCAAAAGAAGAGAAAATTAGTGGATATCTGCGTATATCCCCAAAAATATCTGAATACTTTGCCCCATAACAAATTCAACTGAGCATCGTATGCGAATTTAACAAAAAACTTAGCTTCAAAAAATGTATTTTTTTTTAGAATAAATACAAAAATACATGCGTAATTAAAAATGTTTTTTCAATAGGTTATATGAAGAGTGTGTGATTTTTTATAACACTTGAAATTAAGTTACTTTAGAAGTATTGTGGCTATATGGGCTAGAAACGTCAACTTTGGACCAGAAGTTCATGCCTTTTGGTACTCAAAATGACAAGGGTAATTCTAAAATGCCTAATCAACACAAAAGCATTCTGTAAGGTTAGGGAATTGGGTACAAAACAGTCGAGCGAACTTCTTAAACGACTTTAAAGTTCCTACAAAAATTTCCTCCGCTAAAATTTATTAACAAAGTTCTCGCTTTGAGTAAAAATATTGCCAAAAAGGCTAAAAATATAAAATCTTAAATAAGGCCGTGATTTCATGACTTCCACAAGCCTTAAACGATTGAGTACGGCACAAAGCAAAAGTTCGAACACCTGGCTGGGAGCGCCGAGCATTGCTCTACCTCCTATACTGTGTGGTAGGCAGGGTGGGGACAGGGAAGGTAGACAGACAGACACTCAGCTCGTACTTGGCTACACATAAGATTCCCAGCCTGGTTGAGTGGGCGTTGAAACTAAAACAAGTTTCATAGTCGATTTTAGTAGTTGCAGTCACGATCACAACGTGGGGAACCTGGGGGTAAAGAGAAAGAACAAGAGGCGAGGCGAGTCAAGTCTAGTCGCTCCGATATAGCGTGATATGGCATTTGGCATACTACACACTACAGTAATCAGTTTAGATTCCATCCACCCACATTAAATGCATACAAATGAGCAATTGGCAGAGTCCCCCCGTTTTGTGCTGTATATGTTGCCCAACACTGTCTGGCAAGGCTGACGCAGCTACGCTAGGCACGCAGCTTTTGCTGTCAACGCCAACGGCGACGTCAGCGCTCAAACAATAAAACGAACACATGCACAAACATACAAACAACACGAACAGCAACAACAAATGAAGCAAAAAAGGAAAAAGATCAACAAGCAACAGTTGCGCACGGAGCTTACGCTGCTCGGCAGCAGCTTCTGCTAAAGTTATTGTTGTTGTTGTTGTTGCTATGACTGCTTTTGCTATTGCTGCTGCTTTGGTGTTGTTTTTGTTGTTGTCGTTGGGACCACGACGATTCGCTTCGCTTCGATCGTGCTTTAATGGAGCTTGCCTTCGTCTTTCGCCCCGCTCTCTTCGGCTCTGTCGTTGTCTGCTGCTTCAGTGCTCTGCTCCTCTGCTTCGCTGCTCGAAGTAATCTTGAAAATCGTGAGTCGAGTCGAGTTGAGTTGAGTTTCGCGCTCGTTGGTTTCTTCATTTATTTTTTCCTCTTCTTCTTTTTGCTCTCACTTGTAACTGTGTTGCTGCTGTTGTCTTTTGGTTTGCCCTGCGCATTTTCTTTGTTTTTCGTTTTGGTGCCTGAAGAAAAATCAAGTTAACAGCCAACGCACGCAACGGTACAGAGTGTGGGCAGCGGGCAGGCACAGCGGCAGTGACAGAGGCAGCGACAGCGAGGAGCAGCTTGCCGGGTCGCTCCACGTTCGTTTCGTTTTTCTTTTTCTTTCGCTTTTTTTTTATATTTGTGGTTCCAATATGCGCGTGCATTAAAAAAAAAGCCTGGAGCGCAGACGTCAACGCCAACGCCAACGTCGACGTCGCTGCTTTGTTGCTATTGTATAGCGGCGAACGTGTGTGTTGTTGTTGCCTCGCTTCGCTGATTCAGACTGCGCAGCGGCAGACGGCAGAGACTGCGAACTGCGGGCCGACTGCAAACTCGACTTTTGGCGTTTGTCGAGGTTGCTGAGCCCGGGCGAACGAGCCGCGAATCCAGTTTCTTCTTCACTCGGCCTCGGCTAACAACGCGAAACGGCCACGGCAAAAACAAAAACAAAAAACGCGCACGCAAAAAAAGAAAGAAGCAAATCAGTTAGTTCAGTTGATTGCTTTGTTTTTTCCGCGAATTGTTGATGTACAGCGGCAAAGTTCGCTGTGATTGCTGTGCATTGCGCAAGGATGCAAATGTGACAGTTGCAATTAGCTTAACAAGCGTAGCATATACACAGGCGCACTAGCCAAAGCTCTCTCTCACCCTCTCTCACTTACGCTCTCTCCTCGCTTGACACTCTTTTGATTGTTAGAGCATGGAGCTTTCGTCTGCTAGCTGCGCTGACTGCTGCAGCGACTGCGTTCCCGCTGCTGGCGTTGCTTGCTGCGACGCTGCCTGTTGTGAAGCGAGTTGCCAGCTGCTGCCGCCAGATGCCGCCATCAGCTATGAATACCATGAGCCAGAGGAGAATTTCGTTTCGATCGATGATGCCAAGATTAAGAGTTTGCTGCTCAAGATTGGCCAACAGCAGCAGGAACTGCAGCGTCAGCAGCAACAACAAAAACAAAGACAACAACAACAACAAGAGCAAGAGCAACTGCAGATTATCGAGCTTTTGGATGATGATGAGGCGGAAATTGTAGAACAGTCACGTAGCTTGAAGAAAGTAATGCGTTCCTCACCAGATATACAGCTGATACCCAAGCCCATGGAGCCACAACGTATAGTGGCCCAGATAGAGTTGAGTGACAGCGAAGCGGAGCAAGAGGAAGAGCAAGAGACCAGAGGTTTACCCTTAACCGCAGTGAGCTGTGAACTAAGCGAATCCACGCCGATTATAGTGCTGCAGTCGGACGACGATGATCAGCTGCTGGTGGAGCAGCGGCCAACGGCAAAGTTGGCCAACAAAAAGCGACCCACACGGCCTTATATGAAGCGACGTGGGCGTCACTTCTATCAGTGCCAGGCGTGTGGCAAGAAGGTTCAGTCCAACTACAATCTGAGGCGCCACATGATGATACACACAGGTGAGTGGGAAAAGGGGAGGGTAGAGAAGAAGGGGTAGAAGAGGCAAGGGCTTGACACAGCTCCAGTTGCTCAAGAGGCGTCCCCCATTACGAATTTATAATTCTATCTTTAGCAAGAATCTTTTGAATTAAGTTTTACCTGAGATTTAGTCACAGTCGAAATCTTCTAAGCTTTAGGCATACAAAGAACTGAATACTCTTGCGGCAGACTTAAACTATAGTATTAGAATTGGTTAATTCGGCCTCTACTATAGATCTTATATTTATATAATTATCAAGTGAGAAAAGGTTCCTGAAAGTCCCTTCTTTAGCTACCGTTCTTTACCTCCAAACTTCTTCCTTTCAGGCGAGCGTCCCTTTCCCTGCGATCTGTGCGATCGTCGCTTTCGCGAGTTCAGTGACCTCAAGAAGCATCGACGACGTCACATGCACGATCCACGCTATATCTGCATGATCTGTCGTGTCTGTACGCCGATGGAGCAGGACTCCACGCGCTGTGTGGAGTGCGAGGGCAAAAATCTGCTGCTCAATCCCCAGGATTGCATCGATGGAGCTGAAAAGGAGGAAGATGAAAGAGAACAGCAGCAGGAGGAGGGACAGGAGGATGAAACGGATCAAGAAGTCGAAGCGGAGGAGGACACAGACGTGCCTGAAGTGGTTTTGTCGCCGCCAGTAGCACCACCGCCTGCTCCCTCACCGCCAATTCTGCTGGTGACTTTGGTTCCTCCGCTTGTTACGCCCCCACAGCCAGTGCCACCGCCACTAGTGATACCCGCGCCGCCCTCTCGCCCACCCATGCCGCGCAGCTGCAGCAGCGCCAACTCCTCCTCCTCGCTGAGCAACGATGCAGTGCCTCGACTCAAGGCCAAGGCTAATCGCAATCGTCGTTCCTATCCCTGCCCGCTGTGTCATCGCCCCTTTGGCACACGCCACAATCTAAAGCGTCACTACATGATACACACCGGAGAGAAGCCCTTTAGCTGCAGCAAGTGCCGCAAGCCCTTCCGTGAGTGCTCCACGCTCAAGAAGCATATGGTCACCCATGTGCGTGAGCGCTGGTACAAGTGCCTGCGTTGTCCCGCCAAATTCCAGGACTATCTGCACTACTCGGAGCACAAAGACAGCCATGGATCAGAGTTATCGCTGGAGACGGACTCGAGTAGTGTGCAGCGTTTGCGTTCCTCGGAGAGCGAGGACGGAGATAGCTCCCTAGAGGACTGGTTGGAGTGTTGTGAGTGCCAGCGGCGCTTTACTCAACTGGATGCCTACACGGCGCATCTCAAGCAACACGACTTGGAGCTGTACGGCATGAGTGTCGACGATGTGGACGATGAGGATCAGGAAATGGAGGTAGATGTGGCTTAGCTAAGGCGCTGATTGTGTGTGTCAAACATTCCAGTGGAGAAACTGTTCAACAGTTTGAAAAGGAGGAGCTGAAGAAGGATTTCATCCCAGAGTTAAATTTACTATGGGAGTTCTTTAAAAGAATTTACAGCAAACCGCAAAAAGGTTTCAACAAAGCCCTCAAAAGATCCAATATAGATGCTTAAGAAATCCTACAGAAGTCCACATAAAAAACTCCTTTAAAATGATCCTACAGAAAACCTCAAAAAGGTTGTCAAAAAGCTCTCAAAAGATCCAATTTAAATGCTCAAAAAATTCTACCGAAAAGATCCAACAGAAATCCTTATGAAGATTGTAAAAAAAAATCTTTTAAAATGATCCTATAGATAACCTTATTCTACTGCAATTCCCAAAACGATCTTTCAAGCAACCCTAAAAATATCCTATATCACTAAACTGTTTTACAGTAACCCCCAAAAAGACTTACATCACAAGACTTAAAGTTCCCTATAGATCTCCTCTGAAAGATCCCACTACAGTAGACTACAATATCATTCTGTAGAAATCCCCAGAAAGCTCCTACATCACTAGACTTAACTACAAAACAATAAATTGTATTAAGTTATCTATAAGTATAAAACTCTACCACAGGTTGATGAAAGTGCAGTGCTAAGTGTCAAATTGAAGTCCTTAGACCCCAAAAGTCTCAACACTTAATTATATGATAAATATAAATACAAGTATATTTTATAAACGTATTAAGTGCACAAGAGTTGTTTAAAAAACGTGTTAAATATACATGAAAAATTCATTTCAAAAACAACAACATATCGCATAATTCCAGTACAATCAGTTGAGTAGCTTTAAATAAGTTTAAATAGTGTTTGCTAGCCCAACAACTGACCAGTAAACTATGCCTAACGTCTGTTGCTTAAATTGGACTAAATTAAAGGCTTTAACTAGGCATAAATAGAAGCAAGCGTAAGAAAAGTGACTAAAGGTAGCGCTTTGAGCTGTGGTCAACAAACGAGAGAATTCACCATAAAATAACCCACTATTTATATATCCAATAAAACGGGTTTGGTTTCCTTGGCACATTTGAAGACCGAGCGCATCATTTTGAGGAAACCCGTGTCCTTGGGCTTCTCCAGGCCACGTTGCACGCGATTCTTCATGACCGAAATGAATTCCTTGTTGCTCAGCTGGTTGTCATCTAAAAGAGTAAGCAGAAACAGTTAGCAAGGGTACTTAAAACATGGCCAACTAAGTGTACTAACTGTTCTCATCGAATATAGTAAAGACGACATCAACTACGTGATCGGAGAGATTAACTACGGCCACCGTTTTGGCCACATGTTGCAACGTTTGCTGATCAATCGAAGCACCCGCTATGTGGTAGAAAGTCAACGCAGTGTCCACATCATTTATGTTGTTCAGAAAGTGAAAGAAGTCGAGATAATCCTGCTTGGAGATACCCGTGCCATGATCACGAAAACGTCGCTTAACACGCTTCAGTTTCTTCTGCTTCTTCTTGGACGGATAACCCGCATAGGCCAAGAGCAATTCAGCGAAATCCGCTTCAGTTATTTTGCCCTCCTCGTTGGGTTCCTTGCGTTCAAACTCCAGGGAGAGTATTTCACGTTGTAGTTGCTCCTGGAAGTCCAGAAACTTTTCTATGGTCAACTTCTCGTCCATGTTGGGTCCAAAGAAGTAGGTAATCAAAGCCGAGTTGACGCCCTAAGGGAATTACAAGAAAATCAACATTAAATAGGGTCAGAAAGTATATAGAAAATTTATAAAAATGAAGGACGTGCTGTGGTTTAGTGCAATTATTCAAATGGTAGCAGAGTTTTGGGTGAGTTTTGTGGTTTTTTTTTTGTTTTTTTGGTTATACACAAAAGTACCTTCAGGGACTGTTTTAGTAGTCAACAAAAAGGAAGTGAAGTATTATTTATATACACAGTTACGACACGCGTTTACAACAGAGGAATGAAGCCAAGAGTTATACATATATAGAGAATATACAAATATACAGTTATTAAACATGATTTAGCATAAAACTCTCTCTTAAGTTAGTTAGTATAGAATTGTTTGCTTTTACAGAGAGAGCTCAGTTTCAGTGACACCTGTTTTACCTTGAAAGTATTGCCTGTGTTGGCATGATCCCGATGACGTGTTCCGATGCTCGTCTGCTGACGCACCAGAGTTGCTACCATTTCGAATTCCTCGCAATCCACATCACCATCGCCGTTCAGATCAAACATGCGGAAAGCGATCTCAAAGTGACGACGGGAAACTAGCGAAGATATCATATAAATTAAAGTGTTTAAACAGACTTTTTTGTAGGTAGACTTACTGGACAGCACTGTGAGCAAAAAGATGTAGTCCGAGAAGGTAATAAGTCCATAGGAACCAAGCTTGTAGAATATGCTGTTCTTCTCCAGCTGCAGATTCAGCTGTTCTCCCACAGACTGTAAGAAAGGAAAGTGGTTAGAAAACTTGAAGCTGTAGGTTAAGCAAAAAGTACAGGGTATTTAAGTGTATGATTTCCTACTACTTTTTTATATCAGTATTGTCAACTCTTTAGGAATTAAAGAAGCTTTCTCAGACTTTAAAAAGAAGCTAGAAAAGGCTGCAAAAACTTCAGCATAGAATTAAATTTGCTAGCTCAAGCTGTCGTACTTGTTTTACCATTTAAAACTATAACTAATAAATTATTATTATAAATTGATTAAATTTTTTTTGAAAGCAAATAAAGGCTTGGAATCAAGAGAACTTAAAAATAAATTTTATATTGGTTTCATAAGTTTTTTGTTCATAAAGTCAGTTCCATTTCCGAGCCAATCGATTTCTGCTGCCCGCATATTTTTCTAAACATATCTCGGATTATGCCCAGATTACAAAATACTTAAATACTTTGTATACAGCTGAGTTGACAACACTGCTACATATTATTTCATTATAAAATCCAACAACTCACCTTAGGGTCATAGCGACGATACTGATCCAAGCCCAAACCTAGAAAAGCAAACAAAAATATATTTAGTATATTTATTTAACTAACAAAAACTATTGATTGGTTAGTTTCCAACTATCGGCAAATGGGAATGATTGGTAGGAGAGTACTACAGACCACATACCATCTGGTTGCTTCATGCCTGGCGTCATGCTAGTCAAAAAATCGGTCGGTGTCATGTAGACCTCATGTCGATCATCGGCGATTGGCACTTGGATGGTGGCAAAATAGCGAAATACTTTATCTGGCGTTGAGAATTGCCTGATGCGATTCTCATACTCAATGATCTAAGCAAAGGCAGTTAGGAATATACAGTTACTTCAATTACTTGTCAAAAATTTAGTCAAAAAGCAGTTGAAACTCAGGCAGTGAAACAAAAGTGGAGAAAATTCAATTTAAGCAAAAATGTGGAACGTAATTAATGAGCAGGAGTTTGGTATACCGGTGTTAGTATTTACAGGGTATTAACTAAGTCTATGTAACTAAATTACCATCTGGCTGCTTCATGCCCGGATAAATGGAGCGTAAAAAGTCCTCGGGAGTCATGCAAACAATTGTCTGTGTTGCATCCGTTAAACGCACCGTGGCAAAATATCGAAAGATTTTGTCGGGAGTCGAGAATTGTCTGATTCGATTTTCATATTCAATAATCTGGTGATAAGATTGAGTGTGTGTGTGTGTTGGGTTGGTTGTGTGATGGCAACAGAAAATGTGGCAGGCAAACATAAAGAGAAATTATAGACAGAAGAGAAACTTAAGTGATCGAAATAAAATTGATTTATCAAGTAAATTTAAAGATTTACATATTTACACTGAAATAGTATAAGAATTTTTATTTAAATTGATTGACTTGCAGTCAACTTTCAAATTTCCCATTATTTCAACATACTTTGCGCTCGCGAAAACCGACTTTTTCCTTGACTTTCTTTCCATCCGTCAGATTGAGACGCGCTTCGTCCTCGTCCTCTGATTCATCGCTGTCGCTATCGGAGCTGCTGTCGCCGTTGACGCCGGCCGCGTCGGAGGGACGCTGGCCCGCATCGGCGTCCACTTTTGGTATTAGCAAGCGTTTCGCTCTAAAAATAGACGCATTAAATTTGTTTGTTGTATTTATTTTAATTTCTTAGTAACACACACACACACACGCACTCCACACTTACTTGCCCCAGTCCACCACGGAGATAATAAACAAACCCATCACCATTAGGTGAAAATATTTGGTAATATTGGGTGTCTTCTCCTCGCCATGGCCAAAACGCTTGTGGTCGCGAGTTTGTTGCAATTGCGTTTGATAGTTTGTTATTGCTGTTGTTGTTGCTGAGCTCGTGCTTGATTTGTTGTTGTTTGTTAGGCCTGTGAACGTGCGACAGTTTTGCAAAGTCGGCAGTACGTTGGTACGTCTTGTTAATGCCGCCAGAGCCTGTCGCGTTACCAAAAACCGTAACACAGACATTTTTACAATGTTTTTATTGCCGTTTATTGCGTTTTTCGCACTCTTATTTTATCCATGCATTCGCATTCGCTGTTGAACTAGTTAAATGCCTTATGAACGAGTCCAGTTCGGTTGAGCAGCAGCTGTTTTGCAACACTGATTACGGAACAGCTGTTTATAAATATAAACGCTTTTTGCGCAATTGGCCACTTAAAAATAATGTTTAAGCCAACATTGACATTTCATTCGCATTAAATTATTGAAATAAATGTGGCACGTAACACACTTTCGGCATATCAATCACTCAACTCAAGAAATTACGCTGCACTTGCACATAAACACACACACGCACACATACAAACACGTGACGCGTCATTGTATGGGCGTCTTACAAATTGAAATGCTGATTGCATGCAATGTCCAGCGAGGCACACGATACCCGCACACAAAGGCACACACACAGACACAACCACGCGGCAAAGGTGAAATTTTATTTTGATTAATGTAACACACGCCTCAATTGGCGCTTGGTGATGTATTTATCGGGCGCTCTTTATTTATTGCACTGCATAACGCTAATAATAATGTTAACTCCGGTTGTTGTGGTGGGCGTGACAGGCGTTAGAATTGGGCAAACGGAAACATTTCGCCTGCCAATTGGCTTAGGTATTAATCACCAGTACGCTGAGCGTTCAAAATTATTTTGCTCAGCTCCAGCGCTTGATTGACTAATGTTATCGTTATCGATAACGATAGGCAGCTCTTAGTTCTTATTTGAAAAGTAATTGTGCAGAGATTTCTTGTTGGACAATTGAACATTTTTAATTGGCATCAAGGTCGCTTGATGTCATTTTTTTTTTGAGTTGTAATTACGTTTGTAGTTGTCCAATTGGGACAATTAAATCTGCATTAGTTACGCACACCTGGGAAATTCAAAATTCGTATTTATGCACAGCTCGCATGACACAGACACACATACAGATACATTTGTGCAAATTAATTTCTCATTAGCAGCGATTTGGCATAATTGGAAATGCAAACGCATTGACTGCGTCGCATTGTAAGCGAGCCATGCGAACCGGAGCAGCTCATTCAAGTTTGTTGACTTGAACAAGTTTTTTTTTTTGTATTGACGTCTCATCGCAGCACGGACACAGCACAGCGAAACGAGGGACAGCAGACGGCGGACAGCGCACAGTGGACAAGCGTGGCTTTTATCAGCTGTCGCCTGAAATGCCTGTTGTGTGTGTGTGTGTTTGTGTATGTGCCACTGTGTGTGTTGTTTGCCTTCATGCTGCTCTGCCTGCCGCCTTTAAAGGGCCTGTTAAATCAGCGCAATTAATGTCACTTCCTCTGCATTTAATGTCTATGTTTTGTAATCGACTCTGGCGCCAATGCCATGACCACTGCCCATGGAGCTGATCAATTGAAGCCTTCGCTGGCGCTATAACCAGTTTTGCAGTCATTGCCAAACACTAATTTAGGGCGTTGGTAGCCTGGCTAATGGAAAATTGTTAACTAATTGATTCTGGGTAAGTTTATAAAATGAAAATTCACATAATTTCTGTTTATATTTTACTCAAATTTTCAATAATTCAATGGAAAAAAAGTATTAAACGCTCTAATAAACTTTCTCATTGCCAATTTACTGACAAATGAAGCTAATAGTATGAAAATCTTCTATTTCCCCATTGTTTTCAATACCTTTTGTAGTCTTCATTGGGATTCATTTAATCTCCCATCTTTAGCTATAACTTCCTGCCCCCATTATATATTTTCCTATGCAACTTTAATGCTTTTTCCTCTTTAAAAACTCCTGGACACCTAATGGAATCTGATTTTAAAGTATATAATGCCTCAATTTAAGTTATTTTGGGCTTTGAATTTGCTTCAGCTGCTCCCAGTTTTATCTTTTGTATTATAGATTACCGAAATTCCCAAATAAATCAGTCAATTTCTCTTAGAAGTTTTTTTTATTTGTAATTTTTGTAATACTTATCCATTAGGTAACAAACATCTGGTAAATTTGATGCTCGATTCCGTGTGCTTTTCTCCTGTCGAAATGTTTATTGGATTTCAGCTTTTTCTTAAGCTGTTTTTGGCAGCAATTTCGATGGCCAAGTGCTGTTAACTTTTATGACGCACTGTTGTTGTTGGATTCGCTGGCTCATTTGCGTTTTAATTGGCCATTTATCGGATGGTCGCGGCGTCTGGTGAAATGAGTTTTTAGTGGATGCCCAAACAGCTGTTCGCACGTTAATGGCCAAGTTCACAATCAAGTGCAAGTCCACGGCAATTGTTAGCCAAGTCAGTATAGCAAACAATGTAATTGGCTGCCTTTTGAAGCGTTTGGGGGAGCCTTTGGGAACCTTTTTACAATTAGCTCCGCTCTGCCACTGCATGCCAAAGTGTTTTGGAGTCCTTTTGTAGTCCTTGAACCTCGGTCACACACAAGTTCATGATGCCTGGCTGCCACGCTGGTGCCTATACCAACAGCAGGCAAATGCAATGCAATACGAAGCTGGCAATGGATCCTTTGCCTAGGCAAGCATTTGATTTCCGCCTAGTTGAGCAAATTCACTTTGCCTGCTGGCAAAAGAAGCACAAACCCAAGCTCCAATGGCATTGAATGAGAGTAAAGTGTATGCACACCCACACACAGAGCCACACTCAGACCGTCACACACATACAAATTGGCACACATAATGCGTATGGCTTAAATGACATTTTCGGTTAGCATGTTTTGTGTGAAGCTCGTCAGTAGGTTGCTCCGCAATTGCAGTGTGAAGTCGAAGAAGGAAGAGCAAGTAGTAGAGGAGAGACAGAGGAGACAGTCTCCGTTCGAAACGGCTTTTAATTAATCAAGAGGCAATCCACTTTGGCGTTTGAAAACTTCAGTCAATATGCCATTGCCAATTGCCATGCTGTTAACCCTGGTCCTTAGTGCTCCCCATAGCTGCTTCCTGCTTACCATAGCTTATCACAATCTCAACCCAATTCTTTCTATCCGCAATTTCCTATTTTTCTCTGCTTTCTCTTTGCACACTTGCAATTTTCTTGTTTTCAGCTCTTTTGTTGCTTTTTCTTGGTCGCTTTTTTTTTGATTTCGAGTGCCTTCTGTGGGTTATGTGCCAGTGTGTGCCAGTGTGTGCCAGTGTGTGTGTTAAATTTTCATAAAATTGTTTTTTCATGAATTTTGCTAAAAAATTCATTTACATTTCTAGCGGCTGCTTTTAATCCTTTTCTTACTTGCTCATTATGCTTTGAGTTTCATTTCTGTTTACACAAAATATAAACAGGCTTTCGTTATTTACATAAATTTATGCAGTTTAATGTTTTTAATTATTTTAATTTCAAAAAAATTGTAAGAGCAATACTTAAGTGTTGTTTAAATGACTGAATTTCTTAACAAATTTTTTAATAAGCATTTTTTATTAACTGTTTTATCAAGGAATGATTTGGAGTGCTTATGTTAAAGTATATTTGGCTAATTAAATGTTTATTGCTCACTTGAATTTTTAAGATTTTTCTACTATCAGCAGTTAATCAGTAAATAACACAGGCACTCTATAAATACCTTAATTAAATTGTTCTATCTAAAAAAACTTTACCTTCCACATGTTATCGCAGTTCCATTTAGTCAGTGACGTCACTGAACTGTCTAAGGGGCGGCCAATGAACTCTGCGTGCTTTAAGGCGTGACGGATCTATCGTTGATAAGCGAATCAAACTGATTGCAGTAGAACCAATCAACTAACGCTTTATATTTAATCATATCATATTGGTGTAGTGTGGGGGGAAGTCTTTGTACTACATACATTTCCGCAACTGAGGGACCGTGAGTCAGGTGGTATCGATTTGATGGTGTGTCGCCAGTAACCAGTGCGCTGTGGCCTGGCAGTGAAGCATCTCCAACCGGAAGTAGGCAGGCAAAATTACAGCAGATTCAGATACAAAGAGGAAATTAAACGTAAATTCTATCGATTTGACAACGGAAACTATCTGTGAATTACGATAACTTTATGTTTCCTCTACACTGAATTTAGCATTTCCATTTACACCTTTTGCCGCAAAAAAACCTTTAAATATTTAGCCGAAAAGCCGCGTTTTTGTGTGTCTTTCGGCACGAGTTGTATAAAACAACAGAAAATTTGTTTTAATTCGTATTTACTTGACACAGGAACTGCAAATTGTTGAAAGAGTTTAAAAAGCCAACCGTGCAGAAGCGAGAAAATGGCGAAAATGGTGGGAAAAGCGTGGAAAATGTGTTGAAGAACGCTTGCCACACGCGGCATGTGTAAATATTTTGAGTTAATTAGTTCAAGTGACTTTGCAGGGGTGCGCTCCAAAAGTTTTGGGCAAGAGATTCTTAAAATGTGCTTAAAAGCGCGTAAAAAGTGCGAAACTCATTTTGTAAAATAAACAAATTAATTGTATTACACTCAAGCGACAGAATAGCCAAAAAGAATGCCAAAAAAGTTATGCCAAGTCGTTGGTTTTGTACTAAAAGATACCCCTTAAAAATAATAAACTTGACTAAAGTTCTATTTACACTTTTATAGCGCAGCTTCTGGTCGTGTTTGCGCTTTCCACGGTACTGAGATTTATTGCACAGGCACAAACATGCATGTGCAGGCAAACAAACTGAATTTGCAGAGTTCAATTTCCGGTTTGAAGTTCACGCACATAAATTTGATTTAACTCGATTATAAAATCTTTAATTTCATTGCACTGTTGATGCTTTTTAATGCCAACATTCAAGGGAAAACTGAGCAGCTTAAAAGCAAGAAATCAGTCAAATATAAATAGGGCTAAACTACATAATACCCTGTACTTTGCTTCTTAAATTTCATGGCTAGCTGAAACTTGTTTTCATTTATATTTATTTGTTAAGAGCTTAAATTTATTGTTTTTTTTAAGTTGCAGCTTAACTTAAAGATACCCTCTACTCGCCATGAATCGAGAAATGCAATCATGTTGAAAATATTTGCATATGCTGTGCCCCGAACCGGAAACGGAAGTAAACAATGGCCGGGACGAGTTCAATACCAAAGTACACAGCACACAGCGCACAAAAGGCAAAAATTTCAACTGAATGGCATCAAAAAGCGTTCCAATAAACTGCACAAAAAAGAAGATAGGAATTATTTTTTTTTATTTTTTTGAGGGCAGTCTGCAATGAAATAATATTCAAAAATGGATTCGATGCGTTGCAGTTACTTCAGTGCCTTCATTGTGCCAAAAGCTTGAATTCTGTGGGAAAACTATTAAATCATAGATAAGAAAGGCAAAAATTCGAATTCCTTTGTTGTTTGTGTCAAAGTCAAACAAAGTTAAAAGCACAATTATCAATTATCAATCAATTTAACGATGCTCAATCGATTTCAGCATTGATTAGATTTGGAAATTCCACAAAATTCTGTGCTACACATTTAGGTTTCTATAATTAAGTTTATGAAAATTACACTATTTAGTATTAGCATAGATGAAATCAGCAGAATTTATGTCTCCATTAAACGCATTCGGACTGTTTGCCACACAAGATACACAATATTTCACGTTAGCCACAACTGTTATTTAGACAATTAACAGAATTTATTAAATAATTTGCATAGCCATAGACGTTACTTGCAACACATGAGGTGTGCAAATGTTGCACTTAACCCGAGGCTAGCCACAAGAGAATGGCAGCAAAATTATTATGGCCATAACTTGAAAACTGTTTGCCTAGCCAGCTACTGTGTCATAGATACTTTAAGCCAGATAAGCAGTAAATGGCAAGTTTTGCAATGTTAATTAGTAAACGGCATACATATGGGCCTATCAAGATGTATCAGGCTAGATATGATATGACAGCGATAAGAATTTGAGTATGAGAATTTTATTTTATTTTATTTGATAGGCAACTACTTTTCATACAAAAAATGTTTCTAAACTTTGGGTAACTTATTTTTAAGTTCACTTTAAATTGCCTTACAGTTACTTAAATTTGTTTTAACAAAATTAAATGCTGCGTAGGTGCATTTTGAGTTTCCACAAGATATCACAATTAGGTGCTGAGATATACGGCCATGACCATATGCTGACTTGGATGATGGATGCATCAAGAGCAGACGTTGCCTGTACCTTCATTATAAACTCAAACAGCTGCTGCTGCTGGGTCTGCTGGACTTGACTCTGTTTCTGGCTCTGACTCTGACTCTTACTCTGACTTTGGCTATTGTTGTTGCCATATCGCATCCATCAAAAGCTAACCGAGCTACTGGAACAATGGGGGCCCTCCACAAAAAGGGAGACTGCATTAAAGTTTCAGTCCTTGAGCATTATGACAGCCACTGGGCAAGCTGTGTGAGGTAAACATGATCAAAAGCCGCCTTTTGTTGTGATTTATTTTGATAGAACGCAAAACGAAGTGAAGCCTCCACTTCATCGACGATTGGTGCACTTGACTGTAATGAATTGGGAATTTTTTGCAGACTCTACTCTACTCGAAGTCGACGTGCCATCAATTTACTGGCATTGTTGTGTTTTTCACGCCGTATAACAACCAGAGTCGCTTTATCTGCTGCGAAGACATTTTGTGCCAAGAGACTAGGAATATCCGATGTTTCGGTTCGTTGGATTTGGTTAGCATTGTCTGCAGTTCATTTGGATAGAGGACATACGGTTTTAGGTCTGTGATGGTAATGTTGCTGCGCTGGGCAAGCAATCCAGTAACGAGTACATCGTCCAGTCGAAAAAAACGCGAACGCTGTGCTGCCCAGTACAGATGCCTGGCCACATCCGTCGAGTAGACAATGGCGAATCCGGGACAAAATGGTGGATAAAATCGTTCGGCATATTCACTGAAACTGACACGCCATTTCGAGGAATAGGAACGTAACACGCGGTCCTTCTTCTTTATTGCGCACAGCAGTAATTGCTCTTGTTGTTGCAACAGCGTGGCAAGTGCATCGTGTGGCAGCTGCAAGTGTGGCAATAACAGTGGAGTATTCAGATAGATATCGTCATCAACTTTGACCAACAGTTGTGCTTCCTTGCAGTGATTGTTAAACCATTTGAGGGCCATCACATGTTTGTACGTCAGATTGAAGTAGGCCTCCTGAAAGTTGCCCTGTAATAGATCACCATGAAGTGCGTGTTCCTGCATCAGTGCAGACTGCACATTGCTGCTCTCTACGGCGCCAAAGAGAAACATGAGACGTACAGAGGAATTTACAAAGATTATCGACTCTCCGCCCCAAGTTTCGCGTATAACTTTGCGTTTCTCATAGTTTGAGGGACTTGAGTGTATCATAATTAATGTCTGCACATTTGAATCGCATTGGGATTGAGTGATTATATATTTAAAGCTATGTAATTCGATTAATTGTTGTGGTGTTTCTTTATAAGCACTGTTTAGATCCAAAGTAGTGAGTTCTTGGGGGGCTAGTCGGGGTTTGTCTGGCAGTATTAGATAGATTATTAGACACACATTTAGCCAAAGTAGTAAACCATTTAGTAAATAAAGTTTTTTCATCTTCATTTAATTACACAAATATCCGTCGATCAGACCAGCGCGCGTGCTCAACAAAAACTGTTGCAGTTCCCCTTCGATAAGAGCGTTGTCTGCTCAGCCAATCAATACACTGATAACACTAAATTATATACTGATAAAAGCCAATTGTATTGGTGTCTTATTACCATATATGCATAGCTCTTATCTGTTTGTTAACCTATGAGATTGAGTCTGCTTTTCAGTCAGTTGATAGCTTAATGACTTTCAGTTTTATTTTAGAAAGTCGCACTATTCAGTTAGTAAGTGTTATTTTTCACTAGCTTTTCGCAGCACATTAAATGCTAGTTACGTCAGTTTGGATTTTGCTTGACCACCCAAACTGCTGAAAATTTTGTATTTAATTGCTGTTTGTAATAACAATTAAAGTGCAACAAAAATATAGCAATCAAGAGGAGTATTTTGCCGTTTACTGTGGTTAGCTGGGTTATTTTTTGTTAAATATATGAAAACGAAAGCTGCATTTATGCTGAGCTAATGGCGTTAACTGTTGGTGTTGCCAGCATGGACAGGTAAAGAAAATCAAATAAATTTTGATTCAAAAGTAGAAGCAATTATATTGTAATGTAAATCGGTTGAGTTTTGACACAGGTTTCTAAATAACAAGTTTTTTAAATGCATTTTCTTTCAAAAACATCCTGAAACATGCGTTGTCTTCTTTCTTTGACCTTCAGCTGCTCGCTGCCCGTTGCTCACTGATCGATTGTTGCCCATTGTTAGCTTGATGGAAATATTACCTTATGAGTGTTTACCAACGCATATTTTCAAGGGTCATTCAAGCGTAAATGTCAATTACCAATTAAAAAACATTTATGCTCTATTTCCGCATATGCAAATGACCCAAAAAAACATCGTTTACTTCCCACGTCCGACTTCGAGCTAATAATGAAATATGCTCTGCATAAGAGAGGGAATGCTCCAAATATTCAAATTAACGCAATTTGTCAGCTCGTGAGTTGTAAATTGTGTATTGACCTTCAGTTTGGTGTTTTACGAGACACTCTGACTCACCGAGAAGTCTATTGACACCTACTCCCCCTAAAAAAAATAAAAAAAAAAACTCAATGAAAGACGGTTCCAATAAACGCAGTCGAAACAGGTTTTTCTCTACATTTTTTATTCATTTTTTTCTTGATGCTCCAATGACATTGAAATTGTTGTTCCATGGCCCCAAACAGCATCGATGAATTCCCCAATGCACAACAAGTTTCTTCAGATGAGACGATCATTTTAATTGGGTAGCCGATTGTGGTTGTGTCGCTCTGTAATTTGTAAGCTTTATCAATTTATCAAGATGCGGGCCTCATGCATGTTTGTGCATGTCATTAATGTTCGTCTTCATAATTTTCTTTTCTTTGTTTCAAGTCTGGTTTGTGTTTTGTCAGCTGCTGTCAAAATATTGTGGCAGTTTTTACTGAAAGAAAGAGCTTTTTAATCTTATCATTGACTTTAACTTGTCCTAAAACATTTCAAATTTCTGCAAATCACTGCAAACTAATTGCATTTATTTATAAAGCACTTTGTTGTTGTTACGTTAACTTGCTCTTAAGCATTTTACCATTTGAATGTGGCCAAAAACAGACAAAAATACTTCAAACACTTTTATCAATTGCGCTTATCGCGTTTGCCTGCAAATTTCTTTAATTGCCGTTAATTTTCTTCTCTTAGTTTTTCGGTCTTTTGTGCACTGCCAACAATTGGCAAATTGCAATCTTCATTATGTTTATCTTTTGCATTTGGTTTATGCGGCCTTTCATATTGGCCGCGGCTTGCCAACAGCAGCAGCAGCAGCAGTGATTGTTGGCCAGGTTAATGCTTTTTCTGCAGCGTTTTGATTTGGTTAAGCCGCGGGCTAGATCTGTGCCAATCCCAAACAGATTTTACCCATTTCCGGTATAGTTTTTTCTCTGTTTATTCAGTTCGTCTATTTTAATTGCCTGCACACAATTTTACCTAGATAATTTTTTTGCAATAAGAGTCGAGTATTATATAATTTGGACAATTGAAGCTTGTCAGTCTAGTGCGCTCCACTTGACACTTAAAGCTACCACTCACCGTTCATCACTTAATCAACTGTTTGCAGCTAGTGAATGATGTCATTGTCTGTCAGCTTAGTTTATTTGGCCTACCCTGTAAATCTATAAGTAGGAGGAGTTACTGAAAATAGTTGAGGAATTAATATTTTGAGTTGAGAATTTTAAACTTACATTTTTATTATATATAAATTTCACAGTTTTATGTTTGAAGAATTTTGTAAATGTGTTTTTTTATTAGTTCATATAATTTTATTTTACTGAATCCTTTCTCAGTTTAATTTTAACAAATATTGACAAATTTCTTAACTTGTAAACCGCTTACAGGGTATTTCTTGGCTTACGTTTCTGTCTCGCCGCTTAACTGCATTTTTTGTTGGTTGTTTTCCCCTTTTATTTGTCTATCTGTCTTTCGATTTTGTGGCAGCTTTTTGCTATTTACTTTGCATATTTGCCACATGCTCTGTGCTCACTTAACTGCTAGCCAAGTTAAGCCCTCACTGACAGAAAAGTGAGCAGCTGTTGGCCAAGTACTGGTAAGTGCACGAATGCAACTCAAATGTTTGCGTTTTCTGCCTTTTGCATTTGTTTTGGCCAAAAATGATGTTAGTTGAAGTGGCCAGAAGCGTTTTGTGGGTCAACTAACATAACTTCATTGCTGATCGGATACTGGGCGTGTTATGCAAATTATGTGCAAATTGCTAAAAGCCATTCACATTCAATATCAGCATTTAGTTAAACAACAATACAAAAAGAAAATAAATTTGTAATTTTATTTATTTATAAACATAATTTATATGCGAAAAGTGCGAGCTATTTTCATAAATTTTAATATTTGTTAAGAAGCTTTACAAATTGGAGCAAATAAACGCGAAATTAAAGAAGCAAAAATCAAATATTTAAAGTAACTTTTTTGAAACTTTAACAAAATATTGCCATTCAAAAAAGGCTTAAATATTGAACGTATATAAATATTTATAAACAAACTGTTCACATCAAGCATAAATGAAATTTGAATTTGAATTGAATTCAATTTGGCCGAACAACAAAAGTGCAACGAAATTAAATGTAATGAAATTTTATTTGCGTTGCGAATAAAAATTTTAAAAGCAGAATTAAAATGTGAATGTCACGTTGAATAGTAAATAAAGCGAATTGAAATAAATGTCAATTGGCATTTGAACGTTAAATTGCTGTGCTCGAAAAAAAAGCGCTAAAATGAGCAGTCGAATGAAGGTTAACAGAGAAAGGCAGAGAAAGGTAGTGGGGGATGAAGCCAGAATGGTTAAAATGCGTAAATAAAACTAGCATAAAAACAAGAACAGAAAACAAACCCAACGCAACACAAAAACCATTGGCAGACGCTGTCAAATCTGGCCAACTGACAATGACAGCCAAAACAAGGAAGGGCCAACAAGAAGCCAAAGTGAATGGGAAGCGAAAGCGGACCAAATGAAGGGATGTAACAGAGCTAAATAAATTGTTTTCGTTACACAATTTTTTGGTGTTATGCGCGCCACTTGACTTGTAAATGGGCAACGCCAGTCAAACTGAGGGGGAGTGGCTGTGAGCCAGCCAAAACTCCCATTGTTGACCCAGTTATGAGCCACAAAACAGTCAACAAACAAATAAAACCCTGGAATGCTCGCTAATGACAGCTGCTCAGCTGCTAGTACTACGTAACTCCATAAGTTCTCAACTTCTCGGTTTTAACCCCCCACCCACGACCACGAGTGTTGAGTGTTTTTCCTTGACGCTGAAAAGTATGCTATGGCAAATATGCTGACATCAGAAGACATAGACGCATAAAAATTAAAGATATATGTAACAAATGCTGACCATAAACTGACGGCATACCACCAGCACCACCACAGAACAACAGCAATAAGAACCACCGCAATTTAGAGCCAGCGTGACGCCAACTTAAGTTTCTCTTCGAAGAAAATGGAAAACTTTGCTGGTCTCACCGGAAAAACTCCAAGTCGTCGTATTTTGCGCAAAAAAAAAGCTTTTAAGCAACTAACTTGCCTGATGCCACCGATAAGTATACTTGGGGCATTCATAAATATGACTTACTTGCTGAGGTCCTTAAATACATTTCCACGAAAGTGGAATGCATTAAACACAACCGGATTAGGCTAAGTGAGTGTATAAAGCGAAACAAAGAAAGACCGAAAAGATGACATATATTTTTAGATTAATCTTGAGTATTTTAATAATGGAAAAGAACTGACAGGGAGTTGGATTGCAGAAAAGTAAATAAATTAAATGGCGCCAATATTTGCTAACTTCCAGCTACTTAAACACGTTTAACAAAGAGCTGGAAATGAAAATTAGCTGAGAAAACGGAAAGTTGTGTACTTGGGTTTGAATAGAACTTAATTCATAGAAAATAAGTTACTTAACCTTCTCATATTTAATTCCAATTATGTGGTCAATAAATATTAGTCACACTCCAATTAGAGTAAAAAGCAATTTTTTAGGCTGTTTTGCCAGCCATTAACCAGAGTATTTGTGCCATCAATTGATTTATTTTAAAGCTATCTGAAATACATTCTGTCTAACTTTGTTTACATGCCTAAAAAAAAGTTGTTCAAAATACTTTTATACACACTTTGGCAGTAAATTGCCGCCGGTTGGTAAATATTTGCCATCATTAACAAACAAATTAATACAAATTTTCGACTAAACGCAGTGCTTAGGATCCCTTCAAGGCTTGCTCCCTTCCCACTTCCCCTATACACCCTTCTGAGCTCATTTACCCCCTGTAGCGGCTTAGCTGCCGCATTGAGTGCCCATTCTGTCTATTTGTCTAGTAATTAAAAAGTATAAAACCAGCAAATTAAACGCACCAACTGTTGAGAAAGTTTTTTTTCTGCTTCTTTTTTTTGTTGTTTTTTTTTGGCTTTTGTTGTTGGCTGGTACTTTTGGCTCTGTCGCTGGCGCTTTGCGCAAAGTTTTTGCACAAACAAACAGGCGTCGCGTCGCCGCACTTAATTAAATTAGAAAGCGCCCAGCGCGCACAGTGGAACCATTCCAATAGTATGCGAAAAGTCACGCTAACAAACCAAATTCAAGTTGGAATAATTCTGACGGGCATGTCTAAAGCTGAATACTCTGTTCATTTGGCTTGAGTATAGAAATTTCGCTTTATATTAGTTATAAAAAATATTTAAATCAATTTGTAATAAACTACACAAATAGTGCAGAAAACGTGTACAGTTTAATTATGTAGAATTGGAATATTTGATTATAATTCCTTCTTATTTAATTCCCCAAGTTTCCCTCTAAATTCTTCTGCCGTTAACAAATTCTATTTGCAGCTAAAGTAATTCTTTGCTAACATAATTAAAGCGCTAACTATGCAGCTAGCACTAAATAGTTTTGGAAAGAGTATTTTTAAAAACAGACGTCTATGTCGAAGTCGCCGGAAATCAGCAAAACTAATGCCAAAACTTTTCGAGGTGGAGCGGGAGGCGTGACAGCTGTTCTGTGTGGTCTTGTAAGTCGTGGGGCGTGGGACGTCTAAGAGGCAGTGAGCAAGGAAGGTGGGTGAATGGGAGAAGGGAGTGAGGGTTTGTCGTGTGTTCACAGTGCTCACTGTGGCGTAAAATGGCCGACGACTTTGTCTGCCAAACGAAATCTAAGAGATTTTTTTATTCTATTCTATTTTCCTTTCCGTGTTGCAGTCTTTTATACGGCGTAGGAGCGTTAAGTGGGCGCGTGGGCACGTGGGCGTTTAGGGGCGTGTCAGGCAAAGTTTATCAACTTAATTAGAAGCTTGATTACGTTAGATGGCGTTCATCTCTATCGTCGTGAACGATGAGCATTAAAATTAAATGCTGGAAGCGCACAGATTGTGGCCAACTCTGTGACACTTTAAAGCCAACATCAACAGTGGCCTTCAGTCGGTTCTTATCGTCTGCACGTCTCCTTTGTCCAGGGCAGTCAGTCAGTATTCCCCACTCCATCTCTGCTGCCCTCTCTCACAGTTTGTTATCAGCTTATGGCTCCCATTTGGTTAGCAGCCCTTTAACTGCTGGCCATTTATCGTAGATTTGATTTATGGCGCAATTAAAAATTTGCACGACCACCAAAGAGAGTGAGAGATAGAGATTGGGAGGGGGAGAGGGAGATGGAGTCTAAAGAGAGACGTATGAAGCGGATTGCCTAGTTGAGCTGTGGGCGTTTCTCTGTAGGCGTGGCAACTCACACGATCTCCACATCGATGCAAAATTTATGGCAGCGCATTTATTGCCAAACCGCGCGAAAAAATTTAAATGGAAGCTTCCTTCCGCTTGACGTCGCCTTAAACGGGCAAAGCGTCGAGCAGACGACCCCAGTGGGACCCTGCCGAGGACCCCACATGAGAATAAACATCTCGTTTCGAATGCAAAACCCCAAAAAGGCACTCGTTAAAGTGCAAGTTTTTAGTGTGCTCTCAATGCGAGGGTTGTTTAAGCAATTGCTTAAATTTTGGATATGCTTAAATGGAATTTTAACAAACTTTTCAATCAACGCTCGCAATCATTTGAGTATCTCCATTGTCAGCTCCTGCACGGATACTTTTGCCCTCAACTGGCAGCTGTTTGGGCTGCACTTTGAGTTATAGCTGCCTTATGGCGGCTTTTCCACTTGGACTTGTGTCAAACTACCCAACACACATACAAGTATATGTATATTTATATAGATATATATATGTATATCTGTATATGTGTAATCCATGTCATTTTGTTGGCATCGTCAGTGCAACATGTTGCCCGGGCCATGAAATGTATATAAATTTCTTATGCGGCCTGGCATGTCGTAAAACAGGAGGTTAATGTGGTAAACGTTGTCGAGACTTCTAGCCAAGGGAAGTAGCAAAAGGCGTGTAAGAAGCAGAGTTTAGGCCTTGAAGGTTGTTCAGAGGATGTCAACGGATTGAGGAGCATTGTAGCAAAGTGGGTTAGTTCGCATATATTGTTGCCATGGCGCAACTATTAGGGCTAGTAAGTGGCATTTAATGTTGTGGCACATTGTTGCAGTATCCTTCACCCCACTGCTAGTACAAATGCCCTAGCATTCCTCGATTCTGATGGGTTCAAAACAATTATACATGTGTCCTGTGTTAAACAGATTTTAAATGAAAATACCAATGCTTTAAAGCTTATGGAAATATACATACCACAACCAATGTTTAATTAATTTATAAATCTCAAAAATTGACACATTGTTATTTTTTCCCATCCCTAGCTGCACACTTTGCCATCAATTTTGCTGCACTTGAAGAGCCTTTAAAGTCTGTTTTAATAATGCGGTTTTACTGTGGCTTTTACGCTGATTTTGTGCAGCCAAATACACGCACAGTTGAAGGGGTTAAAAAACAAAATGGAAAATATTAAGTATACGCAGTTAAACCTTTAATGCCGCGAAATATTTGCTTTACGACTGCCACACTAATTATTATAAGCTGACAAATCTTTGTGGCGCTTATCACCAGTCAGGCAGCCAAAAGGCAGCACAAACCAAAAATCCTAAGCCAAGTTAGTCTCAAATAAACTGCCGGAGCTCAATTCCCAACATCCTCAACAACGCCCACTTTTGCCCCTCGCCCCTTTAGCTTCTGTCTATTTGATTAACATGCGCACACAAATTCAGTTTAACTTTTTTGGGGGGGCGGGAGGTGGGCGGAGTTGGTGGGAGAAATTAATTTGGGGCGCTCTACATAAACTTCTAATTGGCAGCACATTCCGCATAACGTCGGCCGCGTTGGTCCTCATCGACAACAACAACAACAACAACTAGAACTACAACAACATTGTTGCCAACAATTTTGTTGTGCTGCGCACAAAGTTTGACGTTCGTTCTGTGTGCCAAAAAGTTCTAATAGATTTTTAGTTTTTTGCTCATTTAGTTGATTTTGTTTTTGTGCTTTTTTATTTTTTTGGGGGGTATTTTTGAGATGTATTTTTAGAGTTTTCACTTGCAATTTTTCAACCTGTTTTTCCTCTCCTTTTTTCCACATTTATACAATGTTTTGACTCAACCTCTGAGACCGTAAAACTAATCATTTGTAGTTATGACAAAAGTTGGTTTTAAACCAACGTCGTATAGTGTTTCTGTGGGTGTCTGCCTGTGTGTTGGTGTGCGTGTGTGTGTGTTTTTTTAATTTGTAAAAGATACTTCGTTTGCTATTTTAAAGTTTTGTGCATTTTGACAAACTATAAAATTGTGTTTATTTTAGCAGTTGTCATATCATTTTATTACTTTAATTGTTGTTTGTATTTTATAACGATTTTTTTATATGTAAACATTGAAATAGTTATATATTCGAGTTTGGTTTCACACTGAGAAATTTGATAATGTTTTATGCTAGTTTACAACATTTACTACAATTTATTAAAACATTTAGTTAAATTACTTTAAATGTAAACAAATAAATTTTGTTTTTAGTAACTTATATTTGCTTTAAATTAATTGAAACCAACTTAAATTATAATTAAAATTTTTGCTTATTATATTAAATGTAGCCTCTAATCTTTGAACACATCCCCCCCCCCCCCCCCATCAAGTGCCTTTATTTTTAACAGACTTAAGCATGTCTACAGCATTTTGATGAGCTGTTGTAAATTTCATTGATAAATATTGAGTTGGTCAAACGGAAATTGTATTTTAACGATTTCGGTCAATGGCCAATGCCAGGGTTGCCACAGCAACACAACTTTTACAGCTGTCAACTGGACCACGCCTCTAATGGCTCCACTTTTATGGGATACATTTGGCCTTCGGGACGATGTCAAACGTTGGCAAATTTCTATTCGATTTGTCTAACGAGTTTTCTATAAACATTTTGCTTTAAAAGTTAGCAGTTGACCAGTTGTGCACTGCTAAAAACTAGTAGCTGTGCCACACAAGAAAATCAAAGAAAGAAATCTGTGGCTTTTGGGTAATTTAAAAGTTTTAATAAAAATTCTTAGCATTTTGGGTCTTGAGGTTGTTTTGCTTTGAGTGCTCAATTTAGCAGCAATTCGTTTTTAGTAGTGTAGTAGGAGAGCACAGAATCAAATCACACACACACACACACACACATGGCAAGCACAAATACACAGTCTCACACATGTACGCATACAGTCGGATTGTAGTTCCATTTACTTTTATAGCCTTGCAGTTTGCTGAACTGGACTTTGGTTTTCGTTTGGTTTTTGGACATGTCCAAATGCGTTTTACAGTTGTTTGTCTGCATGGTCATGACAGTAGCGCAATCCTGGCAGCTCATTTCGACAAATGGCCGACAGGAAGTGCACTTTTCCAGCTGACGTTTCCATTGCCACAACTTGCGACTCGAAGCTCGTAACTCGTAAACTTGCAACCTACTGCAACAGTGACGCCATTTTGTGCCCTTCCATTTGACGGTAACGTTGACGCTGACGTTGACATTAAGCGGCGACTTAAAGCCAATGCTTAAAGCCACAAGTTGTCGGCTTCACTTGTCGCCGCCATACATATTCTCAGCTTTGTCAGACAGTTTGTCTTTCGCCCCAGTCACGTACTCATCAACTTTATACACTCGACGACGAAAAAAAAAAATTGTTTATTATTCTTATCGCTGCGGCTGAAAGTCGTTCAAGCTGCTGGAGTTGATTGAGTTGGTCAGTTGGTCAGCGTTAGCCTTATTGACACTTTCATTGAATTATGCCCTGATATGAAATATGCGCTAACACAACATTATCAATCCAAAAACATAAAACACTACGCTTCAGGTTTATTCAACTGTGGCTGACCGCTGCTCTCGCATAAATCAACTTCGATTTTGGTTTTGGTTTCGGACACCGACTCCGACTAGCTCTCGAATTCCTTAGTCTCCACACACTTTGAGTATTTACAGGCAATTTTCAAGCAAATATTATTTTTACTATCCATTGTCGACATCCATTTTCACCCTCACATCGTTCTCCTTCTACTCATTCTCTCATTCAACTAAAGCACGGAAGCGTGACCCAAATATTTGTTTGATTTATTAGCTGCTTTTTATGTGCACATAGAAAAAAGTTGTTGATTTGCCTTTGCAAACGTTTTTTTTTTTTTTTGGGTATTACCAGTTGGTTAAGGTGTTTGTAACGCCCTCAGGAATTCAATTTTATTTGGCCATAAAAAAAGTTCCAAAAGCTTTAAATTAGCTGGGAAAGTGAGTTTGAGCTTAGAATGGCTTAGGTTAAGTTAAAACTGAAATAAAAAACTTGTTTTTAAGTGTTTTAAGTAGATTAAAAAAACGTTGGGTTGTATTTTAAAGTTGGTAAAAATATTTAAATACAGTTAGAAGTACTGAAAATATAATTAAATTTATTGTGAGTCTTAGACTCGATAAAAAATTATAAAAATTTAGTATTTAAAACTCTTCAACTGGCCAAGAAATTAAATAGATTTATGTTAAACATACGGATCCTGCAATGTATTATGTTCTAGTGTTTAAAAAATGTGTTTAAAGTATTTATAGTAACCAATGCAAATCGTTTCAACTATACACACAAAATTAACAGTGGCTTAAGATATTTAAACTCACAGCTTGTTTTTCTAGGGTATACACACTTCCATATACTGCATTCCAAATTTTCGTTTAGTGCATTTTTCCGTTTTCAATTTTCAATTCTTTTCTCGCATTCTTTAAAACGATGTGCGACAGTTCACGCAACTTCTGAACTGCAACTGACAGATACAAAACAACGTTCAGATATTCCGACCCCCCAAAAATACAGTGTACAAATTCTCACCTCATTTTTGGCAGTCGGTATTTAAAGTTACCTTTAAACAACAACAACAACATTAATACGAGAAGAGCAATAATTAAATGAAGTGCTTTGCAATGAGGAAGCAAGCGAACAGTAAAGTGTCGAAGTGTATCTTTAAGATACGCGCACGTGCAACTGCATCGCTTTGGCAGTTGTTTGTTTTGTAGCCTGTTGTTGTTTATTTAGCTTGTTAGTTGGGACTGTGTAAAATCCGTAGTGGCAAGTGCAAGTGCCTCTTAAAAGTTTTACGGGCTGCACGTTACGTAAGTTCTTTTTATGCTTTTGGACCCGACTTGGTAACTTCAAATTGAATAGGATTCAATTGGGCAAAACTGCTGGCATTGTTTGACTTGTTTTCAAGCCAATTGGTTGTAACCTAATTCAACTGACAATAGTTTTAGTCTTTGAAATGTCAAAATCTATTTTTGTTTTACAGAAATTTATAACCTCTTTTGACTTTTGTTGCCATTTGATTCTGTTCCGATTTGGCCATAAACACAAACAATTTGTCACGCTTTCCTTCAGTCCGATTCGAGTCGAAATTGTAGCAATGTCAAACCAATCGACGCCCCACAATTTGGCCAAGAGGCAATCCAGAACTGATTGCCCACACTTTTGGGCCAGCAATTTGATCTTTTGGGTTTCCGGTTTGCTTATCTTTGTGATATGCCCACACTTCAATTATTCATATGCCTGAATAAGCCAAGTGCTGGCCAAACTGGCCACAAATCTTTGCCATTCCATCTCAGGTTTTAAACCATTTTTCTCTGTGCTTCATTTGCATTGGGAACAGACTGCATTTATTTGCTTTGACTTCAAGTCGTTGCTGCTTGTGGCAGGTTCAAACCAGCGAAATGATTCTGATTGCTTTTAGCTATTGGCATGTAACATAGAACTGCGCACTAATAGCAGGCTAATGGAAATACAGTTGAATGCCTTGAGACATGTCTACAGAACGACAAATCGACATATCGTTATATCGAATACTCGATAGATGGATGAGTCAGGGGTTAAATGTCTGGCTTGTAACTGATCCCGAGTCTATGTGGACTACTCAATCGATTGTGCTCTGACTTAATGCAAAACTGCTTGAGTATTTTATTTATTTAAAGTTTATTTGCTCTTCTATTCGGCCTACAATTTTTATTAAGTTTTTTTTAATATTTATTTAATGTCTTCATTTGATATCTATAGTCACTTACTTCAACTCTGCTTATTTTTCAATCCGTTTTTAATAACATCTGCGTTAATCTACAGCAATTAAAATAAATTTAAAACTTAAACCACTTTCTCAACAACCAAAATTTAAATGAAATCAACAGCAGTCATTATTATAGAAAATAAACATTAATTTGCCGTTTAATGCACTATGTAGATTAATTGCGGGTTTTCTTGACAATTCACTCTGAAAACGAACGCCTAATTGCAAACCGTTTTGCATTTGAGATGGAGACAGTTGTGCTGACAAATTGGCAACTGCTTTATCATGGCCTAAAATGAAAGCACCTTATGCCACAGTTTGACAACTGGCTGTTGGGTATTTCAATCAGTGTGTGCCAGAGCTACAAATGTTGCAGTTGCTCTTTCTCAGGACGATGTCTTCATTGCTAATCACATGACTGCTCCATTTGCTGCAAGCAGCTGCCTTGGCGAGAAGTCTTTGGCGAAAACGCTGGCAAATGAGTTTGATTTTGATTTTGATTTATGCAACTGCAATTGCATACACTCTCTATGCTCTATTTCTAATAACTGGACTAGCTGACGTACACATAAATCAGTTGACTGTTGCCAGTTGCCGTTTGCCTGTTGCCAGTTGCCGCCTGTCAACGTTGGCGGGCCCAAAACGCAAAACGTGTCTACCGTCTAATCACTGGCATCAACGGACTCTCAGGCCATTCCAGATGCTGGCACCTTCCGGCAAATGCGACAAGGTAACGATGGAAATGTGTGCGACTTAAAGATACTCTTTAGGCAAGGAATAGGCAGACAAGTAGCTTAGTTTTTAGGCAGTGCTGGACTTAGGAATACACTTTAGCCCATTGAGTTGTAGTTATAAAACAATTCTTTCCTTCAATGTTTTAAGTTCTTAATTTAATTAAGCCCATTGCCCAAAAAGACTGTTTTCAATTGTTTTTCTGTTTACTTATTTCTTTAATATCATAACCCACTTTCAGCCACATTAAACCGCTTTAATTTAACTTACTTTAAGCCACAACTTTGCATCTTCAGGATGTGGAAACTGAAACTGAAACAGAACAGAAGCAGAAGCAGAAACTTTATAATGAAATGTCTGCCAAGAGATGCATTTTCATAAAGCACACACAACACAGTGGAAGCAGGCCATCTACATAATACTATCTCAATATACAGTATGTATCTGTATCTGTTGCTGTATCTGCATATGCAACTGTAGCTGTATCTGTAACGTTATGTGGACATGGACACTTCTCTTCTACCGCCGCTGGTTTTATATTTCTTTTATTTTCCAGCCGAGGCTTTTTTGCCAACATTCGCATGCAAATTTGATGCAAAAATATGTGAAATTTTCGATTTTAAACGACACCGTGAATGTTACAGTTGCCACAGTAGCCGCAGTTGTTGCTGCTGTTGCTGCGTTTTCTGTGCTCAGCTGATGCTTCAGTTTCTGTTGCTACTGCTGCTTGCAAACTGTGGCTGCCTCACAAAAATTTATGGCGTTCCCATGTCTGAATTTATCTGCTTGTTTCACATGCAAATGCAGCGGAGTTTCAGCTCGTAATGTTGATAAAAATGAAAACATTTTACAGTCGTCCAGCGTCGTTGCTGAAGCAGCGGCAGCAACAACAACATTTCACCGTCGCAACAGAATATTGCCAAAGTGCCTTTAACTGATTTCGGTTCTAGCCCGTTTAAACGAAACCATGTCAGACTATGACCAGCACCAACAGCAGCAAACTACAACAACACCAAGAGGAGAAGTAGCAGCATCAGGTAGCATTTAAGCTACAATGGTTGTCATTGTTCATATTGTGCTCAAAATGTAGACAATACTCACACAGCTGCTATTCATAATTTTCCAGTTGAATTGTATATTTATTCTGCTCAATTTCAATATTGATTTCCAGCTGTGATTTTTCATAATTTGCCGCTGCGTTTCGCACTGTGTTTCATTTTGAATAAATCTGTAAAATTTTGTATACGGTTTATTAATTGGGTTGTTCTGGGTTTAAGCTCAAAAAGCTTAAAGATAAATTTTTAATTTACACATTTTTTATTAAGTTCTTATTTTATCTAAGTAAATTTCATAAAAAGTTGTTTTTAAATATTTACTTATTTATACTTTTTTGCCCACTGTAGCATTTGTGGCTTTTGCATTTTCATCATACGTGTTCATTCATAAAAATTGTATATTTATTTGCATACACACACACTTGCACACCCCAATACACACACACTTACACACATTGTGTATACACATACAAACAGGCAAAGAGCCCACCAATAAATGGACAGAAAAACCAACGTTCGCAGTTGGATTACCAGTTGTTTTTGTGTGTATTCTGACCTTGAGCTATACGTGCCAGCTGAGCCAGGCAATCCTTGAATGAAAGACAGAAAGAGAGATAGCAAGAGAGGGAGTAAAAGGGTGTGGGGGTTTGGCAGATAGTAGGAGTAAGCTGCCAGTTGGTGCCTCTGTACTTTTCCAACTGTTTTAATATTCCTTAAAGAGCTTGAACCTTTGCCAAAGATGATGACTCTGCACTGAAAGTCAAGGAAAATTGACTTTAACTCATAGCCCTAAAATGGCAGCCCTTAAATCGCCAGGAATTATTATATTTACAGATATAATTTAAGAACTATTATGTGGTTATAGTGGAGAAAACTTAGTTTTCTTTTGAAACATTTTTTAAAGTTCTCTTACAACTCCTGACAATATTTAACTTTTAAATGCATTTTGTACTATTGGGCTTTACATAAAAAATTGTATTTAATGTTTGATTACTTTTTAACAGTGTTTTTACCAGCGGCAGAATAACACTGAGCTCCATTTGGGGCGTATTTTTTTTTTGCCCATGTTTTCGATTTACCGGGTATTACATAGCTGGCAGATATTTGCTCCCACCTACGTGACTGCCTCTGACTTTGATCTGGACGCGGGACACGGGACTCGGGACTTTGGGCACTGGTATTTATAACGTTGCCATGGCAGCAAAACTGTTGCTGCTGCCTCGCGTTGTGGCATTGACTTTGGGGCCTCCAACTCAAACAGTATTCGAGTTGCAAGTTTTTTTTTTCGGCTTAAAAGCTTCAAATTGACAAAGGCCAGAAGCAGAGCTGGCTGTCAGGAGCTTGTAGGCGTACACTGATGGGCTTCAAAAGCGGCAAGTTCTTAAAATTTTGTTACAGTAGCTAACAAACTTTATTTTATTTACTACAGTTTCTCAATATTTATTTTGTTTGTTGCATATTTAAGTCGCATTAAGACTTGAAATCTTTTGCAACAAATTGAGTTCTAGTTGGCATCCAAGTCAAGTTTTTTTCAGTTGACAACTCTTTAGATTTAAGGTAGCTAAACTTTCTCATGACTCTGTAACAAGTTGAGACTCTTTTAGTTTTTTTGTATTTGCTCCCTTCCAAAATACTTGCAAGTTGCAACCTGTTTGTTGCCCGAGACGCCAGCACTTCCCCAATAGCATCTGCATGAATGCGTTGCATTGTCGCTGTGGTGCCACATGATGATCATCATCATCATTATCATCATGATGATAGTGAGGCAGTTCATCCAAGGGGGTGCACTAAACATTCATCTTTAAAAACCATTTTAGTCGACACAAAGCGACGCGTTCTTTCTTCAACAAAAGGGTCAAGAGGAAGAGATTGGGTCGGTGGAAACAGTACACTGTTCAAAAAGAGTGCAACTTCATGATAGAAGTGGTAAATACTTTAATTTTTAAGTTTAATCTCTTCTTAGGATTTAAAAACAGTGCGTTTATTTTAATAACACTTTTGTCTAAGTTTAAGTAGAGTTTAATTTACTTCCTGCTACATTCAGTTTTCTTTCTGTGTAAAAGTTACAACACGCACACGCACACACACAAAACTCAACACATAACAAGTGTTGTCTTTGAAGGCAACGGGCAGGGAGTTAGAAGAAGGTACAAAGCGAAAAAAAAAAATAAAAACGCGTTCAACATTTTCGCACAGACACCGACACAGACAGCGATGTGTTGGCCAGGCCAGGAGGATACGAAAGGACAGAGGAGTAGAAAATAGAAGGAGAATAGAATAGAAAGACGGAAGGTGATGGAACAGCGGAAGCTGTCGCCTTCTAGTGCTGTTAACAAGACACAGCCCAAAGTCAAAGGGACAAGGAAATTGTAACCCGACAGATAGCGAGACGCGTATAATGGAAGCACAGCCATATTTTTTAGATTTTAACGAGGCCAACAACGAAGACAACACAATGACAACAACAACAACAAAAACAAGAGCGACAACAACGATGATGATGCTGATGCGAACTAGAAGCATAGCATCAATGGCGAAACATTTGTCTCCTGACAGTCCTGCGGAATGTTTCTCTAGTCGTTGTTGTTGCTGTTCTTGTCCAGTTGTTGGATTGAGGGCGTGCCAGTAGCTCAGAGTGCAACATTGTCTAAGGTTGCATGTGTCATAAAAGTGGGCAACAAAGTGTGCCAGGTAAAAGTGCGTTTTGCTCAGGACACAACACTCAACAACAATTGTGGAATGGAAAAGTAAATGGAGCTCAAACAAGTTGAGTTTTGCTTTTATTAAGTTTAGTTTTTATTTCTAGCTTAGAGCATTTGATAACAAGTTATAGAGAAAAGCTGAACTAAGAAGCTCAAAGCATTTGTAACCTTTTGAATTATGCTTGAAACATATTTAAACTATTGTTCTTGTTTAACTAACTTTACTTAGACCAAACTAGTTAGTTAAGATTTTCCCTCGTTCACATCAAAGTAGTGCAACTACACAAGGAGTCTGACTCAACTAAATGTAATACATATTAAAGTTAAACAAAAACTTAGATAAGAAGAGCAAAGACCATAAGACAGAAAAGAACAAAAGAGAGAACGAAAATGAATGCAGAAAAAAGCGAAAAACAAAAGTCAAGCTGAATGTCATAATTTTCATCATCGTCGGGTAACTTGTTTACAGTTCTTGACTTTTGATGTTGCCAGTTGTTGTCAGTTGTCTTGTTGTCTATTGCCTGTTGCCTGCTTTTGATAGATTGCCATTTATCAGCAGAGTTGCCACAGTCAATTAAAAATGCTAATTGATGTCGGTTCTTTTGAGTCGAGTTTGTCAAAGCCAAATGTATTCAACAAATGCGGGCATCTAATTAGCCGCAAAAACTCGCCAAATTTTCCAATTTTATACAATTTTAATTTCATTTTGCACTGACTGTTTTTTTTGAAAAAAAAATTGTTTTATAAACAGCTTAAATTTATGATGGGAAAGTTAGAAATAGGTGGAGTAAAAATGGTTAAAGTAAAGTTTTTCAACAATTATTAATTTTATAAAATAAATTTATGTTATTTGTAACTAGGAGAATAAAACTTATTTTTATTTTTAAATTAGTTTAACAATTTATAATTGTTTAACTACTATGCCTTTTACAGAGTAACCTGTCGTCGTTATCCTGTTAATATTTATGCTTTAATTGCATTTATTGTTTTGCTTTATTTGCGAATCTGTGTTAAATGTCAGTTTAAATATTTATTTATCTATCAGCGTATATATTGCAGTTCGCTCATTAAAGCAATTAAAATTTGTTATTGTTTTTACTGGTAACTCTGGTTTTTAGTTTTTATTTGTTGATGATGCATAAACATTGCTATTGCTGTTTTTGTGTGCAATTATTTGTTTTAGAGCTTGTCATTTATGGGCGTGCCACTTTTAGATAGTTTAAACGTACAAATAAAAGTTTAGTTAAAGTTTCCATTTTTTGTACTAAACGGAGCTTTAAAAAAAAATGTCGTAAGTTTGGCACAGAGTTGCCAGCTATCGGCAAAGTTTATAGTTTGCCCGATAGAATGAAAGGAGTAGAGCGATGGAGTGAACTTTTCAGTCAACTTAATTAGCAAGTTGATTATTTTGAACGCCTAATCGAGCACAAGCCATGATTTCATTAGTTTGCTGATTTTGTTGCAACATCCAAACTCAGCTCAAGTGTTGTCATGAGGTTAGAATTTTGCAACTTGCAGCGTAAAGTGCGCTATGAATATTTAATTGCCACTAAGTCTAGATGAGGTAACAGAAAGTTTGTGGGAGGGAAAAAACTGTAGCGGCACTTCTACCAGAGAGTCATTGAAAAGTTGTAAATGTTACAAATTAGTTGGCATACGGTAAATGGCAGACAGTTTGAATACCAAATGACACTTTCAGTTGTAGTTTTCTCTAAACGTTTTGAAAGAATATAAAAATTATAAAGTTCCGTAGTGGCAACGACCTTTGATGGGGAAAACATTGCAGAAAAGTTGGTAAGGGACTTTAACTGTTTTTATTTTATAGTTCCTAAATATTAGCTGTCAAAGTTTATTAAGAATTGTTTTAAGTTTAAGAAATCATCAAACTTTATACAGAGTTTTAATTAAGTAACCTTTGCTTTAAACTGCAGCAAACAAAGCAAGGGGTTCTCTTCAATGTTCTGTAATTCCCAACCGGTTCTAGGGCCGGTTTGCATGCAGTTTACAGCTATTTGTTTTTGTAGCTGTGCATATAGGTTAAGCAGTGCGAAATTAGTTAGTAGATAGTTGGCATAATTACCAATTTGGTGCTTATATTATGCATTTAGTCATGATGTATGTGAATAATATCTTCATTGCTTGGCAGTTGTCGTCTTTGGATCATTTGTTGTCTCATTTAAGGCATGCAGCATCTCAAATGAAGCGTTAAATTCAACACATAATATAAGTTTTATGACCTAAGCGCATAGCTTTATAGCTTCATGAACCTACCTACCTTCCTCTCTCCTCCCTTCCCTTTCCCACTCCTCCTGCCTCTGTGTAGTAGGTACATATATAATCGCTCTGTCCATATCTTTTAGACCAAAGGCAACGCAACTAACTTGTTTGCCTTTGAGCTTACAGCAATCAAACAACGTTTAACCGAAAACAGAGAATAGAGAATGGAGAACTGAGAGAACAATGGACATAAAGTGAGAACTCTGAGGAACATAGCGATGCTTGGGTCGTGTGCTTATATGTTCTGATAAAAATGTATATACGTATGTGCTACTATAAAGAGGGTTTGATATGAGGGCTCGTTATAAGGAGCCGTTTGTCTACCTATGCATTTAGTAAGAAATATTTGATAGTTTGACAAATCCTATTTGCACGCTTCGCAGGAAAATCAATTTTCCGTTCAGCCCTTTGTGTGTCTTTATTTTCCCTGCCCCCTTTTGTCCACTTGCTTTTCATGTGTCATAAAAAAAATGGTGTTTTTTTTTTAACTTCATTTGGGTTTGTCTATGGCTATGCAACCCTTTTATCATTGATCATGCTTACCGGCTGCGACTACGACTACGACTACGACTTCGACTCCGATTTTTATGGACTTGCTAAGAAGCATTCGCGCTTCCTGCTGTCCTCCATAAAAGAGTCTAAAACGAGAAGATGAGCAAAGAGATTCTGACTCTGAGTCATTGCTTGATGGCAGCGCTTAATGGCAATTAGTTGGAAAATTTGTTGAGGCTTCCGTATGATGGTGGTCGATTTTCCTAGTTCCATTGAAATCACACCCGAAAAGAGTGAGTGAGTGTTGTCTGTGGTTAGGGCGCAAGTTCTTCTTGGGCAACTTTAATGGCCACATACGATATTGCCACAGCATGATTATGTAATTTAGTATGTTTTTTTTATTATTTGGTTTTCTTTTTACTTTTTTGCTGCCCACATAGAGCGAGTTTTCGAGTGGAGGCAGCAGCAGCAGCAGCGGCATCTACATTGACAGCCATGTGGAAGGAAGCATTGAATGTTGTCGTTGTCGTGGTCGTTGGCGTTTCTTGAAGATGTTGTTCTCATTGGTTTTGTTGGCTTTGCTTTGCTTAGGTTTGTTTTGGTCACGTGGGCGTTCTGTTGCCACTTCTGGCCGTGCCCCACCATCATCAATCATACACTGTGCAACCAATTTCCAATTGCCAATTGTCGAGCACCAAAATGCAACTGTTAAAAAAAAAACAAATGAAATACTTACGTACTTGGCATAAAAACAAACGCCGGCAGCAGTTCAAACATGTTCGACCAAGTTCGATTGTGTTCGTTTGAAATATGTTGCTTGTATAAGTGCCTAGACAACATGTTGCATGACGTGATTGCTCTCTTTAGCATTTCAAAACAAATGCCGGCACTGCAGTCTGAAATGTTGCTAACCATCATGCGCTCAATGCTGCGCCGCCGCCGCTCTCTCTCTTCCACTCGCGCTCTCTCTCTGCCTTTTAGTTGTTGCTCGCAACATGTTGCTTGTGTAACTGCCTAGACATGTTGCGCTCTCTCAGTTACATTGAAAATATCTACTAAATTGAAATAAAGCAAATGAATTGAATTAAAATTATATTAAAAATTAATTAAAGTAGTTAAAATTATTGTAAATAATTAACAGATTTTCTTTACTTTTGAAACGCCCACTTTGTGTCGCCTTTTGGCCTGTTGTTAGTGAGTTTCTCTCAGTGCATGTGTGTGTTGTGCTCTCAACATTGCGGCGCATCAGTTCAGATTCAGTTTTGCCGTTTCACAAACTTCAGATTCAGTTGTTATCTGTAAGTCGGTTCGTGTCGTCACGTGTGCGGGTTAAAACGCGTCTGTTGAAACCAAATTCTTTCATGATTCTTTCCACTCGAGGTAAACAAAACAACGTCGTGTATATTGCGTAAAAAAACAAGCCAAATAAATAACAGAACAATCAAAAAATTGAAAAGTGCGTAAAGCGAATTTTTAATTAATTTAAATGTGACTGAAAAAATAAAATAAACAGCACAAATTGAAAATTAATTAAACATTTAAAGGTGCAAATTTGTGAGCATATCAAAAAAATATTCATTATTTACAAAAAAAATTTAAAATTTAGCAAAAACCAATAAACAACGAAGTTTACAACGAATAACTTAATTAATAAAGTGGTAAATGAAATAATCGATCTTTGTGAATAATTAATTATTAATTGGCATTCCTTGAAGTGTTTTTGTCTGGAATGTTATGTGAAGTGTCTGAGTGATAAGCCTCTCAGTGTTTGATTTATGGCTGAATGAAGAAAATGCATTAACAAAAGGAAAATGCTTTAAGCAAATACGAAAAAAAGGCGCATAAACGTGCAGCAACAAAGAAACACGCGAGCGAGCAAAGAACAACAATAAAAAGAAAATATACATACAAATATCAGAAACGAGAAGGCAATTTCATCACAACAGTTTTAAGAACAAAAACAAAAAAGATACAGGAATAAATACGCAATCAGATACAGTTGAGGTACGCTAATTAGAAACGCGTAAAAAATAAAAAGCGAAATGGCTTTGCCTCCAATTCGAGGCATGGGAATCTTTCCATTGATGCTGATGGTGCTGCTGCTGCTCCTAATGGCTGGATTGAGCTATACCGAGGAGCATGCACATCGTCATGCACATAATGCAACAACAAGTGCTCCACCCCTCGCTGCAGCAGCAGCTGCTGCCAGGTTGCATCGCAATCAACAGCGTTTGCAGCAATTGCAACAGGCACAGAATGGCAATGACATTGTCCTTGACATTGGCAGTGCTTATGGAAATGGTAATGGAAATGGAAATGTAAATGAAAATCGTAATCATCATCATCATTATCATCACTTGCGACATGAGCAACATTTGCGGGCTGAGTTGGCGGGCAACACCAACCGACAGCCACCGATGGTTGTGAAGCAGCCAACGGAATTGGAATTGGAACAGTTGGCCATGTTGCCGGGACCTGGACAACAGCATCATTTACGTCATCATAATCGCCATCATGCTGCCTGGGAGCAACGTGTGTTTCCCGCCATGCGTCATCAGCAGCATCGCATGTCGCTGCCAACAGCAATGCCAGCGACAACAACAACAACAGCAGCAGCAGCAAGCACACCTGCAACACTGCTTTCGACAACAACAACAACTACAGATGGTCCAATGCTTCATTCGTTAAGCAATGCCAGCCGATACTTTGATCGTGAGGGCATCTATCCCTCTTGGTTGCAGCCACGTTCTACACGTGCCCCCAATTGGCAACAGCTAGACAGCTACGAAGATGATGACGATGACGACGACGATGATGATGATTATGACGTCGATGAGGATGCCGATAATTCTGAGGATTATACAGATAATGTTAATCGTGCTGCAGCCGCTGAGTTGGCCAAACAAATGCCACGCTATTCGCTATTTAGCCAAAAGTTACCAACAATTAGTTCCGACGAAGAGGATTATGACTCATACGATCAGTCAGATGTGCAGTCCATATCGGTTAACAGCAACAACAACAATAAACATCCAAGTATCTCAGCTGGACATTCAAAGTCGGCTGCCAAACGCAATGTCTTTGATTGGATTTTCAAGCGGGAGAAGGAAAAGCGGAAAACTGTACGCGCACAGCCGCCGCAGCGAAGAGTGGAAACGACAACGGAGAAACCGAAAAGCTTTTTGGATGACAATTTAAACGATGATGAGGACAACGATGACAACGTTGAAGTCTTCTCCAACGAACAGTGGAATAAAATTGAGCATGAGCATCATCTGAAGCAACAGAAACATCAAAAGGAACTGCAAATGTTGAGAGAGCGAAACAGATACGCGCCACTGATAAGAGGAGGATCACGGAGAGGCGGCATTGATACTGAGGTAATTTTGGCATTGCCCCCATTAAACGCTGTTTTGTTATTGTCGATCAATGATGTCATTAGGCATTGTTACGAATTCAACGCCTCAAATGCAAACTGATAATTCCGAGAGCACCGAAACAGGCCACAAATTGAATTGGTTTATTGCCTACTGGCCAACCGCATAGACACACAAATACACAGAGAAACAGAGAGAGACGGAGAGAGAGGGAGAGCAAAGTGCGCAAGAGTGCGGCAGACAAACATTTACACTGAGAGAAAGAAGTCTTGCGTAAATTATGACGCGTTGCGAAACGTTCTCGAAAACTTTATGATTCATAGCATTTGTCTAGCATCGTTTCTCGCCTCTGCAAGAATTTAAAATTAAATAGACCTACCCCTGAGACAATTTTTATTAAAAAGTATAAAAATATAATTGAAAGAAATAGAATTTTATATCAGAGAGTTAGGCAGTAAAGATAAAAAAAAATGTGTAATACTTTTTTACACTAATGAATGCATTAGTGCTCAAAAGTGTAAGCTGAAAATTCATTTAGCTTTATTTATAGAGCACTTGAAATAATTAAATTAATTTATTTAATTATTTATTTCACTTTTAACTGTAATCAGCTTCGACTGATTTCATTCAGTTCTCAGAGTGTGCTATAAATAAATGGGCAAACGTATGTTGTTTATAGACACCGTATATTTTGGTACTGACCATGGCTAATACCATTTGTGTTTTGGTTTTCCCCCACGAGTCATAGCAACCGAAATACAGACAGACAGAAAGCAAAGAACAACAACAACAACACTAATACAATTAAATATTGCTCAGTTCCGTTCTATTTGTTGAAATGTTTACTGAATTTCGTTAAAGGGTCAACGCTGATTTTCGTAACCAGCGTAGTCCAAAATTGTTTGTCCAGCTTGTCCGACCATTGCGGTTGGCTAATTGAAACTGTTCTGCAGCTGTACAACAACAATGAGAATAATAAAAGGTAGAACATTTTGTTGCATTTAATTTGCAGTGTTTGAAACGGTTTTGTTTTGTCAGCATTTAATTGCATTTTGTGTTGTAATTCGTTCACTTTTCGTTCTCATTTCTATTTGATACATTTTCCGTTACGTTTTTGCCTCAAGTTCCTTTTTCGCGCACCTTAACCTAATTGCAATGGGCAAATTTAATTAACACAAAACAAACAAGTGACCAGTAAGCAGAGAGAGAAAGTGCAACTGCAGCAAAGACAAAGTAATCAAGAGAAACACATAAAAATAGTTGAAAAAAAAAGAAAATAAATTCATCACATTCTTTGCTACCTTTGTTTCTAATAGCTGCTAATTTTGTGTCTTTATTTGACCCTCCTAGATAGCCAAAACCAAATTATGGCTTTATCACAACCCTAGGCAGTAAAATTAAACACTTAATCACTTAAAAGCTGTATTTATTTGTTATAAAAAACACACAAATGCTACTTATAGAGATTTATTGAACATGATACATAATTAAAATAAATAAACAATAATTCTAGCAACTGGAAAAAAAACTCTGCAAATGATGTTAACACTTTCCGGTATTGTATTTTCAATAAAAACAAAATGATTATCTTTTTTTGAATTGAATTGCCATAAATTTGATATTTTTATGATTTCTGCTTAATCCTTTCATAAATCTACTCAACTCTAAGCTGCTGTTGTGCAAAGTTTCATTATTAGTTTTGGAAATTTATCAATTGTTTGGGATTAAATGGTTTTTACGGATCTTTTGATTGTCACAGCTTTAATAATCCTGCTGAAAATTCGTCAATATTTAAATTCCAATTTTTGTTTTGCAATATCCAAAATGTGTTCTTAATTATAATTGCATTTTGATGCTGTAAAAAGTGTGATAAAAGGAATGAAACGAGCTACAAAAAATTAACTTGAATGAAGCGTTATATGGAATGGCATCGTAAATTAAAAAGCACTCGAAAAATATTGTAAAATAGGAAAATAAACAAGCAACAACAATAGCATTAACAACAACACTGGCTGAAAACAGCTGCAACAATGACAACAATATGTGTAACAAGAGTGAAAATTGAGCAGGTGTATGAGTGTGTGGGAGTGTAGTTGTGAATGTGTGAGGGAGGCTGCTTGTGTGTGCGAGTGTGGGTTAACAAAACAAGCAACTGAATACGATACTAACAGCTCTCGACTATGATATATCCTTAAGCCAAGTTTAAAAGTTGTGTGCTAAAAATATGTTGTATACTTTATGGTGTTTGCGTTGCTATCAAGCTAAAGCCAGCTATAACTTTAGCTGTATATATAGAATGTTGATTCCTTTTACATCTAGTTGCTCTTAAAGTCTTTGTAATTATGGTATTTACGCCTTTTGAGCTCTGTCATGCTTTCATTCAGCTTTAATATGCCCCAAAGCAGATTTAACGGGTATACAAATGCGACATGAGTCGCCTCTTGCGACAGGTGAAATTGGCGCTCTGCCATTGAAATGAGAATGACAAGGCGCACAGTGGTTGTCCCTTCTTACATCGTCCATTAACTACTCTCCTCCTCTCTCTCTCTCTCTCCGTCTTCCCCTCTCTTTTTATAGCGACACACATGCATGTGCGAGTGTGTGTGTTTGTGTTTACATATGTCTGCGAATGACGCCGTGGCGTTCGTATTTCCTGCTCTCTCACTGCCTCTCGCCATCAACTCAAACCCCAAGAAGCACTCGTAAAATGTATCTCGATGTTTACATAATGCATTATTTGCATGTCGCTACAGTTGTTGTTGTAGTTCTTGTTGTTGCTGTAACTGCACTTAATTGCAAAGTTGGTAAAACATTTTTTAACATTTATTCCATTTGATGTTTTTGTGGCCTTTATTTTGCACTGTTCATTAACGCGCCAACTGCGGTTAACCAGGGCGTATACGCAATGTTGGCAAACCATACTGTTTTTATTTTTATTTTCATTAAACGCGTTGAAATAAATTTTGTTTAACAATATTTGTGTGTGTGCTGCAAATTAAAGTTTTAGTTAATTACACTCACACACACTAATCTGTGTACTAACATTTGGTTGAGCGCTGCTTTCACTTCGTAATGGAAATCATAAATTAACGACCATCCTCTTGGGCCACCAACAGTGCAGGATAGTTAGTCAGTGCTAGTGTGGAACTTTTGTCATTTGTTTAAATATCTCTCGAAATATTTATTGCTAATTTGTTTAGCTGTTACGTGTAAATTAAGGAAGTAAGAAAGTGGGGGCGCTTGATTAACACAACATCAAAAGCTTGAGAGCTAAAGCAATTATACAAGAGTACTACCACTCTAACCTCAATGAATTTTACCACGAGCAAATATGTTTTAACTATTTGACAATTATTGCACGGCAAATAAACATAACTCTGGCACTGCAGGAGCTTCTAAGTTTTTGTTTTTGAAAATATAAAAAATCATTTCTAATCAGTTTCCTTAAACACGAGCGGATTTATAATATATAATTTTTAGCAGCAACAGCAACATGTTCTTACCTCTTTAGAGTTTGAGCAAAGCTTAAGCTGCTTTCGAAATGCAAATATAATTTATGTTTTTTCTTTAAAAGTATAAAAATATATGAATTTTATTCATTTTATTTCTACCTTTTTTGTAAGCTTAAGCTGCATTTACAGCAGTTGCAATTCAAGCTAGTTAATAAGCCCTTAAACTGCTCGGATCAGAACAATTTGCTATTGTTGATGCTACAGTTTGTTGCAATTCCAACAGACAATAAAAATTTGTGTTTTTTTTTTGAAGAAAAAAATATTTTTATAGCAGAAAAATTTATTTTACGCAAGAAAAACAAAGAGAAATGTTTTCAAAACATTGTTGGCAATGAATGAAATTTGTAATGTTGCTTTTCGTTGGTTGTTGCTGCTGCAACCCTGCTGCTATTGATGTTGCTGCTGCTGCAGTTGTTGTTCTTTCACTTTTGACCTTTTCAAGAAGCTTCAAATTGACGAACGCATCATTTGCACAACAGTGCCACGCCCACAGTCCATATACGCCCCTGCTGTGCTGTTGTTCTAGCTGCGGTTGTGCATGTTACTCTTGCAGTTGCTGTTGTTGTTGTCGGTTTATCGAACCGCATTTGTAGCCCACTCGTATCTCGCTGTGTTCATAAGCTTTTAACTGCCTTTTTGTGTGCATCTTCCTTTTGCTAACGTAACTTTCCTGCTGTGAGTGCACTGCCTTCCACCACTTCTCCTCTTTGTAGGAGCTTTGCAATTTACGCTGCCGCACTGACAACAGCAACAATTTGTGCACTTCAAAGCGGCTCAGAGTGAATTGAAAATCAACCTCAAATCGTCTGTCAGAACATGCAACACTACTTGCAACAGCAGCAACATTGACCTTGAGCTACTCACAGCAACAGCAACAACAGCAACTTGCAACAATATCTTACCACATATTTGTTGCATGTTGTTTGCACGTTTGCAACTGTTGTTGCTGCTGTTGATGCAGCGATTGCGTGATGTTGCTGCTGTTTTATTGCGCTTTCTGCTGCCATTGATTATCCTTTAGTGGCTCTTATGCGATTGCATGTTGCTGTCGTGTTAGCTCTTGATGTTGTCATTTTTTGAGTACCTCAATATTCCTCTCGTTGTTGTTTTTCACTGCTGTTGCTGTTGCCGCATTGCGTGTTGCTGTCGTGTAACTTTTCCGCCTCCCTTTCTCTCTGCTTTTCTGTTTATGCTCTCATGTTGCTGCTGTTGACATTTTCTGCTTATTTTCACCCGCATTCTCTGTACATATTTATTTCAAGCTGCTGTTATTAAGAATTCCATTTCAATTTGCCAAGCTTTGGCAAATAACTCTTGGCCACAGTTGCAATAGCTAAGCAAAATAAAATAAATATATATATAATAATAATAACGGCACTCTTATGTGATTTCTGACCGTGGTGAGAAAATGAATTTCCCTCATTTTCAATTGCACAACGTTTTGTCTTTTTGTGTGTTGTCTCTTTTTGGTTGAAACTGTTCAGATTGCTCTGCACTCGATGCTGCTTGCTTCAAAATAATTTTTCAACAATTTTTCCTTTTAGCTTGAGTTGAAATTGGCTCTGGCTTTGGCTCTGGGGTCCCATAATTTATAGCAGCATCTAATATAAATTTCAAGAAATTACTTGCAGCTCTCCGAGAAAAGCAATATAAATTCTCTCAACTAATTGGCAACGTTTTCCACGCTGGCTTGCATTTTTGGCCAGATTGCTCTTGGCGTCTTGTGGGTCGGCTCTCTGGGCGCGTTGCCAGTGGCAGCGTCTTGAAGCTGCTTAATGACTTTATTAGACAAACAAGTGGATTGAAGCAAATGTTGAGATACTACCTTCTCATACACTGCACAAATGCAAGGGGTCAATGTCGATTTTATGAGCTAAATTATGGCAGGAGTTTTACATTTTTAAACCCTTTTGTTTTACTGGCAGAGTAGACTTTAAAATTGTATACTAAACGCATAAGTCGACTATTTTTTAAGTGTACTCTGTTTAGTACTTGTCTTGGAGTGTACGACTTCATAGCTTGCATACTGAGTGCCACACATGTTGCATGGAATTCTTGGAATGCCGCAAAATCTTTTGTGGAGTCGGCGGCTTCGTCACTTAATAAATCATCGGATGCATATGTCTAGAAGGGGCCACAAGAGGGGGCAGAGGGGGCCACACACCCAGAGACACACAAGTGCGACGACAGTTTGTTAGTTAATCTGACAGCAAACTGTTTGTCAGACAATTGCGAAGGCAAGAAAATAATATGTATCTTTGTATCTGCGTATCTGCTGAATGCAATCACATTTTGTCAGTTACAGCATTTGTGTCAGTTTTTCATTTTACAAGTATATTATATACTCCAACTCTGAGAATGAAAAATGCTGGAAAACCCTAAACATATGTCCGGTATAAAGTACTTGTATTATCTACAGTTTGAGATGCCGACTTTGTGATGATGATGAAGATATTGGTTTTGATGTTGAGCTACATTGAAATGCAGTGCGTTTTGTGTTGGATTGAGGTCAAGGTGGCTTGATGCATTACCCATTATAGGCGTTATATTACAGTTAGAATCCGATTACGATCAGCGATCACGTGTTAATGTGATATCAAAAATACCAACACACACACAATAAAGTCACATAAATAAAACTTACGTGACTCGCAAGTTGAGAAATCAAAGTGTAAATCATGCAGTGCGTGATGGTCTCGCATTTTTTTATAAGATGAATTTACTTAGTTCCCTTTTTTTCAGGTTTAATCATAAAAAGTAAGGCTTGTTAGAAATAAAAGGCAAAGAACTTGAGCAATCAAGCGTGTTTAAATCAAAGTTAAAGTGTGTTCTTGTTGACTAAAAGTTGTTGTCTCATTTGCTCTAAAATGGCTTTTCTTTTATCTCTGTTTGCTGTTGAAACATAGTCCGTTAACTTGTCTTACAGCCTTTCATGCTGTAGACAAGCTTGTCAAAATGTTAATTCAACTCAATTGGAACTAATAAGCTAATTGATAGCTTTAAAATAATATTCAAGTCTAAATTTAAGTTGAACAACGTCATGTAATTGAATTTAAACAGCAAAACTACTGATAACAAAACTCTTTAAGTACATGATTTATTAATCAATTTGACTTGAATTGATCGAATTTAAATAAAAAGTTTTAAATTTACTGATTATAGCTTTTAAGCGGCTTTAATTTAATTACACATTAATTGCCGATGAATTTGCACAGCAAACAAATGTGAATCAATTTAAATTGCACATAAGCAGTGCCCCTTATGCATTAAATATTAATTTAATTGCTTGTGACTTGCATTTGAGTTGTAATTATGCGCGCCAAAAGCAATTTATTCTTGTCTTAAATTAAGTTTAACCCAATGTGAGACATTTCCAATTGTTGCTCAAGGCCAGTTGCGGTAGATAATAAAGACTAACACACACACCTTAAAAATGTGTATGTTGTGTGTGTTTTGTAACCCGAAAATTCCTGCCATTTCCAACACTTTGAAGTGACAAACGACAAAAGCAGAACAACAAAAGTGTTGGCCAAATATAATATGGTTGTCAAAAGTGCCCAACAATAAATTATGACAGCTAACGAAAAGTGAGTGTGCGTGTGTGTGTGTTGTTACATGTCGCTGTTCATTTCGCAATCGGCAGCAAAATTCCCCTTCCGTTGCCTATTTCCACCTCCACCTCCACTCCCATTCCCGTTTCCGCAAACGTCAAAAAGCAAATATGCACACGAGTTGAGCTCTAAAAGTGTAACAGAGATTTTTTTAGACAACAATGTCCGTGACCCCCTGTTGTTATTGTTGTTGTTGTTGCTGTGGGTCAGTTAAAACATTCAACAAATTTAATGAAGCCCAAATAGACACAGAAAACCAACCAAAAGCCATGTACACAATCGTGCATTCAGCTGTAAACTGCTGCACAGGTGAACTATAAATACCTGTGATTTCATTGTACTTGCTGCATTCTAATTTATCAAGCGCTGCGCATAAATCAAGCTACATAAATAAAACTAAAATATCAATTGGGCTCTCTTTTGTTTAGGTTATAGGGGTAGAAATCGATCAACCTAAACCTTTTTTCAATGTCACCTGCTGTGGCTGACTTACCTGTCAGCTTGATGGTTAACAACGATGAATTGCACCTGTTTTTGAGTGCTTGATTTTATCTGTATACAGCACACCCACACACACACATACGCTCGGTAAAAAAAAGGTCAAAGATTGCTTTGCAAATGTCTTTATTCAATATTGATGCATTGCCTTTGGGGGGCTGTAAGGTCCATTTCATGTTTAGGGAGTCATTAAAAATTAAACATAAATCTTGCTCTTGCCCACTTGACAGATACATTTAAAAAGGCTCTGAGGCTGTGCGGCTGTGCAGCTGTATGTGTGTGTTCGTCTGTGTGTGTGTGTGTGTAGTTGTAGCTGTGTGTGTTTTCTGTGTCAAAGAGTCACACCAAATTGCGTTGCCATTATATAAAGTAAAAGCCCCGATTAGACGACGACAACAACGTGACACGCCGAATGGGGAAAAATGAGAACCAAACACACACCCAACTGACAAAGTGTCTAACATGTGTGTGTGTATGTTGTTGTTGTTGTGTGTGTGAGCATATGTATGCGTGTGTTTCGCTCTGTGTATGACAAGTGTCACCTAGTTTCATATGACTGCACAGTGGTCGCAATTGGATTTATGTGCTAAGCAAAAATTCTAAACTGTTGATTGAATAATATTTTAATAACTCTGTTCATTATATTATTAATAAATGTAATTACTCTACTTATAAATTTACCTTTGAAATCACAACTGTACTTTTAACTACACAAAAGCTCTTTAAGCTCTTTGTTTCTTAGCCTTTTTGTATTGAATAATAGTAAAAAATCCATTCAGTATAATTATTGCACCAACTGAGTGCAATTTAGTTGCATTAGTTTGACAAGTCGTATAAAAGTACACAACATTTATGTTAATCCATTTCACTCTGATCACACCCAACATAAACTGTGCCCACTATGCAAACACACACTCATACACACAGTTACACTCAGACTTGATATGAGAGTGCCGAGTTGTCCCAGCACTCAGGCCTGTGCAGATACATTTCGGATTTTGGACCAAGTGTTATGCAAATGACTGGCAAAAACGCATTTGACAGGTAAATCAATAAACATAACTCTGATACGTGACAAGATCGGCATTGCACTTAGCCAAATTGACGAATGAGTACGAGTGCAATTTTCAAATTTTGTTTTTCGAGCTTTGCGCATACACAAAATTAAAAGTCCAACTGGTGCATTAATTAATGTTACCTGAATATGACTCAATTTGTGTTGCAAAGATGGAATGCATTTGATAAAGATTTGATGTACGAGACGATGCTGTCAAAATTTATGACATTCGAAATTCCTCAAGTCCAAATGTGACAGCAAATTGAATGCCAATGCCAGACGCAGTACCATCAATAAATCGTTTAATTGAATTCGATTGACACAACAAAATAGAAAAAAAAAATAACAAATAGAAAATGGAAAATACTGAAAAGCCCAGTAGCTGCAAAGTAGACCCTCCTGTTATTGGCCAAGTTAACAAAAGTTGGCTCTGCGCATTTTTGATATGTGTCAGACAAAAACCAAGTTGTTAGAAATGTTCATCGTCTCGAGTTGCACTTTTGCATTATGCATGAGAAATCAACAACAAAGTCATTGTCTGTTAACTGCGGTGCTTTTGACATATTCACAATGCATCAGTAAATTTCATCAATATTTCATTTTTTTGGACATTTTGATTGCCGCGTGTGTGTCGCACGTTGTAAGCATTGTAAGCGCATTTCTTTTATTACACAAATTGTTTTAATTGCCAGACACAAAATACTTTGACACTGACATATTTCAAAATATTGTTTCGTCTCTCTTTCTCTCTCTCTCTTCTTGTGGAACTTTCCAGCTTATAACGGCTAGACTGTAGTTGCTGCTTAGACTTTCGCTTTTCATATATTTCACTACAGAATCTGTAGAATTGTTGTCTACAGCTGAAAAGTTATTTGTTTTCAAAAATTTGGCTACCTAATTAAGTTGAGTAGCTCGACACACAAGCAAGGCCAACTGGCGTCGTTGATGATTCAAAAAAATAAGTGTGTCTTCTGAGAACTAAGCTGAATCATACTGGAAACAACATATAAATATAGATATGAAAACTTGAACAGTAATAAATATGAACAACAGATAAGACACTTCAAAGCAGCTGCTCAAATCAAAGTTGTGGATTTGTTAAATAATTTGCTATACAGATTTTACAAGATTTCATTTAAAATAAATTACAATATGAGTTTTAACCAGCATTTGGCTTAAAATCAACAACTCAATCATAATGGCAGATTACAAAGTTAATCAACTGTGTGAAGAGTAAATTTCCATTGATTAGCGTCAATAAACGTCGAGTTGTTAGTATTTAAATGACCTCTCGGTATGTTAAATTACACTCTAATTACATAGATAGCCGCAAGGTTAATGAATATTCAATTAAAGCATTTGCCCTTTTCTGTTGATTTATAATAATTTCAATTTAAATAAATCTACACCTGCTGGGCTGGCAAAAAAGAGAGAGAGACGGTATATGGCGACCTCTGGCCAGCTAATAAACTAAATGATATCAAAAGCCAAAAGCAATGGAAATTTTAATCACTTCATCAACGTCAAATCGCCAAATGCAGAACTTCAACTTTAGCCAATCAGTCGATGCAGCCAGCGGGGGAATTTTTAGAGTCTAGATACAAGATACACGATACAAGCTGCAATGAAAAGAATAGATACATATACATGTTCATAGTCGAATGCCAGACAAATCTGAGCGGCATCAAACATATTTGCGGCCTTCATGAACGCTGGGGGGCAAGCCACATGCCGCAGTGCAAGTGCAGTGCAAGTTTCGGTTGTAGTTGCAGTTGCAGTTGCAGATGTCGATGTTAATGTTGTTGTTGTGGCACAAACTCTTGGAATTATGATGTGCTCGTGCTCATCGAGATGGCGGTGACTGTTAACTAATCATTGCCTCGACTTGACTTGAAGCGGTTTCGAAGGGGGCAAATACTAAATTTGCACAGAGTTGCAAATCATTTGTCTGGCGGCGACTACCAAGTCTCAGTATCTGTTGACTAGTTATACCCTATACTCGTGGGTGAAGGGGTGTATTGTAACAATAGCAATGTGTTAGACAGGGTAAGGGCTGAGTTGAATAGACATTAATGGTCCTCTAGATTTAACAGATAGCAAAATGTGTGTACAAAAACCTTTTCGTTCTTAAATATATAATAACGTCTTACTAATGGGTATCGCCTAGTCAAGCAATGTCTTTTGCACCTTTTGCTAGTTTTATTTTTCTTGTTTTCATGTTTTCTTGTTGCTTTGTGCATTCCAAGTTTTTGTTTGTTTTGCGCAAAACTTTTGCTGCCTGTCTGATGATGTCATATGCAAATCAACAGCCGTCGAATAGTCGGCCTAATCCGTGCATTGGCCTGTTCCAAAATGACAAAGGTGATGGCAAACACTGAGGTTAAACTACATAATATAACAGTTTTACCAATTTATCATAACTGAAGACTAATTTATATTATCGATTCTTTTTCATTGCAGGTGAGTTTTAAAAAAGAAACTTTTCCAAAATGTCAAACTAACGTAAGTCAATTTATTGTTAAACTAAAATAAGGTTTGGTTAATCAGTGACTACATATAAATAGATATATATAAGTTAGCTAAAGTTGATTGTGTTATTGTTATTTTGTTGGGCTTAGTTTTTCGTACTCTAAATTTCCCAACTGCATCATCATTCGCACTAACCAATTTGTAGTTGGCCAACTCGAACATGTCCCAAAGGCGCTGCCTACAACCCTACGTGGCCAAACTGCCCCGCCCTCTCTCCTGTCGGGTCCAGAGCATGCTGTTAACGTACTTTCTCTGTTGGCAGCAAAACACACGCCTAACGACTCATTAGTCACGTCAAATGAACACGCAAGACAACGAAATAAGGTCCAGAAAACAATAATGCCAAAGTGATCGTGATCCCTCACTAGCTCGCTCTCTTTCTCTCCTACGATTTCTCTATCTGTCCGTTTCTCTGTTGTTGGTCAGCAACCACAACAGGCAACAACAGTTGGCAACAATAACAAGCATAAGAGCCGTCAAACTCGACGTCTGTAAATGTTTGCCAAGTGTTGACAAACTGGTGGCCCACACTGTACCACAGTTTCTTCCTCTTTCCCATTCCCACTTCCTGTCCCTCTTCCACTCTCAATCTTCTATTCTCTGTGCACTCTGTTAACCCCAGATGGCCCTTGAGCCTGACATTTTTATATGTGTTTGTGTGTGTGTGTGTGTTCTTCGCCTTTCCCCCTTTGCCCTGTGTTAAGCAAACAGACCAAATGCGCAAACTGTCCATCAACTGACCACAAAATGTCACTCACTTTACGCCCCGACAAAATTACAAAAAAATGAGAAAAAAGCAACGAAGAGAAGCAAGAAATTTCTATGGCAAATTTTATAATTGAGAAAGCAGTTTGTGGTTTCCTAGCAGCTGAGCTATGTCAGATATTTGTAGAGGATAATAAAGCTTTGATATTTTAGACTATTGCAAATGATTTATGAGTTTTACATTTATGCAGGAAATGCTTTAACAGAGTTCAATAATTTATACTAGTGCCCAAGCTTATTAGGTTTGGAATTTGCTGGGAAGGTAATAAACTTAAAGCTAAGACTGTGCACTGTGATTTTGTAGACTTTAATACTCTGCCCTTTCTATCTCATAATCTTATCGCTTGCGTTTAACAAGGGCCAGTGAGTCAATCCGGCAGATTGAATTGTTTTATATATAGAATAAAATTTAAACAACTGCATTAAAAAGCAGTTGATAGGGTATCTACTAAACGTTACCTTTAAAAACTTGAGCATCCTTGAAGCCAACAATTAAATATTGTAATGAAAAGTAAGCTCATGCGGAAAGGATGCATACATCCCACATGAAGAACGTTCTATACTTTCTGCACAACATGATATCATCCTAGTGTGTACGTGTATGTTTAGGCATGTGTGTGTGTGTGTGTGTGTGTGTGTGCGTGTGTGTTTGCCGTTGATTTGAGAATTGAATTTGCATACTTATTAGCATGCGACTAGCATGTAAAAATATTTGACTATACGAGCATTCACAGAGCTGTGCGCACACATATGGCCAGGCAAATAAACACATTTCTGCTGATGGCCCACGCCACAATAATAACAACAACGACAACGACAACTAGGCAAAAATCCATTTAAGGCACGTTTGTCAGATTCTGCAGCTGGTCTGCTATGTCTTCACGGCTCTAGACCAAACTGAATTCCAGCGCATCGTGTGCAGCTCGCAGAAAAATGAATTTCAAGCAGACTTGCCACAAAAAAAAAACATAAGTGAAGTAGCAAAAGTGCAGCGCAGCCTGCTTCTGGCCACATCCTCGCATGTTTCATCTCCTTTTTTTTACCAACAGTTTTTTGTAGCAACGCGTGGGGTTTATTAAAAATGTTAAGTGCGTTTGTACCGTGCAAATTGATTAGATTAAAAAATTTAAGGAGTTTTGATTTTTTCATAAAGTTGTTACCACTATAAAATATTAAATTGTTTATGGAAATTTATCTCACCATTAATTCCGCTCTATTTAAAAATATAATAGTTATGTGAAATCTTTTTAAATAATTCAGATTATATAGTAATAACAGAATTTACAAACATAGAATTCCTTGACTTTTTCGGTGGTTTATTTCTGTAGCTTTCATAGGGTATTTGACATATTTAAATTGCCATTTCGTCTTATGCTTTTTTTTTTGGGGGGGGTTTTTGGTTTGAAATGCGGCTTTCCTCTGTTTCCCGCTAGCCGCAACGCTGAAATGGGTCTAGTGCATGCTCAACATGGCGTCGTCCTTAGTCCTTTACTGCTGTGGAATGTCCTGTGGCCTTCAGTGAGGAAAGCGTCACGACGTTCGCTGCGTTCAGAAGGCAAACAAACAGACAAACTGCGTTCCTCTTCGCGTACTCGAGGGCAGGTTGACAGGAAAGCGTCGTAGGGGAAGTGGGTGGAGAGAGGGGAAGCTGTATGTTTGCTGTGTGGACTGTGGACTGTGTGTGGACTGCCAACTGACTTGCCACATGTTAGAAATTCTCGATGCCATGCGGTGGCAGCAGCTGCTCATCCAATGGCATTTTTGCCTAAATTGAGTTTTGGCCCACAAATTTGGATTTGTATTTGCATAGCAGCAATTTAAAAGTCAAAGTTATGTACACTCAAAAGGCAAATTCATTTTCAAATCTTTAAAGTACAAATATATTTTAATTAGTTGAAGGTTTTCAACAGCGCTCAAATTGATACGAGGCACAGATCTCTTTTGTAGGTAAATTTCTTAAAAATTTAAATTTTGTTTTCATCAATGTAGATACTTAAAGATCTTGATAACTGATGTAACGCATGTGACGGCCCAGTGCCTATGGTCAGTGAGCTGTGATGTAAGTGTGTATGGATAACTAATGGTCTTCAGTCAGGCAGCTGCAACTGACCATGTCGTGCTCGTAAGCCTTTTGTGGGAGGCAGCTTATGAGCTGCAAAATCCTCGGAGCCTCTAATCCTACGGCTACGAATGAACGGACCTTCCAGCTAAAGTGTAAATGCCGTCATAATGCTTGTACTACCGACATCAGCTTGACAGACCCACAACTCTCCGACAGCAGTCCAAATTCATTCCCTTATCCCCTGTGAGGCTTGGCACGTGCTCACCAGGCGAGGACAAGCACTTACTGGGCCGAAGAGTTGAGGCGAAAAGAGCAGCAGAGTGTGGCAAGAGGCGAGAACTCCTTATTAGCCATGCAGTTGAGTGCGTGTCATGTTTCAGTTTGCTTTAATTAATTTCAGACTGTGCAAAGTAATCTGAGTATTCAACATAACTGAAGCGAAGCAATGAAATGAGAAAAAAGTGAGAAAGAGAGAAAGAGAGAGAGCAAAATCATTGCATACTTTCTGTAACTCGTGTTACGTATACGCAACGTGAACGGTATTTATAACGTTGAAATTTGCTTGTAATCATTATAATCAATTTGGCAGCAATTAAGCGATAAATTTCATTTAAAACTATTAACAAAACATTGAAGCTATTATTTAAACATAAAATCAAATTAAACAATCTAATTAAGTGAAAATATATTATATGACAGCTAAATTAAAAGCAGAGTTAAACTTGGTTCAATTACATTTTTAGCTAAACATTTATTATTACTTTAATTTATTTATCAAAAACTTTCGTTACCAGTAGTTGATTGATTTATGCGAATTATAAATTGACTTACCAGACAGTTTTATTATAAAGCCAGCGTTGCTGATGACCGATTCCCAGTCGTCTTGAATGATTTTTTAGCTATCAATTTAAATGAAATGTTTTCATTTTCTTCAAGCTTTTCATTTCTCGAAAACAAATAGTCTCGCAATTGCATGACTTGTATCAGCTGGAGCACAACTTGAATATATCCGTACTTCAAAGCGAAAGCTTATGAAGTGTTTTATCTCGGGCCAAGCTAAAAAAGCAAACAAATTGCTTTAAAACACTTGCCATCCAACGGATGCTGCCCCACGAGGCATGAAGAAGAGCCAAGCACTTGTGAAGCGCTTTGAAAACGCGTTAGCTGCATTTGCAGTGCAATTTTTGATTACATTTCAATCGCGCCAAAATAAAATAGTGCAGCCAGACGAAGTCGAGGGAAACACGCTAAAAAAAAAAAAATAGTAGAAATGTGGAAATGAAAAGTGTAGTAGAGAGTGAACAAAAAATGGGTCACGTGCCGAGAGGAGAACGCTTGAAAAATGCAAACGCAAACGAAAACGCAAAACACTTGCAAATAGTTCACAGGCTGTTGTTGTCTGTAGGCGTGGCGCGCAAAAAATCACAGTGCACAAAAATCTAAAGCAAAAAAAAAAAATATGAAGAACTGTGCAAAAAATTGGAGTGAAACTGTTGAAACGCAGCTAGAAAATGCTAAAAATTAATCCAAATTAAATTTGCATTGCACAGAGATTGAATGAAATCATGTTTGTCGAGGGAACCGTAACTGCAACTGTGACTGTGACTGGAAAGAGTAACAGTTAGTCTATAGAGTTGTAACTTGATTTGTGGTACAGATTATTACAGTTGTTGCTGTTGCAACTGCTGTGGCAAATAGTTCTCCCTCTCGACCACGCTATATTACTCCCCCTCTCGCTCTGTGCTTTGCGTTTCAATTTGCAACGCGAACAACAACAGCTTAATTTCGTTTTAGCAGCTTCAACACGCATTTTACTGGAGTGTGTAAATAGAAAATGCGCATACGCCGTGTGGTACGTGCAATTGATATCCAATGAAAGGACTGCACGTCTGTAGAATGTACTAGTTGCGGTTCTCTAAAAAGAATGTTATTCAATGTAATGAAATGTGTAGAGCCAACTTGATTAGGTTGCCATAGAAATGTTGCTAGATAATTTACAATTTGTTGAATGCAACTCGTTTTTCTGCTTAAATGGGCGGACTAACTAATTATATTTACTAGTACTTGAATTGGCTAAGCAAAAGCAAGAAAAATTTTGTTTTTTAATGTGTAGACAAAGAGATTAATTTAAATTACGGTAATTGAAATTAATACAAAAAGTAAAATTTATTTTTATTTAACAAGTTTAAAATAAATTTTTGCAAGTCTTAAAAACACAGACAAAGTCTTTGGAATTGCTTTTGATTTGTTTGAGATTAGTAATGCTGCTAATACAATCCAATTTTGAAGCGTTCTTTTTATACTTTTTGTAAATTTTGTAAGCCTGAATGTCTTTTAGTATTATGCCCATAGAAATGTGTATCAGTTTAAATCCTGGCTCAGACAGGGCTACTTGTCGCCTGCTTTATTCGTTGTCCCTCTCTCTGCCTGTCCCTCACTTTCTTTCTGTATCTCTGCATCGCCTTTTGGTCACGTAACAAGCAGCTCATTTCCCCAGTTACCGGTGATAGCTGTGGACAGCACCTTAGCAGTAAATCCTGCAGCTGACTGATTTTTCCTTTAACCGGTTACGTTGCGTCTAAGACAGTTGGCTGTGAGTTGGCTTTTCTCTCTATAGCCAGCCATCTCAGCTCATTAATCAACTGGCTCTGCACAGCGCACAGCGTTGTGTTGACATTTCGCCTCGAAATTGTCACTTACTGGGCGTGACACTCTACACTCTCGACACTACACGAGCTTGCACACACGCGGTCAGCTTTTGTTTTGACTTGATTAATTACTTAACTTGCGATAAGTGTTTGGCTTCTATTATTTTTTTCCATTTTTCTCTGCGCTTGGCCAAAAAATCTTGACAGACTTCGATGCCTCAGTTCGTTCGCCAATTAAAATGTGAGAGAAAAGTTGAATAACACGCGACCATTGAATGGTTTTTGGAATCGAATTGACTCTTTGAAGGAGACATTCAATAAATTGCTTTTATGCCCGCAGACAGTGCAGCAATTGGTTGGCTCTTTTGATGCAACTAGATGTGGCAAGTGGGGCAACAAGGGGGCAAGGGTTATGAGGGATCGTCAGTTTGTGTTTCAATATAACCGTCAACACTCGTTATTGCCACTTCAATGATGAGTTCTTCTTGGCACACACAGACATAGACAGGCACTTGAATGCACACACTCAACACGCACACACACCCCCAAACACGCACACATACTCAGCTTACAAGTTGTGTGTCTCTATAGACATGACATCAACTCCCACAAAATTTCACCCGTCTAAAATGCAGCTCACAATTTTTGCTGCTTTTTCTATAGCTTTAAATACCCTGTAATTGCATTAAACATAGCTTTGAGGTGTAGTAAACCAAAGTGAAAACTTCAAGCCATTTTTGATGTCTACTAAACCAATTTTAAATAGTGTTTAACTACAGAGTTTTAAGTGCTTTTTTGTTTACCATTTCTTCTACTGCCTTCACTGTTTACAGGGCATAGCTTAGTCAATCATGTGCCAGTTGCAATTTATAAAATTTTTTAGTTGTTCGTTGCGCGCATCATTGAGTTTTGTGCAAGAACAATTCCTCTGTATGAGCACAGGGCATATGAGTGTGTGTGTGTGTATGGGTGTGTTAGTGGAAATATAGTGTTCTTACATGCGCTTATATCCGTGTGTGTGCTTGTGTTTCTGTGTGTGTGTGACATTGTTTGAGTGCGTGTGCATGTGACTGCAATGCAAGTTTTCATACTCCGTCATCGTCATCATCATAAATGTCGTTGCTGCTTCTGCACGAGTGTGTTTTCCACATTTTCGTGTAAAAGCTGAAAAAGTAAAATGAAAATTTTTCGTTAGTCAAAAGAAATATGTAATATTTCATTTTGCGTTTATTTGATTCCATTTACCTCATTTATTTATAATTCTTATCACATTCATTCAATTGAACCAAAAAACTGCATTTCCATGAAGTTTCATTTTCGAGCGAAAGTCTAGCCGAACGTCTATTTTCATTTAGCGGTTTTCTCTTTCTCATTCAATTCGAACACATTTTATAATTTTCGCTCAGTGTTACTAACGGTCTGTCAAATAATTTCAACACTTTGCGGCATTCTACTCGAAAAAAAAAAAAAAAAAAAAAAAAGTTTTTCGCACAATTAAGTTGCTTATAGACGAGGGAAAAGGTCTTGTTGCCACTCTTTCTCCTTTTCACAGTTTCTGTTTTCCTCTGGCTTTTGCTTCTTTTTGTTCTTCTGCCACATGGCAGACTTGACTGCTGTGGCAGCTTCTGTGTTGGCTGCCAACTTTGCCAAAACGAAGGCATAAACAACAATTTAATTTGATTGCCAAATAATTTTACATAAACTTTTATTTAATTTCGAACTGAAAGTTGAGCTCAGTCAAAATTTACACTGCTGCTGAAAAGTATCTATATTTAGGCTGTATGCCATGTTTTTGTATCTTTCACCTGATGTTTGAATTTTGGTATAAGAAAATTTATAGTCAGATGTAAAATTGAAATAAATAAATTGATTCTTTAAAGGAAAAAATTATTTTTATTCTCTAAAATATTAGTAAAATTCAACACATTTAAACTGCCAGCCAATTGCTTACTCCTCCAATAATTTGGCTTAACTATAAACCCAGTTAACTTAACCTCTGATGTACCCAATTTGGGCTATTGAGTTGCTGCCTGGCCACAAGTTGTGGTAAATGTTAATCAAACGATTTATAAACTTAAAATCGTATGCATAAAAAATCGTTATAATCTTCACTTGGCTCTGTAACGAATATGCATGTTTTGGCCACAAACAATTTGGCCAATTACGAATAACGATTACGATAACGATGCCAACGTGAGTCCAGAATCAACGGTATAAGCCCAGGTATTAAACCATTTTCACCGTTACTTAAGACCTAGGTCAATACGACAGACGATGCATATAATTATGAGACGAGACGTGTGCTCATTTTATGACCAAATTGAGACGGCTTCATTGCTGGCTAAGAAAGATAGTTGAACTTACGCCTAATCCCATTGATGGATGGCCAACATGGGGATTATGGCTAACAATAGATGGAAGATGGTTGCCAGACGAGTGGCATCAGGCTAAAGATCGATTCAACAAACAATGGCCAAAACAATAAGCGGCAAAATTGTAGGGTCAAGTCCAGGAAGAAACAAAGAAACAAAATTGATCCAGTGTGATCCCATTCTGAATCCGATTCGAAACGCTGTCAGGGCCAAGTATAAGGTAAAAACGAACTGCCCACTCGACTTCTCAGTTTGTTATGGGCGTGGCAGAAACACACACACGCACACAGACATTCAGATTGCCGTGCCATTGTTTAACTAATTGGATTAGTTTGATGCCTAACCAAACGTTGCCTGATTCAGTTTCAGCTTGAGACCGCAGTCCATCTGCCTGTCTGTCGGTCGGTCGGTCTGTCGGTCCAACTGTCTGTTGGTTTGTGGTCCCTCAGGTAGGAGAGCAACAATTCGCTGACTGTCCGTTTTAGTTGTAAAAATAAACAGGATATTCATGTTCAGCTCAGCAGCATTTCTTGCTGTTGCTGTTGTATCTGCCCAGCAATCAATGTAAACAACCAGCCCACAACAACAGCTCCAAAAAAGATAACAACAACAAGAACAATTCCAGCAAGTCATTTTATTTGTTGCACCTTTACATTTTCATTTTATTAGACGATGATTTTTTTTTGTTAACGATAACAAAACGAATTCGATTTGAGTGCATTTTAAGTGAAATTAAATGAAAATTACTTTGCTTTTCATTCGTTTCTTGAATAATGCATCAAACCAAGCACAAAACTCTAGTAATTTCAACAAAAAATCAATTTAAAATACACTGATTTTCAGGCCGAAAAGATTGTGGATGGAAATGAGTTGATTTAGCCTAAATTTTGATCGAATTAATTGTTTGTTTTCAAAGCTGTTGTAAATATAAATTGCTACAAGGGAGAGTGAAAGGAAGAGGCGGTAGGACAGAGAAGCTGAAAGAAAGGGCGTGTGAGAGTAGAAAGAATTTAGTCAGCCAGAAATTGTTGATGGAATTGAAAACATTTCAAAAATTATTTCAAATCTCTTTGTGCACAGCATGCCAACTTTAATGGCCACCATTGTATGCGATGATCATTACAGTGGCGTACCATAAAGTACAGCCGATTCTCTCATGCTTCGATTTGAAGCACTTTTTATTGAATTTTCATAACTGCAACTTCTTCAGTTCAGTTTATTATGCAACCCAGCTGCGTGGCAAGTGAAAAGTTGCATAATGCTGACCAATAAAAAAAAAAGCTGTCGTTATAAAATAATTTTTACAGTCTTCTCTGCCATATGATTTCTTGCACCTCGCGCTGTAAGTCAATCAATGGGAATAGTATGCTTGCAATGCCCCCTTCTAAATTTCTTAGAAGCAAACAGCATTTCCATTTTTAACCACACATGCCGCCAGTTGTTTGCCACCTCCTTCCCGCCTCCTTTCTAAAACGACTAATTGTCGGCGGCCTTTCAACACAACAAATGCCGTTTTAATGGGCTGCCCGAGCTCCTTTAATGAGCCTCCCAGGTGTGGCCACAACTTCAAATTCAATACAATTTTTTAGACCATCAACGGGTGGCCACCAACTGTTGCCATAAATGGCTGCAGTTGCAAGTGCAAACTGTGTCATTGGGTTTTGGGTTTAAAATAGAGTTTTATATGCTTAAAGTAATTGAGAAAATTGTTGTCTACTCACAACATTTTCATATAATCTTATCTTCTAAGTTTCGTTTTCGTTTTCGTTTTACTCATTTGCATATCAACTTGACCTTTGCTTACCAATGTCAACTTTTCTCACTCGTTTTGTACCAAAGAACCAAGCAAACAAACAAATGCCAAATATTTGTCTGCTGACTCAAGGGAAAACCCTACGCCCCACTACCTATTTAGCCGGAAATTGCGTTGTGCATCCTTTACTTACTTATTTTATTTTTTTAAATCATTCTTCTTGGGACACAGACAGATGCTTAGAGAATCAACCCGACAGCTGTGGAGCTGTAGAGCTACTTTATCTTAAGTCAATTTGCTGGCCCTCATCATCATCATCATTATCGTGCTTTGTGTTTCTTACCCTAAACGCTTTAGACGTTTCAAAATATTTTCAACGTAATTGGACTGTGGCACTGAAAGTGTCATAGATCAGCGGGAATCTTTGAACCTGGTTGACAGTTTTATTGCCATAGAAACTGATGTTTAATCTGATGAGTATAGGAATTTTGTTTTTGATTTAGCAACGCATTGACATTCACATTCGTGGCCCAATTAGCAGGAAATGCCTGAGAGTAGTATAGTATTATTATTTTGGTACAGCAACAGCACCTAGAGGATTTTCTATTATGGGTCTCCCTCAAGCAGTATTTAGGGGTTGCTAGGGGGTGCCTCTAATGTGATTTCATTAAGCCATTTTCAGGCTGCTCTTTGTGTGTGTGTTCTGGCTGCACCTTTTTCTGTGGTTTCGATTTCATCTCATGATATGTCAATTATTTAGCAGTCTTCTCTAACCCCCGCAAAACCCCCTAGAGCGCAAACTGTGTATTGTAACCGTCGTCCCTTGGGACGCTTTCAATTTGATTTTTATGATTTTGCGGCGCATTTTGGTTCTGCTTCATTTGCATTTTGTATTGAATTCGAATTCGTATTTCGCATTTGCATTTGTATTTGTAATTCACGTATACTTGTCTGCGGTTGTCTTGTGGCTATGACTGTGGCTGTGCCAGCTGCTGGTCCCCCGTCACATCCTCTTACTGCTGCCGCTGCAAATGGCAACTTAGGCAAATTGAAAGCCAAAGGGAGAACAATGGTAACAGGAAAGCTAATGGCAAGTGCTCGACAGAGGAAGTTAAAGCGATAAGGCCAAGATGAGGCCAAGTTGAACATTTTACCATGGCCAAGACTCCGCAATCAAATCAGGCAACAAATTTGATTTCCATTTACCATTTTCGATTTCCAATTGAATAAAACTTCTTTTACATTACAATTCCCTGGGCCAGCGTTGGGTCTAATCAAGACTGTTGCTATTCTGACCTTGTTCATAAATATTTATCATCATTATTATTATTATCATTATCGTTATTACTTTGCGCGCCGCTAATGGCGATTGAGAAATTCATTTTAATTAGGCACATAATCTAGTTTGCTGCGCTTACAGGAAAAAAAGACGACGTTGCCTGTGACTACATAAAAATCGGCCACGTTGCTACTGGAACAAAAAACAAAGAAAACAAAATTCTCTGCTAGCTTTCACCAAAAACAAATTCTCGCATGGGTGGCCCTGTTGCTGCTGCCGTTGCTGCTGCTGTTGTGTGTGCAACATAATAATTTGTAAACATTTATCAATTATGCAGCAACAGTGGCAGCCGCAGCAACAAAAAGAACAACAGCAGCAGCAGCAACAACAGCGGCTGTGAAGCCCCAAGATGCCCCAAGCGATTCAAGACCGCATCGGCCAACTGGCCACATAAATTTTCCACATAGGCCACCACGCGGCAGGGCGCCCCGTTGCCGCCGTGGTAGTGGCAACTCCTCTCTTCCTTCCACACCCCTTTTCTCACCGGTCAGGGCCCCACGAACAGTGCATTCCAGAGGAGTGCGGTAGTTTAAAGTCGGGGCGTTGATTTGCCTGGCCCAACACGCAATTAAGTAGAAGTGAATAACACCTCATCACAGGCAGCAGGGGGCGATTAATGCCGGTCGCAAGTTTGCAGGTTGCGCGTTACACGTTGCAAGTAACACAGGGCTAGTTGCACTTTTTAAGGCAGTCGATCAATCATAAAACTGCTGTCTGACAACTTGACAAGCGCAAGAATAACAACTCCATTCAAACACAATGCAAACAATTCTGTACAAACAATGAAATAAATCATATAAAACTCTTTTCAACTCTACCCTTTTGCATATATTGACTTTGATGTTTAATTTATAACAAAAATACATATATGCATATATAGTTTTAATCGCGAGATTATAGAGTTTATCTAGAAGAACAAGAAGAAGCTTTGAAAAATCGAAATCACTTTGTCGTGGCCACTGTTAGCTATTGGACACTCTTTTATATTACACAAATTTTTGTAATTGCACCAAAAAATGCAATAACTAAAATTAACCAAAAAATACCAACACTTGCCGCAAACATAAATTACCAACGTTCTGTTGGAACTTGAACACAATGCTTAAACTACCAATCGTGTTTTGAATACTTTTTGGATTTTACTTTGCTCTCTTGGTGGGCAACGCTAATGACCAAGAACACGTTGTCCCCATGGAAAATGTGTCCTCCGACCAGTCCGCTGATGACCCCAGAACGGAGCACAACAAAAGCGCAATGCAGACGAAGCAACCTTTGGTGCTCCTCAAATATAGATCGGCGTGGGAGTTGCTTCATCATCAGCATAAATCGCAGTCACAGAGCAGTCAAAGTGCACAACGCCCCAACGTTACAGTGAACACTGTGTCAAATGCTACGGATTCTCACAGTCGGGAATTCGCTGCAGTTTGAGACCATGTGACTAGAAATAAAAGGTAAAAATAGAATAAAATGGATGTAAGGTCGATAAGTTATCGGTTGTTATGAAGTCTATAAGTTTGAATAATTTCAACTTTTAATAATACTTACACATTCGTTTGTATATGTCAATGAATCGGTAATTCAGTCAGCGAAGACAGATGAAACTAAACCAATTGTATTTATTTCATCGGTGTTAAGAGCTTAGAGTACCCTGATGTGTACTGTGTACGAACAGAGCGATAATGAAATTATTGTGCTCGATTTCTATGCGATTTCTGTGCGGTCCCTGCAATGACATTAAGAAGACAGTCAAATCGCTGGCACGCCAATATACCGGCAACGCGACCATACTGAAGGTCAATGTGGATAAATTCGACGAGTTGTAATTTGACTAACAAAAAAAAAAAAAAAAACAAGTAAGAAAGGCTACAGTCGACGTGCCGACTGTATAAGACCCTGTACTCCTTGTAGTGCGCATACAAAAATACTTACAAACTTAAAAGAAGAAGCAGTAGACTGATTCATATTTTAAAATACAAATTTAAAAAAAAACAATATACCCCAAGGGTATAAAGGGTATAAAAAGATAATAGTTTAAATTAAAATTTAAAAAAGTAAAAAAAGTTATGCGCTAGCTGCAATGGAACCCGCGGTATCAGACACAGGATTCTCACATGTCGCCACTTTACCATATGCACCACACCTCTATTTGCAGGTACTGCTGATTATCTGCATTTACATATAATAATGTTTTGTTATAGAAAAAGAAAACAAATGCCTGTCTGTGCTGGGGTTCGAACCGTAGACCTCACGTTTCTCTAACGCATGTCACATCACTTGGACCACAGCACTGTTGACAATCAGGACGGCTAAAGTAGATAAAAAATGATTTACCACTTTTCTTCAAACACGTATATAAATTACAATTTTTAACATTTTTGACTAATTTGTTTCACATGTTGTAGTTCTCCGATTTGGACCAAATTTGGTGAAGTTACTTTTAATAATTATTTACACATTCTGTGAGAGTTTGGTTGCGATCACGTAGCAAATACTACATATCTTCATACAAATTTTTTGTTTTTGACCGATTTGTCCTATGGGAGCTATAAGCTATAGTTGTCCGATCTTAATGAAACTTGGCGAGGATAGTTATAGTTGTACCATACACCTACTGTGTAAATTTGGTTACGATAGCTTTCAAAGTTGTAGTGCAATGAAAACTGTTTTTTACAATTTGCGTGGGCGGTAGGGGGCGTGGCAAAAATTTGAAATAAACTTAACCTGCCTGCAATATAGACGGACTTTCATTCCAAATATGGTGGCTCTAGCTCTTGTAGTTTAAAAGATCTAGGTGTTCATACGGACGGACGGACGGACAGACAGACAGACGGACAGACGGACATTGCTATATCGACTCGGCTGTTGATGCTGATCTAGAATATATATACTTTATGCGGTCGGCCACGCCTCCTTCTGCCTGTTACGCACATGTCGCTTCTGACAAACCTAATAGACCCCTATACTCTTTTTTAGAGTACGGGGTCTAAAAAGAAGGCAACTCTGAGCTCATCTCTGAGTATAAAAAATATTTCGAAAAGAACTGTATATTTGCGAGCTATGATTTATAATATATATAGCATAAATGTACATATTCAAATTTCAAGCAAATTTAATGAGCGACAAAAGTTTATCTGTAAGGCATTAAAAGCGGTTTTTATATCAGTTCGTTTTAGTCATTTGAACAGTGCGGACGTTTAGCCAAGTGATCAAAAAGTGTTTAATAAATTCGCTTTATTAAATTTGAACAAAAGAATTGATAAATACACAATGTGTAAGAAAGTAATCGTGTTTGGCATACTCCTCGGACTTTGCATTATTATGCTGTTGGCCAAAGCCATTGGGAAGCATAATTTGTTACCTACATCCCAAAATCAGTTTTATTCAACCTCAAGTCTGGTGAGTCTAAAAAGTCGTTGTGGGTGCCACAATTCCAGTTGCTGAGTGGAATACAAATTAATTTGCGGTTATTGAAATTGCAATGCACGTACCGCTCGGATCTTTTACTATAGATTAGATAATTGTTTGTTTTGTGGCACGCTTTTTATTATTAATTGCCTGGCAGGCAGGCATAATTGTTCAGATTCAATGAAGATTTATGTGGTTACCAAGCAAACACTACAAATTATAAAAATAAAGACCATTCAAGATTATCAATTAAAAGCGTATTAAGTGCATATCATATCACACTTCACATTCAGCTTCCAATCTATTTTCTCTTTACACTCTTACTGCATATTTTGTATCCCCTCCCTTGATTTATATCTGACTCAACAAATGGTAATGCAAAATTTAGAGTGTGTGTCTCATTTTTTATAGATAGTTTTATGTAAATCTTAATACCTTGACAAATGTATAATTTTTATGTGTTTGTTTTTTGAAAACACTTATAATAGATAAATATATACTGCAGATGAAGTAATCGCTGAAACTTATTGAAATTTAATATATTTTAAGTTATATTTGCTATCAATCTCACGCTAATAGACTGCAGATTGGGTGATAATTAAATGCCCAATATTATGACACATGTTTAAATGTTTTTAAGAACTTGCGTATTTTCCGTCTTTGTTTCTCCTTTCGCATATAAAATTCTTGCCAATAATGCCGGCCTGGGCGTGAGTTCGGCAGGTTGTCAGCCTGTGTATATGTGCGAGTGTGATTGCGTTTTCATTGTGATGACAGAGTGGATTTATAGATTCATTTAAACATATACTATATACTGTGTAGGGCTAAATTCGATTTTTATACTCTCTGCAAGAGTATATTGGGTTTGTGCAAAAGTATGTAACAGGCAGAAGGAGGCGTGGCAGACCCCATAAAGTATATATATATTCTTGATCAGCATCACAAGCCGAGTCGATATAGCCATGTCCGTCTGTACGTATTGCGTATTTTCCGTCTTTGTTTCTCCTTTCGCATATAAAAGTATATATATAGTATATATATATATATATATATAGTATTTATATGTGGTATATATTTCTAGCTCTCTGGGCTCGCTACTAATTGGGGTAATTATGAATATGGAAACTCGTGTAGAAACACGTTTTCCACTTTGGGTTTGTGTACATATTCACACTTTCATCTTTCTAATCGCTTTTCATTATTAACACCACATTTATATCTAGTCGATGCCACACATTTCCAGTGGGGAAATGTGGAGGACTGTCTGCCCTTATCGGTTTGGCGCCCCGCCACTCAATTTTATTTGCTGCAAGCAATCGAACCCGACACTTTGCTGTTTGCTCTTTGGCATGCCCCCACGAATGTTGCATGTTGCAAGTTCTGCAATCAGTCTATTAGTTGGTTCTGTTTTGGTTGTACTGCTCCTCCTCTACAAACTCTGGGGGCACCTCAAACATTGCCAGCCGCTTCAAGTTTGGCGCAAGTAAACAACAGCAGTTGCAGCTGGAGTGCGGCACAAGTGGCCAATAGTGGAGTAGACGAATGGAGGTAGGCGAAGGGGTAGAAGTGTTAGTGGGAGCAGGGAATTGGTAGTGGCAGTGGAAGGAGCGATTGAGACCGCTGCCATTCAATTAATTCAAAGCATTAAAACAATTAAGCTGCTGTGGCTTCATTGACTTGGCACACGCCACCTCTTAGCCGCTGTCGCCCTCACTCTTTTAGTCTCTCTGTCTCTCTCTCTCTCTGCTGTTGCCAAATGCACTGCAGTCAGCCAATTGCCGCATCAACACGTCTCCACTGCTCCTCTCACCCCATCCCAAGTCTTGACCCAATTTTCACACAAATTAGTGCAGCTAATTTTTAATGATGGTTTTTTTTTTTCAGTAACGCCTCAAGTTAAGATCCACTTCACTTGGCATTTTTCATAATTTCTATTGCCTTCATTTCCAAATACCCGTTACGATGAGGGGGATGGGTATGTTATGCAGCAAAGTCAACTATGTGCATCTATAAGAGACTATAAAGCTGACTAAAAAGACTTTGTTTCATTAGCTGACAAATGCCAGCATCTCAAACTTTAGGTGTCGGGTATCTCATGGTCGAGACTCGAGTTTAAAATTTCTGACTTGTATTTTTCTTTATTTTTACGCAATTTATGAGAACTTTAGCGTCGTGTGCTTGTGCGGAGACGCCAAATGCAATTGAAATAAACATGGAAAATGTTGTTTGGTCTTCTATTTTTGGGCGAAGGCTTTTGATGCCACATCACAGCACAGCACAGCCACACAGTGCAGCACTGAGCCCTGAGGCGACTGACGCCTTCGTCGGTTTTTTCAAGGGTGTTGCTTGCTGGCTACAGACCAGAGCCCCGAGCGTGATATACACGAACTACGTGAATGTTGACTTCATCTTGCCATCTCCATGCGTTTCCACTCATTTGCACCTAATTGTCATGCACGTAGAAAAGAAATATAGTATACACACGCATACAGATACACCCACATATACAGAGTGTATATACCGAGGACTGTATCCCATTTGTATCTGTATCTCTATCTGCATTTGGTAGCTTATTTTTTCTGCTTTTTGTTTTTGTGGCTATATAAATGCAGGAGCTGGAGGAGCACCAGCTGGCAGCCACATTTTTATCATATTCTCTCTTCTTTCTCCATTTGTAGCTCTCTCCTGTCTCCTCTATTTCTATTTTCCTCAGTTGCTCTCTCTCTCTTATCTACGTCTTCAGGCAAGTCGTTGACTTAATCTGCATTTTTTTGCGTTGTCTCGTTTGCCATTTGCTTACGTATGCACTCCCATTTTTGTGTCCCTGGTCAACAAGAAAGATATTTGCATAGTTTCCGGTTAGAGCTTTTTAATTTGGGTTTAAAACAGAAATCGTCAAGCATGCTATAGCTAATTGTATGGACAGAGACGTCGAGCACAAAAGCTACTATCATTTTTGCATGAAAACTAATATCAAATAAGCTTTAAGACTTTTCCAAACAATTGAAAATCAAACGACTTATATTTCGAAGATTCCTTTAAATATATTCTTTACTTAAAAACATATTTTCTATTGTAAACTAAATAGGTCCTTTAAAAATGTGATTCTTCTTACTTTTTTGTTGCTCATGTTTAACATTAAATTGCATCTTTCTAATGGTCAACTTAAATTACAAAACTTTTGCAGTTCAAATATGTTACAAAATATATTCGAAACTGCTAGCTCTTTGAGAATATTTGCCTCATTGCAAATGTATCTCCTTGTCTCATCTGGATTGCGTTCATTTAGCATTCTCTGGATTGCAAGTGTAGCTAATTCGCTGTCACCTTAAATGCGATAAAGTGCTGGCAGCCAGTGGAAAATACCGTATCCGAGTCCTTTGTGCCGTCCTTTGCTTGTCCACGCCTTCGACTAAATGAAAAGCTTGCGCGCTTTTCCTCCGGTCTCAGCTCACAAAAGTATTTTGTCAGCGTGGCGAGTTTTCCGCGCGTTGCTTTGCGCTGCTTTTTTACTTTCATTTATGCAGCTCCGTTTTGCATTCACATTTTATTTATACAATTTTCACAATTTGCACAATTTTTTTTTGTTATTTACCTTTTTTTTTTTTTGTTTTTCAGTTTTCTTCTGGCTTTGTGTAGCAGTTGCCATTTGTTTTGTCTCCTGTGCATTTTGCATTTGCTGTATTTATTTCGCTAGATTTCGTTTTATCATTTTACTGAGTCCGAGTATCAATTTTCTATTCGGTTTTTCAGTTTTTCAGTTTTCTTTTCCGTCGTTATTCAAATTGCCGTTGTCGTTTATCGCCTTTTGGGTCGCCTAAGCGTTTTTATTACCCGCAATTTGCGCATTTTCACTTTTAGTTTTAATTAACTAAAATTTTTCCTACAACAAGCATTCAACGACGTCGGCGCCACCGCCCCTACGGCTCCCGTGGGTCGCTTTTCTTGCCTTTTTCTTTGCTTTTTGCACTGTTTTTTATTTTATTTTATTTTGTTTGCATTAACAGCAATTTCTACTATTTTATTTCGGCGCCCGCTTTTTGTGTCCCTGCACATAAAAAAAATGCTTAATTTTGCCCAATTTTTTCTTTTTTTTTTTTTTTTTTGTATTTATTTTGTTTTGTGCATACAATTTTCCAGCACATTTTCACAGTTTTCTTCTTTGCTGGCCGCACAATTTTAATTATTTGCAAATGGAAGCCTTTCGGGCGGGTTTCATACCGTTTGTTGTTGTTGTTTATGGCTCGTCCTTTGACAAAGGATCCGAGTTTCAGGCTGCACTCCCGGGCGAACCTAAAGATTTGCTCCTGGACACGGCGGCAGAAGGATGGAGGTAGAACAGAAGGTGTAGTAGTAGGAGAAGAAAAAACAGGCTGACTTTCCAGCTAGCCAGTTTTTCAGCTTTTCAGCTCTTGAACTCTTTTGGGCCGAAGCCAATGAAGGCCAAACAGTTTGGCCTGCGTTCGTGTGCAAAGTTCAAAGTGCAAGCTCTTTTGTTGCCTGGCGGCTTTAATTAAACTCAAACCCAGACACATTTTCCAATGTGCCTGAGGTTGCAACACCCAAAAACAACAACAGCCAACAGCCAACAACAACAATAATACTTAATAAGAACAATAACAATAAGAACGTTGCTTGTGTACTCCGCAAACTAATTAAACATTGGAAAAGAGAAACACACCAACCAACCAACCAACCAACCAACAGTTTCAAAATCCCAAATCTAACGAATTTCCTCACTATTAATTTGTTTTTAAATTGCTTGACTGCTTTTTATTTTTTTCTGTTGGTGTTCTCGATGTTCCCGTTCTTGTTCTTGTTTTGACTGTTTGGGTGAAACGAATTGTAGCCAGGTCCGAGGTAGAGAATGACTTGATTAATGGCCACGTGGACGTAACTTCATTTTGATTGCCTGTCGAATTGGTCGGCACATCATTTGTAGTACAACATAAATACAAACTGTACCAGCGATAACAGCGAACAACAAAAGGCAAAAGTACAAAATGCAACTGGCTTTTCAATTTCCCCAAAAAAAAAAAAAAAAAAAAAACGGCTTTTCTTTCTTCTACAACATTGGCCATTAATCAGTTTCCAGTTGTGTTGGCCTTCTCAGAGTTTTCTCTCTCTTTCCCTCATTTTGCTCCACCCCCTCTGGCGGTTTGCTGTGTGGTCTTGGCCATACAAATTAGCCGAGACGCCTTTTCAATTGCTTCATAAGTGTTTAACACGACTCAACATAATCGCTATACGAATTACAACAAACTCAGGTCTTGTGGCCTTCAGTTAATTGCCAAAACTTCGTTATAGGCCCGGCTAACAAATGCGACATAATTTGGCTGAAAGTATTGAGACATTATTGCTGATTTCACCTTCGTCGTGTAGAAAATTGTTATGCGTTTACGTCATCTATTTAATGTTTTTCACACCCAACAATTTTGTGTCGAAATATAAGTTTCTTTAAATTAAAGTAAAATATTGGTAACTTTCGTAATTAACCAAGGAATGGGAAATTTAAATTTAACAAAATATAATTCTATTTATAAAAAAGAAATAATGTAGACCCTATTACCTTCCTTGCCTTCCCCTGGAAGCATTTTAGTTGCTGTTGCTAAAAATAAATGAAACACCTTGAATATTTTCCCTTTAATATCAACAATTCCTGGTGTACGGCTTTTTATCAGAAAGTCGAATAGCTTTGAGGTTCAATGGCCTGGCCAATGCCGCAGTAAGCTTGCCCCTGCTCCATTTTACCCTCCACTTCCCCTAGCACTTTGCCACCTCCCTTAGTTTTCCCGCGATATCAGCTGCCGAGAGTGCAAGTGGCACTTTTTACTTGTAATAAACAGAGAACAACAACAAGACTAACTTGGTATACAAAAGTATAAACAAAGCAATTGCCGTTGGTGGGATAAACAAAAGGAATGCACTAAGTAAGCTGACTACCTTCACCTGCCGTTTGTGCGCACAAAGTAACTAAAAGATTTTCCGGTATTTCCCCGTCTATTTCCCTGCCACTTCACTACTTCTGCCTGTATTCACTCGACACACTTTGGGCATAGTGGAAACTTATTTTTTTTTGGCAATCCATTAAATATGCTCGCTCGGTTCAGCGCTTTCAAAGCAAATGTCAAAATGATGCTGCGAAAAACAAAAGTTAATGAAGCTCAAACGCCCATGTCGTACTGCCAAATGAAGCCAATTGAAATTTTGCGTAGGTTCAGCTCCTCAACAGTCCGGATTCCCTCTGCTATGAGTCCTCTTGTCGACGGGGAAAATTGTGAAAAATCATCAAAGTGTTTCAAATGCTTGGCAACAAATTCTACAGAAAAAGTAATATAAATGTGAGATAGAAATGAAACTGATATAGTGAGTGATGCTCAGTCTAGTATTTCTGTCTAAAAATAGCAGGTATATGTCATTCAGTCTAGTAGAATACTACTACTTTTATTATAAATTGAAAATAATCAAAATGTTATATTTTTTTACCCAGTTTTTCATCGGAAATCTATTCTTTTCACTTAGAACTTTAACTTTTTATAGTTCCAATGTCACATAACCAATTGACGCTATTAATTCTTTATGTTTACAAGTCAAAATACCATATTTCACCATCGATTAAACGCATTATAAAATGTCATTAATCAACAGTTTGACGTAATTTATATCAGCATTTTCCTTTTCAAATTTTTACCCCTGAGTTGGCCAGTTTAACAATTCCAAGTCAAACGTAAACTGATTCCATATGCGGGCGGGTGGGAAAAATCAGAAGGGAAAGGAGAGGAGAGGAGAGGGAGTCGCTGATCCGCAAACCCGCACCTCAACGAGTAGCTGAAACTATCAAAGTACGAGCGTAATACACTGACAAAAATAGACAACACCGCAAAATAGAAAATATTAGATTTTAATTGAAACTATTCAATTGTGTGTCTTTAATCTTTTCGACACCAAAAATCTACGTTTTTAGGTCAATAATTTAATTTTAGAACTCTTTTTTTTTTAACAGTGTGTGCTGTGGCTATTGCCAAGTGCAGCACGCATTGAATCATTCACTGATTCACAGATCCAAGCACACACTCAGTTAGCAGCGAGTCAGTCAGTCAGGCATGCAGTCAATTATACAATGTTGCTGGCTGCACTGCAACTGGGGACGAGTATCAAGATGTGATATCTATTAGATACTTTCGTATGCATCACAGCTAACTGAATTTATGTCAGTTTTTATGTGCGCTCCACAGGCTCTATGTCTCTCTCTCTGGGAAGCAATGCTGATCATGATGAAGATGCTCATGTTGTTGCGGTAGCTAGTAGCTCATTATGAAGTTGGTTGTTGACGTGCCGCTGACGTTGCATGAACTTTCTGCTCGCGCCTCGGGTTAGACACATGTTGTGGCTTCTGGCTTGGCTTCTTGGCCAGCCATTAGACAATTTTCAATTCTTTTTATTTACTTTGCTTTTCCTATGAATGAATATTTGCAATTCGCTTTGGGCGTTCGTTTGGTCGTGCTTTTAATTTGCAACATAATTGAATCTGAGACGCACAGATTGCACCATGAATTACGATTAAATCCGCTTAAACTCTTAAAATCCATGTAAAGTCCAAAGCAATACTTTGACCAAAATTTATGACAGCTGCTGTTTCGATTCAGATTCAGAGCTAAGTGAAGTCAGCTATAAATTTAGAACTAAATTACCGACCGAGTGCCAGAAAAGAGTTCAAACTGACGTCACAAAAGCTTTACAGAGAATTACGTAATATGATAAGTGAGGAAGCAAATCGAAAGTATCTGTGAATTGACAAGAAACAAATTGGAGAAAAATGCAAATAATACATGTATGTCATAAAAACACCCAAAGTTGATGAGACAATTGACACAATCGAAGAGAAAGAGGAAAAAAATTAGTTTTATGCGCATTTAATGCTTTCAAAAATATTATTAGTAAGTATTTTTTTACTATCGATAATAAAAACAATTTTCACTTTGGGTCGCAGTTATACAGTTGACTTCTGTGTCAGTGTCAGAAAAGACATGAAAGTGAAGTTTATGATAAGCTTATGGCTTTATACGGTATAAAACTGAAGACTTGACAACAAGTCGTACAACTTAAATGTGTAACTTTAAGTCAATTGAAGCTCAGTTGGTCAGTCAGTCAGTAAGTCACTCGCTTTGTCAATATTTGCATTAGTTACGCCCTTAAGGTATTTTCTTTTCAAAGCGTATGTGACTTTAAGCCCCTTTTACCGTGCCACAAAAGATACTTGTAAATACTCGTAAATAACATAAATACAAAAATTACAATAAGGAGTGAAAAAAAGTGGCATAAACAGCACTTGAAGTTGCTTGAAATGTTAAACAAATATTAACATTCAATAAAAAAAACGAAAACGTATTCAAATTGGTATTCAAATATGAATAGCCACTTGAAAAATTACGAACGTGCATCCGTAAGATACATTCAATAAATGGTCGCAACGAAACCGAAAGTTGCACATAAAAGTGGGCGTTTCCTAATTAGTTTGACTTGTTGCTCTGACCTTTTGTTGTCTTCTTTGAATATCAACAAGATTTATTCACACGTAATCGCATCTAGTTTTCCACAAATATATTAACCCATTGATGCCCTTCCTTTATCATTGACCGCTTGCTGCATATTAAGAAAACTTAACAAATTCCAGACCTAAAGGGGGAAAGAAAAAAATGTTTGGTCACGCTTTACAACTTTGGACAACAATAGAAAATTGTAGCTTTGGATTTTGATAAATAGCGGAATGGGGGCAATTTGAGGAAACTGTGGGGGGGGGGGGGAACAGTTACTGCATCTGTTATTTGTTAATCGATATTTAAATTGAGTCAATTTGTGGAGGAGCCCCCATGAAACTGTCGAGAATTGTAAACGATTCGTGATACTCTGCTCTAGAGAGGGTACACACGTTAAACAAATATGCAATTAAATAACTAAAGCTCCATTTAACCCATGTTCATGAAGTGGTAGCAAATAAATCTTACCAGTTTCTGCATAAATCGAAGACTCCCCAAGGCACTCAAGTCCTTTTTCAGCATACACTGTACACACTGCAATTGTCGAGTGCAATTTAAAATGAAGTACATTCAATTCGTAAGCAAAAAAACTACACATATCTTTTTTTTTTGTAAGTATTTATGGTTTATGGGTTCATAGATCATTGTGGAGAGTCTATGGAATTTGGTTATGTGTTTGTTGCTAGCAACTGGTCACGCCATCAATGTTGAGTCACAGATACAGATACAGATACAGTTACAAATACACACCCAACGGATTGGACACGAATCGAATGTGCAACGTGAATGCAAGGCTGTGCGTATCCAAAGTTCAATGCTTTGACACGGCACTTGAAGTTCATATAGTTGTTGTTTTTTCTACCCATTAAGTGTCATGTAAGGGTATGATGTAATCATTGCTGTGTATGTAACAAAGTGAAGCAGCTGTAAGAGCTTATTAAAGCATATATTTTCTTGATCTAAAATAGTTGTCAAATAAAGGCCAGAGCTTTTGTACCTCTTATTTAGCAGGTATCTCTTAGTCGAGTGTTTACTGTACACCTCTGACTTTTTTCACATTTTTGTTTGTATGTGTCCGTCTGTTTTGCTTTTCCTATCTCGAATGCTATCTAAGTTGGGTGGGCATCTGAAACCACTCTGTTGTCAATTGCAGAGCTTGCCAAAGTTACAATTTTTTTGTATTTTCTATCTTCTATTTTTGTGTTTTTTTCTTCACTTTTTTCCTGTAACCTTCTATGGATGCTGCTAAGTGCAGGAGAGCTTGTCAAATGGAAACACAAACGGTATACAAACAAGCAATGAGTACAGTAAAGTGTCCATCCAAAGACTGGCAAGAGAATGCTAGTAAATAAATGAAGTTGCACTCAGCACAAATATGTAGCAATAGAACATAGTTTATTTCTAAAAAAAAAAAAAAAAATTTTTTTTGCCAAGTTTATTTATCAAGAAAAAAATTTCATTGTAAGTTTTCTACTAATAATAGGTCGTTGAGATAGTTAGAAATGAAATCTAGTAAAATGTGTACATAATTTGTATGAACACATGTGCGTATATATATAGAAATGTCTGTACTCTATATATATATATAGTTTTTGTGGCGTTTAAAATACTAGTCGTTTTGAATTGCAGTTATGAAAGCGATTCCATTTTCGCTCTCGTCTATGCTGCCTTTCCTTGAAGAACTTCTCGAATAGAGCTTTTCTTTCTTCTGGATCTAAATTGGCATTTGGCACCAAATAAGTTCGCTTATTCCTTGGCTTCCTTTTCTTCTTAAACAGCGGTGGAGGCTCAACTTTCTCTTTCTTGATTTTAACCGGTTCTTCAACTTCTTTTTTGATTGATTTCTTGTTTTTGTTCATTTTGTTTTTCGCATCCTTAAGAGCTGCCACTGCGTTTTTACGCCGCCTACGCCTACGCCTACGCTCTTTCGACTTTTTGATGGGATCAGGTGTGGTTTCAAGCGGAGATTCAGGAGTATCTGGAGGAGTATCAGCAGGATTTGGATTTGGAGCTGTGTTCAATGTTTCCTGCCCTCCAGACTGTCGGGGCACTTCAACCGATAATAAATTGTCTACCGACTGTACTTGAGCGGTACTTTTGACAACCATTGGCGTTATGATACGTTTCCATAGTATCATATTCCTTGGCTTGGTTCCACTGTATTGATAGTGAAGTATGATCGTCTTCTCACCGTTCCATACGCAGACGTCCTTTACTGGCTTTTGACGCAATATCTGAAAGATTTGATCCCTAAGGGGAGTTTTCTTATATGCATCTTGTAGCTCAATATATCCCGAACAGATAATAAGGTCATAGTTATGGACATTATGTTCACGTACGATCAATTTACGTTCACGTCTTGAAATAACAGTTAAACCCAAATGATATTCGGTCACTGTATCATAGCCATGGAGTATATACTCTTCTGACTTTCTTCGCTCCGTCGCAGTGGAGGTGATCAGTAACAAGATTTTACTCAAGTCATTTACACCAAACATTTTCTTTAATATTATCTTTGAATTAGGTCCAAAATAGCCATCACTTGTAAACTGAGGTTTTATGAGTCGCTTCGATACTTTAATAGTGAAGATGCGATCAATTCTAATCACATTGCGGCCACCAAAGATTAATGCATTTTCCTTATTAAAATCAATCATGCCAGTGTTGAATAACACAGGTAATTCATATTTATAACTTGTCCATTTATTGATCTGTCTGTTTGTTGGCACTGCACTGTGAATCATATTCAGTAACTCAAGTGAGCTCTTCTGGCTACGGTTCTGGTATTGGTCATTCATTATCGACAGTATTAAGTATACTTAAAAAAATACAATTTATTTTGTAATTTTGTGACCAAAAATTTTGTATATTATATAAAAAAATCATATCAAAACGGTATATAATATAGAAATGACAAAATAAACTTAGTTTTTGTTATACAAAATTTGTTCAATGAACATTTCGATGGAAGTTATCGATTTTTAAACAAGAAAACTTAAAAATCAATGGTAAAACTATTGAAATTTTGGTGCTTAATTTTTGCCGAGTTATTTACAAGTAATCAGAAAGTGCTCTCAAGTCGCTTGTTTCACTTGCATGTTGCAACTTCCTTTGCTAAAGAATTTAATTTAAATTCTTATCGCCTGCCATAAATTTGTCACGCTTCATAATCACACAAAACAAGACAACACAAGACAACACTTTGATGCTGTCACAAAAGTCACCAAATTATGACATAAAAAAAGAAATTCAAAACAACAAAACACACACATCAAACAAAAAAATATATAAAAATATAAAAAGTCATTATCAATTACGCCACTTAATTATTTTTATTGGAGTATAAAATGCTCCATTTCTCGGCAAATGCAGCGACACACAAAGCACATTTGAATATGTGTTCATGTGGGACAGATTCTTGAGGGAAACGAGACAGTTTCCTCACATTTTCCCCCCACTGGAAACATGTGTCAATGATGTGCTAATTGTCGGGTGCTCACTTTTCAGTGACTTTTGTATTTTTTTTTTTTTTTTTTTTTATTGGGGTCTGATCTGTTGTGGCCTATAGTGTTACCCACTCCCAATTTGGGGTTCTTTTACGGCTTTTGGTATTCTGCATAATATTTGATCGTTTGAAATTCCCATTTCCATTGGGAAATGCTGCCAATTTGTTGGCCCACAGTTTGGGCTTGGCCCAGACACTGGCACGGACTAAAAATGTTGTGTTGTTGCAAAACCGAAGGCGTTTCACACTTTCCAATTCAATTTGAACAGTTGTGTCTCTTCATTGTTTCTTGTCTTTCTGTTTCTTTTTGTCATTGTGGAACAAATTGTGTAGTAAGGAAATGTGCCAGAAAATTGATGACAGAAACCGGTTAATGAGCGGCTCATAAAACGACGCACGTAACCGCATTTAAGCTTTACAATTGGGGAAAACCTAACTATTAAGTATTTATCAACGACTTTTAGAAAGCAGAAAATATTTATGTTTTCCTCTGTTCTGGCTACAGTCTATTCTATTTACTTTAATGATCTTTTTAGCTTTAGTTGAGGTGTCAATGTCGTATTTCGAGTTCTATTTTATTAGCTGAATTGGCCATTCCGAGTCTCAACTTATTTGCATGATTTTGACAAAAAAAACTTAATTAAAATGCAACGATAATATTTATAGTTTGTAATTAATATTGACATTTTACCAGAAATCAATTCACAACGACAAAAAGTTGAATGTAATTAGCGTTGCTGCCATTTTTGGTTGTGTGCAGTTTTTGTGGCAATTAAAAACAGTTTGACTGCCAGCAACAAAAAGCAATCTACAATAAAAGCAACAGTTTGTGCCACATGTGGCATGTGGCATGCATCGACTCGCACATACATTAATTGCCATTTTTGTGTTTTGATTAAAAAACTATTTTAATTGCTGATTTTTGTTTCTTTTTGTTGTGATATAAACCTCGTTGTGTGAGTGAACTCTTTGGCCATAATTAAATAAAGTCGACAAATTGACACCCACGCGGTTAAGCAAAAATTGGCAAATGTCAAAGTAAAATTAAGATAAGTTTGTACGAGAGTGCACAGCAGACAGATACCCTAAGCTTAGAGTAATTTTAGAAAACTCTTTGTCATAATGTTTTAATGTTTTACGAGCTTAATGTATTTTTAATCAATACAGACTTTCTCACAACAACATTATACCCTTTTTTGGACCATGGATTTAATAAGTGAATGCAGCTTGTATTGTATTTTGTTTCAAAATACTTATTAAATCAGCAATTTGTCGCAAATCATTGCGCATTGTTTGCGTGAAAGCAGATATATAAAAAATAAATTTATATATACATTTACCGACAATTTGGTGGCTGGGAATTGCTTGAATTTAATGAAATACATTACATTAAATTGCAATTAAATTCGAAAAGGCGGAATGCATTTCACTTGTCAACATTTAACGGCGCGTTTAAAAACGCGCCCAACTCGCGGCAACATGTTGCGAGGCAGGCGAAGCAATCAAAAGAGATGCGCGCGCCGCGCGTCTGTCTGGCAACAGTGAAAACAACTTGCAACGCACAACAGCAACAACAACAGCAACAAAAAGAAACAACAGCAACTGTTGGTGTCTATTGGATCCGTTTGGGATGTTGATTGATGGGCCATTGGCGAAGTCAGCTTTTGTGCCAGTTGAAGGCCAAACGTTGCATACTAAACGTTGTCATGACTCAACAAGTTGCAACACCCAAAGACACACAATTACACACACACACCCACACATTTGTGGATTATGGTTGTGGTTGTTGTTACTGCTGTGAGTGTGCATATCTGCAATGTTTGCATTTTGTACTGTAGTAAACAGACGCTTATGATTATAGGAATTTGCGTAAAAACTTTGAGTGCCAATTGCGGCAGATATGAGGCGAAATATCCTATCAACGATCGAATAGAATTTCTAAGAGTGTGTTGTGTGTGTGTGTATGTATGTGTGTGTGCTTCATTTAGTTTTTATCTTTGGGGTGATTAGATGAGATTGCAACAAGCTATTTGCACAACATTCATTTAAGCTTACTTAGTTGCTAATTGAACGATTAAAGTCTCACATATTTTGAATTTTGATGCGAAATAACTTATACAGAGGGTACTATGTTTAGCATACCTAGTTACTACTATTAAATCAAATGGTTTCCTAATGTTTACTTACTCTAAAGTATAAATAGTATCTTAATCTTAATCATATATTTATACTCTCAACAGATGAATTGAAAACTTCACCATTTTGGTCTAGAAAAACTTACATTTAACAGTTATTTGCTAATGTTTAAAGAAGAACTTGACATGATTTTCTCTCAGTTTATTAATAAATTCTGCTCACTCGCTCTGTGTGTGATTATCGGCAGCTCTGTCGATTTATTGTGCAAAACAAACAACACTCGACCATTAAGTGTTTTACTGAGAATTCGCAATAATTTCGATGTGTGTCGAGAATTGTAGTTACTACAGGGCCAGGCAACTGGACTGTAAAAATTTGTTGGTCACATTTGTAAGCCATAAAAGCGGCTTCTAACTTTGGCTTAACAACCAACATGCTGTCCCTCTCTCTATCTCTTACTCTCTCCCTTTCTATTAACTGCTCTCTTTGTCTGTCTCTGTTTGAACAGACCATTGCAACTTTGTAAAAGTTTTTAGCAAGTAAGCAAAGTACTTGAACAACAATTCGTATGCTTATTTTTCGCTTCTTTCTATTCAATTGCAGGTAAGTGCAACTGAGACGAACACCGCTGGTCATGTAAGGAATAGGAAAAGTAACCGTAACAAAATAAGACTCAGTTAGAAGTTTAACCACCCACATATCCGTAGTAAAATACACTGAAAAAATATTTGCGCTAAGTCTGTTAGATAAACTTCTGTTGCTGATAAACTTCTTGAACTCAACTTGACTTTCTGGCATTTAAAACAACTGTAAGCAAGAGTTAATGGCTTTTGTATCACATATGTTAGTTTTATAGCAAAGAGAGCTAGTAATTCTAGTTTGTGGAAGTTTATTGTAAAATATTATAATGAAGAAATGAATTAAGCATAATTTATACAGTATTTTACATAAGTCTTTCTGCTGGCTAAGCCAACAAATCATTTCGATGACATTTTCAAAGTGATTTTAATTTAGTTTCTGTCAGTGCATCTATTGAGCACGTTAGTTGTGTGTGTGTGTGTGTGTGTGGTCTGTGCCATTAAGTGAGCCACTCCTGCGGACTCGTTCGCTGTGCCACTTCCGCTTTGAAATGGCAAAGCATTGAACTTGCAACGCCCCCAACATCTATGAGTAAGTACCAGTTGCACACTATATGTCGAGGTAGATGAACTCTCAATGATCACACAGCAGCTACAGCAGCAACAGCAACTACTACTACAAGTCAAGTCAACAACGACATGAGCAAATATTTACATTATATTACGATCGTCTGGCAGTTTCAGACTTGTCTCTCTCTCACTATCTCTACATGTACATAAACTCTCTACAGTTCGTACCGCTAGAGAATCAATACTCATAGCTGTCTCGTCTCGTTGTCTGTGCTTGGAATATTCAATTGCCCGCATTTAAAACGAATATACTCGATACACTCGTTTATTCATACTTTGGGAACGGCGCCTCCAGTCTCGTGTAGACGTGACTTTACAGATCTTTCTATATATGGGCAAATTTAATTTCACTTGTCTTGCAAATTAATTGACTACTCATATTCGTTGGCTGGCTTTAATTGAATTGTTAACTAGAATTCTTGATTTATTTTATAAATTTGCGTTACTTAAACTCAAGTTTGCTTTAAGCCGGAAACAACAAGAGAAAGATAACATTTGACCCATTTTGAGAAGTAGCCAAACTTGGCAAAAGAACTATAGAACTATAAAGCTCTTTTCGCCCAGGCTGGCCAAAAAGTTTATGGCTTTCATTTTGTGTGGACTTTGCCACGAAAATGTGGCACAATGTTTACGTTGTTGTGTGTGTGGTTTGCCTTTTTGGCCAACAGACGCCAGCCAAAAAATGGCTAACTAGAGCAATAACAATAACAATAATAATGGAACTAAAAACAGAACGAAAGAGCACATTTATCTGCGGTGCACCAAACAGCTTAGATATCTTTTTAAAATGGCTTTAATAATGAAACTTGTGTAATCAACATTATTGTGAGATTCCAGCTAAAAGATAGCTAAAGAATCTTTGAATAGTTTTCTTTAAATTCAGAGAGAAGAAACACTGAAATAAAGCTTTTCTTGACTTGATTTAAGTTATTACACAAGTCGATATCGGGTACAAGTTTTAGGGCTTATAAATATATGATTTATGATAGACACTTACCTTTTTATACGCTGGTATGATTAATATAAAAGAAGAACGCTAAGCGTTGCTTGTTACAAGCTTTATGAAAATATTTATATATAAATTGGCATTTTGTGTGACGCAGCGTGAATTTATTTGGCCGAGAACCAATTTTGACTTCTGTCAAATGCAGTCAAATGGCAAACAAAATGCGAAATGTCAACGCAATGCGATAGTCAATGGACAATGGACCATTTTGGCCATAAGGTTATAAAGTGTGTCTGTGGGAGCCGGGGCGTGGCCATTAAAATGACCATAAAATGCACACATAGCAGCCATAACAAAAGGGATAATAACAAAAACAAGCGAGAATGCCAAAGTCAGCACTTGACTTTTGTATACCCGTTTTTTTTCAAATCTCAATGGTACAGTAAGCATTGCATACTTTTGGGAAATTCAACTTGGTTTAAAGTTTCAAGTAGCTATAACTTACAATTTGGTGCTGCGCTTGTAATCTTAATAACTAAAACACTGTAGGGAGCAGCGGACTTCGGAAAACGACAGGATTTTCTATAGCTTCTGTAGCTAAGATGTTTCCCACACCTTCTTCAACCTGTTACATCTATTACAACACTTGTAATATGCCTTTACTTGACACATTTACGGGTATCACAACCAGAAATGAAACGATTGCAAACATGTTAAACGTCAGCGAAAATATTTAAACAAATATTTGCAGAACAAGCACAAACATGAATCAGGCAGTTGGCAAATTCAATTTGAAGCCCGCAAAAGCCGCGTAACAGCTTTGAATTGTTTTGATCACATTTGTTGCCCTAAAACAAACCCCAAAGGGTGGGGATACAAACAGGGTAAACCCTAGGGGTAACTAAATGGAGCTTATCCAACCGAATGCCCAACACTTCTGTCATGACATGTCAACCGAAAATGCAAAATTAACAGAGAGAAATTCTCAATTGAAATATTAAAATATTCAACATTGCTTTACGTCCTGTCCAACCACATTCAGCTTACATTTGCAAATTTGGTACGCATATAATTTTAATTTAATGCAAACATTTGCGCAACAAGATTAATTATTAAATTAAATGTGCTGCAATGGAATGCACATTTTAATTACACTTTTTGTCCTTCACTTGTTGAAGAGACGACGCCAAATGGAAATGAGCAGCAACAATTAAAAGTCTATGCTCAGAGACACAAGTATAAATAATATTAATTAATCAATTTAAATCTGTGCATATTCTGACAGAAGTACACAATCAAATTGAGTTCTGCACAAAGGAATTAAAAGACAAATATTTTGAATTCAACGACATTAAAATCAAAGATAATTTAATGAATTTATGCATGTAATAAGTTTGTAAATGGCAGGAAACAAAGTAATTATTTCTTCAAAGTCTTCCCAAGCTACAGGAAACCCACGAAGACATCAATCTGGAGTTACATTAACATTTATAATCCCATTTTCATGTCCAAATCTCAGAGGAGAATCTAGAATTCTTCGAATGAAATTGAACTGATATTTTTATGACCACACTTGAGTTGGTAATTGAGCTACAAATACAATTGAATATTATCGTGTCTTTTCTCAGTCGCACAACCCTTTTTCATTAAAACAATTTTCCCCCGATTTCCACAAAAGGATCTTTTGCGCCCAACATAAAACCTAATTAGAATGGTACCAACACAATGTACCCTGCAATCTACCTGCCTGCTGTATCTATCGCACTGAGTTCTCAGTTCATTAGACTCCATTAGAGGCGACAACAACAATAGATAGGGAGAGCTAGCGATAGAAAGGGATAGATAGAAAGAGAGTGAGAGGGGAAGGGAAATATTCAGAGCTAAGATACAAGCGAGTCTATTCAATTACTTGCCGCTGTGTTGAGCAAACAGCAAAAGGGTATTTGAATTAGAGAAGAGAACACACACACAGTTCAAAGTGCAAGAGACAACAGCAGCAGAGAGACAGGAAAAGGGAGAGACCTCAACTGAATTAATGGAGATTGCACTTGTAAACGGGTTTAATGCACGATAACGTAATAAAATAGTGTAGACTATGGAAAACTTAACTACACACATACTTGAAATACCAACTGATAATCCATTTGATATCAGCTTAAAAGCCACTCAATAAGCTAATGAGATATTTGGTTGACATGGGGAAACTGTCTGGGAAATTGATAATTTTAAGCTACGCAAGTCTCAAATACATTGGATTAAAAGTTTTTTAATTAAATTGCAATCACGAGAGTTCTTACCCCGCAACACCCTACAAAGCGGTACACACAAACCGTAGCAAAGAAGCAACTCAACTTTTTGGCCAAAACTGTAAACTATGCAGACAAGACAAACGACGCCAGCTGCACTTAATTGAAATGATACAGGAATCGGAATGGAGAGAGAGAGAGAGAGAGAGAGAGAGAGAGAGAGTTATAAACAGGGAGAATTTTTAAGCCAATGAACCCAAATTGATTTGCTTCTTTCACTGCTTGTCTGAGATTGATGAAGGGAATTTCCTAAGAATCTGTCTGCTTGAATTTGAAACCCCAAAATCATTTATTTAAAGCGTCTTTTAGTTTGGCCCAAGTCGTGGAGTCGTGTGATAAGCAGCCCACAGAAATGATGAAAAATTAAATATATAAAATCGAAATCAATAAATTGCAATGCTTTAAGTCTCAGTGCTGTTTCATTCTGCTGAAAATCCCAATAAACTGTCATTAAATATGCGTATTAAATATGAATGAATATATGTACATACATTTATCTGAATTGATGTGCTATCTCCGTCTCTGTGTGCATCGTGTGGCATAAGAAATTATTACCATGAGACGAAAGATAAAAATATAAATTGCATAAATTATGTTGCTGAAATACTCAAAGCTTTAAAGACTGTGTGTGCAGAGTATGCGCAGCTGAAAAACCCAATTGAAATATGAATATTTATTATATCAAGCCCTTTGTCTCCGCTGATCAGAAGAGGAGGAAATGGTAGGAGGTGTGAGACTACGAAACAAGTTTTTCGAACGAAAGATATTTGCTTTAAAAATAAGTTCCTTTTTGAGGGAAATATTTTAAAATATCTTGTATCAAGTGATTTTGTTACGGTTCTTCAACAATTTCCATAACAAATTGTAACAACTCAAAAGATGAAATTCATGTTTATTGCAAATAAATGCGTAAATCTTCTAAGAGCCAGACGAATTTATTTATTTTCAATCAATGTTTGCCTCTTCTACAAGTTTTCGCCTTGGCCATCTTTTTTTTTTTTTTTAGCTTTTTTCCTTACCGTCTTCAATATGGTTTTCAATGTTGTCGCCTCATTCTCACATTTTTTCTTTGCCCACATTGAACGACAGAGAGCGCGTGCCTTTGGAATATTTATGAGCTGTGTCCCATTGGCTTTCGACCATGGTCCGAAGCATTCGCTGACGGAAATCAATGTTGACCCACTTGGCAGTGGCAAGGATGGTAGCAAAAACTTCTACCATGAAATGGCCTTCAAGACCCGGTTGCAAGTTTCATACGCGGGGGCCAAGTGAAAGTCAGAAAATTAATTTCGCAGCAAGTCATTAATATTAAGTGCAAAACCCAAAAAAAAAAACAAAAATACAAAAAAAAACGAGCAGCCCATCAGACTTGCACAAAATGAGTCTCTGGCTCCAGCAAATGAATTGTCGCAGGTCCATTGCTCATTGCTCATTTCTTGCTTCGCACTTCTTACTTATCGCTTTAATTGCAGCAGCATTCATAATAAATCTGAATCTGAATCTGAATGTCCAGTTGGAAACTCGAAGTAATCTTAACCCTACAGTTGCTGGACAGCACTGTACCCAACTGAGTTCCGGCTTAAATGGTGTTTTGATTTCCGTTTCCGTTGCGTTTTTTTTCACCCCATCTTCGCCAAATTGTTGCCATGTTTTGGCTGTCAACTCTTTTGACCCGCCCCTTTGCCCGCAATGCAAATGTGATTTATTGAACAAAATTACAGCAGCTAAAATCTAAAAATATACAAAAATATTTCACTTTAAACATAACCGACTAAACATACTCTGTAGTTAAACATATTTGTAATTATTGGATTTTTGTAAACTTTACTTTAGTGTTAGCTGTCAAGAACTTATCGATAACATTTAAAATCGATTACTATTTTTTAAAAGTTTTAACTGACCAAAACCTCACTCATTCTTTAAGTAACAAAGGGTAACGCATATTTTATCGCTTGTGGCTTGACTTTTTTCTGCAGTTTTTGGTTAACTTTTTGGCTTATTTCCTTGCAAATCGATAGCAGAAAATTTATGACCACTGTTGCCATACTAAATGAATTTATAGCTAGTGTTTAGCGCTAGCATGAGGCCAAAGCGGAAACGGAGGTTAGGTAAATCTGCTTGCATTTTGTGTTTTTCCAAATATGCGTAACTTTTCCGATTTTCATACACACCCATGCACATAAATGTGTGTGTTGAAGTGCCCGCAGCAACAAGCCCGCAAAAAGTTGGCAACACTGAAAATTCATTTTGGTTTTTTGGGCAAAGTAGTTGTGTGTGGGTTTTTTTTCTGTTTTCAGTTTTCAGTTTTATTTTGTACAGTGCTAAGGAAAAAGTTTTTGCGGTTTGTGTTTTTCGCCTAAAAGCAGGCTTTAAGCTTTGCATAACCCGCGCTGCAGTCAAGTGAGTGAGAGAGAGAGAGAGCGCATCTACCGTTAGTCTGGACTTTAGTTCTCTTTAGCTTCTTCTCGCAGCCTCTCTCAAGTTGCAGTTTTAAATTTTGAGGCGTTCATAAATTTGACACTTTTTGGCTTTATGGCCAGTTGGCCAACACCGCTGTTGCAGCTGTTGTTAGCTGGTTTGCTGCTTTTGACTGCGCTTTTTGGCCACATACCAAACTATATACATAAGTACATAGAAGTTGCCAAGAATTTCTGTGGTTTTATCTATGCAAAGTAAACTTTTTGACTGCGGTTTTCGCAGAGCTTTTGAATTGCAAACTAGTTGAGCGTATTATAGAGTAAAGCTGCGAAGAGCGAAGACCAAAAATTCAAAAACTTCAGAGTTGCGTATGACGTTTCGCTTCTGACCATATAACATGCAAAATAGTCTACCACAAAATACGCTTTTCATTTAACTTTCATTCACTGCACTCACTTTCCAGCATTAAATTTTAAATTGTTACGTAGTTTTAATTGAAGCTTTGAGAGCAAATTCTAAGGTGTTTTTATTAAGCGCAGCTAGAAATTAATATTACTTTACTTTAATAAACTGCAGTAGAATTCACATTCCATATTTAATACCGTAGACAGACAGCTCTACTAAAGTGCTTAATTATAATCTATGAAGAGTTATGGCTGTAGCTGCTGCAGCTGCTGTGGAACAGAGCTTTAAATAAAGAAAATATTTTGATTGCATACTTTGGGAATTAGAAAATCCAATTCTTAACTGAATTTCTTCAGAGTTATTTGTTGATTGCATAGCAAAAACAACACAAGTCGAGTGTCAGTTTAATTGCTGACATCAGTTTGCGCTTCTGTTGATGACACTTCCACTTCGTTGCAGCTTGGTTGGCAAATTTATCACCTTTAATATGGAGGCAACTCCTTCAGTTGCTGCTGCAGACAGTTTGCTGTCAACTAACGAGTCTAGGATGCTAGTGTCGAGTGCAAAGCAAAATGGAGAAACTGCCTGTCAGTGCGTCAGTCAGTCACTGTGTCATTGCATTCATCAACGTTCGCTTATTAAAAACTCTAGCTAGAGCTTTTCTGGACCAAGACCAACTGTATCTTCGTCTGACGTTCATCAACTTTCCGAAAAAAAAAAAAACAAATTGCTTTAACTTGTTATTAGCAGCTTGTGATATAGTTCCTGGCAACTGCAAGCGATTCATCTTGAAAAAAGAAAATCACGCCGTCAATTTATTGTCTTTTGTTGTATGCTACTTCCCCTTAATCTGAACAAATTGTGGTTTGTTGCCATTGCCTGTCGCATTTACGTTTTGGCATTTGCTGCATGTTGTTGTGGCATGCATCACGTTTACTGCAGATATTTGCTGCATGCTTTCGGGCGCGCTCTGCTTGTTTTGCATACAAATTGCGCATACGCCATGCATGACAATTGCATATCTATTGTTGTTCGCTTTATCTATATTTTGTTTTTTTTCTGTCTTATATATGCATTTGTAGACAAAAAGATAAAAGTTTGTTGCCACAAATAGTTGCGGGAAAGCTACAAACTGCAACTAAAACTGTACTGAAAGTGAAACAGAAGCCGAAGCACAAAAAAATGGATAAACAAAGCTATAACTGAAAGTAGAGTCTGAGACTGGAAACAAAAATGGCAAAAGCATTTTGGAAAACTTTGTCAACAAATAAATCGAAGAAAAACAAATATGTTTTATCTACAAAACGAACCGAAAACACACTTAATCTATTTAATTTAAATATATTAAAACTAAAACTTACTTAAAGCATTTGGTATTCTTTTTTTATAGTTTTTATTATAACCTTTAAAATACTCTAGAAATAGTAGCCTAATCTGGTAGCCAAATGTAGTAACTCTCAATTGGACAGTGCACTTTCCAAATAGAATTCCCACAACAATTCAAAAGAGAATGAATAAAGAATACGAGCATTCTCGTAATTGTTGTTCACACAGTGCCGCAGTGTGAAATGGCATAAAATAGCTCTTAGTTTAACCCCTCAGCTGCTCTTTTACCCCTTTCAACTTTAGCATTCGTTACCTGTTTGGTTGATGCGTTTTGCAATTCATATAAATTTTATTTGTTGAACTTTATAATGGCAATAAAGTTGATGTTGCCACAAATGCACCCTATACTCGCTCTGTCTCTCTTCTTGAAATGTATCAGTGTGGAAGGGATGGCAATAATGGCAATGAAAAGAGATAGCAAGGCATCCACACACACACACGCACATATATATGTTTATAAAGTTTGTTGTGCAAAAGTTGATTGTTAGCAAAAACTTTTTCTTTTGAGGTAACGCATAAATTTATATTATTTATTGTTGCTTGTTAGCTGTTTGTAAAGAGAACGCAAGCGAGAGAGAGAGAGAGAGAGAGAGAGAGGCATAGGGAGAAGAGAGCCCAGAACTAAGTGGATCAAGTTATGTGGTTCGTTCTGTGTGTGGTTTCATGTGGTCCAAGCTGCACTTTACAGCTGTTTTGTGGTATTTGGTTTGCCAAATTGCCGTTTGAAAATACGCTGCAGATACCCTGTAGTTTCCAATCCTTTCGCACAGCTTGATTGACTTTCGACATGCGTTAACTTAAATATTACGCATACGACACGCTGAGCTGCGTAAATTTATAATCATATCCACACAGTGTCCACATTAAAGAAAGCCTCGTTCTCTCACTTTTATTCATGCGCCACTTCAGCATTTACGCAAATTTCCCAGGTGTCTTGTTTTTCACTTGTGGCCTGTCTGCGTCTACGTCTCTGCGACTTTAAGGAAGTGCTGTAAAATTTGATCAACTACCTGAATATTTCATGTTAAACTGACTGGAAATGGCTACAACAATTGTTTACATTTTGTGTGCTGCAGTCATTTTCATTCCCACATTACACAAGGGATGCATTTTTACGTACTAACACACTTACTTCATACATGCGATTCGTGTATACTATAATTCAAATGGTTGCTCTGTGAGTTTAAACTTGAATTCAAGTTAAATTACATCATCTGGACTGTTAGCCAGGTTAACTTGCCCGCGGATGACCAGACTCCCAACGGCTGTTAAACTTACATGTATGCACCTGCATGTGTTTTCTGTTATGAGTGTGTGTGTGCGACTGTGTGTTGTTACTTTGCCCGGTCTGCTCTTTGCTTTCCCTGTGCAATTGTAACAACAGAGGCGTAAAATGTTCTACGATTAGCCAACACTTGATACCCTTTCTTAAAGCAGTAACAAACAAAAGAGTTTCCTAGCTTTGTACATTTTATTTTGTCCATAAATAAATTTTAAAAAATATTCCCTGTATTTAAAACGTATTTTCTGCTTTAGTAATGCCTTACATATTGCCTGAGATAGCTGAAGTACATCAGGTTAGTGTACAAATGACAACAACTGTCGGTTTGAGGGTTGCCATCACCAGCGGGAGTGTAGCAGAAACAGCTGTTGAGGAGTGGCCTGGCAATCCCTTTGTCAAACAACAGCCTACAGTTCACCACTGTTGGTATACGCACCTCTCATCCTCTACCCTTTACTATGCTCCCCTCCTTTTCGTCCTTGCACTTCACTGTCCTTCTCTTTGACACAATTCCATTGTCAGTTGGCTGAACAATTCGACAGCGATCTGACCAACAAATTGCCCAATTTAACCAGACTTCAGCAGCATACGCATAAAGGAGACAGGTGTATGTATGTGGGTGGTTCAATCTGGTACAAAATGCATATATAAATATCTGCGTCTGTTGCTGACTTTCACTTCAAAAGCCCAAAGGCATCCTAACTACGGCTTTGTAAAGTTTTTCATGCCAGCTCTGTCATTCAGTCAAACACACAAAAAATACTTGTTAATTATCAAACAGTTTCAATTAGCAGTTAAAGGTATTCGAAAGATTGTTCGAAATGTGTTTACAAAATGAGGGTTTTATTCCTGGCTTTGGAGTTGACTCAAGGCTATGATTTTCACTAACTTTCTCAGACTCGAAATGTTGTTTTAAAAATGTTAAAGCTTAAACAAAGTGATTAATTAAAGTGCTTTAAAAAGTCGAGTCGTGTTTGCATCTAATATATAAATTTGTTTCCCTTAAGCAAAAAAGCTACTCACACAAATTGGCTGCTAAAGTAACATCAGTTTATCCCAATAATCCATATCCATTACTAACTCAAAAGTAAAACAATTGCCCAACAAATAATACCCAAATTGACAGTATTTGGAAACATAAACCGATTTCTTTATGACTTCAAGATGCTTGAACTTTGACAACAGCTTCTTGTTAGTCTTTTTTTGGTCAAGAAATGCGTAAATTTACCTTTATTTTATGATATTCTTTTTGTTTTTATGCAGTGGCAATCAATTGAATGGCCACAAAACGATTTGTGTCAGATCTGCAGAGCAACTACAGCAAACACTGGCAATTGAGTACAGAGCATTTTAATCAAATTGAATTGGCTTTAATGGGACAGCACACAGAAACACAAAAACCATTCCATATATTGGCGCATTAACGCCACATTCTGGCTGACTTTGGAAAAGAGGATGAGGAGCAGAGTATGGTAAAAACAATGGAGCATTCATAAGACCAAGGTTAAGCCGCTAAAAATCATTGAACAAACATCAAAGCGCCATTGTTTTGGCTGTGGGCCACCAAATGTTAAGCCAAATGAAATGAACACACAAAAAAGCAACAAAAATAACAAAAACCAAAGACCAAAATGGAGACGAAGACGAAGATTTATGCCAATTGCTGTTTGAGCAGCTACCTTGGCGCCTTGACCAAGAATCTCCTACACTTCTCTACCCTCTCTAGTGCAACTCCTGTGTGACTAATGAACAGTCTTAAGAGCTCGCCTCCAACGCTCAGTCACCAGTGCCTGTCTGTGTCTCAGTTACCGCCTCAATCTGATTCTTAGCTTCACAATTTTGGACATTTGGTTTTGGTTTTTGGCTTTTATTTAGCTATTGGCCCACACAAACACACCGTGGCTAAATACCCAGTACTTCTTCATTGGTCGCGAGGCTTAGCTGTTTTTTTTTTCACCAGCTTCCTGCCTCTTTGTGCTGGCTGTTCATTAATTTCGCTTAACTTCACAAATTGCCAATTGTGCGCATTGGTCAACATTTTTGTTTCTTGTTTTATTTTGTTTCTCAGTACTTTTGTTTTTTTTTTTTTTTTTTTGTTCACTTCTTAGCGTCTGGCATTGTTCTCTATTGCTCTGTTGCTCGTATTTATTGCCTTGGCTGCCAATTTGTTTTGTGCTGCCATTGTTATAAATGCCACTGGTCACAATTGGGGTACTTTAACTATGTGAGTTATTAAAAGTTGGAGACTTATTTATCATTTAAGTACGAAGTACAGAAGAGCAGGTTTTAAAGTTAGGAAGTAGTTAAGAAGTAGTGTATTGACTGGTTTCTTTTGTAAAGAAATATACACTTCCTGTTCCTATTTAAAAGTGTAACTGAAATTCGTTGTGCCTTGAACTCAATTTGCTTTTTACTTATGGCCATTGTTGCAGCAAATGTTGTAGCTGTTGTGCCAACTGTGTTGGTTGTGCACATGAATTCTTAGTTTATGAAGTTCTGCAGCATTTGTTCATGCCTCTTCTGGTTGCTGGCTCTCATGCCTGATACGTGATGCCACCATGCCTCATGCCACTGGATGCTGCCACTTTTGTCCGTCTGTTAATGTTTGTCTGGCACGTTACCTGAAATCTCTGAATGTTCATGTTCACTCCCCATGTCAGAACAATAAAAATTGTGACAAATTGCCATCACCGAGCACAAAATGGGGCTTTTATTTAGTGATGACTTTTATGTGCCACACATGGCGTATGCGTAATGCGGGCATATGCGCAAACTAACCAAACCAAAACTAGCTGTGGAACGTATTTAAACAATGATAAGCAACGACATTTACAGCTTTCTGCTCCAATTCAATAAGCTAACATTAATCAACAGACAAAATGTATAAAATACTTTACATTAATCAATTTTTACTTTATTTTGCAGAGTGCTTACAACTACATTCGTGGCAGATATATGGACAGAAAGAACAATCAGCTGGAAACACAACCAAAAGCGGTGACAACGACAATGACTGGTAAGTTTGGCACTTAACGAAAGTAGAAAATCAGCTAAAACCTTTTGGAATTCCTTGCAGCTCATCAGCACCTGCATCAGGTGGCAAATGAGGAAAAGTGCAGTGTGCCACAATTGCGTTGCATACGCGTCACAAAGGAAACCTACAAAACTTATTCACCCCATTGCGTCAGACTGCATCGCTGCACCGAGGACACTGGCTGCTGTCACAGTCCGACTGCTGTCTGTGCACCAAAAACCACACAAGACGTCACTCTGCCTTTCTTTGTGAGTAATCAAATAGATAAAAGCTTAAATGCTACTTTTAAGGGTGTGAATTTGTTGTTTATAAATGGGGACTAAAATAAAATAAATTGACTTGATTATACTTCATGATAAAAATTGCTACTCTGGCAAAAAAG